>JAYKKI010000020.1:5157500-6520000 GCA_039881145.1 Druceiella hillmani | reverse complement strand
AAGAGTAAATAGCTCTTGCCATCCATCTTGCCTGATGCATGGCGCCAGGTGGTCTGATTTTAAATGTCTTTTCATTATCTCCCCCCAAAAACACATATAAACAGTTTAATCAACTCCCGATAATCGTCACGTATAATAGACTTCAGTAGTCCTTTTTTATAATAATTAATAAGTTCGTTAATCATCGTTTCACAAAAATATTTCTTTACGAAATCAGTACATGTTTCGGTATCAGTTGCATTAACGTTCTTCCAATTGTCTCTAAATTTTTTAAATAACAGGATATCGAGAATGCTAGTAACTTGATGGATATTTGATTCAAACACACATTTCAGTACTAGTTCATACATATGATGGCGGCAAGCAAAAAGTAACAATTCCCTTTCTAATTTTTGCTCCAAGAGCACACAAGCCCCATTTAAGCGGCCTGTATTAGAAGCCGTTGTGTTGCAGCACATAACCTGTACCTTGTCATTGAGATCCCAATCAGAAAGGGCATTTAAAACAGCTTCAGCTTGATCTTTGCCAGTGGAACTATCGAGTTTTGGCACTGCTAGAAGTTGATCTTTTTCTCCGAATGAAATGAGAATTGGAAGGCGTTCTTCTTTTGAACCTGTCACATTTAAACCGGGCAATAGCTTTCCATCCCAATGAATAGTTACAATTTCAGGCACGTTGTTCTGAAAATCAGTTTTTATCGATTCTGCTCTCTCTTTTCTCATTTGGGTCCGAATTCGTTGCTTCTACAACAGCCTGAAGAATGTAAACAGAATCCCTTACACTTAGTTGAAACCTATCTAAAGCTGCAACTAGTTTAAGGGTAATAAAACACGTCCTTCCTCTTTTTGTAGCAGATAGCAAAGTCACGGATTGCGATTGCGAGTTGGAAGGTAAATTGTCTTCCAAACTTTCGTCAGAACTGGTAGACTGTTCGTGAAGGTCTTGAGGTGGGATAGAGGTGTCTGAAGTCAATAAATTCATATCAGTCAAATGCTTTAGTCTTTTTTCCTCTTCTCCTAGTTTTATCTGGCTTACTCTTTCTGCTTTCTCAACTAACTTTTAGTCAACACCCGCTAAGCAACCCGAACGCCCTGGCTCTCTTTGTTTTTGTAAAAATATTTCGTCTTCCTCTATTTTGATTCTTTGTAGAGCATCGCTATGCGCGATATCAAATAAATTATCTAAATCTTTTTGGAACTTCTCCTCACGGTGCTTATAAACGTCGTGTGTTTTTTATTTACAGTTTTTTTGTAATTCTCTCCAAACATGGTAAAGATCCACAAGTTTTTTCACACAATTAGGTACAGCTCTGGTAGGTATTCTAGCTTTTTCTCAAAATATGATGCACTCACGAATCACAAGACTTGCACTTTCATTAACAGTCAATTTTACCTCGCGAATATTAAAAAACAGAACTGAGAGAACTTGACGATTAGTAACTTTGCACCCGTTATTTGGTGATTTATCTCACCAACCAAGAAAATATTTTTCTTATTACTTTTAAGTTCCACTGACATCTTGAGAATAAACTATTATGCAAGTTAATTAAGCGATACGCCGGTGAAAACTCGGAAACAAATGACTAAAAGAGCTAGTACGCGCCGGTCATCCGCGTTACTTGTATGAACATGTTTCGCGCTCAACTCGGCACAGGTTGCGGTGCTTCAAATAACATAAATATTTATTTTCGAGTGTTTTATGGCCAAATGAAAAAAATTAGAAGGTATGCGTTACAAAATAAAAACTGAAAAATAAGGGACATGCTAATATATATATATATATACATATATATATATATATATATATATATATATATATATATATATGTGTGTGTGTATCCCAAAAACACAAAATTAACCGTGTTAGCTTCATGCTCAGTTTTTAAAGTGACGAGTTACATTTACGCTCTTGAAGAAAATGCAATAAAATATAATTAAAATGTAAAAATACTTTTTAACGTGCATTATGTATATATAAAATAATACGACACACAATTAGCATACCTTCAGGAGTCAAAGAAAATTGAAAAGCGTTTCCTACGAGAGGCCACAGCGGGAAACCAGGCATTCTCTTTGAAAATTGTTTCTGTTTTCTGTTATAAAATAACTCGAAACACACTAGAATCACTACCAACGAAATTATAACCGTTAAAAACATATTGATAGTATGACATGCGTGAATCAAATTTGATAACGGAACCAAGTAACGAAGCGACCATCCATTTAAAGGTCTGTACATGCGTGTTATTTTAGCTGTACGAACATGTGTGTAATAGCGGTCACTCTTGTGGACTATAGTGGTAGTCACATAGTTTAATAACCGGTTGGTACAATAAGAAATCGCACTTGAAATCTGCCTTACAAATGACATTTTAATTACCTTACTTATTTAATTTTGTAAACGTTTGGCTTGGTAAACAAGTCAAAATTTAACATACCGCAAAGAGTTTCGATTTTTTAAATATTTTTGTCACGCTCGATTACTTTGAAATGGATCTAAGTATGGTGATCTAATGGATCTAATTCAACTCGAGTTGATTCATATGTACACTGGTTCGAATTCTAATTGAATTCGATTTTTTTCTTCAGGATTGATATAGAGTGGCTTTCGATTTAAACTAATTTTGTTTATGATTAAGTGGAGTTGAATTTATTTTAAATTTAGTAAGACCGAATCGACAAAATACTCCGTCTTAAAACGAACTCATAACTCAGGAACAATTCGGGGTAGAGATTTGAAAATTGACAATCATAAAATTAATTAACCTGCATCTATCATAATGAAGTTTAAAATCCTCTTAGAATCGAGTAAGAATATTTTTCAAGAAGATTTTAGATGAAACAAATTATATATTCACATTTTTTAAACTTCGTCTGTCATTTGAAAAAGCTAGTTATAAGAATCTCAAAATTATTATATAATACCTCTAAACAATGTATCATACCTTCAACAACGAGTATGAAACTAGAATACCTAAATTTTTTTTAAAATACGAGTTTTTTGGAAACTTATACAAAGTTTGCAGGAAAATTATAATTTTACGACTTTGGAAAATGAACCAAACACAGTATTTACAGGTGAAACATAATATATATATTCTGAAATGTTTAAAGGACTAAATATTATTTATCCTTAAATATTTAAAATTTGATGTACGTGCATGTGTGAGGAACCTTCATAGTGCGAGTTTTATTCGATTATAAAAGGTCATTTATTTGGGGGTTTGTGGAGTTGCGTTCTGTATGGATTAGTCCGACGGTTTTTTATTGAGATTGGCTTTATTTGTTTTAATTTTCACTTTGCTTTCTTTGTACTTCAATTAAATTCGATTTGAGTTATATTTTAATGGAATTAAATTCGGTTTTAGGTCAATTGGGTTTAGTTATTTTATTCTATCAAATATCATTAATTTTGTGTAATATATTATATATTTACTGAATTTACTATATCAGTAAACTTATAAACCCTATGCACATTTTCAAATATTACAAATCTTATTACATCAGTATCGTTTATTTTCATCCAAAAATAAAACTTAAATAAAAAATATATAAGTGTACTCTTTGAAATGTTACAAATCATAATCCAGATATGAGAGGAAGTATTTTTCAATCGTAACATATAACCAAACATCATTATCATTGTATCCGCACAAGAGACTCTGATGAAAATATTTGGTTGATCGATGATGCTACATGCACCATAAATAAATTTGCTACCTGCTTCTTCGTGCACCTTGCAACATAAATGTCCAATATTAATCTGCTGTTCATTATTTTTAATATATAATTGATAATTTCAAAACCTGAGACGAATCGATTTATTGCCCACAAAAAAACTGCTAGTTTATCATTTGCCCACAAAATCAGTGAGAGCTTATTTAAATTTTGTATTCTTAATTTCTTTTACAAAATGTGCTGGTCTTACGTGGTCAGGTTCAGAGATAAGGTATACAATTTGTGGTGCTTCATGTTGTAAAAACTATTCGTTATTCCTAATTTAAAGTTGAATATTTTGGTCAAATATTATATCAATTCTTCGAACTAAGTGTTTAACAAGATTGTGGTAAAAAAAATGTTTAACCACAATCTTATTTATGAATTACACTGAACAATTATATCTACAGCCCTACTCGCATATTATTATAAATAACATTCAAATTAAGAAAATACTATGTGGTTCAAATATTAATCGAGTATACATTAAAATCTGCTCACAGAAATGATCTGCAATTTTATCGAAAACCGCATTAAAATTGAACTGGCGGTTCTCGAGCTACAAACAGACAGATAAATGTTTATTACGTAGATAATAATAATACGATATTGCAAACTATCAAAACCGTACCCCCGAATAAATTAGCGAATAACAGTGATATGAAATGCATTAAATTACCATTAAATTACCGCCGATCGAATTACCTACTTTCGTTGGAAAAATGGTAAATTGGCCCAAATTTTATGAGTCATTCAAATCGAATATTCATAATAGATTAACCAAAAATAATAGATTAACCGATTCACAACGCGTACAATATTTAGTGGGCACACTTACTGAAAGCGCTTTGAAGGTTATCGCTGATATCGTACCAACAAGAGAAACGTATCCCATAATTTGGGAAAATTTGGTTCATAAATATCAAGATGGGCGTGTATTGGGAACGTTTTATTTAAAAAAAATATGTTGGAGTCTAAAGGTTGTACAAATAATGCAGAGTCTTGATTCCTTCATTGAAAAGTTTTAGGGATCGATTTCTGCGTTAAAACAACTGATGTTCGATAATTTAACGAATTTTATTCTCTTGCATTGTGCTCCGAGAAAATTAGATTCGCAAATTATTCAAGCATTCGAATTATCTGTTTATAATGAAGTTGTGTAATGATTTAATCAGTTTCGCGCAAGACCAAGTAAAAATTTTGGAATGGTCTAAACAATTGAATTCAGTTCAGTCAGTAAATACGGTTATCGATAAGTCCTCGCGTTCAAATAATTTTTTTAATAATAGGCAGTTGCGTACTCCGTTAAGTAAATCTTTTATGGCCAGTAGTCAAAATAGGGATATTTCGAAATTTTCGTCGAATAACATAAATGGTTGCTTGTTTTGTAACAATTCTGATCATTTGATTTCAGTTTGTTCAGAATTTAAAAATTTAAAATCACCACAAGAGCGTTATGAATTTGCAAAATCTAAAAATCTTTGTGTGAATTGTTTACAAGGTTTGCACTCGAATAGCCAGTGCAAATTTTGTCTGGGATGTGAATTATGCGGAAGACGACATCATACATTATTGCATTTTGGTAAAGAAAATAAAATTAATTCAAACGCACATCCTTACAACGTACGTAACGTTGAATATGAATTCCGATAATGGAAAATCATCGCGAGTCACTTGTTTGGAAAATTCAGACGATAATAACGTGTTGCAATGACCCAATAATTCGATGGTATCGTTGTGTGCCGAGATTAAACCGAATAATAATATTTTATTATCAACAGCACAACTTTACGCAAAAACGAATAATCGAAAAATTACAATTAAAGGCGGGGAGAATGGTTGAAAATTGTAATAATTCAAAATTATAGTATTTTATTTTTATTTTTTTTTTTAAATTATTGCATAAAAATAATTTATTTTAGATATCAATTAAATTTGTTAAACTCAATTGCATCGCCACCTCTGTGAGGAATGACATTTGCGACTTGACGTTTTGTCAAATAATTAATAGTTCTAATGTTTTTTTTTCTTCTTCTGTATGGCTTTCTAATGTTTACGTGCCAACAACATTGTATTGAATTTTATTGAAATATAGAATGATTTTTGTAAGGCAGAGAACATTCTCAAAGGAATTTCTGTTGCATTCCTTTTTTAAATAATAAAATTGCCCTTTGTTTTTACGTGCTCTTTTGGGAAAATTTTCCATTCAGTCTTTTCGAAACCTTCTACAAGTATACATCGTTAATCATTTTTTTCTGTTGCTTCCGAGATCTCAACGGGCATGGACAATACTATATATCCTAGCTGCAAAGTTACTTTTAAATATTAAAGTGCGAGGACCATTAATTGTATATCCAGGCAGTAAAGTCCTGTGATCAGTTACTTTTAAACTATTGAACTGCGAGGATTTTTAATTATATATCCTAGCAGTAAGTTCTGTGAACAGTTACTTTAAACTCGTAAAAGGCTAGGGTACTTACTGTATACCGTAGTTGCAAAATATCAGTTTCTTTGAACTCTTAGAGAGCCTGAACAATCTACACATCTTAGCTGCATGGCTTTGGCAAAACTTTACTTTTAAATCGGACTGTGCTATGGAACATTATTTCGAGAAAGTTCCATATCCCAATTAAAAGTATGAGTATAAGAAGATTAGTAAGATGTGTATTATAACAATAAAGAATGGTTAGAAGAATGATTAATGTTATAAAGAATGGTTAGAAAGAATGAACACATTTAAAAGGTTTTCTTCCATTTAAATCACATCGTGAATTATCCTGCGGACCAACGACGATCGATCTTCGTATCGGGACTCCTCGTCGATCAGCTTTGGGTCGAGATTCTATATCATCATCTTCAGATGCCCATCTGGTGGAGCATCAAAAGACTTCGACAACCATTTTGTTCCCTTAAGGTCAGTGTTTTCATACAGATGGCGAATTTTCGTTTGTCGTAAAACAGTAAAGAATTGAGATTCATTTAACTTAATAATATAATTCACCATTCCATTAAGATATTCTGTAAGATTTTAAATTCTTTAAAATTTTGATTTTCTTATGGCGTTCTGCAATTGACACGCGATACGCCATAACACGGGTATTTGAATACGTCAATTATTTCCTTTTATTCTTACAGTGGATATCCGGGTAGAAATCATATAAATCGGATTAAATTTGTAGGAGTCATTTGCATATCTACTGATATCTACTGATTGAAGCAATAAAACGAAAATTGGAATACACCAATAAAAGTTGCCATTAACTACATCTGCTTGAAGAAATAAACCTGCGTAAAAGATACGCACTGAATTGACGGAAACACTGGAGATATTTTTTCTTCTATATTTCACAGTTAGACGCTGAGGTAGTTTAAGTTGAACATAACTTAAATTGAAAACAAGCATTGTGAAAGCAACCCATTCTTTTCCTTTAATGAAGAAAATGTCAAAAAATTCTAGAGTTAACAAATACTAAAAGTTTGATATTAGTTATATCAACAAGTCTAGTATAAGTCCATTGACCAATAGAAATGAGATAACTATAGTTTTACATGGCAGCATTGGCAACCACCAACGTACCTATTTGAAAAAGTTTCTGATACACACACGTACACACACATACTCGAATACGTGTGCGAGTGTTTATATGCAAACATGTATATTTATGTGGCTAATCTTTTGCGAATTCTTAGTTTGATTCCGTTCATACTTTTCAGTACTAAATTACTGCCTAGTTGCAGTTCTTCATCTCCGGGAGAAAATACCAAGTGTCTTATGCATTTTGAAAGCAAACATTTTAGCTCCATCGTGGCGTAGCGCTGACCTGAAACAAAAATTGACAACTAAATGCATTTGTCAAGAAATAAATTTACTGTGAAATAAACATAATGTAAATATTCAGAAATTAACGATAAATTAATAATTAAGTCATTACGTCAATAAAAATGTTATATTAAATAATTTCCCAACGGTGACTTTCTCAAAATAAATCTGAGGAAACAATACAAGGACATGCATGCCTTACCTATGCAGTTCCTTTGACCAGCACTGAAGGGGATGGAACTGAATGCATGTCGTTTTGATATTTGTTCTGTGCTGAATCTTTCAGGTATGAATTTCAGAGGATCTTTGAAAACTTCGGGGTCTCGATTAATAGATATAATGTTTATTGTTAGCGTAACGCCTGCGGGAATTTCTGTACCATCTGAAATATTGAATCATTTTGTACTACATAAATAACCCAGCCCATTTATATGTAAATAATTTCCACGTTACCAAAATTTTAAATAAATAAAGTTGCATTAAAATTTGACACACCATTAAATATTGATCTGCTCGAATATTTTGAGTATTATATCAATAATAATGAACTAATTCTACATATCGCAACTTAAGATAAGAGTGAAGAAGCTCGAAAATCTTTAATTAAATAAAAAAAATGGAATTTTAACATTCAGGTGTTTAGTAAATAATTGGCACGAGAGATATTTATGTGTAAGAAGTTTTCTTTTGATTGCATTAACTGAGATTGCTATTTTTTTAGAATTACAGAAAAGAAACAGGCCTTGTTTCTTTTCTGTAATTCTGGAGATTCGAAACATATGCTTGAAATTAAAACCTGCGAAGAACTAGCTTTTATCTTTGCCAATTAAATATTTTTGGATATTCTTTTTTTTCAATTAAGTTGTTATATCAAAAATTATTCCACTGATTCAAATTCCATTTCAGAAGAAGCATCTTTTCACGATTTTTGAACAAAACAGGTGATTCCTCTGAAACTAAAACTACTTTTTTATTTTGTTACCCAATTTGAGATGAATATTGGCCCGTTCAATTGATGTAGAGCTTTGAATGGGTATTGTGAAAAATTAAGATAACAAACTTTCATGTAAATAGCCTCGAAAATTCAGATTTGGTCTGTAGTGGTATGTGGAAGAATAAAATAAGCATTGAGTTGTTCAAGAAGGTAATAAAATCCATATATTTTTATTGAATTTAGTAAGAAGCGTGAATGTCTACAGTACTATGGGGACATAGACCTCAGTGTTTCATATTAACTTTATACATCTAGGCATTTCTAAGGAAAAACTGTTTTGGTAGCCAGACAGGGAAACGAACAATAAGGGGTCCACCTTTTTGAGGTATGGATTGTTAAAAAGAGCGAAACCAGTTCAAAAAACTTAGCTTCAAATATATTATCACGAACACCAATTACTAATGTAAAAACTTTTCAAGCACGAGAATAAGTCGCATTATGGAGGTTCCGTATATTTTTAGGCACATGTGGGCATATGTTTTTGGGTGTGTAATATTACAAATATTCATTTTTTTAGAATATAGATGCCTTTTTACAGGTTTAAAAACATAGATATATTAAAAAGAGGATTATAGGATCTAGTATAATCGCCATACTTTTCCTTTAACTTTTATATAGGCTTCAAAACCCCGTATTTTTCATCATTTGCGGTTGAATAATTTCGGAAATAAAGGAGGAAAAATATGTGGTTCCATATTTTTCCATTCACCTAAATTTTTAGAACCCTTATTAGCAACCCCGTTAAATGATATCCCAAACTGTACATGGAATAAAAAAAATTTCGAATTACCATTTTGCTCCTTTAAAATGTTAACACATATTTTTGAATGTAAGTTATTGAAAGGTTTGGCCGGTTAATAAGTCTATTACTGTGATAAATATGTGTATATGTAAATATGTATATGTATATATATATATATATATATATATATATATATATACACACATAAATATTTCAAATTCCCATGTCAAACGATTTCTGCGAAAAAACGATTGCGACAGACGGTCATAGTCCTTTTTTTCGCAGAAATCGCTTGACATAGATATTTGAAGTATATATGTGTATATATTTATATGTATGTGAAACCCGTCGAAAATTTGTTTTAGAAAATTGTGGGAAATAATTTCCCATCTCAGGAAAAAGTACGTATCTAGTTTACTTTTATTGAAACATAAGTTTCAAACGTAAACACTGAATTTCGTAAAATTGTCTGAATACATGAAAGGGTAATAATATTATTTCACTTTTTGAAATATCCTTAAAACCTTACATAAACCGTTTCTGGAACTAAACACTGTGTTTAGTTCCAGTGTTTCTGGAACTAAACACGGCAATTAAAATAATATTGTAATGCATACAGTTTTTTAAAATTATATTTTCAAACATTAAAAGACTAAAAACTATTTTATTTATTGACGTTCTATGTGGGATTGCCCACTGTATTTCAAAATATAGTAATGCACTTTATCTTACCCATGTGTACTTTATATTTTAGAAATATTATTAAATTCTCTGATATACATTATTTAGATTTATTTCACAACCGTTATCCGAGGTCGGACCCTCTTTTGAGAGACGCGGATAAATCATCAATGAATGAGTTGAAATTTGCGATCGTAACCTGATGTAGATACATTCATTCAATAGACTATAAAAGTGACATCCTACTGTAAATTGCGAATGCGAATTGCGTTCTCTATATTATTAGTGAATTATATGGGAATAGGTAATGTTTTTTCATGCATGTTTTTTTATCTTATGCACTTTTTTCTTGGCCTAACATTAATTTTCTTATTCTTATATTTTAAAAGTAAATGCAACCCTATTTCTATTGCAGCCTGATATTTCAAATATATTTGTTAATGATATTATGGTTAAACCATTTGTATATTTTTATTGTCAATTTGATTTGTTTTTATGTGTTCATTGTTTAAATGAGTTTATTGTTTAAAAAATTAATATTTAGCGATTTTTTTTTTATAAATAATACTTACTCAAATTAAAATCGACTGGCACATCTCTAAGTACTACAGGCACAGAAGGAAATATTCTAAGAGATTCTTTCACAGTCATTTCAGCATACTTCATTTGGTTCAAATCGCTGCAACGAAAAAATATATATCTATGTAAATAGCTGATCAAATAATTGGCTAAGAGTCTAATCAGATAAATAATTTTAGACATTAAAATGTTTTTTTCTCGACAAAAACTTCGCTGAATATATAAGTTAGTGCCAATGTGCGGAGAAAGTAGTACAAAAGCAAAAAAAAACAAAAAGCAAACTGCTTTCAAAATCAAAAGCTGAACAAAATTGAAGAGGTCGGGTGTAAATAATATTACAATTAATATCATTGCACGTGTGATCAATGTACACTTGTGCATATGGTTAATTTTTTTTAATCTAAGGAAACTGAACTGTACTCCGTACAAGGATCTAACTTATAGACGAATGTTTTAAAATTAATATATTTAAAACTTATAAAGAAATAATTTACTTTAATATCCTGCTCAATGTAGTAAAGAAATAATTTAATTTAATACCCATTTCAATATAATGACTAATAATGAACTTGTAATCTTAGTAGTAATTGATTAGATTTGAACCGGAAAGTTAATAAAATAATTTTTTTTAAATATCACATTTACCATTCAAAATTATTTGATTAACCCGCCGCTTAAATATCGCGATAAGAAATATAATCTTTCAATACGTATGACATCACTATTAACTACATTTCTCGGTCATGAATAATTCCTGTAACAATAAAACACCTTCCTACTCACTAAATGTTACCCACAAAACTAATTAAATAAAACCAACACAGAACAAGTGTAACATTGGATATCCTACACATAACGACGGTAAAATGCTTGTTGGAACATAAAAGTAGTGATCATAAATATTATCTTTACTTCTTGAAGTGGTTAATACAATTTCCAACTAAAATTTCGTTTGAAAGTTCGAATAAATTTATTTTATTTTAGATTTTTCAAATTCAACCTTGAAAAATTAGGCCTAAGTTGTAGGCTCCACTTCATACTGAAAGACTTTCTCAATGAACGATCTATTAGATGGGATGTGCAAAAAAATTTATCCCGGCGTTATATGTGTGCCACCTTCGCCCTCAATAAAAATAACGGTAAAATTATTTATATTAAATTGTTTATTGTGACGTATTTTTTAATTTTTTGTTAATTGCTGAATGTTCTTCATTGAATATTTACTGAAAATAAATTTTAAATAAACACAAAAACCATTAATTGTATATGTTTTTAAAGTATTTGACAACATTTATATTTATATATCATTAAAAAACACGATCGAATTGGGATATCAACACTCATTTAAAACTTAAAAGTAACTTCTATATATTATTTATTTCAAGATATAATCATATAATACTAAAACCAAATTAGATTGACTTACTCCAGAGTTAAATCTCGATCAAAATCATCTCCAAATATTTCGAGTTGCTCCTGATAAAGCTTTTCTTGTACATCAGGATTGTTAGCAACTGAATAAAGTAAAAAACTCATTCCAGAAGCTGTCGTATCGTGACCCTGGAATATATTTTCAGTATCAGTATTTCATAAATAGTATACGTTTGCCATGAATTTTTTTTAAATTTACATCTGCTATATAAATAGATATAACGAGGAAAAAAAAGTTAAACTCGTGCTATGTGGGACAGTAAACATAATATTTGTATTTAACATTTTGTATATTTGAAGGTACATAGTACGTAATATTTTTCACTGTATATATATATGTCACGTGCATAAAAACACTGTGAATTTCTTAACGAATATGAGATCTAAAACCATTTCTATCCCTATCTATGTTTTCGTAAAAATGAATATATTTTTTCATATGCTTTAAACTGTTTCCGTAAATATATGACATAAATTTATATAAATAATTATATTTGAGATTTTTGTAATTAGTCTTTTTAGTGCTCGCTATTGATATACGTGAGTTGATATGTTGTATTATGATGCCAGGTTTTAGATACCTATGTTGAACAGTTTTTGAAAAAATGGTGGTAGCTGGCAGACAGACGGACGCATAAGTGGTATTTTAACCGATTAATTTCTCCATTTGAACGTAAAATGATAGAAGTGTGTAAAATGAAATTTATAAAAATAAGAAGACAAAATGAGATATCGTGTAGACAGTCAAAAATGTTTATGGTAATATAATTTAATTATTAATTAATACATAAAAATAAGTGTCATGTAGATTGAAACTACATCAAATGAAACCAATTACCGCAAACATGAACGTGTCAACTTCTTCTGCTATATCTTCATCACTTAACTTATGGCCAACCTCTTCCGCTTTTATGAGCGTATCCAAGAACGATTGCCTCTTCTTCATTCCTGAAATGTATTCAACCAGAGTCTTATGTAGTAATACATTAATTTTGTGGAAAAATAATTATTCAAAATATAAAGCAAGACATAAAAATTAGGGAACAACTAATACTACGAAAACCACACCAGTTTGCTCAATATCACAGCCCAATAGCATTTTTATATGTGCCTACCATCTTTATTTTGATCTTCTTAAATAAATATTTAGTTTTAATAAATATTGAGCTTCATACAAAATATTGATTAAAATTGTTTTCTTAAACCGACGTAGCATATTACTATTTGCCATTAGTCTGACTTCTTGCCATTGGTATTTGAGATTATATTTAAAAAATACATCACTAAATTATACTTGCCATAAAAAAAAGCTGCCATTGTTGTTCGACCTTGTCTTGTTAAACTATTTAATGACAAGTAACAATAAATTAAAAGTTTAGATATTTTAGAAGTCTAATGAATTGATTGAAGATAATTCAATATTTCGGCAATAAGTTATTATCCTGCACAATGGACTAAATATATTAAATATATTCAGTCATAATAAAATTGTCGTTTGAAAAAATATGCTTGAAAAAGTTTGAATGAATTCAGCTTTCCTAAATTGTATATATAATTATTTTTATTTACCAATGTCATCAGCCATACCACTGGAATTTGAGCTTCCCTCTTTTACTTTCTCTATAGCCTCTCGCCTTTTTTTTATTACACCTCGAGTCAAACTGTGTAACGTTTTCAAATGCTTCTTATAAATTTTATAAATCGGCAGCCTTTTGAATACGAAATCAAATTTATAAGTAAGCCCTGCTATTTTTTGCATCATTATTGTTGTCATCCTGAAAAAATTAAACCATATTTATGTGTAGGTATTAAAGCTTTCCAAACTTTCTCTTGATTTAATGAGTTTCTTTTAATGTTGATACGAAGAAAAACTATTTTAAAAAAATTTCCACCTGTCTAGAAGCAAAATATATATCGCGTAATAAAATTTTATCAATAATGTAAAATAAATTAACTGAGCTGACAATTTTTGAACTACTCAAAATTTCATTGCTATTTGTTTTACGTATAGCCAATGTAAATATTATCATTTTTTAATTTTTCAAAATTATTTTAAAAAACCTGCTGATGGAATCCATTCATGTCATATCTCGATAATTGTTACGTCGAACGTTTCATGAAAATTTGGTATAAATGGAAAATATAATAATGAAGAAATATTTAAAATATATTTAAATAAATGTTTTTAAGGACCCAATATTAAACAGAGTGTATGAATTAAGAATCCATCATCGGCTTCAAATTATTTACTTCAACATAAATGTCAACGCGAAATTGGGCGGTTGCCCGATAGCCTAAAAATCGTAGACGGCCATCGATATAATAATCTTGGTACTTTGTTATTATTTATTTCTTTAATGACAACATGCAATATTCCACCTTGTATCATCATCAAAGAATATTAGATAAGAATTTTATAATAATATAGGTATGCGTAAGTAGGTAAAAAGTTTGAGAAAAACAATTTAAAGAAGATTGACAATTTTTCGTTTCACGAAGTAAACATTTATTCGATTACTTTTTAATTACTCTTTTTGCGGTTATGTGGAAAATAAACACAAAAGCTTTATGCACAGTCACATTCCGCCTTTTGTGACAGTTAATTTAAATTACTTTAACACAATCGATTTCGAAATACTCGAGTTACGAATTTCGGATACTTTGGAAAGAAGGTCTTTGTAATAGTCATATCTAATTCCTAAAAATTATTACTAATTTTCTTGTAGGCTCCACAGAAAAAATACTACAAGTTTTCAATTTTTATATTATACTTATTTGTAGCTGATTTATCCTTAAGGAATATCAAACATGACTGTAAAGGAGAACGCGATCATCCCTAACACCACATTTAAAATCGCACTTTTATTCTTACTTTTCACAGAATCCGGGATATGTGAATTTTTTATTTCCATTGAGCTTCGATGCCGTCTTTGAATCAACTTTAGAAATAAATAATCTTTATAAATATGAACTAATTTGTTTTCCATATTTTTTTTCCGAAATTCCTAAATTAATTAACACCTGAATCGTTGTAACATATTGTCATCATGAGTGGATATTGATTCCAGCAAATTATCGCGATAACAATACTATAACGTATTTCAGTAATATTGTACAAAGTTTAATTTGTTAAGAGCAGTTTCGAAACCGGGTCTTAGATCGAGCGTTACATCACGGATTGAAATAGCACGAGATAATTTTAATACTAAATTAATAAACAATGGTGACAATGAATAACCAAAATAAAAGAAATCATAAAATTTATTAATCACAATGATCAAAGTCGTTTTCATTCGCAACGCGCACCGTTCGAATACAACGATAAATATAAAATGTAAAAAAATATTTCAAGCGCGAAACAGAATGACATAGACCCGTAGAAATGACGTTCATAATAGCAAGTATGAAGAAGAATTTGTTTATTTCATTTCATTATTTGCATTTTTTAAAATCCATATATCCACAAAGGCAAATGTAATTTTATAGTTTGCTTTATACATAATATGTAAGAATAATTTCTTTTGGTATATGCCATACAATTTTATTATGATTCTTTCATCAAAGATAGTTTTGTTGACACATTTAATTATGCAGAAGTCATTTGTGGGACATTAAACTGTATTGTATGTCTTTAAATATTAGCGTGCTTAAAAGTGCAGCTTCTGCCGCATCTCGTAACCTAACACTATTCTATTTTATTGAATCTTGGGGTATTTTACGTTTTAGTCTGCGATTTGACTGGTGGACGTCCATCAACGACTTTGCCAAAATATTTGGGTGTTTAAGGTTTCTGTCTCTGTACGATTTGGTATATTTGATTATTTCTTTCCTTACTGTTGGTACTCTTTGGTATTTATGCAGTTGCTCATTGGTCACAAACCATGGGGCATCTGTTATGATCCGAAATATTTTATTTTGGAACCTTTGCAGGATTTCTATATTTGAGTGAGACGCAATTCCCCACAGCTAAATGCCATAAAGCACACTGGTTTTAGGACAGCCTTGTACAACACCAGTTTGCTTTCTAATGACACAATGCACTTGGTTAAGATAGACCGCGGTACAACTTTTTGATTCGTCTGCTTCGATTCTTCATTTCTTTAGGCAGGCAGTCACTTTGTTTAGGTCTATTGCAATATGTTTGATGCCGCTTCTGGCTCGCTTTTGCTGGTAAGGATAGTAGTATCTTAATTTCTTATCTTAACTATAATACATTTTTTCATAGCCATTCACAGAGAATAGTTTGAAGATGAAGTGGCATACAGTCCAGCTAGGTAAGATCGAAAGTTAGCGTTGCGGTCTTTAGCAAGTGATTTGTTTTAATTGTCTAGCTATGTAGTTTAGACGCATTTCACTTACGGACATTTTGTCTTCTGCCATTGCTTTCTGATTTTTCACTTTTGGGACACTAATGTCAAAAGATGATTAGCTATAGAATACGCATCCATTTTGGGATTGTGTAGAAAGGTAGAATCTCAATCTGCACACTGCAATGAATTCCGAACAAAGAATTCAATCGCATCATGATATATTCCTGGGTTTTTATACTTACTGATTGCTCAAATGCTCCATCGACAAGGTATCAAAAGTATGCCTAGTTTATCTTTTTGTTATGCAGAGACACTTTCGTTCTTTTTCTGCAAGCCTGGCCGAAAGGTGCAGGATGTTGGGAGAGAGGTCATTGGAAACATCCAAGCAACTTTCGCGGGATACATAGTTTTGTTGACTCATTTAATTATGCAGAAGTCAATGATGTCCGGTATCTTGTTCGGATCTGTAGGCCAGTGTATGAGTTGACCCATGGAGAAAACATCCATATTGTTGGATTGAATACATTTCAGAAGCTCACGTCCCCGTGGTAGGATTAATCTACAGTCCCAAATTATTTGCTTAGCATCATCTAAATAACAATATTTTTTCTCCTTTCACCAGTATATGCTTTTAATTTTCTAAATTTAATGAAGAAAAGGCAAATATACAAATATAAATGAATAAATTATCTATCTAGTGTTACCTTTATTTACCAATATGAATAGAAATCAATGTAGATTTTGTAATTATCTTTGTATGGAAAATAATTAATTTCCGAAACTAGCGGTGATGGACCTTTAAGTAATTTTAGACCTATTTATCATATGTATGTATAAAAAATATCGAATATACCTATCTGAGTATTGGCGATGTTTATTTAGATAACATACTAGAAACAAAGGATCACTAAAATATTTTTTGGAAACTCTGTCTTTTTGTGTGCTTGTGTGTTTTGTTTGTGCACCGATAACTTAAATATTAATGATCCAATTTGGATGGAGGTTTTATCAAAATATAGAGGTTAACTTAGATTAGTATTTAGTTTTGCAATCAGTTTTGTCAGTGAGAAAGGTAAAAGGGCATACTTTTCAAGATTCGATCACAATGTTTTATTACAATAACAAGAATAAATGCCTAGTTACAAATGTGCAGTAATTACAAAAGTATATATTGTACATAGGTATACTATATATCAAGGTATAATATTTTAAATATTATGATGAGGTTTTCCACCCGAAAATACATTGGTAAAACGGGGTGGTTCGGGACGGATAGGAGTTTGAATAAGCAACCCGAATGCGGACAAATGCATTAAGCAAGATGTACGAGTAATTCGCGATCGTCTTTTGGACATCAAATGTTTCGATGTTGTATGTATTCGTTATAAACTTACTTTCTTTTCCTAATTTATTTAAAGTTGAAATCCGTCGTCAACATTTTCAATTTAATTACTTTTTTGGTTTAGCATAAAGTGTATAAATTTGGTTGTTCCTTACTTTATTGTCTATATGTATCGATACATATAACAAAACTGTAGAATTTACCTCTCTGTATACTGAAAATAATTACGATAAAATTGCTTAGTGGAGCATAACTAAAGCAATAGAATACAATATTAATTTTTGGAACGAAGTTCCTTATTGCGCGTTGCGAAAGGGGGCTAGACGGAAAAAATTAAGACCAAAAGTTGTAACGACACTTTTTGCTATAGTTGCTAGCGGGCGCGCTGCAAGCCGTGCGGCGTGCGCGTATTTCTCTGTCTCTCTCTCTCATACAAAGCAAGCCAGTTATTTTCGTTTCGTCTTTCTATTTCGCATTGAACAATGTGGTGTCGCGACGATTATTTTTGTTGAGTGTATACAGGTTTTTTGTACATAATAAATAATAAAAAATAATAACAATAATTATTATTATAACTTAAAAGAAATAAAATTTTATTACAATTCCTTCACTAATTAATCGAAAGGAACTTCGTTCCATCCGGGTGTCAGAACAACTAAAGGGAGTTCGATGAAGTTTTTAGTGGTAGATCATGTTGGGTCTGAGGTATGTAAAGACTTTCAGATGTTTCATCTAAAAAGAATAAATGTATGAAAATTTTACGTTTCTATACAAAACGCATTTGTTTACAAGTGTTGATTTTTTATTACAATAGATGGAGTTACGTGAAATGATCTTATAGTTTCCTTAACAATATTTTGATGCGAACTGAGCCGTGAATATATTACCAGCAACAAGAATAACTACTCTAAATAGAAAAGAGAACTAAGTTTAGAAATTAATGGTCTTATTTATTCTAAATCATTAATAAAAAGAATGTGATCATCTATGAGAAAATGAGAACAAAGTTACAATGTATCCATCTACTAGTTATTCGAGAAATACAAACGCTTGCAGACCTTTTTGTTTTCCTGTATATTTTTTTAAGCTCCTTGTATCATTGCTTAAAATTTTATTGTTTAATAAAATTTTCCACTCTTAACTATTCTTCTGATGACCAGTATGAAAGAAATTATAGTAGTTATTTTTATAAGACCCTAACCTGTAAATATTATTTCTTCTCAATGTAACAAATTACTTTTTTGAATATTTTCTTCTCCAAGTTAGAAGAATAATAATAGAAAATTATAATTATAATGAATAATTAATAGCAAAATAAACAAGTTATCATAAGAATTGTAATTATTTGTCGGAAACATAATATTCCAGCAATTTAAGTTTTTGAACTTCCTATAAGGCCAAGACTCAATTCAATAAAATATTCTCTGTAAAATTGCGCAACTTAAAATATCTTGACTGACTTATTTAACATTGTGCTAAAACTGGAATTACATAATTGCTGCAGCTTTTTATATAAACAGTATTTTCCGACATAAACTTACTCTTTCACTGCTTTTACATATTCCTGATTTTCGCCTAGTTGGACATTTAACTGTACACCCATTGCCGATTCTGTAAACAAAAAATCGTTTGGTGTTACTTTATGGGAGTAATTTAATATTAGAGTGCCCGTACGCTTATTTGGTACACAAGACGATTTATTTGGGAGGCGTAGCAAACAATTTCATTTTATTCATTGAATAAGGAGATGAATAAAATAATGTTAGTAATTACGAAAAATTAACTTTATTTTTATTACATGATACAAACAAAATGTTATAAATATTTTTTTGTAATTCTTAAAAACAAGAAAATTTAAAATGGTTATGGTTAATACAAATTCATTTTAAATATAATATATAGGCTCTACAAGCGCACCAATCTAGAACTCTGCTGAAAATTCTACTTTTACCTATTCTTGGACACTCTTAGATAATACCCTCTCGGGTATAACTAAAAGCAGTTCGGCTTTTATTTATATTTACATCAGCATATTTTTCTGAGTAGCCCTCAACTATGTAAGTATTTTTTTTAAAGCAAAGCCAATGCTGTGCAAAACATTGCATTGAATATTTTTTTTAATATTATTGTTTACTTCGTTGGTAATCAAGGTGACAATCCTACAGTTCATTGACGGACGACATTGGCCGGCGTCGACTATTACGGGAGACCTCTTATTGTCTGTACGTTTTATCTACAATGTCTCTACAATACGTGATTGTAGAAAAAAATATCTTAAGTTTTACGTGCTTCACCAGTTGAAAGACCATTTGTTTCGTCATTGTGCCTTGGAGATATTAAGGTAAAAACTGTTTATTCTTTGGCTCATACATTTCTAAAGTAGAGTCATTTTAGAGGTGTTTATTTCACGGTGAGGTGTTTATTTCGCAAGGCGTACTGATTAAAAATTCTGGGCGTATATCAAATTTATTTATTTTTAAAGTAGCTACAATATTCACTTGAATTTTTCCACAGTTTCGGACTAGTTTTATAGAAAGGACGTTCATGACTATATTTTAGTCCATATTATTCGGTGTCTCCAAATTTATATAAAGCATATTTGACACTTTATTTGACTTTAGAAACTTGTTGTCAAGTTGCAGAACTATGTATATCTCACAATTATCCTCATAAGAATAAGTAATTAGGTAAATAAATTGTGAATTTGCAATGCCCTAGAAAAGACATTAAATATTTAAACAGAGTTAATTATTAGGTATATGACATTTGCGACAATGGCACGTAGTCAGTTTAACATACCTTCTTATGGCCGCTAACCTTTCAACATGTTGACAAATGGCGGTTTGTATTTTTTGGTTAAAAAATATATATTTATATGTATTAAATTATTACCTGTAGCATTAGATTTAGATCTTAATCATATTTTCAATAATACATTTATAATGATAGGCTACTATTTCAAAAATGAAATTTAACACATAACGCGCCGTTGCATGTAGCATATAATTTAACAAATCCCAAATACAACATAAAATAATGTAACCTATATATAATGTACCGTTGCCCACAGCATATGACGTAACACATTCCAAACACAACGTATAAGAATGTACATAATATATATATATATATATATATATATATATATATATATATATATATATATATATATATATATATATATATATATATATATATATATAACGCACCGTTGCCCGTAGCAAATGATGTAAAAAATCCTAAACACAACGTACAGGAATGTAACTTATAACATAATACTAACATAAACGTGCCCATAGAAAGTGATGTAACAAATTTCAAATTATTTTTAAAGCTTATGAAGATGATGTAATGTAAACGAATATACTTAATATACCACTTGAAGGTATTGATCAAAACAATCATTTTCCAAATTCGAGCCTCATTCTCCAAATCTTAGGGCTATGTTTAACCAGCCCCAAATAATAGGCTTTTTCTGAATTCGAGCCTCTTTCCTCAAATCTTAAGACTATATGTTTAACCAACCCCAAGTAAGAGCCTTTTTTCCAAATTCGAGGACAATATGAGCATCCAGCCAAGAATATTAATTTGATACATTTACTCTAATAGTAAAGGATATTCTTTAAAAAAAGACAATATCTTTAAAAAAAATCACAAAAAAACCCAAACTAGATAAAATTCACATTTATTCCCAGTATATATACCATTATTTATATGTTCACACATGCTCAGACCAGTACACCAGTATCCAGTAAGTTCATTTTCCTAAATCATTTATGATGTGAAATTGGTAAATTATGTTCGAACTTCATTTTGCAATAAATAAGTTCTAATTCTGGTTTATAATGATGTTTTCTGGTTTATGATGAGTTAACCGAAATTGAAATTACTCTTTTTCAGCACGCACGCAGGTACACATCGACGCACGCACATAAGCACCCACGGTCTTATTATTTATATTCCACTCATTCTACTTATCTTATTATACACAAGTTGTTCTCCTCAGTTTTACTCGCGCGAAACTTTTTTTTCTCTCATATGTTTTTATTGGTTACAATCTATTATCATACCAAATTTCACCAAAATCCGTCCGGTAGATTTTGCGTGATTGACGCACAAATTAGCATAGACAAACAAAAATTATAAGAAAATGTTTTTGTGTTTCTATTTTCATTCTATATGCTGAATCAATCACTCTATTTTAAATATTCTCTACGAACATAATTTACTCTGTTATAATTTTACTGTATGTATGGATGAAAATGTAAAGAAAATGAATGATTATACTTCTTATATTACTTTCTTATAAAAGAAAGTTTTCTTGGCAAGTTTTTAGGGTTTAGCATGAAAATACCTTATCTCACTGGCATATAACGTTCATCAGTAAATGGTATGTAATACAATAGAATGAACATAGAGTGTAAACTAAACGAACAGAGTGTCAGAAAAAAAATTTTTAAACCTATGTATAACGCGTAATAACTATTGAAGTAAAAAAGTTGGAAGTAGCTCAGTGAGTTAAAGTATCAAAATATTTTATATAAATTGAAAATTTGTAAACACTTTAAAAATTAATTTTACCAAATATTACGGATTCTCTGTAATGAGTGCTTTTCTGTTACAAAATAAGACAATAGAAATTTTTCAGTTGCACAAATTAAACCGCAAGAGTTGAACAAAAAACCACTATTCAAAAAAATACGCAAGACCACGAAACCTGCAAATTATGCCATATGTATTTATTGAAGATAGTCGTTTTTACTAATTGGGTAATGTAATTTATTACTAGATTAAAATACAAAATAAATAATTAAACAGTTTTGAATAAATTAATCTTTCATTGTGTAATAACTTCAGCGTAACTAAATAATATGTGAAAAAAAAAGAAAACAAAAGGTGAACACAATCCTCTTTCGGTTTAGTAAAATCTGAATATGCATCTAATTAGTAATTTAAGAAATCGTATCATATGTGACTGTTTCAAATAAAAGCCTGTCAGAAAAAATATGATATTAGGAACATTACAAATGTGTACTTGAAGACATAGATGTTGTAAAATTAAGAAAATACCATTATATATATATATATATATATATATATATATATATATATATGTATATATGTATATATATATATATATATATGTATATATATATATAAATATATATATATATATATATATATATATATATATATATATATATATATATATATATACAGATATAAATTTAGTTCATAAAAATGAAATTGGTCATAAAACCCCGATATGTTAAAAATGGAACAAATATGTATTATTAACTTAAAATAATAAAAATGACAACCTGTTAAAATATCCAGAGCACACAATGTCACCATCGGGAAAATATCAACTTCCTCATCCGGATTTGATTTCTCCAATGATGACACCAAAATACGCGAATTTATATTGAAAATAGGCAAGAAATCCTTTAAGATATTGAAATGGAACGATGGTGTTAGTAGTCTTCGTCTTTTCTTCCATTTCTCACCTGCGTAAAAAAAGTTTTGAAAAATATACACATATGGTGAGAAATATAATCTTATTTATAACATTGCAACTTTTGTTTATATACCTTATACTTTCATAAAGTTATGTTAAAATGTGCTGAAAGCTTTCCACCTTTTATTATATTCAATAAAACTGCACATCAACACAGATGTTGAAGCTATAAGAGGTAAAGTATTAGGCTCTTCTATATGAGATAGGAAATAGCAAACAAAATATTTTTGACCATTCTCGGACTAGGAAAATGTCTTCTCATCAAAATCATGCTTTCCAAATTATAAAGACTAGTCATCTCTATATATTTATTGTAAATATTTCTTTCACTCCATAAACAAATACACGACGTATTAAGAAATCATATAAAGGGGTTATGTAAAAATATTCGATTAGTAAGGTACATAAAATGTTATGCAAAATAATATAGTTTGTAAGGGCAGAAAATATAAGTTTAAAATAAACTTTTTTCGGGTTATAATAATTACCCATTAAATATTTCTCAAATTTTACACATTATAAAATCATACATAACGCATTTCTGTGTGGGTGATTAAGTAAGGGTTAAACTTTTAATTTTTCGTTGTTTTTATTATGCGCGAAACTCCTGAAAAAAGTTCGGGTTTTTTAGTCTTCTATTAAAAACGAGAGCCCAAATTTCTTGTTTTTGTTCTTAAAATTCTTTCTTGATAATATTTGTATTGAACACGAATACGCAGCAGATAAATATTTTCATTTACTGTATATTTACCTGAACTTACGAGCAAACCTTCTCCCAACCAGGGATTCGTTTGTTTATAGTCCGAACCTTTATTCTGCAATTTTGGATGGGATGCTATGACCTATGAGATTAAGAATAATATTATAATAGTCAAAATTATCCAATAAATAATGTTATCGTTTGTGTAATATTCTGAAAATTTAGTTTCTCTCCCTATTTCATACAATTCCTTTGAAATACCGTTAATACTACAAAGTATTGAAATCAATTGGTGGCTCATATAACGAACGCATATTTAAGGAAGGTTGTTGACAAGAGTCCGAAAAATATTACTTTGTAACTATTTTACTAATTTTTCTTAAAATTCCATACACTCTCTACACACTCTTTAACTATGCTAATTTATATGTTGTGCGTACACAAATTTTGAATGAAAATATAATAATCTATACTCTACCTCAATATCTAGTGGATCTGTCAAAACTATATACACGAATGGACCAATCTGTATTCGTGTTCTCTTACCAAGTGTTGCTGTTCTCATCCCCATATCCAGAAATCCTGCAAATGAGATGAATTACATTATCGCACGATACATGATTATGTGAATCGAGCTACTATGGGTTCCTGAGTACAAAATAAGGCGATAATTATAAATCATTTGTTCTTGTATCCCCTCCCTTTTACGAGATACGCTATTACAAGGTTTATCCCATAAAAACCTAAACCGATTATTTCCGTAATTCAATAATATTTTTCTATGTGTGAATTAACAGAATAGTGAAATAACAGAATTGTGCCTATATAACAAATTCTTATAAATTGATGATATCTATTTAAGAACAAAATTATTTCTGCACTAAATCGTTGGATTGGACTAAAAATCGAGGAACAAAAATTTGGCCACATCTTTGCATGAGAAATAAATTGAAATATTATAGTTATCAGTGTACATTACCTCGACATTACATATTATTTTATAAAACGTTTCTTCCTTACCGTTCTGCAATAATTACTTAAAAGTAAAATAATGGTTTTTTTATAAAATTCACCCTAGTAAAATATTTAAATGACCTGCGAGGATATTAATTTTTACAAAAGAAAAAACAAAACCGTTTATTCTAAATGTTTTTTTTTCGAAACATTTTATAAAATAAATGAGACAAATATATATTTTAAGTATAGTAGAGAGATATTTTAATAAAATTCATGGAAATTTCCTAGGCCTAAAATATTTTTAGTTGGTTTTTAAAAGACATTTTATTTATACGAATTGATATCACGCTGAAATTTTGTCTACGATTTGTGTTCCCATATCATATAGTAAACTTTTTTTAAAATAAGAAGGGTTTATTTAAAATAATTAGAAAAAAATTTACGTATCGGGAAAATACAATTTTTATAGGATCGTATTATACTATAGTCCAAAATGAATCATACAAATTATTTTACCTAAATAAATTCAATAATATTAATATAAACCAAAAGCATTGATAATAATTACGTACCGTTTCACACTATGAATTTTTTGACAATGAAATTACCATATATTACTATAATTATGTTATAGAGAACGAATGTTTTGTATAGATATTATACGTCTTGTATAAGTTATTTTGGATGTTTGGTCAATATATGTGAAATTAATCCTGCAAAGCGTAACTAACTCACGCTAGGGCTACTCGTAGAGTATATTTAATCTCGTATATATAATAATGATTTTTGTTAAATATGAATCGCAACATGTTTTTTCCATGTTATTTTTAAGAGTATATCATCTAGTATTGTACAACGATATGAGTATGCTATAACAATATTTAAAGCAGCGAACATTACTAATATAAATCAAAGTTAACGGATGAACCTAACAATAATTAATGAAAACAATTCTAAAAGTGGCAAAAGTGAGAAAACATTAGACAAATTATATTAGAGATAAAAGATAAAGTATTGTTATACTAAAATATTTTCTACTCATTTACTATTTTCGATGCGCATCTGTGCTCATTGCTGTATAATATACTTTTGAATATAACACTTTCTAAAATAAACATGTGTGGGAAACGTGCCGTAAGCCACATTAAAAATACAGCAATGCACTATAATCGTAAACTTACTAACGTACATTTTAAATTAATAACGAAATTTCTTAGGTATCTCCACTCTGTGAAAGGAATATGGGTATGTATATTTATATATATATATATATATATATGTGTGTGTGTGTGTGTGTGTGTATATGTATATATATATATATATATATATATACACACATATATAACCAGTAGAAATTATTTTTTAACATGAAGACTTCAGTATATAGTTTGTCAGAAATTGTCAATAAATTCTAATGTAACAATTATTCAATAAAACTGTAAAATATATTTAGCCGTATGATATTAATAGAAAAATGTTGCTTTATTCACTATTCTAAAACAAATATTTTCGTACTATTCTAATATGTTGTAGAACAATTTCATTTAAGATGTCAATATTGTACAAGAAATAAGAAGCCCATTTTGCCTAAGGACCAATTATTATCATACTATACTTATAAAAAGTGACTAAAATTCTGGAGATTAAAATCTCACTTTCATAAATTATAATACAAAAAAGGAAACTGGTATTGGTTCCGTTATTTTCTGGTGAATTTATCCTACAAACTTCTAAATTTATAACTTTAAGCTTTATAACTTGAAATTTGGTGCAGTGCCGGACAATAGTTGATATATATATATATATATATATATACATAGATACAATGTTTACCAAATTAGCATCAAAATTAGATCCCGAAAATATAGTATTGGCATACAACTTTAACAGCTTCATCCTAAAAGGTTTTTATAAGATTTTCGATATCGGGCAGTTTCGAGACCCGACGTAAAATTAAATTCGTACCATCTCGCCATATCATCGTATCATCGTGCTGTAGAGGTATGTCTGACTGCTTTGCAAGGTATTATACAAACGAAAACGAAATATTTCTCAAAATTAATAAATTCAATTAATCTAAAAATAAAACGAGGTGCATGTTATTTCAATATTAGGTCGACACGTTGAGAAATAAAATAAGAGTATTGACTTATAGACAATATTTAATTGATTTCAATTACTGCAAAATAACGTATTATTTTTGTTGCTTTTTTATTTATTTTGCAACAATACAGACTTGAGATATATTAAAAAATATAAATAATTTCATATTTTGATACTTTGTACTAAAATTCTTAATTCTATTATTCATATTCATATTTATAGCAAGATGAAATATTAATATATTAAATTGAGCACTTCCTGTATAAATAAAAGACATACCTTAAAAAGAAAAACACTTGGATAAATTACGTCGACGACAAACGAAGACGACAAATGAAAGCTATTTAAACATATGTTTCACAATAAAAATGGAAAAGAGCCTGCATAGGTACTGCATTTACATTTTGTTACGAATAAAAGAGAACTTTAAAAGTTTCACTACCTTTACTAATTATTCTTAAGTTTCCAACCTATAAGTGTCTTAATTTTTTAATTTACCAATTATCGCGTTAGTTCTAATAATATGACTTAGCCATAAAATGCTTATGGGAAGATAATATGTCCCGGGTTAATATGTCCCGAAATATTGATGAATTACAATTTAAACGTCTCATAAACATTCATTTTCATGCTAATTTTCAACGGCGATAGAAACTTAAATTAAGTAGCGGATGGAAATAAATTATTACATGATTATTATTATGTTTCAGTTAAATATTACAGAAAACCATAAAGAAAAAAAAAATATATAAATTACCCGATAGGACATATTTTAAAAAGTAATATTTATGTATAAATATTATTAAACATTACTTGCAATATAGTTTTTAGGTGCACTCTGTACGATGAGAAAATTATTGCTTCTGAATGACACACAAGAATGTAATTGAAGATGATTTGTTGTAGATATACGATTTGTTATACATAAAATCAATCATTGAGTAGAATGTACACAGAACCGAAAGCGATAAACGACCTTATGAGAGATTATATATTTCAATTAGTCTGAATAACGTAATATATATTCGTTGTTCTTGCTATCCGATTGAAAGTCAAAATTGCAATAACAAAATTAATTTTTCACAAAAGTAGAAATACTACTCTACGAGTCACCTCCAATAGTACTAGAAGTCTTTATATATCTGTAATACGATAAACATAACTGTAGTCCTAATGGCACGAAATTACCAAAATTATGAAGACGAATTTTTTTTATGTTTTTTTTTACGATTTTTTTACCTACACGGAAGTTACAAAGCCTAAGTTGAGACCGGAAACTGAAAACTCTTGATGACTGATTCGTCATCATTAATTCCTAATTCCGGTAGAGGGTAAAAGTTAAGAAGCAAAACAACACCGCCACGCTAGGAGAGACTATTTCTACTTGAAAAGTAATACACGACTATCCCGGCACACCTGCTGTTCGAAGAACTCTATAATCTCATTTTGCTACTGTGTTTACTCTCGTCGTAATTGTCTTACTTGAGAGAATTTCTGCAATCAGTTCTATATTTTATTACTAATAGCTTATAAAGATCCACTACACTCAGTGATAAACATATTGATAATCTGTAATCCTCAATCATATAATTTAGTTGTAAAATATATTACTCTGATATATCTATAAAATTTACCTATTAATGTAATATACCTGCAAATCAATGTTCATTTTAAATTCCAAAAAGCAGCGCAATATACATACACACACATACACACACATATATATATATATATATATATATATATGTGTCTGTGCATATATATATATATATATATATATATATATATATATATATATCCCAAAAACACGAAGTTAACCGTGCTTCGCCTCGTGCTTAATTTTTAAAGTGGAGAGTTACATTTTTCCTCTTGAAGATAATGAAACAAATTATAATTTTAAAAAAAATCTAAAAATATTTTTAATATGCATTATGTATATATAAAATAATACAACTATTAACATACCTTCAGGAGTCAAAGAAAATTGAAAAGCGTTTCCTACGAAAGGCCACAACGGGAAACCAGGCATTCTCTTTGAAAATTGTTTCTGTTTTCTGTTATAAAATAACTCGAAACACAACAGAATCACTACCAACGATACTATAACCGTTAAAAACATATTGATAGTACGACGTGTGTGAGTCAAATGTGATAACGGAACCAAGTAACGAAGCGGCCATCTATTTCAAGGTCTGTACGTGCGTGTGTTTTAATTGTTGTTTGAATGTGTGATAGTAGTCACTCTTGAGCGCTGTAGAGGTATCCAGAAAGTTTAATAACCGGTCGGTACAAGGCGAAATCGCCCTTGAAATCTACGTTACAAATGAAATTTTAATTACATTACTTATTTAATACGTATTACAAATGTTTGGCTTAGTAACACTAGTCTAAACTTAACAGACCACAAAGAGTTTCGATTTTTTTAAAATAATTTTGTCACGCCGACTAATTTAAAATGGGTTTAAGTCATTTAAAATGGGTTTAACTCGAGTTCATTTATATGTACTGGCTCGCATTTGGTTCAAATTCTAATTGAATTAGATTTTTTTCTTCATGATCGATATTGAGGGGCTTTCGATTTAAACTAATTTCAAACTAACTTAGATTTATTTATGATTAAGTGGAATTTTATTAAGTAAAGTTGAATTTACTTTAAATATAGTAAGGCCGAATCCTTATAATCCTCCGTCTCAAAACAAAATAACAGATTACTCATAACTCATATCCATATGTCTCTCAGATCATTTCTTTCAGGAATCATTCGGCATAGAGATTAGAAATTTGACAGTCATATTGTTAATTAACCTGTATATGTGTTAATGAGGTTTAAAACTCTCTTGGAATCGCATAAGGATATTTTTAAGGTTTTAGATGAAGCTATTCATATTTTTGAACTTTGTATGTCATGATGTCTTCTTCGTATGTCAAATGAATATATTCACATTTTTGAACTTCGTATGTCATTTGAAAAAGCTACGAGTAGTTATAATAATCTCAAAATTATTATATAATACCTCTAAGTAGCGTATCCTTCAACAACGAGTATGAAACTGGAATACCTAAAATGTTTATTAAAAAATACGAGATTTCTGGAATCTTATACTAAGTCTGCAGGAAATTTATAATTTTACGACTTTGGAAAATATACCACACAATATATTTGTAGGTGAAAGGTAATATTAAATTTTTAAATGGTTTAAAGAAATAAATACTATTTGTCCTTAAATTTTAAAAATTTTATGTGTACGTACATGTGTGGGGAACCTTCATAGTACGAGTTTTATTCGTATATAAAATGTCATTTATTTGAGGTTGTGTGAAGTAGTGTGCTATGTGGATTAGTCGCTCTGTTTTGTATTCGAATTGACTTTAATTTGCAGTAATGGCTTTAATTTAAGTTTCATTTTACTTTCTTCGTACTTCAATTTAGTGCAATTTGAGTTATATTTTATTGGAATTGAATTATATCGGTTTTAGATCAATTAAGACTGCAATTAAGCAGGATTTATTGGAAGTTTAATCGATATTTACTACATTCAACGGAACTTTCTGGATTAAATTTGGTCATTTTTTTAGTCATTTTCTTCTAACAAATATTATTAATTGTATGTGACATTTTATTTAGTCACTGCGTTCAGTATATCATTAAAGCTTATAAACTCTTTGCACTTTTGAAAATATTACAACTGTTATTAAATCAGTGTCGTTGTTTTTCATCCAATGAAAGATGTTGACGGTAAATGAAAAATACTGTTCATATCTTATTTATTTTTTGCATTCTTGACCAGCATTATTCGCTTCATCTTTAAATTTCACTCTTCATCGATAAATTTCTGATAATAAATTTAATACTATACTAATATTGTAACTATTTTTAAATCTTTAAATTCTAATTCATAAAATAACTTAAATTTCATCAGGATTATCACCTATGAAACGAAATTGTGTATAACACTTGTCAAGGAAAATGCCCGGAATTATTTAATTAATTACTACAGAAGAAAGGTGTTCTCTGCAATGACCTAGTCGATTTGACAATCTACTTCGATTTATAGCCTTTTTCATTTCTCATTGCTTAGTAAAAACATTAAAGCGATAAATTTTCAAACAGGAAAATCTATTCCTATCTTAAGTTATGGTAACAAATACCTTAAACTAAAGAAAAGATTATAGGAACGCAACCGGACAATTGCATGCTATTTCTATTGGTCCATAGATGGTATTTCTTATTTTTCATTATAATCGGAAAAGTATTTACGGAAATAAATGCAAAAAACCGAATTCATTGCCATACATAAGAAAGTTACTGACAGCCGCATGACTGCCACAGTAATGCCATTGTTATGGTAATGTTTGACTGCTCAGATTTTAAAATTATCCTTTTCAGTAATTACTTAGATAACTTCACTAGTCTTGATGCAAAATCATCCAACCACGTTTGTGATATGAGACGAGGTTGGTTGATTTAGCGGTAAATTGTCACATTAGTGTGATTCACATCATGATCATATTCAATAGCTTATATTCGACCACTGCTGACTATGGGCGTCTATGGGCGCTTATCTCTAATGCAGGTATCATATTTTCAAATTTTACATTATTATTACTGAAAAATAACAATGACGGATAGCTATGGTGGTTCCACGATCATGGTAGACACTATTGATAGTATAAAAAAATTACGGTGTTTTAAAAGAAATAAAATTTATTTATCAATCTGCATGCAGTTTAATATATTTGTATGCATATAATATAAAGTATAATTATAAGAACATACTTATTTTCTGCCATAAGGTGGATGATCTTGAAAATGGGCCAACTATGAGGGAATAATATTTATAAGATTATAATAACAAGAATTAAATTTGAATTTTTCTTTTCTTTGTCATACGTCCAGCGTGAAATATTGAATATATAGAAGGAAATTTTAGTTTTAAAAAAAATTATATTTAATCTATATATGATGAAAGGTCCTTTCTTTCCCTATTAAAAAAAAGAAAACAAACCAAGCTTTTACTGAGTAACTCACCCAACTGTTCATACATTTTAGTGATGTCAATAAACGCTTTATCATTTCCTCTTCCTACGAGCATCCAGATATGAGAGGAAGTATTTTTCCATTGTAGCATACAACCAAGCATTATTATCATTATATCCGCGCAAAAGACTCTGATGACAATATTTGATTGATCGATAATACTACCATGCACCATAAATAATTTTGTTGTCAGCTTCTTTGTGCAACTTGCAACATAAATGTCCAATAATAATCTAGTGTTTCATTATTTTTAAAATGTAATTAATAATTTCGAAACCTGAGACGAATTATTTTTTTCCAAGAAAAACCGGTATTTTATCATTTGCCCACAAAACCAATGAGAGCTTACGTAAATTGTGTATTCTTCATTTCTTTTACAAAATGTGCTGGTCTTATGGGATCAGATCCAGCGATAACATATTGAATTTGTCGTAACTCATGATGTAAAAACTGTTCATTATTTTTCATGTAAATTTGGAAATGTTGATCAAATATTACGTCAATTCTTCGAATTAAGTTTTTAAAAAGGTTGTGGTGAAAAATTGTGTAACCACAATCTTATTTATGGATTACACTGAACAATTATATCTGCGGCCCTGCTCGTTTATTATTTATAAATAACATTCGAACTAAGAAAATACTATATGGTTCAAACGAAATTTCTACACTGTATTTGTCATTGCCCGGCTTTTCTCAATATATATTAATCGAGTATACATTAAAATCTGCAAACAAAAATGATCTGTATTCTATCGAAAACCGCATTAAAATTGTACTGGCGGTTCTCGAGTTACAAACGGACAGATATATGTTTTGTATATAGATAGTGATTGTAGTACGCTTGTGCAATGCAGTAACATGGTTTGAGAAAGTATTGAACCAACATTTTTAAAAGTATCGTCCAATGACATGTTACGTTTAACTGGTATGTTATGTTATTGTTTAATTATGTTGTGTATGTAACAGTTATTTCTACCTGTAATCAAAATGTTAGACAAAACCCTTACAACGTTAGATTTTTTATTTTAAAGATAAATTATATTTAGGTGTAAACCCAATTATTAATTGAAAATATAAAAAAACTATCAAGTACGAATGGAACTTGTATTACGATAGTTCCGTACACATTTAGGCAGTTATAAACATTTTATGATATATAATAGTATTATTAAACAATTTACAAAATTTTAAATTTTAGACCGAAAATGTATTATTTCCTACTATATGTTTCACAGACGTATATTTAAAATAAAATTTATGTGATGTAACTACAAATAATTTGTTTCCTTTGCTTGTGTTGTGAAGCCTTGTTTCTTGCCAAATTTCATGATTCTAGGTCAAGGGGAAGTACTTTGTGAGTCTTCATTTATTTACGAGTGTCAAAATATGGTGCATAAATGGACGTATATTTAGGATTCTTCATTATTGCATTGACTTAGAAGCGTCTTTTTTTACAGCTCCAGGGACCATAGACCATAGAGGATTTAAATTTGACCTTTACGCGTGCCTGAGAAAGTATCTTGATAGACAGACCGACAGACAGCCAACGAAGTATTAGAGTCCTTTTTTTGTTTTTGAGATATGGAACCCTAAAAAGGGCCTTAGATGAGAGTGAGTGCGATAGTATTATACATACGTATAGGTGCACCAGAAGTAACGTTCTATTGTCTGTCGGTACGTTAGAACAGCGGGAAATATCTGACGTTCTAAACACAGACTTAGAATATTTTTATTTACAACGCATATAAACTTCAGCGTTTTTAAAACATCCTAAATTGTTTATTTCTTTTGGGATTTTTAATAATGTCCGCCATGACTTGGGAACCACCATAACTGTCTGCCATTGTTATTTTTCAATAATGATAACGCAAAATTTTAATTTATCCAAATGAAAACCTTATTACTATAACTTGAATTCGGTAAAATTTTTACACATTTTACACTCGAGAGACTCTATTGAAACCATCACCAACTTAATGAGTCCCTATCTTATATACAGTAGGTATGAGAGAATTAATAAAGTAAATTTAGGGTTTGTTCAAACATTTCAAGTCTGCATGCCGCTGGCCTTTGGACCAAAGATCTACCGTATTTAAATTCTTTGCAAATATTCATATTTGTCTTCCTTACATTGAAATATTGCCTGATGTAACATAAACCTGGTAAATTTATCAAAAGCCATGAATTCTATAATTGCTCCTATAGTTTTTCTATGAATTTTAAGTAAGGTTAAGGTGAAGCACCTGTATTTGAAATCAATGAGTTTCGAAGTTAATTTTAGAGTTAAAGTTTCGGAAATAGGGAGAGGAAAGAATATGCTTATTCGCAAATTTTTCGGTCTATCTCTGGAGAGATGCTACTAAAATTGGAAATTTTTGTTTATATTTTTGTAACAAATATTCTGAAACGATATCCCACACGATACAAGAAATTAAAAATAATTCCAAAACTTAAATTATTTCCCCTGAAATTTTGTCGTAAATATTTCGAATTATGTAATCTCTGTACCAATGTAATAACTATTTTTTCTCTCTCATGTCAATGTTTTAATTTTTATAAGTATTAAAGATATTAACGTTAACACCTCAATCGGTAACCTTTGATACCTGATCTTGTCGAGTTTTTTCCACTTTAAACTTTGAAAATTACATTTTCTCAGATATGTGTTCGAAACACTCAAAAGAAAATAAAAATCAACAGAAATTTTCATGACAATAAAATAAATGCCGTAAACAGAACAATTTATGTAAGTTTATTGAGGTAACAGAAAAACCTCTTTAGTATTACTTAATAAAACAGGTTATTTTTATTGAATCTTTTGTTAATTATTAATTATTACTTTTCGTCATATAACATACGTTTATTTTCAATATCATTCATTTATCGTATAGATGGTATATATTTTAAAAGTCTAAGAAGCAAAAAATAAAAAGATAATTTCTCGTATTATGACATATCAAAATAAAACTTATTTTTCTTTGGTGCTCGTAAGCCTAATTTTCATTTCATATTCTTTAGAAAATGGAGGGAGAGACAACCAGAACAATTACAATAGAAATAATTTTAATATTAAAATACTCTTTCCAAAGACGTACGACTGTATACACTTATAAGTTCATATTCTAGAAACACTTTTGTAACCACTTTTACAAGTGAAAATTCCGTGTCATTTCCAGAAATTATTTTTCGCCAAATTTCAGATGGCTTTTGGGTAATAATTTTACATGTTATGTGCAAATATTATGCATAGACATTAGAAGTTAGAGGGAGATTATTGATGGACAGAAAATCGAGTGAGGGCAATTGGATTTAATTCGAAGCATTATATTAGACTACTTTTACTTACCCGGTCAAAAAAAATTTATCCATCATCATAAAATACAATTCAGTGAATATTATTACAAACAATATTAAAAGCAAGCGGCCAAAAATATTTTATTAATATTTTGTCACATAACTAATTTTGTAAACTTAATTTCCGACATTAAACTATACTGAATACCATTACCGTATTAACAATTATGACAGTAAAATAAGTGTGTGGCTTTTCGAATAAAGTGCCAAATATAATTTTGGTAAACTTTCAGAGGTTACAATACCCTTCAAAGATATTGCTCACTATTTAATAAAATGACATTTCAGCAAATTACAATAAATTTAACAAATGAAAATTTTTAGAAAATAAATTTTAATGCTATTCTATTGCAATTTAATCGTAATATAAATATGAAACTGCGCTGTATAAAAATTTGCTTAAAATAAATACCTTTTCTTCGATATAGACTTCAGTATAACACCAGCTACGAATGTCCACAACGAATTAAATCAATGTAGTGAATCGACCGTTATTGTTTCCCAATCTTCTTCCTCGCGATATCATTATATTGAAAGCTTGGTCTATACATGTATAAAGACAGTAAATGAATATATAGAGTAAAAATTATATACAGTTTCAGATCCATTAATATAAATAAATTGGATTCGTTTAGAGAGATTTACGCCTTTGTTTAAGATTATTAGTATTTGATAAAGTTTATATGTCAAATATGGATGTAAAACTGAATTAATTTACGTATTTATATTTACATTTTATTAACTTATTGTCTCTAAGTACAGTACTTGTAACTTTGCTCGTGATCAGCAGATTGTGAGCCGAGACGTATTTTTTATCGCGTTGTTCATTCAGTATGTTAATTACGATGCAATTTTCTTTTTCCCTCTTAATTTTAGCGAGTGGTACATATCAAATTAGCTCTTTGCATTCAGTATTTTGTAGGCTTATACGTGAATGTGAAAGCATCCTAATTGATCACAACTTTCAACTGATTTACTCATATCCACTTTCGCTCTTTTCTGTATAAAAACTAAATTAATTAAAAATATATTGTGAAAAATTGATCAAATTAATTAATATGATTTACATTGGATTTTTATCGCGTTCGTAATATAGAATGCAAAATTGTTGTTCTGTGTTAGGTTTGTAGCTTACTGTTATTGTTTTAGTGCTTTTTTAAAATTTTGTACTAAAATGGCGGCAAGAGGGAATCATTATGGTCTAAAACCAAAAATCCGTCTATGCGTCATAATCGATATCTACCCAGTGTGAATATTAAGGAAGATAATTAAATTAAGAATATAATGTAAAAATGTTACATTTCTTTTCAATTAAGATAACAATGAAAAATAATTTAACTATTTATTCCACCAAAAATCACCAACAAATAACTTTTAACGTACCTCGATATAATGAGTAGATAGTCTTTGGATCTCATCAAGTGGTGGAGTAATCCACTGAACCGAGTGAATAGGTTATATAAAGGTAGAAAACAATAAACGGTACAAAAGCACGTGAATAAAGCTAGAGGAAAATATGGTTTGCCTCAACATTGTCAACTGCGGAAAGGATATAATCATTAACGAATAGAAGTACCTATATTGCTGAGAAGAGAACCGTAATAGATGTGCGGATCATCCCTGATAAATTCCCAAAAATTTACAAGCTGATTATCAGCCGATTTTGACGAAAAATTCGATTAAACATTTTCGCATTTCGGGCTGTTATTGTTGTAATCAAATTATAGTGTCAAATCGTAATGAATGTCGGCATTACTATATAGTTAAGCTATGTGTAAATGTTTTTTAACTTTATTATGGGTTGAAAATCGAAGATTAGTGTTTTCAAAGGAACTATAATTTCATCAACAATTTAAAATTTATCCTAATGAATTCCGGGCAAGTGTTTATATAGAAACTCCAAATAATGCTATTTAAAACAATAGCCTTTTTTACCAAAATCTAAATATTATGCTATGGTCATATTCATGTCGTCAAAATTTTAATTTGATCTAATATAGTTTACTGCGCCGATGCGCTAGCATGTACTACGCATGGATAAAGAACAGAAGTCCTAACGGGATGGTGAGGACGAAGGATAGGGGATCGTGGCGCGATCACATTCTGGGGCGGCGTGTATCAGTCTATCGATTCAGTGCAGTTTGTGTATTAATCTATCGAGTCGAACAATTTTACACTATGACACAAATAGAATGGTAATGGAATGGTTTTGCGTTGAATAATTATAAGGTCTATAAAACTTTTTAATTTACCTACGGAAATAATGGTATAGACCAGTTATTATAAATATTCTAACAAACAAAATATTTTGTTTGTTTCCTTAGGTCCTCTTGATAATCGACTGTATAATCGTATTTTAACGCGCAGTAGTACAATATTAATATAACACATTTTTTAAATAAATTAGTAAATGAGCAATTTGAAAAAACTAGGGTACATGTATTATAAATATGGAAGACTTGATGGATATCGAATTATGTTTGTTTACTTAGATACTGTTCATTTAGATATTGGGAATAATTTTGTTAATTTCGAATAAATTAAAAATGTCATTTGTTTAAACTTTTCTAGTTTAATTTTCTTTTATTACTAACGTCGTATTTCCTTCACGTTGTATTAGGTACTCAATAATTGATTTGATAATTACATAATAATTGGTATGTAATTATGAATTAAACCCATTTTTTAAGATAAAATAAATATAAGATCTTAAATAATCCTCGCATAAATGTATATTTAATGTTTATGCTACTTGATTATTTGCTGAGGATAAATTAATAAAATGAATCATATAATCGGATAAATTAGTTTCGATGACCAGCATAAGATACGTCAATTAGGTAATTCAATTGGACAATCATATTATATTTACACGTTCATTGAGTAGTCATAATTATCTAATTTAGCAATATTTTGATTATTGTATTCAGACAAATGTTTCGATAAAAAAAAGTAAATATATGCAGTTACTTTACTGAATATCTACCTATTTCAGTAAAGTCTAAAAAATTAAGCCTTGTTATATCAATCCACAAGCAAAAAGATAAATACAGGAGCTCCGTAATAAATCTTAAAAAGATTCCAGAGAAGTAGTCCAGATTATCAGCAAATAACTATTAAAGAGTAATTTGTTTAGAGTATGGTCACAAGTTGACGAGAAATCTTGAATCTGGAATTCTTTGAACACAATGATTAGAGTAAAATCGTACTAAATATACGCTCTCAAGGAGTTTGGTACTAGAAACGTAGAATGCAATGTGTGGAGGATGTCTGCATTAGGCACAATTTGTTCGTTTATAGAAACATAGCCCTCAAGGGTGCAAAGTTAGGAGGAAAATCGCATTAAGCACGAAGTTTCCAGGTCTATGGAAATGGAGACCTTAAAAGTGTAACTTTTGAAAGGATATCACATAATATAGATATTCTTGTTAAAAGTTCAAAATCAATAAAAAAATATTTGAGAATGCAACATTTACCAGATGAACGTACAAATTAAGTACAAAGTTTCTGCTGTAGAAACGGACGGCAAACATAAACTATATTTGCAAATGCATCAACAAAATCTTGAAAATAATGTTGAATGTGAAGCATAGCACGAATTGTAACGTAAACTGAATTGAATTCACAACTACTGTTATAGGGACTATGAGTTTACTTTGAAATTGTTCTAGAGCTTTAATTTAGAAAAGGGATATTTTACTTCTGAAAAAATGAATTTGAATTCAATTTTGAAAACCACCAGCGTTATTAAAATCTTTGTTTCACAATAGTTTTTGGACAAAATACGACGTTATTATTTGTTTTTTTCAGCATTCGGGTAATATAAATACATGATACAGACCTAAATTCATGAGACAAATAATAAATAAATCAAACACAAATGGCAGAGATTTAATTAAAAACTGTTTTACTCGTGGTAATTATACACGGTATGCGTGCCTATTTGCAATTAAAACGATATTATTGTCTCATCAAAATACGACTGTACAACAAATATCGTGTTATGAGGAATATTGTAGAAATGAATGAAATAAAAGAAATTAAAGTATTCCTTTTAATTTTTGCTGTCGACTAAAAATAAAATTAAAGATTCAGCGCCATTCAGTTAGTTTCTATTAGAAACATAATTTGTTGTTCCATATACATGAAATATAATATTATTATACTAAAAACAAAACGCCATTTTCTTGTAGTTATTTGATAAAGTATCTGCGGCTTATCTAAAATATGGAATGACCTGTACAGTTGCTTATACAAATATTTGTCAATATCGAAAACAGTTCAAGGTGCTTTTATTTTTAATGAATATTGATAAAAAAACTGTTTAAAAAATTTATTTATCACATATTTATTTTAATTGTAAGATTTCTGGTGAATCCCTTTTGCCATTTCGGAAGTATTGCTACAATTTTGGTCCACGTTGTTTTTATGTCTAGGATCATCCCGATTTAACAAGAATCTCTAGAGCGTCCACGAATTTATTTATATCCTCTACATATATATACAGAAGCACATATACAGATACGTACACACACTCAAACACACACACACACTCCCACATATATACAAACACACGTATACACACACGCACGCGCTCGCGTACACAAAACACAAACAAACGCACGCACGCATGCACGCACGCCCACCCGCCAGGCACGCACCTAAGAAATCAAAATAATGAAATCTTTGGCCCTTGTGAAATTTTTCTTTGTAATTCATTATGCATGAAGAATAACACTTGCAGTAAATCCCGTAATACGGGCCCGAATACCCATAATACGGGGTTTTTGACCACGTTACTTTTACTCTAAAAAATTAAAAAAATCAATTGAAGCCTTACGAAATTGGACGGTATTAAGAAGTTAAGACCTAGTTAAGTTAAAGTTAAGATTAAGTTAAGAAGTTAAGAGACGATATAGACCAAATGAGTCCATGAAAAGCGCTGTGGCGTATTCTCGGATTTCATACGGTATTGCAGATTCAGGTTTAAGAGGATATTTTAGTCGGAAAAACCGCATAAATAAAAGGATAATTTCATTAAAAACCATGTTTCTGTCTTTTTTCGACCTATGATGAGTAGATAACTTTGCAAAAAGCCTGCTTTATTCCAAGAGATGAGAATACTACACCTATAATTATTACCGATTCGAAAAGAAGTAAGGAACCGTTGATGAATGACCAAGTATAAAGAAATAAATATGCTCTGGCAAAATATACACGAGAAAGCATATACAAATTATATGGAGTCCTATGATTTCCCTACGCTTTTCCATGAAATTTGGGACCCAGAGTTCATTATTCAGAACAGTAAGCTATATATAATTGTTTACCATTTGATTACTACCGTGTTGGTGGAGTCTAATTGGTTTACCGTGTGACCTAATTTTGATTCATTATTCCATATTAGACGAGATATAAGGCATTTTACATTGTTTCTATATTGTGATATAATGCTATTGCATTACCCCTCGGTGTTTCGTCTATCAATGTGAAAGAAGTTCCACTTTCTCTTGTCTTTCTTCCTTTTTGCATCCTCCTTCTACTGTAAACTATGTAGACAAATATAACTCTAACTTGGCTATGATCAGTTTATAGGATATCTATAATAATTTTGTTTCTACTAAGGGGTATATTTGAATAATTGTTTGAATCAATCCTTTCTAATTTATCCTAACACAGTAAATGCGAAAGTTATTTTATTAATTTGACTTTTTGTTGAACTTTTACATCTCAATTATTCAACTGATCTCCATGATATTCAGCGTACATATAAACTGTTAGGTAAAGTTACGATACATTTTATCTCGGAAAAAAATAAATCCATGCAAACGAAGCAATAGATAACTTATAGTTTGATCTTTTCTCCGCTCGTGTTACAAATTATTTACAACACATGTGGTAGGTAACTATTCACGTTGTTAAATATCGCCGTATGAGACAAAAGTTATTAAATATATTTTCGAATACGTATAGTTTATATACACATATATGACATATCAACTGCAATTAGGTATTCATTTTACTGATAAGGATATAAAAAATCTCAATATAATTTGAGGGTTAAAAATGGTAGGTAGGGTAATGCGGTAGCCTAATTCTAATTTATATTTCTCTTTCCGATATTTTTAATATGTGTTTGTTTTATGACAACTCTATTTTGTAACGATTTTTTTGCTCTTATACGCTAGATGCCCATCTAGCGTATAAGAGCAAAAAAATCGTGCATATATATGAGATTGGTAAACAAACTGAGATGGAAAATAAACTTTTCCACTATTTTCACCAAACGAGCAATACTCCTTAGAAAGTGAAACCAATGTGAAAATGTTTCTTCATTTTGAACATAATGACTAATAATTTTGGCCATATTGATTAATAGAGATTGCATGCAATTAGTCTTTCGTTTAAATAATAAAACATGGAAAAGAAAAGTTGAATCAATACTCATAAAAATACCTTTAGGAATAAATTAATAGAAATAATCGTCTTCAATTAGAAATTATTCATATCTTTTTTGGGAGTGAAGGAAAAAAGGGCAGTGTAGAGATTATATCACAAAATGAAACGTTTACGATTCGTAATTTATGTGTTTAAAGTGACTTTAAAAGTAATAAATTACTATAAATAGATTGACAAAGGTCACAAATTTTAAACAGTATTATTTTCCCATTGCATTATGAAGTTTACCAACTAAACATATTAAGAACAACGATCTATTATTTTATTAATTTCAAATAAATTTAAATATTACAATAAACAAGAATACTTTATTTTTTTCGAAAAAGGTCATAAATCACACTTGTCATTTACAAACGAAATGATGACCCTAATATTTTATAACCAACAATAATATCAGTTCTCGTGAAACATTGTTATCGACTTACTTGTGAATAGCATAGAGATAACGCTACAGGGAGAGTTCAATAAACATAGATATCATCAAAAAACGTTCACTTTGCCACAGATGCTTGAAATAAGAAGTGTCGACGTTACTGTAATATTTTTATTCTAAGAAATCGATAAATTGGTTTTAGCCGATGAATATTGACAAAATGTGAAAGTACGACTGAAAGGAAGAAACTATATAAAGCCGTTAACACGACACAATTAAACTCTCAATTGGAATTTAAAATTTCTGGCAAAGTACCTGTTATAATATCAATGATATGCGAGTAGTGAAATGCCAAAATGAAACCATAATGGAAAATACAAAATAAATATTAAACAATTAAAATTGGTCGATAATTGTTTTATTTGGAAAGTGAGGGAAATTAGTTTTGACTGATATAATAAATTCAATAGCGAATTTGTTTATTTGTCTGTTTTTTCCACTTTTATATCATCATACAAATATATTATGTCATGAAGGTAAATATGGAGTACCATTTTTGTGAGTATTAATTCCAGACTAGCGAAGCAACGGGCAACAGAAAGTCATGTAAAAGTTTTATGTGAATATTGGAATATATATTTTTAAATAAATTATTTGTGTACTTTTATGGAATAAATATATTTGTATATAATTTCTAATATTGTTGATTCATATTAATCGTTCATATATTGCCCACATTGTAAAGATCCTTCTGGCATTCAGTTATCCGTAGAAGTATGTCAATGCACCTACATTTCTTAAGTTTCTATAAGTTTGTGTGCACATATTATATAATATACTACACTATATTTAGGCATAACAAATAATATTGAAAGATTATAATCTGTGCGCTATGGGAACTTTTTACCAGCAGACGACGAAAATGATATTTATTTTCTACAGTTCTTGTACGATGACAATACAATATGACATCACTTGTAAATGTTTCATCTACATATGTAAAGAAAAAATCATCGTCTTTCTTCGTTTTTGCTGTTAATATATTATTTTTAAGAAATACGTTACATTTAATTTAAGTTAAATTTAAAAAATTTAAGCGTTTAATTGTTCGCACGTAAAATTTTAATATACTACCTGTATAAATGTTTGCTGTAATAAATATTTAAGATTCATAGACGTATAAATACACAAAAATGTTCAGTTAATTATGAATCGAATTACCAAAAATTTATTGGAATTACCAAAAAATTATACTCAAATTAAAAATGCAGAGCCGCAAAATTTAAGAGCATTTACATTATTTCTGTACTGATATCTTTGAATATGGTATTATAGATATTTAAATGTTAATTAAAAAAATACTATAATAAGGGTTAATTGCCTTTTTAAAAATTTGCCTTTATAAAGTATTGCGATAAACTCAATCAAGTTTCGAAGGGCTTGGTAACAAAATTGTACATGATTGAATTAAAACTTTGTGTCTAGGTTTACTTGTTGGTTACATTGAACTTGTCCACGATACATTTTTACATTTGTCGCTTTTCCACGAGAGAGAATATAAAATTGTAATATCTTTACTTCATCTAACTCTGGTAGTCAAACTAATAAATATTTTTTATCATTCAGCATTCTTGTATTTTAACATTTTTGTAGGTTGTATTCTTTTTTTCTTTGTTCTTTTTTTCTTCATTGTTTTGAAAATTATCGATAGTTCGCATTGCTCATTTACGGCCTTCAATTTTTTTGAAGCGACGTTCGTCCTCTCAGAATATTGAAGTTCGTAAATGTAAGAAAGTAAATTGTAAGAAAAGTAAATTCCCTATGTAACTATATATTATTCAGTTGTATTCAACGACAGCCAACTTTTAGGCCTTAATATTATTGGAATCGAAGTTGATTAGTGGACGCCATCAATTAACTTTACTCCAGAAAACTAATGTACGCTAACGACACGAGAATACAGTGGTTTTAATGTCAATTAGTGTGCTGAGACTAATTCTCTGATACTTATTAGAGCTTGTGCCACTTATAAAGACTTATTTTCAATGAATGTATACTTTATTGGTAATCTCGAACTTAGTCTTAACAGGTCGCAATGCAGGCACGAAGTAGTAATTGAATTTAATGATCATTTTTCTAACTTCTTTTTGCCATTAGCATATCATTTAACACCCTCACGCAAGTTGATTTGCACCCAGGATAAAACGTTGTAATGACTTTTAAGGTAATTTATAAGACCACCATCATATTTGAATTTGAATTTGAAAAATTGAATTAATATGATGGTGGTACCAGAAAGTACCACCATCATATTAATTCAATTTTTATATATTTTGCATTTGTGCGATCACTTAACATACTAACCCAAAATTAGACATCTGCAGCATGACGCGAATGTAAATTTCTGCGCTAGGATAATTGTGAGTGCGTTTGTCTCAGATCTAAACAAGCTCTTTCTATTTATCTACCACATGTTACAAACAATTTATGACCTAACCACATATGTTCTTATTAATCCCGTACACATATCATGAAATAAAAATGACCGGGCATGTGAAGTGCCCAAAGGATTGCCGTGATATTGATTAAATTTATAGTAAGTAGTATATTCCTAGTAGAAAATACCTTAAACCGTAATGATATTTCAATTATAATACAGTTCTGTATAATTACATATTAGGTGAAAAATTACTTCTAACGCCTGCATATCAATCCTATATATATGTGTGTGTATATATATATATATATATATATATATATATAAATATATATATATATATATATACATATTTATATTTATATGTACCCAACCAAGTTTTTGAATAATATATTATTTGTGGATAATATATTATGCGTGTTATTTTTCCGACTGTTTCCCTATTCGGCCACCTTCGTTGTATTGTCAGCTCTTTTTGACTTAGGTTAACCAGCTCTGTCGAATCGGATATTGTATTGAATGTCTTAATACGTTAAAAGTCAAAAATGACATAAATATAGTTAGGTTCGATCGTGATTTGAATTCTGGATCTCTGACTCCCAAACCGAAAATTATACCCCTAGACCAACGAGCAGTTATAGGGCTCTACAAAATTTAGGTATAAATGGATAAACGTATTTTTAAAAATAAAATTATTATAAAATATAAAATGCTTCTGGCAATATTTATCGATAAATGGCACTATGCTGATTGCATGGGTTAAAACCTAAACTTGCGCTATAGTTTTGATCAATATAATAAACGAATATTATTGTATATGATCAGTGTAAAAATTAAAATGTATGCGGACTTACTGCTTATTGTTTAATATTTTATTTGAGAATAATTTATTATAATACTCGTATGTTATTGTATTTTAAAATAATAGGTAAGTCTCGCATTGTCCCTGATTTCTCGAACTACTATCCATCATATAATATCAATGTGATTATATATAAATATATTTTAAAGTTAAAAGTTTTTACTTCATTCATATGGTCATAAGAACACACCAGAAAGTATATTTTATACTATTGTTACCGTTAGAGACGTTGCGAATGTGGATAGAGCAGTGAAATAAAGGAGAAGGGAGAGCGCCTCTATGTAGCTTAACTATATAGGCAACGGTCGTGATTAGTAACGCTTATGCGTTAAATTTAATAGTAACAACCTCTAATACTCCAGGATTTTAGTCGTAGTTTTTTTTCTAAGATTGCTACAGTACTGAAAAGCCAAGATTTTGTCATGTTGGCATGTTTTGCTTCTGAGTAAGTTTATAAAACGCATATATTGTCAACCTCTAATACTCCAGGATTTTAGTCGTAGTTTTTTTTCTAAGATTGCTACAGTACTGAAAAGCCAAGATTTTGTCATGTTGGCATGTTTTGCTTCTGAGTAAGTTTATAAAACGCATATATTGTTTAATTGTAATCTTTTGTTTAATAACATACTAAACTCCAGAGGTTTTCAAACTAAACTGGTTGATCTCGGTTAGGACAGAAAATGGAAAGTAGGAAGGAGGAACATAATTCTTAACTCATGACAAATATAGTTTAAGTAATGTTGATGAGAATAAAATGCATACGTATTTCGTTTTTTGTATAGAACTCAGGACATCGGAAAATCATAATAATTAAAATTGTTAATTTAGTTTTATTTGCAATGCGTCTTGTAATTTCATTTAGTTTTCATCATTTCTTAAATTGGATCATTTTTTTTCTCTTCAATGATTTCCTTAAATCACATCCTTTAATATTTGTTTTGGCAGCATTGATAGATATTACTTTTAAATATTTAATAATAAACAAGCAACCTCATTCAGATAGGTATTATTTATTGTTTGACACATCAAAAACACATAAAATACTAATATTCGTATTCACTCCGTATGTGACCAATTACTCTTTTTGTATTGATACAAAAACAAGAACGAGGAAAAAATATTTTTACAAAATAAATTACACCTAATAATTTAAATCTACTTCCCAAAATAGTTAAGGACAATTCGAATAAATGATATAAGTGTGTGTAAAACGTCAAGAAAAAATACACAATGAAAAGTAATAAACGTAATGCTCAGAAATATGAATATTCCTATCACCGTACAGATAAACAGAATAACATTACGTCTGACTAACAGCGACCCTGACGTTATAATGATAACGTACGGTTACAAAGGCTCCCGTTTTGACTCGATCAGTCTTATCCAGTTTTATGGACAAATTCAGGAAACAATATTGCTTTATATTAAAGTTTCGTCTTATCATTTCAGACTAAAATATGTTCCCATTTATTTGGATTTCAAGATGCAGTAAATATTGATAATGCCTATTCCTTTTCGGCTCCCCGACTTCGGGAAGTTGGTCCTTCTATACCAGAGGGTAGGGTTAAATATTATAGCGCAACGTAATATGGTTTATTGGATTATATGCTAAGTTGGTTTCAGGTTGAGTCGTGCATTTTGTTTTGAGTGAAATGAAAAGGCTATTATTATTTTTTAAGCATACATAACTGTATTATAATTGAAATATTATTATAACATATAATATTATTAATATAATATATAATTATACCTTAAGCAACCATAACTAAGATGTTTCACGAATTTAAAGGTTAGATGCCTCAAAAGGAAAATGGAAACTTATTAAGATCACTCACTTGTCTGTCGGTCCGCCCATCACAGTCGTTTATCTCAGAAATCGATTGACGTTGAAACTTATCATCATAGTTTAAACTCGAAAAAAATTGTCTGAAAATTTTCTCAAAAATATTTCCTTCGTAGTTTTTGGTTATACATCTTCATATATGTACTGAAAAATATTTAAAAAAATGTCCCCCACTCTTTATTTCCATAACTATTCAATCTAAATTGATAAAAAATGTGGGTTTTTCAAAAGCCTATATAGAGGTGAACTAAAGCAATGTCAATATTTATGGTTTTCTAAATTCACAACCGGTGTTCTCAAAAACGCGGCATTGTTGAACCTTGAAATTTAGCACAGTATTATTTATTATTAACCCACATTTTTTGCACTTGCTAACTTTTTACTTATATTCGTATATGAATTAAAAATGAGTAAGTAAAATTCCCTAATTTTTATAATTTATATCGCTACAAATTATTATATGTGTAATTTATTTTCAATCGGAAGTAATTATTATTTTTGCAACGTTTCAATTAACCCACTTTTTCATGATCGCAACAAATTTTGCAATCAAAATTCCGACTAGTTTTAATTAAGCTGGAGCACTGAAATGTTTCACACAACATGACCGACGCTTCAAGATCGCAGTTTATTTTTTTCTTTACAATCCGCTTGAATCGTAAAACCCCAAACTCACGAATAAAATTCGATAAACTTCATGACGTTATTAAAAACCCAATAAAAGCCCATATTAATTTTTTCTTGATATAAGCTTATAATATATATATATATATATATATATATATATATATATATATATATATATATGTATGTATATATATACATATATATGTAACAGCATAATCGTAATTTAGTGGTGAATTAAGTAATACATATATGTATTATTTAAGTAATCACTTAATTCATTAAGTTTAGCATACCTAGCTTATTTACAGATTTTTAATAAGCAGATGATTTTTGCCCGTAGTCGGGTTATAGTTTTTTAAGCTCTTTGTTTTTTTTTTTGGTAATTTTGAAAATGAGTAATAAGGAGACGTAAATCTAGAGCTGGTAAAAATAGCAATAACTTGTTTCTTAGTTATTATGAACGTCAGATTCTATATAATTTATAATAAAACTTATCAAATATACTGATTTACATTTAGTTTAGATGTTGTGAGTTGAGAATATTTTTAACATTTCTAAAATTTTTACCATTACAGGAACATTGAAGAAATTTACGTAAGAGAAATTTTTTTTAACCAAAGTGGATAATTTTATCTCTGGCTAACTTTACTTACATCCAAACCTTTGGTTATGCATAGATTAGATTAAATATTCCATTTACACAAGTTTATATCGTGAGGTAGCGAAAGTGTTAACGAAGGTATAGGTGGATGCAAGATCAACGATTCCTTCTCTGTCATTTCTGTCTATTTCATTTTGTTCAGGTCTGTTCTACAATATTTTCGAAACTTTGTTAACACCTCTATAAGTCAAATGTTTAGTTTAATGATCGAGACAAGTTTCGATGGACATTTTTTCGGTAACCACCTACCGAATCTGTTTTGTACGACTATAAAAGCTAGGTGGAAAGTATAATTACTGGTAAATAATACTAAACATTAGCATTCGTATCGAGCCAAAAGTAAATTATAATTCTACTGTAAGAAGTGAAGAGATTATGCGGTTTTGAAATATTTTTTATGATTCATATGTTTGCAAAAGACGTGAATACTCTATGATATTCGTGCGCATTCTCTATACTCGAGGTGAGCTGTGACTTTGTTCTCCTGTATACCAGCCACAAGTATAAGGCTTCACCAAACCCGGTACCAAGGGGTTATCTACATAATTTTTTAATAATTTATAAAATGCATAAAACCGTCGCCATCGGAGCAGTAACGAATAACATCCAGCCATGCCCAAAGGAAACAAAAAAGTGCACCGTACATTTTTAAATTAAGAATCCGATAATTTTTCTTGATATTATCTTCAACATAGTTTCTTCATGGAGGCAATATGGTTGCACTGGTTTCAAGAATATTACGGAACAAAGAGCCAAAGAAAATCGCAATACTCTCCAAATTATCAAATTCGTGAAAATGAACTAATTGCTTAATTATAATGTCAAAAAAATTTGAGCAATTTTAATTTTCTTAAAGATTATCTAAATGTCGTGGGCATCATTACTTCGTTCGAATACTCTCGGAATTAAATAAAACTTACATGCTTAAATTTGGACTTAAAATCAGTGTTTTGCTATATACATATATATATATATATATATATATATATATATATATATATATATATATATATATATATATATATTTATATATAATAAAATTTATTTGGAATTTACTACCTAACAATCGGTTTTCATATATAGCGCCCGTTGTAAGTTGTGTGAGGAGTAAAATCAAAATTTCAGAGCGTTGGAAGTTCAGAGGGTTAAAAAGTACAACGGTTAGGTTCTTATCGTACGAAGATCAGAGCTTTAAAAAAAGTGTAACATTAGGTGACATTTCTGCGCAATATTTCTGCGCATCTTTATAGTGGGATATCAATATTATTATATTTAGTTCGCATTTTCTTATGGCGTAATCGCAATGACGGATTGTGATACATATATTCACATGTTCTTATGGCGTAATCGCAGTGACGGAATGTAACACATATACTTTACTCTCGTTCGCTTATATAAATATGTAATCATTAAATATTTGGTGTTTTCCATCCTATAAAATTAAAAAATTAATTTTAAATTCTTATTCTGACGTCACTAAATGTTTTTATTCTGTTGTATAAATTTGATCTTATTCATTTGTGTTTTACTTGAAAATAATTATATACTCAGCATTTTTTTATTAAAGAATTTTCCATTTACATTCAATAATATTGATATTTATATTTCTATACAGTGTTACCCATTTTATACATTCCAAGACAATTGTACTTAAGGAGCAAACTCTAATCGCGCTTCGGAGCTGACACGCACAATTTTTTGTCAAACTCTTTTTAATTTCACCAATTGCCTGGTGAATAACTATCCCGTAAATCTGGGTCTTACTTTAGTAGAGTGTTCTGTTATCCAATAATAGTTCATTAAATTTGAAATAATACAAAAATAGTTATTTTTTTATTTTATCCATTTTCCAAAAAGAGAACCATGATTTTTCATTATTTTTTTTTAATATAAAAGATTTGTTTGATGAAATTCAATAAAACCAACTAAAGTTATTTTGTCAACATACATGAAACAATTTTTTTTTATATATATACAAAATATTTTTCGATAAACAACAACTATATCAAGGCGATCTTTGACAGTGTTCAATTCATTTTCTTGCGTAGATATATGCAATGAATATGAATACGGTGAGACCACATATTAAAAAGCAAAATCGTTTAACGGAGAAAAAATATAATTTTAAACTAAATAAATGGAGGGATGATATTTAGTAGCGCGTGTTCTATTTAACATCTAATAGAATCAGAAACTGACAGAAGCATAAGTCGTTTTTTACTCAAAAGAAATATTTTTAACAGATCACCCCCAATATCTCCCCATATTTCTAATAAATATCCTTTCCGGTGAATCGCGATAAATCTGAATGGACGGAGAATGAGCGGAAGCCATCGTATCGTGACCCCGAAATTAATAATATTGTTTTATAAATACATAATAATCGGATTTAAATCCTTATTGGCAAAGTATATAAATAGGTCGTTTAAAGAAACTCAGTATAACAGCAATGCTATTTCCTAACCAGTTATGAGTTGTGTGGACACCGATTTCATTCTTAAAAAATGTCTCAATCTATTCCAATTTTGCTGATGTCCATGTTATTAGAACAGCTCTTAATAGTTCGTGCTGAGTACTGGTAAAAAATATCGAAAAAAATAAATTTGAATTATTTTCGAGACGACTGAATTATTTTCAAATAATTATCAATGATACTAAAAATTCTTATCTCTCACATTAATCTCATATTCGAAACTATAACTTTTAGCCGTATATATTTTTCTTAACCAGTGTACCTTTTTTCTCAAGTGGTACAACCGATATAACACACTATAAGGTTTAACACACTATTAAACTTCCTTCTTTCAGCATTTCCAGGCTTTTTTCAGATCTATTCTTGAACATGCTCTAAGTTTAATAAATCATGACCTTAAAAGGCTATAAATTAATAGCCTTTTATGATCATAATTTATACTAATATTACATCAACTCCACATATTCCTCGAATTTCACTGCGCAATTTCAATTTCTCATTCTAACTCTATAATTTCATCTAATTAATATTTAAATTATCGCAATCGTCACAGAATATACAAGGAAGTTTTTTTATTAGAAACGAACAATTTGTTTACAGTGGCATTAATTTCAAATTAGAAATATTGAAAACAATAAAAAAATTATCTTACTTTAACCTTGAGGGTATCAATTCATCTTCTCTCGTATCTTTGTCCGTAAGTTTCCGTTTTATAGTGTTAGATAAAACGTGTGTCTAAGAAAGAGTATTGTTTCTGTAACAATAAGCGCCTTAGGGAACTTATTGTTCCTTTACCCGTATAATATTTAAATCTTTTTGTTTTGTAATAATAAGTTAACATAATGAAATATAAATTTCCCGAAAGCCTCTGATAAGATACATGTCCCTTTTATGAAACAATTGAATTTTAATCAGGGAAGAACAAACAAAATATTATTTTCTTTTTATGAAAAAGACAACACAAAATGCTCTTACTTCATGAATTACCTTCAGGGTAGTAAGAAAGCAAAGCAACACGCACTACTTGGATGGAGTTTGCTTTGTCATCTTACTCTTCGGACCTCTCACCCTTCTACTCTCATCTGTTATGCTCGATACCCAATTTATAAAAGCGATAACACGTTTAAAAGCAGACCATTATATTCACCTTGTCAAATTTTAAAATAGAAAGGCCAAACAATCTTACAACATAGCAATTTTATCTCGACATGCACGCCGGTGATAAGTGAGGGATAAAGATGGTGCTTATGTAAGTGAAGATTACTTTTATTAATTACTTTTTAAGAAAATAAAATGTAATCTGTTGTTCACCTAATATGTCTATTGTACAAAACAAACTGGAAAAAATGTTGTTACTATTAGTGTAGACATAATGTTAACAAATATTTCTCATTTGAATAAGATTCGTTCATAATATAACGGTGGACATTTTAACAGCATGTTTTTTAAAGGTTAAATGCAATATGAATCATAACCACATTATTAGTTTAATGAAGAACAGTACATGTTATTAAATATACTATCAACAATTAATTGAAACGATGCAAACTGAACATAATCTTGTGATTCCCTGCTTAATTTTTAGATTTTTGTAATGGGCGAATTTTTTTCTCAATTATTAAATTCACCCAATGAGTTTAATCTATATAATGTGGAGTAAAACATAATTTTTGACATTTTTTAGAAAGACGCATTAGCTATAAATAGCAAAAGGTATTCAAGATTATTAGGCGAATTTGTCACAAAATGGAATTTTACAAAACTAGAATCGCATACTTATCTTTTTCTTTAATTAAATTCTGCCAAGGAGTTGCAGATCTAAGCAACTAGAGGTATATATAAAATAACATTTTCATTTTTTATAACTTATAATTAATGAAAATGTTATTCTTAATATTTATTTGGTAAATGCACAGTTTAGAAATTACTCATCATAATGGGTATTTTTCAACATATCAACTTTTATGTAATCTTTAAAATGGTTCATCGTAGTTATTTCAATTATAATATATTAATTTATTAAAATAAAGAAAAGCTATCAATCAGAAACAAGGATTAACGGTCACTAAAGGTCAAATAATTTTAATAATTTAATGCTGCTCCATATATATATATATATATATATATATATATATATATATATACACCCACACATATTTATATATATATATCTGTATATATATATATATATATATATATATATATATATATATATGAGTGTGAGTATTTCAATTAACAAGAATATGTAAATTTGTCATTATTCCAGAGTAATGAATCTATTTTGATAATAGTTCCTTTCACAATCAGCAAAACAGAATCACTATAGTAATATTTATTTAGCATATGATTTATTTGTGAGTAAATAAAAATAATCGAGAATTTTCTATATAATGCTTTTTTAAATATTTAAAGTATTTAGAAACCCTAAAGTATTTTACCGTAGCGCAAAGTGTTGGTTTATTTATTCAAACGCAGGTGATAAAAATTTCAGTAATAAAATCAATTCAGTCGAGTATTTTTAACCTAAATTATAACACAAATTTACATTCGTTTGATAAAAATATGACATATTTGCAAATATGACAAAATTACATGCACCATTATTGTGGACACTACTAAAAAGGAAACACAGAGAGTTGTTAAATTTCTGTATTCATTATCAAAATAAATGTTGGATAGCAATTTTCCTCTCTCCTTGTTTAATCAAACGTACCAAAAATGTCTTCACTTTCAAGATCGTATTCGTATAATAGAGGTCAGTACAGTGTTTCTCAGAAACCGTACGACGTGGATATTTCAAATTTGATACAGGATAAAGCATATATATTTTAATAGTTAACAAACAAAAATATTTATTTAGACCGGAAATAGTTTTTGTTTTATATATCCGGTGGGATTTTAAGTAAAAGAGAAAGTTATGAAGATGCCAGAATTTTATTTTCCGAATTTTAATTCTAGGGATATTGTTGAAAATGTCCACACCATTTTTTTTCAGAAATAATTTGACGTAGAAATTTCAAATTCGATAGAGTGTAAATATATTTGAAAAGTTGACAACAAAAAAAATTATACACAGGTTTCAAAGGAGAAAAATTTAATGATATGAATGTTTTAAATTCGTACGTCGCAAGGTAAATGAATTGGAAGAGAAATTTATGAGAATTCCAAAACTACAAAATTATTTTATTCAAAATTTTCTATGAGGTCATACGAAAGTTTGTAAGTCTTAATACAATGCTGCAGTATTTAAAAAAATGACGATAATTTTACGCGTATAAATGTGCAATATACATAATACGTAATAAAAAATAACACTAATACTTGTGAACTATTTAAGCGCAGGTATTTGTAGCACAAGATCTAATCATATTTAGAAAAGTTCATAGTGAATTTATACATTATGAATTTTCATATATAATTGTTCGTATTTTTAAATTAACAAATAATTTAAAACTGTTTTTTTTCCTTTATAACGCATAACAGTATAATATTTAATCCACCCTTATATTAATTTCAATTAATTTTGAAGTGAAACCAGTTTTCATAAAAAAACCTTATTGAGATCGCCAATTTACGATTCGTATTATTAAAAAAATGAGATTCTAGATACTTTTTAAGGTAATCACATGCTATCATTTTCTTAATAGTTAAGACATAATATCACAGGGATTATTAACTATTCTATTAAAATATTTATTTTATATTGAATACCGAATTGTTAGCATTACAAATGTTTCTATGTACGTTGTTCTTATCTATACTGAACTATTGTATAAGAAAAATATTTATTTGATTTCGTATCCTTTGCTGTGGATGTCACCTTTATAACTCCATCCATGTGACATCCACATTTATATGTGGATGTTGCATATATAAATGTGGATATCACATATGAGACTTACTTTTTTCAGAAAATTAAACAATTATTAATTTTTTCTATTTATAGCGAAAACCTTACGTGACCTTCATTTAACTTTAAAACCTTCATTTTAATATATGCCAATATTTTAGTATTATTTTTCCCTGAAATTGAAAATCATCAGAACTCATCATCGGCGAGGTAAAATATCATTTAGATAGGTCGAAGTCAAAGTGAAGTTTAAAATTTATTATTCGCTTATACATTTACTACGATATCGTAATGCACCGGACGTATAACGAAAGTGTCATCCGTAAGTTTTCTATTGAATAAAATGCAATTATTATTATAAATTTGCGGACTATAAGCTCGTTTTAAAGGCAAATGAATCACTTGAGCACCATCTTGTTCTGTGAACAAGTCGAACATAAAAAATATTTTCTTAAAGTTTTCATTAATACCCAACTTATTTATTTCTTGGAGGTGCAATATCTACACCATATTCTTGACTTATTTCTTATAAATCCATATGTTTACAGCAACTCCTTAAACCAAAGTGTTTGAGACTTTACGCGTTCATTATAGCGTGCACATGTACCGGTTATTTTTACATAAACATATATTTTTTACCAATGAAATTTCACTGTTCATTTTTTATAAAGTAAATATGTATATATTAAAAACCATATATTTAACAAACATAATTTTGGATCAAAAATAATTTGGATGAAAATTTTCCCCATAAAAAATTACGTTTCAAAGAAATGTTTGTTATAATTTTTTTATTTAATTGTTACTCTTAGTATTACTAAACACTGAATATGCAAATAAGTATACGAACAAATATATATATAAAAAAAAACAATTGTAAAAACTTAAATACGCTGAAGGGATCGAATAAAGAGCTTTCCTGAAAATGACATTTGCTAGCTAATTGAGAGTTTTTTATATTAAGAGTAAATTTTAAATCTATTTTTTTACTAAAATAATTGCGACTGAAATTTAGTAACAAATATTTCGTTCTTTATTTATATTCTTTAAATTCAGCACAGAATAAAAGTGAAATTGACATTGGTGCTAAACTGCAGTTATATGCGTGTAAATATATCTATTACATTTACAATATCGCTTAATAATATTTTTTACTTTACTACTACAACATTATTTTTTATAATTAAAAGCCTTTGTGCAAAACGTAAAAACTACAAAATAATCCTGTCATAATATATATATATATATATATATATATATATATATATATATATATATATATATATATACATATATACATATATAAATATATATATATAAGAATTAAAACAAAAATTAAATTTACAAATTATTTACCATTTACTTTTGATAAAAATCTTTCTCAAAGATTGTACAATTAACATTATAGGAAATGTAGGAATTTCACCAGTGGTCGATTGCGCCCCAGGCCCGTGCTGATATGCCGCCTTTCTTGTAACGTCTAATTACACATATTAACAATTTTCCGTAATCATACAAATATTATTTGTATACATTACGCTTCCCAAACATTGCCATCCTAGGTTCATATCTTACGGGACTAGGTCTAAATCCATCACAGTATTTCAAAACACTTAAATTTTTTTTATACTAAAATATGTGTTTTGAAAATTAAAATTTTAAGCCATTGTATAACTTATTAGGGCATTAAGTGGATAACTAACTTAAAGCCTGAATGAATGCCCCTTTTTCATAATTGTGTTTATACGTGACAGTTTGAGTATCGTTTAAAATTTATTATCCAAAAATTACAGTCAATATAATTTTAAGTTTTTTATACAAAGAAATTAAAAAATTGCTTAAAATCTGAGGAATTTTTGACTACAAACTTTAAGAAATTTTTTTACCTTTAAATAATATTATTTGCTGAAAGTCAAAATAATTCAGTTAAAGAATTTCATTAAATTGTTTAACTACTTGAAAACAGAGTTCGTAGCAAAATTAATCTGATACTCCAATTTGAGCATTCTTAAAATTGAGCATCCAAATAAATAGTATTTAGGTCGATGGGAATCATTATCAGTAATTTCACTATGACCTACGGCAAATCAGAGTTAAAAGACAATGTGATGCAAAATGTCGACTAAAAATAATATCTATGTATTTATATAAATATTTATTTTCATGTCACTCGGCTTATATCATGTTAGGTTCATATATTTCTCATGTCAAATTAATTTGAATGCAAAAAAACGAGAATAGATATTAATTCCTAGCCGGCGTTTCCGGTAGAAATCAAAAATGCTGCTGTTCAATATCTGTATTCGGATAGTTCCATTTTCAATATTCTAATTTAAAATATTATAGGATATGTTTATGTTCCTCGCTTCCGATAAATGTTTCACATATATATGAATACTCACAAATTAACTTTAGACTTGCACCATATTTCTTTTATCCAAATATTTATTGTACTGCGTTTACACCAAAGTGTAAGTTATACAAAAAAAAGTGAAAATATTGCGATTTTGGATTTTAAGTTAAAAGTATCTCTTTTGTTAGTACTTTATTTATATCTCTATGATAAATAAGTCACTAAAATAATGTTTAACACATGTACCAAAAAAAAACAAATATAATTCATCTCATCCTGAATACCAATCCCATAGTATTTAAATATTAATTAATGTATTCTACATAATTAGGAAACCAATTATTAGGAAACCAACATACGCATCTTTTTTTTTAATAAAATAATAAAGAGCCATTTATAATAACAAATTATAAAATCGAGGAATAATTCAAAAGTAACGATAAACGGGTATTTTCAATACGTCAATTATTTCCTTTTATTCTTACACTGAATATCCGGGTGGAAAGCACATAAATCGGATTAAATTAGTAGGAGTCATTCGCATATCAGCTATCGAAGCAATAAAACGAAAATAGGAAAACCCCAATAAAAGTTGCCATGAACTACATCTACTTGAAAAAAAAACCTGCGAAAAAGATACGCAACGGAAACACTGGAGATATTTTTCCTTCTATATTACACAGTGCGACGCTGAAGCAGAGTTTAAGTTAAATAAAACTTAAATTGAAAACAAGCAATATGAAAGCAGCTCATTATTTTTCTTTAATGAAGAAATGTTAAAAAATTAAAGGGTTAACAAATACCAAAAGTTTGATATTAGTTACGTCGAAAAGTTTAATAAAAGTCCATTGAACAATAGAGATAAGATTACAATAGTTTTACATGTCAACATTGGCAACTACCTGTATACATATATGAAAAAGTTTCTGCATGTTGGATTCCAAAAATATTAAAGGAAGTTCAAAAAGGAGATAATTTACTATTTGTAAGTCTAGTTCAGAAACCTAGTAAGATGATTCGAACAAAGGCATAATTTATTACGGGCGATTAACCTGACTTATTTATTTCGATTTCTGGACGAAACAGCAAACAACCGATTTGGAAAATTGTTTTCGCCGCCGTCTGAAAAAATTAAAGCCACGAGCTGAGCGGAAAATAGCACGACGTCCATGTTTTGGAACCAAAGTCCTAATCATGCTAGATTATTTAGAAAAGGGACTTCTATTACTGGGTCATGTGTCACGGAGAGAAAAGGACGATTAAGGGAAGTTATAAAAGAGACAGCTATCAATACCATTTCTCCTTTACCAAAAACGCCACTGGGCAAGGCTAAATTTCTGATGTCCATCATTCATCAAGCTGACTTCTAACTGCTCAAATTGAGTGTTCCTTATTCTCAAGATCTAGCTCCCTACTAATTTATTTTTTCTTCATTATCTTCAAAAAGGTATTTGTGCTTTGGGAAGAAGATGGACCATAAGTTTATTAGGAAATATTCTTCTAATACATTTATGGTTCAGTCCATCTTATGCGCTATTGTTCTTATCAATCACCCCTTATAATTGTCTAAGAACACATACCTACACCCACACACACACACACATAATCGAATATGTGTGCGAGTGTTTATGTGCAAACATGTATATTTATGTGGATAATCTTCTGCGAATTCTTGGTTTGATTCCGTTCATGCTTTTCCGTGCTAAATCACTGCCTAGTTGTAGTTCTTCATCTCCAGGAGAAAATACCAAGTGTCTTACGCATTTTGAAAGCAAACATTTTAGCTCCATAGTAGCGTAGCGCTGCCCTTAAATAAAAATTGGCAACTAAATGCGTTTGTCAAGAAATAAATATACTATGAAATAAACATTATATAAATATTTAGAATTAACGATAAACTCATAATTAAGTCATTCCATCAATAAAAATGTTATACCAAATAATTTCATAATGATGATTTTCTCGAAATAAATCAAACAAAACAATACAAGGACAAGCACGCCTTAACTGATCATAGTAACGTATTATAGAATTAGTGGTAATATTACAGGTTGAAAATTGTTGTGACAAAGTAATGTCTAAGTTTCGTGCCACTAGAAACATTTTTTTTGCATAATGCTTCAAAATTATTTGCATCGGATAGTATTTTGATCATTTACTTAAACAACTTAATAAGTGTATATATATATATATATATATATATATATATAATATATATATATATATATATATATATATATATATATATATATATATATATATATATATATATATATATATATATACATTTTTAAAGCGATTGTATTTTAAGAAAAAATAATGTGAATTTTAAAATAGTCCCATACCTATGCAGTTCCTTTGACCAGCGCTGAAAGGGATGAAACTGAATGCCTGTCGTTTTGATATTTCTTCTGGGCTGAATCTTTCAGGTATGAACTTTAGAGGTTCCTTGAAAACTTCAGGGTTTCGATTAATAGATATAATATTTATTGATTGCGTAACGCCTGCGGGAATTTCTGTACCATCTGAAACATTCAATCATTTTATTCTCCATAAATACCCCAGCCGAGTTATATATTACTAATTACCACGTTACCAAAATTGTAAATAAATATATCTGCATTAGTATTCGACACACCATTAAATATTCATCTGCTTGCATATTTCAAGTATTGTATCAATAATAATGAACTAATTCTACATATCGCAAGTGATCATAATAGTGACGGAGCTCGAAAATTGTTAACTTAAAAAAATTGCATTATAACATTCAGGTGTTTTGTAAATAATTGGCGCGAGATATATTTAGATGTAAGACACTTTCAAATTTATTATTTTCTCTTCTTTCTTGTTTTCTATTATTTTATTCCCTGTAAACTATAGAATATGTTTATTGGGAATGAAATAATAGGAAATAAAAGAGAAGAGAATAATAGTAAATTTGAAAGTATTCTTTCCATTGCATTAACTGAGATTGCCATTTTTTAGAATTTCAGGAAAGAAACAGGCCTTGTTTCGTTTCTGGAATTCTGAAAATTCGATAAATATGTTTGAAATTAATACCTACGAAGAACTAGTTTTCAACTTTGGTAATTAAATGTTTTTGGTTATTCTTTTTTTTCAATGAAGTTGTTCCATCAAAAATTACTCCACTGATTCAAATTCGATTTCAGAAGCCTCATATCATCATTATTATACAAAACAAGTGATTCCTTTGAAGCTAGAACGACTTTTTTATTTTGTTACACAGTTTGAGAATAATATTGGCCCGCTCAAATTATGTAGAGGTTTGACCGGTCATTGTGAAAAATTAAGATAAAAAACTTTCATGTTCACAATTAAATGAAAATACGTGATGTAGTATTATTTCTACTTTCTTTAAGTTCTTTACCACGACCTAGGTTTCGTTGTATTGCAACATTTTCAGGTGGGCTATTAGCAAAGATTGCTGTAGTCTTATTGCTATAGCCTTATCTTTACTATAACCCATCTGAAGATGTAATACAATGAAACCTAGGTCGTGGTAAAGAACATAAAGAAAGTAGAAATAATACTACATCACGTAGTTTCATTTAATTGTGAATAATGAATTTCTACAAAATTAACGCCAAATATATTCAAAACTTTCACATAAATGGTTTTGATTTGGTCTGTAGTGGTATGTGGAAGAATAAAATAAGTATTGAGTTGTTATTTACGTAAATTAACTAATAAAATAATAACAGATATGTGACCTTCAATAGCATATACCAATGCCAATTCTTGGCTTAGTTGGAAACCAGAAAATGTAATTTGTAATGTAATAGTTCCAATGAAATTATAAGTTAATTATTTTTGCTTACGAACTTTCAGCTTTACTTGTGCTACGAGTTTGGAACCTTCCTTCATCAAGATTCGAGATCAACGTAAATATTAGAGAAAAGGTAATAAAATCCATATATTTTTATTGCATTAAGAAGCGTGAATGTCTACAGTACTGGGGGGGGGGGGAGACATAGACCTCAGTGTTTCATATTAACTTTATACCTCTAGGCATTTCTAAGGAAAAACTGTCTCGGTAGGCAGACAGGCAAACGAACAATAAAGGATTCATCTTTTTGAGGTATGGATAGTTAGAAAGAGCTAAAATAGTTCAAAAAACTTAGTTTCTAATATTTTATCACCAACACCAATTATCAATATAAAAACCTGTCAAGCACGAGAAGAACTCGCATTGTAAAGGTTCCGTATATATTAAGGCACATACTAAATAAGAATAATAGGATCTGGTATAATCACCATACTTTTCCTTTAACTTTTATATAGGTTTCAAAAACTCGTATTTTTTCATCATTTGCGGTTGAATAGTTTCGGAAATAAAGGAGGGAATATATAATGTTCCATATTTTTCCATTCACCTAAATTTTTAGACCCTTATTATCAACCCTTTTAAACAATATCCCACACTGTATATGGAATTAAAACAAAAATTTCGATTGATCACTTTACTCCTTTAAAATTCTAGAACAAATATTTTTAGAATGTAATTTATTGAAACGTGTGGCGCGTTAATAAGTATATTGCCGTGCCGTATACAAATATACATACATATATATATATATATATATATATATATATATATATATATATATATATATATATATATTTATACATACACACACGTATATATTTCAAATTTCTATGTCAAGTGATTTCTGCGAAAAAACGACTACGACAGACGGTCATAGTTTTTTTTTCGCATAAATTGCTTGACATAGAAATTTGAAATATATATGTGTAAATATTTATATATATATATATATGTAAAAATTGGTCGAGAAATTGCTTTAGAAAATTGTGGGAAATAATTTCTTATCACAGGAAAAATACCTATCTTTTTTACTTTTATTGAAACATAAGTTTCAAACGTAAAAATTGCATTTCGTAAAATTGTCTGAATACATGAAAGGATAATAATATTATTTCAGTTTTTGAAAGATCCTTAAACGCCTTACATAATCGTAAGTCCTGAGCTAAACACTGTACGACAGTAAAAATATTATTGTAATCCATACACTTTTTTAAAATTATATTTTCAAACATTAAAAGACTAAAACTCTTTTATTTATTGACGTTCTATGTGGGATTGCCCACTGTATTTCAAAATATAGTAATGCACTTTATCTTACCCATGTGTACTTCATATTTTAGAAATATAATTAAATTCCCTGAAATACATTATTTAGATTTATTTTCCAACCGTTATCCGAGGTCGGACCCTCTTTTGAGAGACGCGGATAAATCACCAATGAATGAGTTGAAATTTGCGAACGTAACCTGATGTAGATACATTCATTCAATAGACTATAAAAGTGACATCCTACTGTAAATTGCGAATGCGAATTGCGTTTTCAATTTTATTAGTAAATTATATGGGAATAGTTGATGTTTTTTCATGCATATTTTTTTATCTTACACACTTTTTTCTTGGCCTAACATTAATTTTCTTATTTTTATATTTTAAAAGTAAATGCAACCCCTAGTTGAATGCTGCCTGATATTTCAAATATATTTGTTGATGATACTATGGCTAAACCATTTGGATATGTTTATTTTCAAATTTATTTGCTTTTTATGCGTTATGAGTTTATTGTTTAAAAAATAAATATTTAGCAAATTTTTCTTTACAAATAATACTTACTCAAATTAAAATCGACTGGCACATCTCTAAGTACTACAGGCACAGAAGGAAATATTCTAAGAGATTCTTTCACAGTCATTTCAGCATACTTCATTTGGTTCAAATCGCTGCAACGAAAAAAATATATCTGTATAAATAGCTGATCAAATAATTGGATGAGAGCAGAATCAGATAAATAAACAATCAAATGAAACTACGTGATGTAGTATTATTTCTACTTTCTTTAATTTCTTTACCACGACCCAGGTTTCGTTGTATTACAACATCTTCAGAATATTAGCAAAGATTCCAAAGAAAGTAGAAATAATACTACATCACGTAGTTTCATCTAATTGTGAATAATTAATTTCTACAAAATTAACGCCAAATATATTCAACAGATAAATAAATTTAGACATTATAATCTCGCTTATTTAAAACATAAATAAATGAGTGAATGCATAAAATGAATTTAAATTTCGCTGAATATATATGTTATTGCCAATGTGTGGAGAAGTTAGTAAAAAGAAAAAAAAATTAAAATAGGCTGCGATACAATTAAATATAAATCTCATGAAACAGAACGAATACAAATAATATAGTGAGTGAACCGTGAACCATTTGAACATTTCAAGATTTTGATTCTAAAATTCTGAATCGTAAGCACGATAATTCTAAATGCGGTACTATTTTCAATGACGCGTTATGTAAAATTAATAAAGAAGTGATCGTAATAGGATGATGGTAAGTACATACATTATATGGAACAATGGGCGTCTTCTTAGTAGGTCATGATAGACCGGAACAAAAAACGACTTTAATGTCAACAACAATATATTAACAATGCAATGTGTAGAATAAATACAAAACTATATGTACTTTGCTTCTTACGGTAGACTTTATTTCAGAGCATTTCCAAAACGAAGAGAAAGGTATTGGTGTGCGGGTAATATCTATAATTGTTAAAGTAGAAAATTTGACTGTTTTCTCCAATATTTAGATTTAAATTAACCTACTTAGACTGGGAATGATTTATTTATTTTTCAGTCTGCTACGAACAATAGCAAAGAGAGATATAAACATTATAATTGCAACAATTGTCCAAATGAATGACAATTATCCGTAACTACCCCGACGTCCTGACATTTGGAAACAGGCGCGAGATTATCTGCATATCTCATAAATATTAGCTGCATATCTCATAAATAATCGACACTCGGAAACGAATACAAATAATTACGGTGTACGTACAAGTATTCAATTGAATCTTTTTAATCAGAATAAATTTATAAATAAAGTTGACGCCTGTCTGAGGCTCAGTAGTAACTATTACTTACTTCCCGAAACACCTTTAAATAGATTTATATATGCTGGTCAGTATTAAACAATATTAGCAAGTTATTTATAATGAAGATAAATAGATAAAGTCAAGATTATTACCCCGACCCATTTCAAAAAGAGCAAACTACTTTCAAAATAAAAAACTAAACAAAATTGGAGAGAGATCGGGTGTGGATAATATTATGATGAATATCATTGCACGTGCGATCAATGTACATTTGAGCATATGGTTAATATTTTTTGAATCGAAGGAAACTGAACTGAACTCTATATAAGGATCTAACTTATAGACGAACCTTTTAAAATTAATATATTTAAAACCTATAAAGAAATTATTCACTTAAAAATCCTGTTCAATGTAGTAAAGAAATGATTTAGTTTAATAACGATTTCAATATAATGACTCATAATGAACTTGTAATCTTAGTTTTTTAGATTTTTCAAATCAAACCTTGAAAAGTTAGGTCTAAGTTGTGGGCTCCACTTCATACTGAAAGACTTTCTCAATGATACTCCATTAGATGGATGTGCAAAAAAATTTATTCCTCGCGTTATATTCGTATCACCTTCGCCCCCAATAAATATGACGGAAAAATTGTTTATATTAAAATGTTTATTATATCGTTTTAATTTTTTTTTTAATCGCTGAATGTTCGTCATTGAATATTTACTGAAAATTAATTTTAAATATATACCAAAATAATGAATTGTATACATTAAAAATGTATACAATTTATCTATAAGTATCTGACAACATCTATATTTTATATAGCATTAAAAAATACGATCGAATTGGTAAATCAACATTCATTTAAAACTTAAAAGTAACTTCTATATACTATTTAATTCAAGATATAATCATATAATATTAAAACCAAATTACATTAACTTTCTCCAGAGTTAAATCTCGATCAAAATCATCTCCAAATATTTCGAGTTGTTCCTAATAAAGCTTTTCTTGAACATCAGGATTGTTAGCAACTGAATAAAGTAAAAAACTCATTCCAGAAGCTGTCGTATCGTGACTCTGGAATACATTTTCAGAAATAACAAAATCACTCGAGTTAACATAGTATACGTTTGCCATGATTTTTTTTAAAATTTACATCTACAACATAAAAATATTTAATGAGGAAAACTAATGTTAACATTCGTGCCATATGGATTCGTAAAGATAATATCTGTATTTAACATTTTGAATATTTGGAGGTACTTAGTACATAATATTTTTCACTGTGTATATTTCACGTGCATAAAAACACTGTGAATTTCTTAACGAATATGAGATCTAAAACCATTTCTATCCCTATTTCCTTAAAAACTTTAAGTTTCTGGATATCTTGTTATTTTCGTAAAAATGAATATATTTTTTCGTATGCTTTAAACGGTTTCCGTAAATATGTGACATAAAATTATATAAATAATTATATTTGAGATTTTTATAACTAGTCTTTTCACTTGAATAAAAAGACCAATCAATTATTTTGCGTTTCCTAGTATTTTCATATAATTTTTTTGAGTGCTCGCTATTAAGATATATGTGAGTTGATATGTTTTATTCCGATGCCAAATTTTAAATACCTATGTTGAACAGTTTCTGAAAAAAATGGTGGTAGCTGGCAGACAGTCGGGCGCATAAATGATATTTTAACCGATTCATTTGTGAAAGTAAGGAACGTAAAAGGATTGAAGTGTGTAAAATGAAATTTATAAGATAAAGAAGATAAAATGAGATATCGTGTAGAACGTGAAAAATGTTTAAAATTATATAATTTATAAACTATATATATATATATATATGAATATAGATTGAAACTACATAAATTTAAACCAATTACCGCAGACATGAACGTGTCAACTTCTTCTGCTATATCTTCATCACTTAACTTGTGGCCAACCTCTTCCGCTTTTATGAGCTTATCCAAGAACGATTGCCTCTTTTTGATTCCTGAAATTTATTCGACCAGAGTCTTATGTAGTAATACATTAATTTTGTGGAAAGATAATTATTCAAAATATAAAGCACGATAATAAAAATATGAAACAACTAATACTACCAAAACCACACCAGCTTGCTCGATATCACACCCCAATACCATTTTTATTTGTGCCTACCAACTTTATTTTGGTCCCTTAAATGAATATTTAGTTTTAATAAATATTAATCTTCATACAAAATATTGATTAAAATTGTTTTCTTAAACCGACGTAGCATATTACTATTTGCCATTAGTATTTGAGATTATACTTCAGTTTAATATTGTTGCCATTTTAGTGATACTGGTCTCTAAATAATTTAATTAATTTTGAGAAAAATACATCACTAAATTATATTTGCCATAAACAAAAAACTGCCATTGTTGTTCGAGCTTGTCTTGTTAAACTATTTAATGACAAGTAACAATAAATTAAAAGTTTAGGTATTTTAGAAGTCCAGTAAATTAATTGAAGATAATTCAATATTTCGGCAATAAGTTATTATCCTGCACATTGGACTAAAAATATATCAAATATATTATTAACATATTTGATATATATCATTAATATATTTGATATATATTTATAAATACATTATATAGTCATAACAAAAATGTCGTTTGAAAAAATTTGCGTGAAAAGTTTGAATAAATTCAGCTTTCCTAAATTGTACATGTAATTATTTTTATTTACCAATGTCATCAGCCACGCCGCTGGAATTTGAGCTTTCCTCTTTTTCTTTCTCTATAGCCTCTCGCCTCTTTTTTATTACACCTCGAGTCAAACTGTGTAACGTTTTCAAATGCTTCTTATAAACTTTATAAATCGGCAGCCTTTTGAATACGAAATCAAATTTATAAGTAAGCCCTGTTATTTTTTGCATCATTATTATTGTCATCCTGAAAAAATTAAACCATATTTATGAGTAGGTATTAGTAGTAGCTTTCCAAACTTTCTCTTGATTTAATGAGTTTTCTCTTATTTTTATACAAAGAAAAACTATGTTAAACAAACTTTTCACCTGTATACAATGTCACTCCTTTTTGAAGCAAAATATATATCGTGTAATCAAATTTTATCAATAATGTAAAATAAATTAACTTAGCTGACAATTTTTGAACTACTCAAAATTACGATATATATTATAAATATTATCATTATAATATAATTTTAAATATGATAAGAAGAAATTACTTTAAAATGGAATTTTAATTTTTCAAAAATGTTTTAAAAAACGTACTGATGGAATCCATTCATGCCATATTTCGATAATTGTTACATCGAACGTTTCATGAAAATTTGGTATAAATAGAAAAAATAATAATGACGAAATATTTAAAATAAAAAGTTAATTATTTTTAAGGACCCAATAATAAACAGAGTGTATGAATTAAGAATCCATCATCGGCTTCAAATTATTTACTTCAACGTCAACGCGGAATTGGGCAGCTGCCCGACAGCTTGAAAATCGTAGACGGCCATCGATATAATAATCTTGGTACTTTGTTATTATTTATTTCTTTAATGACAACATGCAATATTCCACCTTGTATCATCATCAAAGAATATTAGATAAGAATTTTATAATAATATAGGTACGAGTAAGTAGGTCAAAAGTTTTAGAAAAACAATTTAAAGAAGATTGACGAGTTTTCGTTTCACAAAGTCAACATTTATTCGATTACTTTTTAATTACTCTCTTGGCGGTTATGTGGAAAATAAACACAAAAGCTTTATGCACAGTCATATTCCGCCTTTTGTGATAGTTAATTTAAATTACTTTAACGCCATCGGTTCCGGGATATTCGAAATACGAATTTCGGATACTTTGGAAAGCAGGTCTTTGTAATAGTCACATCTAATACTCAAAAATTATTACTAATTTTCTTGAATGTTGTATTGAAAAGATACTACAAGTTTTGAAACCTGAAGATGTTGTAAAGAACTTAAAGAAAGTAGAAATAATACAAAATCACGTAGTTGCATTTAATTGTGAATAATGAATTTCTGCAAAATTAACGCCAAATATATTCAATATTAAATTTATTTGTGGCTGATTTATCCTTAGAGAATATCAAACATGACTGTAAAAGAGAACACGATCATCCCTAATATAAATCACATTATAAATGGCACTTTTATTTTTACTTTTCACAGAAACCGGGATATATTGTGAATTTCTTATTTCCATTGACCTTCGATACCGTGGTTCAGTTAACTCTAGAGGTAAATAATCTTTATAAATATGAACTAATTTGCTTTCCATATTTTTTTACGAAATTCCTAAATTAATTAAAACCTAAATTGATGTAACTTATTATATGTCATCATGAGTAGACCTTGTTTCAAGAAAATTATTGCGGTAATAATAATATAATATTTTTCAATAATACTGTAAAAAGTTTCATTTGTTAAGAGCAGTTTCGGAACCGGGTCTTAGACAGAGCGTTACATCACGGATTGAAATAATACAAAATAATTTTAATACTAAATTAATAAATAATGGTGACAATTAATAACCTAAATAAAAGAAATCATAAATATTCATTAATCACAATGATCAAAGTCGTTTTCATTCGCAACGCGCACCGCGCGAATAAAACGATAAATATAAAATGTAAAAAAATATTTCAAGCGCGAAACAGAGCGACGTAGACCCGTAGAAATGACGTTCATAATAGCAAGTATGAAGAAGAATTTGTTTATTACATTTCATTATTTGTATTTTTTAAATCCATATGTACACAAACGCAAATGTAATTTTATAGTTAGCTTTATGCATAATATGTCAGAATAATTTCTTTTGTTGTATGTCATACAGCTTCATTATGATTCTTTCATCAAAGATTTGTCTAATTTTTTTTCTTTATCATTGTTTACAGTAATCTACCACCATTGTGAAACATCAAGCTGTATAGTATGTCTTTAAATATTAGCGTGCTTAAAAGTGCAGCTTCTGCCGCATCTCGTAACCTAACACTATTGTATTTTAGTGCATCTTGGAGTGTTTTTCGTTTTAGTGTGCGGCTTTCCCAAAATATTTGGGTGTTTAAGGATTCTGTCTCTGTACGATTTGGTATGTTTGATTATTTTTATCCTTACTCTAGATACTCTTAGTTATTTATGCAGTTGCTCATTGGTCACAAACCATGAGACATCTGTTATGATCCGAAGTATTTTATTTTGGAACCTTTACAGGATTTATATGTTTGATTGCTTTAACTTTGTAGAGAGTGGCAATACCTTATCAAAAGCTTGCGATATATCGAGGAACATGGCCAGACAGTACTTCTTTGTTTCGAATGAGTGCACTATTTTATTAAAAAATTTGTGAGCTTATTTTATAGTAGCGTATTTATGGCGAAACCCAAACTGGTGGTCTGGAAATAGATGATTTTTATTAATTACTGGTAGTATGCATGTCCCTAGTAGTGACTCGTACGTACACCTTTGAGGGAATTGGCAGTAGGTTAATTGTCCTATAAGACTTTGGGTGATCCAGCACTTTGTCCGGTTTCGTGATCATAATTATCTGAGCAACCTTTCAATATTTCGGCCTTTTTAAGATCTGTTCGGACCGATTTTCCATTCTGTATTCGCAAGGGTGGTAAAGTAGTCACAGGTTGTCTAATTTGTTTCGTAGCCATTCACAGATAATAGTTTGAAGATGAAGTGGCTATATAGTCTATATAGTCTATATAGACTATATAGTCCAACCAGGTAAGCTTGCAAGTTTGTGTTGCGGTCTTCAGCAAGTGATTTTTTAATTGTCTGGCGATATGGTTTAGACGTGTTTGACTTGCGGATATTATGTCTTCTGCCACTGTTTTCGGATTTTTTTTCTTTTTTCGACACTAATTCCAAGAGGTGATTAGCTGTAGAATAGGTACCCATTTTGAGATTGTGTAGAGGGGTAGAATCCCAAGCTGCTTACCGTAATGTTCGAGTAAAGAATTCAACCGCGTCGTGATATATTCCGGGGTTTTTAGGTTTACTGACTGCTCAAATATTGTGGTTGTTGTCGATGATGATGATGATAAGATGAAGAATATCTCATATGGAAAAATGGTTACCAGAGCCTCGAAAGTTTGGACTTCTTCCAGTCCCGCTTCGATGAGCGGCCGGGAATCGAACCCGAGTCCTCGCGGTGTGCGGTCATGCGTTAAACCCAACACACCACGAAGACGACTTGCTTGACAACTGATCAAATACTGCATCGATAAGGTATCGGAAGTATGTCCAGTTTGTCGTATAATTATGTAGGATACATTTTTGTTCTTTTTCTGCAAGCCTAATGAAATGGTGCAGGATGTTGGGAGAGTGATCAGAGAAAAGATCCAAGCGACTCTTGCGGGTTACATAGTTTTGTTGACTCATTTAATTATGCTGAAGTAAATGATATCCGGTATCTTGTTCGGATCTGTAGGCCAGTGTATGGGTTGACCCGTGGAGAAAACATCCATAATGTTTGCTTGATTACATTTCAGAAGCTCACGTCCTCGTGGTAGGATTAATCTAGAGTCCCAAATTATATGCTTAGCATCATCTAAATAGCAATATTTTTTCTCCTTTCACCAGTATATCCTTTAATTTTCTAATTTTGAATGAAGAAAAGGCAAATATACAAAGATAAGTGGATAAATTATTCATCTAGTGTGACCTTTGTTTACCAATATGAATAGAAATCAATGAAGATTGGATTATTATCAGTATATGGTAAATAATTAATTTCCGAAATTAGCGGTGATGGATCTTTAAGTAATTTTAGACCTGTTTATCATACGTATGTATAAAAAATATTGAATATACCTATCTGAATATTGGTGATGTTTCACGAAAATATTTTTTGGAAACTTTTTGTATGCTTGTGTGTATGATTTGTGCATCGATAACGTAAATATTAATGATCGAGGTTGATGAAGGTTTTATCAAAATATAGAGATTGATTTGGACTAGTATTTAGTTTTGCAAATAGTTTTGTGAGTAAGATAGGTAAACAAATGTAATACTTTTAAAAATTCGTTCACAATGTTTTATTACAAGAACAAGAATAAATGCCTAGTTAGAGATGTGCAGTAATTATACAAGTATATATTGTATATAGGTATATTATATATCAAATTTTAAATGTTATAATGAAGTTTTCAACCCGAATATAAACTGGCAAACGTGTGAGGCCAAAGATGAAGTGTGTGGTGGTGCGGGACAGATAGGTGTTTGAATAAGCAACCCGAATATGGGCAAACACATGAGGCCAGATAAAATTGTCGATCGTCTTTCGGATATAAAATGTTTCGACATTGTATATATTCGTTATAAACTTACTTTCTTCTCCGAATTTATTTCAAGTTGAAATCAATATTTTCAATTTAATTAATTTTTTGGTTTAGCATTAGTGTTTATAAATTTCGTTGTTCCTTACTTTATTGTCTACATATATTTATACATATAACAAAACTATAGAATTTACCTCTCTGTATACTCAAGATAATAACGATAAAATTGTTTAGCGAACATAACTAAAGCAATAGAATACAGCATTAACTTTTTTCATTTGTGTGAGTCTGTTTATTTGTTCGTGCATCATGCAAGAACAAATAAAGGGAGTTCGAAGTTTTGAGTAGTAGATTCTGTTGGATCTGAAAATGGGGACAAAGTTACAATGTATCCATCTAATAGTTCTTCAAGAAATACAAACTCTTGCAGGGCTTTTTTGGTTTCCTGTATATTTTTCTAAGCTCCTTATGTCAATACTTAAGATGTTAACGTTTAATTAAGTTTTCCTCTCTTAACTATTCCTCTGATGACCAGTATGAAAGAAATTACAGTAGTTATATTCGTAAGAACGTAACCTGTAACTATTATTTCACTCAATGTTACAGTTTGCTTATTTGAGTATTTTCTTCTTTAAATTAAATTAATAATAATAATAATAATAATAATTAATAGCAAGATAAACAAGTTATCATAAGAATTGTAATTATTTGTCAGTTTAATTTTTTCCAATTTTAACTAATGAGAATGGTACAATGTGTAGAATATTATATTAACGGGCGAATACACTGATACATAATAATGTGTGAGATACTTTTTTGGGTAAATTTGGTAAACATACTACCAAAACTGTTTAAAAAAGACGGCGAATTGTATAAACAAAATTAAATATATTATTCCATCAATTTAATTTTTTCAACTTTCTATAAGCCCACGATTCACTTTAATGAAATATTCTGAACTTATCTGGTGAACTGATGTAACTGAACATATATTTCCCTATCACTAAAATAAAATTATGCAACTCAAAATATCTAGACTGACTTATTTAATGATGTGCTAAAACTGGAATTACACAATTGCTGCAGCTTTTCATGTAAACACTATTTTGCGAAATAAACTTACTCTTTCACTGCTTTTACATATTCGTGATTTTCGCCTAGTTGGACATTTAACTGTACACCCATTGCCGATTCTGTGGAAAAAAAATTGCTTGTTTTTACTTTATGTGATTACATTAACGCTAGAGTGCATGTACTCTAACTTGGTACACGAGAGAATTTATTTGGGAGGTGTACCACAAAATTTTCATTTTATTCATTAAATAATGAGATAAATAAAATCATGTTAGTAGTTATGAAAAATGAACTTTATTTATCTCACAAGAAACAAAAAAGTCATAAATATAGTTTTATAATCCTTAAAATACAAGAAAATTTAAAATAACAAATTTGAATAATGTTTCACTACGCGTGATTATAAAGAAAGTTATTAATTTTTCATCCTATTTATGAAAATCAGGACCTATTATTTCCGATGATGATTAGCACAAATTCATTTGAAATATAATGTACAGGCTCTACGAGTATACAGATCTAGATCTAACTCTGCTGAAAACTCGACTTTTACCTATTCTTGAACACTGAGATAATACCTTCTGGGGTAGACCTAAAAGTAGTTCGGTTTTCATTTATATTTACGTCAGCATATTGTTCTCAGTAGTCCTCAACTATATAAATAATTTGTTTAAAGCAAAGCCAATGTTGTGCAAAACAATGTGATAACCCTACATATTCAAAGTGGTAATCCTACATAACATAGAATGACGACATTGGGTGGCATTTCATGAATTTCTTCATCGTCTTCATAAAATAAATTGATTTTTTCATAAAAAAATAATAAAATCACAATAGGAGTTCCAACACATTCTCGTCATACAGAACATTCAGTTGAAGCTATGTCTGTCTTAGAAACCACTTCGGATTGCAAAAAACACTTTCCTTCTATTTAGAAACAGTCCTACAAAGTTACCAAATATAATTCAGCGATATGCTTTCACCGTTCTAAAATCATTTATAACTATGACGAAGTAAAACTGGCTCAAAAATTAATGACACTACACTCTAGATTAAACACTTCAATTTCTATTTCAATTTACTTATATTTAATATAATTTTCACATTCTACCAACGTTACTATGTATATTCGACATTTTCAATATATTTTACTTTACTTTTGTGGCTTCACGGTAAACAAATGTTAGAAAAAAGTTATAATGCATTGCCATTTAAAACAGGATATAACAAATGTTTAGCAAATGTTTAGCAAAAATCCTGTATCCATCTATTATCTCACAAAGTAACACTATCAAGATTTGGTTAAAAATATATATTTACACGTTATTACTTATAATATTAGATATAGATATTGATACTATTTTCAATAACACATTTATAATAATAGTATTTCAATAATGAAACTACGTTTATGTCAAACGCACTATCAGCCAACGCTTAATTTAAGTGTTGTACATGACCTACAAATAACATACCATTGTATGTAGCATATAATGTCATAAATCCCAAATATAACATAGAAGAATGTAATCTGTACATAACGTACCATTGCCCATAGCATATGACGTAACACAACCCAAACACAACGTATAAGAATGTACATAATGTATACATATTGCACCGTTGCCCGTAGCATACGAAGTAAAAATCCTAAACACAACGTTCAAGAATGAAACCTATACATACGTACCGTTGCTCATAGCATATAACGTAATAAACAAAACGTACAGGAATGTAACTTATAACATAATCTATATATAAAACGTAACGTTGCCCATAAGAAGTAATGTAACAAATCCCAAATATAATGTACAAAAATGTAGCTTACACATAAATTATCCTTAACGTAGTCTTTCCCGTAGAATATAACATAACAAACCCCAAATACAACATACAAGAATATAATCTATACCTAACGCATTATTGCCTGTGTTATATAATGTAACAAATCCTAAAATTTCATGGTACTAAAATCCATTGTAATAATTATATGGACATAATTAGAGATATGAGATATATTTGAAACTTAGCTAATTTAATAAATTGTGAAATTGTCGCCAGTAGTTCTAATTATGGGATATCAATAATATTAATTCCACTTCTATTAACACATCTTATGAAAGTAAAATTATTTCCAGTATTGTTACTTCTAGTCCAATGCAGTGTAATATTAAATTCCTCAACGAAATTTGGCAACAATTAGGGAACAGAAAACAAATTTCCTAATGTTTATTCAAGCAAACATTTCGACTGATTTCATTTCCATAAACATTATTTTTAAAATGATGAAGATGATGTAATGAAAACGAGTATAATTGATACACCACTTGAATGTATTGACTGAAAAAAGGCAATCTGTTTCAAGATACGAGCCTCATTTTCCAAATCTTATGACTATATGTTTAACCAGCCCCAAATAAGAGCCTTTCTTTACAAATTCGAGAACAACAAGGGCAACCATCCAAGAATAATAATTTGATACATTTACTCTAATAATAAAGGATATTCTTTAAAAAATGACAAACTCTTTAAAGAAATACAAAAAAATCTATACTCTGTAGACAAACCTAAAATTTATTCCCAGCATATATACCGCTATTTATATGGTCCCAGATGCATTTGTAATCTTTATATCTATTATAGGCCTTGCTCAGACCAGTACACAGCAGGGCGGACCAGTAGATCAGAGTCTCATTTCACGTCAGTCGTCGTCCAGTTAAACATTCAGTATAGATCCAGTAAGTTTCTTCTCCTAAATCATTTATGATGTGAAAATGGTAATTTATGTTCAAAATCCATCTTACAATAAATAAGTTCTAACTCTGGTTTATAATAAATAAGTTTATAATAAATAAGTTAACCGAAATTAAAATTATTTTTTTCAGCACGCACGCAGGTACACATCCACGCATGCACATAAGCACCCACGGTCTTATTATTTATATTCCCCTCTTTTTACTTATCTTTTTATGCACAAGCTGAACTCCACAGTTTCACTCGCATGAAACTTTGAATAAGAATTTTTTTTCTCTCGTGCACTTTCTTGGTTACAATCTATTATCAAACCAACTTTTATCAAAATACGTCCAGTAGATTTTGCGTGATTGACGCACAAAATAACGTAGACAAACAAAATTTAATCTGTTACAATTTTATTATATGTATTTTATATAAAAGGTACTTTTGGTAACAAGTTTTTAGGGTTTAGCATGAAAATAGCTTATCTCACTGGCATAAAACTTCATCATCAAATAATGTATATGCATATAAAATGAACATAGAGTGTAAACTAAATGAACAAATTTTAAATATTCATATAACCAAATGTTACGCATTCTCTGTAATGAGTTTTTTTCTATTATAATATTAGACAACAGAAATTTTTTAGTTACACAAATTAAACAGCAAGAGTTGGACAAAAAACTAAAATTCAAGAAATTACGCAAGACCACGAAATCTGCAAAACATGCCAGATGAATTTGTTATTGATAGTCGTTTTTACTAATTGGGTAATGTAATTTATTACTCGATTAAAATACAAAATAAGTAATTAAACCGTTGTGAATGTATTAATTTTTAATTGTGTAATAAATTAAGCGTTAATAAATGAATCACAACTAAATAATACACAAAAAAGAACAAAACAAAAGGTAATCACAGTCTTCATTTGCCCAAGTAAAAGAGAACCGTGATCAAGAAAATACCAATATATATGCAGATATAAATTTAGTTCAAACAAAGCAAATTGCTCATAAAACCACAATATGTTAAAGATGGAATAAATATGTATTATTAACTTAAAATGATGACAATGCAAACCTGTTAAAATATCGAGAGCACACAATGTCACCATCGGAAAAATATCAACTTCCTCATCTGGATTTGATTTCTCCAATGACGACACCAAAATACTAGAATTTCTATTGAAAATTGGCAAGAAATCCTTTAAGATATTGAAATGGAATGATGGTGTGAGTAGTCTTCGTCTTTTCTTCCATTTTTCACCTGCATAAAAAAAAGTTTTGAAAAATATGCACATATAGTGAGAAATATACTCTTATTTATAACATAGTGTCTTTTGTTTATATATCTTATATTTTCATAAAGTTATGTTAAGATGTACTGAAAGCTTTCTCTGTTTTTATTAAATTCGATAAAACTGCACATCAACACAGAAGTGTTAGGCTCACATCAAAATAGCAAACAAAATATTTTTGAGCATACTTGGACAAGGAAAATGTCTTCCCATCAAAATCAAGCTTGCTAAATTATAAGGACTAGGCATCCCTAAATATTTATTGTAAATATTCATTTCATTCCATAAACAGAAACACGACGTATTACAAAATCATGTAAAGGGGTTATTTAAAAATGTTTGAATAGCAATGTACACAGTTCTTAAAATGTTATGCAAAATAATATAGTTTGTAAGGGTAGAAAATATAAGTTTAAAATAAATTATCCTTTAAATATTTTTAAAATTTTTCAGAGTCTAAAATCACACATAATGCATTTCTGTGTGGGTGAATTTCTTGAAAAAAAGTTCAGGTTCTTTAGTCTCTTATTAAAAACGAGACCACAAATTTCTTGTTTTTGTTCTTCTTAAAATTAATTCTTAATAACGTATGTATTGAACAGGAATGCACAGCAGATAAATATTTTCATTTACTGTATATTTACCTGAACTTAAGAGCAAACCTTCTCCCAACCAGGGACTCGTTTGTTTATAGTCCGAACCTTTATTCTGCAATTTTGGATGTGTTGCTATGACCTATGAAATTAAGAATAATATTATAATAATCAAAATTACCCAATAAATAATGTTGTCGTTTGTGTAATATTCTGAAAATTTACTCTCTCTCTCTCTACTCTAAAACGATTGGTTTGAAATACCATTTGTACTACGAAGCATTGAAATCAATTGGTAGCTCACATAACGAACGCATATTTAAGGGAGGTTGTCGGCAGAGGTTGTCGGCAGGTCGAGTTGGAAAAATATTACTTGGTAATTATTTTACTAATTTTTCTTAACATTTCAATATTCTTTAACTACGCTAATTTTTAAATTTATATGTTGTGCGTACACACATTTTTAATGAAAATAAAATAATCTATATTCTACCTTAATATCTAGCGGATCTGTCAAAACTATATACACGAACGGACCAATCTGCATTCGTGTTCTCTTACCAAGTGCTGCTGTTCTCATCCCCATATCTAGATATCCTGTAAATAAGATGAATTACATTATCGCACGATACATGATTATGGGAATCGAGCTACTATGGGTTCCTGAGTACATAATAAGACGATAATTATAAATAAAAAGACGATAATTATAATAAATTTTCCTCGTATATCGTCCCTTTCACGAGATACGCTATTTCAAAATTAATGCAAAGATAAGCGTTCCTCAATGCAATACGAAGCGATATGATTAAACCCTCTATGGAATTTATTATATAGAGCTTTACAAGTTTGGTACCATAAAAACCTAAACCGATTATTTCCTTAATTCAAAAGTTTTTCTATGTATACATTAACAGAATTATGAAATAACAGGATTGTGCCTGTATATAAAATTCTTGTAAATTGTTGATATCTATTGAAGGACGAAATTATTTCTGCATTAAATCATTGGATGTGAAACTTTGACAACTGATTAGAAATAGAAAAGAACTAGAAATCGACGAACAAAATCTCGCCGCACTTATTGCATGAGAAATAAACTGAAATATTATAGTTAACTAGCGTGACCTGTGCGAAGTCTTCGCATTATTTATTCCATTATGAAGCTCAGATGACAGATCAAACAAATATTTTACTAAAATTTACATATAGAGGCGCAAGTATCAAAAGCATTGAGCTAAAGCGCCACTTTATTTATACGTGAGTGGATTTGAAATTAAACAAAAATTTTACCGACCGTCAATCATATTGACGTTGATCCGTTAGATGACAGCATTGCTGTTTTGTGTATATAATTTTAATAATTAATTAATTTGCAAAAACAATAGCAATAATAAATTTTTTAGTTGTGGATGCCGGTAGAGCAAGCAATTATCTATAAAATGATATATAATTTATGTGGATTAGTTGTGAGGTTTTTTCTAAAAAGGGAGTGTAACATCTTAACCTTAGCGTATTAATATATATATGATGATGATGATGATAGTGTACATTATCTCGACATTACATAAAAACGTTTTTTCGTTACCGTTCTGCAATAATTACTTAAAAATAAAATAATGGTCTTTATGTAAAATTCATCCTAGTAAAATATTTGTATGACACCAATAAAAAATTTAAATAAGATTATCTTAAAATGATTTTTGGACGTTAGTTAATAACAAAAAAAATAAACCAGGCACCTAGATATACAAACAAGCTATATGTTGATATAATTAAAATCATATTAACATAATAACGAAAATGGTTCCTCTAACATGACTACGTACATTTGTTTTCAATAGGTGTTAAAACAATGAGGCGAAAGTAATGTCAGGACAAAAGATTATTGTCTACAAATGTATACTAAAAGTACCTTGATGGAAGATGACTTGAAGGTGTAGTTATATGGATAGATTTAGTTTACTTTCATCCCAGCTAGATTATCAGTGTGGTTACTGTAAATATTAAACAACATAAAAAAGGAATTCCTGAATTTGAATTTATGATAACTTTCAATCAACAGATGGAATTAAATTTTATAACATGACAAAATAATCTAAGTTTAGTTTTTTTTTTAGGTTTTCTTCGAGCGGTGAAAATGTATTTATTCAATTCTCTATATAAATAAGATTTACATCACTATTGTGTAAAATTTCCAAGTAAATTGTAATCATGGCTCAATACAAAATTAAAAACAATGGTTAAAGGTTATATATTTCAATCGCTTATTCATAGAGTCTAGATCTACAAAACGTTATGAATTCATACAGTAAGAATATCATAATATATTTTCTTATACCACCGCCTGAAACGAGAAAATTATCAAGAAATCAGAAGCTCACTGTGACTCGGGCCCATTATTTTCCTATTCTACTTTAAAAAAGTAATTAGAATCCTGGACATTAAATTCTCAACTTTATAAATTAAAGTGCAAAAAAGGAAACTCGTCATTGGTTGTGTTCTTTACTAGTGAACTTCTAACTTTATAACTTTAAAGCAACATAGTTGATAAATATATATACATACATACACAGTTATATATATATATATATATATATATATATATATATATATATATATATATATATGTATATATATATATATATATATATATTTATATATATATATATACACATTTGTTTACCACATTGGCACCAAAATTAGATTTATCACCGAAAATATTGTATTGGCATAAAACTTTAACAGCTTCTCCATCCTAAAACGATTTTATAGGATTTCCGATATTGGGCTGTTTCGAGTCCCGACGTAAAATTAAATTCGTATCATCTCGGCATATCATCGTATCATCGTGCTGTATAGGTATGTTTGATTGTCTGCTTTGCATGGTGTTGCACAAAACGATCGATAATTTTACCCTAAGCTGCACACTTAGGATTCTACAAATAAAACGACGTGCATGGTATTTCAATACCAGGTCGACACGTTGAGAAATAAAATAAGAGTATTGACTTATAGACAAAATTTAACTTATTCCAATTACTGCAAACAAACATGTTTTGTTGCTTTTTAATTTACTTTGCAATGAAACAGACTAAGGAATATTAAAAATATAAATATTTTAATGTTTCAATACATGTACTATCATATTCTTAATTATATTATTCCTACTCATATTTATAATGCTATGAATACGTTACAACATTGGATTCGATTAAAAATGACATGATAATATCAACTTCTTGTAAATATTTTACAAAATCTTGTTGGTGACTCGACATAATAGTGGAAACTTATAATTTCGATACAAAAGGATCATCAAATTTATGAAATCGTTTTAAAATGACGTAGAAGTGAAATGAATAAAAACAGTAAAATTTAAAGACTGCCTATAGCCCTGGGCTAAATAGCAAGGTGAAATATTAATATATTAAATTGAGCACTTCCTATATAAATAAAAGACATACCTTAAAAAGAAAAACACTTGGATAAATTACGTCGACGACAAACGAAGACGACAAATGAAAGCTATTTAAACATATGTTTCACAATGAAAATGGAAAACAGCCTGCATACGTACCGCATTTATGTTTTGTTATATTTAGTATTTAAACATCAAATCTGTTTATATAAGTTATTTTCATTATTTTTTAACTTGTTGTCGAATAAAACAGAACTTACAGTAATGATTTTTTTGTGTTTATCAGTTATCACGTTAGTTCTAATAATATGACTTAGCGATAAAATGCTTATAGGTAGATAGTATTTACGTGTACCGAGTGAAATATTGAGGATTAAAATATTAACGTCTTAAAAACATTAATTTTCATGCTAATTTTCAACGGCGATAGAAACATAAATTAAGTTGTGAATAGAAATAAATTATTACATGATTATTACGTTTCAGTTAAAAATTACAGAAACTTGAAAGAAAATTTCTTGTTGATATTTAAATCCGCACTCTTTTAGTTGAACAAAATATTTATTTAATCACTTTGTTGGTAATGACTAAGATATATAGCTGTTTTTCACCAGTTCATCACATTTAGAAACGCGATCATAGTTTATAGATAACTTGGACCAATTTAACCACTATTATTTTAGGTTAAAATTTAATTTTTAAAATTTTTTTTCAATTTTACAAATAAATCACGCACACTACATTTAAAATTTTAAACCATTGTTTCCTTGCATGCCGGGAGAATAAGAAAGTGCAAGCGGAGAGAAGTTTTAAAAAGTGCGAAAATATTTGCTTAAATAATATATAATATTTAATTAAAATACATTCCATTGTTTTATAAATATCGCGGTACAATATTCAACTTAACATTACTTTATCGTGGTGTCAAAATAATATAATAAAAAACATTAAATTGTTGCTAGGCAACTCAAATTTCACAAATTTCAAATCTAAAACCGAAATAAAAAAGAAAATGGTGAAGTATCTCTTTACGTACAGTCATTAAAATCACCTTTACCAGTAAACAAGAACTGCACAAAAGACAATTCAATAAAAAATCCAAAAGTTCACTTATTTTAAGGTTTATCCCATGATAATAAAATTATCTATCATGATATAAAAAATTATCTAAAATTTGACCCGAATACGATGAAATGTTGCAATTTGACGGATGTTGAGATAGTACTCGTTTGATATTCTATAGTTGCCATCTCTGCTACTGAGAAATTGTTTATTGTTAACGTAAATACCGAAAAAAGAAAGGAATGAAACAGCTCCGCTTCCGATAATAAATACGATAATTTTCTCATCATATTTATCACTGCAGCAGTAATTTCTCATAGTAATATTTCTTTAAATGTTAATGCAAAAATTACTCTAAAATAAAAATGTAAGTCAAAAAGTTCAGTTGAGAATGTCAAATAAAAAAAAAACAAAATATAAGGCGGTCAGAATAAAAACCAATCCGAAATCAAAAAGCATGTAAAAGAGAACAATATCATAACCCAAAAAAATTAATTAACATTAAAATCGCTCCAAACAAACTTCAAAATAGAAATGGTAATAAAAAAAAATCAATGTCTTAAGGTAAACAGAATGTCAGTAAACAGTTAAGTCAATATAAACAACAAAACCAGTAAGAAAAAGTATTTACAAGATAAGAGTATGCTGGAAAATTTTTCACTAGATCTCGATGTAGCGTAAAATCACAACGCGATTTAAAACGTACATTGTGAATATCGTCAAATAACTCTAGTACTGTTATATGATTCAGCTTTTTATTATCGTTTTGTTTCAGATATGAGCAAGATATCAGAGATATTTAATCTTTATAAGCTTAGCTAATACGGTTATGCAATATTTTTGCCATTCTTACTTTTAACCTCTTTTCCATTTATAATTTTTTCGCTCCCTAGTGACCTATATAGTATAAGCACAATATATATATCGTATCCGTATTCTTATTGATACCGTTTAGGGGAGGATATTTTCCGCGTGACGCGTAAAATTTATCGTGTAAATACTTGCCTTAATTAGTCATTTAAGTAGTTATTTTTGTGATGTAATTTGTGCAAATTATCGTTAATCGAAAATATGTGGACACACCTATCACTGAAGATGATTTGTTGCAGATATACGATTTGTTGTCCATAAAAGCTATCTTTGGGTAGAATCTACGGAGCACAGAACTGAAAGCGATAACCGACCTTATGAGAGAGATTATTAATTTAAATTAGTCTGAAGAACGTAACACATTATCTTTATTCTTGCTATCCAATTGAAAGTAAGAAATGCAATGAAAAAATGGATTTCTTAGATTTCTATTCTACACGAAAGTAGAAATACTACTCTACGAGTCACCTCCAATAGTACTAGAAGTCTTTATATATCTGTAATACAATAAACATAACTGTAGTCCTAATGGCACGAAATTACCAAAATTATGAAGACGAAGATGTTTTAATAACTTTATAATTTTTTTTTACGTTCATGGAAATTACAAAGTATAAGCTAAGAATAGAAACTGAACATTCATGACAACTGATTCGTTACCACTAATTCCTAATTCCGGTAGAGGGCAAAAGTTAAGAAGCAAAACAACCCAGCCACGCTGGGCAAGACGATTTCTACTTGAAAAATAATACACGACTATCCCGGTACTCCTGCTGATCGAAGGAGTCTGTAATCTCAATTTGCTACTGTGATTACTCTCGTCGTCATTGTCTTACTTGCGTGAATTTCGGAAATCAGTTGTATTTTTATTACAAATAGCCTATAAAGATCCACTACACTCAGTGATAAACTATTGAAAATCTGTAGTCCTCAATGATATAATTTAGTTTTAAAATATATTACTCAGACATATCTATAAAGTTTACCTATTAATGTAATATACATACAAACCAATGTTCATTTTATATGCAATATAAATGTATTTATATATATATATATTTATATATATATATATATATATATATATATATCCCAAAAAACACGAAGTTAGCCGTGCTTTGCCTTATGCTTAATTTTTAAAGTGACGAGTTACATTTGTGATCTTGAAGACAATGAAACAAAATATAATTAAAAATAAAATGTAAAAATATTTTTTAATGTGCATTATGTATGTATAAAATAATACAACATACTATTAGCATACCTTCAGGAGTCAAAGAAAATTGAAAAGCGTTTCCCACGAGAGGCCACAGCGGGAAACCAGGCATTCTCTTTGAAAATTATTTCTGTTTTCTGTTATAAGATAACTCGAAACATACCAGAATCACTACAAACGATATTATAACCATTAAAAACATATTGATAGCACGACGTGCGTGAATCAAATGTAATAATTGAACCAAGTAACGAAGCGACCATCCATTTAAAGATCTATACGTGCGTGTGTTTTAGCATATATTTTAGCGTATATGAACGTGTGTGTAAGAGTGGTCACTCTTGAGCGCTATAGTGGTAGCCACATACTTTAAAATGAAATCTGCGTGACAAATGACATTTTAATTACTTTAATTTTTTAATTTTGTAAACGTTTGGCTTGGTAACACTAGTCGAAACTTAACAGACCGCAAAGAGTTTCGATTTTTTAAAAATTTTTGTCACGCTCGATTACTTTGAAATAACTTTTGATTCAACTCGAGTTGATTCATGTATACACTGGTTCGCATTTGGTTCGAATTCTAATTGAATTCGATTTTTTTTTCAGGATCGATAGATTTCAGGAATATTGAGAGGCTTTCGATTTAAACTAATTTTGTTTACGATTAAGTGAAATTGTATTAAGTGGAATTGAATTTACTTTAAATTTAGTAAGGCCGAATCCTCAAGATGTTATGTCTCAAAACGAAATATAAGATGATTACTCACAACTCATGTCCATATGTCTCTCAGATCATTTCTCTCAGGAATTATTCGGCATAAATATATGAAAATTGACAATCATAAAGTTAATTAACCTTCATCTGTCATAATGAAGTTTAAAACCCTTTTATAAGAATATATTTCAAGAAGATTTTAGATGAAGGAAATTATATATCTATAATTTAAAAAATCTAGGTATAAGAATCTCAAAATTATTATATAATACCTCTAAACAGTGTATCATGAAACTAGAATACCTAATTTTTTTTTTAAATTTCGAGATTTTTGGAAACTTATACAAAGTTTGTAGGAAAACTATATACGAATATCCACAACGAATTAAATCAATGTAGTGAATCGACCCTTATTGTTTCCAAATCTTGTTTTTTGCGGTCTTCTTATATTGAAAGCTTGGTCTATACATGTGTAAAGACAGTAAAATGTAGAAGATAGGGCCGAAATGATATACAGTTTCCGATCCATTAATGTAAATAAATTCGTTTAGAGAGATTTACCTCTTTATTTAAGAATATTAGTATTTAATAAAGTTTACGTGTCAAATATTCGTTTAAATCTGGATATAAAACTGATTTAATTTACGTATTTATAATAACATTTTATTAGTTTATTGTATCTAAATACAGTACTTGTAACCTTTGCTCGTGACCAGCAGATTGTGAGCCGTGATCTCTTTTTTATCGCATAGGTCTCTGGACATTAAGTACAATGCAATTTTCTTTTAATTTTAGCAACTGGTACATATCACATTAGCTCCTTAAAATTAGTATTTTGTTTGTTTATACCTAAATGTTAAAGCATAGTAATTGATCACAATTCTCAACTGATTTACTCATTCCCACTTTCGCTGTTTTCTGCATAGAAATGAAATTAATTTAAAATGTATTGTCAACAATTATCAAATTATTTAATGTTATTTACGTTACATTTTCTTATAGAATTGTTGTTCTGAGTTGGCTTTGTAGTCAATTTTCTTGTTTTAGTGCTTTTTAAAATTTTGTACTAAAAATGTCGGCAAGAGGGAATCATTATGGTCTTATACCAAATATCCATCTATCCATCATAGTCGACATCTACCCAATGTGAATATTAAGAAAGACAATCAATATAAGAATATGATGTAAAAAATGTTGCATTCCTTTTCAACGGAGATAAAAATTAAAATTAACTTAACTATTTGTCCCACAAAAAAATCACCAACAAAAAACTTTTAACGTGCCTCGGTATAATAAGTAGATAGTCTTTGGATCTCATCATGTGGCTGTGTAATCCACTAAGCCGATCAAATATGTTATATAAAAGTACAAAACAGTGGAATATATACTAGGCCTCTGGGTTAGAAATATTCCTCGCTCATTAAGAAATAGTGTGACGAGATACAGGAGCAATATTGATTGTATACAGGATAAAATAGACGCTCAGGATTACTTTTGCGGTACACCCGAAAATTATTTCTTATATTTTTGAGCAAGTAAGAGATTACCTGTAAATACTCTCATGAATTCACGTCATCGCTTAAAGTAGCTTTCAATTCATTTCCATCGACGTACGCATTAATATAAATCATAATATTATAGATTGTTTATAAAAATAAAACGATGAATGATGAAATGGAATCAGCAAAATGAAAAAAGTCAAAAGCACGTGAATAAAGCTAGAGGAAAATATGATTTGACTTAACATTGTCAACGGCGGAAAGAATATAATCATTTACGAATAGAAGTACCTATTTTGCTAAGAAGAGAATCCACAATAGATGTGGGGATCTTTCCTGATAAATTCCAAAAAATTTACAAGCTGGTTACCAACCCATTTTGGCGAAATAGTCGATTATACATTTTTGCTTTTATGGCTGTGATTGTTCTAATCAAATTCCTAATGTCGAGTACTAGTAAATGTTGCATTACTAAATGGTTAAGCTGCATATAAATGTTTTTTTACTTTATTATGGGTATCGAAGATTAGTATTTTCAAAGGAACTGTAATTTTATCAACAATTTAAAATTTATCCTAATGAATTCCAGACATTTAAACAATAGCCTTTTTCATCAAAAACTTAATATTGTGCATTGTTCATATTTATGTCGTCAAAATTTTAATTTGGTCTAATATAGTTTACTGAGCTTATGCGCTAGCATGTACCATACATGGATAAAGAACAAAAGTACTAACGGGGTGGCGAGGACGAAGGGTTGAGAATCGTGGCGCGATCACATGCTGGGGCGGCATGGATCATTCTACTTATTCATTGCAGTTTTTTTGTATTAATCTATCGAGTCGAACAATTTTACACTATAACACAAATAGATTGGTTGGTTTCGCGTTGAATAATTACAAGGTTTGCGAGACCTTTTTAATTTACCTATGGAACAGAAATAATGGCATAAACAAGTCATTGTAAATATTCTAATGGACAAAATATTTTCTCGGTTTGCTTAGGTCCTCTTGATGATCTACCGTATAATCGTATACTAATGCGCAATAGAAATATACACACAATAGAAATATAACACATTTTTTAAATAAATCAGTAAATGAACAATTTGAATAAAACTAGTGTATATATATTATAAATATGGAAAACTGGATGGATATCGAAATATTGTTGTTTACTTAGGGACTGTTCATTTATATATTAGGAATAATTTTTCTTAATTTTGATTCTTGATAAAAAATGAAATTTGTTTCAACGTTTATAGTTTCATTTTTCGTTTTTATTATCGTGACATTTCCTTCACGTTGCACTAGATACCCAATAATCCGTTTGACAATTACATAAGAATTGGTATATAATTATGAAATATAATTATGAAAGTAAATATTATAAAATCCTAGATAATTCTTGCATAAATATATTTTTAATTTTTATGCTATTTGAATATTTGCTTCGGATAAAATTAATAAAATGAATCATATAATTGGATAAATTAGTTTCGATGACCAGCATGAGATAGGTCAATTAGGTAATTCATTTGGATAATCATATTATATTTTCACGATTCCTAGATTCATTAAGTAGTCACAATTATCTAATTTAGCAATATTTGTATTATTATATTCAGATAGACAAGTCTTCAGATAAACAAAAGTAGTTACTTTACTGAATACCTACGTATTTCAGTAAAGTATAAAACATCAAGCCTTCATACATCAGTCAACAAGCAAAAAGACAGGAGGTCCGTAATAAATCGTAAGAAGATCATAAGAGTGCTTTAACATGAAAAATATTAAATTCGGGGAAATTCATATTATCAGCAAATAACTATTAAAGAATAATTTGTTTAGAGTATGGCCACACGTTGATGAAAAGTCTTGAATCTGAGGTTCTTTGAACGCAACGATTAGACGAAAAACGTACTAAATATACGCTCTTAAGGAGTTTGGAACTAGAAACGTAGAACGCAGTGTATGGGGGATAATTGCATCAGGCACAATTTGTCTATAGAAAAATAGAAATGAAGAGTGCAAAGTTAGGAGGAAAATTGTGTTAAGCACAAAGTTTCCAGGTCGATGAAATTGGAGACCTTAAAAGCGCAACTTTTGGAAGGTGATCACATTATATAGGCATTTTTGAAAACTTCAAAATCTGAGTATTTGAGAATGCAACTTTTGCAAGATGATCGTACAAGTTAGGCATAATGTTTCTACAACAGAAATGAACGGCAAACATAAAGTACATTTGTAAATGGATCATCGAAATAATGTTTAATTTGAAGCATAGCACGAATTATAACGTAAACTGAACCGAATTCACAACTATAATTATAGGGACTATGAGTTTATTTTGAAATTATTCTAGAGATTTAATTTAGAAAAGGGATGTTTTACTTCTGAAAAAATGAATTTGAATTCAATTTTGAAAACAACCGGAGTTATTAAAATCTTGGTTTAACAATAGTTTTTCGACAAAATACGGCGTTATTATTTGTTTTTTTTTCAGGTGGCTTTCGGGTAATTGAAATACATGACACAAACCTAAATTTATGAGACAAATAATAAATAAATCAAACACAGATGGCAGAGATTTAAGTAAAAAATATTTTATTCGTGTTAATTATACACGGTATGCCTATTTGCAATTAGAACAATATTATTGTCAAAAAACAACGGGACAACAATTATCGTCGTATGAAGAATTTTGTTGAAATGAATGAAATAAAAGAAATTAAAGTATTCCTTTTAATTTTTGCTGTCAACTAAAAAGGAAATTAGAGATTTGCACCATTGAGTTAGTTTACAATAGAAACATAATTAGTTGTTTAATGTACATAAAATATAATAGTATAATACTATTATACTGTATCTAAAATATGGAATGAAATGTACAGTTTCTTAAAGAAATATTTATCACGACAGAAAAGAGTTCGAGGTGCTTTTATGTTTAATTAATATTATTTTATTAAAAAATTGTTACCACATATATATATATATATATATATATATATATATACATATGTGTGTGTTTAATTAATTTTTGGAGAATCCTTTTTCCTATTTCGAAAGTATTGCTAAAATTTTGGTGGCCATGATTTTTATGCTTAGGATCATTCCGATTTAACAAGAATATTCAAAGTCCACCAATTTATTTATATCCTCTACATATATACACAGACGCAAACACACACTAAAGGGAAGAAACTATATAAAGCCATTAACTTTACATAATTAAACTCTTAATTGGAATTTAAAATTTATGGCCAAGTAGTTCCTATAATGTCGGCGATATGCGACTAGTTAAAATGAAATGCCAAAATAAAACCATAATGGAAACTAAAATAAATATTAAACAATTAAAATTGGGATAATAAATGCAATAGTGAATTTGTGTATTTGCCTGTTTTTTCCACTTTCATAGCATATTCTCATACAAATAAATTATGTCATGAAGGTGAATATGGGGTACTTTTTTTGGGGTATTTATTCCAAGCTGGCAAAGCAACGGGCAGCAGATAGTTATGCAAAAATTATGTTTTATGTGAATATTGGAATAGATTTTGTATTAATAAGTTATTTGTATACTTTTATGGAATGAATATATTTGTATATAATTTCTAATATCGTTCATTCATATTTATCGTTCATGTATTTCCCACATTGTAAACATCCTTCTGGTATTCAGTTATCCTTAGAAGTATGTCAATAGACCTAAATTTCTTAAGTTTCTATACGTTTGTGTGCACGTATTATATAAAACTACACTACACCATATTTAGACACAGCAAATAATATTGAAAGATTAATATATGTGTGCTATGGGTACTTTTTTCCAGCAGACGACGAAAATAGTATTAATTTTCTACAGCTCTTGTATGATAACAATAAAATATGATATTACCTCTGAATGTTTCATCTGTAAACTTAAAGAAAAAAATCACCGTCTTCTTTCGTTTTTGCTGTTATTCTCTTATTTTTAAATAATATGTTATTCAATTAATTTATGCTAAATTAAAATTTGTAATTGTTTGCATACAGAATATGAATATGCTAGCTGTTTAACTATTTTCTGCAATAAATATTTAAGATTCATTGACGTATAAATACATAAAAATGTTCAATTAATTATGAATAAAATATTTAGTGGAATTGCCAAAAATTTATATTCAATTGAAATAGCATTTGCATTTACATTATTCATGTACTGATGTCATTGAATATAATGTTATAGGTATTTCTATTTATATATTTTAATAAAAAAGCTACTATAAAAATGTCTTGGTTTACTGAACATTATATCCATCATAACATTGAACTTGGCCATGATAAGTTATTATATTTGTCACTTTTCCACGAGAGAGAATATAAGATTGTAATATCTTCTCTTTACCTAACTCTCGTTATCAAACTAATAAATATTTTTTATCATTCACAATTGTATTTTTAAATTTTTGTAGGTTGTATTCATTTTTTTTTCTTCGTCGTTTTGGAAATTATCGATAATTTGTATTACTTATTTACGACCTTCAAAAACGACAAACGTCATATCAGGAAATTGAAGGTCATAAATAGAAGAAAATAAATTGTAAGAAAAGTAAATTCTGTATGTAACATTATTTATTGAATGTTAGCATTATTATTTGATTGTTAAAATTATTGGAATCGAAGTTAATTGGTGGACGCCATCAGTTAATATTACTCCAGAAAACGTTATGTACGCTGGTAACACGAGAATACAGTGGTTCTAATATCAATTAGTGTGCTGAGACTAATTTTCTGATTCTTATTAGAGCCTATGCCACTTATAAAGACTTATTTTCAACGAAAGTGTGCTTTATTGGTAATCTCGAACTTAGTCTTAGCAGGTTGCAATACAGGCACCAAGCAGTGATTGAATTTAATGATCATATTTCTATCTTCTTTTTGCCATTAGCATACCATTTAACATTCTCACGCAAGTTGATTTGAACCCAGGATAAAACATTATAAACTCTTTTAAGGTCATTTTGAGAGAAAGGACAACCAGTGACGCCATCATATTAATCCAATTTTTATATATTTTAAATTTGTACGATCATTTAACATACTAACCCAAAATTAGACATCTACAGCATAACGCAATTATAAATCTCTGCGCTAGGATAATTGTGAGTGCGCTTGTCTCAGATCTAAACACGAAGCTCTTTCTAATTATCTAACACACGCTGCACAATATATGACCTGACTATAAATTTGTTTATCAATCCCGTACACAAAATTAGAAATATCATGAAATAAACATGGCCGGGCATGTGAACTGCCCAATGGATTACCGTGATATTGATTAAATTTAAAGTAAGTAATATATTCCTAGTAGACGATACCTTAAATAGTAATTATATTTCAATTACAGTACAGTTTTGTATGCTTAAAAGTTAATAATAGCACTTTTATTTCACCAAAACAAAATCCACAACTCTACCTGAAACCAACTTAGTATAAAATCCGATAAACCAAATTACATTACCGTGGTCCCACGCCAATATTCAATCGATGATAGCGCCATAATATTTAACCCTGTCGTCTGGCAAAAAAGGACCTAATTCCCGAAGTCCGGGGAAGAAAGCGAATAGGCACTATGAATATTCACTGCATCTTGAATGTCAAATAAACGGGAACAGGTTTTTTTTTAATGATCGGGAAGCCAAATTTTAATGTAAAGCAATATTGTTTCCCGAATTTGTCCGTACAACTGGACAAGACTTACCGAGTCAAAACGGGAACCTATGTAACCGTACGTTATCATTATTACTGCAGGGTCGCTGTTAGTCAGACGTTATGTTATCCTGTTTATCTGTAGGGCCGTAGGGCCGTAGGACTGTTCATATTTGTGAGCATTACGTTTATTACTTCTCATTGTGTGTTTTTCTTGACGTTTTACATACAATTATATAATTTATTCGAATTGTCCTTACCTATTTTGGAAAGTAGGTTTAAATGATTAGGTGTAATTTATTTTGTAAAAATGTTTTTCCTCGTTCTTGTTTTTATATCAATACAATAAGAGTAATAGAGTATGTGTCCAATATGGGGTGAATACGAATATTTGTGTTTTATATGTTTTTGATGTGTCAAACAAAAGTATTATCTATCTGAATCAATGTTTATTATGAATGCTTGTTTATTCTTAAATATTTCAAAGTACTTTTTTTTTCGATTCTATCAAAAGAAATATTAAAGGAAGGGATTTAAGGAACTTGTGGGAAGGAGAAAGTGGATGACCCAATCCATAAAGTCACGAAAAATAATTAAATTACAAGACGCATCACAAATAAAAGTAAATTAACAATTTTATTTATTATGATTTTCCGATGTCCTAAGTTCTATACAAAAAACGAAATATGTTTGTGTTATTCTCATTAAAATTATTTAAACTATATTTATCATGAGTTAATAATTATGTTCCCCCCTCCTGCTTTCCGTGTTATGTCCTAGCCGAGATCGACCAGTTTAAAAACATCTGGAATTAGTATGGTATTAAACATAAGATTATAATTAAACTATATGCGCATTACTATATACGCATATATAGGGTAGACTGGTTACGGTTGATACAACTTCATTTACATTGTCCATAGTTTGCTTTTCGTAATCCCAGCCATAAAGAAGATATGTCAAATAAAAGAGCTGTTTCTATCTACCGATGCGATTTTAGTTCCATGTGTGTTATTTTAAATAGTACATCGAATTAAAAAAAGAAATTCGATTTGTTTCAGTCGTCCCCATACCAAGGGGGGGGGGGTTGAAACAGTGATTGGGATCAATTGAAACATATGCGAATAATACAAAATATATTATTATAACATGTTTTATTAATTGTTTATTTTAACTATAAGAATAATCAGGAAAATATTTGAAAATAACAATTAGTCTTCAATGTTTTAAATACTTCTAACGATATTTTAATGAGGTTTTAACGTTTTTAGATCACCCTAATTAAAATCTACGTATATTACCAGTCATCTGTATCTATAGATTACTTAACATTGATATGTAATTTACGTAAATTAACAAACAACAAAACAAAAATCCACTGTTTGTTTTTTAAAGATAACAAACTAAACAAAAATAATTTGAAAATAAACGAAATGAAAACTTTCTTTGACTTTCATTAGTCTATCAATAATTAGTCAAATATAAAAACCAATCTGAGCTGCAATTAAGACAAATATAGCTAAAACTACTTTTTGTGCATTCTTCATGAGCCCACAGTTTACAAATGGTGCATTGGATCCACTTTTCTTTGGATCTACTGCTTCTGGATTTGAATCGGAATATGGTGACATACAAAGAAGACAAAATAACTCCTCCTCTGCTAATGGTACTTTTTGTTGTACATTTTTCTTTCTTTCTTGTGTGGTATTTATTTTACTTTTTCCTCCATCCAATTGCTTCTTCTTTCCTCCATCTAAATGCTTCTTAACTTGTTAAGCACTTGTTCATTTCAATCTTGTTTCTTGTTCCTTTCTTATCACTTCCTTCTCTGGTGTATCAGTGTAAATTATAGACTTCCTGATTCTTCGCTCTTTATTATTATTTTTCCCCGCAGGAGCTTTCGGAAATCGTATTGTTTCAGATGAAAACACAGCGGGGATACTAGAAGAAATTGTTTGAGCACCTGTACTGGGTTTTGGAGAAATTTCCTGAATGCTAATACTGCTGTGATATCTGGGTGGTGTAATTACAAGTTTCCGGGCGTTCAATTATGTATTCCTGTTCAGTTCTTGAAACTGGTGAATTATTGAAAGCCTCTTGTTGAACGACCATCTCTACCGATGATTCGTGATATAAAGCGATAGTCGCCGTATTTCGTCTTTAGGTGGGCTACTATTTGGTACAGGAACATTTGCTGCCTCTGCTCTATTTTCGGGATTTGGTCTGACCGTAACAAATGCAGGAGCAAAATCGAGCTCAATAAACATATTCTGATTAAAAGTGTAAGTTCCTCTTTTGCGAAAGCTGGCTTAAATATTTCAGGGCCTAAGAGCAATAGCCATAGTAGACTCTACAATACCTGAAATATCATAAATGGTCATGGTTTTTCCTGGATGGTGTCGCATCCATGCATCGCAAGCTAATTTAAAGTATTCTTCAAAGGGTCATATGCAGATCAATCAAGCGGCTGAAGTCCGCGAGAGCAGTGGTGTGGAAAAATAGTAAGATAATGCCATTGTTCTTGCAAAAGTCTAGTGCGGTAATATTAAGAGTGATTATCTAGCAGAAGTAACATCTTATGGGACGGTGACACATTTTTATGTTTTTTAAAGTATTCCAGGAAATACATAAATGTTTCATCCTGCATTCAGCCAGAGGGTTTGGTAGCTCAGCGGAGCCTACGGTCCTATCCCTAATAAAATAATGTTGCCAATGGACTCGCGGGAAGACAACGAATGAGGAAATTACATTTTCGATGGCATTCGCTGCAAATATAACTGTGACTAATGTACCCCTTTCCGCTGAAGTTACTGAATCTACTTGTTGAGTACCACGCCTAGCTACCACTCTGTCGGGCTTTCGATCAGCAATTATACCTGTTTTGTCAGTGTTATAAATGTCTCAAGGCTCAAACTTATGATGGTCCATAATAATGGTCAAATTGTCATGGAAAGAATCTACATTGGTTTTGTTAAAACTAGTCGCCCTGGAGAAGCTTGTAGCTTGTGCTGCGCGTAGAGACATTTCGGAGTTTCTTTTCATAAACATACGAAACCATTCCTCACTTGCGAGCTCGTTGTCATCCCAAGTCTGAGGCTATGATAAATGATATTTAACTGTAAGTTCCTAGACCAATTTTCGTACCTCCTTCTTAGTTATGCCAAAATATGTATTTGTACATCAAAATAAATACTTTGATTTCCCATCTCGCTTTCGAATATATTTTAGGAGCAAACAGTGGTTTACTCCGTGCTTCTCTGACACTTTTCGCAATGTATCACATGTTTTCACACAAGCGTCTTTGTGCTTTGACAAGTCTATTTGTTCCCTTTAAGTTTTCACGCATATATTCGGCATCTAGAAAATAAGAAAAATTAAATGAATACAATATTTCAACCGTACCCAAGAAAAATGTTTCAACCGTCCCCATCTCCTACTTTAGTTATAAAGCAGTTTTAGTAATTATGTCTACAATGATACGTAAAAACTAGCCACAGTGCCATATTCTATGAGCTTCATTTCAAACAAAAACACATATTCAATACTCTTACTTAAATAAAAACCACAATAATTGGAAAATTATCCGAGCAAAAATATTTACTTTTGGTTAACACAACACAATAGGGTCTTCACAAAAGAGCCTAAGTGCGCGAAAAGCGTCGAATTTCTAAGATTCGTGTTCAGATCGATCGTTCGCTTCATTCTTCCATTGGACTCCTCACCGTTCCGTCAACGGTTTGCGAGATATTCGTGTTGTTTCAACCGTCCTTTGTTTCAATCGTACCCAGTCTACCCTACGCATTTTATAAAATTACTCACAGGCAAAATTTGTAAACCTGGCAAAAATCGTAGCTCTTCAGTGCTGTAGTAATTAAAAAAACTACAACTAAAATCCTGTAGTATTAGAGGTTATTATTATTAAATTTAACGTATAAGTATTACTAATCACGAGCGTTACCTATAAAGTTAAGCCACGTAGAGTTCTCCTTTATTTCACTGTTCCATCCACATTCTTAACGCCTTTAACCGTAACAATAATATAAAAAAATATATAATTGCTCCTCTGCAATCTTCGGCTTATTTATTTTTTCTATGTTTTATAATACAATTAAAAAATTTAAATTTCCATGAAAATTATACAAAAAATTTATGGTTTGTGCTTATGATCACATAAAAGAAGTAAAAACTTTTAACTTTAAAATATAATATATATAATTACATTGATGTTATATAATGGATAACAGTTCGGGAAGTCAGGAAAAATACGAAATTATTATTTTAAAATACAATAATATAAGCATATTATATTAAACTACTCTCAAATAAAATATTAAACACGTACTGTAGACATTTTAATTTTGACACTGATAATATACAATCATTTTCATTTATTATACGGATCAAAACCATAGCGCAAGCATAGGTTTTATCCCATGCAAACAGTATAGCGCTATCTATACTTTATAATAATTTTATTTTAGAAAATACGCTTATCGATTTATACCAACATTTTGTGGAGCCCTACAACCGCTCGTTGGTCTAGGGGTGTAATTTTCGGTTTGGGAGCGAGAGATCTCAAATTCAAATCCCGAATGAACCCAACTATATTTATGCAGTTTTTAACTTTTAACGTATTATGACGTTTAATGCAATACCCGATTCGGCCGAGCTGGTTAAATTAAGTCAAAAGGACGACAATACAACGAAGTTGGCCGAACGGGGAGTTAGTCGGAAAAATGACATACGCAAATAATATTCTATTCAAATAAAATATTATTCAAAATTGAAATGTAAATATTGAAAGGAATTACGTTTAATTTCCGTGTTAGAGAGTGAACTCGCTCGGTCAGTGCCGAAAGGAGCCGGGTTTACCCGATTCATCGCCACTGAACCGAATGCTGCGTTACCGACCCGAACGTGATGGGATCAGCCTCACTGATCCGAACAAACGTCTCAGTTTCGATTACTGTTCAGAAGAAATTGCGCAGGTGCATAAAGAGTGCAGGCGTACCAAAAGTGAAATGTGAAAAATTACGTCAAAAAGAAAGGAAAATTCCTTGTTTTTTCAATTTCTTGAAGCTTTTGACTTACACATTTCGTAAATATCCCGAGAACCTTATCTCAAATTCTTTAAATTTTTATAATAACACTAGCTGTTGCCCGCGACTTCGTCCGCGTTTCCGTCGTTTTTCGAAAAAAAGTAGCCTATGTCCTTCCTCACGGTTCAGTGGTTTTGATGTAACAGACAGATTAACTTTCGTATTTTAGTAGGGAAATATAATATGTCAATCTACAATACTGTTGAAAAATATCGCAATACGGAACCGCACAATATTATTGTTAATAGCTGTGCCCGCGACTCCGTCAGCGTGTAACTCCTTGTGTGTTATTAAGTTAATGTATTGGTAATATTGTTTAGATCACGTTTACATGAGGCTTAAGTACCTATAGAACGAAAATACTTCAGCGCAAAGCTTCCGGGTAAACTATGTTGAAAGTTGACCCGTCCGGCACGTGAACATAAAGATTTCTAGAACTGCTAACCCGGGAAAGAGCGACGTACAACTGACCATGCGAGAAACAACTGACACCGAGATCTACTCCAGCAACACGAAAAGTCTGCCGTTGAGCCTTATTAATTGTTATTGCATAACACACTGAGTTCCATTGCAAAGTTGTGGTGGTCTTAAATTTCGGAGCAGAATAATCGGAATGCCAATTTTTAAACAAATTTCATGACAAGGAAGTCCGGGCATATTTAAAGAATTTCAAAATTCTATCGGGTAATTAATGGCTTCTTGTTCATCGACCATTCTATTTATTGAACTATAACCTTTGCTTTTCCCCTGTATATTCGACAGTATTTTGTTATTAATCTCAAATACCTGGTCATTGCGAGGAGTTAAAATGGATCTTTCGCACAGCCAACAATTGTCCCTATTTAGTATATTTGTTACCTCACCGTAAACCGACGATATAAGATGTGGTTGGGATTGCACTATACAACATAACTCAGGCGTCAGAATAAGTTTTCCTTGGTGTAGTTGTGGATAGGTACCTTCACCAATCTTTAATAATGTATCAGAAAATTGACGATCATCCGGGTTATCTCCAGTTTTCACTCGCATGTTTATAGTCAAATGCACCGATTGTATATCACGCCACAAATAAGAGCTTTTCAGGCAAGCCCTAACCTCATCAGCTTGGGTTCCCCGTGGTATTACCAGTAAGGTTTGTCGGAAATCACCACAAAATAAAACCGTGATACCGCCCATTGGTCGATCATTTTGTCTTATATCCCTTAAAGTTCTGTCTACCGCTTCTACTCCTTTTCGATGGGCCATCGTACATTCATCCCATATGATTAAATTACACTCACGTAATATCTTAGCTTTGTCGCTACTTCTTGAAATACTACAGGTTGGGTTGTGGTCTAAATCAATTGGTATTTTAAACATAGTGTGAGCAGTTTTACCTCCTGGTAGCAATGTTGCAGCTATACCTAATGAAGCTACGGCAAGAGAAATTTTACGCTGATTTCGAACATACGCTAATATTAATTTAGTCAAAAAGGTTTCCCCCAGGTGCATCTAAAAACCATATTGTTCCCAAATTATTCTGAACACTCTCGCACACGCGATCATAGACTGAACGTTGTTCTGCAGTCATCATTGGCACACCGTTTTCTTATGTTGCCAGCAGTTCCATTGAGTTGTAACCAATCTCTGTGGAATATTCCCTATTGATAACCTCTCCGACTGAGGTTGGTGTTGGCAAAACATATTCACAGAGTTATTTACCGCCTACTGCTGTTAAGTCTTCCTGAAGAGATAATAAGCACTGATTCATGACAAGATCACGAAAATTATCATTAGTTGCGCCTTCATCATTGTGAGATATATTCCGAAGAAAGTCTTCTGCAATTTTTTCTTTATATTTTTCCCATAATTGTACAGTATCTGACAAATTACAAAATGTGAGTAATGTTACAAACAAATGGCGTAACCGTCGTGGATTATCACTAACACAGGATTCTGCTAAAGCGTCATCCCAATGCTGATCGTTTTCAAGCAATTGACGCGCTTGGCAAGCTGCATGATAAGTTAGATAAACAACATGGTCTACTTTTCTCAAATCTATGAATGATATTGGTCCTCGCACTGTATGTAATAATAATCTCAAATAGAAACACTCAGCGTTGTTTGGATGAACGGTATACACTCTACCAAGAACATGTTCTTTGAAAATACCTGACTCGCCATCTACAGGCTTGCCACGGCGTCTACGATTAAAGACACCTCGTTGCTTATCGTAGGTATAATACGATGGAACTTCTTCATACAAAAGAGATTTTGCAAAATCATCAGTTTGGCAAAGTTGAAAGAATGCTAATAAAGTTGTTTGTCTAGGGTTCTCTAATCGTTCTGTAATATTTTCGGCGTTGAAATATATACGTTGACCGCCTTCAAGATGAACATGCAGATGAGTCACAGGTGGATATCTTTCAATAATATTGAAACTTAAGATCCGCTATCTATACTACCGATCAGTGAAGGTTTCTGACTCACGGGATAGTACATGCCGTTCGCGATCAGCTGTGAGACGTAATTCCCTCTCAGTGTAGGTTTCGGACTCGCGATATAATGTATGCCGTATGCCGTATGCCGCCGGTCAGCTGTGAGCCGCAATTCTCGTTGTGAAGCAGTTTCAGCTTCTCGGGATAACACATGTTCTCGGTCAATGGTAAGCCTTAGCTCTCGTTGAAAAGAGCTTTGAGACGCCCGTGATGTAGCTCGTCTCGCTCTGTCAGCTGCTAATCGCATCTCTCTCTTGGGAGAGCTTTCATTTGCTCGAGAAGTTGAGGCACTAACTCTCATGGAGTTTAACCGATGTACTCTTTCCTCTGCCGATTCTTGAGAACGCCTATTTCTCATTCTCTTAGCTTCTCTCGAATTTCGAGATAAAGATAATCGTTTTTTAGGTGGCATTGATGCAGGCAAATGAAAATAAAGCTAAAACGTAAATGAAAATAAAACTAAAATAAAAAAGCGAACGTAAATTAGCTAAAACACCTATCGGTATCTAAAAATCTATACATACCTACTACTACTTCACCTAAAAAGAAATAAAATGTAACCTATTAATAATTTGTAATTTGAACGAATATTTAAACACTAATACCTATTTTATAAAATAGGTATTAGTTATCAAAATAACTAATACCTATTTTATAAAATAACAACAAAAGGAATGTAAAAATAAATTATCAAAGACTAAAAGTCGCGCTGATAAGCACGGTTTGTTAATATCAATTAAGTATTGTCTGTCAATAAGGTCGAACCTCTATTCGCATCAACAGGCAAAAATTGTATGAAGCTCGCACTCGGACGCCGCGCCTTTTTATACCTTCGGCCGCGGCGACCGATTCTCAAACGCAAAAATAATCCTTATAGCATGATTCAGTATTCACGCGAGATGGCTTATTATTAGCGTATTTCATGTATAATTTTGGTGTTTTTATATCGATTTCTATGATTCTTTTTTATGTAATAGTTAATACTGTTAACTTTTTTAATTAAGGATGACTGAGAGTGTTATAAACGTAAGATTAGACAAATATAATCAGAAAGCTTTGAACTGCCAAGCTATCGGGAGTTACATGTGTTATTGTGAGTCAACCATAAAATATAGACATATGCTGTCGTTGGATATTTTTTATATAATTTTAAGGAGAACATTTCTGTCATACATGATTTCTGTGTAGCTTTAACCATTAAGGTTGCACACGCGACGGAAGCTTAAAAAATGGAGTAACTTCTCCCGTTTTCCCAACATTTCCCTTCACTGCTCTGCTCCTATTGATTGTAGCGTGATGAAAAGTATACTATAACCTGCTCAGGAGTACGAAAAATAATTGTATTAAGTTTCGTTAAAATCCGTCGAGTAGTTTTTGTTTTTATAACGGTTATACAGACAGACAGACAAACAGACAGACAGACAGACAAAAATTTTACTGATTGCATTTTTGGCATCAGTATCAATCCCTAATCACCCCCTGATAGTTATTTTGGAAATATATTTCATGTACAGAATTGACCTCTCTATTATTATATAGATTAGATTTATTATAAGTATAGATTACTTTCAACAGTTTAGAATATGGAAAGAGTGGAGGATTCGGAGTGTATTGCGTAATTTGGATGAATATTTTGAACGATAAACCTAGAACCATCTTACATAAAATTCTAGAAGAAGAATTTATAGCAGATTTACTCTAAAATTTTCAGATCTTTAGGTTCATACTATTACGAAATGTGTGAGTCAAAAGCTTCAAGAAATTGAAAAAACAAGGAATTGCCCTTTCTTTTTGACGTAAGTTTTCACATTTCACTTTTGGTGTGCCTGCACTCTTTATGCACCTGTGCAATTTTTTCTGAACAGTGATCGAAACTGAGACGTTCGCTCGGGTCAGTGAGGCTGATCCCATCACGTTCGGGTCGGTAACGCAACATTCGGTTCGGTGGCGATGAATCGGGTAAACCCGGCTCCTTTCGGCACCGACCGAGCGAGTTCACTCTCTAACACGGAAATTAAACGTAATTCCTTTCAAGATTTACCTTTCATTTTGAATAATAATTTATTTGAATAGAATATTATTTGCGTATGTCATTTTTCCGACTAACTCCCCATTTCGGCCAACTTCGCTGTATTGTCGTCCTTTTGACTTAGTTTAACCAGCTCGGTCGAATCGGGTATTGCATTAAATGTCATAATACGTTAAAAGTTAAAAACTGCATAAATATAGTTGAGTTCATTCGGGATTTGAATTCGAGATCTTTCGCTCCTAAATCAAAAATTACACCCCTAGACCAACGAGCGGTTGTAGGGCTCCCCAAAATGTTGGTATAAATCGGTAAGCGTATTTTTTAAAATAAAATTATTATAAAGTATAGATAGCGCTATACTATTTGCATGGGATAAAACCTATGCTTGCGCTATGGTTTTGATCCGTATAATAAATGAAAATTATTGTATATTATCAGTGTCAAAATTAAAATGTCTACAGTAAGTGTTTAATATTTTATTTGAGAGTAGTTTAATATTAATATGCTTATGTTATTGTATTTTAAAATAATAATTTCGTATTTTTCCTGATTTCCCGAACTAATATCCACTACATAACATCAATGTGATTATATATAATATATTTTAAAGTTTTTACTTCTTTTATGTGATCATAAGCACAAACCATAAATTTTTTGTTTAATTTTCATGAAAATTTAAATTTTTTAATTGTATTATAAAACATAGAAAAAATAAATAAGCCGAAGATTGCAGAGGAGCAATTATATATTTTTTTTATTATTGTTACGGTTAAAGGCGTTAAGAATGTGGATGGAGCAGTGAAATAAAGGAGAACTCTACGTGGCTTAACTTTATAGGTAACGCTCGTGATTAGTAATGCTTATACGTTAAATTTAATAGTAATAACCTCTAATACTATAGGATTTTAGTTGTAGTTTTTTTCAAAGATTACTGCAGTACTGAAGAAGAACTTACAGTTAAATATCATTCATCACAACCTCAAACTTGGGATGACAACGAGCTCGCAAGTGAGGAATGGTTTCGTATGTTTATGAAAAGAAACTCCGAAATGTCTCTACGGGCAGTACAAGCTACAAGCTTCTCCAGGGCGACTAGTTTTAACAAAACCAATGTAGATTCTTTCCATGACAATTTGACCATTGTCATAGACCATCATAAGTTTGAGCCTTGAGACATTAATAACACTGATACAACAGGTATAATTGCTGTTCAAAAGCCCGACAGAGTGGTAGCTGGGCGTGGTGCTCAACAAGTAGATTCAGTAAATTTAGCGGAAAGGGGTACATTAGTCACAGTTATATTTGCAGCGAATGCCATTGAAAATGTAATTTTACCATTCGTTGTCTTCCCGCGAGTCCATTGGCAACATTATTTTATTAGGGATGGGACCGTAGGCTCCGCTGAGCTACCAAACCCTCTGGCTGAATGCAAGATGAAACATTTATGTATTTCCTGGAATATTTTAAAAACATAAAAATGTGTCACCATCCCATAAGATGTTACTTCTGCTCGATAATCATGCTTAATATTACCGCACTAGGCTTTTGCAAGAACAATGGCATTATGTTGCTATTTTTCCACACCACTGCTCTCGTGGACTTCAGCCGCTTGATTGATCTGCATTTTATCATTTGATCCCTTTGAAAAATACTTTAAACTAGCTTGCGATGCATGGATGCGAAACCGTCCAGGAAAAACCAAGACCATTTATGATATTCCAGGTATTGTAGAGTCTACTGTGCCCATTGCTCTTAGGCCCTGAAATATTTAAGCCAGCTTTCGCAAAACAGGAACTTACACTTTTAATCAGAATATGTTTATTGAGCTCGATTTTGCTCCTGCATTTGTTGCGGTCAGACCAAATTCCGAAAATAGAGCAGAGGCAGCAAATGTTCCTGTATCAAATACTAGCCCACCTGAAGACGAAATACCGCCACTAACGCCTTATATCACGAACCATCGGTAGAGATGGTCGTTCAACAAGAGGCTTTCAATAGTTCACCAGTTTCAAGAACTGAACAGGAATACATAATTGAACGCCCGGAATTTGTAATTACACCACACAGATATCACAGCAGTATTAGCATTCAAGAAATTTCTCCAAAACCCAGTGCAAATGCTCAAACAATTTCTTCTAGTACCCCCGCTGTGTTTTCATCCAAAACAATACGATTATTTCCGAAAGCTCCTGTGGGGAAAAATAGTAATAAAGAGCAAAAAATCAGGAAGTCTATAATTTAAAGAATTATTATTTTTACAGCACTTTAATTAAATCACTTTTTTATGATCGTGACAAATTTTGCAATCAAAATTTAGACTAGTTTTAATTAAGCTGAAGCATTGAAATGTTTCACACAACATGGCAGACGCTTCAAGATTGCAGCTTATATTTTCCTTCATAACCCCCTTGAATAGTGAAACCCCAAATGAAGGGGTTTCAAGAATAAAATAGATATATTTCATGACACCATTAAAAGACCATATTAATTATTTCTAAATATAAGATGAGCTTATTATAAATATAAATATATATGTATATATATATATATATATATATATATATATATATGTATATATATATATATATATATGTATATATATATATATATATATATATATATATATATATATATATATATATATATATATATATATATATATATATATATATATATATATATATATATATTATTTCAGTTATCACTTAATTCATTATATTTAGCATATCTACGTCTACGCAGTTCAATTACTAATAGTACTACTAATCAGTAATTATAATATAAAACACGAATATATACTTATTTATGGCTTGTTTGTAAATTTTCAATTAGCCCGATTTTTAATTAGTCGGGTTATAGCTTTTTAAGTCTTTTTTTGGGTAATTTTGAAAATGATTGATAAGGAGACATAAATTTAGAGATGGTAAAAATAACAGTAACTTGGTTCTTAGTTACTATGAACATCAAATTATATATAATTTATAACAAAACTTATCAATACTGATTTACATGTAGACTAGATTTTGGGAATTGAGAATATTTTTTAACATTTCTAATTTTTTTTATTATTAAACGAAAATTCTATCAGAAATTAAGTTTGGACCCATTGGAAAAATTTATGCAGGAGACATTTTTTTGACATATGCTCATTTCAATAAGATTCATTCATAATATAACGATAGACATCTTAAAAGCTTGTTCTTTCAAGGTTAATCGAGAATGCTCAAACAATTATAGAACATAGTGTTGCACCGAATGTAGTTGCAGCGTTTAATCAATCTATTGAAATAAAGTGATATTCCGAGTGAAAATCATTAACGCTCGATGGATATTTTGTAATATTGTTTGAAATATAATGTACTGTAATCATTCAAGTCTCTAACCCCCAACATTATGGAATACGCCAATCTCGCTGAATAATAACTAGAAGATTTTTAAAATACTGAACAACTCATACGATTGTGATACGTTTATCCAATTTAGGGAAAACTGTTAGTCAAGGTTATTGTGACGGAAATAATGAATTCTAATATGAAAAATAAAAACCACATTATAAGATTAGTGAAGAACAGTACATATTATTAGACACACTATCAATAATTTATTGAAACACATTTCTAAAGCAACATTACAAAAACGTTGTTCACAATGCGAACTGAGCATAATCGTGTGACTCGCTGCTTAATTATTCGATTAATGTAATGGGCGACTTTTTTCTCAATTATTAAATTCACCCTATGAGTTTAATCTACATAATGTGGAGTAAGTTTTAATGAATAAAAACATAATTTTTGACATTTTTAGAAGGATGCATTAGCTATAAATGGCAGTAGGTATTCAAGATTATTCGACCAATTTGTCACAAAATGGAATTTTACAAAATATTAAATGCATACTTATCTTTTTTCTTTTATTAAATTCTGCCAAGGAGTTCCAGTTTCATATAAGTAGTTAGAGGTAAATGTAAAATAACATTTTCCTTTGTTATAACTTATAATTAATGAAAATGTTATTTTTAATATTTATTTGATAAATGCACAATTTAGAAATTACTAACACCACAAAGGGTATTTTTCAACATATATCGATTTGCATTTAATCATTGAAATGGTTCTTTGTAGTTAATACAATTTTAATATATTAAATTACTGAAATAAAAAGAAAAACTATCAAGCAGAAGCAAGTACTAATGGTCATTTTAAATATACAAACATTGATTTAGATAAATCAATAGTCACTATAGTAATATTTATTTAGTGTACCAATTATTTCTGAGAAAATAAAAATATAATAAAACGATGTATTTAATTAAATTAATTGCGGTTATTATTAAAAAATTATATGAACATTTTTTCCATAAAAACTACGTTTCAAAGAAATGTTATAATTTTTTTGACTTAATTGTGTTTTTTAGTATTACTAAATACTGAATATGCAAATAAGTACACGAACAAATATATATAAAAAAATAGTGAAAACTTAAATACGCTGAAGGAATCGCATAACGAGAATTGATGAAAATAGCGTTTGTTAACTAATTGAAAGTTTTTTCACAGTAAGAGTAAATTTCAATTCTATTTTTTTACTAAAATAACTGCGGCTGAAATTGTTGTGCGAAACATTTCGTTTTTTATTGGGAAATATGTGAAATTTACATTGGTTCTAAACTACAGTTATATGCTATTAGACCAATAATGTAATATTTTTTACTTTACTACTACAACATTAATTTTCAAAATTAAAACCCTTTGTGCAAAACGTTATTTTTAAGGTAGTCGTCGTGTAAAATGCGTTTTTGATGAAATTCGCCGAACTTTTGATATATTGTTCAAGCTATAAACGTATTTACCATTTAATTTTGGTAAAAATCGCTCTCAAAAATTATAGAATCAACAATTACATGTACGTGCAAAAGTAGTAATTTCATACACTTGTGATTTTATTTAAAAAACCCGTCCAGCCATTTGTCTAAAGAAATCAAAGTAATGTGATGTTATATTTACATTTAATAAAAAAATTATTTACCGTTTAATTTTGGTCCAAACCCGTCACAGTATTTCACCACACTTCATTTTATTTAAAAAACCCGTCAAGCGATTTGTCTAAAAAATTAAGTCAATGTAAAATAATTATATAAAAAGATTGGAAAAATAATAACTTTCAATAAAAAATTTCTTAACAATTTTTGGATCTTTCTACTGCCTACTTACTACCTTAAGTTGTTCTTTTTTCATCTATGTTTTTGGGAGTTTACACCAAATTGTTAAGAAAATGCATTATTACGATTTTAGAAGAAGTAACTAAAACACTCGATTTTCTTTTTTAAATTTATTTATCACGTGGATTATCCATTAAAAGAGTAAAAATATTACTATCCGAACCGAATATATTTTCACAAATAAGATGAATTTAACTTTTTATCACCATAAATTATGTCCAACCTTGAGTAAAATACGTTATTTATAAGCTCCTGAAGCGTCCAACTTTGGGTTTTTTAAACAATGGTTTTTAATCATGCACCGTAACACATTTATTTGTTGTATGCACTCAACGCTTCCCGCGACGAGGTGGTTTATAACAAATAAGTACTTCACTTTCGTTTTGGTACTCGTTTCATTGTATATTTTTCAATTTAATCAGAAATTACGTACGAATCCAAAGTATATTGCAAATAAAATTTGTAATATATAAAAAAATATAAAAAAGAAATTAGAATATTCTTTTCATCGTAAAAGTATACCTGCCAGACATATCATGCTATCATGTTTATTGCTCCTTTGGGCTTTTAATAACATGGATCATGGCTTGCATATAATGCTTATAACTATTAATAATTTAATCAACATGAATAATAAATTATTCATGTTGATTAATTATCGATGTGTAATGAAATATTGAGATTGCAGCTGCAAGTGTAACTTAATATGCATTTATCCATATTTCAATAATTCTATTAACTGACAAATCGTTTTGCACCTATACTCGTCTAGTTGTTTTTAGTCATCTAGCCATAAATCCTACATACGCCATGACATCTCTCCTGTTAAAATTATAATAACTTTTTCCAAGTTCACCTTTGTCAATTTTAATCGTCTATAGATATACGCTTACGCGTATTTTGAAAATTAAAATTTTAAGCCATGTGCATAACTAATTCGGATATTACGTGGGTAACTAACTTAAAGCTTGAATGACTGTCCTTTTTTGCAATATTGTGTTCATACGTAAATATCCTTCAAAAGTTATTATTCAAAAATTATAGTTAATAAAATTTTAATTTTTTTTACAAAGAAATTAAAAACTTGTTTAAAATCAGAGGAATTTTTTTAGTACACACTTTAAGAAATTTGTTTATCTCCAAATAATATTAATTGCTGAAAGTCAAAAATACGGTTAAAACATTTATTTAAATTGTTTAACAACTTGGCAACAAAGTTCGTAGCAAAATTAATCTGATACTTCAAATTGAGCATTCTTAAAATTGAGCATCCGAACAAATAATATATAGGTCGCTGGAATACATTATCAACAATTTCACTATGACATAATGCAAATCAGAATTGAAGGAAAATGTGATGCAAAATGTCGACCAAAAATAATATCTATGTATATATAAATAGTCACTTTCGTATCACTCGGTTCACATCTTGTCAAGTTCGTATATTTCTCATGTCAAATTAATTTGAATGCAAAAAAACGAGGATAGATATGAATTCCTAGCCGGCGTTTCCGGAAGTAATCGTAAATGCTTTTGTTCTATATCTATATTTGGACACTTCCTTTTTCCGTTTTCACCAGAATTGCTCATACATATTTCCAATTCTTCTATCCGAAAATATTTTTCAAATAGATAATTTCAATATTTTAATTTAAAATATTAATAAATATATGTTTATGTTTCTCGCTTCCGATAAATGTTTCACATAGATATGAGTGCTCACAAATTAACTTTAGACTTGCACCACATTTCATTTATCAAAATATTTATTTTGCAGCGTTTACTTTGCTAAACTTTGGTAAGTTTACACAAAAAAATTGTAAAATATTACGATTTCGGGTTTTTAGTTTAAAGTACCTGTTCTGTTATTACATTATTTATATCGCTATAATAAATAAGTTACTAAAATAATATGTTTCACACATATTCCAAAATAAAATTACAAATATTATAACAAATTTCATCCTTTATAACATTTCCATAGTATTTAAATATTAATTAATGTTTACTGCATAACTAAATCGAATGCTACTAATCGTTATTTTATTAGGAAATCATTATACGTATCTTTTGGTTTCGTAATAAAATAACGAAGAACGATTTATAAAAACAAAGCATAAAATTGAGGAATTATCCAAAAGTAACGATAAACGCGTATTTTCAATACGTCAATTATTTCCGCTTGTCCTTAAGCTAGATAACCTGGCAGAAATCATATAAATCGGATACAATTAGTAGGAGTAATTTGCGTACCAGCTATCGAAGTAATATAACGAAAATGGAGAAAACCCCATTAAAAGTTATCATGGACTACTTCTGCTGGAAGAAAAAACCTGCAAAAAAGATACGCACTGGATTGACGGAAACACTGTAGATATTTTTCCTTCCATATTTCACAGTTAGACGCTGACGCAGAGTTTAAAATGAAAACAAGCATTGTGAAAGCAGCCCATTCTTCTCCTTTAATAAAGACAATGTCAAAAAAGTCGAGAGTAAACAAATACCAAAATTTTGAAATTGGTTATGTCAAAAAGTCTAGTATAAGTCCATCGACGAATAGAGTTGAGATTACAATAGTTTTACATAGCAGCATTGAAAGAATACTTCCATGTTGGAGGCCGAAAATATTGAAGGAAGTTCAACAAAGAGATAAATTACTGTTTCTAAGTCAAGTTCAAAAATCTAGCAAGATGATTCGAAAGAAGGCATAATCTATTACTGTCGACTAATCTGACTTGTTAATTTCGATCCCGAGACGAAACAGCAAACAAAAGATTTGGAAAATTGCATTCGCCGCCGCCTAAAAAATTAAAGGCGGAAAATAGTACGACTTTCTTTTTTTTGGAACACAAAATCCCTAACTATGCTAAATTATTTCGAAAAGGGACTTATATTATTGGGTCTTGTGGTACGAAGAAAAAAAGACGATTAAGGAAAGTTGTCAAAGAGACAGCTATCAATGCCACTACTCTTTTACCAAGACGACACACCCACGAGGCTAAATTTCTGATGTCCATCATTCATCAAGCTAATTTCGAAGTGTTCAAACTGAGTGTTCTTTATTCTCAATATCTAGCTTCTTACTAACTTCTCCTTTTTTTTCTTCATCTTTCTCCTTTTTTTCTTCATTTTCTTCAAAAAGACATTTGTGCTTTGGAAAGAAGATTTACTAGGAGAATATCTCCTACTAAATATGTGGTTTAGTTTATCCTATGCGCTATCGTTACTTTTCAATCACCCCCCCATGAATGTCTAAGAACATATACTTACACTCACACACATACCCACACCCACATACATATACTCGAATATGTGCGCGAGTGTTTATGTGCGAACATGTGCATTTATGTGGCTAATCTTTTGCGAATTCTTAATTGGATTCCGTTCATAATTTTCAGTACTAAATCACTGCCTAGTTGTAGTTCTTCATCATCGGGCCAAAATTCCAAGTGTCTTACGCATTTTGAAAGCAAACATTTTAGCTCCATAGTAGCGTAGCGCTGACCTAAAATAAAAATCCACAACTAAATCCATTTGTCAAGAAATAAATATACTATGAAATAAACACTATGTAAATATTTAGAAATTAACGACAAATTCATAATTAATTCATTCCATCAATAAAAATGTTATACTAAATAATTTCTCAACGGTAACTTTCTCCAAATAAATCGAACAAAACAATTCAAGGACAAGTATGTCTTAACAGATTATCGTAACATAGGAAGGAATTAGTGATAATTTTATAGGTCGAACATTTGTGGGACAAAATAATATGCAAGTTTCGTGCCACTAGAAAAGACTTTTTTCGCATGATGCTTCAAAATAAGATGAATCGGAAAGTAGTTGAATCATTTATTGAATAACTTAACAAGTATAAATATATATATATATATATATATATATATATATATATATACACATATATATACGTATATATACGTATATATATATATATATATATATATATATATATATATATATATATTTAAAGCGATTGTAATTGAGCAAAAAAATTCTTAAATTTAAAATAGTCCCATACTTATGCAGTTCCTTTGACCAGCGCTGAAGGGGATGGAACTGAAAGCATGTCGTTTTGATATTTCTTCTGTGCTGAACCTTTCAGGTAAGAATTTCAGAGGATCCTTGAAAACTTGAGGGTCTCGATTAATAGATATAATGTTTATTGATAGCGTTAAATATGATAGAACATTAAAATTCGACACATCATAAAATATTCATCTGCTTGCATATTTCAAGTATTGTTTCAATAATGATGAACGAATTCTATATATCGCAACTTAAAATAAGTGTGACGAAGCTGGAAAATGTTTAACTTAAAAAAAATGGCATTTTAACATTCAGGTGTTTTGTAAATAATTGGCACGAGAGATATTTAGGTATAAGATACTTTCAAATTTACAAACATTTTCTTCTTTCTTATTTTCTATTATTTTATTCTCTATAAACTATAGAATTTGTTTATAGAGAATAAAATAATAGAAAATAATAAAGAAGAGAATAACAGTAGATTTGAAAGTTTTCTTTTGATTGCGTTAACCGAGATTGTAATTTTTTTTAAATTCCAGAAACAAATTATTTCTTTTATGTAGTTCTGAAGATTCAATATGTATGTTTGAAATAAATACCTACGAAGAACTAATTTTCACATTCGGCAATTAAATATGTTTGGTTATTTTCTGTCAATGAATTTGTTATACCAAAAATTACACCACTGATACAAATTACATTTCAAAAGAAGCATCGTATCAACATTATTATACAAATCAAATGATTCCTCTGAAACTTTCACGTGGATAGCATGACATTCAGATTGGTGTTATGATAAGAGGCAGTATAACATAAGCATTGGGTTTATTACTTATGGTTTATTAAATTAATAACAGATATGGGGCTTTCAATAGCGTAACATTTCTTAGCTTAGTTAAAAATCTTCCTTCGTAGGAAGTAGACAAATTTTGCCCCGTTTAATTGATGATTAGAGTGGTTAGAATGGTTATTGTAAAAAATTAAGATAATAAACTTTCACGTGGATAACATGACAATCAGATTGGTGTTGTGATAAGTGGGAGTATAAAATAAGCATTGGGTTTATTACTTATGGGTTATTAAATTAATAACAGATATGGGGCTTAGTTAAAAACCAAAAAATAAAATGTTTAAGTTCCATTTCCAGATATAATTTTAAATAAATTATTTTCAGTTACGGATTTTTGGCTTCACTTCTGCTATTAGTATAAAACCTTCCTTCGTGGAAAATTTCAAAATTTAATATCAACAAAAATTGAGTGTGTCAGTAACAAAATGCATGTATTTTTTGTGCATTAAGTTAGTCGCTTCATTATATATATGACTATGATATTATAAACCTTAATCTTTAATATTATTTCAGCTTGACACCTCCAGGTGTTTCCAAGGAAAAGGGTCTTGGTGGGCAGGTGGAGAAACTGACAATAATGTGTTACTATGACAAATATCAATTTTCCACAATGCCGATATCTTGCCTACTAAAAGTTTTACTGGTTTAAACATACAGTGCATATTTAAAAAAATTTAAAATCTAGTACAATCGTTGTACTTTACCTAAAACCTATGCACAAGCTTCTAAAACCGATATTTTTAATCATTTGATGTTTAGTAGTTTCGAAAATAAGGGAGAATAAATAATATTTTGCATAATATCTCCGATGATATACTATTATCAGCCCTTATACATTTTAACAAAGAATAATTCTATAATAATTTTCTATGAAAAGCGATTTTTACAAGAGTTCCATTTTTTCTTTTGAGTTCTAAAAACTAAAGATATCTCATTTTTGATAAAAAATCAGCAAAAAGTTTCCCTTAGAAAATTGTGAAGAATTATTTCTCATTATATAATAAAGTACATATCTAGTTTGCTAATACTGAAATGTAAATTTTACCCATAAATATTGAATTCTGTAAAATTTTCTGAGTACCTGAAAGGGTGATTTAGTTTTAGAAACATTCTTATGTACCTTACACAAATAGTTTCCAGAATTAAAAACTGTACAACAATAACAGTATTATTGTAATCTATTTAGTCTTCTTTAACTATATATTAAAATATTAAAGAACCAACGTTCCTTTATTTATTGACCTTCTACGCGGGGTTGCCAGTCGTAATTCAAAATAAAGTAATATATTTTGTTTTACAAACATGTACTTTTAGTAAGGCAATTAAATTCCCTGAAATACATTGTTTACATTTATTTTCAACCATTTTCCGGAGTCGGCCGATTTTAGACAAAAATTTAAACATCAACAATGAATGAGCTGAAATTTCCGAACGTAACGTGATGTGGACACATTCATTTAACAGACTTTAAAAGTGAAACTATCTACTGTAAATTACGAATTGTGAATGAATTTTACTGTCTATTATATTAGTAAATATTATGGGAATAGGTAAGGTTTTTTTGTGTGCACTTTTGATCTGACCAAACGTTAATTTTTCTATTTTTATATTTTATAAGTAGGTGGCAACCCTAGTTTTATTGCAGCCTGATATTTGATTATATATTGATATATTAGTTAACGATACTATGGTTAAAACCCTTGGGTAATTTTATTTTTAAACTTATGTGTTTTTATGTGTTATGAGTTCATTGTTCAAAATATATATTTAGCCAATTTTTGTATATAATTGATGCATACTCAAATTAAAATCGACTGGCACATCTCGAAATATTGCTGGCACAGAAGGAAATATTCTTAGACATTCTTTCACAGTCATTTCTGCATATTTCATTTGGTTCAAATCCCTGTAAAGAAAAAAATAATAGTAGTTAGCTGATTAAATAATTGGCTAATCGCATAATTCGTAAATAATTTTGGACATTATCAAACTTTTTTCTCAATAAAAACGTTGCTTAATATATATTAAAGACTAAGGTCTATGATATTATAGTCATGTATAAAATGAAGCGATTAACTTAATGCACAAAAAAATACATGAATTTTGTTCACTCAAATTGTTGTTGATATTGAATTTTGAAATTTACTACGAAGGAAGGTTTTATACTAACAGCAGAAGTGAAGCCAAAAATCCGTAACTGAAAATAATTTATTTACAATTTTATCTGGAAATAGAACTTAAAAATTTTATTTTTTGGTTTTTCACTAAGCCCCATATCTGTTATTAATTTAATAACCCATAAGTAATAAACCAAATGCTTATTTTATACTGCCACTTATCACAACACCAATCTGATTGTCATGTTATCCACGTGAAAGTTTATTATCTTAATTTTTTACAATAACCATTCTAACCACTCTAATCATCAGTTAAACGGGGCAAAATTAGTCGCCAATGGGGTAATAAAATCTTGTCAAAGGAGTTCTAGTTTCAAAAGAATGATTTGATTTGCATAATAATGTTGATCTTCTGAAATGGAATTTGTATCAGTGGTGTAATTTTTTATATAACAAATTCATTGACAGAAAATAACCAAAAACATTTAATTGTGTTGATCACATGATCAACGCACGTTTGGGAACATGCTAAATATTTGTTTAATTGAAGGAAAGTGTAATTAATTTCTCTATAATGATCTAAGCTATAGACGCACCTCTTAAAATTAATATATTTGAAACCTATAAAGAAATAATTTAATTTAATATTCTATTCAATTTAGTACCTCGTAATTGAATATATATGAAATAGAAAGTTTAATATAAATTATCCTTTTTAAATATCAGATTTAAAAAAATCGCCTTCGCTTTATATGTGTATCACCTTGACCCCCAATAAATGGGACGAAAAAACAATTTTTATATTAAATGGTTTATTATTTCCCTTTAAGTTTTTTTTAAATGCTGAATATTCGTTAGTTTTAATATTTATGGAAAAGAAATTTAAAAATACGCCAAAACAACGAATTGTGTACATTTATATAGTGTCTGAGAATATTTTTATTGTACATAACATTTAAAAAAATGGTTTAAACTTAAAAGTAACTTCTATTTGTTATTTAATTCAAGATATAATCATATAATACCACAACCAAATTAGATTAACTTTCTCCAGAGTTATATCTCGATCAAAATTATCTCCAAATATTTCGAGTTGCTCCTGATAAAGCTTTTCTTGCACATCAAGATTGTTGGCAACTGACAAAGTAAAAAACTCATTTCAGAAGGTGTCGGGTCGTGACCCTGGAATATATTTTCAGAAACAATAAAATTATTTGGGTCAAATAACAAAAATATCTTCTACATAAAAAGACCCACATAGGGTAAGTAAACAATATAAGTATATAATAGTTTCAATATTGAAGCTGCATAGTACCTAGTATTTTTCACTGGTAAATAAAATGCATAGCATATCAGGTGCATAATAATATTATATATTTCTAAAAAAGTAATCGTTGTGGTGTATTAGATTGATCACAAGGCTTTGGACGGAGCGGGATCCGGGTTCGATTCCCGGCCGCTCACTGGTTTTCTGGTTGGCTGTAAGAGATTTCTCTCCCAACAACAAGTCTGCCATATGTATAAACACTATACATTAAAATACAAAAATAAATAAGTAAAAGAATATGAGATATAAAATCATTCCTTTAGTGTCGTGAATAAGGGAGAATTAATGTATTTTTATATCACGTTTCATTCTGTTTCTGTAAATACATTATACAAAATTAGATAAATAACTCATCTTGAGATTTTTATAATATATCTAGCCATTTCACGCGATACTTAAAAAATAATAATTAATTATATAGAATTTTATAATAATTCTACATAATGTTTTTCAGTGCCCACTATTGGAACATACGTGAGTTAATACGTTTTATAACGATGCAAAATTTTAAATACCTATGTCGAAATATTTCTGAAAAAAATAGTGGTATCTGGTAGATAGACGGACGCATAAGCGATATTTTAACAGTTTCTTTTCTCCTTGTGAATAGAAGGAATGTAAGAGGGTGGAACAGTGTAAAATGGAAGTTATAAGAATAAAGAGATAAAATGTTATATCCTGTAGAAGGTGAAAAATATTTATGGCGCTATAATTTAATTATTAATAAATAGATAAAAATAAGTAGAAAATAGATTGAAACTACATAAATTTAAACCAATTACCGCAAACATGAACGTGTCAACTTCTTCTGCTATATCTTCATCACTTAACTTATAGCCGACCTCTTCCACTTTTATGAGCATATCCAAGAATGGTTGCCTCTTTTTGATTCCTGAAATGTATTTAATCGGGATCTTATGTAAAATATTAATTTTGTGGAAAAATATTTATTCGAAACATAAAGCACGTTAACAAAAACATGACACCATTAATATTACTAACGACACATCAACTTGCTCGATAGCACGTTACAATAGCATTTTTATGCGTACTTACCATCTTTATTTTGATTTTCATTTTTAGTCAATATTATACAAATTTATAGAATTAATATTTCCATATTAAATAAATGAATAACGTATGCTTTTACAAAAAAGAGAAAAAGTTTTTATGAAATAGCTTAAAAAGTAATAACATGACAGTAAATGTAAAAGAAAATGTATTCATATCAAATAAGTAGGTCGTAACAAAAAGTAGGAATAAAATATTTTATGAGCGAACGAAACGAGGACACTATTTCAGATAATAATAAACAAAAAATTTTTTTATAAAAATATATGAGATGCTAAGATCTCCCCAATCAAGTTTTTCATACACGAAGGGTCAACCGACAAAATTTTCAAGATGTAAATATTATCTAAAAAGCATACACTTGATATATGTAAAGAAATGTGTTTATTAATAGAATAATTGCCACGCTTTTAAAATAATTCGCAATACGTTTTGCTACTCTTTTTATCAGCTATGGTTAAAGGCCAATATCTGATTCCATATGGGATAATGTTGTCTAAATATTTTAATTGATTTTGAACATCACTAAATCATATTTGCCATAAATAAAAAAACTGGCGTTGTTGTTCAAGCTTCACTCTTGTTTGATTTCGTATTCAAAATGCTGCCGATTAAATTGAGATAACTAATAAAAAGCATTTGAAAACGTTACGAAATTTGACTCAAAGTGTAATAAAAAAGAGATGAGAGGCTATAGAGAAAGAAAACGAGGAAAGCCCACATTCCAGCGGAGTGGTTGATGACATTGGTAAATAAGAATTCAATTCAGGAAACCTGAGATAATTTAAATTTTTTTCCAATGTCGTATGGAAAAATATGAGGGAAAAAAATGTAAATTTTGTTATTATGACTGATTACATTTGATATCATTTTAGTCCAAAGTGTAGTATAATATAAGTCGATGTAGAGATATTGAATTATCTTCAATTAATTCACTAGACTTCTAAAATACCGTAAGTTAATTAATTATTTCGTATCAACAACATGAAAATTTGATGTCCATGAAAAAAATTACAATGATGAAATACTTAAAATAAAATATTAATTTTTTTAAACCTGGTATAAAACAGAGTTAATTAATCAGAGTTAATTACAAACCTATCACCGGCTTGGAATTGCTTACTTCAGCTTAAATATCAACGTAAAATTGCGCGGCTGCCCGATGGCCTCCAAAATCGTAGGCAGCCATCGAATATATCTATTTCGACGGCAGATATCCTAATATCATTGTGGATGAAATAATCTTGGTACTTTATTTATTTAATGACAACATGCAAGATTCCACTTTTTATCATCATCAAAGAATACTATGTAACAACGTAATAATAATATACGCGTCAGTAGATCAAAAATACCCGATGAGGGGTTTGAGGCAGACAATTTAAAAAATATTGATGACTTTTTTCTTTTTATGAAGTCAAAAACTAGTACTTTTGATTATTCTTCAGGCAGTTACGTGAAGAACATACATAAAAACTTTATGCCCAGTCACACTTCGCCTTTTGTGACAGTTAATTTCAATTACTTTAACAAAATCGATTCTGAAATACACGAGATTGGAGTTTCGGATACTTTGGAAAGCAGATCTTTGCAATAGTCATATTTAATTCCTAACGATTATTAATAATTTCTTTGTAGGCTCTATAAAAGCCTTCGTTGCATATTAAGTCTTCGTTGCATAAATTAAATTTAGTTACAGCTGATTTACTCTTATATAATATAAAATATGGCTGTGAAAGAAAATGCGATCCTCCCTAACATCACATTTATGTCGCACTTTCATTTTTACTTTTCACGGAATCCAGGATATATTGTGGATTCTTTATTTTCATTGGCCGTGGATCAAACAAATCTAGAAGTGAATAATCTTTATAACTCATAAACATTTAACGATACATAGATTTCCATTCAACTATTTACAAATATTAATTTTTCACGACGTAAATATGTTGTCTCATATAACTTTCACAGGCTTATAAACATGAGACATATTTCAATAACATTATAACATGCAGGTCAACTGTTAATTTTTCCTATATTTTCCTATATGTCGAGTACTTTATTTACCGCCTATTTAATTCCTATATGAACATTTTAACGAAACTAGTGCGGAATATATGTGTTAATTAGATGTATTATTACACCAAATCCCCAATTACAAGTTCCTGCAATCGTATGCTTTCTGAGAAAATCGACCGTAACAGACGGATAGACAGATAGACACAGAATGGATTTTACAAGGATTCCGTTTTTAATTTTTATGTACGGAACCCAAAAGAAGCGTATACTTGTTTATACTGATAAAAACAAAATAAAACCTAATATGATGTAATTTGTTTTTTGCCATCATGAGCAGATCTTGATTCTACAACATATTTTAATAATACTGTACAAAGTTTTATTTGCCAAGAGCAATTTCTAATCCTGGTCTTAGATCGAACGTTATATCACGGATAAAATTAATACAAGATAATAAGGAATCATTAATACTTATTAATCGCAATAATGAAAGTGGTGCGGGGCGGATAAGAGTTTAAATAAACAATCCCCATGCGGATAAACGCATGAGGCCAGATATAACAGTCGATCGTCTTTCGGACATGAAATGTTTCGATGTTGTATGTATTCGTTATAAAATTACTTTGTTTCTTGAATTTATTTCGAATGGGAATCCGTCGTCAATATATTCAATTTAATTACTTTCTTTGGTTTGGTATCAGAGTGCTTAAATTTTGAATGTTTCATATTTTATTGCCTTTATTTATACATGTACCAAATGTGTAGAATTGACCTCTCTGGACACTGAGCATATTTATGAAAATATTGTTTAGGTGTCCAGTGGCAGATTTCAAAGTTTGAACAAACATAGTTTCTGAACGCAACACATAAGAGGGGCGCGGCGGGCGTCGTTAGAAGCGCAAGCGGTGCGTATGTTTTAGTAGCCATGGAACAGTGGAGTGGAAAGCACCCCGCTTATGCCATCGAGGCGTACATTTCGAGTGGATTTTCGCTGTCTGTAGCACGCCGTCGATTTAATAATCGTTACAGTATTCGTCGATTACGTGATGGACCATCGATCAACCTCATTCAGTCATGGGTAGCAAGGTTCAGAGCTACAGGATCAACATTAAATAGGCCCAGGCCAGGACCTAAACCATTGGTAGCCACGGATGAAAATGTCCAGCGTGTTATGGTTTCTGTCGTTAAAAATCCCCGTTTATCACTGCGTACACGTTCATCGATATTGGGAATTCCGAAATCAACTTTACAGGTAATAATGCAAAAAAAGCTCAAGTTCCATCCATATAAAATTCAAATTGTTCAAGATTTACACGATTCTGACTTTGAATTAAGAAAAACTTACGCGGAGGTGATGTTGTTGAGATTTCGTACTGCTACCCGGAAGGGCAACATATTCTCACTTTCACATGGGAGGATATGTGAATAAGCAGAACTTTCGTTACTGGGATGTCCACAACCCAAGACAAATGCATCAAGAGCCTTTACATAAGCCTATAGTAACAGTCTGGTGTACCATGTCTGCATCTGCAATCATAGGGCCTTATTTCTTTGAAAATCAACGTGGCCAAACTGTAACTGTGAATTCGGAGAGACATGCCCGGATGTTAAATGACTTTTTCAGAGTAGAACTACAGAATAGTCCATCCTTCAACCAAAACACATGGTTCCAGTAGGACGGGGCCACAGCTCACACTGGTAATGTGTCCATGAATGCAGTGCGGCAGTTATTTCCAGAAAAAAACATATCCCGAAACCGTGCATGTACCGTGGCCACCTAGGTCACCCGATTTAAGCCCATGTGACTTTTTCTTATGGGGATACTTAAAATCCGTTGTTTACAAAACAAAGCACTGTGACACGACTTAAAGAAAATATTCGAGCCGAAGTCAGTAGGATACTTCAGTCGCTCCGCAAACGCGTTTTTGAAAACATGCGTGCTAGACTCGAAGAGTGTGTCAGACTCGATGGCCGCCATTTGGAAAACGTGGTTTTTAAAAAATGAAATCCGCATTTGTTGTTATAAAGTTAAAATAAACCTACTTTGTATTAGAGGTGTTGTTTTTTTAAGCTATTGCATAGCTTTTATCTCGGGCTTTGAGTGCGGCGACCGAATCAAGAAATTCCGTAACGAAAATAAACCTAACACCCCCCACTCCGACCGGCACAGCGGTGCGGCGTTGAAAGCCGTGCATCGTCTAACTTCGTTTCAGTTCGGCAGACTTCGGCACGGTGTTTGTGTGCGTGCGACTAGACGTATGCGTCTAGACTACGAAGTTCGCATGGATCGACACGAGCTGCTCCGAAATCGGACGAATACGTAAGCAGCTGTTTGTGAGAATGTATACGGGTGTATAGATATCTATCATGTACAACAGTGTATAGCTGTACGCATAAAATTTGTGTATAAAGTGTTTTAAATATGAATAAATAAAGTGCATTTATTAATGAAGAAAGTGATGAAAAAATAGTGAAAGAAAATGAGTGAGTACTCTATATACATACATTTTATTATTATTACTGCTATAAAAATAACCTAAATTTTTAATATTAAAATGAGCGATCTTAAAAGTAGCCCTATTTTATACACACAAACACACACACACACACACACATAGAGTTTAAATTCTCAATATGTATGTATATATATATATATATATATATATATATATATATATATATATATATATATATTCATTCTTCATTATGTATATAATAGAAACCATTAAACCAAGCACGTGTACTATTTAGTACCTTTGTTTTCTGTGTATAGGTTATACACATTAATGCCGCGCAGAGAAAGTATATATGATATTATATCTATATGATTATTCATCGCGCGAAATTCGATGATCAAACTCTTAATATCGTTCTTTTTGTTCAAATTTTTTGAATGAATAATTGATTTGGTGTTTAATTACACTATTTATACCTAATTATTTATATCTATTATTTATACCCAGCTATTTTCATTTTATAGAGAAGAAGAACTTAAATAGCTAAACAGAAAAAGAAATTGTGAACGTCAAAGGATATATTATCAGCGTCAGAAAGATTTGAAGAAAAATGAAAAAAAAATTTAAAAAAAAGAAACAGTACCAAAATCAAATGCTGAACGTCAAAGGAAATTTCGTCAACGTAATGCAGAAAAATCTTACGTGAATATGTAATTTGAATTAATAATAATATTTAAAAAAACTGTAATATATGCCCCAATGTTATTTAACTTTACGATTTCCTCATTTTTTTCACAGAAAAAGACAAAAATTGGGCAGTAATGAAGAGAATGTCGTGCAATGTAGGGCTGTTGAAAATATAGAAAATGTAACGCTACAAGAAAATCAATTTCACAACCAACAGCTTCAAATTTATGAACAGCGTAATGAATGCATTACTCCCGAAGTTATTAAAGATTCATCGATTTTAATGTCATGATAAACATAAAGAGGCGCAATTGCATAAGTTGATGAAAAATGCTATGCAATAGCTTTACCGCGGCAGTCCCCGAGTGCCACACGTATTTTTTTTACAATTTTTCAAACATTGAAATCTGCCACTGGACAACCTGTAGTTAAAGCAACAGAATACAACATAACAGACTTTAAAATTTTTGTTCGTTTGTCTGTAGAGCTGTTTATTTTTTCGCGCATCATGTAAGAACAACTAAAGAGCGTTCGATGACGTTTTTATTGGTATATCATGTTGTGTCTTGGGAATATATATATATATATATATATATATATATATATATATATATATATGGAAAATGAAATATAGAGAAATTTTACTTTTCAATACAAAGCGCAGTTGCTTAAAAAGTGTTTACTTTTGTATTTATTACAATAAATGGTGCTGCGTGAATTAATCTTACGGTTACTTTAATAATATTTTCTTAAGTTTCACACGAATGGAGCTGTGCTCACATCTAGTTAACAATAAGAATAACTACTCTATGTAGAAAAGAGAACTAATTTTAGAAACTAATCGTCTTATTTGTTCTAAACCTTAATCAAAAGAATGTTATCACTAATAGGAAAATAAAGACAAAGTTATGATACTTGTTTTTCAATAAATACAAATCCTTGCAGAAATTTTTGTTCTCTTATATATTTCTTAAGATCCTTACGTCATTACCTAAGATTTCAACGTTTAATTAAGTTTTGCACTGTTAATAATTTTTCTCGTCATAATTCTTCCGATGACCAGTATGAAAGAAATTATAGTACTTATTTTTATAAGAACCTAAACTGCGAATATTATTTGATTCACTACAATTTACTTTCTTTGAGCATTTTCTTCTTAATAGCAATAAAAACCAATTATTATAAGTATTGTTATTATATGCCAGTTTGATTTTTTCCAGTATCAGCTAAAGAGAATGGCAGAATTTGTATTGTGCCTTTAGCTATTATGATAATGTACGGATACATTGAGACAAATAATTTTTGTGACAATTTTTTATGTAAATTTGGTAATGGTACTACTAAAACTGTTTCGAAAGACAGCAAATTGTATAAACCAAATTAAAGATAATATTCCTGCAATTGAATTTTCTTTCCTTCCTATAAGGCCATAAAACAATTTAATGAAATGTTCTGTATTCCTATTACGTACGTAACAAATTGTATATTTCCCTATCATTATTTAGCATTGTGCTAAAACTGGAATTATATAATTGCTGCAGCTTTTCATATAAACAGTATTTTGCGAAATAAACTTGCTCTTTTACTGCTTTCACATATTCTTGATTTTCGCCTAACTGGACATTTAACTGTATACCCATTGCCGATTCTGTCAAAAAAATTTCTTTGTTATTAGTTTATTTAAGTATATTAACGTAATCATGTACATACCCTAATTTAATATACGATAGAATTAATTTGGGAGGCGTCACAAGAAAATGTCATTTCATTCATTGAGTTAAGAGATGAATAAAGGATATCAGTAATTATGAAAATGAACTTTTTTTTATCACAAAATACAAAAAAATTGTTATGAATATTTTTTAAAATTGTTAAACAAAAATAAAATTGAAAATAACAAATTTGAATAAGTTTTCACTACATTACAATTGAAAGTAACAAATTTGAATAAGTTTTCACTACATTACAATTGCAAATAACAAATTTGAATAAGTTTTTACTGCCTTATATCTAAAAAGAAAATAACTATAATTTTTTTCATCCTGTTTTTAAAAATCAAAACACATCACTTGATGGTTAGCATAAATTCATTTGAAACATAGTATACGAACTCTACTAAAAAGTCCACATTTACTTATTCTTGGGTACTCAGAAATAATACCTATTGGGTAGACATAAAAACAGTTCAGTTTTCACTTTTATTTACGTCATCGTATTTTTCTAAGTAGGCCTCAAATCAATAAATACTTTTTTAAAAGCCAAACCAATGCTGTGCAAAAAAAGTTATCTAATTATTTTTTAATTAGGATTGTTTATTTCGTTGATAACTAAGGTGGCGATCCCACAGGACATTGGCAGGCATCGACTATTACGGGAAACACATTATTGTCGGCATATTTTATTTACAATGTACACACTATACGTGGTGTGATTATAGAAAGAAAACCTTAAGTTTTACGTGCTTCACCAGTAGAAAGACAAATTGTTTCGTCCTTGTACCTTAGAGATAGGGAGAGAATAACTTTTTATCCTTTGGTATGAAGCTTTCTAGAGTAGAGTCCTTTTGAAAGTTAAACAAAGAGGTTTTTATTTCACAATGCATACCAATAGAATCCGACACTTGGTTTGACTTTAGAAATTGGTTGTCAGATGGCAAACCTACGTAAATCTGAAAATTATACACATACGAATATTTGGCGTCAACGACCATAAATAACTTTATTCCAAAATTTGGAAGGCTTATTAGGTAATTAAATTGTAAAATTATAATTTTTTATTTAGACTTATTTTGACACACAGACACAAGATAATTTTATAAAGCTTCCATTTTTCATTTTGAGATTTTTTCACTTTGAAAACTATCGAGTATTTGAAAACAAATTAAAATACCAATGTCGGAGTCCAACTATTTTGTCATTCAAATCTTTTGAATGAAATATTTTTTGTAAACGCTGTTCACCTTGAAATATTTTTTGTAAACGCTGAAAGATATCTAACAATTGTATATTTTTTTTTATAATAAAATAGCTTAGATTATATTTTCTATTTTAGTCGGTGTCAGTTTATAATTTTTAAAGTATTAACGTTCTTCAAAACAAATTGAAAGAATATTGTATTATAAAATATTTTCATGGTTACAAATCCAATCGAAAAAGGTATTTTCATAAAAGGTAATACATGAAATTGTGGTAATTTGGTAGATGTAAAATATTTTTGTGTGTTGTATTTATTAAGGAAAGTGATTCAAATAAAAACCTTATATAAAAAAAATCCGCGTGCTAGAGGACACACAATACAAGTGAAACTTATTAAGCTGCACTACTTTTAAATTTGGCATCGCAATACAAGGAATAAAATTACAAAATTATGAGAAACAAAATAATTAAATCAAATCATAAACGGTGTCGCTTTCGCCAATTTTTTTCCGTATATTTTGTTCATGATAAGACGTGCGATAAGGAGTTTCATTTCAAAACATATTTTGAAGGAAAATCATGTTGACAAACCTCGACGTCATCTGGGCCAGTGATCAAAATAGACATAAAGGGACCAAACTTTAAACGTGTTAACGGTCTCTTGCTGGCCGTTTTCATTGAGAAATTTAAAAAGTCTGAAAAATGATGTAGAAATTTATGATCTATTTAAGATCTGAACAATAAACATTTTATAATATATCAATCAGTACAAAAAATTCATTGAAAGTTTTCTGGACAAGCTTCTTACTCAATTCATTTCATTAGGATATAAATTTCTCAATTCAGGAAAACTAATAATCATTTACTGTCGTATTTAAGATGGAATAATACAATTCAAAATAATTTCTTTTTTTGTAAGGAAAAGAACCCATATTAATACGTTTTTATACATTATATGGTAGAATTAAAGTGCAGAATCTATAAATATTATATTTGGTTTTTGGCGAAAAATTTCCAAAATTTCGTTTTACATCACATAACAATATGAACTACAATATAAAAGGATTTATAGTGAGAACTGATTTTTCCGTAATAATCAAAATATACACATTACTATATCTAATTACAATGTGGTAGAAATTTGAAAAAAACACGTATTTAGTTTTTTAATAATTTATAGCAATCTGTTTCTGCCACTTAGATTTGAACTGAAATTTTAATTAATTTAATCTAATCGTTCAAAAATTGTAATATGTTCAAAGAATCTTATCATAATACATAAATTACTAAAGAATCTAGATTCCATCGATACAATTATGTAGCATATATCAGTGAGTAGATAATGGAGAGTATTTCAACAACTTAAGAGATTTTAAAGCCTGCGGCTACGCTCTACAGTTAATACTGGCATATCTGTATCAGATGCACTTGAAATGATTAATTTTTCACTATATTCGCATACGTATATCTTTTATCCACTAATAATTTTTAAACGCCGATTTACACGTATGAACGATAACAATTTTACAATAATTATGAGGGTTCTTCATATGGATTACGGAAACATAGCGAATGATTGTTAATATTTCGATCCATTCAAAAATTGAAATAGTCTTGCTTATTATAAAATCAATGTTTTTGTTTAATAAATAGGCATATAGTATAATAATTAACGGATAGGTTTCTACGAAAGTAATCAATTATTAACTCCTACTGCCTATAACGAAAGATTTTGCAAAATTTTAAAAAACTAATTCGTAACAAAATTTGGAAAAGATAAAATCAACTTTAAAAATTAGATATAATGAATGATATGGGTCTATGTTTTATTAATGATGTTTTTAAATAAAAAAAATAAAAGCTAAATTGCGCAGACTACGAATATCCATCAGTTTTCGAGATCAACATTCATAAATTTTAACATTAACTGATATCAAAAAGGAATTGGCTCTACATGTTTAGAAATATCTATAATTTAACAAGAAGTTATTCAGATAATTATGAATAACCCGAATCTCGATAGTTTAAAATAGGTGGAGACGTAAGTTTACAAATATAAATTTTGATTTAAAATGGGAGGAATTTAAAACGGTTCATTTTTAGTAAAACAAATAGTTTTTACAATTAGTTGAAAATTAGAAAATTACGTATACACATACTTCGCCGGATTTCTAATAAAGTGGGTTTCTGTAATTATTAGTATATTATAACTAATGATGAACGTTACCCTGAAGAAAAAAAAATTGAAGTTTTAAACAATTATTCATATCCAGAATTTTTACAAAACTTATAAACATTTTGTCGAAGATGTTTTGTAATTTTACTTTTTTTAAAAATATTTAGCCATATTTTAGTTCAGACTAGTAGGCGAAAATAAAACTACTGACGAAATTTATTAAGAAACTCCTTGTAAATTTATATATATATATATATATATATATATATATATCGCTTATATGAATAATGAAAGCTTTATTTGAATGCTTCAAAAACCTTTATTTATTTAAATAGCTAGTGAAATCTATTTGTGCATTTTTTAGTATTATGCGCTGAATAATATAATTAAAAAATTTAAAGGTATTTAAATACCTTTAAATTTTTAAAAATCCACAATTCAAAAAATTAGCCTTTTAAGAACAAAATTTACAAGCGAGTTTTAGTGCCATAGCAAAGTAATTACAATGTTTAAAAACAAAAACTGCAAGGCTTACCACCAGGTGATCGCCTTATCTGATGAGCATTACCCAAAAAGGGCAGAACCGGCAAAGCAAACAGCCTCTCTCTAAATTTCCAGTCATGGTAGAGTAACAACGTCAATAAACCTAATATTAAACAAACTAATATCAACGGAAACACTACATCTGTCTTCTTTCTGTTCACGACTAACTTTCACGAGCAGAAGCGCAATAGTCTGATAACAGTTTTATTAACTTTTTTGTTACTGAAAAATATTATTGTGGAATAGACTATGAACAAATTAGGGATTAGATACACCCTTTAAATTATTTTTCAATCAAAATTGCGTGTTTATCAATCACGATATAATAATGCAAACAATGCAGGTGTATTTATAGTATCGTATTGATTGAATGCATTATTCAGATCCAACAAGTTCTCTTACCTCACGAAGAATTAAAGCAACCAATTACTTCCAATATGTATCTTGTGAATAATACGTTTAAAATGGTTTTTGAAATACGTGCATATACTTACACATAGTACTTAAAAGCATCTATATTACAGAGACTGTAATGGGAGTAGAGCTGAACTCTCAATCGAACCCTCACACTCAATACGTAAAGCTTTTTATAAAGTATGCAATTAGCGTGAACCATTTGCATATCAGCCCAAATTTTATACATTTCGAGTGTCTTGCAAGAAAATGCTCTAGGTTTTTATTCTACCTCGAGAACGATTACAATGAGAGTTGAATGAATTTTTCCATAACGCTCAAACAAATGGATAAATTGCTAATAAGCAGACAGAGAGGAAAATAAATAGGAAAGGGAATAATCTGAAGTAATGAAAGGTAACTTACATTTTAATTTGAATTAAAAGGATTATTTCAGTGGAAATTTTGTTCAACCATTTCAATAATTTTTGGTCACACTCAAAGTTTTCAAAATATATAACATCCACGTTTTATTCATTGTCACAGCAGGATGCAAAAATCAATGAGATTCTTCTTGAAATTTTCTAATTTTGGATAGATATTCGTTGGCAAATTTTCTTTTCCTTTCCAAAGTAGCTCTCATTGTGTATAGAATTTTTGTCAATATATTTCATTGTACAAAACAAATTGAAATTATACGGTTGAAATTCGTGTAGCATCTGCCAATTCGCACAATATTTTTTATTTGTCGGTTAAAATCAAATTTTTAACTTATCAATGATTTTACCATTACAGCTGATTTTAGTGCTCAAGGACGTGTTGCACTTTTAATGTATTTTGATGTATTATGAAATGTAGACTCTTTTATGAATTTCCTCCTCTGTTTTATTTGTCCATTAAAAAGAATTGCTAAACAGCAAAAGATCCAGTTTTATCGATTTTTCAGTATTATTCTCTTTAAAAAATTATCGAAAAACGACTTACTAAATGACTTGTAACTATAGAATATATACTGGAATGAAATTGTATTATTACATAAATAGATGCCTTTAGTGTTATCGCATACCAAAGCGTACCAAGTTATAAGTTAAATAATCAAAAACCACCTCGAAAGTAAATTATTTTAAATATATTAACAATTGGAAATTCGGGCAGCTGAAATAATTGGTAAATTTAGACTTAAGTTCAAAGTGTATCCCACGCCCATATCACATAAATTACGCCTAACCATCCGGTTAAGCGTAGGCATTCCTTAAGTTATATTCATAAAATTTATACGTATTTCGTAATTCTCATTCTTTATATTATTACATATTCCGCAATTTGTATTCCTTATTAAATTAACATATATTAATAAATTAGCACATATTACTTAAATTCACAACCTTCCATAATTCACATTCCTTGATTGTTTAATATTAAACTTAATATACATACCCATACTTTAATACAAATCCCAGAAATGTGTAAACATTTTATAATTCATATTCTTTAAATTCGCCCACATTTCATAAATTCGCACACATTCTCCAATTCGTATTCCTTAAATTAGCACCTATTTACCCTAAATTGACTTTCTTTACATTAGTGTATATTCTGTAATTTACATATCCTGGATTAGCACGTATTCCGCAATTTACATTCCTTAAATTTATACATATTCCTTAAATTTGTAATTGACGTTCCTCACTACATATTTCGTAATTGACGTACCTCAAATTGGAACGCATTGTTTAATTCACTTTCTTTGAATTCGTAAATATTCCATAATTTATAAACCTTAAATTCCTAAATGGTCCGTAATTCTCGTTCCTTAAATTTTTACATATTCCATTATTTATATTTCATAAATTAGAATATAGTCATTACTTTACATTTCTTAAAATTGTGCATATTTCGTGAGTCACATTCCTTAAATAACATTTCCTAAAGTCATATATGATCCTTAATTCTTATTTCTACATATCATACTCATTCCATAATTTAGGTTATCTTAATTCATGTTCATTCCTTAATTCATATTTTTTAAATTCTTATATATTTCTTAATACATATCCCCATACATGTTCCTCCATTTACATTTCCTAAATTCGTATACAGTTTTAATTCACAATCCTTAAATTTGCTTCAATCTCGTAATTCAAATTCCTCATGCTTAGGTACGTTTCTTAATTTACATTCTTTAAATTTTTACATATTCCACAATTCATATTCCTTAATTTTGCATTTCGCATATTTTCAATAGTGTATACATGTCTTAAATTCATTTACATTCCTTAAGTTTCTTAAATTCGTACACATTCCACAATAGACATCTCTTAAATTCGTATGTATTCCATAACGCTCTTTAAATTCGTATACATTCCGTACATTTCACATTCCTTAAATTTCTATAAATATCGTCATTAACATTGATTAATTTAATATTTATTTCTTAATTCGAATTCTTTAAATTTGTGCACATTCTGCAAATTATTTTATTTCAGCAAGGTTTGCAGCATATTACAATTATATATTTATAACAAAAATATGATGCAATATTAGGTAATGATATTACAATGTAATATTTTAAAGAGACAACGTGCAGAATGTGTATCAACATTTTGAACATGATCGTGATTACAATGAGCAGAGAGCACAATCTCAATTGTGGCATAAGTCGGAGAATAGCGAAAGCGAGATGTTAAAAAAATACTCAAGACAGAATAAATTGTTATATCAAAATATTTTCGGCTCCTTTGTTGTTTTGGATTTACATCGTTGGATAATGTATTATATAGTACTTTTCAAAATAAAAGTATAGCAGCATTCTACATGTCATAATGGTGAATTTATAATTACTTGTTAACTAATAGGTGTAAACTTGTCCAGTAAATCCACTCTATAAAACGTGAACACGTTGGATAAATTGTTTCAAGTTTAGAATATTAAAATAACAATACATTTGCCATAATATGTCGCATTGAGCTGTCGCCGTAGTGTGTTAGGTTGATCGAGGCGTTAAATCCCATGACGACAAGGCGAACTGCGGTGACCCGGGCTTGATTCCCGATTGCTCGTCGAACGGGACTGGGCTGGTGTTTAAAATCGTGTAGTTAAAATGCCAAAAACCAGAATCAATCGGCAGCATTACTGGTACGAGGAGTTACATACTACAACCGTCAAAAGCCAGCCTAGCGTGACATTATGGGCAATTACATCTAATAATACGCGCATTGGAGAGTTCTATAGCCAACAGTGGGATTTAAAACAGACCATTGATTTGATTTCATAATGTTAATTATAATATCTTAGCAAAGCATTACCTTTTTAACACATAAAAGTTTTATTTTTCGAACAGTGTCTGCTCTTCCTAAAATTAAAAAAAAAATTTTTAGACCATTAAAAATATATATAACAAAAATGTTGTTTTGACATAAAATGGATCAAGTCACTGCAAAAGTTTTAAGTTGCCTCTTAGTTGTTTGTCGCTAAACAAGCTGAAGGGAAGTTAAAAATGTCAGTGTTTTGATGTTTCAATACTATCTTAAAAATTATATGTTCCATAATAAAGAAAATTGAGTTTATTTAAGAAATATTTACAATATATATAAATATATATATACAAATATATATATATATATATATATATATATATATATACATATATGGGACGCGGCCGCAGTGGAGTACGTGAAACGTCTTGAGCGTACTTGTAGGTTTGCAACATGTCATTTACGTTAATCGGAATATTAATTATTTGTCCCACGATGTCGTCTTGCCCTGCATATCGTAACGGTCATATCTGCATATACGGAAATCTTGGAAGAGAATCAGTCACGTGACATGACCTCCTCGATCGCTTCTAACCTAGCGCACGCTTAATCTGCTCTAACTCTGGCCTTGTACTTTTACTGCCGGGGATAGCCAGGCTTCTTCTTGTGGATGTTAATAAGGTGGTCTCGTTTTCTGCGACCATTGCAGCAACAGTTACACCAAATCGTTGTGCTCAAGATTGCCGCTTGAACTCGCCGCACTCGTAGATGGCTGTGGTTCCTGCACTTGGCTCAATCTAACACGGTCCCTGTGGAGATGAACATGTTCCACGAAGGTCAAAGCGGGTCGTCGGAGGCTAGAATCACTATCTTTTGCCACCCGAGCTTTTACATGCCAGTTTTGTACTTTACGTACAGCACGCGTCGGCGCCATAGTAGAGCAGTTATGAAAACAACCTTTTTTTTAATTTTACAGCTTCTAATGGTCAAAAGCATGAGTTTTCTGACCATATTTGTGGCCGACAGAGTTTACAACGTTATAATAGATGTTTATCACATCTATTATAACATTGTGGGCTCTGCCAAATGCGACCACTCCCGCTTAAATCGATCAATGTACTGTGGAGTAATCACTAATTAAACACAGCGTGCGATCCTAAATTTAGTTCGCCATTTACGCCAGCGACATATGCACTATCGAGTAATAGCTTTTATCTTCTAAATTATGTACTAAAATAAAGCCGGTAGGTGCTATACTTCAAATGTTATAAGCGATTTTGCACTTGAAGGAATAAAATAAGTACTAAATGAGTGAGTAAGTTCTTTATTCCTTTTATTCAATAACATAATAATAGCTTACGTGTCAAATGGAATTGATTTATATAAAACTACTTAGTTTGAACATTGATACAACAAAATATAAAAAATCGTACGATCTCAAGTATGAGGCGTATGTCGGTTTACCATTTTTAATAGGAAACGTATGTTTAAATTACTTTTATTTACCGTTTTTCTTTATTACTAATATCATCTGTCGAGCGGTTTTTGTTTAAAATATACATTTCATAATGATCAATTTATCATACCAATATTTTAAATTTGTGGACCTTTAAATATTAACCTCTACCATTCATTTTTTGTGATATTAATTGAAACCTACCATTCATTTTTTGTTATATTAATTGAGTATCTCCTTAAATTATTTCATGGACTTAGAACTAAATCTATAGAAAATATAAATGTGTGACAGAGAGACACGAAGATACGGGCAATTCATTATTCAAAATGAAATGAAGCTGCGTGATGTAGTATTATTTCTACTTCCTTAAACTTCTTTACCACGGCCTAGGTTTCATTGTATTACAACACCTTCACATGAAGATGTTGTAATACAATGAAAACTAGGTATGGTAAAGAACTTAAAGAAAGTAGAAATAGTACCACATCACGTGGCTTCGTTTAATTGTGAAACTGTATTTATCAAATTTAATTATCGATGGTAATACTACGATAATATTTAATTTTTAATTACTAAATCGGCGCCTTGACATTTGTTGCCTTTCCTTTATAATGGTAATTAATTTTTTTAACAATATTTTCTTAAATATCATTGACGTCATAAGGAGTGCGCTATTGGTCCGTACGACGTCATTACTTTACGCAGTTTTCTTTATTTTGGTGTAACAATTATTTCTGCTGTTTTCACAGTTTTTGGGTCATGTCTTATTTTGAAACAGGCATTTATAATTATGATGTGTTTTGATTTCTTCGATTATTATGTGTTGTGAATTCGGCGGTTGAAAAATAAAAAAAAAAAAATTTGTACTCTAGATCTCGCTTTTTCTAATTGTATTTTGCAGGACATGCAGAAATTATTAATCCAATTATTTTCCATAAAATAAATTTATTTTTTGAATATTTCATTCACTTTCTCATAACTTTCCATATAATATTTTTAAGTCTTAACTATGGAGATTGAAGCTTATTAATAGGCTATGTCGCTATCTCAATTTCTTGCGTCTAATGGTTTCGCAAGAAGTGGCAGCGATGGATATGCTCTCTAAAAAATCTCCAAAAATATTTATAACGTATAATTAATGTACCAGAATACAGCACATATATGTATGTTAAAGGTATTATTTTATTTAAATAGAATCGAAAATAGTAGAAATAAGAAAAAGTATCACAACTCGACTCATAGAGTGGGAATTTATGAGAATTGGGTTTAGAAAAAGAAGGGAAATTAATTTAACTGATGACGAGAAAATATTTGATCAGCTGCATGGACAAGAAAAGAAAAAACCTTAATATAATAATTTAGAATTACATTCTACATTCGTATCATAGTGGATTGGAATTGTTCTTTCCTTACTTTTAGGTTTGTTCATTTATTCATATTATTGTCCGTGAACTAACTAAACTAAATTATTATACTGCTTACATAACAATCGTTTTGTCGAAAAAAAAGGACTATGAAATTCATTGATTATTCAGAATTCAAAAATATTTAAATGTTAGTCATTTTCCGCTCGCTATCCGTTCGGATTTATAACAAGTATATATATATATATATATATATATATACATATATATATATATATATATATATATACATATATATATATATATATATATATATATATATATATATAACATTCACACAATCCATTTACACAATCAACCATTTTCTAAAGCAAATTAGTGCAAATACAATCTAATATATTTCCTCCAACCGCACCATATAATGACCCTCGTAGACGAAGGAACTTAATGACGTGTTAGGGGTTATGTGGCACTTTAATGCTGACAGAAAACTTGCATTCAAACGAATTGAATCGGACTTTTCCCTTACTCCACTTTGTAATTTTTTTAAATATATATTTCATTAATTTTAATTTCAGCAGATAATATAAATATTTTTTTTATTATATTTACGTTATTTTTTAGAATGTAATTAAAAATGACTACAGGAAATAATTTTTCAAACATAAGGGATATTTAAAATGTAAAATTTCCTATAATTTGACCGGCTTTTACTCGTAAACGGTGAAATGTGCATAAGTATTTTCATAGTACGAAATACGTTAAGATCTTTATTTAAAATCTACAATGAATCCTGAAGCTTATATTATGTACTGGTATTTTACGACTTACTGTTAATCATTTATTTGTACGCAAAGAAAAGCTAAACTGAGAGCAAATATTTTTATAAATAAAAAGAGATTGCTGCATGGTTTGATCTAGAATTTTATAATTTTTATGGTAGAAAGATGAATCATAATGACAAAAAGTTATGCTTACCCCAGATAAAGAGTAGAGACACGAACAAATAATAGCTTATAATTTTGATTATAATTGATTTTTGTTTATTTGAATATACTTTAATTTTATATTACGAATTTAATATAATTTATTAAAAATTGCAAGAATTCATACAACATAATTCATAATAAAATCTTAACAGCTACAATCACCAATACATACTAATCGTAAAAATACTTTTAGATAATAATCGTAAAAATAACTTATCCTTCATAACCATAAAAAGGAACATTTCAAAATACTGCCTCTCTCGTAGTAATTTAACGATTTTGAAATTTTATGTTAATTCCGTTAAGACTCCGAAGCACTAAGTCTGCGGCTATATCAGGCGGTTCTCCACTTCCTGGTGATAAAATGAATTTGCTCACGACTTTTAACAAAACTGATTTCAATTCCAGCATGGCAAATCTCTGACCTGAAATTTTTGGAATATTGATAAAAATAAAAGCTATTTAAAGAAGAAAAATAAATAAATATTAGAAAATTGTTGGTTAAGTGAATTACAACCCTGCACAAAACTTGGCTCCAGTAAGGTGAGTGAAACCATTCGTTCTTTAAGAAAACGACAAGATTTACTAAATATCATAATTATTTATATTCTTTTAAAAAACTTCATTGTCATGCAATATACATGTTACAAGGTCTTGTTAATCAGTTTTGCTATTTGTCTATTTTCTAATAGTCGCCTTGAAAAGATTTTAATAAAGTTTTCTTTGATCACTCGCTTAATTTTTGAAAATATTATATAAAAACCGCATCAATTTAGCAAGAAGTAATAAATTATAAGTGTCATAAATTCTCTACCTATAAAAGACACTTCGTTTTTTCTTCACAGATAATTGATTCACTTAATGAGTAATGGCGAAAAATGTTTGAAATTAAAAAAGAAATGTATATATATATATATATATATATATATATATATATATATGTATATACATATATATATATATATATATATATATATATATATATATATATATATATATTTATGTATAAAAGAATGTCAGTCACATTTTCTTGCAAAAAATATTTTTAAGGCAAATGTAATTGGTGGCAATTCACGTTTTCGAGTAAACTGGCCGTATACAAAGCTGTACGCAATAATTACATGAACGAACTCGAGCCAGTTTAGATTATTCGGTACTCACTTTTAAATAAACCTGAACATATACCATCTTTACATTTTATTAAGTTTAATCATACGAAATTATGTGCTGGATTATAAATATGCAAATGAAGTTATTTATTAGATGCAGCCTTAGGAACTTCTCTAAGGCTCCAAGATTTTTAATTTGAATTATAACAGTAGTAATTACAAAATTTATAATTTGGCAATTGAATATCTAAAGATTTTAAAACGCAAATAAAGGCGAAATAATCGCGATGGTACCATATTATTTTATATACATGGCAATTTTTAATTATTCAATGAACATTTAGCTGTTCTTCTTGAAAATTAGACTTTCTACAAAACGTTTCTTATATTCTATAAACTTCCTTTTTTGGTTAGGAGCTTTTGAATTTATTACTTTACCTGCGATAATTCAGTAAGTATAATTAACCAATTGCAAAATTATCAACTAATTTAAAATTGGTCTTCAGAAATATAGATATCTAAACAAAAACATAACTGTGTACAATTAAAATTCCCTTTCATCAGTTGATCTAGCTACGGAAAGGCAACAGATTTTAAATCACAAAAGGTTTCATTAGAAACGCAACGCTGTTTTGTCATGTTTTATTTATTTAGGAGCCGTTAATAACTGAAAAGAAATCTTGCCAAGTAAGGAACCTAGAGATACGACATTGCATTAAAATGAATTCGGAATATATGTTCTGACTAACACGTTTAAACTTTGCTTTTTAATAGAACATCGTGTCATATTAAATTAGTCCTAATTCCCATAACTAAATCTAATTACCGTTTTAGATTTGAACTGATAGAAAAGACCTTGGCCCACTTTTAACATTTATGTTTTTGTTTGGATATTGTGTTGCACATATTGTCTAGAGAAAGAATCGTTTCACATTTATTATTATTTATCGTAAAATCATAATTTTGTTTTATGTATTCCTAAAATTCTGTTTTCAACGTTATTCAGCACTGATACTTTATACTAAAATAAGTAAAGAATAGATGAGAATACTTACCGATACAATTTCTCGGACCAGCACTGAATGGTATATAGCTAAAGGGATGTCTGTTTAAACTATTTTCTGTTGAAAACCTCTCTGGTATAAATTTAAGCGGATCCTTAAAAATGGCTGGATTTCTGTTCTGGCAGATGATATTAATAGCTAAACTTAAGCCTTTAGCCAGACGGGTACCATCTGGAAAGTAACATTACGCTACAGCTATGCTATTAAATTATGTTAATGGTGCCAAATATTTCGAAACATTTTACTTCAAACTGTGAATTAACCTTGGCACATATATATGCTAATATTACGATTATCTATAAAAGGTTTATTGAAACATTACATTGTGAAGGTACTAATAGCAAATCTTAGGGGGTATTCAATTTTAAAAGATCAAGGCAACAAACAAATGGCATGGAGGTAAGAATCCACAAATAACATACTCAATTTCATGTCATACGGCAGTCGACGCAACACCACAGGTACAGGCGGATACAATCTCAACGATTCCTTAACTACCATTTCGGTATATTTCATTTTACTTACGTCTCTGTAGGAAAAAAGCAAAATGTTTTTTGGATTAATAAAGTAAAATATCAATTTCTTAAAAGTCATTAGCTACTGTAATGTCAGGTACGGCTTTCAATGACTTCTTTAAATTCTGTCTTGTGCGACTTTAAAACATTACCGACGTTCGATATAAATGACATGTAAATAATATTGTAATTCTGTGTATAGAATAAAAATTTAATATTATGATGGTTAAAATAACTAATGGAAAAGTAATATTTAATATAACTAAGGAACACAAAAAAATCCTATTTTTCTGTATTCCTAAAAATGTAAAGATATTATGTTATTATAAAAACAAGTTTTTTAAAATTTTGATACTTAATATAAAAAGTATTTTATCAATTTTCCCAGAACCGCTTCATTAGTCTAGGAATTTAATTAAAATATATAATAAATTTTCATTGGTTATGTTTGAAGAAATATAAGTTGAAAAATTAAGCTAATTTTGACATAATATAACTATTTTTATAACATCGTAACTGAATATATCTCCATTACTACATGTAAAAAATTGTAACAGAATGAATTGTGTACATTGAAAATATTTTAGTGATTAATTTAGCGAACAGAATGATAATAAAAGCTAAAACAACTCTTTTTTAGAATATTTGTCTGTATGTTAATTTGAGCGGGTATCACACAAAATCTACTGGATGGATTTTTATAAAATTTGGTTGGTTATAGCATATATCTAGGAAGAAAATACAGGAGAAACAAAATGTGTATTCCTAATTAGACGCGAATGAAGTCATAGACACAGCTAGCATCATATATAATAATAATTAGTGCGTCTGTTAGTGCATCGTGTAACTTCTAAACGACATGATCGATTGAGGTTATATGCACAGAATACATATTTTTCTGCAAAACGATGGTTCATAACTATGCTAGGATTAGACAACGCCAAGTTATTAATAAATTCTTTATTTATAGGACAAAATGATCATGTCTGCACCTACCAATGTAGGTTTAGTACCAAAAACGAAAATCACAAAATCTGGGTCCGACAGGTGCCTCCGTATTTCAAAGAGCAGAACAACCTTTGCCAAGCTAGCTAGTTATTTCAATAAAATTAGTTTTTTTTAATAAGCTAATGTACAAAAATGTTTAATAACCTAAATATCAATTATCTCCCGGTTGTGGAATTTGTTATCTTTGAATATTTTATTTTTGAAAGTTGCTGTCTAAAATACACGTCATTTACATTTTCAGTGTAATACGTGTGTGATAAGACGTAAGGGCTCACGAACTATTTTAAAATCGTAAAGTTTATTTTACAGAAGCTCACTACTATTCAGTGATTTTATATGAATTAGAACAGCATATTCAACGCTTTTTTCGTTCAGAAGAAAAGTATCAACAATGTGGTTATAATATTACTTACATTAGGAGTTTTTATAAATAATGGCATTCCGAAATATTATTAATTTTTTCAAAATGTTTTTGAAGCATTTTTTGGTATTATGCTTCTGAACCTTTCTAGTAAAAAAAACAAATATTAATATTGTCGGCACAAAATTTATCGTATTCCAAAAAATATAAATTATTATTTTATTATATTTTATCTCGTCTAACACCCACCTTTCTAATTCATTAATTCAAGCCACAAAAAGACGATTTAAAGTTTGCAATGAAAGACTTTTTTTTTAATGTTGACGTCGTTAGTGAAGAGATTTTTCAATACAGCATAATCTAATTTCAGATCATATTATTCCAACCAAACTAAAATTCTATACGATCACTGATATCCACTAAAAATTGTAACTCTATATAAGCAACGAAAATAATTTTTTACTCGAAAGAGATCTCTTTCTGCAGATCGTCACCAAATATCTCTACACGTTCCTGATATATCTTCTCCTGTACCTCTTGGTCCTGTGCGATGCAGTACAGGATGAAGCTTATAGCGGAAGCAGTTGTATCATGACCCTGTAGTTTATTAAATAGATTAAAAAAGAAAGCATTACTACATCGACTAATTTATATAATTTATTTAACAGTAATTTTTCTTGGTATTTCTTTTATTAAATTACCTTAATTTATTCCTGAAATTTCACTGTGAAGTAAAGTATCGTATTTTTATTTCCTTCTCTATATTTAGTATGTAATATAATATTTATTTCAATTATTGCAACCATCGTAGTCAATTTATTAAAAACAAACTTACTAATTATATGTAAAGTGATTAAATTATAATTGATTTAATTTAAATTTCAGCGAATCATAAAATTATATTTAAAATAATGCAAAAAATTAGTCTTACTGCAAACATAAAAGTATCAACTTCTTCCCTTATATCTTCATCGCTGAGTTTCCCTTCACGGGTGTCTGATAAAATGAGAGTGTCTAAGAATGAGTATCGTTGCTTTATGCCTGGAAGAATAAGTGTCTATGGTTTCATAAAATAAAAGCCTCTAGCAACTTCACATATTCTTACAGAAAATAATTCATAGGTATCACACAATCGTGGAAACTAATTCACAAAGGCGTTACGCGAAATTATGTGCTTATCAAATTTTCCTACAATAAACTGATTGTATCTTGTGCTGCACGACATGTTGCACCATATTGTAGAAACAAAAGCTCTTCAACATTAACGCCATACAATTCGGGGACGGAAAAGTTAGTAATAATGGAAGAGGCACTCGCCATTGACTGTAAAGATTACGTCAGTACCACCTTTGAAGAAATATTAGTCAATGATTCCGCCTATCCATAAAGCACACCAAACAGTGACTTTTGTTGACAAAATGGCATTAAGTTGTATCAATAATGGCATATAGATTTTCTTTACTCCAAATCTCGCAAATTTTACGTAGTGACTCAACTAAAAATGAGCCTAATTGCTGGGCAAATTGTTACTCGAAAATGTGGTTGAAACTTCCAGGTTGTGCTTCATTCGAGCCACATACACACACACATTCCTGAAATATGAATGTATCCGCAAATATCTGTTTCGATTACATTGAATTAGGTATTATTAAATTATTTAGTAAGATCGTATTATTTTCGGCAACATAAGATATCTTAAACTGAAAAAGTGGAAAAAGAACTTTTCAACAAAAAATACCGAATTAAAAAAATAATAATCAGTAATAAAATAATAATCATTTATATTGAAAATAAAGAACAAAATAACGATCTTTTACATTGAAAATACCTGTCCTGACTGATAGACCAGAAGTGCAAATATGGTGGTATTTATCCATCTATATTCTTCTGTTTACCTTTATTTTAAAATCGATGCAAAAGAAAGTGGTTAAATGTCATCGATATTAAATATTTGTTTACACCATTTGCTATAACAAAAAAAAATAGGGACAGTCTACACCTAGGACAAACAAATGTAGCAATCAAGTTTAAAATAAGGGTATTATTTTTTTCTTTTTCGTGTTTTAAAGTCGGAATTTTTTTCCTAAAAAAAATATTATATTGTAACTTTTTATTTGTTTATGTAGAAGCATGTCAGAACAATTTTAGTCACTAAATGTATTCGAATATTTTGAATCTTGAAATTTAATATTCATTACTATAAATCATTACATATAAATAAGAAATGTAATATAGTAAGTCTAAGTATATTTTTCTGAATATTGTCAGACACTTTGATTGCTTTATCCTTTATGACATCGAAATCGCTAACAATACTTTGAAATTTCAGCCATTCTTATTATAACTAATATTAATTTTTGTTCCCTTGTTACGCATAATAACTGAAAAATATATTATAAAACTGATTTGGTCTTACTTACCAAAGCAATCATCGCTTTTCAAGTTATTTTGTTCTCTCTTTATATTCTTCTCCAATATTTTCCGTCTCTTCTTTATGATGCTGCGCGTTAAGTTGTGCATAGTATCCAAATAACTTTTGTAGGTTTTGTAAGTTGGAGTGAGTTTGAAAATAAAATCAAACCGCAGAATAAAACTAAGTACTCGATCTCTCAATATATTGCCAATGCTGAAAAAAGTATTGCAATCACTTTAGAGCAGAGACACTATTTAATCTGAGAGTAAACGCAATAAACATAGAAAGCACTTCCGTGGATGAGTGGGAGATTAGACTAATCAAAGTATAGAAATGGAATTACCATTAAAAGTACATGTTTTTAAATATTGATGATTTTTTTAAATTTTCTAATAGTCCTCACTTAGGCCGGGCAATATAAATATGAAATAGTAGGTAACCGTGTTTGATGGTGCTTTGCACGCTAGTTTTGACAAAATTATACTTTTACCAACGTCATTCGGCTTAAATTGTTTGCAATGTATGGAATTTTTATGTAAATTATCTTATGATAATGATTTATCATCATTATGTGCGACTCGCCAGCATAGCTTTAGTCAAGGTTTTTTTTAAGTCTTTTAACCTTTGTGAGATTGAGTCTAATCCTAGCTGAGATTGAGTTGGGATCAGAATTATTTTTTTTGTACTTTTTTCTTATTTATTTACTTCATTTTCAGATGATACGACCTGCCAGTTTAATTATTTTATACTTAAGATTTTTTTTATTTCCACCTCTTTAACATATAATTTATAAATGGTGAGTGTCTATGCTACATGCCACCAATTCTTTACTAAAAAACTAGTGCATTTTGAACTAGTGTTGAAGGTTCTAGGATGCATATGCGAGTATGGAGCTAATTACACCTTTGTAAAGCAATACATAATTAATCTTTATGGAGATTTAAACTCAGATAACTCCTTAATTATTAATATAATGGTAAAACTGTTGACTTTCCCTATCTTCTTTTCTTTTTCTTAGCCATTTTCCACCATTTCGGTGAAAACATCCTTTACTCTAGGTCATTCCTTTCTATCCTTTGCTACCTGTATCCACTTCGGATAAGGTATTATTTTTATGTCTTCACACCAAGGCATTTATGGCTCCTCATATAATCTTAACCATTAACCACTTTTAGGTAGTTGGATCTATTCACTCAGTACATTACATATTTATGATTTACTATAGAGTTTTGGTTAATTAGTATACCAAGAATTACTTTGATTCTCCTCCAAAATAAAAGGCAAAATTAGTTTACGGCTCTTTTTTTGAATCTTTATTCAAGAGACATATTTTTATTTTTTTAAAATTTGTTCAATGACTATTACATTTATATGCTTTATTATAAAATGTGGAACATCTATGTATAAACAAACTTAAAAAGATATTGAATTATAAATGTCATAAATTTTTCTTTCGACAAAATAATACTCATATCGTTCGATATACAAAACTTAATAAAGTCTTCGCCGCGTTTCTGAAGAATAACTTTAATGATGCCACGTCTCGTTAATGTAATATATGCTATGCAGGATGCTGGACTCTCGCTGGTGAAAATAGTATATCTTGAGAACGCGGGACGAACAATTTCTAATTTTAATCACTTTATTTTATACTTAGAAACTCATAGATGGACCGCCTTGGTACACCAATATAATAACGGCTCGTATAAACCTTAGTAATTTCAGTTCAATTATCAGTAACACTTGCCTATTTAGATTGTAATAAGTGAAGTTTTTTACGTGAAATATAAGGGGAAGAATGTTTTGTAATAATGCAATCGACAACAACACAAGTTGACCACAACATAAATTGACCCGAAACTAAGACATTTCATTTATACTTAATTACTTATCTTTTAACCTTAATACTTTTATTTTTAATCGATTTCAAAAAAGGAGGAAATTCTCTATTCGACACATATATTTTTTATTATTTACATTTAGTATATTCACTCATAACCTTTTATCGGTTAGACCGATTTTTAAAATTCTTATTCTAAATAGTGGGACATGTTATCCACATAAATATTTTGAAGAACATATTTTCCGCGTAAATATTTTCAGGAATTGATGATAAACTCCTTATATATTCTCAAAAACTCCTCGACGAACGAGAGTACAAGATCTCCTTGGAAAATTTCAGACTTTGTTTCAATTCCTGTTCTGTTTTTACCAGTACTTTATTTAGTGGTTGTGATCAGGGTCTGATAACGCAATTAGAAATTGGTGACAGAACTACTCAATCGAGTTTGAGCTCATGTTGAAAAATTATGGCTAGGGTTTAATTATGAAAGATAAAGGTTACAGGAAAGTTACAGGAGATGCTTAGTGGCGAGGAATAAACCCACTGAATTCAGATTCGTTCGATTTGTTTTAACATAAGCAAGAAAATAGCAAAATACTTAGGATATGAGGTCGAAGATATGAGAAAGTAAGTGGATAAGTATTGTACAAGTACATGTAAATACATGAAGCAACTGAGGTATTGAGTAGCAAAAATTAGCATTAGTACGAAAGGCAGTTAGGTCGGATTAGGATATAAGTACGTAGGTATCGATCAGCAGATATTTTTTCAATATAAAAGGGTATTACTTGTTTTGTTTCCTGTTTTTGCAGTAGATCTTTTGTTAAAGATATTTTATGTATAAAATATATAAAACATCTTTCATTTGGTACTCTCAATATATATTCATTTTTATTTGATTGATTAGTTATTTCAAATAAATAAAACAACAAAGTAATATAGAACAATGAGAAAGAAGAAAGATTAGGATCTCTTATATATTATATATTATAACTGTAAGAAAGAAGAAATATTAGGATCTCTTAAAGATTATATATTACAACTGTAAGAAAGGGGAAAGATTAGGATCTCTTATGTTTCTCTCGTATTTTGTTCTGTCATGTACCCAATGCGATTTTTATACTTAATTATCCTATACGAATTTTTCACAAACTTTTTCTAACGCAAATTATTTCAACCAATATGGCATTTTTTGATATCGTGTCTTATCTAGTGGAGTCGCTTTTAAATCAGATTTGAAGGTTTCATGAAGATATTTTGATGTGGAAAAACTCAAATACCATGTTTTCACACACAAGTCTTCAAATTATTAACGTCTCAATCGTGTAGTGTGTTTCTTTTCACTATATTTAGAAAATTTTAATTGGGAAAGTAGAAATAATTAAGAATACAAATGTGAAAACAGCTCCAAAATTATGAAATCTATGCTGATATATTCATGAAGAGCTTCTTCACGATAATTATTGAATGTAGGGTAAAATAAGTTAGAGTTATGAAAGAAAATTTCACATGTTTCCACAATTATAAATTTAACTTGTGAAATTCTAAATTACATAGCAACGAAAACAGTCTTTTTGAATGCAGCAACCAATGACAACAAATAGATAATTTTTTCATGTATCATAATAATTTACTGGTGTATTTACTATTTATTAAAATCATTTAAAAACACTAAACAAATTTGAATGGGTCTTTAATTTGGACAGCTTGTACATTTGGATTAAAACTTTTATTATAATTGAATATATTCTACTTTTATTATAATTGAATATATTCTCAACCAACTTGAAATTCAGTGTTCGTACTCATGCAGTAAGAAGCGCATGTGCAAGATTATGAACTGATTAATAAAAACCGTGCAGACTGTCACAGCGATTCAATTTAAAGTTCAAGTTAATACGTGATTTTATAGCGGTCAAGGGACTTTGATATGCAAACATAATTTATAACCCGAAGAAAGGACATCTGGATAATATAATTCATTATCTTGTAGAAAAAAACTTCATTAACACTCATTAATTTATTAAAAAATCAACGGCATTCTTCAAAAAATCACGCAAGCCAAGCCACATGCGAAAGTCTAATAAATAATAAATTTAAAAATACAAGTTATATTAAATAGGATAATGTTTACCCTTTGACAGCCTTTACATATTCGGTGTCGGGATTCGATTGACAGTTCAACTCCACACCCATTGCAGTTTCTGTAATAGATTTTTTGTATTAAAATTTTTAAAATAATCGAATAAAGTTGTTAGTAGATTTTTTCTATGAATCCTACAATATCAATGGCTTATGTACTATATCCTGTTACATATTGCCTTTCGTTTGATATGCCCCAATATCTACTTTGAGGCTTCTAACTCGCTCTGACAAAAATCTGGATGTAACTACACCTGAATTAAATAATTTTATATTTGAGTTATATAATGATGACTGTTATTTAAAAAGAATAAAAAATAACCTTATCCGTTTATGATTATAAATGATATTTTTTTTGGTAAATTTACTAAATTTTTAAAGATTAAAGAAAAATAGTAAATTTCTGTCGTAAAGAGAAGAACATTCTTTTCTGCAATTTTCTGAATATATACTCACCAAAACAATCGCGGGAATTTCTCTGATAGTTACTACGTATAAAAATTCGAAATGTTTGTAATTGAAAGAACATGCTTAAAAAATAGTTTATATCTCTGAGACAACTAGCCAAACGCGCATGCGCTGCTATCAAACTATAATCAGTTCCCAAAGTTACGTACTATGTTTATTTGGTGTCATAATTCTTTTGTAATTATTCTCATTATTAATACACTTTTAAATTAATAACTATATTAAATTGTGTCAAGAGCCATAAGTCACAATACTTTTAAGAATATCTCGGCGAGAACGACCTAAGTGCAAGGCAGCCTTAAAAAAACGAATTGAAAGTTATTAGATTTAAAATCGAATCAGCATGGAAAGTGCGCTAATTAAACTTTGAAACATTGCTCCAGATCTTTTAAATATTTATTACATTTCCGTGACTTTTGCATCGACTACCAACTTCCATGATCTTTTCGGGCACTAGACAAAAATTTCGCGATAGTTCACTTAACCTGTCAGTAACTTGATTACCAAGATATTATCGTGTAAAAACTTTAATACATTACGTTTAGAAGTATGATTTCATCTATATCTTTCCACTCTTCTTTTGTACTCAAATATTTGTCGAGAAAATCTATCTCAATATTAGGATTTTTACTCCCTATCTTTATTTAACACTGAGCATCAGTTGCTACAATCAATGAACTATGAAAAAAATATATATACAAACTTTATCAGCTGAAAATAGAATTAAACACCAATGCATGGTTGCAAGTACTTTAAATTTTACCAACAATCTAACCGTTAAACATATTTTTCAAATAGGTAAGCAATTTGCCGATAGTAGAAAGGTTTACATAAAATAAAAATGTATTAAGTGCTGGTGGAACTCTCACTGAGGGGGTTCCGTATATTTCAGGCATAATAAACATGTATTCCCATTTATATAATATTCCCATTTAAACATACGAATGTTATTTGTTATCATATAAATATATTGCATAATATATATATATATATATATATATATATATATATATATATATATATATATATATATATTTATTTCATATGTATAATAATAAGTTAAGTTTCTTTTTCAAAATTTTAATTTTAGCTTTATGGAAATTGAAGGCCATTTTTACCTATATTCTCATTATTACCTCTGGAGGCATCTCACATAAAAATGTAAAAAATTTGACTTTGGAACTCCTATATATCACTTTTTAATAGGTATATAGGTTACGTGTAATTATAAAAAAAATCAAGTAATTATTGGATAATTACAAAATTATATTAAATTCTTTGGGAACGAACTCTTGGAGTTTTATAAGCATTATCACCATGCAAAATTTCAAGTTCTTATGTTAAACATTTAGCAAAAAGGCTGTGACAGACAGCTGACAGTCGCGTAAGTGATCTTGTAATATTTTGGTTTTTTCGTAACAAGATACCTTTAAAAGACTAAATTATCTATGTGAAACTGCGAGTTCCAACACGTTCATGCACTCGGAGTTTTCATGGAGAAATATTTGAATTATACTCACCTCCTATTATGTCTAATGTGCACAAAGTGACCAGTGGATAAATGTCCACGGAATGTGGAATAGTAGATTCGAATTTCTCCATCAAAATTCTTGTTTGCTTCTCCAAAGTGGGCAGAAATTGCTGCAATATGTTGAAATGGAAAGATGGAGTTAAAAGTTTCCGCCTCCTTCTCCATTTGTCACCTGAAAACTCAAAACAAATGTGCTAGAATAAGAATATTATGATAAAGAAACTTGCTAATATTATAATAACTTTAGAAATATCCTTATAATTTTAGTATTTTCTTCAATAAGGCTCAAGACGCATAACTTTGAAAGTACTTTTAAAGTTATGGAATATAATCAATAGAACTATTGCAATTACGTCAAGTATTTTACTCATTAAACTTTAGTACATATAAAAAATAGAATGTTTCAACATACAAAAAAGAAATAAAATTATAAAAGAACAAAATAATGGAAACAATCGGAAATCGCCACGAGAATATAACACACAGATTCGTATGTGATTTAAATAAATTAATGAAGGTACTATAAAAATCGAGAGAAACCTACTTACCACTGCTAAGTATTAAACCATCATCGAGCCAATCTCTCAACAGATCATATTCATCAGCCTTATCTGTAAGTCCTTGATCGGTGACCACAGACTGTAAAATAGTAACTTGAAATGTAACTAATAAGACACGTTTTGTGGGAAAAACTGTACCCATAATTTAATATTTTTACAGTCTATACAGAATAGAAAATATAGTCCAACTTTAAAAAGATACTATAGCTACTAATGTGTGAATAAAATAATGGTGCATTATGTAAGTAATAAATTAATTATGCATTGCGTTACTTTATATAAATGAAATTGATTTTTGACATACAGGTAAAAAGAAAAGTGGAGAGGCATAAATTGTAGTGATTCCTACCTCGTGATGAAGACACTGTATCGGAAAGTATCACTACACATTTCGACTGCATTTAGAAAGACTTCTTTAATGATACTGGATACACTGATACTGCTTAAAAATATTTTCATCGAAGTACTCGAATTTAATTTTCTTTCCTTACTTCTAAATATTTACGTAATTCAACTCTGTCTTCCTCAGGATTTAAAAATATATTCATAATTATCTTACGCTTAAATAATTCTGATGCTGTAAGATATAGATCAACCAGCATGATACAATTATCAGCGTTCCATTTTTGCCAAGTGACTATGCATTGCTAAAGCTTTGAAGGATTTAACTTTTTATTTCGTACCGGTTTATACATGTGTGTGTGTGCGTGTGTATATATATATATATATATATATATATATATATATATATATATATATATATATATATAGAAGTCATATAGGTATATGGTCCATATGATCTTAAAGTATTTGAAATTAAATTAGGAATATTGAATTCTAGATAAGTCATCCAAATTTATTCATATCAAAATCAGTTTTCATTCTTCATTCAAATAAAAAATTTTTCGTTTTTCTTAATAAATATAATAGCATAATCAGAAAGTTGATTAATTTGTTAGTCCAAGAGGTTATCACTAAACAAACAGTCATCTCGTTAGTACGAATATGCCCATTTAGTTCGTTCGAAATTCCAACTTATAAGGTCAGACTGAGAATTATTATGAATAATATTAAAATATTCCTCAACGCTATAATAAACGTGCAATTTCAAGTAGATTATAACTTTACAATTTTAGTAATTCTCATATCCTTTAAACATACAGAAGGAATCCTACAAAACAAAAAGTCGTAACAATTAAGAACATAATTTAGGAAATATACTATACAATGTATGAACTTGTTACTACAAGTACTATACCTATTGATGCATATAAAATTTTATAATTTTATAAAATATTTACGTCGTAGTCTTATAAATACAGGGATGTGTTTGAAGTAAATGTTTGAAGGGAAGCCTAATATTGTAAATATAAAAATAATATTGACATAGTATTAAATTGACAAACCTCGACTTCATCTGGACCTGTTATATGAATAAACACATGGGGGCCCATCTTTGCACGCGCTACTGGCCCCATGCTCGCCGTTTTCATAAAAAAATTCAAGATGCCTGAAACATACTGTAAGGTTATGTTTATGGCCTATAACTAATTGATGCGAAAGTTACACTTAAATATATTTAATAATGAGATACAAATCACATCTTGTATTTTAACATTTTATAACAAAGAAGTTAATGCAAAAAATTCTTATAAAATTTAAAGTAAAAGTTATTATTTTATACACATACTGCACAAGCTTTAAATTAAAAATAAAAATCAAGTGATTGTTGAGTATTTAATTTGCCTTTATTGAAACATACATTTTCAGCGTGTTTCGCTACTATTTAGGTGTTAGCTATCAATTGAGATTTCTGTAGATTTATAAACCTAAACTTATTTTTTTATATTTTCAGTTGGATAAACATACTCACCGTATTTATTAAAATTTTACTAAGAAAGAAGGTAGCTAAATATTAAATGGCGCCCCTACACAAAAATTTTTATAAAAAAGTAATATCAGAAATTGCAAATTAAAACTGGAAGTGTTTTAATAAAAATATGCCATACATTTTATAAATTATAATACAATAATTATATAAATTTAATTTATAAAAATAATTTTGAATAATCTAGCAGTATTATCCAAAAAGAAATTCTGCGAAATTTTAAATTCTCCCGAATTAATATTTAACCGTTTAGGTCGAGACCGACATTATGAAATATACTTGTATTCCTTTAGGTCAAAAATAATCAAAATGCACATGTTTTGGAGTCTTTTAATATTATAATGAAAATTGTATATGTAAATTGCATATTATCTATACATATTAATTTTACATTGATAAATTGTAATAAGGTTTATTTTAATTATATTAAAAAACTTACCAGCAGGGTTTTGCTTTATCTGAAGGGAATTACCCAAAAATGGCAAAATCGGAAATCCCGGCAGGGAACGTAGGCATTCTCTATATTTCCAGTCATGGTACAGTAGAAACGTCAATAAACCCAATATTAAACAAATTAATATCACCGTGAACATCTCACTTGAATTCTGTACGCGATTGGCATTTACAAGCACGCGATTATCAATGAAGTGATATTGGTAGTCTGTTGTCGTTCGAATAAAGTGTTGTCGAATACATGATAAATATATCCACGATAAGATATATTCATGTCTTTATTATGGACTAATTTTTAATTAGCATAACATATTTATGTACCACGATATAACACCTCTAGTAGTGTAAACGTACTTATAGTGTTGCATGGCTTAATTTAGACCAACTGGTCCAAGTACATGTTTATTTTGTTTTTCAAGAGCAAAGCGAATCGGATTTAATTTGGAATTTTGAAGTCTATGCACGATATATTCTAGAATTAATAAATGTTCTGTCAAAAATTTCAAAACGTCAAACTGGTCATATCTCATATTTTAACGAATTTTTTCTCATTGCATTTTAGAAGACGGGGAAGTTCATAACCAATAAAAATTGACTGTTTTTAACTTTGCAATTGAAAATTTTTTTTGCAAAATAATATGTGTGGTTCAAAATGAAGGCTAAAACAATTTTTTTACAATTTTTATCAGTATGTTCGTCTATTTATCTGCCACTCACGCTAAACCTGGTAGGCGGTTCTTTATAGTACAGATATTGAGGTTGATTATAAACTGGGTATCACTTCCTGCTTTAAGATGAACGAACAAGAAAACCATCTAATATTAATACGACATCTCGTAATTTAATAATATGTAAGTGCCGGTAGGTTTGAGGAAATTTTTTTAATTTCTGGTAAACATAATTTATTTGGTTACCTAAAGAAATATATGGCTTCTCAATGTTTCATTAGATTCGATAAAAAAAATTTCATCATATTCGGAAAATTCATCAGTGAATATATACTCGTATATTTATGCTGGATCTGTGACAGCTTAATTGAAGTTAGTTAAAAATTGAGTAAAACCAAACATATTTGTTGCAATTTTGTTTTATTTTTATTTATTTGCACAAGCCTCATTTAAAATTCAAGTAGAGATGCAACTGGTACAACACTTAGAGCCCATCTTAAAAAAATTCCAAAAAGTTAAATGTTTTTCCCTATTCAAATTAACTTTATTTACCTTTCCTCTTAAAATACTATACGCTAAAACCCGTGCGAGCGAAGCCCCGGGCAAAAGCGAATCTAATACACAGAGTCGGTACTGCAAAGTAAGTCATTCCAATCGTTTGATGCTCTCAAATAGTTGTTAACCAATACAACTCTATGTAGTTTATTGAATGTATCTGATAAAAGACATAGATACGGAAAGAGTGGAAGAGTGATAACAAATTAGATGTGGAATCGGCATTTTGTTAGGATGATTAAAGTTATTTTTAAAAGACAAAGCAAATGACGGTGTAAAAAAAGACTAGATAAAACAATTAATTTTGCTATCAATGCATCTGATTTAGCGACTAACAGGATATGAGTTTTATATTACTGTATTGTTTATCATATTGAAATAAATGTAAAACACCTACCTGTGTTATGAGAGTGTATTTTAATTATAATTCTATCACCAGTAAAAGTCTTAAAACAGCAGATAACTTATAATTACACGCAGATTATACCTCATTTTTACTTTTTGCATTTTTATTAGAAGATAACACTTTATTTGTATTTGATTTATTTAAAAATGGATGTTAAGAGAAGCAACTGAGACTGAAAATATGAAACATGTGAAATTGCTGAGACTGGATTCTTCCTATTAACAATACTATGAAACAATATTGAGCATATTTAATAATGTTTGCGGAAATGATGAATAAATATAAAAAAACTGTCAAGCACGAGTAGAACTCACACTACAAGGGATCCGCATACATTTAGGAATTTATAGACATTTAATGGTACATAATTTAATTGTTAAACTACGCATATTTTTAAACGAAAACATATTGCCTGCTATATCTTTTACATGCACATATTTAAAGAAAATATTTTTTATATGAGAGAACCCCAGATTAAAGATTTTCCAATTTTTTTCTTTAATGCTGTGAGACCTTGCTTCTTGCTAAATTTCACGATTCTAGGTCAACGGGAAGTAGCCTACAGGTTTTAATTTACTTGCGAGTGTCAAAAAATGCGGTATAACTCGCGGTATTCATAGGATTTTTTTAATAACATTGACTTAGATGACCATTGACTGGATTTTTTGACAAGATATCAAATATTCTATTTTTACAAGAGAATTTAATTTAATTTAACTTGATGCCACCACGCTTTCTTGTGAAGAAGGGACTTGGCCGATAGATAAATAGGCAGGCGAATAATGAAATGATCCTTTAAAGGTTTCCTTTCTTCCTTTTAAGGTACGGATTTTAAAACATTTTTTATTTATTTGAGAGCTCAATTATAACACTAAACATTAATATTAATAACATTTCAAAAATGAATAATAATTGTTCATGTCATTTATTTCATTCTTAAAAAAAATAATGTCCAACTTACAGGCAGACTTAAAGTGTTGGACATGTTTAAGTACCAGAGATGCAGGTGGTTTTAAAAGTGAATAATTAATAAAAAATAAAAAGAATATATCCATTACTGCATTCTTAAAGCGTTTAATAGAGCAGTAAAAATGTAAACAGTTTGACGCACCTCGAAACACCGCTTTAATGCATGCAGGTGTACAAATAAGAGGTGAGTGCTTTATAATATTTATGCAAGTTCTTGGCTCATGAGGTGAGCTAATGATTATGTACTTTCTTGTAACATCCAGGAGTATAAAGCACCACTAAACTTAAAATCAAAAGGTTGCCAACATAATTTTTGTAATAATTTAAAAAATAACAAATCAAAAACTATCTCCGTCAGAGCTGGAAGGAATAGTATCCAGCCATGCCGATTATAAAATATGAGGGAAAGAAAGAAAGGCAACGTAAGCTTTTTTTTAATACATTCATTTTTGTTGATTTAAATTTCAGTATATAAGTTTCTTCAACAAGACAAGAAAAGTCAATTAGTAACCAAAAAGGTACACCGAAAAGTCACAGAATCAAGAAAAACCACTGTCTCCAAGTTATCGAAATCATGAAAATAAACTAAACAATTTCAGCAATTTTAATTTGCTAAAATGTTCTTTAAATGTGATCAGCTGTGTGCACTGTGTTAAAATTAGTGTGTTGTATTAAATATATTTCATAAAATACAAAATTATTCATAAAATGCAAGTAAATCGTTTCGCAAATATGTTGATAAACAATTTAAATTTACATGCACGTAAAATTGTTTTCAACCTGTTAGTAATTTCCCAAATCGCTTATTGAATAACAGCTTTACAGGAATCTGTATACTTTATAATTTCTTTTTTAATACTGCTATCGAAAGGAAAACGTCATTACATTTCCAAAGTGATTAATATGTGAACCTATTTTAACGTGCGGTTTAACCGTCTCATAAACTTACGTTATGAGACTACAGGGTAGGGCGGGGCTAAAAGTCCGGCGAGTAAGAAGTCCCAACATAAATATCTCAGTATTGAACAACGCTAGAAACAAATGAATCACACGATCGAGCGCGGGGTGAGGGGTAAGCACGTTGCCGCAACTCGTCAGTCCGCTCGGTATTCACATGCTAGTAACAGGGCTATCGAAATGTTTACGCGCCTAAAAGTAAAAAAACTGTGTCTTTTAATTTCTTTATAACATCGCTTCACATAAGAAAAAAAGAATAAGGTAAATATTTATTACATTCTTATTGTATTCATAATAAATGCATGCTAATAAATTTTATCTATTGTTAACCGTTTTTATTTTATAAAATTGCAAATCACTCGACGTAGGTACGGCGCAAGAAGTACATTGAAGGGACTTCTTACCCCGTAAGAGTAGTCCTTTACGTTTTGTCGCACTTACCTATAGATTTGTTAATTAATTAGTGTTTAATTTTTTTTTCAGAATGCAAAACTACAAAAGGAAGACTAGTAGAAGTAGTAGCAGTCTCGTCTGCAGGTTCTCACATGTAGACGAGACTAATAACGCGGAAAATACGCCATCACTTATAAATGAGCTAGATGAAAATCAGCCATTACAATCAACCAAGAGCATTAACTCCTCAGCCTTCTACGTCTAAAGAGATATTTTTGCCTGAAGTTGTTCGTCCTGTGCCTAAAACCGGAACCCGTGTATCCTTAAGCACCAGAAAACGCCGCAAAGCTACCACCCCAACTGACATGCCTGAAAAAAATGCCTTAGAGAAAGAACAAGAGAAGCGTAAAGTGAAAAAACTTAAATTAACCAAAGTAACTAAGCAGAAATTGACAGTAAAGAAGAAAATCCCTAAAGAAAAGACTGAAGAGGAAGTAGCATCTTCTTCTGAAGAAGAGTATTTTTGTATAATATGTTGCGAATCTTATTCAGAGAGCAAATCAGGCGAGAAGTGGATCCAATGTTCATCGTGCAAATTCTGGGCACATGAACGGTGTGTGGGCTCTAACTTAAAATTTAATTTTGTTTGCATTAATTGCAATAGCGATAATGACTAAATAAAACTAACTGATACCCATTAGATTTTTTAAACAATTCATGTTTCCTTTTAGGGTTTAGTTCATTATTGTTTTTGGTTTATGTTTTTTTAAGTTTTATGATAATAGTAAAACATATGGATATTACAATAATGAAATTTTATTAATCTTATGATCGTAATTACCTTATTAATTAGCCATTACAATGAATGGACTTTTTACCCAGAGGGCAAGAAGTTCAGAATTCATCTTCAGCTTTTATGCAATTTTTTCCCCAAACCAAATAAATAAACGCACTTCTATGTGTTTGGATGTTAAGCTGAATTGTGTGAAATTTCTTGCAATAATTTTGTTTGTAAGAAAATGCTCAATTTTTGGAATTATAAGTTTTAGAGTGAACGATGAGACTAATAGCCCCACCCTACCCTGCTATTGCCTGCTAATTTTAAACTGTGAAAATAGTACAATTTGTGTCATTTACGTTCAGAAGAGTTCATCAAGAAAAAGACATGATTTATATAAACAAAAAATAGTCATGAAAATCTATTCTTTTTCACTATTCCTAACCCCGTACAAAACATGTTTTTGTTGAAATTAAATAAACTAAAGACAATTTATTTACATGTACCAAAAATTGCTTCAGTTCTTTTAGTATTTCATATAAATTATTTTATAATAAACTGCAACTATACGAAAGCGATCTTTGACAATCTTCAATTAATTTTTTTCGCATATATATTCAACGAATGTGAATCCTATTAAATATTTTTTTCCAAAACAAAATCCATTATCAGACGTAAAATATAATTTGAAACTAAATAAATTGAAGGGTGATAGTATTCAATAACGCATTATATTTTTGACATCTAATAAAATGAGAAACTGACAAAATATCATAAGAACATAAGAAAAAGAAAATCGTTTTTTACTCGAAAGTAATCTTTTTTCCAAGTCGTCCCCACATATCTCCACTAATTACTAATAAATATACTTTCGCATTTCCCTGTCCTGAGTACTGCAGAATAAAGTTTATAGCGGAAGTCATCATATTGTGACCCAATAATGTATATTATTGATTTATAAATAAGATATGACTAACATACTGTATAGTTATCGGAATTACTCGGATGAAAATAAAAATAAGTCGTAGTTTAAACGATATACTCAGGGTTAGGCGTTAGTTAAGGTTATTGTCACAGATCTGAAGAATACCAATGTGACAAATAAGAACACATCCACCTAATATGATCCAAAACCGGGGATTTTCGGCGGTTTCGGGGGTTTATTTTTGATGACAATTTCATTATATCTATCCTTTAGGTCATGCAATTAAATAAGTCGTTTTCAGTCGGTTCATAAAATAACAGCTTTTAATAAGATATTAAGAAGAATTTATTTAAATAAACTGAAACACAATTCTAAAACAACAAAAATCTTACAGAAACAATGTTCACGACGCGAACTAATCTGGGGCTGCACTAATGATTTAGTGGCCGACATTTTTTTTTTCGTTCATTACTTAATACGCCCCTTGTGTTTAACCGACATTTATTTTCATTTATTACTTAATTCGCCCCATGAGTTTAATCTACATCATATTGGGCAAGTTATACTTAACACAATTTAACAAAACTTTCTTGGTGGGAGATATAAGTTATAAATGACCAATAATATTCAAGATTATTTGGCAATCATGAAAAATAACTTCGAGTCATTCAAGGTAATTGTCACAAAATGGAATTTTAGAAGGTGAGAACTTGCATGCGATATTTTTTTCTTTTCTTAATTGTACTAAGGAGGTTCATCCACATAAATGTGGATATGTTATAGGAAAATATTATTTATGAGATTATTTTGAAGAATATACAATTCAGAAATAACCGATGCCGCTGGCACGTATTTCCCCTTTTTGAGTATCGCAATCATTGTCATCATTTTATCGTTGTAATCATTTATTGTATGCGTTAAAATTGTATTATATTTACTTATGAAAATAAAAACAAAGACTATCGTATGTCTTTTTTCGTGCTTTATACAGGGAAAGACGTACCGCCACTGATGATCAAGTACAATTTAACAATTTATTGCTTTTTCGTACAGTTGAAACTTCTATAAACGAAAGAGAAAATGATTCCATTTTAACATCGATAGAATGAAATATAGTGGAAAATAGCACTTTGTGAGTAGGAAAACTTTCTTATATCTTTTATCTTTTTATAGATATTTATATTCAACTCGACACATTTCAGCCATGTAAGTCTAGTTAATGAATTTATTTTAATAATGTTTCGCTTCACCATTACAAAAACAAAATTTTTTCTTTTAATAAATAAATGAAATATACTGACATCGGTATAGATAAACAATAATCCCTATAGTAATATTTATTTAATGTATTAATTATTTGCGAAAAGATTTAAAAAAGAAAAACAAAAATTTACTAAATAATATATTTTGCTAATATTTAAAAGATTTACAAACCGAAAAGTATTTTTCATAACGCAAAATGTTTGATTATTTATTTAAAATAGAAAATTTCGATTTTAGTAATAAAGTCAACTCTGTCAAATATTGAGAGTTGTCAAATATTTTTAACTTTTTTTTTAATAATATTACCTATAACATATTGTTTTGGGAAAAGGTTTACATATCGGCGAGTGTGACAAAATTGTGGTACATACAACATTTTTGTTGACACTTCGATTACATTAATTACCCTCTACAAATAAAAAAATCGTATATAGACATCGTTGTCAAAAAAAATGTTGAAAATTATTTTAGCTCCCTCGGGTTTAATCATAGTTATCAAGAAGGTCTTCATTTTCTAGATTATATTGTCCTTTATTAATCTTATATTTGTTACTAATGTCTGCCACTAAGAAATATCAAGAATCATGTCATCTTATATTTGTCTCTTCCTTTAAGATGTTGCGCTTTAAGTCGTGCATAACGTTCAAATAGTGTTTGTATACTTTGTGAGAGGGAGCAAATCTGTAAATAAAATCATAGTTCCGAATAAAACTTTGTAATCAATTTCTTAAACATTATTTTCACTTGGAAATCATCGGCTAAGTAAAATGTAACTTAGATATATCAAAGTCAAGGTGAAAGTCATAGCTTAAAATTTATTACATGATCGCTTATACCATTAATATTATAATAAAATGTACCGGAATTAGGTGCAAATTTGACAAAACTGTCATCCGTGAGTTTTCTGATGACTCCAAAGCAATCATTAGTACGAGCGGCGAATTAACTTTGCTGATCATAATCTCGTTTTAAAGATAAATAAATCACATGACCGTCATCAAGATAAATAAATTACATGACCGTCATCATGCTCTGTAAATAAGCCCTAGAAAAAAATATATTGTTCCTGTTTTTGATATTCATTAAATTGTTAATTTCCTCTTCTATTTATTTATTTCTTGGAGGTGTAATATCCGTAACATATTCTTGGCTCTTTACTCATAAATATACTTATATCATTTTAGCCCGTATTGAGTATCGCGTGTATTTATACCCAATATTTTTAAAAAAACTTACGCATATTCTTAGCCATTGGCACTAATAAAAGTAAACTATTTATTAGTTATTAAGTAGAAAATATATGTGCATTAAGAACGACGTATGTAAAAAAAAATTATTTGCGGTCGCGGTTATTGTAAAAGCGTGATTTGAAAAATATAAACTGCTTTTCAAGGAAATGTTTGGATATATTTGGCGTTAATTTTATAGAAATTCATTATTAACAGTTAAATGAAACTACGTGATATAATATTATTTCTACTTTCCTTAAGTTCTTCACCACGACCTAGGTGTCGTTGTATTACATTTTTAGGTGGGCTATTAGCAAACATATCAATCTTTGCTAATAGCCCACAATGTATATATATATATATATATATATATATATATATATATATATATATATATATGTAAATATATAAACAATCCCAAAAACTAACAATTATAAAACGCAAAAGGATTTATAAATATGACGCTTCCAAAAAAGAGTTTATAAATATGATGTTTACGAGTATCAGCTAATTTATAAAGTATTTTCATAGCAAGAATGTTTTTCATATCGATTTATTTACTGAATTCATTGCAGCTGAAATGTTTGCATTCAATATTTTGTTTTTTTATTTTCAAACACTTTGTGCATAAAGTGTAAGCTGTCTAAATATTACGTCATGCTTCGCGTTTCATTTGACAGTTACATATAACATTATTTCTGAATGTTACAATAATAAATTTTCAGTTTACGTATATATTGAAAAACAAGCTTAAATAAAATAAACCTTTCATTTGTTCAAAGCATTTTACTTATGACGCATAACAAATACTAATGCGACAAGTGAACATTTTCAAAACAAAAATTCTTACTGATGTAAATTAAATTTGTATTCGACAATGAATTAATAATTGAAATATGTGCTCATTATTTAACACTTGTTATAACAAAACATAAATATAATTTCACGAATCTATATGCAAGACGTATTTGTGTTGTTTACCACTTAACTTAGTGTCAAACATCTGTCTAAATGTCACTTACTCGCCGATTCTCTTTTTAATTATATTATTTATGCAAATGTTTCTTTTTTATTGTGATGCATTAATATATCGATGATGTATTGATACATCGTTTTAATAACATTTTTTGATGATGACAAATAAGAAAAGGCAAAACGAACATTAAAAGAACTGCTTTTTACAGTATTTCAAACAATTCAGTTATGTCTTGGTCTAATATTTCTTTATTCATTTCTCAACGTAATGATATATTATTCAAATATTGTACCTCCTTTCATTTTTAGAATACAAAATATATGAACATGACGAATATCATTAAAATTATTTTATAGTTTTGTATCATATGCGCATGAAGAAGACAGACTTAAAACTCTGCTAAATCGAAATCTTCGGGTCGAGATGCTTTTAAATTTCTATACCAGTAACTTATTTTAGGGAACAATTTTTGAAACTAATGAAAAAATGTGCTAAAATATAAAATGTATATAATTTATTTATAATCAGTGAAGAAAGGTATAAACAAGTATTTCAAAAAGTAAAATATGAAACCAATTTTGATCTAACACTTTACCAAATTTCTGGTTCGAAAGCTGTTTGCTTAAAGTTATAAAGTAAGAAGGTTTTGGCATGGATTAACAAGTAGGTACTTTACTCTATTACCGTTTTTTCTTGTATCTTAAACAGAGACTTCTAAAATCAGTTTTACATATCATAGAGGGAAAATAATGGGCTTGATGTCCCCAAAGCAGGCTTTTTATTTACACTGTAATATTAGAACATTAAGTGAAATTATTCTACGAGATATTATTTACTTACAAAAGTATTTTTTATTAGAAAAAATAAAGAATTAATTTTTTTTCTTTGAACGATTGCATCGACACGGGTCGGTTGGTTTAATATTTATAACAGTTTATTTGGAGGTGCATCGTATTAGAAATTATGGAAAGTATCTCACGGACCGTACACAGAAATCTTCATGGCGAGAAAAATATGTACTTCTTATCCTTTTAATGCTTTTACGTATGAATTTAGGAAGGGTTAAAAAATAAAACGTGAACTGAATGAGTAAGATAATATTTTTATATGGTATAATTATAAAAGTATTCCAAAATATTTAATAACATTTATCTGATTCTTTACCCTTTTCACAAAGCGGTGATATTAACAAGTTTCTGGTTGTTACTCGACATGTTCAAGTGACGCGTAGCTTGTTGTTAGGTCTTTAATTTAAAAACTATATCATTCAATATTGTGCAAGGATGTGTGTTTAAAATAAGAAATTAACTGGAAATATTGTCATTGAGAATGGATTATCTTCTGTCAATATTACTTCTTTCCATTCGATACATGGTAATTTCAGTGGAAAACAGTCGTGGTTTGAAGCGACACATAATTATTATTGATTAATTCGTTTACGTAAGGTCAGTTTTATTATTAATTTTGAATAGCATAATAATATTATAATATCCTGTCAAAATAGTATTTTTCGTCCAATAAAAGATTACTGGAAGGATAAACAATAAGCAATATTTCAGCGCGATGTCAGTTTATATACTGAAGACCTGTTTTAATACCGACTTAAATATTTTAGTCGTTCGATATTGTCCTTAAATTTTATTAAAATACCTGTCTACTATACATAAAATATATATTTGACCGGTTAATTTAAATATAACTTTTCCAAAGGGAAACGTATTTTTTGCTAATTTGTTTCATTTATTTTTTCTAAAAAGTAATTTTCATAAAGGCCTTGGAGAATAATTTTAAGACCCTTTTGCCTTAGAACATCCAGCTCATTGTTACTCTACAATGCTCTTCGTTTATCAATTCAAATTTAGGTACATTGTTATGGTTTGTTAACACGGACATGGTCGCAAAACGTTAAAAAAGTACGTTTTATATATTTTAAAAATTATCGCTCTCACAATTATAGAATAATATAGTACACAACATAATACTTCTTCTTTTATGGTACTTTAATTGCTTGTGAAGTTTCAAACAAAACATTTTATAATTTGTGTATCAATCATTTCTATCTATTGCAGTGAAAACAAAACGATAAATATTTACAAGATATTGTGTTGACAACAACGATGATATAACAATGGTTTAGAGCAAAGATGAAAATAAAATAAACATGGTAGCAATAGAATAACCCTGAAACCATTGCTTGAGAGAAAAAAAAGCAAAATAAGGTCATTAGAAAACAATGTAGACTGAAACAAAATATAATAATTCAAAATTACTTTCAAAAATGTTTCCCAAAATGAAAGTGTAGTAAATAGACTCTTTAATTTTAAAAATATGGTTGCGGTATACGTGGAATTGACTAGTTTCTTATGAAATATGAATGTGTAAAAAATCTGGATCTAAAATCAATATCGAGTACTATTACACTAATAATCTAAGCAACGTATTGCAGCTGTCAGCGGTATTCAACATCGGCATTGAAATGAAGAGTAAGATATTAAAAATAATCGTAACATTTAAAGACTTAAGAAATCAGTATTTCCAAAAAGTATGAGGTTTTTTGCTTATTAAAATAAATTTCGACATACAAGTAATTTACGTCCTAATTTAACATGTCATAAACCTTAATTTAAAATGCAAATAGCATTAGAAATGTAAATGTGAATGATAATTTACTCAATAATTTAATAAGATTCTAGTTATGCCTACTTCCAGCATGCATCAAAGTTAGCATCCGAATCAGGTAAATATGTATCTGTTATGCTTTCATGTTTAATACAAATGATCAATCAGAATTTGTCAATAGAAGATATTTAGCTTATTATTGTTAATAAGAAATTAGAAAGAAGTAATTTGGCTTTTTTTAGATTTTTTTTTTAATTTTCATAACCAATTAGAAAAAAACAAGTAAAAAATTATATTTATAGCAAAGAAAGCAAAGAAACACTTTTGAAAGAGATTTGTAAGGTTAATTCATTTTAAATATTTTCAGATTGCTGGTCCATATGTTTGATAGAGTATGATTTAAAAGAGAAATGTACCTACTTGACTTTTTTCGGCCGGAAATGGTCAAGAATATTTTGCATCCTACAGTCTGTTATTTCCAATATTTGGAACAGTCTAAAATACATAAAGTCTGCCATAACTTCAGTTTTGGGTCGAAGTGCAGTTTTATTCAATGTATTAAAAACAGTAGAAGCTTTCTGTATATTTTAATATAATTGTATGAAAATAAAATACTATAAGTATTATTAGTTTACACAAAATATACCATATTATTTATAAGAAATCATGTAAGTACAGTTTTTAGCAATATTTAAAAAAAAAACAATCTTTAATAATAAACTGTTTTGTATATTTTGATCTCATGTAAAATATGTTGATTAATTGTTTTACTGCAATTAAAATGGTTTAAACGTTTAATTAAAAAACACGCCAGGCATACTTCCGATTTCTTCTTTTAATGATGACTACGATTAACGACACGTTTTGCAAATATTTTTTTATCTCATTATTTTTTTTTAGTTTACGCTCTATGAGTATTTTAAACTCTAAATGAAATGGTGAAAGTTTCGTGTTAACGAACTAAGAGATATTTTTGTGTTAAATTTTTGAACTTTAGCTGATGGTATCTTTAATATAAATACAATTTTGTTTTAGGAATAATAATTTATCATTTCAGGTACGTAAATTAATGTACGAATACAATTTAAATACTAATTATGCAAGTAATCACTTATAACGAGGTATAAATTTATAATTTCCAACTAAGTCTTTATAAATATGCTTTGATGAAATAATGAAAGGATGTAGGACATTACTTTTCAAAACATTACATCATTTATTACACCTTCTATTTTAAATGACAATATTGGCCAAATATTTTCTAAGACCTATGAAATAAATCCATAATAGTGGATTACATTATACTGCAAAAGCTAAATGAAAGAATGTAAACATTAAAATAGATATAATGTTAAAATATTATAAAAATAAATATACGGAAATAGAAATTTAAATGCACAATTTAAAGTGTGTTATCATTATTTTTTCTAGCTAGTTTTACTTCGCCACATTGATCAATACTCGAACTTTACTAATAAACCATAGGGTTTATTAGTAAAGTTCGAGTATTTCGATAATTTATAGGGTTGTTTCCAAATAGAGGAAGGGGTTTTGTGCGATCTGAGGTGGTGTCTAAGACGTAATCTGCGACTTGGTACTTTACAAGACGTAATGATATTCGTAATACATTTTCGAGGTTTCTTTTGTTATTGGATGTTTTTGAACGTTTTTCTCTATGAACTACTTAAGACTCTGAAGTACTCCTTTAATATCTTTGGTATTTAACTGAGTGACGGGAATAAAACTTTGTTTTTGTATGTGTTTCTGCTTGTCTACGTTGTGGAATAAGTACGAGATGATGTTATATATTTTTATGTGCCCGTGTTTACGGAAAGCTCTTTTGAAGTCGGAGATGGCTAATTATATTTAGTTTTAAGCGAAAATATGAATAGCATATTTCTTAAAACATTTAAAGATAGTATATATTAGAGTGAAAAGAAGAGTCCGAATGATGGATCTTAGTAAACAATCATGTTTTTGTCCTTTAATTCCAGTTCGGCATGGGAGTACAGGATTTCGGATTATACAAGTTCTTAGAAATTTCTATTATTTTTTATTACTTCTATATAAGGTCCTACACCTTAGTCTAAATAGGTAGAGATAGATTTTATTTGCGTTCTGTTTAGATTGTACTCAGGATCAATTATAATCGTGTTAAATTATGAATTTTGCGATATTATAGATAGAGTTTTTAGATATTACGAGTAGGGGTCATTGAGGATAGCTAAACTAAATAAATGGTCAATATCCTGAAAGTTAGATGAAGGTTGAGTTATTAGGGCTTCAGAAGAACTTATTATGGATTTTGGAAATTATAAGATTCACAGGCTAACGCCAGAAGGCGTCGACTGCAGAATTTTATTTGCCTTTTTGCTAACTATTCTGTATTAAAATTCTTCAAATTTTAGGCACCAATGTTGAAGATTGCTACTCGGATCTATATGATTAAATAGCAACTAAAGTGAGACGTGATTGGTAGCAATGTTAAATGTTCGGTCAAACTGATCAATTAGAAATTTATTCATGGTTGGAATTTTAAATTGATTTCAAATATTCTATCAACGATGGCTATTAAATTTTCAAGGTCAAACGGGTAATGATAATATTTTCTAAATATTCATAATATCAAATGCCTTGAAGGACAGAAAGAGGAGAGTTTGTCAATCTTTAGATAGTTGCAGGAGCAGTCTTTAAGTTAAATAACATGCATGTGAATTCGGAATGTATTTGCGGAATATTAAATGCGATTTTGGGCATCTTGTATATTTAGTGAAACCCTGAATTGAGATCAAATATCTAAAATTATGTACACTTGCCTAACTGGTCCAGAATTTCAGATATTTGTGGTAAAGGGAGAATCGTCTATTGAATTGTCATTCAGATAGTTGGTTAATACTGACTTACTTAGGTTTCCAGATATTTAAAGAGAAGGATTTGTTATTTAGCCAGGTATACGCGATGGCATACTAATTTTCTTAGTAAATTTTTTTCTACATATTTTCATGTAAAAATAAAACAGCATCATCAGCTAACGTAACTATTTCTAGTTTTATCAGGTAATTTATTGAAATTAAAAAGAGTATCGTTCATAATGTGTTGTCTTTTGGAAAAACGAATAAAAGTGTCAGTGGTTTTCGAACAGTGTTATTAATTTTTATGATTTCTGTTTGATAGGATTGTGATGTATGAGAGTGATTTCTGTTCATAAGTTGTGACTTTTCCAAGAGAAGGTCTTGAGATGTGTAGAGTCAAATATTTTGCAGATATATAGAAACACAGCTAAGTGTTTAGTATTAGCGTCAATGTACTCAGTTACAAAATTATTGACTAATGTTGGTGCAAATTGAGTCCCTTTCTCTTTTATGAACCCAACTTGAAGTCAAAGTAAAATACAGCTTTTATAAAAAAAATTGTCAGCCTCCTGTTTACTTAGAGTTCAACACTTTTACTAAATACATTAACAAAATATGTTTATAATAGTTTTGGTTCTGCCATCTTACCGTTTTTGGATATTGATACGATGTTGGTTTCCTTAAATCGCTTAGGGAAAATTCTGCCAACCTGTATTGTAAATATAAATAAGAAATTCTGGAATATACTAAGAAAAATTATGCGTCAAGTCAGTTAGGTTTTCTAGATGAATTATTCCGATATATATATATATATATATATATATATATATATATATATATTATATATATATATATATATATATATATATATATACATATCTCGTAATATCATCATGACTGACAAAGTTATGATATATATCATATCATATTACAAATCATATTAATATAATTTAAGTAAGACAGCGGTCTCAAATTATTATTTGGACAGATAAGCATTTATACCATAGATCGAGTTGTGGAAGTAATTCCATTCAAGTGATCATTTTTTGTGATTATACACAAGATATGCATTACAAGACACATAAGATAATTATATAATTCGAGTTTGAATACCATAAGTCAGTTTAGATGTTGAAAAGAAGTTTTTTAATTTCACTGTTATGTAATGGAAATAAACAGGCTTATTATTTATATTATTAATATCATACGTAGTATTACTTCCTTATTGGGGGTTTAAGAATATTTTTAATTGTATTTGTATAATTTGCCATCCCTTTTAAAACAAATTTAGTAGTATTTTTACAAAATTTACCTACGTATATTATTAGGTCTTAGTATAATAGACGCGATGGTATATTGAGTTGATAAAAAGGCGTTAAAAAGGCGAGTTCGATTTCCTACCGCTTGTCGAACGGGGCTGGAGTCACGTTTGTAATCGCATAGCCAAATGCCACCGACCAATGTAGATAACAGCGCTACTAATGTAGGAAGCGCCCGTGTCCCGTGAATTAATTCATGTGGATCTGTTAAGATATTATTTTATTTACTCCATGATCAATTTCCCTAAAGCCATCTATTATAATAAGTATAGAGTGTTTTGTATTCAAAAGTTAAATTTGCATTTTCCATTTCTTCCTTTGTTAATTGGTTTTCAGTTTATTATGAACATAACGTATACATTACCTCAAATGAAATATCAAGAAAATTTCATAGAAATTTATTTTGTTGTCCTTTCGTAAGGCACGAATAAATAAACGCACTCAAAGAAAAAACAGATAAAAAATTCAGAAAAGAATATTTTTCTGCTCTGTTTTTCATGATCCCTAATCCAAATTCTGCACTTTCGTTATCATATAACATATAACGAAAAAAAAATTTCGAATATTTGCTAACATTTCCATGGCAAATAAAATACTTTATACTTATAATATTATTTTAAATTAGCCGTACATCAGCGACAAACAAAAATCATCTCCTTACCGGGCCCCCTCACGGATAAAACACAGACAGAAACGTAAATTTATTCAATTATCGTCGGCTGTTTAGACAGTGTGTGTGTGTCGTATTAACAATAATTATAAGTAAAACATCTTTTCAATTTTGGTCACTGAAGTAGATAAATTCAGGTGTATACACACATATTACTACATATATATATATATATCTATATATATATATATATATATATATATATATATATGTATATATATATATATATATATATGTATATATATATATATATATATATATATATATATATATATATATATACACGTGTGTCTATAAACATATGTGAAAATGAATTAACATACGTTATTTGATAGATAGCTTTTAAAAAAAATTAACACGGTGTTTTGAAAATTAACTATTGTCAAGATATCGCCTTAATGGTTTTTTAAAGAATTCTGGAATATAAAAATCCAAATTGAGGAAATTTCTCCTTTTCCTATTTGTTATATCATATTGATAAGTTTCTGCATTGAATATACATGAATCAAATGTCGATTTTTTTTAGGTATTTAAATTTGGTTATGAGATCTATCTCATAACCACATTTATTATATAATTTTGCTTCAAAATGATTTAAAAGCAGAATTTAGACAATGAGAAAAATGTTTATTATAGTTTGTTTTTGTAGTAGTTTTGCAGTAATAGTTAGTAAAAGTTTCAAAAATTTCAATACAAATAACTATGATTGACTTTTTTCAGTATGACAACAATAATGATGTAAAAAATATCGGGGCTTACTTATAAATTTGATGTGGTATTCAGAATGCTGCCGGTTTATAAAGTTTACGAGAAGCATTTGAAAACATTACAGCATTGTTATTAGGAGAGAATATATTATATGTCTTTGTTTCCATGCATACATATGATAATGCGAGTTTTTTTGTCTGTTATGTTCATTTATTATTACAAAACATGTCACTGAACTAACTGAACTATCAGTTAGGAAAGTTTGGACAACCATTTTTTTATTTATGGAAAAATTGCTTTAGCTAAATCCAGACAAAATTTTCTGAAAGAAAAACGATATAAAATTAAATGCTAATAGTAAGTCGGTTGCTAATAGCATTTCGTGCAAAAAAGTAGTTTAAATCAAAATACATTAGTATACCCATAAAGTTCAATGTTTATTAAAACCAATAACTTTATTGGTATTAACCAATAAGAACCCATCATTTTATGTGGAATTGAGTATTGTACTTTTATTTTAGCTGATGAAAAAGAAAACGAAGGATATTCAGAAATATTTCTGCAGCAATGAAGCTAAATGATCTTTGGAGAAGTTATTGTAATGATAAATTATACAACTAATACATAGAGTCGGATAGCATAAAGTTGTTAAATCTTATTATGTCCTATTATATGTCCTATTTATAGATGAAATAACATTAATCTTATCAAGAAAAGATAAATATTCTGCATGCGATGCCTAAGGAGTATGGAAAATTACCTTAATATCATGGAAGAAGAGAGATAACTCTTAGAGAAACCCGATCTCCAAACGTTTCATTTAATTGGGAAGTTAGATGAGAGAGCTTTGATCTATCTGTTCTTGGCCTCGGTGAAAGAATAATATATTTCGTTCATACGGTGACTGCGTATCATTTACCTTTTAAAAAGGAAAAACATTTTTGTTATTAATTTTTTGGGGATGTGCCTTTTTTCTAGTAGTTATGCCGCTGGTAAAATACTTGCAGTTCATTTTAAATAAAATTTTAAAGAGTTTAATGTTTATCCCTACTCAAATTACATTATCTTTCCTAAACCTAATAATACGCACTAAAATTCGTGCGAGCGAAGCAAGCCTAATATATATATTCGAACCTGCATAGTAAGTCATTCCAAACGTTTAATGCTCACAAATAGTTGCTAACCAATACAACTTTGTGTAGTTTAGTTAGTTTATTGAATGGATCTGGTAATAGAGATAGAGACGGAAACAGTGGGGGGAGATAACAAATTAGACGTGGAATCGGATTTTTGTTAGTCGATAACAAAATCGATTGTAAGCAATGATGCTATGCAACTTGGGCTTTACATTCTAAAAGTGGTTTTTTAAAAGATAAAATAAATGAGGGTGACAGAAAAGACTATAAAAAATGAATTTAACTGTAATTTCGTCTGATTTTGCGGCTCATAGCATGTGATTTGTCTACAATCACTATATTGTTTATGCAAATAAAAACCTCCCTGTGTGTTTATTTTCTACCACCAGTAGAAGTTTTATAAGAACAGGTAATTTGTAATTACATGCAGATAATACTTCATTTTTAATTGTAGCTATATTTGTTTTTGATTCATTTAAAATATTTTTACTCATATCTATCTAAACCAATAACGATTAATATTAAGTTATAATAGCAGAGTAACTGCGAATGTAAAAATGTTAAACTTACGAAATAAAATTAATTTCACTTTTTAATTTGTCTTAATATTTTATCTCATTTACTTCTACTTAAAAACTTAAATGATTTTCCTATTATTACAACATGTAACGAACAGGGAATTAAGACAAATTTTTCCCAAATGTTTTTGAAAATAACGTAAGATACATATTTTTAATTTTCTCAGTAACTTTCTTCTAGTTAAAAAGCAGAATACATACAAAACATGAATAAAAGAAATTCTATTTTTTCGTAGATTATGATAATCAACATTTTAATCTAAATTGTTGTCTAATTACTATTTTGTCACGAATTATTAGTCACAAAAACTATTGTGTTAAACATTGGAATAGATCCATGCTTATGGGAAGATTATAATTGCCGGCGATTAATTTAAAATTGAAATATTAATGTTATTTGTCATAATAAGGCTAATTATTGATTCTACCTATTGCCTAATTACGATTTCTAGAATATACGTTTGTGAACATATTAGGAGTATCATTTTTTAGAATATACGTTTCCAAGAGGAGTATTTGGAATTAAAAATTGTTAAAAATTAATAAAATAGGAAATTATCCATTTGCTTTCGTGTTTTTTTCAGTAAAGTTTAATATTTAAATAACCCGCTATATTAATTCCTCGATGTCAACTCTCTGATATACTTAACCTTTCTGTAATAATAGACTTTCGAGGGTAAGTTTCACCTCCGTTAATAGGTATTCCACGGTAGACTGGCGTTCGGTTACAATTGAGATAAAATTTCTGTGGTTAATTTACCTAGTCAGAAGAATAAATACTAGGATTGTTAATCGATACGTTAGGGCTTACAAGAACGAAAACAGTGGAAAACAGTTTTAAATTCAAAGAACGTTCCTGTTAGGCGCAAGTATGTATCACATTTTTCAACAATATATATGAACTCTAAATAGAGACTGAAATCTGAGTATTTTCTACGAATATTTTATAATTAATTAAAACAGCAATATTGATGAAAAACCATTGCAATACTTTTTTCTGATTAAATTACTGATATTTATATTTAAAAAAACCATGCTATATCGCTTATAAGGTGCGAAATTAGACTACTGTTTAGAGCGCTGTATATATTCGCCTAAATACTTTTAGATGTGCAACACGTACTGCACCGTCACGACTTCAACAAATGTTTCTTTTAATAACGGCGCATGATCAATGGTTATCTGGGACGAATGAACGATTCCGGTACAAGAGTGGGAGTACCTTTCAATAAATTCTTCTTCAACCGAGCGATGCAGCAGTCCTCGCATTGAGCATCGATGTCAAGCTTGTGCTTAGTGCCAAATAACCGAAAATATCCGTCTAAATTATATTCTCTTATAATCAGAAAATAAATCTTCGAAAAAATAAACTTGAGAACAACTACTACGAGCATAACTGCAGCATTTATCTTGAAGAAAAGAGAAAAAAAACAAAGGAAAGTTCTGATATCATGTAATTTAGATAGTAACTGATACGTGTAATAAATTCTCCATCTATAACGTCAATGTAAACGTAATTTACGTGCTCCATACGAACGAGTACGACGAGACGATACGAGTTAATTTTGTTAATTGAAAAATTATCTATACTTAATACTCACTAGCATTCTGGTCAAGTTACCAAATAAACTAGCAAGACGCACAGCTATGCAATATTTGAATAAATCAATGTGAGTTAATTTCGGGACTTCCGTAGCTTAGTTGGACATAAAATTAAATATATAATTTTTTAATTTTTTTAAAATCATATATTATTAAAATCATTATTTATTAGATTATTTTCTAAATTTCAAACATGTATCTGGAACAGATTATGACATACATTTCTCAGAAAAATGATGGCTATTTTGGTTTCAAGGGACTCATGTGGTGAAAATAAAAACTTAAAATGTTAATATTTATATACGCCTTGAAGCATTAGTAAGGGAGAAAATCTAAAAATGGATTTTTTCGATCCCTTTAAAAACACAAGAAATAACAGCCTCACCCATGAAGTTGCGGACATGGTAAAGAAGCAAGCACGATAGGGTTGTGCAGGTGTAAGGGCAGTGAGAGGCAGTACTAACAGAGTTCATTGTAAAATGATTGACATTCGCCATTTAAGGCTCTGCGAACATTTGACAATAAAAGTATTTATAATTTTTTGGGATTCCGGAATTGTCAAACATTTAAGATGTATTTTGATTTGTTTCTTGTACTACGTTCAAAATATATTTTCTTCGCTTCATATGCATTTTTAATAGCTTCTGAATTCAATAAGAACATTTAAGTTATTGCAATATTATAAAAACATTGGTGTCCACTTAAAGACATTAATTTGAAAATGAGTACAAATCTCTTCGATGAATTTGTTCATAAAAAGGATTCCATAAAATTACAAATTCCAAAAATTACAGTTTTGTTCCCAACGCATAACAGTTTTATCTTCCAATTTATATGGAAAACGAAGGACGGGAATGTCAATTAAAAAAAATCTTAGCAAGTGAAAAGTGTGAAAAAGTTGCAATGAGATACGTTACTACCTATTTTCCAAATACGTTATTTCGAATGATATTTATATCAAATACTCCGTACAATAAAAAGTAAAAGAAATATTTAAATTTATGTCGTGATCGGTTACAATCGCAACGATTCCTTCTTTACCATTTATGTATATTTCATTTTATTAAGGTCTCTGCACGCACTATTGTTTGAAAATAAAAATACACTGTACAAGAGTATCCACTTTGCTTAATACTTTGCAGGTTTAGGATTTAGGACGGTCAACCTAGATTCAAACTATACATAAAATAACTTTAATAATAATGAAATAAATTGGAATAGATTGGCATATTTATACAATTATAAATAAGAATTTTGAAATGAAACAAAAAGTGTTTGCTTACGAAAAATACTTTGCCCGAATTAAAGTATACTTTATCACAGGGTTCTCATTTCATCGCGAGTAGCTACATCGTGTACATAGATCCAGTTGCATATTTGACTAAACAGGTCGATCGTTTCCTTTCTATTTCATGTAACGTCAAAACATATACTTTTATATCTATCTTCACGATGCGACAAGTGAGTGAAATGATAGATTTGGTGAAACGAAAAAGACCCCGATCACTCTCGAGCTAGTGACATAGAGTTACATTCTGATTTCAAGTGAGCGAGTGATAGATATGATCGTAACATGTGAGCTATATCTTTTATATCTCTCACTCAAGAGTTTACACATCTCTCGGTAATATTAATAAGAAATAGAAAATAAATAATAATTCTACTATAAAAAAGGAAGAGTATATGCGGTTTTGAAATGTTTTCTGTGATTTCATATCATTTATTTCTTTCTTAAAAAAAATCCATGTCCAACTTATAGGTTGACTTAAAGTGTTGGATATGTTGAAGAACCAAAAATGCAAGTGGTTTTAAAAATCAATAAAAAATAAAAACACACAACAGATGAAATTAAAAGTCATATTAACTAATTTTTAATCCTTAACTAAGAGGCAAATCCACAACTGCATGCCGAAACTGGTTAAATAGCAAGAAAAAATGTAAACCACTAGGCGCCCCTCGAAACACCGCTTTAATGAACGCAAGTGCGCAAAAAACAGGTTAATGTTCAATAAAGTCTGGGCACGCTCTCGACTCATGAGATCAGTTATGACTTCGTTCCCTCGTGTAACAACCAGGAGTGTAAAGCACCATTAAAGTTGGGACCAAGAAGCTATTACCATAATTTTTTTATAAATTTAAAAAATGGCTAATTAAAAAATATCTCCGTTGGAACTGGAAGAAATAACATCCAGCCATGCCCAATAATTTTTTTTTAAATCGGTTCATTATTCTCGATTTTTTATCTCCTGAGGTTCCTTCAAGGAGAAAATATGATTGCACTGGTTTCAAGACTACTACGGTCTAAAAAAGTCATAATACGCCCCAAATTATCGAAATCTTGAAAATAAATCAATTGCTTCATTCATTTGATTTAATCAGTCGATTCAATGTCAAAGAAAATTTGGCAATTTTAATTTTTTTAAACGTTCTTTAAATGTGATTGGCGATGAGTGCAATAAGTTCCATCGAATACTCTTGGAATAATAAAAAAAACGGACTCGATTATATTTTTGAAATTAAAATTAATATGTTGCTAGTAAAAAAACATGTTTCACAAGAATGCAAGTAGATTTTGTCTCAAATATGTGGCAAAAAATTATATTTACGTGTAATAAAATTGTTTTTAAGCCGTTTGTAATTTCTCCAACTGCCGGTCGAATAATAGTTTTATGGGAATTTACATTCTTGATAATTTCTTTAATGCTGTTATACAAATGAAAAGAAAACGCCATTAAAATTGAAGAGTAATTAACACGCATTCCTAATTAAACGCGAGATTAAACTATGTCACAAACCTGAAACATTGTGTATTACCCACTAACTTCAGACTGTAAACAATTATTTACAGATTTTTTTTAAATTTAATATTGTGCTGAAAATTTGTGATTATGAATTTTAATAGCTATGAAAATACGTATAAGATCTAAAACGTAAGGCGCAATTTACCTACGTCACTAACAATCAAAGCTATTCAAAATTCACAATCACAAATTTGCAGTGTAACATGTATGGGGTTATAATCTGTATTGGATTATAAATCTTCATGGAGCAAGGAGAGATTATTTTAAGTTTTTAGTCCATGTTAAAAACATTAATTTATTCTTTTTGTCAATAATTTTTATTCGATTTTTAGTATTATTTGTTTGAAAATTAGCAATCTATTTTAAATATCTTGGTATTGATATTAATAATAATTTCTTTATTTCTGACATATTGCGTTATATACATTAACAGTCCAAACACTGTTAGTAAATTAAACACTTATTTCATAACGCATGAATGAAATACGAACTCTTTTTCTTATCAAATTATGGCAAACTGTATATTACTTTGCGATAAGTCGAATAAATGCGATCGCAGTATCTTCGATGTTACGTTCGAATAAACTTCTTCATTGTTGTGGACTCCTGATATTTTGGTCTCTAGCTCAAGGGGAACTTAGTTTAAAAAATTTGCCAAAATCTTGTGTTACTTTTTATACTAGAGCCGCGGTCTCCTTGTATACGACGCAATAAAACCTGTCAGCAAAACGGAGCATATTGCGCGATTAGTCACAGTTACAGGTCTTAAAACTGTAATTTAAATATTTTCAATCTTTGTTTATAGATAAGTAATAATAAACAGTATAATACATACTTAAGACAAAATTATAAATATTTTAAGGAACTTTAGACTAAGTAAACATTAATAATTAATTCATTAATTAATTATAGAAGATTATGTGATAAACATTTACTATTAACTAATTAATTATTCATTATTATTGCCAATACAACCCTTGGTGTGGGCGCAGGTAAAGGGAGAAATGAGTTTGCTCCATCAGGCCATCACCAATGCCTCAAAGGCTTGCGAGATGAATATTTGAGAAAGTCAATTCAAAGAGAAGACATTCACAATGGCTCAATGGAGTACGATTCGAGTTATTGCTTCTTATCACTTCACTTGCGTTCACGCCAATTCTATAAGGTTATATTCGCAGTGATAAAGTGGCAAATGAACAACTTAATGACTATGTTGGTTTGCCAGTTGGTATAAATAATAAACCTTTTCAGGTATATACTGATGTACCTTTTGCAAAAGTTCTGCCTTCAGATCAGCATTAAAATATGTAATTTTATTGTCCTAAAGCCATTTTCGTATTTCGTCTATTCGATGTAGGTGCTCGATTAATTTTCTTCGAGTGGTAATGGAAATTACTCATAATGATTACGGATGGTTCTTCCAAGCTCAACAGCAGTCGGTGAAACCACTCAGTAAACTCTTCAGCGTTAATTTCAGAGTGATAGTCATTATTGTTCGATGTTTAGTAAATATTAAAAAGGGCGTAAGTCCCTGACCAGATGTTTTTTTTTATCGATAATTGCTTAGCATACTAGAAGATAGCGGCCATTGTATAACAAACTTCTTCATTCTTTTGTTTGGCTGGTAGTTTTGTCTCAAGCTCAATTTGTATTTAGTTTAAAAAACCTGCCAAAATATTCGGTGTTACTTTTTAACAAACTTCTTCATTCTTATGTTCAACTTGTAATTTGGTCTCTAACTCATTACAGTGTAAAATTTATTGTCGCGTGGGCATTGTCCTATGTGCCGAATAAACAAAGAGACAGAAAAGCAATTTATTATTACATTGTCATCTAGTTCTGAGCTACATTTTAATTGTCAAGTCTCTAGCTCATCGGGAAGTGAATTTAAAATCGTTTGCAAAATTTGTACTACAAACAAACAAACAGACAAGATAGCGACTTAATAAAAATTTGGTAAATTCTGATGAATTCTTTGATGTTATTTTCTATGAAGCTTACTTATGTTTACATATCAGCAAGTATGACAAAATTACGTACAATATTATTGATGACACTTCGATTATATTAATTACCCTTTACGAAGAAGAAACCGTAGACAGTAGTGTGAAATTTCGGCACTCATTTTCAAAACAAATGTTGAATATTATTTCTGTTCCCTCCAGGTTTAATCATAGATACCAAAAAGTTCTTCATTTTGTAGGTTGTACTGTCGCTTATTAATTTCCCCTTTGTCTTGTCTTCTTTATGATGTGGTATGTTAAGCCGTGCATAAAAACCAAACAGAGTTTATAAGAGCCTTTAAAAAAATTTGCTTTCGATTTCTTGATATGGTGTCCAATCTAAAAAGAATAATTAAAATAATTTTAGGACACTTGTAACTATTATTTATACTTAAACAAACAAAATAAAAACAGGAAACCACTGACCTCTGTACATTAGTATAATAGAGGTCAGCGCAAGAAACGTATATGTACCTAAATTCATTTATTTAGTTTAAACATTAAACATACTCGAGAAAAAATAAAGTTAAAATTATAATTAGATCAATTCCAATACATATTGATATAATAAACAGAAAATTGTAATAGAACAAAAACATCTTTTTACACGTTTAATACTTTGAATTTGGGATGGAAATTTCCCTCTCGTCAAATGCCAGTAAATTTTATAGTCTAACAGTTGGTAGATTTTAAATTTTATGTCTAAATATATTATTGCAAAAACACACTAGGTGAATTTCAAACCTATACCCAATGATAACAGCTATATTTTTTCATACCACTGGACTGTTGTATTAAATAAAGGTATTCACGTATAATATACACAAGAGGACGAAATTCAATTATACTATTGATGACAAAGAATAACTCGACCTATGTTACGTTATATATCACACTCGTAATGAATATAAAAACATTCAGTTTAAAAAAAAGCGGAACCTTTTAAGATCACTCATGGGTCCGTCCGTCTGTTCGCCGGGTACAGCTATTTTTTCTCAGAAACCATAAGACGTAGATATTTGAAGATTTTTATAAAGATAAAAAACATATATTTTCATGTATTCTAATAGTTAAAGCTCACAAATATTTGTACGAAAATTCTAAAGAGAGCAAATAACTCACCCGAAATTATTTAAATTTCACATATCGGAATATTAACTGAAAGAGAAAAAGTTGTAATGATGCTAAAACAATTTTTTTCGGAAATATATATCCCTGTTGGTGAAAATATTCACACAATTTTTCTCAGAAATAATTTGGTGAAGAAATTAGAAACTTCATTCACTGTACATATATTTTAGAATTTAAAAAGGGAACATTTTTATACAGGAGTATTTGAGGATGCGAATGAAATATAGTAATTTTTTTTACATAATTTGGTAAGTGAGTTGGAAAAGAAGTTTACAAGAATTGTTTGAAATTTTACCTGAGGTAGTGCCAAAGTTATGAAGTGTTAGGTTTTAGGAAAATCGTTGTGATTTTACGTATATGAAAGTGCAATATATTTACGTAGTAAAGGATGGTAGTTATACCTGTAAATTATTTAACTGTAAAGTATTCTAATCATATTTAAAGTTCATTATTTATTTCTGCTCTATGAATTTGCATATTTGATGTTCATATTTCGAAATTGAGAAATGTTTTCAAAATTTAACCTTTTATTCTTTTTTAACGTATAACAACATCATTTCTACTGCAGACTATGAAGTCATTTTGAAATGAAACTTCTTCTTTCACATTTTACTGATATCGTTTCAAATTATGGACAGATTCAAAGTTCTAAAGCAGGTTTTATTTTTTTAATTTTATTTATATTTAAAACTCATTATATCTTCCAAATATCACAAGAAATCAATGAAAAGTCTTATTATGAACGCTAATGTACAATTATTACAATTTTAGAAATTGAGATTCTATATGTTTTTAAGGTAAATGTTATATATTTGTTATTTTTTTAAGGTTTAAGACATACTGGAAATACGTTTTAAAGACAGATTAATCACGTAACCACCATCTTATTTTGTAATTAAACCGAAGAAAAGAAACGGTTTCACCCAAGTTTTTTTTTGCCAATTTACAGTTCATTAATTTCACCAATTTAAAATTCGTACAATTTAAAAAAAAATTAATGTTTTCAAAGCTTATAAGGTAATTTTTAGTTGCTTGAAAAGAACCGATTAAACATTTGTAAGGGTTAAAACATAATGTTCCAGTGATTATTAACTATGCTTTTAAAAATTTTATAATAATCCCGAATACGGAACTGTTAAGCAATAATTTTTTTTCATTTATTTGGTAATATTTTCTCTAAAATACTCATATGTATCTCAAAAGTTACAACATTTTGTGGATATCATATCATTTGTTATGGGTGTCATAATATTAAGTGGTGTCTTTTAGGTTATTTACTATCGGAAAACTAATTATTACAGAATTTTTCAATTTATGCCAAAAATATTATATAAACTTTATTTAACTGTGAAACCTTCATTTTAATATTACGCAAATAATTTGAAAAAAAGTTATTTAAATATTACTTTCTTGCGGAAATGAAAATAACTCATCATCGGCTAGGTAAAATGTAATTTAAATACTTCGAAGTCAAGGTAAAAGTTTACATTTTTTACATAATCGCTTTTACCATCAATAAGATAATGAAATTTACTGGACGCATGAACATAACGAAAGTGTCATCCGTACGTTTTTTGATGACTGCAAAGCAATCATTATTACGAGCGACGAATTAACTTTGCTGTCTATAAGCTCATTTTAAAGACAGATTTATCACTTGACCATTATTTTAGTCTGTGCCTGTGTTGAAGAAAAAAATATTGTTCGAGATTTTATTAATATCCACTTCTCATTTATTTGTTTCTTGGAGGTGCAATATCTATACCATATGCTGCACTTATTTCTTATAAATCAAAACGTTTAGAGCAATTTTTCAAACGCTTTCATACTAATGCATTATCGCGTTCACATGTACCCTTTAGTTTTACATAAACATTTAAGAATATTTTTAACCTTTGGAACCAATGAAATTTAACTGTTTATTAGTTATTAAGAAAAAGAATATACAATAAAACCGACGTATTTAACAGAAATAATTTGCAGTCCCGATTATTCAGAAAAAAACTGATGTGAACAATTTTTCCATACAAACTGCGTTAATTGTCATTCTCAGTAATAATAAATATTCAATGTACAAATATGATGACGAGAAAATATATAAAAAATATTGAAAACCCTAAATATTTCAGGAAAAAAATTATTGCTGCTGAACTTTTTGTATTAAATATTTAGTTTTTATTTATATTTTTTTATTTAAACAACTCAACATAATTTACTCGCGTGTATATCGGTCTATTATAATTACCATAGCGCTGAGAATTTTTTTTAACTAACTCTACTTTGAATAAATTAAACCACTTTTGAATATCATTTTTAGGAGTCTGTATAAAATTATTAAAAAAATGACCACTATGGTAACGCTTCATTTTCCGTCTATCTGTCTATCTGCGTGTTACGGCTATTTTGCTCAGTTACCACATATATTTCCAACTTGAAAATTACAGGTTACTTTATGATTTATACATTAGTATAGTTATATAAATTGTTCATTATGTAACTTTTCCAGTTCTAATAATCATTTAATTCATTCATAAACCAAGAATATCTTAATTAACCTCTAATTCAAAGTCATTTCTCTCTATTGGTAGATCAAAATTTTCAAGTGTTTTGGTGTTATGAGCCGGGTGTATGATATGATTTCAAAGTGTGAGATGCATCACAATTAGTTGCTTGATGAGGAGGAACAGACACTTTCAAAAAAGACCTGTTTAGTTACTGATTTAACATTAAAACATTTACATCTTTAAGTCGACATAAAGTTTGATTTGTTTTCGTAAATCCCCTTAGACTAAATAAGCAAAAACTGCATTCGTTTGCATGATCTTGTTTTTTTTGTCGTAAAATAGGTGATACAAAATACAAGGATATTGGTTATCATCTTGTTTTACCAACCTCTTTAATAGCATGTATATCTCAAATAAAGATGGAAAGTCAAAATTTTTCCAAATTTAATTTAATTTTGAAATAAGTGTATAAATCGTTTTCATTCTCCAATATTGGCGGACATACGGTTTCTGAGCATGTGTGATTTCGTAACACACAAAAAAAGATCTCTTGAATTTACATACTTTCTCGGAATTATTACGTACGAAATTAGTTGATTCACTTTAAGAATAAAATATATATGATAAGAATTAGGTAATGCTATAATGTCAAAAAAAAAGTTGCTCATAAAATAACAATAAATTTAAGTTTGGACACGTACCCCGTAATTTGCTTAAAAAGAGGGTAGGACACAAGATATTGAAAACTGCTTTATTATGCGTTTATGTTATTCATATGCTGTTAGATTTTTGAAGAATATTTAAAAATTAAATACTCCATTAGGAATCACAATCACATCATATACAATCCATTAGGAATCTCTTACTTTTCACAATTGACTCCTGAATATCATTCAAAAAACCACGCGCCTGTTCACGGCAAATCCTTGTTGCCTAGTGTTATTATTACATATACTCTTCACTTGAGTTTCTTCCATTACTATTAATTTGGTACTCAAAATTTTATCATTCCCTGCAAAATCTCATTTTTATGACTAACCTACTTCAAATATCCTTTTTTGATTAACTGCTATTGACATTTCTAATCATGATCTCTTGCACTTTCAGTAAAATTTTGTACTGTAAAACACATTACCGAGATAATATTTTCCAGCACTTTTAATAAAATATACAATTATTGTTCTATTATTAATTACAATACCAAAACATTAGTTCTCCGTATTTCACTATTATATGTTGAGAAATATTATTAATATTTAAAAAAATGTTAACAGAAATATTATATTTCTTTGAACTTTTATATATGACTAAGTATGGAGAAAGAGTTTGAGGCAGAAACTTGAAATTTTGTATGGCGATAAAACATATGAATCCGCATAAATCAAAATAGAAAAAATACTACTATAACATTTTAATTATAAAAATATTTTGAAATCATGTGCAATATCAACTAAAAAAGAAACTAATGAAAAGTATAAAATATTTTTTCAAAATTTATTGTAAGATATTGTAAATGTATATTAAAAATATTTCCTCCACCTCAGCATCCGAACCTGATAAAACCAAAATTATATAAAAGCAGCGTTATTAAAAGTTTATCCGAAATTTATCAGAAAATTATAACGATAATCCTGAATTTCAAATTCCTTGAGACAGACAAACTTTTTAACGCTTATGAAAAACATAACAGCCATTGTATAAATATTTGTAAATACACAAAAATCATCATCATCATCATCATCATCATCATATATATTAATACGCTAAGGTTAAGATGTTACACTCAATTTTAGAAAAAACCTCACAACTAATCCACATAAATTATATATCATTTTATAGATAATTGCTTGCTCTACCGGCATCCACAACTAAAAAATTTATTATTGCTATTGTTTTTGCAAATTAATTAATTATTAAAATTATATACACAAAACAGCAATGCTGCCATCTAACGGCTCAACGTCAATATGATTGACGGTCGGTAAAATTTTTGTTTAATTTCAAATCCACTCACGTATAAATAAAGTGGCGCTTTAGCTCAATGCTTTTGATACTTGCGCCTATATATGTCAATTTTAGTAAAATATTTGTTTGATCTGTCATCTGAGCTTCATAATGGAATAAATAATGCGAAGACTTCGCGCGAGTCACGCTAGTAATATTAATATTTGTAAATAGTTAAATAGAAATACTATATAGCTTTAAATGTTATATATAATTAAATGTGTACGGACGGATAGATGAATATGACGAAATTATAAGGGTTACTTAGTTCACCCTGCACCCTAACGTGGGTGAAATACACAAAGATTTAAATTCCTCTTTATTGGCTATTTTTGTTACATAATCTAAAAGACTGGCTAGCTAAACTTTAACGCGACTGAACATTTGCAATGGAAAATTACAATTATTTAATTGTAATATTTTGAATATTAAGCATAATTTTATTTTAGGTTTAAATTATCTAGTAATTAACAATTAAATGAAACTACGTCATGGAGTATTATTTATACTTTCTTTAAGTCCTGTACCGCTATCTAGGCTTCGTTGTATTACAATATCTTCAGATGGGCAATCAGCAAAGATATTTTCTAATCCGTCGTTCGGTCGTGGTAAAGAACTTTAAGAAAGTAGAAATAATACTAGATCACGTAGTTTCATTTAATTGTGAATAATGCATTTCTACAAAATTAACGCCAAATTTATTCAATATCTAGTAATTTTTAAACCTATTACTTCACTTAAAATAATTTAATGAATTTTATCACAATAATTTAAAAATCCTCACATGACATCATTTAAAAATGTTACTAACGGAGCCGAATATATTCTCACCCACAAGATGAGCTTAAATTATTATCACCATAACCAGTGTTCAACCAGTACATAAAGTACGTTATTTATAAGTTCTTGAATTGTCCAACTTCGGGCTTTTTAAAACGAAAGCTTTTAATCATGTACCGTAACCCATTTATCTGTTCTTTGCACTCAACGCTTCCCAAGATGAGGCCAATTATAATAAATGAGCACTTTCCTTTCGTTTTGGTACTCGTTTCATTGTATATTTACAATTCAAACTGAAATTACGTTCCAGTTATTTAGTCTCGTGCAAATGTTAAGTCTTCTTTTATTTCCAATAATTTAACTTGTATATTAATTTAGAAATTAATATTTTTGAGTCAATAAAAAAAACACAAAATAAAATTTGAATATTTATCTTATCGTAAAAGTATTTCCGCTAGATATATCAAATACTTATTGCTTCTAAATGAAAACAGAATTGCAAGAAATATAGATTCATTTCCTTTAACGAAGAAAATGCCAGATATTGGTTGTGACAAAAATTCCAGTATTGTTCTGTTGACCAAGACTAGACATTTTTACATAAAAAAATTTAGTATTGGTAGATCGAAGGGGTATCGTTAAAAAATTATTTGAGACGACAAGATTTTTACATATATTGAAAGGATAATTGGCAGTGTATATTGGCAGTGATAATTCGCTTGTATAAACATATACAAATTTCTGGATGTTGGATGAGGAAAATGTTAAAGGAAGTTTGAAAAAGAAATAATTTGCTATTTTCAGTTCCAATTTAGTAATCTAACAAGATGACTCGGATAAAAGTGGCACAATTGATTTCCGTCGAATAAGATGACTTAATCACTTTGACCCCGAGACGAAATAGCAAACAACGACTTGGAAAAGTCGTCTTCGCCGCCATCCAAACGTATGAAGTCACAAGCTGGGCGGAAAATATTATGATGTCCATTTCTAGGGTTCCTAGTTTTACTGTGTTATTTAGAAAAGGGGGCTTCCGTTGCTGGGTCATATTACGCGGAGAGAATAAGACGATAAAGCGAAGTGATCAAAGAGAAGACGAATGCAACTATCTGCGCCACTTTTCTTTCACCCGCTTCCATTACCAAAATCCTCATGTCTACTTTAGAATAAGCCCTCTAAAAAAAGGCGAGAAATTTTCTTTAAAACGGTATTTGAGCTTTGAAAAGGTGATGGAGTATACAATACATTTATTAGGAGTAGTAAAATTAATTTTAATTTTAAAACGGATGTGTTGTTTTACTTACTCGTTATGTCGTGAGCATACGTGTTTGTGGGTGTGTGTGCACGTGTGCGTGCGTGTTTCTTTGTGCGTATGTGTGTGTGTATATGTCTGTGTAAATGTCATCTTTTGCGAATTCTTAGTTTCATTCCGTTAATACTTTTCAGTACTAAATCACTGCATAGTTGCAGTTCTTTACCTCCAGGAGAAAACATTAAATGCCTTACGCATTTTGAAAGCAAATATCTTAGCTCCATTGTAGCACAGGGCTGACGTAAAACAAAAATCAGAAACCAAATATATTTGTCGGTAAGTAAATATACCGTGAAATAAACTTGAGGCAAGTAGTAAAGTCGTTATTACTTTATTCCATAAACACACTTCATAAGAGCGGTTTTCTCGATGCCCAAAACCATAAACCACAAGACCAATAAAAAAACAGTATAAGGACAAGCATGCTAAAACAATCATTGTAATATATTATAGAATTAGTGTGAATTTACTAGAATATATATTTTTTTCTCGTTATGCTTTAAAATGAGTTGACATGAAAAGTATTTTGAACATTTTTTTTAAAGAACTCAAGAGTAAAAGGATTTAAAATATTCACTAAACACTATATATATATATATATATATGTATATATATATATATGTATGTATATATATATATATGTATGTATATATATATATATATATATATATATGTATATATATATATATATATATATATATATATATATATTCATGTGATATATATTTTATTAAGATTTGATTGGTTTTAGGAAATACATAAATTTTAGAAAACAATTTTTAATTTAAAACATTTCTTTGACAGCACTGAATTGGATGGAACTGAATGCATATCGTTTTAATATTTCTTCTGTGCTGAATCTCTCAGGTATGAATTTTAGAGGATCCTTGAAAACTTCAGTATGTTTATATACTTGTATATAAAATTACCGATATTTGAAAGTGCATCGTATTATACATTGGTATATAAAATTCATAAAATATCAATTATAATAAAAATATTGTGAATGTTTGAAAAAGTATGGGATATGAAATCATCGCTCTCTTTACGTCCCTTTAACTTTGAGTTTCTGAAAACACTGATATTTTTATAATATTAGATTTAGTAATTTCGATAATAGGACGAAATTAATGTATTTTTTCGTATGGATTATTCTGTTTCCGCAAATACATTACGTAAAATAAAATAAATAATTATGTTTGAAATTATTGTAACTAATAGAAGACTCCTTCTAATTCGATTCTTAAACGTGAAACATTTTTGTAATTCTATTTATTCAATTAAAAATGAATTCAATAAAACATAGTTGATATGATCAAACAATTTTAAAACATAGATAAATACTTAATAAATTTAAACCACTTACCTCAAACATGAACGTGTCAACTTCTTCTCTTTCTTGTGTGATAATATATTAATTCTGTTGAAAAGTAATTATTCAAAATATAAAGTATGTTAACAAAAATACGAAGCCAATAATATTATTAACACCACACCACCTTGTTTGATAACATGCCTCAAAATCCTTTTTGTTACATCTGCTTATATTAATTTTCATTTCCATTTAAGTGAAAGTAAGAAGTGAATATTTTTATTACTTTTAGAAAAAATAGAAGAAAAAGAAAGTTGATAAAATATTTTAAAAAACCATGAATAAAATAAGAAATATATTAATCTAAAAGTAAGTATGATGTAACACAAATTGGAAATAAACATTACATAAGCAAACAAAACAAAAATAACACTTCAGATAAAAAAATTAAATAAAAAATTTTGATATCTTATGTACACCCAAACCAAGTTTCTCGTAGATGGGTTAATAGGCAAAACATTAAAGATATAAATCTTATCTAGAAAAACATAGACTTTGAAAAAAAAATGTTTTCATTAATAAAATAAATGTCACTGCTTTAGGAATAATTGTCAATGTCTTTCGTTACTTTTTTATCAGCTATGGTTCAAAGTCACCCCCAAACATTTAAGATAATGGATCTAATAAAGTTTAAATAAATATCGATCTTTATACGTACACTATTTTGATTTAAACTACTTCCTTGAGCCGAAGAACTTCTACTTGCTATTAGTATTTGAGGTTCCATTTCAGTTTAACAGCGTAGTCCTTTGCAATTTTGGTTCCTAGATATTTTAAATCGTTTTTGAATAAAATTTGTTACTAAAAGATATTTGCTAAAATTAAAAAGAAATTTGTCGTCGTGGTTCGAACTTTCCTGGTTAAGCTCTTAAATGACACGTTTATGTTAAAAGTATTTTAGAAATCTAATGAATTATTTGAAGATAATTCAACATTTGAACATTAACTTGTATTTTCCTACACATTAGATAAAAAAGAAATATATATTAAATAATTATAATTTAGATTTATATAATTTTGAAATATATAAAAAAAAGATTTATTAGACGCATATGTAATCATTCTTATTTAGCAATGTCATAAATCTCTCCGCTGGAATTTAGACTATTTTCTTTTTTTTCTCAGTGGCTTCTTGCATCATTTTTATCACACCTTGAGTCAAACTTTTCAAATGCTTCTAGTAAACTATAAATCGGCAGCATTTTGAATACGAAATCAATTCTATAAGTGAGTCCTGCTATTTTTTTTCCAACATTATTGTTGTCATCCTGAAAAAAAGACAATCAAGTCATTAAAGTTTTTCATACTTTCTCTTGATTTAGTGAATTTTATTTTTCAGTAGAAAAAAAAACTATATTAAAAAAAGTTCCAGCGTTTTTATTGAAATTACCAATACAATATAATTAGAAATATTATGAGAAGAAACTTATTAAGGACGTGTTTACATTTTTGACCAAAAAACCTTCATTTTTGCCGAACACTCTAAACTCTGGGAATATGTCGTTTAATTGTGGTTTCACATATTTATTTCATGAAAATCATAGAAATGATTTTCCAATTCATTTCTCGCCAAAATCGATAAAGAGGGATAAATTTAGAGGATTCATTTCAGACAATTGTGCTTTAATTTTAAATGCGAGAAATGCTCATTTTGTTTTCTTGAATATGTATATAAAATAATTTATATTGATACAATAGCAAAGGATAAAAAGAAAAATAATTATCCAATAAAATATCACCCATACATTTTCTAATACCGGCTTGTCATTCCGCGCTGAGATGCACCTTAAGTCGATCCTTACGTAGCCGTTCTGACTAAACATATTCGCGGTGTGTTCTGTACTGTTATATATGCGTGTGTGTGTTTAATTATATTAGCATACATAATTAATAATGCTGAGAAAGGAAAAACGGAAACCTTATAAAATCCCTTACGTGTATGTCCGTTTGTTAGTTACAACCGTCTTTTCTCAAAAATCGCTTGACATAAACTTGAAATTTGGCGTGGTAGCAAAGTATGTTAACCTGCACATATTTCAATAGCTTACACTTAAAAACGTTAACGTCGAAATTTTTGGGGGAACACGAACTTAAATTGTTTTTAAATTCCCTATATATTGTGTGTGATATCGTTTGAAAAGACCACTCATAAGGGTCAACTTTTTAATAATGTTATGTAGGATATGTTTAGAAATATACTAAAATATTTGACAAAAAAATACTAATATATAATATCATGAGAATAATGCATTTGAATCCGAGACTACTGAACCCAAATTTGTGTAAAAATTGGATTTTTTAGAAGGCTACGCGAATGGTAAATTACACAAATTATAGCGTTGATTCTAAATGTCATAATTTTTTAAATATACACCGCATTTTTACGCCTATCAACGTATAGTAGGCAATATTTATGTTTTTCTGTATTCTCAACCAGTTCTCGGAAACCATGTGAAACAGAAGGTTGAAATTGGCATAGTAATGCCTTTAATTAGCGCATAAATACACTTTTACTAACTTAATGTTTAAAAAAGTTAGTAAAATTATATTTATGCGCTAATTAAATGCATTACTATGCCAATTTTAACCTTATGTTTCACAAATATAAAATTTTAAGATGGGATAAATAAAGACCTAACTTTTTTAATATTACATATCTTACAGGTTACATTTACTTATGGGGCATAAGCAAATAAATTAAATTTTTATTTTGAAACAGATGTTCCAAAACTACTGAATAAATTTACGTTGTGAAAAATTAATATTTGCAAATAGTTTAATAGAAATACTAGGAACCGTTAAATGTTTATAACTCCCAAAATATGTACGGAACCCTCGTAAAGAGGATTCTACTCGTGCTTGACATATTTATTGTAAACGCATGTACATATTGTAATTTTATAGTTTCTCCATCGTAGTCATTCGAACGTTATGTTCACAATCTAATCATTCCTCGTATTTATTATCATTCGTTTCGATTTCATTCCATTTATTTACTCTCGTACAATATAATTTTCAATATTAAAAATGACCTCTCAACACAGCATTACCGTCTTTCTCTAAAGATTAAATTTAAACTTTTATAACTCGGTCAATTTTTACGATTATTCAACAAATTTTTCACTCTTCACCAGCTTGTACCTTGAAATTCTGATTAATGAAATAAAAAAAAATTAGTCAAATACCCAATTATTTCGTCCATTCGTTTGTTAATTTTAATTTGAATTTCGAGTATATGCAAAAGAATCAAACGCTACGAAGCTCGTATTTATACAAAATTCTAAGTAACGTTCTGCAATTATACTACTTTATTTACGGTTTTTATACAAAACGTGTAAAAAAAGGATCTATTTTATTAATAAATATGTTTTATCCGTGGATTTGCTCACGTGTTTATTCATGACTTTATAATACAAATGACAATGAAAAGAAAAGTATTTCCCTATAAATTAGGGAATAAAGGGTGTGATTCTGATACCACTTATAAAGCGTTTGAAGCTTTTCAAAAGTCAGGTCTATCTGTGACTCGGTTGCGACGTCGCCTCGTTATTTCCATCATGTACTTTTACTTGAAATAAGAATTTTCTCGAAGGAATAACATTTCCCGAAATAAAAAGAAGCATATATCATATTCCGGCTCACCAACTACTCTGCAAAAAATCAGGTTGATCTTTTGCTCGTTTGCGACGTGAAAGAAAAAAAACAGATTTTTTGCATTTAAATTATTAGTTAAGATTATAATATTAGTCATCATGTCATTTTCCGTAATAAAAATTAGTTAATGTCTCCTTACAAAAACTCACGTCGATCTATTGCTAATTTGAGAAGGGAAAGAAGAATAAAGAAACACATTTTTGCATTTAAAATATTATTTAGAATTGTCATAGTTTGGATTAGATTTCCCTGTATGAAAAGTAGTATTTATAATTTCTCGGCTCATCAAATATATTTGTGCAAATATCATGTTGATTTATTTCTCCGTTATGATAGGAAAGAAAAACAAAGAAACAGACTTTCGTGTTTAATATATTAGTTAGTATGATGAATGTATCTTATGTCATTTCGCGACCCATCAACCATCTGTGTGCAAAAAATCACACTCATTAATTACAAAAGTGATTGAATACAACATTTGTGAAGGTACACTATACATAAATAGATGGCAATACGAAGATTTTAAATCGTGCAATGGAGTTTTCCAATCGAACATACGTTGGCGAATTTTGAGTGGCCAGAGGTGAAATTTGGACTGGTGCGGGAGGGTAGGTGTAGCAACCTAAATGCGGGTAAAAGCACGAGGCCAGATATAAATATCGATCTTCCTCCGGATATAAAACGTTTCGATGTTATTTTTGTTTGCTTTGGTATTTGTCGGTATAAATTTAGGTGTTCCGTAATTTATTGTCGGTAACTCTATATATATATATATATATATATATATATATATATATACACCAAAATTGTAAAATTCACCTATCTGCACATTAATGATATTTACAAACAAAATTATTAGCTGGAATATAACCAAAGTACAGAAAAGAAAACTATTTTTATTTTTATATTTTTGTCCGTTTTTCCGCGTCATGCAAGAACGGCTAAAGGTTGTTCTATGATTTTTAATGGTAGATTATATTGAGTTTATGGGACATTTAGACTATATTTCATCTAAAAGGAATACGTGAAAATTTTACGGATCATTACGAAGTGCACTTGCTTAAAAAGTGTTTACTTTTATATTTATTATAATACCGTTATATATAATATAATACCGTTACGTGATAAATAATGTATAATACCGTTACGTGACTTTAACTTACAGTTAATCTAATAATATTTTTGAAAGTTTTACGCGTACTAATCCGCGGACACGACTAGTTAATAATAAGTATTACAAAACTAAGAAGAAAAGAGTATTAATTTCAGAAATTAATTGTCCTATTTGCACTACATTTATATTCAAAGGATGAGAATGGAAAATGAGAATGTAGTTACGATATATCTATCTCCTAGCTTTTAAAGAAATTAGGACTCTTTTGGAATTTTTTACTACCAGCGTGTTTTTTCTGGTCGTAATTTTTTGGCGAAGGATTTATTTATTTTTTTTACTATTAATTAATCGCTCGTAAGTTCTGATGACTAATATGAAAGTAATTAAAATAGTTCTTTTTATAAGAATATGAACAATAAACATTATTACGTTCGTTGATACAGTTTTCTATCTTTTTTTTCTTATTCAATTTAGATAAAAAGAAATGTAGACTTAATTACTACTAACAAATATAATTATATAGCGATTAATTTTTTTCAATATAAGATAAATGAAATGGCACAACGTAATTTTCGGATACGTTGAGATATATTAATATACGTGACATTTTTCGTATCAATTTGCTATAAGTACTACTAAGACTGTTTTAAAAAGAACAGCAAATGATAATTAACAGCAAGTGAATATTGATTAATATTAGGTTATTAAATACATTTGTACTAAATATTAGGTTATTAAATACATTTGTACATATTATTCAGTGTCTCAAAACTTATATGAGTTATATCAGTCACTTTATACGCTTTGGGAAATGGCCATCAAGTTTTGACGTCAACGAGCATACTTAATTTGGAAGGTATATTGAGTTTATTTAACTGTGGAATTTCAACACATTCGAGTTTATTTGACTGTGAATTGGGTAAATTCGTCTATTGACGGATGATATTATATTTAAGATAGTGGCATTTGGTCAGTTCAACAAACCCTCTTATAACCGCTAATTTATCAACTTGAATGGATATCGTGTATATGTTCCCAGAAAAAATATAGTAACTGTAAAGAGATATGTCATAGTGATGGAAGAAAAGACAAAAACATCTGAAAGCAATAAAGAAGAAACTACGGGTCGGATACAGAACGACGATGAAACTGAAGTACATGATCTGCCAGTAACAAATGACTATGGCAAAGATTCAGTGCGGGAGGTCTCAATGAATGAATCTCTCCATGATTCAGATTCAAATGTATCTGTGTATACTGATCCACCTAGTGAAACGGATGATGATATTCTAACTACTTCGAATATAACGACAGACATCTCAAGCAGTAAGGTCCAACCAGTTCCAGAATTTGTATATAGCAAAGGAACGAAGAAGATAATTTTTTCAAAAGCGCTGAATGGACCAGAAGCCGATCACTGGAAACAGACTAGGCGAGAGGAGCTCTAATCATTCGAGGACAATAATGCGTGGTAACTTGATATACTAAGCGATGGTTCAATTGTGCAATATAAGTGGGTGTTAAATAAAAAACTTGATGTGAATGATAAATTGCAGTATCGTGCCAGAATTGTGGCAAAATGTTTTACGCAACGACAGCATATCGATAACGAGGACACTTTTTCTCCAGTCTTAAAACATTCCACTCTGAGAATGTTGTTTGCACTAAAAGTACAGTGGAACATGGACATTACCCATCTAGATGTGACAACTGTATTTTAAATGGACATTTAAAAGAAAATATTTACATGTCAATTCCAGAAAGTTTTGTAGACAAAAGCAAGGGAAAGGTTTTGAAACTCAAAAGAGCTATATGTGGATTAAAGCAATCTTCTTTGGTTTGGTATGAAAAAGTGAAAGACTGTTTGCTTAATTTTTATTTTAAAATGAGTAGATTTGAACCATGCTCAGTTACAAAGTTTTTTTACAATGTTAAGATTATTGTAACTATCTATGTTGATGACTTTTTTATATTTTCAAATTGTACCGGGGAGACTGAAAAATTCGAAACTGTTCTAAGTTCCGAATTCAAATTGAAAAATTTAGGTTCTATTTGACGTTACTTAGACATGAGAATTAACGTGAACAAAGAATGTAAGACTACAACAGTAGATCAACAGGAATATATAGAGCAATTATTATCAATGTTTGCAATTATTATCAACTATATACACCCCTATTGAAAGTAAATTGAACACATGTATTTAGCTGTTTTGACTAGGCCTGACTTAACATAATATCTTAGCTATTTCAGCTAGTTCGATAATTGTTATAATGAAACTCATTTTAATTATGCTAAAAGAGTATTGAAATATTTACAAAAAAACAAAATGCTTTGTTTAACATACATTAAGGATAATGTAGAGCTGATAGTTTTTGTTGATGCAGACTGGGCTTGTGATACTTTGGATCGAAAGTCTTACACTGTGTTCTGTTTTATTATGAATAGTTCTATGATTTCCTGGCAAAGTGGGAAACAAAAGACTGTTGCCTTATCCAGCACTAAGGCAGAATATGTTGCTCTTTCAGGGGCATCTAGAGAAGCCGTTAATTTAAGAAATCTGATGTACGAGATTACTGGTAGAGAATGTGTGATTGTTCTAACCAAAGTGCATTGAAGTTAGCAACAAGTCATCAGGCACATATTAGATCAAAACACATAGGTGTTAAAATTCATTATGTTAGAAATGCAATCAAAAATAAATTAATTATGATCGAATATATTTCAACTCAGGAAATGCCCGCTGACATGTTAACCAAAGGTCTTTTGTCAACAAAACATTATAAGTTTATGTATATGCCAGGAATTAAATCTAGAAAAAAAACATTTTGTCTAGTACCTTACATTTATTTTGTTAAGCGGGGATGTTAGAATGTTGGTAAAAAAAGTATTATAAGGTGTATGCAGCGCCACCTATGTGTCACTCAATGTAACATGTTGAAAGAAATAAAGTCAGTCGATTAAGGAAAGCCAACGTGTCTTAATAGAAGATTAAGGAAAGCCAACGTGTTTCATGCTACGTACAATATCTGGCAAACGATTCGAAATTCGAATCTCTTGCCAGATATTGTAGCAAAATGTTTGTTTTTTTTATTGAACAAATTCTAGGCCTATTCCAAGAGAATTATTTTAGAAGTATTGAAGGTTTTGGCGACCTGACCTGTAGATTCAACCGAAAAGTAAACCTATAAATGCTCGTATTTAAATTGGAATTCACCTTTGATACTACCGGTATAAATATTAAAGGAATTGAGGAGTTGATTAACAAATATTGATTTCACAATTAAAGTGTAATTTGAAATATTATAGAGTTTAGTCTGCTTCACTTCCAGTACCTTCTAGTCCTAGTGAACTAGCTTTAATATTATAAGTAAGGCTTTCTGTATGAGGGGGATATCATTTATCCCGAACTGTTTCGTTTCAATATTGTGAATAAGTAACAGTGACAATGCTAGGACATTCTCTTTATTAGTAAAATGTACACTGGAACGAGACGGCGACTGACCAGGTTAAATTTGGTCAATGTCTTTTTGATCCGTGCTGGTGTAATTTGAAAAGTGTATGATATACTTTTCTTTTATCAAATATTCATCTAATAATGTTAATAAAAATAATAATGACCTTGGTTTTGTTATAATAACCAACATATTCAGTAAAAGATAAAGACGCTTAAAAATTTAAACACACTAATATTTAATAGTTAACAAATAAAAAACCAAATTAAAAGGCATAGACTCCAACAATAGGTACATCCACCCTATAGATCATTTGGATCCTATGATATTGTCCAGGAAAAATTAAAATCCATTCATAAAAGTTTCATGTGGTAGACAAAATTAATTTAATGTACGACAATATTACACTTACGACCTACTCAACGTATCATAGAATGTTATATATATATATATATATATATATATATATATATATATATATATATATATATATATATGTAGAATGTTATATTATATAACATAAAAGAAATCGGAAAAGTTACAGTTAACATTAAATTCTTTAAATAATTTTTTTCATTTTTGTGCGCTCTGACATAATTATCGAATTGAATATTTCCAAGCCAAATATTAAGAAGGCGTTATAGATGACCAACATATTCAATGTTGCTTACTTATAGCGAATTGTAAAAAAAAGTTACAATAATAAAATCAACATGTCCGTAATATCAAAATTGTAGTCCCATTAATATACTATCCTCTTACTCAAAAACCTCAAACAATTCACTCGACAGATCCAACAATATTCTTAACTTACTCCGAGTTTCCCATATAAACAATAAGGAAACTGGGTCTCTATAAGATATATGTTCTTATAATTCCCATGTATTTCATTTATCCATAGATCAACTAAACCAAATTAACTCCACTTCTCACAAAATTTACACATCACCCAACTTACATATCCATGCTAAATCATATCGTTTCGTCAAATGCCAGAAACTATATGTAACCAATCAAATTAATAAAATGTCTTAATCAGGGAATATTCAAACTGTTCCCATCATTCTGGTCACCTATCTACATAGCTCAAAGAAAAATTAGATGCATCTAATCAAAGAAAATGGCGAGTAGTTATAGGCTACGTAAAATTGAATGACATTACAATCGGCGATTTTACCTAATACCGCAAATATCTGAAATTATAGAAAATAACAAGGCAAGAGTAAATACTTTTCGATCTTCAATCTCGTTTCAGTGTTTCACCAAATATCCATATCCGCTTATGACGTCCCAAAAAGCGAATTCAGTCTTTCTCAAAGACTTCGAATCCACGTGAATACCTTTAGCCTAAAGAATGCGCCTGTTCTGTGTGACCTTTAGACCATCTAATGCTTCTTTGTACATTTCGACGATATTGTCAATCTACTCGTACGATATTAAATCACAAAATTTTTCAGCCATTTTTGATAGATTATGTGATTTCAATTTAAAATGTTTAAAAGACAAATGCGAATTTCTACGCAAAGAAATCATATATTTAGGTTGCGTTTTTATCAAAAAAAGGCGTCATACCAAATGTCAAAATTGGAAAAATTATAAACCACCTAAAGATATCGAATAATTTCTCAAAGTCGTGTCTTATTATCAAGTATTCACCCCAGATTTTTCAAAAGTATAAAAACCGGTCGGACATTTTATTAAATTTAATTTCTTTCATAAAATTAATAACAATCAATTTTGAAGCTTCTTTATATCTCATCCAATTGACAAGAATTGATTGAATATATATATATATATATATATATATATATATATATATATATATATATATATATATATATATATATCTCGCACACTCAGTAAAAGTGAATGTTAATTTAGACCTTACTTATTTGGCTGAACATTTGGCATAGTTATCAATAACCACCCGCTAATATGGTTATACCGACCGAACCATACTGATCCGAGTTCAATTTTGGAATTTTAAATTAAGAAGACTTGAATAAAGAATAGTTTATAAAAGGGCAAATTGAATTCGAAGCCGACACTCTCCCGCGTTACAATATTAATCCCATATTTCCTATACCCATAATGAAGATACATTATTAAGTTCCAATTCCAAACCCAATAAGGATTCGGATTCGGTTTACTTTAACATTCTTATAATTCTCATGATTTTAATCATTTACTTAGTGAATATATCCTCGTTGAGTCATACTCTTAATTTCTAGTAAATTTATGACAATATTTACAGAATTGAATTAAATTCAACACTCAAAGCACAATTGAAATCAGCACTAAAAACACAATTGAATTAAATTGCTATTCATACCTAAGATATAGTATACGCTCCCTACAAAACAAAATATTAAAAAAATATGCAAATTAAAAAGAACTCGCAAAATATGAAAGGATGCTATATTTCCTTACCAAACTAAAATTGAATGAAAAACATGTTATTTAGTATTCATAAAAGTCAATCTATTTTATTCATATTCTGCCATATTCGATACCCCAAAAATGTAAAAAACTAGCTACCCTTGCTTTTAAGATTTTATTGAAGTCAGTCAAACTGCAAAACAACTACCTTAGATTTGAAAAATTCATTGGACAAATACTCGTATATAAATTTATACACCATCATGTTGTACCTATTATATGTTATTGTAAGCTTGTAATCGCGATATAAACATACCTGAACTAATGGTCTTGATCTTAAAAATTGTATGATTTTTTATATTATTTTTTGGTGGAATAGTTACGCTTTAAAATGTCTTGAGTTTGTGAATGGTATGGATTTCAATTGCTTAATTTTCAAACATTTCTTTATTCATCTTTTGCAGTATAATTCGATCTACTTTTATAAATTTGTTTTACATGCTTAAAGTAAAAAGTTTTTATTTTAAATGCTTACCAAAAATGATATGCCACATACGTCTATTATTTCACAAAAGCACATCTGTTAAGATTTAGTTGAAAAAATACTATATATATATAAATCGGAGCATCGACGGGCTCACGTACTATATTAGATGGGTATCATTTTGTGGGTCATATTTGTGGGCAGAGAAACACGTACGAATGCTACGATATTATTAAACTTAAATTATAACACTACAAGATACAAGTTGCTTTTTGCAACACAAGTTAAACAGTTTCGAAAAAGTATTTAGTATACACTTCTAAATTAAGTATAACTGACGATGGCGGAGGCGGGTAAACGAATCCGTTGGCCACATGTGATCGCCTCGAGCTCCCAAAATTAAGTAAAGGTCAAAATAATAACAAAGAAATCTTTGTGCGGTGCCAGGTAAAGCTTCCCGCTTCACCCCTCTGCTCCGCACCCCCTTGACATATCTCTTTCACATGTGCCCACGGCTATGTTCAGTGATAAAAACGATAACCCCCTTTTTCGGTTCTTTATTAGAGTAGGTATAATATGTGATAAACAATTGTTGTATGTAGGAATGTGCTCTTATTGCATTGGTTCCAGGGCGTCGATCCTGGCTATCACACGTCCTCGTGTGCAAGCTGGTTTCACATGTCATCTGTAAAGAGACATCTCACAAAAATACTTTTGCTCGGCTATCCTGCTTATCGTCACGCCCCACAGTCTCCGACCAGCTAGACTGGGTTAGGAATGATGACCTACGACTAACGAGCAAACAAGTAAACCATGCTGCAGAGCCTTCGTCCCTGGATAATGTTATAATCGACCAACTTAACTTTCGTCGACAACGGCTGGATCTAACTTCTCCTCATTCTCATTAAAACACGTCTCAAACTCAGTGGAAACATAAAAATTTGACATTACACTCAGTCGGTCATGAACATATTTAAAAGTTCTTTTACTATCAAGTGCTTTTAAACATTGTCTATCTCAACTTAACAACTCATTTACTTTAAATGGTCTACAAAAGTTCAGGTCTAATTTTATTAATTTAAATTTACAATGAGCATACTTGCAACTACACTTGCTATCTAATGATTCTAACATGTATATTTCAAAATTTAATATTTAAATTACTTTAAACAGGCTTTTATATTTAAGATTCGATTTTGTTTGATTACATTCTTCATTTTGGACATCATCCAATTTAATCATAACCATTGCTAGGCGGACCAAATAATAAATTAGACAAAAATAACAAAAAATAAAATCAAACCCAAGTCCTGAGAAAGTCCAAGTGAGAAGTTATTCATGAACAAAGTTAGCATGAATTCATGTTCTTGATATATCGCCGCTCGATATTACTACGTGCCAAATCAATTTCAATTTGATCGCCTGTATGTAGAACGACGGTGTTGAATAAATCTCCGAATTCCGATAATGGAATATCATCGTGTCACTTGTTTGGAAAATTCAAACGTATTACCGTGTTGCAACGACCCGATAATTCTTTACACAAAAACGAATAATTAAAAATTATAATAAGATGTTTAATTGATAATGGTTCACAAAACCATTTAATCACGACAAAGTTTTGTAAGAAACTTAATTTACCAATATCTCCTTTAAACCATACGTTCGTAGAAGGGATCGGTTCATCATCACGTACAATTATTGGCCGTGTCAATTTAGAAATTGAATCTCGTGTTTATCAGGAGAAGAAATATCATATTTACGCATATGTTGTCGATTGTATTACCGATCCGTTGCCGACTCATTGATCAGAGATAAAAATGACATGGCTTATATAAATAATTTACCTCTTGCGGATTTAACCTGGAATATTCCTGTGGATGTGGATGTTGTTTTAGGTGCACAGTTATTCTCACGTATTTATTTAGGGAATAAAATAGAATCAGGGACGGGTGCTCCTCCAGCTTTATCGACCACATTTGTATATATTTTAATGGAGGACTGCCCTGACAAACCACGTCAAATAAATACTTCGTTTACTACGCGTAATTATCATAAAGTAGTAAAAGAATGTAACCAATTAAATAAAATATTTAACTCGCATTCTTTAAATCTTAAGGAGACGGAATATAAAAATTTGGTTAATTCGTTTGTACCCCGATTTCCGAATAAAAAGTATTCTATTGTTTCGTCGTTTTACAAGAGATTTAATGGACCTAGAAAGTACATTCCCAGAGTCACCCAATTTAGCGATAGCTGTAAAAATGTCCGCGTTAACATTTCTGTTAATAACACTTCATTGTCCAAGTCTCAGATTAATAAAATAATCTGTATCGATAGGCACACTTATGTTTTACATAATAAAAAATCATACAAGCATAATAGAAATAATAATATAAATTATTCATTTGAGTCTATGTCAAGGCAGTATCATAGACGAGATTCAAAAACATTAAATAATAATTCTAATATAATTGGAATGGAAAGAAGGCATGCATTTATAAATAGTTTTGATGACCGCCATCGTAATCATTTCGATTATAAAATGTTCTATCAACGGTAAGTCAAAAAATATAATAAATGTTTCAAAAACGATGTCAGTATAACACTGTTGTTCCGTCGAATAGGATAATTGAATATCAAGCGGCTAGTCAAATCATATATTAATATGAATTTTTCGTAGTCGAACGATTTAAAAAAAATCTGGAGCTGCCAGTAACTTTTACAATGTACATAGGTTTCGTAGTTATTCTCAGAAAGGTTTTGTTCAATTAGTACTTTAAATAATAGACATTACTTTACCTAGGTAATTCGAAGTTATTTTTTTTCTCGTTATGTAAATTATTTCATTTGTTTCGTGCGCGAATTAAAACTAAATGATATCTCTTTAATAACATATACCTCTTTATGATAAACATTATCTCTTTACAACACATATAATGCTTACTTATATATTAGATATAGTCAAGATATTGTTTTGACTTGCACTTTGTAGGGAAGTCAAAGTGTCTGAGATATACATTTTTTAAAATTTTTATTTAATTTGCTCTTTATAGGAAAGTCAATTGTTGGAGATATTTTTTTTTGACTTGTATTTTTTTAAAGGAAATCTAGAATATTATTTTCTTCTTGAATGTATAAGATAAGTAAAAAAAGTTTTAAAACTGTTTACCTGATGTAATTTTTTATTTAACCTCTAATGAATACATGTAACTTTAATTGTTTTATTTCACGACGCGGTCCGGTTTACTATTTATATTCTGATAATGATGCTAATTTTATAGGTGCAAAGGCGCATTTAAATGAGCTTTATAAATTTTTTGATAGAATTTGAGTTTCAATCTGAATTAGAGAGTGTTCTTAATCATAGACACATTGAATGAAAAGTGATTCCGCCACTCGTTCCCCATTTTGATGGATTATGAGAATCGAATATAAAGAGTTTAAAGACTTTTGTATCGGGTAATTGGAACTGTGGTAATTGAATCTTTAAGATGGTCGTTAGGTGTAATCGTGGGAATCCAACCAGGTTCTAATAAAGTAGACCGTGTTGTTACAGTGAAAACAAAGTTCGGGAGTTTTAAACCTCCAGTAGTAAAATTATATCCACTACCAACTCAATAATGTTTAAGTATATTTATCTATTTTTTGGGGGTTTGAAAATTTTACGAATTTCCAAAGGCGAGGATAATGGTTGAAAATTGTAATAATTCAAAATGGTAATATTTTATTTTCATTTTTTTTACAATTATTGCATGAGAATAATTTATTTTAGATATCAATTAAATTTGTTAAATTTAATTACATCGCCACCTGTGTGAGGTATGACATATGCGACTTGACGTTTTGTCAAATGATTAATAGTTCCAATGCTTTTTTTTTCTTATGTATGACTATCTAGTGTTTAAGTGCCAACAATATTGTATTGAATTTTATTGAAATGTGGAATAATTTTTGTAAGGCAGAGAACATTCTCAAAGGAATTTCTGTTGCATTCCTTTTTTAAATAATAAAATTGCCCTTTGTTTTTACGCGCTCTTTTAGCAAACTTTTCCATTCTGTTTTTTTCGAAACCTTCTAAAAGTATACATCGTTAATTATTTTTTTCTGTTGCTTTCGAGATCTCAACGGGCATGGACAATACTATATATCCTAGCCGCAAAGTTACTTTTAAATATTAAAGTGCGAGGATCTTTAATTGTATATACAAGCAGTAAAGTCCTGTGATCAGTTACTTTTAAACTATTGAAGTGCGAGGATTTTTAATTATATATCCTAGCAGTAAGTTCTGTGAACAGTTACTTTAAACTCGTAAAAGGCTAGGGTAATTACTGTATACCGTAGTTGAAAATATTAGTTTCTTTGAACTCTTAGAGAACGTAAACAATCTACACATCTTAGCCGCATGGCTTTGGCACAACTTTAATTTTAAATCGGACTGTGCTATGGAACATTATTTCGAAAAAGTTCTATATCCTAATTTAAAGTATGAGTATAAGAAGATCCCCTTGGGTCTTTCTGCCAGTAAGCCAGCACATTTTCCTTAATTGTAAGCCCAACTGTTTGCGCTTCGTAAATATGTGTTTGCACGAGGTCAGTCCGTTTATACAGATGTGTGCCCAGATATCGCACATGATCTGTGGTATTTGCATTTGGTTAAGATAGACCGCGGTACAACTCCCTCTTCCGATTTTGTTTCATCTGCTTTGATTCTTCATTTCTTTAGCCAGGCAGTCACTTCGTCTAGTTTTATTGAAACATTTTTGATACCGCTTCTGGCTCGCTTTGGCTGGTAAGGATAGTAGTGTCTTCGGCGAATATTCAACTAATGTGTTCACGGGCAAGTCCGAGGTATAAAGAAGATAGAGTATCGGGCCAGTCACGCTTCTTTGCCGCAACAGGGCCGCACAGTACTTCTTTGTTTTGAATGAGTGCACTATTTCATTAAAAGTCTGTGAGCTTGTTAATCCAAACTGGTGGTCTGGTAATAGATGCTTTTTATTAATTACTGGTAGTATGCGTGTCCCTAGTAGTGACTCGTATACCTTTGAAGGGATTGGCAGTGGGTTAATTGGCCTATAAGGCTTGGGGTGATCCAGCACTTTGTCCGGTTTCGTGATCATAATTATCTGAGCCACCTTTCAATATTTTGGCCTTTTCAAGATCTGTTCAGGCCCATTTTCCATTCTGTATTCGCAATGGTGAAGTAGTCACAGGTTGTTTAAATTTTTTCTTAGCCATTCACAGAGAATAGTTTGAAGATGAAGTGGCATATATTCCAGCCAAGTAAGATTGGAAGTTGGTGTTGCGGTCTTCAGCAAGTGATTTTTTTAATTGTCTAGCGATGTGGTTTATACGTGCTTCAATTGCGGACATTTTGTCTTTTGCCACTGCTTTCGAATTTTTCTCTTTTGGGACACTAATTCCAAGAGGTCATTTGGGCACCCATTTTGGGATTGTGTAGAGGGGTGGAATCCCAAGCTGCATACTGCAATGTCCGAGTACAGAATTCAACCGCATCGTGATATATTCCTGGGTTTTTAGACTTGCTCAAATGCTGCATCGATAAGGTATCGGAAGTATGTCCAGTTTATCTTTTTATTATGCAGGATACATTTTCGTTCTTTTTTCGTAAGCCTAACCAAAAGGTGCAGGAAATTGAGAGAGTGGTCAGAAGAAAGTTCCAAGCAAATTTTGCAGGATATATAGTTTTGTGGACTCATTTAATTATGCAGAAGTCAATGATGTCCGGTATCTTGTTCGGATCTGTAGGCCAGTAAATGTGTTGACCCGTAGAAAAAACATTCATAATATTTGCTAGATTGCATTTCAGAAGCTCACATCCTCGCGGTAGGATTAATCTAGGTTCCCAAATTATATGCTTAACATTGTCTAAATAATGATATTTTTTCTTCTTTCACCAGTAAATGTTTTAATTTTCTAACTTTTAATGAAGAAAAGGCAAATATACAAATAGAAATGGATAAATTATCTATCTAGTGTAACCTTTGTTTACCAATATGAGTAGAAATCAATGAATATTGGATAATTATCGGTATATGCAAAATAATTAAATTCTGAAACTAGCGGTGATGGACCTTTAAGTAATTTTAAACTTGTTAGTCATAAGTATGTGTAAAAATATCGAATATACCTATGTAAATATTGATTATGTTTATATACAGAAGATACTAGAAACAGAGGATCACGAAAATATTTTTTGGAAACTCTGTCTTTTTGTATGCTTGTGTGTTTGGTTTGTGCACCGATAACATAAATATTAACGATCCAATTTGTATACACGAGTATATATGGTACATAGGTATACTATATATAACATTTTAAATATTATAATGAAATTTTCCACCTGAACATACACTGGCAAAACATGGGGTGGTGTGGGACGGATAGGAGTTTGAATAAGCAACCCGAATGCGGGCAAACGCATGAGGCCAGATATAATTGTCTATCGTCTTTCGGATATAAAATGTTTCAATGTTGTATGTATTCGTTATAAACTTACTTTCTTCTCGAAATTTATTTAAATTTGAAATCCGTCATCAATATTTTCAATTTAAATACTTTTTTTGGTTTAGCATTAGAGTGTATAAATTTGGTTGTTCCTTACTTTATTGTCTACGTGTATCTATGCGTATTACAAAACTATAGAATTTACTTCACTCTATACTGAACATATTAACGGTATTATTATTTTGTTAGTTGAATATATTGTTATTGTTTAGTTGAATATAACTAAAGCAATAGAATACAACATTAACTTTATTAAAATTTTTGTTCGTTTGCTATGAGTCTGTTTATTTGTTCGTGCATCATGTAAGAACAACTAAAGGGAGTTCGATGAAGTTTTGAGTGGTGGATTCTGTTGGGTCTGGGGTATGTATATACTTACAGATATTTCATCTGAAAAGAATAAATGTATGAAAATTTTACGTTTCTGTACAAAGCCCATTTGTTTAAAGAGTTGATTTTACAATAGACGGAATTATGTGAAATGATCTTACAGTTTAATTAATAATACTTTTATGCGAACTGAGTCATGAATATATTATCAGCAACAAGAATAACTGCTCTAAATAGAAAAGGGAACTAATTTTAGAAATTAATTTTCTTATTTGTTCTAAATCCTTCATAAAAGGAATGTCATCGCTTATAAGAAAATGAGAACAAAGTGACAATGTATCCATTTATTAGCTCTTCGAGGTTCTCTCTAAGGCAATTCTCTAAGGATAAATAATAACAGCATATTATAATTATAATGAATATTTAAAAGCAAAATAAACAAGTTGTCATAAGAATTGTAATTATTTTTCAGTTTGATTTTGTCCAATATCAACTAAAGGTAATGGTACAATGTATGAAATATTGTGATGATGTACGAACACATTTAGACATAATATGTGTGTAAAATTTTTCTGTAAATTTGACAAAGGTACGACTAAACCTGTTTCAAAAAGACAGCTAATTGTGAAAATAAAATTAAATATAATATTCCAGCAATTTAATTTATTCAACTTCATATAAGGCCACAATTCAATTCAATAATAAAAATACTGGACGTATGTAACAAACTATATATTTCCCTATAATTAAAATAAAATTATACAACTAAAAATATCTATACTGACTTATTTAATATTGTGCTAAACTCGAATTGCGTAATTGCTGCAGCTTTTCATTTAAACAGTATTCTGTGAAATAAACTTACTCTTTTACTGCTTTCACATATTCCTGATTTTCGCCTAGCTGGACATTTAACTGTACACCCATTGCCGATTCAGTGGAAAAAAATCGTTTGTTGTTACTTTATATGAGTACATTAAAACTAGAATGCCCGTACGCTAATTTGGTACGCGAGAGGACATATTTGGGAGGCGAACCAAAACAATTTCATTTTCTTCATTGAATGAAGAGATGAATAAAATGATATCAGTAATTATGAAAAATAAACTTTATTAAAAATAAACACACATGATACAAAAAAAATATTATAAATATATTTTTATAATTTTTAAAATAAGGTTATACCTAAAAGCAGTTCGGCTTTCATTCTTATGTATATTCGCAAATTTTTCTCAGTAGTCCTCAACTCTAAATGTAATTCTTTTAAAGAAAATCCAATACTATGCAAACAATTCATCTAATTATTTTTTTAATAAAATTGTTTATTTCGTTGGTAATCAAGGTGGCAATCTTATAGAACATAGAATGACGGCATTGGCCGGCGTCAACTATTATGGGAGACGTCTTATTGTCGGTACGTTTTATCTGCAATGTTTATACAATAGGTGATGTGATTACAGAAAAAATTATCTTAACTTTTACGTGCTTCACCAATTGAAAGACCATTTGTAAATTCGGCATTGGGCCTTAGGGATAGTAAGGTAAAATCTTATACGGTAAACTTCTTTTAAAGGTGTTTATTTAGCAGTGAGGTAATTATTTCGCAATGCGTACCGATTAAAAAAATTATTTCTTTTTGAAATAGCTACAATATCTACTAGAATTTTTCAACATTTCTGGACTACTTTTAAGGAATGGATGTTCATTTTTACAATATAGACCATATTATTCGGTGTCTGCAAAATTATACAAAGCATATTTGACACTTTATTTCACTTTAAGAATTGGTTATCAGATTGCGAACCTTCGTGCATCTCATAATTATACTCATGAGAATATTAAACGTCAAGGATCATAAACGTCTTGTCTCTAAATATGCTTATTAGGAATATAAATTAGAAAAGACACCTAATATTTATACACAGTTAATTTCTTTTTGGTATATAATATTTGAGGCAATGGCCTATGGCAGTTTAACAAACCTTATCATGGTCGCGAACCTATCAACTTGTTGACAAATGACGATTTGTAAATAAATCGTCTCATGAATTTCTTCACTGTTTTAATAAAAAAATTCTATTCTTTTCACAAAAAATAATAAAATAGCAAAAGTAGTTCCAACTCATTCTCGTCATATAAAATATTCAGTTGAATACTAAGTCTATCTTAGAAACCACTTCGGATTGAGAAAAAACACTTTCTTTCTATTTAGAAACGGCCCTACAAGCTTACCAAATGTAATTTGGCTACTTGCTCTCACCGTTTTAAACCGTTCTAATATCATTTATCATTATGTCGAAGTAAAACTATCTACAAGATGAACGAAGTGTCGGTGTAGTGTGTAGTGACACTCTCCATTGAGCACTTCAATTTCTTTGTCCATTTACTTATATTTAATATTATTTTCACATTCTACCAACGTTACTGCACATATTCGACATTTGCATTATATTTTACTTTAATTTTGTAGCTTCACGGTAAACAAATGTTAGAAAAAAAGTTTTATTGCATTGCCATTTAAACCATTTTAAATAGCAATTATTCAGCAGATGTAATTTCTTATATCCATTCATTATTTCACAAAGTATCACTATCAAGATTTGGTTTAAAAATATATGTTTGTATGTAGTTATATTTACATGTATTAAATTATTAACAATAACATTAGATTTATATCTTTTCACAGACGTATATTTAAAAAAAATTTACGTGATGCAAATACAAATAATGTTTTTCCCTCGCAGTTGCGTTCTCGCAGTCGCCTCGCGTTGTGAGGCCTATTGATTTAGAAGCGTCTTTTTTACAGCTCCAAGTGACCATAGACCACAGAAGATTTAAATTTGAAATCTACACACGTGCCTGAGAAAATGTCTTGATAGACAGGCCGACAGACGGACAACGAAGTATAAGAGTCCCTTTTTTTCCTTTGAGGTACGGAATCCTAAAAAAGGCCTTGGATTAGAGTAAGTGCGATAGTATTATATATACGTATAGGCGCACCAGAAGCAACGTTCTATTGTCTGCCGGTACGTTAGAACAGCGGGAAATGTCCTAAACAAAGACTTAGAATTTTTTTATTAGCAACGTATGTAAACTTCAGCGTTTTTAAAATATCTTAAATTGTTTTTTTTTTTTGGATTTTTAATAATGTCCGACATGACTTGGGAACCAACATAACTGTCTGCCATTGTTATTTTTCAATAATGATAATGCAAAATTTTAATTTATCCAAGTGGAAACCTTGTTACTATAACTTGAAATCGGTCAAATTTTTACACATTTTACACTCGAGTGACTCTGTTGAAAAAACCTATGAGACCCTATCTTATATACAGTAGATATGAGAGAATAAATAAAGTAAATTTAGGGTTTGTTCAAACATTTCAAGTCTGCATGCCGCTGGTTTTTGGACTAAAGGTCTACCGTAGTTAAATTGTTTGCAAACATTCATATTTGTCTTCCTTACATTGAAATATTGCCTGATGTAACATAACCCTGGTGAATTTCTCAAAAGCCGTGAAATCTATAATTGCTCCTATAGTTTTTCTATAAATTTTAAGTGAGGTTAAGGTAAAGCACCTATATTTGAAATCAATGAGTTTCGAAATTAATTTTGGAGTTAAAGTTTCGGAAATAGGGAGAGGAAAGAATATGCTTATTCGCAAATATTTCGGTCTATCTCAGGAGAGATGCTACTAAAATTTGAAATTTTTTTTTGTATTTTTGTAAAAAATATTCTCAAACGATATTCCACATGATACACGAAATTAAAAATAGTTCCAAAACTTAAATTATTCCCTCTGAAATTTCGTCGTAAATATTTCGAATTATGTAATCTCTGTACCAATGTAATAACTTTTTTTCTCTCTCTCATGTCAACTTTTTTTCTTTCTCTCATGTCAATGTTTTAATTTTTTTAAGTATTAAAAATATTAACGTTAACACCTCAATCAGTAACCTTTGATACCTGATCTTGTCTACTTTTTTCCACTTTAAACTTTGAAAATTAAATTTTCTCAGATATGTGTTAGAAACACTCAAAAGAAGATAAAAATTAACAGAAATTTTCATGTCAACAAGATAAATGCCGTAAACAGAACAATTTATACAAGTTTATTGAGGTAACAGAAAAACCTCTTTAGTATTACTTAATAAAACAGATTGTTTTTATTGAACCTTTTGTTAATTATTAATTATTATTTTTCATCATATAAAATACGTTTATTTTTGATATAGCATATATCGTATAGATGGTATATATTTCACAAGTCTAAGAAGCAAAAAATAAAAAGATAATTTCTCGTATTATGACATATCAAAATAAAACTTATTTTTCTTTGGTGCTCGTAAGCCTAATTTTCATTTCATATTCTTTAGAAAATGGAGGGAGGAGTGCTCATTTTTGCATAGATCCGGATGCCATGAGTTCTAATTACGATAGAAATAATTTTAGTATTAAAATAATCTTTCCAATGACGTACGACTGTATACACTTACAAGTTCATATTCTAGAAACACTTTTGTAACAACTTTTACAAGTGAAAATTCCGTGTCATTTCCAGAAATTATTTTCCGCCAAATTTCAAATGGCTTTTGGGTAATAATTTTACATGTTATGTGCAAATATTATGCATAGACATTAGAAGCTAAAGAGAGATTATTGATGGACAGAAAATCGAGTGAGGGCAATTGGATTTAATTCGAAGCATTTGGGCTACCCTAAAAATGAACTGAAAATTCAAAATGATTTATATTAGACTACTTTTACTTCCCGGTCAAAAAAATGTTATCTATCATCATAAAACAATTCTGTGAATATTATTACAAACAATAATAAAAGCAAGCGGCCAAAAATATTTTGTTAATATTTTGTCACATAACTAATTTTGTAAACTTAATTTCCGACATTAAACTATACTGAATACCATTACCGTATTAACGATTATGACAGTAAAATAAGTGTGTGGCTTTTCGAATCAAGTGCCATTTTAAAATATAATTTTGGTAAACTTTCAGAGGTTATAATACCCTTCAAAGATATTGTTCACTATTTAATAAAATGACATTTCAGCAAATTACAATAAATTTAAAAAATGAAAATTTTTAGAAAATAAATTGTAATGCTATTATATTGCAATTTAATCGTAATATAAATATGAAACTGCGCTGTGTAAAAATTTGCTTAAAATAAATACCTTTTCTTCGATATAGACTTCAGTATAACACCAGCTACGAATGTCCACAACGAATTAAATCAATGTAGTGAATCGACCGTTATTGTTTCCCAATCTTCTTCCTCGCGATATCATTATATTGAAAGCTTAGTCTATACATGTATAAAGACAGTAAAATGTAGATGATAGGGTCAAAATTATATACAGTTTCAGATCCATTCATATAAATAAATTGGATTCGTTTAGAGAGCTTTGCGTCTTTATTTAAGATTATTAGTATTTGATAAAGTTTATGTGTCAAATATGGATAGAAAACTGAATTAATTTATGTATTTATATTTATATTTTATTAACTTATTGTCTCTAAATACAGTACTTGTAACTTTGCTCGTGATCAGCAGATAGTGAGCCATGACGTATTTTTTATCGCGTTGTTCACTCACAATATTTAATTACGATGCAATTTTATTTTTCCCTCTTAATTTTAGCGAGTGGTACATATCAAATTAGCTTTTTGCACTTAGCATTTTGTGTGCTTATACGTGAATGTGAAAGCATCCTAATTGATCACAACTTTCAACTGATTTACTCATATCCACTTTCGCTCTTTTCTGTATAAAAACTAAATTAATTTAAAATATGTTGTCAAAAATTGATCAAATTATTTAATATGATTTACATTACATTTTTTTCGCGTCTGTAATATAGAATGCAAAATTGTTGTTCTGTATTAGGTTTGTAGTTCCCTGTTATTATTTTAGTGCTTTTTTAAAATTTTGTACTAAAAATGGCGGCAAGAGGGAATCATTATGGTCTAAAACTAAAAATCCGTCTATGCGTCATACTCGATATCTACTCTGTGTGAATATTAAGGAAGATAATTAAATTAAGAGTATAATGTAAAAATATTACATTTCTTTTCAACTAAGATAAAAATTTAAAAAATTACTATTTATTCCACCAAAAATCACCAACAAATAACTTTTAACGTACCTCGTTATAATGAGTAGATTGTCTTTGGATCTCATCATGTGGCGGAGTAATCCACTGAACCGAGTGAATATGTTATATAAAGGTAGAAAACAGTAAACGGTACAAAAGCACGTGAACAAAGCTAGAGGAAAATATGGCTTGCCTTAACATTGTCAACTGCGAAAAGGATATAATCATTAACGAATAGAAGAACCTATATTGCTGAGAAGAGGAACCGTAATAGACGTGGGAATCATTCCTGATAAATTGCAGAAAATATACAAGCTGATTACCAGCCGATTTTGACGAAAAATTCGATTATACATTTTCACATTTATGGCTGTTAGTTTTGTAATCAATTTATAGTGTCGAATCGTGATGAATGTTGCATTACTATATGGTTAAGCGAAGTGTAAATGTTTTTTAACTTTATTATGGGTTGAATATCGAAGATTAGTATTTTCAAAGGAACTGTAATTTCATCAACAATTTAAAATTTATCCTAATGAATTCCAGACAAGTGTTTATATAGAAACTCTAAATAATGCTATTTTTGACCAAAATCTAAGCATGTACTATGCATGAATAAAGAACAGAAGTACTAACGGGGGGGGGGAAGACGAAGGGTAGGGAATCGTGGCGCGATCATATTCTGGGGCGGCGTGTATCAGTCTATCGATTCATTGGAGTTTGTGTATTAATCTATAGAGTCGAACAATTTTATACTGTGACACAAATAGAATGGTTGGTTTTGCGTTGAATAATTATTAGGTCTACGAGACTTTTTAATTTACCTAAGGAACAGAAATAATGGCATAGACCAGTTATCATAAATATTCTAATAAACAAAATATTTTTTTTGTTTCCTTATATCCTAATGATAATCGACTGTATAATACATACAACGCACAAATGGCATAGATTATATAACATATTTCTTAAATAAATCAGTAAATGAACAATTTGAAAAAACAAGTGTATGTGTATTATTAATACGGAAGACTCGATAGATATCGAATTATGTTTGTTTACTTAGATACTGTTTATTTAGATATTGCGAATTATTTTGTTAATTTCGAATAAATTAAAAATGTAATTTGTTTAAACTTTTCTAGTTTACTTTTTTCTTATTATTAACGTCGTATTTCATTCACGTTGCATTAGGTACTCAATAATTCGTTTGATAATTACATAATAATTGGTATGTAATTATGAAGTAAACCCATTTTTTAAAATAAAATAAATATAAAAACTTAAATAATCCTCGCATAAATATATATTTAATTTTTATGCTACTTGATTTTTCACATAGTATAAATTAATAAAATGAATCATATAATCGTATAAATTAGTTTCGATGACCAGCATGAGATAGGTCAATTAGGTAATTCAATTGAATAATCATATCATGTATTCAGGCAACTATTTCGATAAACTAAAGTAAATATATGCAGTTACTTTACTGAATACCTGCGTATTTCAGTAAAGTCTAAAAAATGAAGCCTTGTTATATCAATCCACAAGCCAAAAGGAAAAAAACCGGAGCTCCGTAATAAATCTTAAAAAGATTCCACAGAAGTAGTCCAGATTATCAGCAAATAACTATTAAAGAGTAATTTGTTTAGAGTATGGTCACAAGTTGACGAGAAGTCTTGAATCTGAAATTCTTTGAACACAACGATTAGAGTAAAATCGTACTAAATATACGCTCTGAAGGAGTTTGGCACTAGAAAAGTAGAATGCAATATATGGAAGAAAACTGCATTAGGCACAACTAGTTTGTTACAGAAACATAGCCCTCAAGGGTGCAAAGTTAGATGGAAAATGGTATTAAGCACGATGTTTCCAGGTCTATGGAAATGGAGACCTTAAAAGCACAACCTTTGAAAGGATATAACATAATATAGGTATTCTTGTTAAACGTTCAAAATCATAGTATTTGAGAATGCAACATTTGCTAGATGAACGTACAAGTTAGGTGCAAAGTTTCCGCCATAGAAACGGACAGCAAACATAAAGTACATTTGCAAATGCATCATCAAAATCATGAAAATAATGTTGAATGTGAAGCATAGCACGAACTGTAACGTAAACTGAACTGAATTCACAACTATAGTTATAGGGACTATGAGTTTACTTTGAAATTGTTCTAGGGCTTTAATTTAGAATTTAGAAGAGGGATATTTTTCTTCTGAAAAAATGAATTTGAATTCAATTTTGAAAACCACCAGCATTATTAAAATCTTTGTTTCACAATAGTTTTTGGACAAAATACGACGTTATTATTTGTTTTTTTCAGATGGTTTTCGGGTAATAGAAATACATAACACAAACTTAAATTCATGAGACAAATAATAAATAAATCAAACGGCAGACATTTAATTAAATACTGTTGTACTCATGGTGATTATACACGGTATGCCTGCCTATTTGTAATTAGAACGGTATTATTGTCTTACCAAAAGACGACTGGACAACAAATATCGTCGTATGAAGAATATTGTAGGAATTAATTAAATAAAAGACTTAAAATATTCCTTTTAATTTTTGCTGTCGACTAAAAATAAAATTAAATATTCAGCGCCATTCAGTTAGTTTCTATTAGAAACATAATTAGTTGTTCCATGTACATGAAATATAATTATTATATTAAAATCAAAACGCCATTTTCTAGTAGTTATTTGATAAAGTATCTGCGGCTTATCTAAAATATGGAATGAAATGTACGATTTCTTATACAAATATTTGTCAAGACCGAAAACAGTTCAAGGTGCTTTTATTTTTAACTAATATTCATAAAAAATTGTTTAAAAAATTATTTATCACATATCATTTGTTTATTTTAATTGTAAGATTTTTGGTGAATTCCTTTTGCCATTTCGAAAGTATTGCTACACTTTTGGTGCACGTTGTTTTTATGTCTAGGATCAACCCGATTTAACAAGAATCTCGAAAGCGTTCACGAATTTATTTATATCCTCTACATATATACACAGACGCACATAAACACATACGTACACACACACACACACACAAACACACAGACACACACACACTCCCACATATATACAAATACAAGTATACACACATGCACGTACGCATGCACGTACGCACGGATGTACGCACGCAAGCATGTACGCACGTACGCACGCGCGTCCGCAGGCAACCACCTAAGAAATCAAAATAACGAAATCTTTGGCCCTTGTGAAAATTTTCTTCGTAATTCATTGTGCATGAAGAATAACACTTGCAGTAAATCCCGTAATACGGGCCCGAATACCCGTAATACGGGGTTTTTGACCAAGTTACTTTTACTCTAAAAAAATAAAAAGATGAATCGAAGCCTTACAAAACGGTATTAAGAAGTTATGACTTAATTAAGTTAAAGTTAAGACTTAGTTAAGAAGTTAGGAGACGATATGAATCAAATAGCGTCCATGAAAGGCGCAATGGCGTATTCTCGGATTTCATACGGTATTGCAGATTCGGGTTTAACGGGATATTTTAATCAGGAAAACCTCATAAATAAAAGGATCATTCCATTAAAAACCACGTTTCTGTCTTTTTGCGACTTACGACGAGTAGATAACTTTGCAGAAAACCTGATTTATTCCAAGGGATGAAAATACTACACCTAGAATTATTACCGATTCGAAAAGAAGAAAGGTTTATACGGAGTCCTATGATTTCCCTACGCTTTTCCATGAAATTTGGGACCCAGAGTTCATTATTCAGAATAGTAAGCTATATATAATTGTTTACCATTTGATTACTTCCGTGTTGTCACTGGTGGAGTCTAATTGGTTTACCGTGTGACGGTACTGGATCTAATTTTGATTAATTATTCCATATTAGACGAGATATAAGGCATTTTACATTGTTTCTACACTGTGGTATATGTGGTATGGTGTTTATTTTAATTGTAAGATTTTTGGTGAATTCCTTTTGCCATTTCGAAAGTATTGCTACACTTTTGGTGCACGTTGTTTTTATGTCTAGGATCAACCCGATTTAACAAGAATCTCAAAAGCGTTCACGAATTTATTTATATCCTCTACATATATACACAGACGCACATAAACACATACGTACACACACACAAACACAGACACACAGACACACACACACACTCCCACATATATGCATTATCCCTCGGTGTTTCGTCTATGAATGTGAAAGAAGTTCCACCTTTCTCTTGTCTTTCTTCCTTTTTGCATCCTCCTTCTATTGTAAACTATATAAACAAATATAAATATAACTTGGCTAAGTTCAGTCTATAGGATATCTATAATAATTTTGTTTCTACTAAGGGATATATTTGAATAATTGTTTGAATCAATCCTTTCTAATTTATCCTAACACAGTAAATGCGAAAGTTATTTTTTTTAATTTGACTTTTTGTTGAACTTTTACATCTCAATTATTCAATTGATCTCCATGATATTCAACGTACATATAAACTGTTAAGTAATTACAGTTAGGATACATTTTATCTCGAAAAAATAAATCCTCGCAAACGAAGTAATAGATAGCATATAGTTTGACCTTTTCTCCGCTCGTTCCGCCCATCATCTTCAATACTGAGTGTTACAAATTATTTACAACACATGTGGTAGGTCTATTCACGTTGTTAAATATCGCCGTATGAGACAAAAGTTATTAAATATATCTTCGAATACGTATAGTTTATATACACATATATGACATATCAACTGTAATTAGGTATTCATTTTACTGATAATGATATAAAAAATCTCAATATAATTTGAGGGTCAAAAATGGTAGGTAGGGTAATTCGGTAGCCTAATTCTAATTTATATTTCTCTTTCCGACATTTTTAATATGTATTTGTTTTATGACAACTCTATTTTGTACTAGGGCATCTAGCGTATAAGAGAAAAAAAATCGTGTCTCATATATATGAGATTGGCAAATAGACTGAGATGGAAGATAAACTTTTCCACTATTTTCACCAAACGAGCAATACTCCTTAGAAAGTGAAACCAAATGTGAAAATCTTTCTTCATTTTTAACATAATGACTATTGTTGGCCATATTGATTAATGGAGATTGAATGCAATTAGTCTTTCATTTAAATAATAAAACATGGAAAAGAAAAGTTGAATCAATACTCATAAAATATCTTTAGGATTAAATTAATAGAAATAATCGTCTTCAATTTGAAATTATTCATATCTTTTTTGGGAGTGAAGGAAAAAAGGGCAGTGTAGAGATTATATCACAAAATGAAACGTTTACGATTCGTAATTTACGTGTTTAAAGTGACTTTAAAAGTAATAAATTACTACAAATAGATTGACAAAGGTCACAAATTTTAGACAGTGTTATTTTTCCATTGCATTATGAAGTTTACCAACTAAACATATTAAAAACAACGATCTATTATTTTATTAATTTCACATAAATTTAAATATTACAATAAACAAGAATACTTTATTTTTTTCGAAAAAGGTCATAAATCACACTTGTCATTTACAAACGAAATGATGACCCTAATATTTTATAACCAACAATAATATCAGTTCTCGTGAAACATTGTTATCGACTTACTTGTGAATAGCATAGAGATAACGCTACAGGAGGGTTCAATAAACATAGATACAAGTGTCATAAAAAACGTTCACTTTACCACATATGCTTGAAATAAGAAGTGTCGACGTTACTGTAATATTTTTATTCTAAGAAATCGATAAATTGGTTTTAGCCGATGAATATTGACAAAATGTGAAAGTACGACTGACAGGAAGAAACTATTTAAAGCCGTTAACACGACACAATTAAACTCTCAATTGGAATTTAAAATTTATGGCAAAGTACTTGTTATAATACCGACGATATGCGACTAATTAAAATGAAATGCCAAAATGAAACCATAATGGAAATTACAAAATAAATGTTAACCTTTTCTGTGCGTATTATTTCCAGACTAGCAAAGCAACGGGCAACAGAAAGTCATGTAAAAGTTACGTTTTATGTGAATATTGGAATATATTTTTTTTAAATAAATTATTTGTGTACTTTTATGGAATAAATGTATTTGTATATAATTTCTAATATTGTTGATTCATATTAATCATTCATATGTTTCCCACATTGTAAATATCCGTCAATACAAAATTACCAAAAATGTAATATGACATCCAAATCCAGATGACCAGTAACTGTTTCATATGTTATTATCTTATTTTTAAGTAATACGTTACACTTAATTTATGCTAAATCAAAATTTTTAATTATTCGCACGTAAAATGTTAATATATTAGCTGTATAAATGTTTGCTGCAATAAACATTTAAGATTCGTAGACCTATAAATACATAAAAATGTTCAATTAATTGTGAATCGAATATTTTTTGCAATTACCAAAAATGTATACTCAAATTAAAAATGCAGGGCCGCAAAATTGAAGTAGTATATACATTATTTCTGTACTGATGTCGTTGACTATGGTATTATGGGTATACTATTTATATCCTTGGCCACGATACATTATTACGTTTGTCGCTTTTCCACGAGAGAGAATATAAAATTGTAATATCTTCTCTTTATCTAACTCTGGTTGTCAAAGTAATAACTATTTTTTATCATTTACTGTTGTTGTATTTTAAAATTGTTGTAGATTTTATCTTTCTTTTTGTTCTTTTTTTCTTCATTGTTTTGAAAATTATCGATAGTTCGCATTGCTCATTTACGACCTTCAATTTTTTTGAAGCGACGTTCGTCGTCTCAAGATATTGAATGTCGTAAATGTAAGAAAGTAAATTGTAAGAAAAGTAAATTCCCTATGTAACTATATATTATTCAGTTGTATTCAACGACTGCCAACTTTTAGGCCTTAATATTATTGGAATCAAAGTTGATTAGTGGACGCCATCAATTAACTTTACTCCAGAAAACTTTATGTACGCTGGCGACACGAGAATACAGTGGTTCTAATGTTAATTAGTGTGCTGAGACTAATTCTCTGATACTCATTAGAGCCTATGCCACTTATGAAGACTTATTTTCAATGAATGTGTGCTTTATTGGTAATCTCAAACTTAGTCTTAGCAGGTTGCAATGCAGGCACGATATAGTAATTGAATTTAATGATCATTTTTCTAACTTCTTTTTGCTGTTAGCATATCAATTAACACTCTCATGCAATTTGATTTGCACCCAGGATAAAACGTTATAATGACTTTTAAGGTAATTTCGTGAGAAAGGATCACTAGTACCACCATCATATTAATTCAATTTTTATATATTTTAAATTTGTGCTATCACTTAACATACTAACCCAAAATTAGACATCTGCAGCATGACGCGAATGTAAATTTCTGCGCTAGGATAATTGTGAGTGCGTTTGTCTCAGATCTAAACAAGCTCTTTCTAATTATCTACCACATGCTACAAACAATTTATGACCTAACCACAAATGTACTTTAATCCCGTACACAAAATTAGAAATATAATGAAATAAACATGACCGGACATGTGAAGTGCCCAAAGGATTGCCGTGATATTGATTAAATTTATAGTAAGTAGTATATTCCTCGTAGAAAATACCTTAAACAGTAATGATATTTCAATTATAATACAGTTTGTATAATTATATATTAAGTGAAAAATTACTTATATTAATGATTTATAATTACATATTAGGTGATTACGTTAGGGATTAATATTATAATTATATATTAGGTGAAAAATTATCTTTGCTAATAGCCCACTTGAAGATGTTTTAATACAACTAAACCTAGGTCGTGGTAAAGAACTTAAAGAAAATAGAAATACTACTACATTACGTAGTTTCATTTAATTGTGAAAAATTATTTCTAACACCTGCATATTTATATATATATATATATATATATATATATATATATATATATATATATATATATATATATATATATATATATATATGTGTGTGTGTGTATATATATATATATAATATAGTTTTTGAATAATATTTTATTTGAGGCTAATATAATACGCGTATGTTATTTTACCAACCCCATTCGGCCAGCTTCGTTGTATTGTCGGCTATTTTTGACTTAGGTTAACCAGCTCGGTCGAATCAGGCATCATATTCATAATTATAATCAATAATTTTTGATAAACAATGACTATATGAAAGCGATCTTTGACAGTATTATTCAAAATTCATTTTCTTCCATAGATATATGCAGTGAATATCAATGCCGTGTGATCATATTTTAAACAGCAAATCTTTTACCAGAGAAAAAATATAATTTTAAACTAAATAAATGGAAGGATGATATTTAGTAGCGCGTGTTCTTTTTAACATCTAATAGAATCAGAAACTGACAGAAGCAAAAAGTCCTTTTTTACTCAAAAGAAATATTTTTAACATATCACCCCCAATATCTCCCCATATTTCTAATAAATATTCTTCTGCACCACCCGGCCCTTTCCAGAGCGCAGGGCAGGATGAATCGAAATGAACGGAGAATGAGCGGAAGCTATCGTATCGTGACCCCGAAATTAATAATATTGTTTTATAAATTACATGTCAATAACATACTAAATAATTATCGGGTTTAAATCCTTATTGACAAAGTATATAAAATGGTCGTTTAAAGAAACTCAGTATAACAGCAATGCTATTTCATAACCAGTTATGAGTTGTGTGGACACCGATTTCATTCTTGAGAAATGTCTCAACCTGTTCCAATTTTGATGATTTCCATGTTATTAGAACAACTGTTTGCGCTGACAACTGGTGAAAAAATATCGAAAAGAAAATTTATTTGCATTACTTTCGAGACGACTGAATTATTTTCAAATAGTTATCAATGAAATTAAAAACTCTTATCTCTCATATTCGATACTCTAACTTTTAGCCGAATTTGTGAGTTATACAGTAAATATTGGTTTGTGCAAAACCGATATACTTTTTTTCTCTAGTGGTACAAGCGATATAATACACCATAATGTTTAACAAACTATTAAACTTCCTTCTTTTCAGCACTTCGATGCTTTTTTCAGACCTATTCTTGAATTGGCTCTAAATGTAATAAATCATGACCGTAAAAGGATATAAATTAGTACCATTTTTCGACCATGATTTATACTAATATTATATCAACTCCACATATTCCTCAAATTTCACTGCGCAATTTCAATTTCTCATTCTAACTCTATAATTTCATCTAAATTAATATTTAAATTATCGCAATCCTTACAGAATGTACAAGCACGTTCTTTTTATAAGAACGAACAATTTGTTTACAGTGGAATTAATATCAAATTAGAAATATTGAAAACAAAAAAAAAATATCTTACTTTACACTTGAGGGTATCAACTCATCTGACCTCGTATCTTTGTAAGTTTCCGTTTTATAGTGTTGGGTAAACTATGTGTTTAAGAAATAATATTGTTTCTGTAACAATAAGCGCCTTAGGGTACTTGTTCTTCCTTTACACAAATAGTATTTAAACTAATATTTAAATATTTTTATTCTGTAATAATAAGTTGACATAAGGAAATAGAGATTTTCCGAAATCCTCTGGTAAGATACATGTCTCCTTTATGAAACAACTGAATTTTAATCAGGAAAGAACAAACAAAATATTGATTTTTTTATGAAAAATACATAAAAAAACATAAAATGCTCTTACTTCATGAATTACCTTTAGGGTAGTAAGAAAGCAAAGCAACACGCACTACTTGGATGGAGTTTGCTTTGTCATCTTACTCTTCGGACCTTTCTCGCTTCTACTTTCATATATTATGCTCAATGCCCAATTTATAAAACCGATAACACGTTTAAAAGCGGTCTGCTTTTTATATTCAACTTGTAAAATTTTAAAGCAGAAAAGACAAACAATCTTACGAGATAGTAATTTTAGCTCGGCGTGTAAGCTGGTGATAAGTGAGGGATAAAGATGGTGCTTATGTAAGTGAAGATTACTTTTATTAATTAATTTTAAAGAAAATAAAATATAATCTGTTGTTCACCTTATATTTCTATTGTACAAAACAAACTGGAAAAAATATTGTTACTATTAGTGTAGACATAATGTCAACAAATATTTCTTATAACCACATTACAAGTTTAGTGAAGAACAGTACATGTTATTAGATATACTATCAATAATTAATTGAAACAAATTGAACATAATTTTGTGACTCGCTGCTTAATTTTTCGATTCTTATAATGGGCGACTTTTTTTCTCAATTATTACATTCACTCTATGAGTTTAGTCTACATAATGTGGAGTAAAACATAATTTTTGACATTTTTTAGAAGGACGTATTAGCTATAAATAGCAATAGGTATTCAAGATTATTCGACGAATTTGTGACAAAATGGAATTTTATAAAATAATAAATGAATACTTAGCTTTTTTTCTTTTAAATTCTGCCAAGGAGTTGCATCTAAGTAATTAGAGGTATATATAAAATAACATTTTCATTTATTATAATTTATAATTAATGAAAATGTTATTTTTAACATTTATTTAATAAATGCACAATTTAGTAATTACTAACATCAGGGTATTTTTCAACATATATAGATTTTTATTTAATCATTGAAATGGTTCATTGTAGTTATTACAATTTTAATACATTCATTTATTAAAATAAAAATAAAAAAATCATTCAGAAGCAAGAACTAACGGTAACTAATGGTCAAATAATTTTTAATCATTTATTACTGCTCCATATATATATATATATATATATATATATATATGTGTGTGTGTGTGTGTGTGTGTATTTGTATTAACAAGAATATGTCAATTTGTTATTATTTCATATATTATTATCAATGAATCTATTTTGATAATAGTTCCTTTCACAATCAGCAAAATAGAATCACTATAGTAATATTTATTTAGCATATTATTTATTTGTGAGTAAATATAAATAATCGAGAATTTTCTAAACAATTATTTTTGAAATATTTGAAGTATTTAGAAACCATAAAGTATATTGCCGTAACGCAGTGTTCGTTTATTTATTTAAACGCAGGAGATAACGATTTCAGTAATAAAATCAATTCAGTCGAGTATTTTTAACCTCCATTATAACACAAATTTCACATTTGTTTGATAAAAATACGACATATCTGCAAGTATGACAAAATTACATGCAACATTATTGTGGACACTACGAAAAAGGTAACACAAGAGAGTTGTTAAATTTCTGTATTCCTTATCAAAACAGACGTTGGATAGCAATTTTGCTCTCTCCTTGTTTAATCAAACGTACCAAAAATGTCTTCACTTTCAAGATCCTATTCTTATAATAGAGGTCAGTGCAGTGTTTCTCAGAAACCGTATGACGTGGATATTTAAAATTTGATACAGGATAAAGCATATATATTTTAATAGTTAACAAACAAAAATATTTATTTGGACCGGAAATAGTTTTTGTTTTATATATCCGGTGTAATTTTAAGTGAAAGAAAAAGTTATGAAGATACCACAATTTTATTTTCGGAATTTTATATAATTTAATTCCAGGGATATTGTTAAAAATATCCACACTGTTTTTCTCGGAAATAGTTTGACGCGGAAATTTTAAATTCGATAGAGTGTAAATATATTTCAGAAGTTGATAATAAAAAAAATTATGCAGAGGTTTCAGAGGGGAAAAATGAAATGATATGATTATTTTAAATTCGTACATCGCATGGTAAATTAATTGGAAGAGAAATTTTTAAGAATTATAAAACTACAAAATTATTTTATTCAAAATTTTCTATGAGATCGTACGAAAGTTTGAAAGTCTTAATACAATGTGGCAGTATTTAAGAAAATCACGATAGTTTTACGCGTATAAATGTACAATATACATAATACGTAATAAAAAATAACGTTAATACCTGTGAACTATTTAAGCGCAGGTATTTGTAGCACAAGATCTAATCATATTTAGTAAAGTTCATAGTTAATTTATACTTTATGAACTTGTATGTATGATTGTTCGTATTTCGAACTAATTTCAAACTGTTTTCTTTTTTTTCCTTTATAATGCATAACAGTATAATTTTTAATCCACCCTTATATTAATTTCAATTAATTTTGAAGTTAAACTAATTTTGAAGTGAAACCAGTTTTCATAAGAAATCTGTGAAAACCTCATTGAGATCGCCAATTTACGATTCGTATTATTTAAAAAAATTAGATTCTAGATGCTTTTAAGGTAATCACATACTATCATTTTTTTTAATAGTTAAGACATAATGTCACTGGGATTATTAACTATTCTATTAAAATGTTTATTTTGATATTGAATACTGAACTACAAATTATTCAATGTACGTTGTTCTTATCTACACTGAACTATTTTACAACAACAATATTCATTTGATTTCGTATCCTTTGTTATGGATGTCACATATATAACTCCATCTATGTGACATCCACATTTATATATGTGGATGTTACGTACATAGATGTTTATGTCACATATATGACTTTCACTTTTTTTAGAAAATTAAACAATTATTAAGTTTTTCCATTTATACCGAAAACATTACGTGACCTACATTTAACTTTAAAACCTTCATTTGGATATATGCAAATATTTTAGTATTATTTTCCCCTGAAAATTAAAATCATTAGAACTCATCATAGGTCAAATAAAATATAATTTAGATAGGTCGAAGTCAAAGTGAATGTGAAAAGATTAAAATTCATTATTCGCTTATACATTTAATAAGATATCATAATGCACCGGCCGTATGATGACAATGTAATCCGTACGTTTTCTAATGAATACAATGCAATTATTAGTAAGAGCGACGAATTTAATTTGCTGATTATAAGCTCATTTTAAAGGCAAATGAATCACTTGAGAACCATCTTGCTCTGTGAATAAGTCGAGAAGTTTTCCTTAACATGCAACTTATTTATTTCTTGGAGGTGCAATATCTACACCATATTCTTGGCTTATTTCTTGTAAATCCATATGTTTACAACAACTCCTTAAACCAAAGTGTTTGAGAGTTTACGCGTTCATTATAGCGTGCACATGTACCGGTTATTTTTACACAAACATATATTTTTTACCATTGGCAGCAATGAAATTTCGCTGTTCATTTTTTGTGAAGTAAATATGTATATATTCAAAACCATATATTTAACAAATATAATTTAGGATCAAAAATAATTTGGATGAATATTTTCCCCATAAAAATTACGTTTCAAAGAAATGTTTGTCATAATTTTTTTTATTTAATTGTTACTCTTAGTATTACTAAACACTGAATATGCAAATAAGTACACGAACAAATATATATAAAAAACAATTGTAAAAACATAAATACGCTAAAGGGATCGCATAAAGAGAGTTTCAGAAAATGTCATTTGCTAGCTAATTGAGAGTTTTTTATATTAAGAGTAAATTTCAAATCTGTTTTTTTACTAAAATAATTGCGACTGAAATTTTGTAACACATATTTCGTTCTTTATACATATTCTTTAATTTCAGCACAGAAAAAAGGTGAAATTGATATTGGTGTTAAACTGCAGTTATATGCGTGTAAATATATCTATTATGTTTACAATATCGCTTAATAATATTTTTTACTTTACTGCTACAATATTAATTTTTATAATTAAAACGCTTTATGCAAAACGTAAAAACTGTAAAAGAATCCTGTCATACAAAAAAAAAAAAAAAATATATATATATATACATATAAAATAGAAATTAAAAATCATATTCAAATAGAATAAACCTTTCAATTATTCAAACTATTAAAAACAAGTTATATATTTGTATTTTGATTATTTTGTTGGTTTTTATTTTGTTGTCGTTAAGAACTTAGCAGGCACAACCATAAGTGAATTTCATTAGAACGGTAGTTGTTTTAAGGTAGTTGTCGTGTGAAATGCAGTTTTGATGAAATTCGCTGATTTTTTTTATATATTACTTTTAACTTATAAACATTTAACTTATTTTAAATTTATAAATTATTTACCGTTTACTTTTGATACAAATCTTTCTCAAAAATTGTACAATTAATATTAACGAAAATGTAGGAATTTCACCAGTGGTCGATTGCGCCCCAGGCCCGTGCTGATATGCCGCCTTTCTTGTAACGTCTAATTATACATATTAACAATTTTTCGTAATCATACAAAATATTATTTTTACACATTAAGAATTTTTCCGCTTCCCAACCATTACCATCCTAGGTACAGATCTTACGGGCCTAGGTCTAAATCCATCACAGTATTTCAAAACATTTTAATTTTTTTCATACTAAAGTATGTGTTCTGAAAATTAAAATATTAAGCCATTGTATAACTAATTCGGACATTACGTGGGTAACTAACTTAAAGCCTGAATGAATGTCTCTTTTTTCATTATTGTGTTTATACGTGACAAATATCGTTCAAAATTTATTATCCGAAAATTATAGTCAATATAATTTTAAGTTTTTTATACAAAGAAATTAAAAAATTGCTTAAAATCTGAAGAATTTTTAGTATAAATTTTAAGAAATTTTTTTACTTTCAAATAATATAAATGGCTGAAATTCAAAATAATTCAGTTAAAGAATTTCATTAAATTGTTTAACTACTTGAAAACTGAGTTCGTAGCAAAATTAATCTGATACTTCAAATTAAGCATTCTTAAAATTGATCATCCAAATAAATAATATTTAGATCGATGGAAATCATTATATGCAATTTCACTATGACCTAAGGCAAGTCAGAGTTAAAGAACAATGTGATGCAAAATGTCGACCAAAAATAATATATATATATATATATATATATATATATATATATATATATATATATATATATATAAATGAATTATTACTTTCATATCAGTCGGCTTATATCATGTTAGGTTCGTATATTTCTCATGTCAAAAAAACCGAGAATAGATATTAATTTCTAGCCAGCGTTTCCGGTAGTAATCACAAATGCTACTATTCAATATCTATATTCGGATAATCTCATTTTCCGTTTTCAGAAGAAGCGCTCATACATATTTCCAATTTTCTTATCCAAAAATACTTTTTAAATTAACAATTTCAATATTCCAATTTAAAATATTAAAATATATGTTTATGTTTCTCGTTTCATATAAATGTTTCACGTACATATGAGTACTCAAAAATTTGCTTTAGACTTGCACCAAATTTCTTTATCCAAATATTTATTTTACTGCGTTTACACTAAAGTGTAAGTTATACAAAAAAAGTGTAAAATATTGCGATTTTGGGTTTTAAGTTAAAAGTATAATAAATAAGTCACTAAAATAATGTTTAACACATGTACCAAGAAAAATTACAAATATTATAATTCATTTCATCCTGAATACCAATCCCATAGTATTTAAATATTAATTAATGTATTATACATAATTAAATCGAATGGTTCTAATCGTTACTTTATTAGGAAACCAACATACGCATCTTTTTTTTGTTTTTCTAATAAAATAAAGAAGAGCCATTTATTTAAACAAATTATAAAATCGAGGAATTATCCAAAAGTAACGATATACGGATATTTTCAATACGTCAATTATTTCCTTTTATTCTTACACTGGATATCCGGGTGGAAAGCAGATAAATCGGATTAAATCAGTAGGAGTCATTCGCATATCAGCTATCGAAGCAACAAAACGAAAATAGGAAAACCCCAATAAAAGTTGCCACGAACTACATCTACTTGAAAATAAAACCTGAGAAAAAGATACGCAACGGAAATACTGGAGATATTTTTCCTTTTATATTACACAGTGCGATGCTGAAGTAGAGTTTAAGTTGAATAGAACTTAAATTGAAAACAAGCAATATGAACGCAGCTCATTCTTTTTCTTTAATAAAGAAAATGTTAAAAAATTCAAGGGTTAAAAAATACCAAAAGTTTGATATTAGTTATGTCAAAAAGTTTAATATAAGTCCATTGAACAATAGAGATGAGATTACAATAGTTTTAGATATCAACATTGTCAACTACTTATATACATATATTAAAAAGTTTCTGCATGCATTCCGAAAATATCTGCATTCCGAAAATATTAAAGGAAGTTTAAAAAAGAGATAATTTGCTATTTCTAAGTCTATTTCAAAAACCTAGTAAGATGATTCGAAGAAAGGCATAATCGATTACCGGTGTCTAACCTAATTTATTTATTTTGATTTCAGGACGAACAGTAAACAACCGATTTGGAAAATTGTTTCCGCCGCCGTCTAAAAAAATTAAAGCCACGAGCTGATCGGACAACAGCATGACGTCCATGTTTTGGAACCAAAGTCTTAATCATGCTAGATTATTTAGAAAAAGGACTTCTATTACTGGGTCATGTGGTACGGAGAGAAAATGACGATTAATGGAAGATATCAAAGAGACAGCCACTACTCTTTTACCAACAACGCACCCGCTCACAAGGGGCCAAATTTCTGATGTCCATCATTCATCAAACTGACTTCTAGCTGCTCAAATTGAGTGTTCCTTATTCTCAAGATCTAGCTCCCTACTAATTTCTTTTTTTCTTCATTTTCTTCAAAAAGGTATTTGTGCTTTGAGAAGAAGATGGACTAAACCATACGTTTATTTGGAAATCTTCTCCTAATACATTTATGGTTTAGTCCATCTTATGCGCTATTGTTACTTTTCAATCACCCCTTATGGTTGTCTAAGAACACATACCCACACCCACACACATACACACACACACATATACTCAAATATGTGTACGAGTGTTTACGTGCAAACATGTATATTTATGTGGATAATCTTCTGCGAATTCTTAGTCTGATTCCGTTCATACTTTTCAGTACTAAATCACTGCCTAGTTGTAGTTCTTCATCTCCGGGGGAAAATACCAAGTGTCTTATGCATTTTGAAAGCAAACATTTTAGCTCCATTGTAGCGTAGCGCTGACCTAAAATAAAAATTGACAACTAAATACATTTGTCAAGAAATAAATATACTGTGAAATAAACGTTATGTAAATATTTAGTAATTAACGATAAACTCATAATCAAGTCATTCTTTCAATAAAAATGTTATACTAAATAATTTCATAATGATGATTTTCTCGAAATAAATAGAACAAAATAATACAAGGAGAAGCACGGCTTAACTGATCACCGTAACGTGTTATAGAATTAGTGGTAATATGTGCCACTAGAAATTTTTTTTGCATAATGCTTCAAAATTATTTGCATCGTATAGTATTTTGATCATTTACTTAAACAACTTAATAAGTGTATATTTATATATATATATATATATATATATATATATATATATATATATACATTTTTAAAGCGATTGTATTTGAAGAAAAAAATTCTTAAATTTAAAATAGTCCCATACCTATGCAGTTCCTTTGACCAGCGCTGAAGGGAATGGAACTGAATGCATGTCGTTTTGATATTTCTTCTGGGCTGAATCTTTCAGGTATGAATTTTAGAGGATCCTTGAAAACTTCAGGATCTCGATTAATAGCTATAATATTTATTGAAAGCGTAACGCCTGCGGGAATTTCTGTACCATCTGAAACATTCAATCATTTTATTCTCCATAAATATCCGAGCCCAGTTACATATAACTAATTTCCAGGTTACGAAAATTTTAAATAAATATAGCTGCATTAAAATTCGACACACCATTAAATGTTCATCTGCTTGCTTATTTCAAGTATTGTATCAATAATAATGAAATCATTCTATATATCGCAACTTAAAATCAGAGTGAAAATCTTTAAGTTAAAAAATTGCATTTTAACATTCAGGTGTTTTGTAAATAATTGGCACAAGAAATTTTTAGAAGTAAGACACTTTCAAATTTACTATTATTCTCTTCTTTATTATTTCTTATTATTTTATTCCTTGTTAACTATAGAATTTGTTTATCGAGAATAAAATTATAGATAATAAAAGGGAAGGGAATAATAGTAAATTTGAAAGTTTTCTTTTGATTGCAATAACTGAGATTGCTATTTTTTTTAGAATTTCAGAAAATAAACAGGCTTTGTTTCGTTTCTGTAATTCTGAAAATTCGATAGACATGTTTCAAATTAATACCTACGAAGAATTAGTTTTCATCTTTGGCAGTTAAATGTTTTTGGGTAGTCTTTTTTTTCAATGAAATTGTTATATCAAAAATTACTCCACTGGTTCAAATTCGATTTCAGAAGAAGCATCTTTTCACGATTATTATACAAAACAAGAGATTCCTCTGAAACTAGAACGACTTTTTTATTTTGTTACACGCTTTGAGAATAATATTGTTGCCCGTTCAATTGATGTAGAGGTTTGATTGGGTATTGTGAAAAATTAAGATAACACACTTTCATGTAAATAGCCTCGAAAATTGAGATTTGGTCTGTAGTGGTATGTGGAGAAATAAAACAAGTATTGAGTTGTTATTTACGTATATTAATTATTAAATTAATAACAGATATGTGGTTTTCAGTAGCATATACCAATGATAATTCTTGGCTTAGTTAAAAACCAGAAAATGTAATTTGTAATGTAATAGTTCCAATGAAATTATAAGTTAATTATTTTTGCTTACGAACTTTCAGCTTTACTTGCGCTACGAGTATGGAACCTTCCTTCATCAAGATTCGAGATCAATGTTAAGATTAGAGAAAAGGTAATAAAATCCATATAGAAGCGTGAATTTCTACAGTACTGTGGGGGCATAGATCTCAGTGTTTCATGTTAACTTTATACCTCTAGGTATTTCTAAGGAAATGTCTTGGTAGGCAGACAGGCAAACGAACCATAATAGGTTCATCTTTTTGAGGTATGGATAGTTAGAAAGAGCTAAACCAGTTCAAAAAACTTAGTTTCTAATATTTTATCACGAACACCAATTATCAATATAAAAACCTGTCAAGCACAAGAAGAACCCGCATTATAGAAGTTCCGTATATATTAAGGCACGTGTAAATATTTAAGGGTGCGTAATATTACAAACATTCATTTTTAAGGATTTGCCTTTTTACAGGTTTAAAAATATAGGTATATAAATTATAGGATCTAGTATAATCGCCATACTTTTCCTTTAACTTTTGTATAGGTTTCAAAACCTCGAATTTTTTCATTTGCGGTTGAATAGTTTCGGAAATAAAGGAGGAAAAATATAATGTTCCATATTTTTCCATTCACCTAAATTTTAGACCCTTATTATCAATCCTTTTAAATAATATCGTACACTGTATATGGAATTAAAAAAAAAAATTTTGAATGTAAATTATTGAAACGTGTGGCGGGTTAGTAAGTCTATTACTGTGCAGTATATAAATATATATATATATATATATATATATATATATATATATATATACACATATACATACGTATATATTTCAAATTTCTATGTCAAGCGATTTCTGCGAAAAAAAGACTATGACAGACGGTCATTTTTTATGCAGAAATCGCTTGACATAGTATTTTAAAATATGTATATATTCGTAATATATGTAAAAACTTGTCGAAAAATTGCTTTAGAAAATTGTGGGAAATAATTTCCTGTCACAGGAAAAAGTACGTATCTAGTTTACTTTTCACAATTAAATGAAACTACGTGATGTAATATTATTTCTACTTTCTTTAATTTCTTTAACCACGACCTAGGTTTCGTTGTATTACAACATCTTCAGGTGGGATATTAGCAAAGATAGATCTCTGCTAAGCTCTTTCTCTCTAAAAAGATCTTTGCTAATATCCCACCTGAAGATGTTGTAATACAACGAAACCTAGGTCGTGGTTAAAGAAATTAAAGAAAGTAGAAATAATACTACATCACGTAGTTTCATTTAATTGTGAATAATGAATTTCTGCAAAATTAACGCCAAATATATTCAATATTTGTTTACTTTTATTGAAACATAAGTTTCAAACGTAAAAATTGAATTTCGTAAAATGGTCTGAATACATGAAAGGATAATAATATTATTTCAGTTTTTGAAAGATCCTTAAACGCTTTACATAAATCGTTTCTGGAGCTGAACACTGTACGACAATAAAAATATTATTTTAATCCATACACTTTTTAAAAATTATATTTTCAAACATTAAAAGACTAAAACTCTTTTATTTATTGACGTTCTATGTGGGATTGCCAACTGTATTTCAAAATATAGTAATGCTCTTTATTTTACCCACGTGTACTTTATATATATTATATATATACATATATATATATATATATATATATATATATAATTATATTCTCTAAAATACATTATTTAGATTAATTTCCCAACCATTATCCGAAGTCGGTCTCTCTTTTGGGAGACGCGGATAAATCACCAATGAATGAATTGAAATTTGCACATGAAACATTCATTCAATAGACTATAAATGTGACATCCTACTTTAAACTGCGATTGCGAATTACGTCCTCTATTTTATTAGTAAATTATATGGGAATAGGTAAAGTTTTATCATTCATATTTTTTATCTTATGCACTTTTTTCCTGGCCTAACAATAATTTTCGTATTTTTATATTTTAAAAGTAAATGCAACCCTGGTTCTATTGCAGCCTAATATTTAAAATATATTTGTTGATGTTACTATGGGTAAACCATTTGGATATTTTAATTTTCAAATTGATTTGGTTTTATGCGTTATGAGTTTATTGTTTAATAAATTAATATTTAGCTATTTTTTCTTTATAAATAATACTTACTCAAATTAAAATCTACTGGCACATCTCTAAGTACTACAGGCACAGAAGGAAATATCCTAAGAGATTCTTTCACAGTCATTTCAGCATACTTCATTTTGTTCAAATCGCTGCAACGAAAAAATGTATATCTGTATAAATAGCTGATCAAATAATTGGCTGAGAGCAGAATCAGATAAATGAATTTAGACATTATAATCTCGCTTATTTAAAGCATAAATGAATGAATGCATAAAATGAATTTAAAACTTCGCTTAATATATATGTTATAGTCAATGTGTGGAGAAGTTAGTACAAAGAAAAAAAAATTAAAATGGGCTACTATAAATTGAAATACAAATCTCATGTAATTGATTAGATTTGAAATGGAAAGTTAAGTAAAATTATTTTTTTTGAAATATCACATTTCTCAATCAAAACGATTTTATTAAGCCGCCTCTTAAATATCGCAATAAGAAATATGACCTTCCAATACGTATGACATCACTATTACCTACATTCCTTGGTCATGAACAATTCCTGTAACAAAAAAAAACCTTCCTGCTCACTAAATATTACCTACAAAACTAATTCAATATAAACCAATATAGAACAAGTGTAACATTCGATATCTTATACAAGATGACGATCAAATGCTTGTTGGAATATAAAAGTAGTGATCATAAATATTATCTATACTTCGTGAAGTGGTTAATACAATTTTCAACTAAAATTTCGATTGAAAGTTCGAAAAAATTAATTTTGTTTTAGATTTTTCACATCTAACCTTGTAAAGTTAGGCCTAAGTTTTGGACTCCTCTTCACACTGAAAGACTTTCTCAATGAACGATCTATTAGAAGGGATGTGCAAAAAAATTTAGCCCTAGCGTTATATTCGTACCACCTTCCCCCCAATAAATATGACGGAAAAATTATTTATAATTAATTGTTTATTATGTTGTTTTTGTTAATTGCTGAATGTTCGTCATTGAATATTTCCTGAAAATTAATTTTAAATATACGCTAAACAATGAATTGTATATCTTTTTAAAGTATCCGACAACATCTATATTTTATATAACATTAAAAAATAGGAACGAATTGGGATATCAACATTCATTTAAAAGTAACTTCCATATATTATTTATTTCCATATGTAACCATGTAATACTAAAATCAAATTTGATTGACTTACTCCAGAGTTAAATCTCGATCAAAATCATCTCCAAATATTTCGAGTTGCTCCTGATAAAGCTTTTCTTGCACATCAGGATTGTTAGCAACTGAATAAAGTAAAAAACTCATTCCAGAAGCTGTCGTATCGTGACCCTGGAATATATTTTCAGAAGTAACAAAATCACTCGAGTTAACATAGTATACGTTTGCCATGATTTTTTTTTTAATTTAAATCTACAACATAAAAAGATTTAATGAGGAAAACGAATGTTAAAATTAGTGCTATGTGGGTTCGTAAAGATAATATTTGTATTTAATATTTTGTAAATTTGAAGATACAAAGCACATAATATTTTTTACTGTATATATTTCACGTGCACAACACTGTGAATTTCTAAACGAATATGAGATCTAAAATCATTTCTATCCCTGTTTCCTTAAAAACTTTTAGTTTCTGGAAATACTGATATTTTCGTAACTTTGGTTTAAATAATTTCGAGAGTAAGGGAGAATTAGTGCATTTATTTCGTATATTTAACCTGTTTCCGTAAATATATGACATAAAGTTATATAAATAATTATATTTGAGATTTTTGGAACTAATCTTTTCACACGATACTTGAAGAAAAAGAAGACCAATCAATTATTTGATATTTTCCAATATTTTCTTGTAATTTTTGTAATGCTCACTATTGAGATATAAATGAATTGATATATTATATTATGATGCCAAGTTCTAGATACCTATGTTGAACAGTTTTTGAAAAAATGCTGGTAGCTGGCAGACAGCATAAGTGATATTTTAACCGATTCATTTCTCCATGTGAACGTAAGGAACGTAAAAGGATAGAAGTGTGTAAAACGGAATTTTTATAAATAAGAAGACAAAATGAGATATTGTGTAGAACGTGAAAAATGTTTATGATAATATAATTTAATTATTAATTGATACATAAAAAAAGTTTCATGTAGATAGAAACTGTATCAATTTAAACTAATTACCGCAAACATGAACGTGTCAACTTCTTCTGCTATATCTTCATCACTTAACTTGTGGCCAACCTCTTCCGCTTTTATGAGCGTATCCAAGAATGATTGTCTCTTTTTGATTCCTGAAATGTATTCGACAAGAGTCTTATGTAATAATACATTAATTTTGTGGAAAAATAATTATTCGAAATATAAATCACGATAACAAAAATATGAAACAACTAATATTACCAAAACTACACCAGCTTGCTCGATATCATACCCCAATAGCTTTTTTTAAATTTGCCATCTTTATTTTGATTTCCTTCTTCATACATTAATTATAGAAATTCATAAAATTGATATTGTCATATAAAGTGAGTGAATAATGCATGCTTTTAGAAGAAAAGAAAAAAGATTTAACGAAAAAGTCTAAAAAATAATAACTTGCCAATAAATGTAAAACGAAATATATTAATGTCAAATAAATAGTTACACCACACGGAACGTAACACAAAGTAGAAATAAAATATTATATGAGCGAATGAAGCGAGAACAGCGCTTCAGATAAAAATAAATAAAATTATGTATTAAAATTATACGACACATTAAGAAGTCCTCAACCAAGATTTTCATGGATGAAGGGTCAACGGACAGAATATTAAAGATGTTAATATTTTCTAAAAAAAAACGTTCGTTTTGGTGAGAATGGTCTCTACATAATTTAATTGATTTTGAATAAAATACATCACTGAATTATATTTGCCATATATAAAAAAACTGCCATTGTTGTTCGAGCTTCTCCCTTGTTAAGTTATTTAATGACACGTAACAATAAATGAAAAGTTTAAATACTTTAGAAATCTAGTGAATTGATTGAAGATAATTCAACATTTCTACCTACACATTGGACAAAAATATATCAAATATATTCAGTTATAATAAAAATGTCGTTTGAAAAAATATGCATGAAAATTTTTTAATGAATTCAGCTTTCCTAAAATGTATATGTAATTATTTTTATTTACCAATGTCATCAATCACACCGCTGGAATTTGAGCTTTCCTGTTTTTCTTTCTCTATAGCCTCTCGCCTCTTTTTTATTACACCTCGAGTCAAACTGTGTAACGTTTTCAAATGCTTCTTATAAACTTTATAAATCGGTAGCCTTTTAAATACGAAATCAAATTTATAAGTAAGCCCTGCTATTTTTTGCATCATTATTGTTGTCATCCTGAAAAAATTAAACCATATTTATGTGTAGATATTGAAGCTTTCCAAACTTTCTCTTTATTTAATGAGTTTTTTCTTATTTTAATACAAAGAAAAGCTATATTGAAAAAACTTTCCACCTGTCTATAATTTCATCCCTTTTTGAAGCAAAATATCTGTCGTGTAATCAAATTTTATCAATAATGTAAAATAAATTAACTGAGCTGACAATTTTTGATCTACTCAAAATTACATTGCTATTTGTTTTAGGTATAGCCAATGTTTATATATATCATTATAATATAATTTTAAATATGAAAGAAGAAATATTTAAAATAAAATGTTAATTTTTTAAGAACCCAATATTAAACAGGGTATATGAATTAAGAATTCATCATCGGCTTCGAAGTATTTACGAGTACTTCAACGTAAATGTCAACGCGGAATTGGGCAGCTGCCCTGAAAATCGTAAACGGCCATCGATATAATAATCTTACCAAGATTATATTTTTTTTATTATTTATATCTTTAATGACAACATGCAATATTCCACTTTGTATCATCATCAAAGAATATTAGATAAGAATTTTATAATAATATAGGTACGAGTAAGTAGGTCAGAAGTTTGAGAAAAACAATTAAAAGAAGATTGACGATTTTTCGTTTCACGAAGTCAAAATTTATTCGATTACTTTTTAATTATTCTTTTGGCGGTTATGTGGAAAATAAACACAAAAGCTTTATGCCCAATCACATTTCGCCTTTTGTGACAGTTAATTTAAATTACTTTAACGCAATAGGTTCCGGAATATTCGAGATACGAATTTCGGATACTTTGGAAAGCAGGTCTTTGCAATAGTCACATCTAATTTCCAAAAATTATTACTAATTTTCTTGAAAAAATACTACAAGTTTTTGATCCTGAACATGTTTTAACACAACGAAATTTATATCGTGGTAAAGAACTTAAAGAAAGTAGAAATAATACTGCATCACGCAGTGTCATATAATTGTGAATAATGAATTTCTACAAAATTAACGCCAAATATATTCAATATTAAATTTATTTGTAGCTGATTTATCCTTAGGGAATATCAAACATGACTGTAAAAGAGAACGCGATCATCCCTAATATAAATCACATTTTAAATGGCACTTTTATTCTTACTTTTCACAGAATCCGGGATATATTGTGTACTTCTTATTTCCATTGACCTTCGATACCGTGGTTCAATCAAATCTAGAGGTAAATAATCTTTATAAATATGAACTAATTTGCTTTCCATATTTTTTTCCGAAATTCCTAAATTAATTAAAACCTAAATTGATGTAACATATTATATGTCATCATGAGTAGAACTTGTTTCCAGAAAATTATTGCGGTAATAATGATATAATATATTTCAATAATACTGTAAAAAGTTTGATTTGTTAAGAGCAATTTCGGAACCGGGTCTTAGACCGGGGGTTATATCGTGGATCGAAATAGTATAAGGTATTTCAATACTAAACTAATAATCAATGGTCACTATGAATAATCAAAATAAAAGATAACATAAATATTCATTAATCACAATGATCAAAGTCGTTTTCATTCGCAACACGCACCGTGAGAATACAACGATAAATATAAAATGTAAAAAAATATTTCAAGCGCGAAACAGAGCGACGTAAACCGGTAGAAATGACGTTCATAATAGCAAGTATGACGAAGAATTTGTTTATTTCATTTCATTATTTGCATTTTTTTAATCCATGTATCCACAAACGCAAATGTAATTTTATAGTTAGCTTTATGCATAATATGTCAGAATAATTTATTTTGTTTTATGTCATACAATTTCATTATAATTCTTTCATAAAAGATTCGTGTAATTTTTTTTTATCATCATTGTTTACAGTAATCTACCACAATTGTGAGATATTAAGTTGTATAGTATGTCTATAAATATTGGCGTGCTTAAGAGTGCAGCTTCTGCCGCATCTCGTAACCTAACACTATTCTATTTTGGTGCATCTTGGAGTATTTTTCGTTTTAGTCTGCGGCTTTCCCAAAATATTTGGGTGTTTTAGGATTCTGTCTCTGTACGATTTGGTATGTTTGATTATTTTTTTCCTTACTGTAGGTACTCTTAGGTATTTATGCAGTTGCTCATTGGTCACAAACCATGATATATCTGTTATGATCCGAAGTATTTTATTTTGGAACATTTGCAGGATTTATATGTTTGATTGCTTTAACTTTCCACAAAAAACCCTCAGGCAATACCTTATCAAACGCTTGCGATATCTCGAGGAACATGGCCACATAGTACTTCTTTGTTTCGAATGAGTGCACTATTTCATTAAAAAGTCTGTGAGCTTATCCTATAGTAGCGTATTTATGCCGAAACCCAAACTGGTGGTCTGGTAATACATGATTTTTATTAATTACTGGTAGTATGCGTGATCCTAGTAGTGACTCGTATACCTTTGAAGGAATTGGCAGTAGATTAATTGGCCTATAAGACTTTGGGTGATCCAGCACTTTGTGCGGTTTCGTGATCATAATTATTTGAGTAACATTTCAATATTTCGGCTTTTTAAGATGCTCGGACCCATTTTCCATTCTGTATTTGCAAGGGTGGTGAAGTAGTCACAGGTTGTCTAAATTTTTTCGTAGCCATTCACAGATAATAGTTTGAAGATGAAGTGGCATATAGTCCAACCAGGTAAGCTTGCAAGTTTGTATTGTGGTCTTCAGCAAGTGATTTTTTTAATTGTCTGTCGATATGGTTTAGACCTGTTTCACTTGCGGATATTATGTTCTCTGCCACTGTTTTAGGATTTTTTTTCTTTTTTGGGACACTAATTCCAGAAGGTGATTAGCTATAGAATAAGCACCTATTTTGAGATTGTGTAGAGGGCTAAAATCCCAAGCTGCTTACTGCAATGTCCGAGTTAAGAAATCAACCGCATCGTGGTATATTCCGGGGTTTTTAGGTTTACTGACTGCTCAAATGTTGTTGTTGTTGTCGTGTCCACATAAGATGAAGAATATCTCATATGGAAAAATGGTTACCAGAGCCCCGAAAGTTTGGACTTCGTCCAGTCCCGTTTCGATGAGCGGCCGGGAATCGAACCCGAGTCCTCGCGGTGTGCGGTCATGCGCTCAATCCAACACACCACGGAGACGACTTGCTTGACGACTGCTCAAATACTGCATCGATAAGGTATCGGAAGTATCTCCAGTTTATCGTATAATTATGTAGGATACATTTTTGTTCTTTTTCTGCAAGCCTAATGAAAATGTGCAGGATGTTGGGAGTGTATGGACCCGTGGAGAAAACATCCATAATGTTTGCTGGATTACATTTCAGAAGCTCACGTCCTCGTGGTATGATTAATTTAGAGTCCCAAATTATATGCTTAGCATCGTCTAAATAGCAATATTTTTCTCCTTTCACCAGTATATGCTTTAATTTTCTAACTTTGAATGAAGAAAAGGCAAATATACAAAGATAAGTGGATAAATTATGCATCTAGTGTGACCTTTGTTTACCAATATGAATAGAAATCAATGAAGATTGGATTATTATCAGTATATGGCAAATAATTAATTTCTGAAATTAGCGGTGATGGATCTTTAAGTAATTTTAGATCTGTTTATCATACGTATGTATAAAAAATATTGAATATACCTATATTGACGAATAATGACGATGTCATGCCTGAATGACGATGTCATGCCGATGTCATGGTGAATGCCTGAATATTGACGATGTTTATTTATAGAAGATACTAGAAGCAAAGGATCACGAAAATATTTTTTGGAAACTCTGTCTTTTTGCTTATGTGTATGGTTTGTGCACCGATAACGTAAATATTAATGATCCAATTTGGATGAAGGTTTTATCAAAATATAGAGATTGATTTGGACTAGTATTTAGTTTTACAAATAGTTTTGTGAGTAAGATAGGTAAACAAATGTAATACTTTTAAAAATTCGTTCACAATGTTTTATTACAAGAACAAGAATAAATGCCTAGTTAGAGATGTGCAGTAATTATACAAGTATATATTGTATATAGGTACATTATATATCAAATTTTAAATGTTATAATGAAGGTTTCAACCCGAATATACACTGGCAAAACGTGAGAGGCCAAAGATGAAGTGTGGGGTGGTGTGGGACGGATAGGTGTTTGAATAAGCAACCTGAATATGGGCAAACGCATGAGGCCAGACGTAATTGTCGATCGTCTTTCGGATATAAGATGTTTCGACATTGTATGTATTCGTTATAAACTTACTTTCTTCTTCAAATTTATTTAAAGTTGAAATCAGTCACCATTATTTTCACATTAATTACTTTTTTGGTTTAGCATTAGTGTTTATAAATTTGGTTGTTCCTTACTTTATTGTCTACATATATTTATACATATAACAAAACTATAGAATTTACCTCTCTGTATATCCAAGATAATAACGATAAAATTGTTTAGTGGAACATAACTAAAGCAATAGAATACAACATTAATTTTAAATTTTTTTTCATTTGTGTGAGTCTGTTTATTTGTTAGTGCGTCATGCAAGAACAAATATAGGGAGTTCGATAAAGTTTTGTGTAGTAGATTATGTTGGATCTGGAGTATGTATATTTGCTTTCAGATGTTTCATCTAAAAAGAATAAATGTATGAAAAATTTAGGTTTCTGTACAAAGCGCATTTGTTTAAAATGTTGATTTTACAATAGACCGAAATACGTGAAATGATGTTACAGTTTCCTTAATAATATTTTCATGCAAACTGAGTAGTGAATATTTTATCAAAAACATGAATAATTACTCTAAATATAAAAGAGAATTAATTTTAAAAATTAATTGTCTTATTTATTCTAAATCCTTAATAAAAGGAATGTGATCACTTATAAGAAAATGGGGACAAAAGTTACAATGTATCCATCTACTAGTTCTTCAAGTAATACAAACTCTTGCAGGACTTTTTGGTTCCTGTATATTTTTCTAAGCTCCTTATGTCAATACTTAAGATTTTAACGTTTAATTAAGATTTCTTCTCTTAACTATTCCTCTGACGATCAGTATGAAAGAAATTACAGTAGTTATATTCGTAAGAACGTAACCTGTAACTATTATTTCACTCAATGTTACAGTTTGCTTTTGTGAGTATTTTCTTCTCTAAATTAAATTAATAACAATCATAATACTCCACAATTAAATGAAACTACGTGATGTAGTATTATTTCTACTTTCTTTAATTTCTTTACTACGACCTAGGTTTCGTTGTATTACAACATCTTCAGGTGGGATATTAGCAAAGATCTTTGCTATCCCACCTGAAGATGTTTTCTTAAACGCTGTATTGAAAAAATACTATAAGTTTTGGATGTTAATATTAAATTTACTTGTAGCTGATTTGTCCTTAGGGAATATCAAATATAACTCTGAAGAGAACGCGATCGATAAATCATATTTCAAATGGCATTTTTATTCTTACTTTTCACAGAATCCGGGATATATTGTGAATTCCTTATTTCCATTTACCTTCGATACGTGATACAATCAATTCTAGAAGTAAATAATCTTTATAAATATGAACTAATTTGCTTTCCATATTTTTTTTCTAAAATTCCTAAATTAATTAAAACCTAAATTGATGTAACATATTATATGTTATCAAGAGTAGACCTTGTTTCCAGAAAATTATTGCGGTAATAGTAATATAATATATTTCAATAATACTGTAAAAAAATTGATATGTTAAGAGCAATTTCCGAACCGGGCGTTATATCGTGGATCGAAATAGTACAAGGTTTTTTAATACTAAACTAATAAACAATGGTGACAATTAATAACCAAAATAAAAGAAATCATAAATATTCATTAATCACAATGATCAAAGTCGTTTTCATTCGCAACACGTGAGAATACAACGATAAATATAAAATGTAAAAAAATATTTCAAGCGCGAAACAGAGCGGCGTAGACCCGTAGAAATGACGTTCATAATAGCAAGTATGTAGAATACGAAAAGAATTTCTTTATTTCATTTCATTATTTGCATTTTTTTAATCCATACATCGACAAACGCAAATGTAATTTTATAGTTAGCTTTATGCATAATATGTCACAATAATTTCTTTTGTTATATGTCATAGAGTTTCATTATGATTCTTTCATCAAAGATTCGTCTAATTTTGTTTTTCTTTATCATTGTTTAAAGTAATCTACCGCCATTGTGAGACATTAAGTTGTATAGTATGTCTTTAAATATTGGTGTGCTTAAGAGTGCAGCTTCTGCTGCATCTCGTAACCTAACACTATTCTATTTTGGTGCATCTTGGAGTAATTTTCGTTTTAGTCTGCCGCTTTGGCAAAATATTTGGGTGTTTATGGATTCTGTCTCTGTACGATTTGGTATATTTGATTATTTTTTTCCTTATTGTAGGCACTTTTAGGTATTTATGCAGTTGCTCATTGGTCACAAACCATGCGACATCAGTTATGATCCGAAGTATTTTATTTTGGAACCTTTGCAAGATTTCTATGTTTGAGTGGAACGCAGTTCCCCACAGCTGAATGCCATAAGTCACACTAGTTTTAGAACAGCCTTGTAGAAGAGCAGTTTGCTTTCTAATGACAATTGGGTCTTTCTGCAAGTAAGCCAGCACATTTTCCTTCAATTGTAAGCATAACTCAGTCCGTCCGTTTATCCGGTCAGTCCGTTTATCCAGACGTATGCCCGGATCTCGCACATGATCTGTGGTATTTGTACTTGCTTAAGGTTGAACGGGGTACAGCTCGTTCTTCCAACTTTGTTTCATCTGCTTTGATTCTTTATATCTTTAGCCAGGCAATCACTTCGTTTAGGTTTATTGAAACATTTTTGAAGCCACTTCTGGCTCGCTTTGGGTGTTAAGGATAGTAGTGTCTTCGGCGAATGTTTAATTAATATGTTCACGGGTAAATTTGAGGTATAAAGAAGATAGAGTATCGGGCCAGTCAGTCTTCTCTGTGGGACCTCAGCTGCTAATGGGTAAAGTTTAGTTATGGCGTTACCGCTTCGGACCATGAAATGGAGATTTATCAAAAAGGCCTTGATCATAGCCTACGAGTGATTAGGCATGATTGTAGAGAAAACCTTCATGCAATTCATATCAAATGCTTGCGATATGTCGAGGAACATAGCTGCACAGTACGTCTTTGTTTCGAACGAGTGCACTATTTCATTAAAAAAGTTGTGAGCTTATTTTATATTAGCTTATTTATGGCGAAACCCAAACTGGTGGTCTGGTAATAGACGCTTTTTATTATTTACTGGTAGTATGCGTGTCCCTAGTCGTATACCTTGGACGGAGTTGGCAGTAGGTTAATTGGCCTATAAGACTTTGGGTGATCCAGCACTTTGTCCGGTTCCGTGATCATATTTATCTGAGCCACCTTTCAATATTTCGGCCTTTTCAAGATCTGTTCGGGCCCACTTTCCATTCTGTATTTGCAAGGGTGGTGAAGTAGTCGCAGGTTGTTTAATTTTTTTCCTAGCCATTCACAGGGAATAGTTTGCAGATGAAGTGGCATATAGTCCAACCAGGTAAGCTTGCAAGTTTGTGTTGCGGTCTTCAGCAAGTGATTTTTTTAATTGTCTGGCGATATGGTTTAGATGTGTTTCACTTGCGGACATTTTGCCTTCTGCCAGTGCTTTCGGATTTTTTTTCTTTTGGGACACTAATTCCAAGAGGTAATTAGATATAGAATAAGCACCCACTTTGGAATTGTGTAGAGGGGTAGAATCACAAGCCGTATACTGATATATTCGTGATATATTCCTGGATTTTTAGACTTACTGATTGCTCAAATGTTGCATCGATAAAGTATTGAAAATATGTCCAGTTTGTCTTTTTATTAGGAAGGATACATTTTCGTTCTTTTTCCGCAAGTTTAACCGAAAGATATTGGGAGAGTGGTCAGGGGAAAGATCCAAGCAACTTTTGCAGCATACGTAGTTTTGTTGACTCATTTAATTATTGCCAGCGTATGGGTTCACCCGTGGAGAAAACATCCATAATGTTTGCTTGATTGGATTTCAAGAGCTTACGTCCTCGTGGTAGGATTAATCTAGAGTCCCAAATTAAATGCATAGCATCGTCTAAATAACAATATTTTTTCTGCTTTAACCAGTATATGCTTTTAATTTCTTAACTCTTAATGAAAAAAAGGCAAATATACAAATATAAGTGGATACATTATCTATCTAGTGTGAACTTTGTTTACCAATATGAATATAAATCTATGAAAATTGAGTAATTATCGGTATATGGAAAATAATTCATTTCTAAAATTAGCGGTGATTGATCTTTAAGTAATTTTAGACGTTTTATCATACGTATTTATAAAAAATATCGAATATACCTATCTGAATATTGACGTTGTTTATTTAGAGACATGCTAGTAACAAAGGATCGCGAAAATAGTTTTTGAAACTCTCTCTTTTTGTATACTTGTGTGTATGGTCTGTTCACCGATAACGTAAATATTAATGATCCAATTTGGATGAAGGTTTTATCAAAATATAGAGGTTAGCTTGGACTAGTATTTACTTTTATAATCAGTTTTTTCAGTAAGAAAGATAAACAAATGTAATATTTTAACAATTCCTTCACAATGTTTTATTACAAGAACAAGAAAAAATGCCTAACTACAAATGTGCAGTAATTACACTAGTATATATTGCACATAAGTACACTATATATCAAATTTTAAATATTGTAATGAAGTTTTCCACCCGAACATACACTGGGAAAACGTGAGAGGCCAAAGATGAAGTGTGGGGTGGTGCGGGATGGATAGGAGTTTCAATAAGTAACCCGAATGCGGGCAAACGGATGAGGCCAGATATAATTGTCGATCGTCTTTCGTATATAAAATGTTTCGATGTTGTATGTATTCGTTATAAACTTACTTTTTTCTGCGAATTTATTTAAATTTGAAATCCTTCATCAATATTCTCAATTTAATTACTTTTTTTTGTTTGGAATTAGTGTGTATAAATTTGGTTATTCCTTACTTTATTGTGTACATATATTTATACATATAACAAAAAATTAGAATTTATATCTCTATATTCTGAAGATAATTACGATAAAATTGTTTAGTGGAATATAATTAAAGCAATACAATACAACATTAAGTTTTTTTAAATTTTTGTTCGTTTGCTATGAGTCTGTTTATTTGTTCGTGCATCATGCAAGAACAAATAAAGGGAGTTTGATGAAGTTTTGAGTGATAGATTCTGTTGTATTGGGATATGTATATACTTTCAGATATTTCATCTAAAAAGGATAAATGTGGGAAAATTTCAGGTTTCTTTACAAAGCGCATTCGTTTAAAAAGGTGATTTTACAATAGACCGAGTTACGTGATATGAACTTACAGTTTCTTTAATAATATTTTCCTGCAAACTGAGCCGTGAATATATTAACAGCAACATGAGTAACTACGCTAAATAGAAAAGAGAACTAATTTTAGAAATTCATTGTCTTATTTGTTCTAAATCCTTAATAAAAAATGTGATCACTTATAAGAAAATGAGAACAAAGTTACAACGAATCCATCTACTAGTTCTTTAAGAAATACAAACGCTTGCAGCAGTTTTTGGAGTCCTGTATATTTTTTAAGCTTCTTATGTCATTGCCTAAAATTTTAACGTTTAAATAAGTTTTCCACTCTTAACCATTCCTCTGATGACCAGTATGAAAGAAATAACAGTAGTTATTTTCGTAAGAAAGTAACCTGTAACTATTATTTCACTTAATATTACAATCTGCTTTCTTGAGTATTTTCTTCTCTGAGTTAAATTAATAGCAATGATAATAATTAATTAATAACAAGATGAACAAACTATCATAAGTATTGTAATTATATGTCAGTTTAATATTTTCCAATATCAACTAATGATATTAGTATATTGTGTAGAATATTATATTAACGTGCGGATACACTGACACATAATAATGTGTGAGATATTTTTTTGTGTAAATTTGGTAAAGATACTACTAAAACTGTTTCAAACAGGACAGCGAATTTTATAAACAAAATTAAATTTAATATTCCAGAAATTTAATTTTTTCAACTTCCTATAAGCCCACGATTCACTTTAATAAAATATTCTCAACGTATCTAACAAACTACATATTTCCCTATCATTAAAATACAATTATGCAACTCAAAATATCTGGACTGACTTAACTAATAATGTGCTAAAACTGGAATTACGTTATTGCTGCAGCTTTTTATATAAACATTTTGCGAAATATACTTACTCTTCCACTGCTTTTACATATTCGTGATTTTCGCCTAGTTGGACATTTAATTGTACACCCATTGCCGATTCTGTGAAAAAAAATTCAATTGTTGTTACTTTATGTGAGTACATTAACACTAGAGTGCATGTACGCTAATTTGGTACACGAGAGGATTTATTTGGGAGGTGTGCCACAAAAATTTCATTTTATTCATTGAATAATAAGATGAATAAAATCATGTTAGTAATTATGAAAAATGAACTGAATTTTTATCACAAGAAACAAAAAAAAGTCATAAAGATTTTTATATAATTCTTAAAAGACAAGAAAATTTAAAATGTCAAATTTGAATAATTTTTCACTACGTGTGATCAAATCTGCCTTATGTCTATAAAGAAAGTAATTAAAAAAAATTTTCATCCTATTTGTGAAAATCAAGATATATTATGTCCTGATGGTGGTTAGCAAAAATTAATTTGAAATATAATTTAGAGGCTCTACAAGTTTACCGATCTAGATTTCTGCTGAAAAGTTGACTTTTACCTATTATTGGACACTCTGGGATAATACCTTCTCGGCTAGACCTAAAAGCAGTTCGGGTTTCATTTATATTTACATCAGCATATTGTTTTCAATAGTCCTCAACTATATAAATAATTTTTTTTTAGCAAACCCAATGCTGCGCAAAACAATGTGGTAATCCTACATAACATAGAATCCGTCTTCAAAGAAATAATTTGATTCTTTTATAAAAAATAATAAAATCACAATAGGAGTTCCAACTCATTCTCGTCACACAAAATATTCAGTTGGAGACTATATCTATGTTAGAAACCACTTCGGATTGCGAAAAATACTTTCCTACTATTTAGAAACGGCCCTACAAATTACCAAATATAATTTGGCGATATGCTCACACCATTCTAAAATCATTCATCACTATGACGAAGTAAAAGTATCTTTAACATTAATGACATTACACTCTAGATTAAACACTTCAATTTCTATTTCAATTTACTTATATTTAATACTATTTTCACATTCTACCAATGTTACTGTTTATATTCGACATTTGCAATATATTTTACTTTACTTTTGTGGCTTCACGGTAAACAAATGTTAGAAAAAAGGTTTCATGCATTGCCATTTAAAACGGAGGATATAGCAAATGTTTAGCAAATGTAATATCTTATATATATCTATTATCTCACATATTAACACTATCAAGATTTGGTTAAAAAATATATATTTACATGTATTAAATTATTACTTATAACATTCGATATAGATATTAATACTATTTTCAATAACACATTTATAATGACAGGCCACTATTCCAATAATGAAACTGCGTTTACGTCAATACACTATCTGTCAACGTTTAATTTAAATGTTGTACATAACCTACAGATAACATACCGTTGTACGTAGCTTATGATGTAACAAATCCCAAATATAATATAGAATAATGTAACCTATACATAATGTACCATTGCCCATAGCATATGACGTCCCAATCATAACGTATAAGAATGTACATAATATTTACATAATGCACCGTTGCCTGCAGCATACGATGTAAAAAATCCTGAACACAACGTTCAAGAATGTAACATATTCACCTCATTCTTCAAATCTTAGGACTATATGTTTAACCAGCCCCAAATAAGAGCCTTTTTTTCCAAATTCGAGCTTCTTTCTCCAAATCTAAGGACTATATGTATAAGAGCCTTATTCTCAATTTCAAGAACAACATGGGCAACCATCCAAGAATATTAATTTGATACATTTACTCTAATAACAAAGGATACTCTTTAAAAAATGACAAACTGTGTAAAGAAATGCAAAAAAATCTAAACTCTCTTAATAAACCTCATATTTATTCCCAGCATATATACCGCTTTTTATCTGGTCCCAGATGCATCATCATTTATGATCTTTATATCTAATATAGGCCTTGTTCAGACCAGTACACAGCAGGGCGGACCAGTAGTTCAGAGTCTCATTTCACGTCAGTCGTCGTCCAGTTAAACATTCAGTGTCGATCCAGTAAGTTATTTTTCCTAAATCATTTATGATGTGATAATGGTAAATTAAGTTCAAAATCCATCTTACAATAAATAAGTTTTAATTCTGGTTTATAATAAAGGAGTTAACCGTAATTGAAATTATTTTTTTTCAACACACGCAGGCATATATCCACGCATGCAGATAAGCATCAACGGTCTTATTATATATATTCCACTCATTCTACTTATCTTATTATGCACTCTGTTATAATTTTATTGTACGTATGGATGAAAACGTAAAGAAAACGAATCACTTAAAATTTATATAAAAGGTACTTTTGTTAACAAGTTTTTAGGTTTAGCATGAAAATGGCTTATCTTACTGGCATAAAACTTCATTATCAAATAATGTAAAAGAATATAAAATTAACATAGAGTGTAAACTGAATGAACAAACTTTAAATATTTACTTTACCAAATATTACGGATTCTCTGTAATGCGTCTTTTTCTTTTATAAAATTAGACAACTGAAATTTTCCAGTTACACAAATTAAACCGCAAGAGTTGGAAAAAAAGCTACAATTCAAGAAATTACGCAAGACCACGAAATCTGCAAAACATGCCAGATGTATTTATTATAGATAGTCGTTTTTACTAATTAGGTAATGTAATTTATTACTTGATTAAAATACAAAATAAATAATTAAACCGTTGCGAATATATTAATTTTTAATTGTGTAATGAAACAAGCGTTAATAAATGAATCACAACTAAATAATACATGACAAAAGAACAAAACAAAAGGTAATCACAGTCTTCTCTTGCCCATGTAAAAGAGGACCGTGAAAAAATCTGAACATGCAACTAATTAGTAATTTAAAAAATCATTTGCTAATATGAAGAAAATACCAATATATATACAGATATAAATTTAGTTTAAACAAAGCAAATTGCTCATAAAACCCCAATATGTTAAACATGGAATAAATATGTAATATTAACTTAAAACGATGAAAATTTCAACCTGTTAAAATATCGAGAGCACACAACGTCACCATCGGGAAAACGTCAACTTCCCCATCTGGATTTGATTTCACCAATGACGACACCAAAATACTAGAATTTCTATTGAAAATAGGTAAGAAATCCTTTAAAATATTAAAATGGAACGATGGTGTTAGTAGTCTTCGTCTTTTCTTCCATTTTTCACCTGCGTAAAAAAGTTTTGGAAAATATGCACATATGTTGAGAAATATACTCTTATTTACAATATTATGTCTCTTGTTTAAATACCTTATAGTTTCATAAATTTATGTTCAAATGGGCTGAAAGCTTTCCCTCTTTTTATTACATTCAATAAAACTGCTCGTCAACACAGATGATGAAACTATATGAGATAGGAAATATATGAGATAGGAAATAGCAAACAAAATATTTTTGAACATTCTCGGACAAGGAAAATGTCTTCTCATCAAAATCGAGCTTTCTCAATTATAAGGACTAGTCATCCCTAAATATTTATTGTAAACATTCCTTTTATTCCTTAAACAAAAACACGATGTATTACAAAATCATATGAAGGGGTTATGTAAAAATGTTTGATTAACAATGTACATAGTTCTTAAACTGTTATGCAAAATAATATAGCTTGTAAGGGCAGAAAATATAAGTTTAAAACATATTTTTTTCAGGATATATTAATAATCTTTAAATATTTCTTAAAATTACACATAATTCATTTCTGTTAATTAATTTCCTGAAAAAAAGTTCGGGTTTTTTAGTCTCTTATTAAAAACGAGAACCCAAATTTTTTGTTTTTGTTTTTCTTAAAATTCATTCTTGATAATATTTGTATTGAACACGAATGCACAGCAGATAAATATTTTAATTTACTGTATATTTACCTGAACTTAAGAGCAAACCTTCTCCCAACCAGAGATTCCCTTGTTTATAGTCCGAACCTTTATTCTGTAATTTTGGATGCGTTGCTACAACCTATAAGATAAAGAATAATATTATAATAGTCAAAATTGTCCAATAAATAATGTTATCGTTTGTGTAATATTCTGAAAATTTACTCTCTGTCCCTATTTTCAAACAATTTCTATAAAATACCACTTATACTAAGAAGCATTGAAATCAATTGGTACTCGGATAACGAACACATATTTAAGGGGGTTGTCCACAATAGTTGGAAAAATATTACTTTGTAATTATTTTACTAACTTTTCTTGACATTCCAATATTCTTTAATTACGTTAATTTTTAAAGTTAAATGCGCGTACACAAATTTTTAATGAAAATAAAATAATCTATACTCTACCTCAATATCCAGTGGATCAGTCAAAATAATATACACGAACGGACCAATCTGCATTCGTGCTCTCTTACCAAGTCTTGCTGTTCTCATCCCTATATCCAGAAATCCTGTAAATGAGATGAATAACATTATCGCACGACACATCATTATGGGTATCGAGTTACTATGGGTTCCTGAGTACAGAATAAAAGGATAATTATAAATTAATTTTCCTCGTATCTCGTCCGTTTCACGAGATACGATATTTCAGCGTTAATGCAAAGATTAGGCGTTACTCGATGCAATACGATGCGATATGATGGACCCCTATATGGAATTTTTATATGGAACGTTACAAGTATTGCTCCATAGAAACTTAAACCGATTATTTCCATAATTCAATGTTTTTTTGTATAAATTAACAGAATTGTGAAATAACAGGATTGCGCCCGTATATTAAATTCTTGTCAATTGATAATATCTATTTAAGGACAAAAATGTTTCTTCACTAGATCATTGGATATGAAACTTTGACAACTAATTAGAAATAGAAAATAACTAGAAATAAACGAATAAAATTTGGCCGCATTTTTGAATGAGAAATAAACTGAAGTATTATAGTTATCAGTGTACATAATTTCGACATTACGTAAAAACCTTTCTTCGTTATCGTTCTTCAAAAACTACTTACAATAAATTAACGGTCTTTACCCTTAAAATGGTTCCTCTAACATTACTACGTACTACATTTGTTTTCAATAAGTGTGAAAAAAATGAGGTAAAAGAATTATGTCAGGAACAAAATTATGTCTGGCCAAAGATTATTGTCTAGAAATATATACTGGAAATACCTTGACGGAACATGACTTGAAGACGTAGTTATATGGATAGATTTAGTTTATTTTCATCCCAGCTAGGTTATCAGTGTGGTTACTATAAATATTAAGCAACATAAAAGAGGAATTCCTGAATTTGAACATATGATAACTTTTAATCAACAAAGGAAATTTAATTTTACAACATAACAAAACAATGTAGGTTAAGTTTTTGTTTCATTTGGGATTTCTTCGACCCGTGAAATGTAATTTATGCAATTTTATATATAAATAAGGTTTACGTCACTCTTGTGATCAATTTGCACGTAAATTGTAATCATGGATCAATACAGAATTATGGTTAAAGGATATATTTTAATCACTTATTCACAGAGTCTAGATCCACAAAACGTTGTGAATTTGTACAGTACGAATATCATAATATATTTTCTTATACCATCATCAGAAACAAGAAAATTATCTTATTTTGTTTTTAGCAATGAGAATTTCTTAATTCTATAAACATAATTATTATTTTAAAAGAGTTCATTTTTATTACAGGATTGATATTTGAGATTATTTATGGCTATTATATTAAGTTATTTGTTTTATTAGAGTAAAAGAGTTAGATATTGCTAATAAAATAATATTGCAACAGAATACGATTTTATTAAAACACACTTTTTAATTAATCTAGGTTCATATTTATTCATATATTCTGACACCACAAACTTCCTTTATTTTCTGGCATATAATTTTATACATATGTACACTTTATAAGGGCTATTCAGTTTTTAAACAAACTAATATTTTTAACCATTATTTTGTATTATTTTATTTTGTTTAAGCCCACATTGTTTTCTAAAAACCTTTTTTCTTCTACAGTCTGTCAAAATTTATCCAACTATATTTCAGGACTATCTCATTGCCGTCATGTCTACTTTATTTTCATCTTTACTGTAAACCTTTGTTTTATCGTCGTTGCTATCAACATCGTATTAATAACAACACAGAAATTATTCACGCACAAGGTAAGAAATATTTTCCCATTCATTTAATACAAAAGAAAGAAAATTATTTTGTTGTGCTCGATATTACTTTACACATATTAATGCGACAATTTCAAAAATATGTAAAGCATGTTTTTATTGACATTTAGTAACGTAGATATAAATTGCGTTTACTAAAAACCATGAGGACATTCCTAAGTCCTAATCAATACTGTTATGTAGCAATATTTCCTGAAATTATTTTGCAAGGATACTAATTTTTCTAAAAGAACAAACAAAAAAGTTTATTCTAAATGTTTTTTCCTTTCGAAACATTTTATAAAATCAACGATATAAATGTATATTTTTAGTATAGTAGAGAGGTATTTTAATAAAATTCATGGAAAACTCCTATGAATAAAATATTTTTATATTGGTTTATAAAAACAATTTATTTATACGAATTGATATCGCGCTGAACTTTTGCCTACGATTTATGTTTCCACTGTAGAGCAGTGGGTAATATATAGATATAGTATACTTTTTTTTAAATTAAGAAGGGAAACATTTATTTATAATTTTTCTAAGTTTTTTAATAAATAAAAAAATTTAAAAAACATAATTAACGAGAAGATACAATTTTGTTAGGATTGTATTATATGAAAGTCCAAAATGAATCATAAAAATTATTTTACCTAAAGAAATTCCTTAATATTAATATAAATCAACAGCATTGATATTCATTATGTATCGTTACACACTGGATTTTTTGTACATACATATTATTTTGAAATCATCATATATTACCATAATTTTGTTAGAGAGAACAAACGTTTTGTTTAAAAATTATACATAATATATAAGTTATATTGGATATTTGGTCAATATATGTCAAATGAATCCTGCAAAGCGTAATTAACTCACGATAAGGCCACTCGTCTCGTTCGTAGCGTGTATATATATATTTATATATATATATATATATATATATATATATATATATATATATGTATATATATATATATATATGTATATATATGTATATATATATATATATATATATATATATATATATATAATATGTATATACATATATACAGTAGAAATTTCTTCTTCACATGAAGGCTTCAGTATGCGGTTTGTGAGTAATTGTCAATAAATTCTAATGCAATAATTATTCAATAAAACTAATAAATATATTTAGCCGATAGATATTAATAGAGGCCTTGAAAAGAAAAATATTGGTTTATTCATTATTTTAAAACAAATACTTTTTTTACTATTCTGATGTGTCGTAAAACATTTTCATTTAAGATATCAATATTGCAAAAGAAATAAGAAGTCCACTTTGCCTCGGGGCCCATTATTATCCTACTAAAATTTAAAAAAGTGACTAAAATCCTGAAGATTAACATCTCACCTTCAAAATATTATTTACGTGTCCCGAGTGAAATACTGATGAATTAAAATTTTAACGTCTTAGAAACATTAATTTTCATGCTGATTTTCAAAGGCGATAGAAACTTAAATTAAGTAGCGAACAGAAATAAATTATTACATAATTATTACGTTTTAATTAAGAATTACAGAAAACCGAAAGAAAATTCCTTGTCGCTATTTAAATCCGCACTCTTTTAGTTGAACAAAATATTCAGTTAATCACTTTGCTCGTAATGACTAAGACTTATACCTGTTTTTCATCAGTTCATCGCTTTTAGAAACGCGATCATAGTTTAGAAATAACCCGAACCAATTTAACCACTATATATTTTCACTATATTTCGATTATTTTATGTTTTTAGATTAAAATTTAATTTCTTTTATTTTGTTTTCAATTTTGCAAATAAATCACGCAAACCACATTTAAACTTTTAAACCATTGTTTCCTTGCATGCCGGGAGAATAAGAAAGTGCACGCGGAGAGAAGTTTAAAAAAAGAGCGAAAAATATTTGCTTAAATAAAATATAATGTTTATTTAAAATACATGCCATTGTTTCATAAATATCACGGTACAAAATTCAACTTTACCGTACTTTATCGTGGTGTTAAAATTATACAATAAAAAACATTAAATTGCTGCCAGGCAACCCAAATTTTGAGTCACAAATTTCAAATCTAAAACCAAAATAGAAAAGAAAATGGTGAAGTATCTCTTTACGTACAGTCACTATAATCACCTTTACCAGTAAACAAGAACTGCACAAAAAGAAAGTTCAATAAAAAATCCAAAAATTCACTTATTTTAAGCTTTATCCCGTGATATTAAAATATCTAACGAAATTTCACACGAAAGAAAATGACCCGAAGATGTATATATGATGAAATGTTGCAATCTGACAGGTGTTGAGATAGTACTCGTTTGATATTCTATAGTTGCCATCTCTTCTATTGACAAATTGTTTATTGTTAACATAAATACCGAAAAAACAAAGGAATGAAATAGCTTCCGGTTCCAATAAGAATTTCGATAATTTTCTCATCGTATTTTTCACTGCAGTACTCATTACTAAAAATAATATTTGTTTAAATATTAATGCAAAAATTACTCTAAAATAAAAATGTGAGTCAAAAAGTTCAGTTAAAAATTCCAAATAAAAAAACAAAACGTGAGGCAATCGGAATAAAAACCAATCCGAAATCAAAAAGCACCTAAAAGAGAACAAGATCGTAAGCCAAATGAAAGTAAATTAACATTAAAATCGATCCAATCGAACTTCAGAATAGAAATGCAAATAAAAAAATCCAATGTTTTAACGTGAATGAATATTAGTAAACAGTTAAGTCAATATAAACAACAAAACCGATAAGAAAAAGTATTCGCGAGATAAGGGTATGCAGGTAAATTTTTCAGTAGATCTCGATGACATAAAATCGCAACGCGATTTAAAACCTACACTGTGAATATCGTTAAATTACTATAGTACTGTTATTTGGTGCAGTTTTTTATTATCGTTTTGTTTTAGATATGAGAAGTGTGTCCGACATATTTAATCTTCATAAGCTTAAACATTTGTTTCTTAGAGTGCTTTTATGAAGTTTCGAGTTAATAGGGTCATGCAATGTTTTTTTTTCCATTATAACTTTTAACCTCTGTTCCATCTATAATTTTTTCGCTCCCTAGTTACATGCATAATATAAACACAGTTTTTCTAAGACCACTGATTTAGTCTGTTTGCTGATATGTCCTTTAGTTAGTTTCTATATAGATACACACACTCACACGTATATATATATATATATATAACTATTACGAACACTATATGTCTATTGTTTTCCTAAGTCATAAAACACAACGAGATACATTAAAGATTACCCGATAGGACATATTTTAAAAAGTAATATTACTATAGAAATATTATCAAACATTATTAGCAATATGGTTTTTAGGTGCACTCTGTGGAATAGGAAAATTATAGCTTCTGAACGTTTTATTCCCGCATGCTTAATATGCGATCTTACTTTTATATAGTTTCCGTATTCTTATTAATACCGCTTAGGGGAGGACATTTTCCGCGTGACTCGTAAAGTCTAACAAGTAAATACTTGCCTTAATTAGTCATTTAAGTTGTTATTTTTGTGGTGTAATTTGTGAAAATTATCGTTAATCGAAAATATGTGGACACACAAGAATGTAATTACTGAAATGTAATTGAAGATGATTTGTAACGTAATGTAATTGAAGACGATTAGCTGCGATACAATTTGTTGTTCATTCAATCAATCTTTGGGTAGAATCTACAGAGCACAGAACCGAAAGCGATAAACGACCTCCTGAGAGAGATTATAAATTTAAATTAGACTGAAGAACGTAACACATTTTCTTTGCTCTTGCTATCCAATTGAAAGTCAGAAATGCAATAAAAGTGAATTTCTACACAAAAATAGTAAAACTACTCTACGAGTCACATCCAATAGCACTAGAAGTCTTTATATATCTGTAATACGATAAACATAACTGTAGTCCTAATGGCACGAAATTACCAAAATTATGAAGACGAATTTTTTTTACGATTTCGTGGAAATTACAAAGCCTAAGTTGAGACTAGAAACTGAACAGTCATGACAACTAATTTGTTACCACTAATTCCTAATTCAGGTAGAGGGTAAAAGTTAAGAAGCAAAATAACCCAGCCACGCCGGGCGAGACGATTTCTACTTGAAAAATAATATACGACTAAGCCGGTACACCTGCTGTCGAAGGAGTCTATAATTTCATTTTGCTACTGTGCTTACTCTCGTCGTAATTGTCTTAGTTACGAGAATTTCTGAAATCAGTTATATGTTTATTACTAATAGCCTATAAAGATCCACTGTCAGTGATAAACCTGTAATCTGTAATCCTCAATGATATAATTTAGTTGTAAAATATATTACTCAGACATATCTATAAATTTTACCAATACATGTAATATACCTACAAATCAATGTTTAATTTGAAATTCCAAAAAGCAGCGCAATATATATATATATATATATATATATATATGTGTCTCAAAAAAACACAAAGTGAGCCGTGCTTCGCCACATGCTTAATTTTTAAAGTTATGAGTTACATTTATGCTCTTGAAGATAATGAAACAAAATATAATTTTAAAAATTTAAAAATACTTTTAATATGAATTATGTGTATATAAAATAATACAACATACTATTAGCATACCTTGAGGAGTCAAAGAAAATTGAAAAGCGTTTCCTACGAAAGGCCACAGCGGTAAACCAGGCATTCTCTTTGAAATTTGTTTCTGTTTTCTGTTATAAAATAACTCAAAACACACCAGAATCGCTACCAACGAAACTATAACCGTTAAAAACATATTGATAGTGCGACGTGCGTGAATCAAATGTAATAATTGGACCAAGTAACGAAGCGACTATCCATTTCAAGGTCTACGTGTGTGTTGTTTTAGCTGTTGTTTGAATGTCTGTGTAATAGTAGTCACTCTTGAGCGCTATAGTAGTAGTCAAATAGTTTAATAACATTAAGAAATCGCCCTTGAAATCTGCGTTACAAATGACATTGTAATTACCTTACTTATTTACTTTTATAAACGTTTGGCTTAGTAACACTAGTTGAAACTTCACATTTCACGAAGAGTTTCGATTTTTTAAAAATATTTTTGTCATTCTCGACTACTTTTAAATGGATCTAAGTTGAATCATCTTTGATTCAACTCGAGTTGATTCATATGTACACTGGCTCGCATTTAATTCGTATTCTAATCAAATTCGATTTTTTTCTTCAGAATCGATATTGAGTGGCTTTCGATTTAAATTAATTTTGTTTATGATTAAGTGACATTTTATTAAGTGGAGTTGAATTTACTTTAAATGTAGTAAGACCGAATCCTCAAAATGCTTCATCTCAAAGCGAAATACAAAATGATTAATTACAATTCATGTCTACATGTTTCTCGGGAACCATCCGGCGTAGAGATGTGAAAATTGACCATCATATAGTTAATTAACATGCATCTAACATAATGAAGTTTAAAACCCTATTAGAATCGCGGAAGAATATTTTTCAAGAAAATTTTAGATGAAGCAAATTATATTTTCACATTTCTTAAACTTCGTCTGTCATTTGAAAAAGCTAGTTATAAGAATCTCAAAATTATTATATAAAACCTCTAAGCAGTGTATCATACCTCCAACAATGAGCATCAAACTAGAATACCTAAATTTTTTTTTAAAAATACGAGATTTTTGGAAACTTGTACAAAGTTTGCAGGAAAACTATAATTTTACGACTTTGGAAAATCAACCAAACACAGTATTTATAGGTGAAACATAATATTTATATTCTTAAGTGGTTTAAAGGAATAAATATTATTTATCGTTAAATTTTTTAAATTTTATATGTACGTATATATGTGAGGAACCTTCATAGCGCGAGTTTTATTCCCATATAAAAGGTCATTTATTTGGGGGTTTGTGAAGTTGCGTTCTATATGGATTAGTACGACTGTTTTGTATTGAAATTAGCTTTAATTTTCACCTTGCTTTCTTTGTACTTCGATTTAAATTATAATTTATTGGTATTAAATTCGATTTTAGACCAATTAAGCCTGTAATCAAGCAGGATTTAATGGAATTTTAATAGATATTTACTACATTCAACGGACCTTTCTGGATTGAATTGGGTTTCTTCTAACAAATATCATTAATTTTATGTGACATTTTATTTATTCACTGAATTTACTTTATCATTAACTCTTACAAACTCTATGCACTTTTTTAAATATTACAACTGTTACTAAATCAGTGTCGTTTATTTTTACCCAAAAATAAAACCTAAATAGAAATATATGTAAATATACTGTTTAAAATGTAACAAACGAAAAAATATTTGTAGACTACCTTAAACGAACGACGGTAAATGAAAAACATTGACCATATCATGTTTATTTTTTGCAGTCTTAAAAGCATTATACGCTTCATCATTAAATTACACTCTTCATCGTTAAATTTGTGACAATGTAATGTTATACTGAATATTCTTTCTGCAGATGACTGCCACAGTAATGCCATATTATATGTTTGACTTCTCAGATTCCAGAGATTGTTCTTTTCAGTAATCACTTAGATAAGTTCACCAGCCTTGATGCGAAATCATCCACCCGCGTTTGTGATATGAGACGAGGTTGGTTGATTTAGCGGTAAATTGTCACATTAGTATGATTCACATCATGATCATCTTCAACAGCCTGCTGTCGACCACTGCCGACTGTGGGCCTCTATGGGCGTATATATCTAATGCGGGTATCATATTTTCAAATGTTACATTATTATTACTCAAAAATAACAATGACAATTAGCTATGGTGGTTCCAAATTCATGGTAGATACTATCGAAAGCGTAAAAAAATTAAGGTGTTAAAAAAACTAAAATTTATTTATGTTGTTAATAATAATATTCTAAGTCTATATTTAGAACAGCAGACAAAATTATATGTGGTTATAGTTCATTTCTTTCCTTATTAAAACAAATTAGGTCTATAATTGTAGTCGGTAAAAGTGTGAAAACAAATCAGGCTTTTACTGAGTAACTCGCCCAACTCCTCATAAATTTTAGTGATGTCAATAAACGCTTTATCATTTCCTCTTCCTACGAGCAACCAGATATGAGAGGAAGTACTGTTCAATTGTGACATATAATAAAGCATCATTATCATTATATTCGCGTCATAGTCTCTGATGACAATATTTGATTCATCGATGATACTACATGCACCATAAATAATTTTGCTGTCTGCTTCTTCGTGCAACATGCCATATAAATGTCCAATAATGGTCTACTCTGTCATTATTTTAAAAATATAATTGTAATTTCGAAACCTGAGACGAATTAATTTATTATCAACAAAAGTTGGTATTTTATCACGTGCCCACAAAACCAATGAGAGGCTACGTAAATTTTGTATTCTTCATTTCTTGTACAAAATGTGTTGGTCATACGTGATAAGGTCCAGAGATAATATATTAAATTTTTGGTACTTCATGTTTTAGAAACTGTTCGTTATTTACAATTTAAAGTCGATTATTCGAATCAAATTTTTAACAAGGTTATGGTAAAACAAATTTTAACCACAACCTTATTTCTGGATTACACAGAATAATTATACCTTCGGCCCTGCTCCTCCATTATTTATAAATAGCATTCTGATTCGCTGTATAACTGTATGCGCCATAGCCCAACTTCTTTCAACATATATTAATCAAGTATGCATTAAAATCTGGTCACAAAAATTGTGTGTATACTATCGAAAACCGCATTAAAATTGAATTGGCGGTTCTCGAGCCACAAACGGACAGATATATGTTTCGTATATAGATAGAAGTGGTTCGAGAAAGTATTGAACCAAAATGATTAAAAATATTGTCCAATAACATGTTATTTTTAACTGGTATGTTGTTATTATTTAATTGTGTTATTCTTTATAACAGGTATCTCTATATAACGGTTATTTCTACCTTTAAACAAAATGTTAGACAAAACAGTTACTACGCTGCATTTTATTTTAAAGAGAAATGACATTTAGGAATAAACTCAATCATTAATTGAAGAGAGAAAAAACCTGTCAAGCAATCTGTCAAAGTCAAATGGAACACGCGCTACTACAGTTCCGTACACATTTAAGCATTTATAAACATTTAATGATACATAATATTCCTATTAAACTATTTACAAAACTTTACTTTTCTGGAACGAAAATGTATTATTGATAGTAGGCAATCTTTCACAGACGTATATTTAAAAAAAATTATGTTATGTAACTACAAATTATTTTTTTCCTTTGCTTGTGTTGTGAAACCTTGTTTCTTGACAAATTTCATGATTCTAGGTCAAGGGAAGTACTTTGTGAGTTTTCATTTATTTACGAGTGTCAAAATATGGTGCATAAATGGACGTAATTTTAATATTATTTTTTATTGCTTTGACTTAGAAGCTTCTTCTTTTACAGCTCGAAGGGACCGTAGACTTATGTATTTAATATTAATTTCAATTTGATACTTCCACGCGTGCCTAATAAAGTGTCTTGATAGACTGACAGACGTCCAACTAAGTACAAGAGTCCCTTTTTCCCTTTGAGGTACGGAACCTTAAAAAGGGTTTAAATGAGAGTGAGTGCGATAGTATTATACATACGTATAGGTGCACAAGAGGTACCCTTCTATTGTCTGTCTACATGTTAGAACAGCGGGAAATATCTGCCGTTCTAAATGTAAACTTGGAATATTTTTATTAACAACATATATAAATTTCAGCGATTTGAAATACCTTAAATTGTTTAGTTTTTTGAGCTTTTAATAGTGTCTTCCATGACTTGGGAACCGCCGTAACTGTCTGACATTGTGATTTTTCAATAATGATAATGCAAAATTTTATAATATCCAAGTGGCAACCTTGTCACTATAACTTGAAATCGGTCAAATTTTTACACATTTTACACTCGAGGACTCTATAGTTCAAACACTTTAAGTTTGCGTGCTGCTGGCTCTTAGAAATCTACAATACTTAAATTATTTGGACACATTAATATTTTTGTTCCCTACATTGAAATATTACCTGATGTAACATAACCCTCATGAATTTACATAAACACTGGAGAATTTCTCAAAAGCCATGAAATCTATAATTGCTCCTATAGTTTTTCTATAAATTTTAAGTAAGGTCAAGCATCTATATTTGAAATCAGTGAGTTTCGAAGTTAAATTCGCAACTTTTTCAGTCTCTCTGTAGAGATGCTGCTAAAATTTGATTTTTTTTTCATATTTTTGTAACAAGTAATCTCAAATGAAATTAAAAATAATTCCAGTCCTTAAATTGTTCCCTCCAAAATTTTGACGTAAATATTTCGGATTATATAGGTAATAATCCAAATATTTATTTTGAGATGTACACGTTAGTATAGTACTTATACTAACAAACAAATTTACAGGTTCATGAGTAATTACATAAAAGTTTTGTTTTAAATTTTAAATACGGAAACTTTAAAAGTTAGATAATAGAAACTGCACCGAAAACATTAAACCTCTTTAGTTAAGAAACCATTTTAACGTTAACACCTCAACCACTACTCTTTTATGCCTGATCTTGTCGACTTTTTTTCCATTTTAAACTTTGAAAATGACTTTTCCTCAGACATGTGTTCGACACACTCAAAAATAGATAAAAAATCAGATATTTTCAGTAATAAAAAAAAACAGATATTTTCATGTCAACAAGATAAATACCGTAAACAGAACAATTTATATAAGTCTATTGCGATAATAGAAAAACATCTTTAGTACTAGTAGAGCTTGCTTTTGTACTTTCCCCAACTAGATAAATATAAAATGTACAACACTTAAGAAAACAGGTTATTTTTATTGAATATTTTGTAAGTTATTAATTACTACTTTTCATCATACAATATACGTTTATTTACAACCTATATAGTACATATTTCACAAGTGTAAGAAGCAAAAGACAAAAAGATAATTTCTCGTATTATAACATATCAAAATAAAACTTATGTTTCTTTGCTACTAGTAAGCCTTGGACGGCCTAATTAAATATTTTTCCTGATTTTCATTTCATATTCTTTAGAAAATAGAGGGGAGGGGCGCTCATTTTCACATAGATTCTGATGCCATAGTTTTAATTACGATTTAAACGTCTGACAGAAATAATTTTGATTTTAAAATACCCTTTACGAAGGCATACGACTGTGTGGACTTATAGGTTAATTTTCTAGAAACACTTTTGTAACCACTTTCATAAGTGCAAAATTCCGTATCATTTCCAGAAATTATTTTTCGCCAAATTTCAGATGGCTTTAGGTAATAATTTTACATGTTATGTGCAAAATTTAACAAAGATGAAAAGTTTTAGAAAATAAATTATATTGCTAATCTATTGTAATTTAATCGTAATGTAAATATGAAACTCTGTGTTATAACAGTTTGCTTAAAATAAACACATTTTCTTCGGTATATTGACTTCATTATAACACCTGCTACGTATGTCCACAACGAAATAAATCAATGGAGTGAATCGACCGTTTTTGTTTCCAAATCTTCTTCCTTGCGGTCTTCTTATATTGAAAGCTTGGTCTATACAAGTGTAAAGACAGTGAAATGTAGATGATAGGGTCGAAATTATATACAGTTTCCGATCCATTGGAGAGATTTATGTCTTTATTTAAGGGTATTAGTATTTAATAGAATTTATGTGTCAAATATTCGTTTAAATATGGATATAAAATTTAATTTACGTATTTATAGTTACATTTTATTACGTATCTAAATACAATACTTGTGTCCTTTGCTCGTGATCTGCAGATTGTGAACCGTGATCTAGTTTTTACCGCGTAGTTTACTGGATGTTAAGTACGATGCAATTTTATTTTTCCTACTTAATTTTAGCGAATGGTACATATCAAATTAGCTCTTTGCAGTTAGTATTTTGTGTGATTATACGTAAATGTGAAAGTATCCTAATTGATAACAATTTTCAACTGATTTACTCATTCCCACTTTCCTGTTTTTGTAAAGAAACTAAATTAATTTAAAATGTTTTGTCGACAATTGTCAAATTAATTATTGTTATTTACGTTACATTTTTTTGCTTCTGTAATATAAAATGAAAAGTTGTTGTTCTGCGTTAGCTTTTTAGTTCACTTTCCTTGTTTTAGTGCTTTTTAAAATTTTGTACTAGAAATGTCGGCAAGAGGAATACCAAATATCCATCTATCCATCATACTCGACATCTACCCAATGTGAATATTAGGAAAGACAATCAAATTAAGAATATAATGTAAATAATGTTGCATTCCTTTTCAACATAGATAAAAATTAAAATTAACTTAACTATTTGTCCCACCAAAAATCACCAACAAACATCTTTTAAAGTGCCTCGGTATAATGGGTACAGATTCTTTGTATCTCGTCATGTGGCGGTGTACTCCATTGAATCGAGCAAATATGTTATATAAAGGTACAAAACAGTGGAATATCTACTAGGACTCTGGGTTCGAAATATTCCTTGCTTATAAAAAATAGTGTGACGAGATACAGCAGCAATATTGATTGTGTATGGGATAAAAAATAAAGATTACTTTTGCGGTACACCCGAAAATTATTTCTTATATTTTTGAGCAAGTAAGATTGATTACAAAAATTAAACGATGAATGATGAAATGAAATCAACAAAATGAAAACAGTCAAAGCACGTTAATAAACCTAGAGGAAAATATGATTTGACTTAACATTGTCAACTGCGGAAAGAATATAATCATTTACGAATAGAAGTACTATTTTGCTGAGAAGAGAATCCACAATAGATGTGGGGAAGCTGATTACTAACCAATTTTGACGCAATAGTCGATTATACATTTTCGCATTTATGGCTGTGATTTTCTAATCAAATTATAGTGTCGTCTCCTAGTAAATGTTGCATTACTGTATGGTTAAGCTGTATATAAATGTTTTTTTACTTTATTATGGGTTGAATATCGAAGATTAGTATTTTCAACGGAACTGTAATTTTATCAACACTTTAAAAATTTATCCTAATGAATGCCAGACATTTAAAACAATAGCCTTTTTCACCAAAAACTTAATATTGTGCATTGTTCATATTTATGTCGTCAAAATTTTAATATGGTCTAATATAGTTTACTGAGCTTATGCGCTAGCATGTACCATACATGGATAAAGAACAGAAGTACTAACGGGGTGGCGAGGATGAAGGGTTGGGAATCGTGGAGCAATCACATGCTGGGGAGGCGTGGATCATTCTACTTATTCATTGCAGTGTTTTTGTATTAATATATCGAGTCGAACAATTTTACACTATAACACAAATAGATTGGTTGGTTTCGCGTTGAATAATTATAAGGTTTACGAGACCTTTTTTATTTATCTATGGAATAGAAATAATGACATAAACAAGTCATTATAAATATTCTAATGGACAAAATATTTTCTCTGTTTGCTTAGGTCCTCTTGATGATCTACCGTATAATCGTATATTAATGCGCAGTAGTACAATAGAAATATAACACATTTTTTAAATAAATCAGTAAATGAACAATTTGAAAAAACTAGTGTATATGTACTATAAATATGGAAGACTGGATGGATATCGAATTATTTTTGTTTACTTAGATAGTGTTCATTTTGATATTTGGAATGATTTTGTTAATTTTGATTCTTGATAAAAAATTAAATTTGTTTAAACGTTTATTGATTAAAAATGAAATTTGTTTCAACGTTTATAGTTTCATTTTTCGTTTTTATTAACGTGATATTTCCTTCACGTTGCAGTAGGTACTCAATAATCCGCTTGATAATTACTTAATAATTGGTATGTATTTATGAAGTATACCCATTTTTAAGATAAAATAAATGTTATAAAATCTTAGATAATTCTTGCATAAATATATTTTAAATTTTTATGCTACTTGATTCTTTGCTTAGTATAAATTAATAAAATGAATCATATAATTGGATAAATTAGTTTCGATGGCCAGCATGAGATAGGTCAATTAGGTAATTCAATTGGATAATCATATTTTCACGATTCCTAGATTCACTAAGTAGTCATAATTATCTAAGTTAGCAATATTTTTATTATTATGTTCAGATAGACAAGTCTTCAGATAAAGAAAAGTAAATATACGTAGTTGCTTTACTGAATACCTACGTATTACAGTAAAGACTAACAAATCAAGCTTTCGTACATCAGTTAACAAGCAAAAAGAAAAGACAGGAGGTCCGTAATAAATTGTAAGAAGATGATGAGAGTGCTTTAACATGAAAAATATTAAATTCGGAGTAATTCCATATGGAGTATGGCCATACGTTGATGAAAAGTTTTGAGTCTGAGGTTCTTTGAACTTGTGAGTTAAGAATTTGTGAGTTATACGGTAAACATTGGTTTGTGCGGAATCGATATATCTTTTTTCTCAAATGGTACAACCGATATAACACACCATTAGGTTTAACATACTATTAAACTTGCTTCTTTTCAGCACTTCCATTTTTCTAGAACTATTCTTGAATTTGCACTAAATTAGTAGCTTTGTATGGTCATAATTTATATTAATATTACATCAACTTCACATATTTTTCAAATTTCACTGCGGCATTTCTATTTCTCATTCTAACTCTATAATTCCACCTAATTTATATTTAAGTAATCGCAGTTTTTACAGAATGTACAAGGATGTTTTTTTTTTATAAAAAACGACCCATTGGTTTAAAGTAGATGCAACTTCTTGGCAGAATTAAAAAAGAAAACGATAAGTATATTATAATTATATAATATTTTGTAAAATTCCATTTTGTGACAAATTCGTCGAATAATCTTGAATACCTTCTGCCATTTGTAGCTAATGCGTCTTTCTAAAAAATGTCAAAAATTATGTTTTTATTCATTGTAACTTACTCCACATTATGTAGATTAAACTCATAGGCTGAATTTAATAATTGAGAAAAAAGTCGCCCAGTATAGTAATCGAATAATTAAGCAGCGAGTCACAAGATTATGCTCAGTTCGCATCGCGAACATTGTTTTTGTAATGTTGCTTTAGAAATGTGTTTCAATAAATTATTGATAGTATGCCTAATAATATGGACTGTTCTCTAATCTTATAATGTAGTTATGGTTCATATTGCATTTATTTTTCTTATTAGAATTCATTATTTCCGTCACAATAGCCTTGACTAACGGTTTTCCCTAAATTGGATAAACGTACCACAATCTTTTGAGTTATTCAGTATTTTAAAAACCTTCTATTTATTATTCAGCGAGATTGGCGTATTCCATAATGTTGGGAGTTAGAGATTTGAATGATTGCATTACATTATATTTCGAACAATATTGCAAAATATCCATCGATCGTCAGTGACGTCACGCAATTTCAAATGTCGATATTTATTTATCTCCGAGATTTTCACTCAGAATATCGCTTTCTTCAATAGATTGATCAAAACTTACAACTACATTCGTTGCAACACTATGTTCTATAGTTGTTTGAGCATTCTCGTTATATTATAAATGAAACTTATTGAAATGAGAAATATTTTTGTTAACATTATATCTACATCAAGAGCAACAATACTTTGTCCAGCTTTTATGATTGATTAGAGGTTTTATAAAGCACTTACATGTAAATAAAATAAAAATATATTATATACGCATATGGGTTGCACAATAGAAATATTAGGTTGACAATTAATAAAATCGTCATCTCAACTTGCAATGTTATTTTCTTTTATTTAAAAGTAATTAATAAAAGTAATCTTTGCTTACATAAGCACCATCGTTATCCCTCACTTATTACCAGCGTGCATGCCGAGATAAAATTCCAGTCATTTTTACTATAAAATTTGGCAAATTGAATATAATGGTCTTTTTTAAACGCAACACGCTTTTATAAAGTGGGCATTGGGCATAACAGATGACATTCGAAGGATGAGAGGTCCAAGTAGTGCGTGTTGCTTTGCTTTCTTATTGCCCCAAAGGTAATTCATGAAATAATATCAGTTTTGTTGTCTTTTTCATAAAAAAATTATATTTTTTTTGTTTTTTCCTCATTCAATATCAGCTGTTTCATAAAGGGGAAATGTATCTTATCAGAGACTTTCGGGAAATTTCTATTTCGTTATGTCAAGTATTATTGCAGAATAAAAAGATTTAAATATTAGTTTAAATGTTATTTGTGTAAAGCAACAGTAAGTATCTTAAGGTGCTTATTGTTACCGAAACAATAGTTTAGAATACAAAAGTTTAGAATTTATTACATAATCGCTTATACTTTCAGTACGATAATAGTATAACATACCGGACGTATAACGAAAGTGTCATCCGTACGTTTTCTAACGAATGCAAAGCAATTATTAGTACGAGCGACGAATTAACTTTACTGACTATAAGCTCGTTTTAAAGGCAAATGAATCACTTGAGCATTATCTTGCTCTGTGAATAAGCCGAAGATAAAAAATATTTTCTTAAAGTTTTCCTTAATATCCAACTTATTTATTTCTTGGATGTGCAATATCTATGCCATAATCTTGGCTTATTTCTTGTAAATCCATATGTACACCAATTTTTTTGAGACTTTACGCGTTCGTCATAGCGTGCACATTTACGCATTATTTTTACATAAACATATATTTTTAACCGTTGGCTGATATATATATATATATATATATATATATATATATATATATATATATATATATATATATATATATTAAAAACGATGTGCTTAATAGGCTGTTTGACCACATCAAAAATATACCACAATTCGGTGACATCCTATTAGATTGTAACGTAAATAAGTGTATTGCTTTTAAGTTTCGGAAGAATAGGTTTATATTTTATAAAAAAAAACGTAAAGAAATCACATTTTTTTTAAATTCAATCACCGTCACAGACGCCCCGTTATTGATTAAAAGTCAGATGAAGTAACAGACAAGTTTTTAAATCTTTGATTTATGGTCTTTTTTCTTTTTTTTTAAATTTATAACTGAAACTTTTGCATTTAGTATATTTTTTTTATAATATGAATTCATTTCGTATGTGTACAAAAATAAATACATAACAAATGATATATTTAAGTAAAATAGTTTCCAGTCATCACTAATGTAACAAAAAATTATTTAATTCCTATGCAGTGCATATGTTAATGTATATATATATACATATATATATATATATATATATATATATATATATATATATATGTAAATATATATCTATATATATATATATATATATATATATATATATATATATATATATATGTAGACAAATAGACTTTTCCTGAATGTTGAATAAACAATATATTATTGTTAAAGTTGACAGATTAAGTTAATATTAGAGTTCAATAATTAAATTTACTATATTTTTATTATAAATACCTAATAATTTGTAAAAAATTATATGTTTAATTGTGTACCAGTGCCTAGCGATAAAAGATAAAGTGAACTAACTGGAGAAAAAGGTTATAACGTATTCAAACAAAAGGCATCAGGTATGAAATTTTTTAAATTAAATTTTTATAATAAATAATCGTCTGATAATTTAAATCAGAATTTTTAAACATATCGTTTTTAATGTATATTCCTTCATATCATATTAAAAACTTAAACTTAGATAAATACTAACAATTGCCAAAATATACTAAACACTGAATATGCAAATAAATACACGAACAAATATATATAAAAAAATAGTGAAAACTTAAATACGCTGAAGGAATCGCATAACGAGAATTTATGAAAATGACGTTTGCCAACTAATTGAAAGTTTTTTCATAGTAAGAGTAAATTTCAATTCTATTTTTTTACTAAAATAATTGCTTCGGCTGAAATAGTTGTACGAAACATTTCGTTTTTTATTGGGAAATATGTGAAATTTACATTGGTGCTAAACTACAGTTATATGCTATTAGACCAATGATATAATATTTTTTACTTTACTACTAAAACATTAATTTTCAAAATTAAAACCCTTTGTGCAAAACGTATAAACTGTAAAATAATCCTGCTATGCTCGGTGCCCAAATATTTAAATTCTTTCTTAAATTTGCATATATATATATATATATATATATATATATATATATATATATATATATATATATATATATATAAATGTATACATGCATGTATGGATTAGAAATTAGAAATCTTATTCAAATAGGGTAAAACTTTCATCTATTCAAATTATTAAAAACAAGTTTTAACTTTGTATTTAGTTTATTTTGTTATTTTTTATTGTGTTTTTGTCATTATGAACTAGAACAAGAATTAGCCGCCAAAACTGTGAGTGAAATATGTTAGAACGGTTATGTTTAAGAGAGTCGTCATGTAAAACACGTTTTTGATGAAATTCGCCGAACTTTTGATACATTGTTCAAGCTATAAAACTATTTACCGTTTAGTTTAGATAAAAATCGCTTTCAGAAATTGTACAACTACCTTTACAGGAAAAGTAGTTATTTCACCATACTTTTAATTTTATTGGTATAACCGGCTAGCGAATTGCCTAAAAAAATAAGTTAATATAAAATTACGCTATATTAATATTTTGAAAAATAAAATTATTTGCCGTTTACTTTTGGTAAAAATGGCTCTCAAAAATTATAGAATCAACATTAAATGTACATGCAAAAGTAATAATTTCACACACTTGTGATTTTATTTAAAAAACGCGTCCAGCGATTTGTCTAAAGTAATCAATGTAATGTGATGTTATATTTACATTTAATAAAGAAATTATTTACCGTTTAATTTTGGTCCAAACTCGTCACAGTATTTCACTACACTTCATTTTAATTAAAAAACGCGTCGAGCAGTTTGTCTAAAAAACTAAGTCAATGTAAAATAATTATACAAAAAGATTGGAAAAATAATAATATTCAATAAAAAATTTCTTAAACATTTTTGGATCTTACCGTCACACGACACACGACTACCTTAAGTTGTTCTTTTTTTCATCTACGTTTTTGGGAGTCTACACCAAATTGGTAAAAAAAAATGCATTATTACAATTTTAGAAGCAGTAACTAAAACACTCGATTTTCTTTTTTAAATTTATTTATCACAATATTACTATCCGAACCGAATATACCCTCATAAATAAGATGAATTTAACTTTTTATCACCATAAATTATGTCCAACCCGTGCGTAAAATACGTTATTTATAAGCTCCTGAAGCGTCCAACTTTTGGTCTTTTAAACAATAGTTTTTAATCATGCACCGTAATACATTTATTTGTTGTATGCACTCAACGCTTCCAGCGATGAGGTGGTTTATAACAAATAAGTACTTCACTTTCATTTTGGTACTCGTTTCATTGTATATTTTTCAATTTAATCAGAAATTACGTACGAATCCAAAGTATGTTGCAAATAAAATTTGTAACAAAAAAATTTAAAAAAAAAATTACAATATTCTTTTCATCGTAAAAGTGTACCTGCCAGACATATCAAGCTATCATGTTTATTGCTTCTTTGGGCTTTTAATAACATGGATCATGGCTTGCATATAATGCTTATAACTACTAATAATTTAATCAACATGAATAATAATTTATTAATGTTGATTAATTATCGATGTGTAATGAAATATCGAGATTGCAGCTGCAAGTGTAACTTAGTATGCATTTATAAAAAATAAATAATATATAGGTCGCTGGAAATCATTATCAACAATTTCACTATGACATAATGCAAATCAGAGTTAAAGGAAAATGTGATGCAAAATGTCGACCAAAAATAATATCTATGTATATGTATAAATAGTCACTTTTGTATCACTCGGTCACATCTTGTTAGGTTCGTATATTTCGCATGTCAAATTAATTTGAATGCAAAAAAACGAGGATAGATATTAATTCCTAGCCAGCGTTTCCGGAAGTAATCGTAAATGCTTTTGTTCTATATCTACCAGGATATCTATATTTGGACACTTCCTTTTTCCGTTTTCATCAGAATTGCTCATATACATATTTCTAATTCTTCTATCCGAAAATATTTTTTAAATAGATTATTTCAATATTTTAATTTAAAATATTAATAAATATATGTTTATTTTTCTCGCTTCAGATAATTGTTTCACATACATATGGGTGCTCACAAATTAACTTTAGACTTGCACCACATTTCATTTATCAAAATATTTATTTCATAGCGTTTACACCAAAGTTTACACGATGCCTTTTTACAGGTTTAAAAAGATATGCATATTTAAAAATGATTATAATATCTAACATAATCGCTATACTTTTCTTTACAAATATAATATTTACAAGTATAGGCTTCAAAAACCCGAATTTTTTCAATACTAGTGGTTGAATAGTTTCGGAAAAAATGGAGGAAAAATATATATTTTCATATTTTTCCATATTCGCACCTAAATTTTTAGAACACTTAACATCAGCCCTTATAAATGATATTCTGCCCTATATATGGAATCAAAAGGAAAATTTCGAATGCTTACTTTGCTCCCTTGAAATTTTCGAGCAAATATTTTCGAATATAAGTTATTGAAATATGTGGCGGATTAATAAGATTATTAGCATGCCATATACAAATGTATATGTATATATATATATATATATATATATATATATATATATATATATATATATATATATATATTTCAAATTTCTATGTCAATCGATTTCTGCGAAAAAAAAAACGACTATGACAAACGGATAGTAAACGATTTTATAAGGGTTCCGTTTTTCCTTTTGAGACAGGGAACCCCAAAAATATCTAATTTTAATAAAAACTTGTCAAAAATAATGCTTTGGGAAATTGTGGCTAATAATTTCTTATCAAAGGAAAAAGTATGTATATAGTTTACTTTTGGTACATCTCTAAGTGTCACAGGCACAGTAGGAAATATTCTAAGACATTCTTTCACAGTCATTTCGGCATACTTCATTTGGTTCAAGTCGCTGTAACGAAAAAAAAAATTGGTTAAGAAAAAATGTTGGACATTATCACATTTTTTTTCTTAATAAAAACTTTGCTTAATATATATATATTAGTGCCAATCTTTAGAGATGTTAGTGTAAAGAAAAAAAATAATCTGGGGTACGATACATTGAAATATAAATCTCATGAAACAAGGCTAATACAAATAATTTTGTGTAGTGAGTGAACCGTGGACCATTTGAACATTTCGAAATTTTGATTCTAAAATTCTGGATCGTAAACACGATAATTCTAAATACGGCACTGCCTTTAATGACGCGTTATGTAAAACTAGTAAAGAAATAATCACAATAAGATATTGTTAAGTACATATGCAGCAATAGCGATCACACTTTCAAATAAAAAATCATCCAAATTAGTTGATTAATGCCAAAAATTTTAGTCTCCTCCTTTTTTCAAGTAGGTTAATAAAAGTAGGGTTCGAACTAATCGAAACTGGAAAGATATAATAATATTCCTAGGATCAGAAGATATAATAATATTCCTAGGATCAGAAATATATAATAATATTCCTAGGAAAAGAAGTAATCGAAACTGAAAAGATATAATAATATTCCTAAGATATATAGTTTATGAAAAGTTCACTATATTTTTGGGATTGTGAAACATACTGTAGTTGTTCTCTACTTGACAGGTTTTTTCATTATTTGCTGATTTCTTGTTTGTTATATGTGCATATCATATACTGAAAATCTAATTTTTTCAAAGAGTGTTTTCTTTATATTTGGTTTTCTGCAAATATTTTCTTAAAAAGTAATTAAAAATATTTAAAACATTAAATTTGAGACAAAAATCTTATCACTCATAAACCGTATATTTAATTACTTTGATAGTTTATTACTTTCACTATCACACCACTGAATGGAACGAATCAATGAAAGTGAATTTAACTGCACCTAATGGTATATTACTACCGATAATTATATAGTTGGAAGATGTGTAGTTGTGACGATAGAGAAAAGATGTTAGACTGTTTAGTGACTTTGAATGTACAGGGATAGACTACCAAAGCGATATGAATGTGGACGAAATAAAAGAAAAAGTGGATGGTGATAGTTCGAAAATTTTTAAAAGGCTGTTCATATAATGATGGATGAACCCAAAAACGGTTTGAGAAACAATGTAAGACAAGTGTAACATGACAAAGTGTAGAATTCTCTTTCGGTGGAAAATGGTGTGAAGATAATAAACTAATGGTTATAACCATATCACCATACAGGTTTCCTCCATTGTTCTACAATGACGTGTGGGAAAATAAAATAGCATGCACTGTTCGAATGTTTGGCAACCGATTCGGAGCAATGACTTGCCTCACATTAATTCTTTTTATCTACGAATATAGCCCATCATTATGCAATGCAGATTTATTTAACTGTTTGGTTTTACACAGTTATGTATCTACTCCTCAACTATCTTTCGTGATTGATCGTAATTACATGCTTCGGTAATATTTGTCATGTTTTTGGTCGTACCTCCAAGCCGACTTTCAGAAATTCACGTTTGAAATTTTCTAAATATTTTTCTGATATTAGAACCAGATCAACAGCAAATTGCATGTTGGAGATAAGGAGAGAAAGCTTTTCGTAAGTATTATAAATGAGACTGCATTATTTTGGAGATAATTCAGCATCTGTATGAAACTTTCCTTAATTTGGTCAGTATTGTTTTTGCAGTCAAGCTGGAATGCGTTTTCGTAGGCCAAGCATATTAAGGTAATTAGTTACCTGTATTTATTGTTATTCTAAATGGAAAACTACCATTAAAATCGTTACTGGTACAGAAACATAACCGGAAATGTGCCGGAGCATTTTGGTGTTTTTATTCATTATTAATATTGTGAAGACTTTCTATTGATATGGTAACGAGCAGTAATTGTTTAGTTTCTTTACATCTTTGTCTTTAGAGATTAGATGGATGACGGTATTATCAGCTTTTGATTCTAATCCTTTGATTTAGTTATCTTCATAAACATGTCACCTCCTCCTCTGTTACGTTTATATGTATATATATATATATATATATATATATATATACATACATATGTATGTGTATATATATATACTTGTCCGTAAAGCAACTACAAATTTATTAAAAAGGTGAGCTACAATTTATTAATAAACACAAAAAAATTAATCACACCATATTTTCGAGCAAGAAAAAATAAAGAAAATGGAATAAATTTTCCAAATAATTTCCCAGCTCTTTCACCTCTCGCTTAATATTTTTAAAAATCCCAAAGATAACCCATTATTATCTTGATAGATTTTCTCGCCAAACTTCATTTTGTAACCTTTTTCACTTTCAAAATTAATATTATTAAAAAAATTCCTCTTCTCAAATTTGAAAGATTTTATATTTGTTCTTGCTTTTTTATCAATTGTATATATTAAATATACAAGGAAATATATAAAATCGAACGTTATTCATTCTCATTAGAAAATTGCCACCTATTCCGTGTCATATAATAATTTCGTATAATCCATTATTATATTACATACCACCTGTAACCACGTCGAAAAAATTATTAATACAAAATTAAACTTGGAAACGTTACAAATAAGAATATAAATAATGTACCAAATATGTTTTATTCCCGTTACTTAAGACATTTTACCTACTAACTAGTTTGTAGCGTGTAGGTTTTCTATTATCTCTTAAAGATGAGAAAATAATTTCAAAAGATTAACAGAAAGTATTGAAGATGATTTATTCCCGGTCGAGTCGTTAAAAACTTTTAATGAAGGGTTTCACCTAAGTTGAGGGAATGTTATTGTCGTTTACAATAGAATATCTACAACCACCTAAATACGTCAGGTAATCACAAGATACTGTACATGCTCATACCACATCGGGAAAAAGAAGCGCATTGAAAATATTTTTGACTATCTGTCTGTTTTAGAGTATGGAAAAAGTTTATGATGAAATTTTCCTAAAAAAAATTGTTGCCGGAGAGAGACCTAGGTGAATCGATGTGATACAAAAAGCAAGCATAAGTGGATGTAATGGCATATTACTTTCACTTGTGTATTACAGCAAGAAGGATGGTCTTGATTTGTATAATTTATATACATGAGACCATTCACAAGTTGACTGATCGGCCTACAACTACAGTTTAATACGTGGAATTTACATACTTCTGACATCGCCCTTTTGAAATGTTATGAATGAACAAGCTCATGCTATCTTGGAAATAGAAGCACGTTGAAAAGATTATTGAATATCTGTCGGTTTTTGTCACCGGTGGCCATGATACCTCTATTCTTCAACATAAAGTGAGGTAATTGAAAAAAATGAAGCAGAAATTAAGATAGGTGTTTCACCTTCTCACTACTACGCCCTCATTCATACAGCATGAGTTGACAAAGTTACTCTATATGTTATCAGACTTGATGAAATCGACTATCTGTCGTATTGTCTTAACTGGGATCCGAGCGACTTTGTCCTTTTTACAAATTGAAGAAAATCTTTGAAAAAAGGCATTTTGACTTTGGGATGTTAATTCACTAAATTCGATAGAGTAATTATCGACAGGTAAGGACAATATTATTTTCTAATTACATTTAAGTTAATTGACTGATGTTACTGAGAATGGTGCTAAAAAAATAAAAATGTTATCATTTTCTATATCTTTGTAAAAAATGGAATTAATATCCGTTGACCTTGTTTAGTTTTGCTGCTCAACAGACTATATAATGATGGCTTATTCACAGGAAGGAGGTATATATATATATATTTGATATTAAAAACAATTAGAAGGTTTTGAGGTATTGATTTAAATATTACCTACACTTGTAATGCTTTAAGTAAGAATAATGGGTTGGATTTGTATAATTTATACAGATGACAACCATGACTAGTTGACTGATCGGCTTACAACTATAGAGTAGTGTCTGTATATTCCTAACATCTCCCATCTTTAGTGTTATTAGATCTTGACTCGATCTCCACTTGATCTAGACTCTCTTAAGAGACTTAGATCATCTCAAGTTAAACAAGATATTACAACAAAAGAAACAAGATATTAAAACCTTACAACAAAACAAGAGATTATAACAAAATAAACAAGATATTATAGCCTTACAACGAAACAAGGTATTATAACAAAATAAACAAAATATAACCTTACAAGAAAACAAGATATTATAACATTATGAACTTAAAATAATTATTGGCATTCTAAGTTCTACATGACTAATTTTTTATCATTTATTTGCTTTGTTTATCAGACGAAATGGAAAAAAATTGTGCTGATTTCTTCATAAGTGACTGAGTTGTCTTTCATTACCTGACATAAGTAGAGAAACATTTAGTTCCACTTCCACAAGAACCTGACGACAGTCGTTGAATATGAGAACATTGATGTTAACGATTGCATAGTTAGCTAAACTGACTCGATGGCTGACTTGATGAGTGATAGTGACTTTAACAATATGGACTGTAATTTATATTTTTTACAGTTTGATATAAATGACAAATTTGCTTTGATTTCAGCAAGCGTAACTAAAATTCGTGAAATATTAAATATATTAAATAATTAAACACTTGTATCTCCCATCGAATGTAGATTGATGGTTATTTAAAGCTTCTCATGCACTTTATTCAGACCTGCGTTTGAAAAAATACAATAATTTCTACTGTTTTTCCACTCGACTAAACAAAGGTTGCATAATCCGATAAACACGTTTTAAACATGTACTAAAAACGGTAAAACTACCGTTTTTAGCACAATGAAGAAAAACAATAAAAGTTAACGATAAGATCGAATGTAACATTTTGTCCCACCAAAATACAAAAACTAAAATGCTCAAGACAATTTCTCTTTGAGTAATAAATTGTTGGACCGACAAAATTATTGAAATTTGAAGTAAATGGCAAGTTCTAAAGCATTCTTCAAACATTAGTAAATTGTGAAATTAAAACACTATAAAATTTGACCCTGCCAAGTCTGTGTGGCGATAACCATGTTGTAACATAATATAAATACAGCATAAAAAGCTGCCAAGTTTGATACAATCCGGTTATCCCTTCAAATTATATACTTTAGAAGCCAAGCGGGCGTAACATTTTTGCTGGTATATTGTTTTAGTAGTCTGTGTTTAGTGCTCCTAACCGTTGGAAACCGAATCCAACGGTTAGGAGCCCTCGATTTGGATTGATTTTCCATTGTTTATCGTAGTTTGGATTGTCATGGGTCCAAATTATTTTTTTGTAACGCTGCTTTGCGTCAAGTAACAAAAAAAGATTTGAGCTATTTCTATTTACTTTAAGAAATTTTCGGTATTGCAATTATCTTTTTTGTTAACATTATATAAAAAATAAACCATCTATCTTCAGTCTCTATATTGTCTGCACAAGGTGTTGCCGCTAGTATTAAGTTATTATGTCAGCTACAGGTTTTTGGCTTTCATTCACTATACCGATGGTTTTTGGCTTTTATTACTCTGTAGGTGAATAAAAATAAGATTAATGTATTAGCAAATAAATAATTTTTTGGTGCTGTCATTACCATATAATTTATTAGGCTTCTTAATACATTCGTTATAATATCAATTTATTATAACCGTAAGCTAAGTCGAATGACAAGGTTTTTTTTTCAAATATATCGCTTTTGCTGTCAAAATCTAAGGGCGATGTTGAGAATCTTAATTTTTTTTAATTGTTTCGACTGTTATTAACATATTTGACAAAACATTTAATTCAAAAATTATTACAAAATGTTTCATACCAAATTAAAAGAGTCTATATATATGTATGTATATTCTGTTATTAACAATGATTAATTTAACCTGTTTTTCCTAAGCATATAACTTTTAAAAATACGATCATTGTTTAAAAAAAATCCAGATCACTTTATCCGCTTCATATTTTATCTATCCTTGGATTATTTTATATTGTCAATTTAACACTTTATTTTTTTAAATAATATAAATAAATCATGTAATTCGTATTTAGACATTTAACCAATAGATTAAACAATTTCAAAAAAGATTTAGTTTATTAAAATATATAATTTATTTAAAATACTTTCCTTTGTTTTATAATTTTCATGGCAAAAAAACACAAATTCACTGCATTCTCATGTTGTTAAAGTCATATAATAAAAAACGTTCAATTATTGTCAAGCAATATATATGTTGGGTCACCAATTTTAAACTGAAATCCAGAATAGAAAACAAAATGGTGAAGTATCAATACAGTCACGATAATACAATTTATTAAAAAAACAAGGACCGAACAAAAAGCAGTTTCACCAAAAATCTAAAAGTTTGATTATTTCAAGATTTACGTAATGATATGCAAATTAGCTGACTAAATTTAGTATATTGTCACAATCAGCTCATATATATTTTAAACCAAATACACAGTATTGGTGAGAAATGAAAAGTAAAGAATTTATAAGTGTTGATCCTAGATCACCTGGTAAAATTAAATTAAATATATTTAATATTAAGATAAATAAGGTTATGCTTATTGTTACGGTCAATGAACTAAATAATACCTTATTATTTCACCCAAATTCAGAAATTACGTAGTTAGAGTTTTTAATATTTAAAATATAGTTCAGTGTTAGAATTACGATAATTGTATTAGAAAAGCAACAAAAAATTTCAACCATGAAAGTTAAAAAGTTCGGGGAAGAATGCCAGATCAATAAACAAAATATAAAGTAATCCGAACAAAAACAAATCCGAAATGAAAAGTATCATAAGCCAAAGCAAAGTAAATCCATCCAAATAAAACGACTTGGAAATTAAAGTGCAAATCAGAAAATCTAATGTCATAAAGTAAATGAAGTGAATAAACAATAAAGTCAATATAAACAACAAAACAAGTTCGAAAAAAATTTGGCGAGGCGAGTATATTTAGATAAATTTTTAATAGATCTCGATTTTGTAAAACCACAGTGCGATTTGAAATGTATATTGTGTCATTTTGCGACAATGTATTCGATATTGTCAAATCATTACATTACTGGCATATGATACAGTTATTTATTGTTTTCTATTAGGTAGGTCCTTGGCCACGTTTAACCTTTATAAATTTAAACATTTATATTTGAAAGTTCTTTTATGACGTTTTGGAAGCAATATAGTCATCAAAAACTTTTTTCATGGAAACTTTTAACACTCATTCTATCCATTATTTTTCGCTATCCTACCTAGATTATGTAAACAAAGTTATTAACATAATTTTTTTTTCAGGTAAAATAAATGTCAAAAAGACCGGTGTTATCTTATTTATATAGAGATATTTCATCTGAGCTATTGATATCGCAGCAACCTTTGTCGCCAAGAGAGAAAATGCTAATAGTATAATTATTCTAATGAAAAACACAAATTAACAAGATCAAGTTCATGTAACAAAGTTAAAAACATTTAGTGACAGCAGACTAAGAAGTTAAAATTAAAAGAGACTTTTTATTTTTGTAGGATAGAAGACAACAAATATTCACACATACTTACTTTTAATGATTACATCTTGACAAAATGAACAATAGTCAATTATGTATGTCACACTCTGTTATTGCGATTACGCCATAAGAGAATGCCAAATAAAAATATTGATATCTCACTCTAAAGTTGTAGTGTTTTAGCGGATTCAATATTATATTTTATTTGTATTAATTTTTAATAGTATTTATACTTTTATAAAAAATTTTTTGTTTGTTAAATATATTACTAAAGTACGTTGTCCTTTCTTTTGTATTAATTCTCTATCAACTGGAATGATATCACCCATAACTGCAATTTATATGTATTGAAAATGTTTAAAATCTCTATTATTTGTGATATTTTCCCTTTGTAATAATCTCATCCCTCTAACATTAATAAACTTATAGTTCCCTTTTAAATGTATAGATAATATTACAGATACTTGTATCCACAGAAATTGCATCATTATATGTATCTACGGGAAGTAGCACATATTAGAAGTCATAGTTAAATTGCCTTAGCACTGCTTTAATTTAGGAAGTTATTAATAATTATTAATTTTGGTGATTTGGCAATTTAATAGATTCTTATAAACACATATACTGTTTTTTGAAAAGTTATTTATTAGTACTCTAAATTGGAAATTAAAAATTATATTATTGAAATTGAATCTAGACTATTGCCATGGCTATGGTATCTAAAAAATGAAAACGAAATAAAAAAAAACAATATTTAAAAAGACAAAATTGCATTAAAGGTATAAGTAAAAAAATTAATAATCTAAAAACGTATTTCATTTATTTTTTTCCCTCTCTGCAACTTCAACACGAACCTTCGTTTCTCGTGTTTGACTTCCTTGCGGGTTTCATGGAGCTCGTCTTCTTTTCGTTGTTTCTGCTTCATTTCATGCTTCATGCAATTTCTTTTTAATTCTTCCGTCTGAAGCAACCGACATTGGCTGAAAGTGAGCCGTATATCCGAATGTTGGCTGCTAACTCATCTCTTGCGTATTGGAACATTCGTATCAACATCCGTCATGGTTTCCTGTACCTCACTTCGAGGCAAACCAGTAGGAACATCTTCCGTTGCCTCGGACGGTATTTGCAAAGTTTCTGCGGCTTCAGCAAAACTTTACTTCTGCTCATATATTTTTGCTCAGACGGGTCTGCTGATAATTGACTCTAATTAATTCAATGTCAATTCATAAATATCACAAATTTATAAATTTTAAATTTCATCATATCTTCGCATCTAACAAGAAAGAAAAGAAAAAAAATCCAATTGAAAAGTTCTTAAATGAATTTTACTATTTGTAATTTTAAAGGCGCTTAAATTACAGAAGTAGTTTGTAATTTAATCCCCTTTAAAATTACAACCGTTACGTTTGTAATACTGCTTCTTCAGTATTAAATATAAATTCGAGTAAAATTAACTTCAAACAAATCAATCTAAAAACAGTCGGTGTTCAATACTATATTAATCAGTTTCTAAAAAAACTCTATAAATAAAATATTAATTGTATGATTATTAAAATTCGCATTGTTTATCTCCATTTAATTTCTGGGGAGAATCGTTTGACAGGACTACCACAATTAGCCCTGGCACTTATTAAGGAAACAACGGGGTCAATTTTGATGTCACTCATTGCGTCTCCTCCATCGGTGGCCATCTGCTCATGTGTTTCCCTTGCCAATTTTTTTCTCTGCTTGGCTTTTATATTAAGCCAAAATCTTTTGCCTAAAGAAATAAACATAGTACACGTTTCTCAGCATATTATTTAAAAAAAATAAATTACATTCTTGCAAACAATTAATTCTATATTAATTATAAACGTGAACATTTGACTGTACTTACCCTTTCATTAATAATACCATTAGCATTATATTTCTCGGCAATAATGTCCCAAGCGTTTCTTTTGTCATCTTCACGTTTGCTTCGCCAGTGCGTTTATTTTCGATCACATGTTTGTGAGAGACCAATATCTGCAATCCTAGCCTTTTCTCTGTTTCCGTGTAGTTTCTTTTTCTCCTACTCATTTTACTATTTTTGTTAAACACAATATTTTCAGCCAAAACAAACGATGCTTACAACTGTCAGTAAATAATTCGTTATGTCAATTAAAGATATGCCTGAAATTAGCTAACGATGTTACACTTTTTTTGACGCTCTGAACTTTGTGCGCTTTAATTTCTGTCCTCATAAAACTTCATGCCGGGAGCTATATATCAAAATACATTCTTAAGTGGTAAACTCCAATAATTAAAAATATGCAGCGGAACATCAAGAACTTCATGGCTAAATACAAGAGAATGAAGGAAATCGTTATAATACTACAATCAGTGATTGAATAATTAAAAACACCCAGGCTTTCAGAATTACTTAAATGATCTTACAATATCATGCAGTCATGAAAGGTTGCAGTTTTCAGTAGATAGGGTTAATGAAAAAAAAGATACCATAGCCCATTATACTGATTATAGTGAAAATTTCAGATAATTCCCACTAACTCTCAATTCCTATAGTCCAGTAAAAAAGTTGTATAATTATATCCGGTAAAAAAAGTTTGAAATTTGTTCACTTTATGTACCTAAAAAATTATATCAGAGAGTAAATTGCGAACCTGACTTTATAGCCGCCTCATTCAATACAATAAAAGGAATTGCTAAAAAAAGGATTATTGGTTTGCATTACTTTAGATAAAGTAATCGTGAAGAAATTTACTGAATTTGTCGGGCAAGAAACATGTTGGCTGTATCAATGTAGACAATGATTTTCCCGGAGACGGAACAGCAATTTCAAATCAATTTACGGTTGTAGGTCTGAACAGCGTTTGGAAATTTTCATTTGGTTTCTTTCCAAGAATAAATTTTACGCCTTCACAAGAAGGAAATTTATTCAAAATTTGCCTTGGTTTACTTCATGAAACTGCATGTGTAGTAATTTCAACTACATTTGACAGAATGATTTCTAATTTGAACATATCCAGTTTACTTGGTACAAAATTAAATAGTGTATTATACATTTTACTCCATCCAAGTCCCTTTCTAAAACTTGCAAGAAATATATTTTGGTGACAAAAAGTTTTCATGGACGAAAACAGAAGAAGAATTGAATTAATATTTATTACACAATATTCAAATTAAGGAAGGTCTGAAATTTGGGAACAAAACTAAATTTAGTGTGCCTAAATATATTTATTTCAATTAATTTCAAGGTCTGTTACGATAGCTATTCAGTACTGCTGTGATTTTTAGACTAACCCAATTTGAAATTCGGGAATTCACTGTGCTATTTATTACCCGTGTTAATGACACATTTGATATTTTTAATTCCAGGAACGTTCTTTCTTCTCAAGTAGACAACTTTTTTAAAAGGTCCAATTTGGAGATGGGACTCTTATCATAAATTTTACGAGACGTATAGGTTTAACCGCGTTCTTAATAAACATAACAAGTCTAACATATTTATACTTGGACTACACTTACAAATGCAACTTGCAATTTTTATCTTTTTATAAACTATCATAAGACAGAAATATTTTTAATATATAATATAAAATATACAGAAATATTTTTAATATATAATATATTAACCCAACGTTCAGGTAATTTATCCAGGTCCAATTAATATGTGAGACGTGTTCTCGGTATTATTAGACAGACTGACACTTCTGAAGACTTGTCATAATTTTTTAAGTAGATTATCGGATATATAGATGAACTAGCGGATAAAAAAAAAAAGTCTGTAGATGGCAAAATTTACATAGATTCATCGGTGCAAAAACCAACTACTTATAAGTCGTAAACATTTTATTCAAAGGCGGTAAGGGCTTTGGACCTATTTATCAAAAGATATCTTAGGTATATATTTAAAATACAACCATTATTTCAAAAACAATTTAAAAATCCATTTTAACTTTGATAAGAAAACTTTTAATCAGAGAGTTTCAGAAATTGTACAACATATTTATACTAGCAGTTTTTTTTTTGCATTAGCAAGACCTCTTAATGGCTATATATACATATTAATAAAATGTATAATCGAAAATTATTTCACAACAAGGTTAAAGTATAAAAACAACTTTAAAAAAATTAACAAAAGAAACTTTGAGAAACCATTATAAGAAGATTATTTTACTTAAAGACCTATAATTTTTTTAATAACTAACGAAATGATTATTTACAATTGTAAATTGTTTATGTTTTATTGACTTAATATCATTATATGAGGAACTCGTAGTGAAATGAAAATGCCTTTTTCATATTGAATTATATAATTTTGTCTCGTAGTTGGAATGTGTAATTGAAATAAGTACAATGTGCAATCTCAGTAATTTCATTGTATCAAGAACTCGTGTTGGTTATTTTTTTCATTTTAAAAACGAATACAATTTATTTATCGTTAGTACTTAAATGTTATTTAGGTCATATGCTATTTGTTTAATTTTAAAATATCTGTACAAATTTATTAAATTTTTTAAATACACACAATATATATTTTTTGCACACATTACACATTTTTTCTGACACAACTTTTCTTTCATTCTTTACCCTAAATGTAAGTGCTTTTGCGGAATTTCTGGCTGTGGTATTCTATATTATATACAAATTCACTCAGATTTATATTTATTCACAGTTTAAATAAGGCACCTAAAATATTTAATGTTAAACAAATATTTAAGTTTAAAAACATGATGAGTGGGAATGCTTTATATGAGGTATTGCATAATCATTTTTGAAACGTGAGTTATTTTCAAAAATATATTAAAGTTGGAAGTGAGTTCATAATTATGGGCCATAGGAAAAAATAGTTAACGTAGTAAAAATTTGATCACGTAAGTGCTTTTTTCATTTTATATTATCGATATTATATCAATAGTGAAAAATCATCACTTAACTTACACAGATGTACAATTACACACTCAACGGAAACGTCAATTTCAATAATATCGTAGATTCATGATATATTAAGACTATGGGTCCACCACACCTAGTGATAAACTATTGACAACCTGTAATCCTTCATCATAAATAGTCTTTGTGAAATAAAATACTCAGATTAGAATGCAACTAAAACATTTCTCATGCTATTAAATTGTTATCATGAAACAAATTAAAATGAAATACTTAGTTCTCAATTCCATAAAGCAGTATTATATAAAAATATATTAAAAAAAACAAAAAGTTAGCCAAGCTTCACCTCATGTTCTTTTTTAAAGTAACAAGATATATTTATGCTCCTAAAGACAATGCACCCAAATATAATTGAGGCTAAAATCTTAAAATATTTTTAACAGGCATTATATAAATAATATATACTACAACATATCTTCAGGAGACAACGAAAATTTAAAGGCGTTCCCCACGAAAGGCCATAAAGGGAAACCAGACATTTTCTTTGAAAATCGTTTCTGTTTTCTGTTATGAAGTATTTCGAAACACACCTGAATTACTATCAACGAAACTATAATCGTTAAAAACATATTGTAAGTACGAAATTCCCGAATTAAATATGATAAATTTTAAAAATACTTTTTCGTACTTATAAGTGGCGTATAACGTTGCATAACGAGATCTCGTTATTTACTTCATACAGAAGTAATGCTTACCAAAATTTTACGTGTGGTACACACGTAAATTTACTTCTTATGAAAGTAGAAAAATGAAAATAATAAGGGTATGAAATTTTAAAAATTTTAAATAAATAAATACCGACATGTGGGGTGCCGTCAGGACTATCCATCCATCCATATCCCAGGATATCACTTTGTATTTTCAGATGCAGTGAATGTCTTCCATGATTCCTTAGCTGCACTGTTAACCTTTTCCATATAATAACCATCCTTATCCTTAACGTATTCTTGTATATTTACAGAGTTCAGAAACATAAATTTCTACATCAAACTTATTCAACTATGAGTTTTGACGTCTACTAAACTTCTAGTATTATGTGTTGTGTATTTCCCTTTCTTTTCTCCTTACTCATATACGAATTTTCATTTTAATATTTTGAAATATAAATTGCAACCTTTTACCTAAATTTTCCTCTATTTTTGTCGCGTAACAGAAATAAACTTCGAAGTCTTAATTTTGTTTAATTTTCATTACAAAAAACTATTCGTAAGAATTCATACTCAGACTTATTTTATGAATATTATAATTATCTCATGAACTCCGACATTGACATATATACTACTGACTTTTGTCATGCACACAGAACTCAGCTAAAGCTGAAATCAATATATTGTGGATTATTTTCACCTGACCATTTCCATGCAATATTCCCGATGTTATTACGACATATTGGATATTGTAAATTTTACGATACTCAAAAAATTATGTATTTTGAAATTGCAACTTCTTTCAACTTTTTGCATCTTGTTTTATTATTTTAGGATCTACAAAATTGTATTTATGTTAAATCAATTTCATTTTATCAGATTCTTTTTTTTTGCAGTAGTCTGTGTTGGGAACAGTTATGCATGCTGTGTAATTACATCTACAATTATTAAAAAATAACACATTAAAAATAACAGACTTTTACAGTCGTTTGTACCTGAAACCACGCGATATAAACTTGAAATTTGGCATGGTGATTAACCATATTAACTCGCATATATTTCAATAGTTATGTGGGATATTATTTGAAATTACTATTTAAATCTTATTGTAATATTGCGTAATATACCTTCAGAGAGATGTTGAAAAATATGTGAAAAAATATATCCGAGGTACAGAACACCATTCAACTCCCCCTCTCTTCCAAACTACTGAACATGAAATTATGAAAAAGGAAACCTTTCCCAGGAGTTCAAATAAGTTTTGAAGGAAAATGATAGGAATGGGTCTACATCATATAGTTTTAGAGGACTTTACCATACCTTTACCATATATCTGGCATGGATTAAAATTTTTATACTTTCTTCCAATTAATCGATTTCATTTAATTTTTATATGACAATAAATGAGGTTTAAGTCCTTGATGGTATTTAGGTAATATATGCTCTTCTACACTTATTTACATATTTTTTGTAAACATTTATTTTAAAAAGTCTTTAGCTAACTGAATTGATCGTCTGCAATAAATAACGGGAAATTAAACTTCATTTATTTTCTCTTTCAAACGCCCATAACCTGCCTAGAATGAAACATTTCTTTTCACTAAAACTATACAGGAAATCTTATTTATTGATTTAATGAACCTTTTAAACACATCGACTGATATTTAAGTGTCCTAACTTTGCATCTATGAATTAACGATTACTTATCATTGAAAGTGATGAAAATTAACAAAAACATAATCTGAGCAGTCTGGTAATTAGGAAACAAATAATAACCATATGACATCTCATTTTCATCTAAAAACCGGTTAAAGTCTTACCGGTTAGGATGGAAAATAATTTTTGCATTACTGAATAGTAAGTTTTTCCGAATTTTATGTGTGAAGTTTCAATAGATATTCCTAGAAACGTAAGAAAAATTTGCCATGGATCCTTATAATTGAAATAAAGATGTGTTGTGGTCCATAAATCAAAATTAAAAAAAAAATGACATTACTGAAATTTTACTTGGGATTTCTTGAAAAACTAGAGCAATGACTGTAAATCTCATAGCTTTTAGCATTTTTGGATTTTAGCATTAATATTACCAATTAATATAATGTTATTTTTGCTTCCTAATATAATTTGAAAATGTAAATCAGTCTATTTTATTACCCTCTTTGAGTCTTTTTACGGCTTTAGTATGTTTTTAACACAGATGGAGCAACAGGAAAAAGCTAGTAAATGCTGTATATATATACATACATATATATATATATATATATATATATATATATATATGTATATATATATATATATATATATATAAATATATATATAACCTATACCGACTAGAGGAAAGCGAAAATCCAGTTAATACTCTTAATATGGATATTATTGCTATTTATTTAGATGACACAATAAAAGCATAAGGGGTTAAGGCCAATTATATACTATTTTGTGTTAGAAGTAAAGAATATGAGACAAAAATAATTAGATCAGGTTCTCTAGTAATATATTTTCAGAATCGTGATGACAACTAAAACACTTCAGACAGTTTAATTTAAGACAATTCGATCAAATTTATATACATCTCTTTGGCCCTTTTTGCCATGCAAAAGTAAAACCATATGACCATCAATACACGTTCTGTCTGAAGCCTTCTTATCAGAACCATAAATACAGTCACTCAAGGGTAGGCAGCAAATGTAATTTTTAGTAAATATATTAAACAGTAGTATGACTAAAAACAAATAACAATCAAAATCTTTTCAGCAAGTTACGTCATGTAGCTCTGTCGCAACGTGGAATTATCTCATTTGTTTTCTTTGTTGTAATTTTATCGGACAGGTGACACTAGAGCTGCCCCTCACTATGTGGTCTAAAAGTATTAATGCACAAATTTGATTAGGAATATGCATGAAGTTATTGATGGAGCATTTTATTTGTGAAGATAAAATACGTCAATGCGTCTCCTTAACGTTTAACAGTAGACCAAAAATTATATTTTCCTGCAAATACTTTTATTTATGTTGATTTAATTTGATACAATTTTAATTAAAAATAAAAATTTCTGAAGAAGATACAAGCCAATACACGCCTACACATATATTTACACACATTATATGTGACACACACACACACATATAGGAGGGACGTTTAGTTTAGCTAAACGATACTTAAAATTTAGGAACAGGCTAGATGTTGTAAATATGTTCTTTTCGCAAGTTGCTTCAAAATAAGATGAATCAGAAAGTAGTTGAATCATTTATTGAATAACTTGATAATATTAAGTTATTCAATAAGTATATATATATATATATATATATATATATATATATATATATATATATATATATATATATAAATATATATGTATATATATATATATATATATATATATATATGTATATATATATTTAAAGCGATTGTATTTGAATAGTCCCATACCTATGCAGTTCCTTTGACTAGCGCTGAAGGGGATGGAACTGAATGCATGTCGTTTTGATATTTCTTCTGTGCTGAACCTTTCAGGTATGAATTTCAGAGGATCCTTGAAAACTTCAGGGTCTTGATTAATAGATATAATATTTATTGATAGCGTAACACCTGCAGGAATTTCTGTACCATCTGAAATATTCAATCATTTTATTCCCAATCTCCACGCCCAATTATGTATTCCACGTGACCAAAATTTCAAATAAATACAGCTACATTAAAATTCGGCACGCCATAAAATATTCATCTGCTTGCATATTTCAAGTATTGTTTCAATAATGATGAACGAATTCTATATATCGCAACTTACGATAAGTGGGACGAAGCTGGAAAATGTTTAACTTAAAAAAAATGGCATTTTAACATTCAGTTGGCACGAGAGATATTTAGGTATAAGACACTTTCAAATTTACTATAATTTTCTTCTCTCTTATTTTCTATTATTTTATTCTCTATAAACTATAGAATTTGTTTATAGAGAATAAAATAATAGAAAATAATAAAGAAGAGAATAACAGTAAATTTGAAAGTTTTCTTTTGATTGCGTTAAACGAGATTGTAAAATTTTTTAAATTCCAGAAAAAAATTATTTCTTTTCTGTAGTTCTGAAGATTCAATATGTGTCATTGAAATAAATACCTACGAAGAACTAATTTTCACATTCGGCAATTAAATGTTTTTGGTTATTTTCTGTCAATGAATTTGTTATATCAAAAATTACACCACTGATACAAATTCTATTTCAAAACAAGCATCGTATCAACATTATTATACAAATCAAATAATTCCTCTGAAACTATCACGTGGATAGCATGACATTCAGATTGGTGTTATGATAAGTGGTAGTATAAAATAAGCATTGGGTTTAATAAATTAATAACATATTTGCTATATTACTTATGGTTTATTAAATTAATAACAGATATGGGGCTTTCAATAGCATACAATTTCTTAGCTTAGTTAAAAACCAAAAAATATAATTTTTTAAGTTCTATTTCCAGATATAATTGTAAATAAATTATTTTCGGTTACGGATTTTTGGCTTCACTTCTGCTACGACTATTAGACCTTCCTTCGTAGTAAATATCAAAATTCAATATCAACAAAAAGTTGAGTGAGTCAGTAACAAAATTCATGTATTTTTTGTGCATTAAGTTAGTCGCTTCATTTTATACATGACTATGATATCATAGACCTTAGTCTTTAATATTGTTTCAGCTTGTCATCTCCAGGTGTTTCCAAGGAAAAGGGTCTTGGTGGGCAGGTGGAGAAACTGACAATAACGTGATCCTATGACAAATATAAATTTTTCACAATGCCGATAGGTTATGCTTATGATGTAGACACATTCATCCAACAGACTTTAAAAGTGAAACTAACTACTGTAAATTACGTATTGTGAATGAATTTTACTCTCTATTATATTAATAAATACTATGGGAATAGGTAAGGTTTTTTTGTGTGCACTTTTGATCTGACCAAACGTTAATTTTTCTATTTTTATATTTTATAAGTAGGTGGCAACCCTAGTTTTATTGCAGCCTGATATTTGAAATATATTAGTTAACGATACTATGTTTAAACCCCTTGGGTAATTTTATTTTCAAACTTATGTGTTTTTATGTGTTATGAGTTCATTGTTCAAAATATATATTTAGCCAGTTTTTGTATATAATTGATGCATACTCAAATTAAAATCGACTGGCACATCTCGAAGTATTGCTGGCACAGAAGAAAATATTCTTAGAGATTCTTTCACAGTCATTTCTGCATATTTCATTTGGTTCAAGCCCCTGTAAAGAAAAAAATAATAGTAGTTAGCTGATTAAATAATTGGCTAATCGCATAATTCGTAAATAATTTTGGACATTATCAAACTTTTTTCTCAATAAAAACGTTGCTTATTATATATTAAATACTAAGATCTATGATATCATAGTCATGTATAAAATGAAGCGACTAATTTTATACACAAAAAAATACATGAATTTTGTCACTGACTCACTCAAATTTTTTAAAGGAAGGTAGTTTTATACTAGTAGCAGAAGTGAAGCTAAAAATCCGTAACCGAAAATAATTTATTTACAATTCTATCTGGAAATAGAATTTAAAAAATTATATTTTTTGGTTTTTAACAAAACCCCATATCTTTTATTAATTTAATAACCCATAATAAATTTTTAATAACCCATAGTAATAAACCCAATGCTTATATCATGCTAATTGTCATGCTATCCACGTGAAAGTTTATTATCTTAATTTTTTACAATAACCATTCTAACCACTCTAACCAATAATCATCAGTTAAACGGGGCAAAATTAGTCGCCAATGGGGTAATAAAATCTTGTCTTGACGTTTTAGTTTCAGAGGAATTATTTGATTTGTATAATAATGTTGATACGAAGCTTCTTCTGAAATAGAATTTGTATCAGTGGTGTAATTTTTGATATAACAAATTCATTGACAGAAAATAACCAAAAACATTTAAGTGCGTTGATCACATGATCAACGCACATTTGGGAACATGGTTAATTTTTTTTTTAATTGAATGAAAGTGTAATTAATTTCTCTATAATGATCTAAGCTATAGACGCACCTCTTAAAATTAATATATTTAAAACCTATAAAGAAATAATTTAATTTAATATTCTATTCAATTTAGTAGCTCGTAATTGAATATATATGAAATAGAAAGTTTAATATAAATTATCCTTTTAAATATCAGATTAAAAAAATTCGCCTTCGCTTTATATGTGTATCACCTTGACCCCCAATAAATGGGACGAAAAAACAATTTTTATATTAAATGGTTTATTATTTCCCTTTAAGTTTTTTTTAAATGCTGGATATTAGTTAGTTTTAATATTTAGTTTTAATTTTGAAATTTAAAAATACGCCAAAACAACGATTTGTGTACATTTATATAGTGTCTGAGAATATTTTTATTGTATATAACATTTTAAAAAATGAACCACTTTTAAATTGTCATTTTGGAAAATTAACGTACAGTTAAACTTAAAAGTAACTTCTATATGTTATTTAATTCAAGTTATAATCATATAATACTTTAACCAAATTAGATTAACTTACTCCAGAGTTATATCTCGATCAAAATTATCTCCAAATATTTTGAGCTGCTCCTGATAAAGCTTTTCTTGCACTTCAGGATTGTTAGTAACTGAATAAAGTAGAAAACTCATTCCAGAAGCTGTCGTGTCGTGACCCTGGAATATATTTTCAGAAACAATAAAATGATTTGGGTAAAATAACAAAAATATCTACTACATAAAAAGACCCATATAGGATCCGTAAACAATATAAGTATATAAAAGTTTCAATATTGAAGCTGCATAGTACCTTATATTTTTCACTAGTAAATAAAATGCATAGCATATTTCTCAGGTGCTTAAAAACATTTTATATTTCTAAAAAAGTCATCGTTGTGGTGTATTAGATCGATCACAAGGCATACGACTTTGGACGGAGCGGGATTCGGATTCGATTCCCGGCCGCTCACTGGTGTTCTGGTTGGCCGTAAGAGATTTCTCTCCCAACGATAAGTCTGCCATATGTATAAACAGTATACATTAAAATACAAAAATAAATAAGTAAAAGAATATGAGATATAAAACCATTCCGTTAGTGTCGTGAATAAGGGAGAATTAATGTATTTTTATATCACGTTTCATTCTGTTTCTATAAATACATTATACAAAATTAGATAAATAACTATTCTTGAGATTTTTATAATATATCTAGCCATTTCACGCGATACTTAAAAAATAATCATGAATTATATAGCATTTTGTAATAATTCTACATAATGTTTTTCAGTGCCCACTATTGGGACATACGTGAGTTGATACGTTTTATTACGATGCAAAATTTTAAATACCTATTTCGAATAATTTCTGAAAAAGATAGTAGTATCTGGTAGATAGACGGACGCATAAGCGATATTTTAACAGTTTCTTTTCTCCTTGTGAATAGAAGGAGTGTAAGAGGATGGAACAGTGTAAAATAGAAGTTATAAGAATGAAGAGATAAAATATTATATCCTGGAGAAGGTGAAAAATATTTATGGCGCTATAATTTAATTATTAATAAATAGATAAAAATAAGTAGAAAATAGATTGAAACTACATAAATTTAAACCAATTACCGCAAACATGAACGTGTCAACTTCTTCTGCTATATCTTCATCACTTAACTTGTGGCCAAGCTCTTCCGCTTTTATGAGCGTATCCCAGAACGATTGCCTCTTTTTGATTCCTAAAATGTATTCGATCGGGATCTTATGTAAAATATTAATTTTGTGGAAAAATAATTATTCGAAACATAAAGCACGTTAACAAAAATATGAAACCATTAATCCTACTAAAAACACATCAACTTGCTTGATAGCATGTTAAAATAGCATTTTTATACGTACTTACCGTCTTTATTTTGATTTCCATTTTCAGTCAATATTTTACAAATTTATGGAAGTAATATTTTCATATAAAGTAAATAAATCACAAAAAACAGAAAAAGTTTTTATGAAATAGTTTAAAAAGTAATAATATGTCAGTAAATGTAAAAGGAAATGTATTCGTATCAAATAAGTAGGTCGTAACAAAAAGTAGGAATAAAATATTTTATGAGCGAATGAAACGAGGATACTATTTCAGATCAAAATAAACAAAACAAATTTTTTTATAAAAATATATGAGATGCTAAGATCTCCCCAATCAAGTTTTTCATAAACGAAGGGTCAACCGACCGAATTTTCAAGATGTAAATATTATCTAAAAAGCATACACTTGATATATGTAAAGAAATGTGTTTATTAATAGAATAATTGCCACTGCTTTTAAAGTAATTCGCAATACGTTTTGATACTCTTTTTATCAGCTATGGTTAAAGACCAATATCCGACTCCATATGGGATTATGTGTCTAATAGGATTTTAATAAATATTGATCACTATACAGATTAAAACTATTTATTTACGGGTGCCGTGGATCAAACAAATCTAGAAGTGAATAATCTTTATAACTTATAAACACGATACATAGATTTCCATTCAACTATTTACAAATATTAATTTTTCACGACGTAAATATGTTGTCTAATATAACTTTCACAGGCTTATAAACATGAGACATATTTCAATAACATTATAACATGCAGGACAACTGTTAATTTGTCCTATATTTTCCTATATGTCGAGTACTTTATTTACCGCCTATTTAATTCCTATATGAACATTTTAACGAAACTAGTGCGGAATATGTGTGTTAATTAGATGTATTACTAATAGACAATGGAGAAAGTAATAAACAATGGAGATAATAAATAGCCAAAATAAAAGGAATCATTTATACTTATTAATCGCAATAATGAAAGTGGTGCGGGGCGGATAAGAGTTTGAATAAGCAATCCCCATGCGGATAAACGCATGAGGCCAGATATAACTGTCGATCGTCTTCCGGGAATAAAATGTGTCGATGTTGTATGTATTCGTTATAAACTTACTTTGTTTCTTGAATTTATTTTGAATGGGAATCCGTCGTCAATATCTTCAATTTAATCCCTTTTTTGGTTTAGTATCAGAGTGTTTAAATTTTGAATGTTTCATATTTTACTGCCTTTATTTATACATGTACCAAATGTGTTGAATTGACTTCTCTGGACACTGAGCATATTTATGAAAATATTGTTTAGTGGAATATAGTTAAAGGAACAGAATACAACATTACGGACTTTTAAAAATTGTTGTTCGTTTGTCTGTAGAGCTGGTTATTTTTTCGCGCATCATCTAAAGGGCGTTCGATGACGTTTTTATTGATAAATCATGTTGTGTCTTGGGAATATATATATATATATATATATATATATATATATATATATATATGTATATATATGGAAAATGAAATATATGTATAGGGAAATTTTACTTTTCAATACAAAGCGCAGTTGCTTAAAAAGTGTTTACTTTTGTATTTATTACAATATATTTATATGTGAAACATAATATTTGTATTCTCAAATAATTTGAAAGAAATAATTGCTAATTATTCTTAATTTTCTTATATTTTACATGTTTGTACATGTGTGGAGAACTTTGATAATGCGACTTTTACTCGCACATAACAGTTCATTTATTTGGGGTTTTATGAATTTGCATTTCATAATAATCTGTAGTTCGACTGTTTTATGTGTGATTTGGCTATAGTTTGCATTAGGTTTCATTTTGCGTACTTCGTTGTTTGATTTAATTCGTTAGTTAGATTTTATTAGAATTGGATTCGGTTTTAGATCAATTAAGACTGTGGTCAAACATGATTGAATTGAATTTTAAGCGATCTTTGCTAGATTTAACAGTTATCTTCCAATCTCTTTGGATTGGATCGAATTCAATATTTTTCTTCAAATCAATATCATTAATTTTATGTAAAATTTTATTAATTTACTGAATTTTACATACTTTTTCAAATATTACACACCTTATTAAATCAATATCTTTTTTTTCATCCATAGATAAAATTTATGTAAAAAAATAAATCTACTCTTTCAAATATTATTGACGATAAAATAATTAAAATGACTTTGAACGAAAGACGTTGACCATAAATGAAAAAAGTTTACCATAACTTATGTATTCTTTGCATTCGTGAAAAGTAGTATACCATCATTTAATTTTACGGTTCATCGTCAAATTCGTGGCATAAATTTAATGCCAAACTAGATACAGTTTTTTTTAAATCTTTTTATAACTTGAAATTCGTCAGAATCGTTACCTATTAACTACAAAAGAATGGTGTCCTCTGCAATGACCCAGTCGACAATCTACTTAGAATTGCAGACTTTTTTATTTACTAATGCTTACTAGAATCAATAAAACGATAAATTTCCAAACTCGAAAATTCATTCGTTAAGTTACATTACGAAAAATCTTAAAGTAAAGAAAAAGTAATGAGTTTGATACCGGACAAATTGCATGCTGTTCCTATTGGACAAATTACATGTTGTCCATTATAATTGGAAAATAATTTCCGCAGGTAAAGACAGAGAACTGGATTGTTTGCCATAAATTAAAAAGTTACTGTCAGGCTGCGCGCATAAAGAAAAATGACTGCCACGTTATTGCCGTTATTATGGTTGTGTTCGACAGATCAGATTCTAAAGATTATTTTTTTGTTTATCTCTTCGAAAAGATAACTACTCTCGATGCGAAATCTTTCAATTAGGTTTGTGATATGAAACGAGGCTGGTTGATTTAGTAACAAATTGTCATATTAGTGTTTTAAGTAAATTGCGATTCACGATCATCATCAATAGCCTGTCTTTGACCACTGCTGGCCCTAGGTCTCTATACGCGAATATCATATTTTAAAATGTTACATTATTATTTCTGAAAAATAACAATAGTAGATTAGATGGTTCTGAGGTTATGGCAGACACTATTGAAAGTCACAAAAAAAACAATTTAAGATATTTAACAAAGCTGAAATTTATATATTTTGTTAATAATAATATTTTAAATCTATATTTAGAACAGCAGACATTTTATGCGATTTTAAGATCCCGGTAGACAACAGAACCTTACCTCTGGCGCGCCAATGCGTATGTATAATACTATCGTACTCCCTGTAACATCCATTACATCTGCATGCAATTTAATATACTTGTATGCGTATAATATCATGTATAACTGTATGGGCATACATATTTCCTGGCGTAAGATGGATGATGGTAAAAATGGTCTCATTATTAGGGAATAATAATTATAAAATTATAATAATAAGAATACAATTTGACTTTCTTTTTATTTGTCATTCGTCCACGGCGAAATATTAATTTAATAGCTAAAATGGTAGTTTACAAAAATTATATTTTTATATTCATATCTTATGTTATTTTGTATCATCCTTCGATATCATCATCGGAGTCACTCAAATGTTCACTAGATTGATTTTCTTTATCCAATGGATCAGGTACTGTAAAAATTAAATTGAACCAAGTATAGATCACAATAATACGAGTAATGAAGAGAACATAGATTTAATTAAATTAAAATTACCTGAAAATGTTTTGGTCAAATCGCTCATAGAACTTATAAGATAATTTCCATTAAAGCATTTGAAAATGCATGAACTTCCTTGTTGTATCCAACCATGTTCCAACTGGTTTAACGAAGTGAGGTCTTTTTGGAAAGCATTTTTCCAAATACTTGAGATATAATGCACTTGTATAAATTGTTGATAAAGTTCATTTTTACAGGGCGGTAGAGAGCTTACATCAAAATTGCATACTTCTTATTGAAATCTTCTTTAACGTTTTTACCCATGTAACAACTTGTACCATATCCTCCGTTATATCAACGTAGGATATGATACAAGTACTACACCAAGAGCTACAAATGTAGTTGTCAATACTTTTTTTTAATAAGTAAAGGGGTCTTATTTTCCTTATTAAAAAATGAGTAAAAGTGTTAAAATCAATTAAGCTTTTACTGAGCAACTCACCTCACACCTCATAAATTTTAGTAATATCAATAAACTTTTTATCATTTCCTCTCCCTGTGAGCATCCAGACATGGGAGGAACTATTTTTCAATTCTAGCATGTAACCAAGGATTATTTGCATAATATTGGCATCAGAGACTCTGTTGAAAATATTTTTTTATTGATCGGCAATACTACTTGCATGGCCAATACTTTTGTTGTTTGCTTTTTCGTGAAACTTGCAACATAAATGTTCAATAATACGTGATTCTACTTTTTCATTATTGATAAAAATCATTTATGAATAAAAATCTCGAAAAGTGAGATAAATCAATATATTGCCAAGAAAAGCTGGTATTTCATCACTTACCCACAAAATCAATGAGAGCTTACATACATTTTGTATTCTTAATTTCTTTTAAAAAATGTTTTATGGTGTAATGTGGTCAGATCCAGAGATAATATATTCAATATGTGGTGCTTCATGTTGTAGAAACTGTTCGTTATTTTTAAATAAAATTAGAGAGTGTTGATAAAATATTATGTCGATTCTTCGAACTAAGTTCTTAACAAGGTCGTGGTAAAAAAGTTTCTTAACCACAATATTGATTTGTTGGCTCTGCTAGTCAAATAATATTCGAACTAATATAACTAATATTAGTACTAATATTACGAACTAATATTCGGCTTCCTTTTGTCCCTTTGAGGTACGGAATCCTAAAAAAGACATTGAACGAGAGTAAGTGCGATAGTATTCAACACATGTATGGGCGCGCCAGAGGTAACGTTCCGTTTTCTGCCGCAGGTATTTGGTGTTAGATCCCCAGAAAAGGTCCGCCGTTCTAGGTATAAACTTAGAATATTTTTATTAACAGCATATATAATTGGTTTTGGTTGGGGTTTGTTCAAATACCTGAAGTATGCGATCCAATCTCTCTTAGACAAAAGGTCTACAGCCTTAAATTCTCTGCACATATTAATATTTTTCTTCCCTGCAGAGAAATATTGCCTGACATATGTTGGTCAGGTCTAAACTATGTCGAATTTCTCAAGAGCTATGAAATCTATAATTATTCCTACAGCTTTCTATAAATTTTAAATAAGGTTAAGGTAAAGCACCTTTATTTAAATAAAGACATTTAGAAATTAATTTTATAGTTTACGGTTTCGGAAATTGGGAGGGGAAAGAATAGGCTTTTTGCATATTTTTCGGTCTATCTCTGGCGAAATGCTACTAAAGTTAGGAAAACATTTTTTTTTATATTTTTGTAACAAATAATCTGAAGTGATGTCTCACACAACACAAAAAATTAAAAATAATTCCAGTGCTTAATTTGTTCACTTTAATATTTCCAAGTAAATATTTTATATTATAGGTAATTCTCCAAATATATATTTCAGATATTTACGTGATCGTTCGTGATTTCTATTTTCTATGTCGTACTGCTTTTGAGAATTATTACTGTTACAAACAAACTGGCAGATACATGAATGATTGTTTAAAAGTTCTTTTTTATTTTTCACTTTAAGGTACGGAATCTTTAAGAGGGAGAGAACAGAAACTGCACCGAAAACGCTAAACCTCTTTTGATAAGAATCAGTTTTAAACCTTTAGTTATACCAACGTTAGAACTATTTTTTTTGCTCTCATTCCAATATATTTTGTTTTTTTTATTTTTCTATCCAAAAATATTAATATTAATAACTCAACCGCTAATATTTGATGCTTGACCTTGTTGGCACTTTCTATTTTTTTTTAATTTTAAATTCTGAAAATGACATTTTCTAACATAATATGTTCGGAATACTTAAAAGTAGAGAAACAACAGATAGAACTTTTCATATCAAGAAGATAAATACCAAAACAGAACAATTTACATAAATTTATTGAGGTAACAGCTTTAATAAAAACCTCTTTTAAATTAGTAGAGCTACCTGTACACATGCAGATAAATGCACAATTTTAAACGATTAAAATACATTTTATTTTTATTGAACTTTTTGTAAATATTATTATTTTTCCTTACATATGATTATTTTCAACGTATAGAGTAATATATATTTAATGGGTACGAGAAGGAAAAAAAAATAAAAAGATAATTTCTCGTAAATATTATAACATATCTAAATAAAACTTATTTTCCTTGATTACCCGTAAGCCTAAAACGACCTAATTAATTTTTTTTCTGATTTTCATTCCATATACTTTAAAAAATAGAGATGATACGCATCATTAGAACTCGTGGTATCCGACTCTATGCGCTCATTTTCACATGGATTCGGATACCGCGAGTTCTAATAACTGCGCTAAATATTCAGTGGAGTACAGCACTGAAGCCTGAAGTCCACGCGAATAAAGTCGCCGGCACCGCTAGTATTTAAGAATAATCATTTAAAAAAAATGGAAGATAAACCATAGCTTATAACCTCCCTTCTCTCCCCCCCCCCCCCCGTACAATTATACGTTAGTATACCAAGTACATCTTTTTTCACATGACAAAAAAAAATACAAAAAACGCACTGTTTTAAATTAAGTTATAAAATGCGTTTATATTAGGATAAATACTGAATTAATTTACAGATGTTACACCAAATTCTTGTAAAATAATAGTATTAATCATTTACGTATATAAGTAAATAATAACATAAATTAAATAATACAAATTTTTAATGCCCTGATGTCCAAATAGCAGTTCTGACGTTCTTCCACAAGACTGCTTGTACCAGAATAACGATCTAAAGATTACGTCTAAGTATCATTTAAAACTATTCTACTTCCTATGGTGCTGATGTTAGCATCGTCTACACACGTTTGACATGAAACTAAAGTGTTTCTCGATGGTATATTCCATTCATCATCAGCCAATTTATTCATGTAGCTCTGGGTGATTAGACTAAACAGCAACAACGAAGCAACAAAACTTTAGTTATAATGAACAAAACGATTTATTGTATAACTTTCAGCTGAATCTAGCAAATATTTAATTGAAAAATATTAGCGATATTAAATAAGACGATATATACCCCTTAACATAGCTGAACCCTCAATCAATACATACTCTGTATCGAGATTTGATTGAGAGTTCAGCTTTATTATCTATTATTTAAAAAAATTAAGTGAAGACTGCATTCACGTATTACATTTAGGAAAATCAAGATCGATCATGGAAATAAAAGTGACTAAAATAGAGCAACACCTAAAAGTTCATAAATCGATTCGAACTCAAAATAATTGAAGATTTTCATATAAAGGCAACACAACAATTTTTAACTCGTAATATATACAATATATATATTATATATATATATATATATATATACATATATATATATATATATATATATATATCAAAATATGTAAAATCAACTCGTTTACAAGTAATAATAAATATATATGGAATTTATATCTTTCTCGGTCTATTTACGTCCTAACCGGAAATCAACGATTTTCTTTCCTATCGGTAAATGATTTAAACGACGATAAAGCATTAATTTATTAAACTGTTCCAGACAATTATCGATGTAAAATACTAAATGTCATCCAACGACAATTCACTTCCTATATAAGTAATAATAAACACTCTTGGCATTTGTATCTCTCGTTCAACTACATTTTAATTTTCGTTATATACTGAGATGAAGGCAAAATTTTTGAAGGCAATCTGTTTCTGCCACGTAGATTTGAACTGAAATTTTAGTGAATTTAATCTAATCTTTCAAAAATTTTAATTCGTTCAAAGAATCTTATCATAATACATAAATTACTAAAGAATCTAGATTCCATCGATTTATATTATTTCAACAACATAAGAGATTTTAAAGCCTGCGGCTACGCTCTATAGTTAATACTGGCATATCTGCATCAGATGCACTTGAAATGATTAATTTTTCACTATATTCGCATACGTATTTCTTTCATCCACTAATAATTTTTAAACGCCGATTTAAACGAACGAACGATAATAATTTTAAAATAATTATGAGGATTCCTCATGTGGATTACGGAAACATAGCGAATGATTGTTAATATTTCGATCCATTAAAAATTTAAAAAGTCTTATTGATTATATCCATCAGTTTTCGAGACCAACATTCATAAATTTTAACATTAACTGATGTCAAAAAGGAATTGGCTCTACATGTTTAGAAATATTTATAAATTAACAAAAAGTTATTCAGATAATTATGAATAACCCGAATCTTGATAGGTTAAAATAGATGGAGACGTAAGATTACAAATATAAATTTTGATTTAAAATGGGAGGAATTTAAAACGGTTCATTGTTACTAAAACAAATAGTTTTTACAATTAGTTGAAAATTAGAAATCCCAAAAAAAAATTAGGAATTTTTAATAAAGTGGCTTTCTGTAATTATTAGTATATTATAACTAATGATGAACGTTACCCTGAATAAACCAAAATTGAAGTTTTGATCAATTATTCATATCCAGAATTTTTACAAAACTTATAAACATTTAGTCGAAGATGTTTTGTAATTTTATTTTTTTTTAAATATTTAGCCATATTTTAATTGAGACTAGTAGGCGAAAATAAAACTAGTGACGAAATTTATTAAGAAACTCCTTGTAAATTTATATATATATATATATATATATATATATATATATATATATATATATATATATATATATATATATATATATATATATATATATATATATATATATATATATATATATATATATCGCTAATATGAATAATGAATTGCTTTATTTGAATACTTCAAAAACGATTATTTATTTAAATAGCTAGTGAAAGCTATTTGTGCATTTTTTAGTATTATGCGCTGAATAATATAATTAAACAACTTAAAGGTGTTTAATATCTGCAATTCAAAAAATTAGCCTTTTAAGAACAAAATTTATAAACGAATTTTAGTGCCATAGCAAAGAAATTACAATGTTTGAAAACAAAAACTTTAATACATTTTTTTTAAATCTAATGTTTTTGCGTATGGTACAAACATATTTACGATGAATTGGAATTTTGTTTAAATTTATTCAAGGCTTACCACCAAGTGATCGCCTTATCTGATGAGCATTACCCAAAAAAGGCAGAACCGGCAAAGCAAATAGGCTCTCTCTAAATTTCCAGTAATGGTAGAGTAACAACATCAATAAACCCAATATTAAACAAACTATTATCAACGGAAACACTACATTTGTCTTCTTTCTGTTCACGACTCACTTTCACGAGCAGAAGCGCAATAGTCTGATAACCGTTTTATTTACTTTTTTTGTGACTGAAAAATATTATTGTGGAATAGACTATGAAAAAATTAGGGATTAGATATACCCTTATAATTATTTTTCAATCAAAACTGCGCGTTTATCAATCACGATATGATACTGCAAACAATGCAGGTGTATTTATAGCATCGTATTGATTGAATGCATTATTCAGATCCAACAAGTTCTCTTACCTCACGAAGAGTTAAAGCAACCAATTACTTCCAATATGTATCTTGTAAATAATATGTTTACGATGGTTTTTGAAATACGAGCATATATGTACACATAGTACTTAAAAGCATCTATGTTACAGAAACTGTAATGGGAAAAGAGCTGAACTCTCAATCGAACCCTCACACTAAATATGTAAAGCCTTTATAAAGTATGTAATTAGCGTGAACCATTTGCATATCAGCCCAAGTTTTATACATTTCGAGTGTCTTGCAAGAAAATGCTTGAGGTTTTTTTTCTACCTCGAGAACGATTACAATGAGAGTTGAATGAATTTTTACATAACGCTCAAACAAATGGATAAATTGCTAATAAGCAGACAGAGAGGAAAATAGATAGGAAAGGGAATAATCTGAGGGAACGAAAGGTAGCTTACATTTTAATTTGAATTAAAAGGATTATTTCAGTGGACATTTCGTTCAACCATTTCAATAATTTTTACGTCACACTCAAAGTTTTCAAAATATATAATATCCACGTTTTATTCATTGTCACAGCAGGATGCAAAAATCAATGAGATTCTTCTTGAAATTTTCTAAGTTTGGATGGATATTCGTTGGCAAATTTCCTTTTCCTTTTCAAAGTAGCTCTCATTTTGTACAGAATTTTTTCAATATATTTCATTGTGAAAAACAAAGTAAAGTTATACGGTTGAAATTCGTGTAGCATCTGCCAATTCGCGCAATATTTTTTATCTGTCAGTTAAAATCAAATTTTGGACTTTTCAATGATTTTACGATTACAGCGGATTTTAGTACTCTAGGACATGTTGCACTTTCGATGTATTTTGATGTATTATGAAATGTAGACTCTCTTATGAATTTCCTCCACTGTTTTCTTTTCATTTCTCATTGTTATTATGTTTAAAAAATTGTCGAAAAACGACTTACTAAATGACTTACAACTATAGAACATATACTGGAAGAAAATTTTATGATTACATAAATAGATGCCTTTAGTGTTATCGCATACCAAAGCGTACTAAGTTATAAGTCGAACATATAAAACCACCTCGAAAGTAAATTATTTTAAACTAGCGTGACACGTGCGAAGTCTTCGCATTATTTATTCTATTTTACTAAAATTGACATATAGAGGCGCAAGTATCAAAAGCATTGAGCTAAAGCGCCACTTTATTTATACGTGAGTGGATTTGAAATTAAACAAAAATTTTACCGACCGTCAATCATATTGACGTTGAGCCGTTAGATGGCAGCATTGCTGTTTTGTGTATATAATTTTAATAATTAATTAATTTGCAAAAACAATAGCAATAATAATTTTTTTAGTTGTGGATCCCGGTAGAGCAAGCAATTATCTATCAAATGATATATAATTTATGTGGATTAGTTGTGAGGTTTTTTCTAAAAAGGGAGTGTAACATCTTAACCTTAGCGTATTAATATATATGATGATGATGATATATTAACAATTGGAAATTCGGGCAGCTGAAATCATTGGTAAGTTAAGATTTAAGTTCAAAATGTGTCCCACGCCCATATCACATAAATTACGCCTAACCATCCGGTTAAGCGTAGGCATTCTAAGGAATGCCTACGCTTATACGGTAGTATAAAGAATGAGAATTACGAAATACATATAAATTTTATGAATATAACTAAAGAGTTATATTCATAAAATTTATATGTATTTCGTAATTCTCATTCTTTATATTATTACATATTTCGCAATTTGTATTCCTTATTAAATTAACATTTATTAATATATTAGCACATATTACTTAAATTCAAATACTTCCATAATTCAGATTCCTTGAGTGTTTAATATTAAACTTAATATACATACCCATACTTTAATACAAATTCCAGAAATGTGTAAACATTTTCTCATTCATATTTTTTAAATTCGTGCACATTTCATAAATTCGCACACATTCTGCAATTCGTATTCCTTAAATTAGCACGAATTTACCCTAAATTAACTTTCTCTACATTAGTGTATATTCTGTAATTTACATATCCTGGATTAGCACGTATTCCGCAATTTACATTCCTTAAATTTATACATATTCCTTAAATTTGTAATTGACGTTCCTCACTACATATTTCGTAATTGACGTACCTCAAATTGGAACGCATTGTTTAATTCACTTTCTTTGAATTCGTAAATATTCCATAATTTATAAACCTTAAATTCCTAAATGGTCCGTAATTCTCGTTCCTTAAATTTTTACATATTCCATTATTTATATTTCATAAATTAGAATATAGTCATTACTTTACATTTCTTAAAATTGTGCATATTTCGTGAGTCACATTCCTTAAATAACATTTTCTAAAGTCATATATGATCCTTAATTCTTATTTCTACATATCATACTCATTCCATAATTTAGGTTATCTTAATTCGTGTTCATTCCTTAATTCACATTTTTTAAATTCTTATATATTTCTTAATACATATCCCCATACATGTTCCTCCATTTACATTTCCTAAATTCGTATACAGTTATAATTCACAATCCTTCAATTTGCTTCCATCTCTTAATTCAAATTCCTCATGCTTAGGTACATTTCTTAACTTACATTCTTTAAGTTCATACATAATCCACAATTCATGTTCCTTAATTTCGCATTTCGAATATTTTCAATAGTGTATACATGTCTTAAATTCATTCACATTCCTTAAGTTTCTTAAATGCGTGCACATTCCACAATAGACATCTCTTAAATTCGTATGTATTCCGTAACGCTCTTTAAATTCGTATACATTCCGTACATTTCACATTCCTTAAATTTCTATAAATATCGTCATTAACATTGCTTAATTCGAATTCTTTAAATTCGTGCACCTTCTGCAAATTATTTTATTTAAGCAAGATTTGCAGCATATTACAATTATATATTTATAACAAAAATATGATGCAGTATTAGGTAATGACATTAGTATAATGTAATATTTTAAAGAGAAAACGTGAAGAATGTGTATCAACATTTTGTACATGATCGTGATGACGATGAGCAGAGACAACAATCTCAATTGTGGCAAAAGTCGGAGAATAGCGAAAGTGAGATGTTAAAAAAATACTCGAGACAGAATAAATTGTTATATCAAAATATTTTCGGCTCTTTTGTTGTTTTGGATTTACATCGTTGTATAATGTTTTATATAGCACTTTTCAAAATAAAAGTATAGCAACATTCTACATGTCACAATGGTGAATTTATCAAAATTACTTGTTAACTAATAGGTGTAAACTTGTCCAGTGACTCCACTCTATGAAACGTGAACACGTCAGATAAATTGTTTCAAGTTTGGAATATTAAAATAACAATACATTTGCCATGATATGTCGCATTGAGCCGTCGCCGTAGTGTGTTTTTTGCCCGATGGGTCGTCGAACGGGACTGGGGTGGAGTTTAAAATCGTGTAGTTAAAATGCCAAATACTAGAATCAATCGGCAGCGTTACTGGTACGAGGAGTTACATACTACAATCGTCAAAAACCAGCCTAGCGTGACGATTATGGGCAATTACATCTAATAATACGCACATTGGAGAGGACTATAGCCAACAGTGGGATTTAAAACAGGCCGTTGATTTAATTTCATAATGTTAATTATAATATCTTAGCAAAGCATTACCTTTTTTAACACATAACATTTTTATTTTTCCAACACTGTCTGCTGTTATTAAAAATTAAAAAAAAAATTTTAGACCATTAAAAATATATATAATAGAAATGTTGTTTTCACATAAAATGTATGGGTCTGTGAGAAACTGAACTTATATTAAGTGATTTGAATCAAATATTGTATATAATATACAATATTTGAATCAAATCACTGCAAAAGTTTTAAGTTGCCTCTTAGTTGTTTGTCGCTAAACAAGCTGAAGGGAAGTTAAAAATGTCAGTGTTTTGATGTTTCAATACTATCTTAAAAATAATATGTTGCATAATAAAGAAAATTGAGTTTATTTAAGAAATATTTACATATATATATATATATATATATATATATATATATATATATATATATATATATATTATATGTAAATATTTATTTATATATATATATTATATATATATATATATATATATATATATATATATATATATATATATATATATATATATATATATATAACGATAACTCACAAATTGAAAATATAAATAAAAAAAATTTGGATAGGCTATACCAGGGACGCGGACGCAGTGGAGTACGTGAAACGTCTTGAGCGTACTTGTAGGTTTGCACCATGTTGTTTACGTTAATTGGAATATTAATTATTTGTCCCACAATGTCGTGTTGCCCTGCACATCGTAACCGTCATATCTGCGTATACGGCAATCTTGGAAGAGAATCAGTCACATGACATGACCTCCTCGATTGGTCCTAACCTGGCGCACGCTTAATCTGCTCTAATTCTGGCCTTGTACCCTTAATGTCGGGGATAGCCGGGCTTCTTCTTGTGGATGATAATGAGGTGGTCTCGTTTTCTGCCATCATTGCAGCAACAGTTACACCAAATCGTGGCGCTCAAGATTGCCGCTTGAACCCGCCGCACTCGTAGATGGCTGTGGTTCCTGCGCTAGGCTCAATCTAACACGTTCCCTGTGGAGACGAACATGTTCCACGAAGATCAAAGCGGGTCGTCGGGGCCTGGAATAACTATCTTTTGCTACCCGAGCTCTTACATTCCAGTTTTAAACTTTACGTACAGCACGCATCGGCGCCATAGAAGAATAGTTATGAAAACAATCTTTTTTTAATTTTACAACTTCTAATGGTCAAAAGCATGAGTGTTCTGACCATATTTATGGCCGACAGAGTTTACAACGTTATAATAGATGTTTATCACATCTATTATAACATTGTGGACTCTGCCAAATGCGACCATTCCCGCTTAAATCGATCAATGTACTGTGGAGTACAGCGTACGATCGTAAATTTAGTTCGCCATGTATGCCAGCGACATATGCACTATCGAGTAATAGCTTTTATCTTCTAAATTATGTACTAAAATAATGCCGGTAGGTGCTATACTTCAAATGTTATAAGCGATTTTGCACTTGAAGGAATAAAATAAGTACTAAGTGAGTGAGTAAGTTCTTTATTCCTTTTATTCAATAACGTAATAATAGCTTACGTGTCAAATGGAATTGATTTATATAAAACTACTTAGTTTGAACATTGATACAACAAAATATAAAAAATCGTACCAACTCAAGTATGAGGCGTGTGTCGGTTTACAATTTTTAACAGGAAACGTATGTTTAAATTACTTTTATTTACCGTTTTTCTTTATTACTAATATCATCTGTCGAGCGGTTTTTGTTTTAAATATACATTTCATCAATGATCAATTTATCATACCAATATTTTAAATTTGTGGACCTTTAAATACTAACCTCTACCATTCATTTTTTGTTATATTAATTGAAACCTACCATTCATTTTTTGTTATATTAATTGAGTATCTCCTTAAATGATTTTATGGACTTAGAACTAAATCTATAGAAAATATAAATGTGTGACAGAGAGACACGAAGATACGGGCAATTTATTATTCAAAATTAAATGAAGCTACGTGATGTAGTATTATTTCTACTTCCTTAAAGTTCTTTACCACGGCCTAGGTTTCATTTTATTACAATACCTTCACATGAAGATGTTGTAATACAATGAAAACTAGGTATGGTAAAGAACTTAAAGAAAGTAGAAATAGTACCACATCACGTGGCTTCGTTTAATTGTGAAACTGTATTTACCAAATTTAATTATCGATGGTAATACTATGATACTATTTAATTTTTAATTTATAAATCAGTGCCTTAACAGTTGTCTTTCCTTTATAATGGTAATTAATTTTTTCAACAATATTTTCTTAAATATCATTGACGTCATAAGGTGTGCGCTATTGGTCCGTACGACGTCATTACTTTACGCAGTTTTCTTTATTTTGGTGTAACGATTATTTCTGCTGTTTTCACAGTTTTTGTCTTTTTTTGAAACAGGCATTTATAATTATGATGTGTTGTGATTTCTTCGATTATGATGTGTTGTGAATTCGGCGGTTGAAAAATTAAAAAAAAAAAATTGGAACTCTAGATCTCGCTTTTCGTAATTGTATTTTACAGGACATGCAGAAATTATTAATCCAATTATTTTCCATAAGATAAATTTACTTTTTGAATATTTCATTCATTTTCTCAATACTTTCCATATAATAAACGCTATCTCAATTTCTTGCGTCTAATGGTTTCGCAAGAAATGGTAGCGATGGAGGGATGGGTTCCATTTTTTCTTTTATTTTGAGTATCGTGCTCTCTAAAAAACCTCCAAAAATATTTATAATTAATGTACCAGAGTACAGCACACATATGTATATTAAAGGTATTATATATAAATTTCCTCAAACAAAATAGAATCGAAAAGAGTAGAAATAAGAAAAAGTATCACAACACAGCTCACAGAGTGGGAATTTATGAAAATTGGGTTTAGAAAAAGGAGAGAAATTAATTTAACTGATGACGAGAAAATATTTGATCAGCTGCATGGACAAGAAAAGAAAAAACCTTAATATAATAATTTAGAATTACATTCTAAATTCGTATCATAGTGGATTGGAATTGTTATTTCCTTATTTTTAGGTTTGTTCATTTATTCATATTATTGTCCATGTAGTGTGAACTAACTAAACTAAATTAATAAACTAATATATACTGCTTACATAACAATCGTTTTGTCGAAAAAAAGGACTATGAAATTCATTGATTATTCAGAATTCAAAAATATTTAAATGTTAGTCATTTTCCGCTCGCTATCCGTTCGGATATATAACAAGTAAATGTATAACATATACACAATCCATTTACACAATCAACCATTTTCTAAAGCAAATTAGTGACTCCGTTATAAGTGCAAATACAATCTAATATATTTCCTCCAACCGCACCATATAATGACCCTCGTAGACGAAGGAACTTAATGACGTGATAGGGGTTATGTGGCACTTTAATGCTGACAGAAAACTTGCATTCAAACGAATTGAATCGGACTTTTCTACTCTACTTTGTGATGTTTTTTAAATATATATTTCATTAATTTTAATTTCAGCAGATAATGTAAATATTTGTTTTATTATATTTACGTCATTTTTTAGAATGTAATTAAAAATGACTAGGGGAAATAATTTTTCAAACATAAGGTATATTTAAAATGTAAAATTTCGTTAATGTTGACCGGCTTTTACTTGTAAACGGTAAAATGTGAATAAGTATTTTTATAGTACGAAATATGTTAAGATTTTTATTTAAAATCCACAATGAATCCTGAAGCTTATATCATGTACTGGTATTTTACGACTTACTATAACTAATTTATTTTTTGAACCAGTATATTACGCAAAGAAAAGCTAAACTGAGGGCAAATATTTTCATAAATAAAAAAATATTGCTGCATGGTTTGATCTAGAATTTTATAATTTAGTAGAAAGATGAATCATAATGACAAAAAGTTATGCTTACCCCAGATAAAGAGTAGAGACACGAACAAATAATAGCTTATAATTTTGATTATAAATGATTATTGTTTATTTGAATATATGATATTATACAGAGTTACATATATATATATTGTATATAATTCATTAACCAATTATTGTGTAAAATGTTCATAACACTTTAATTTTATATTACGAATTTAACATAATTTATTAAAAATTGCAAGAATTCATACAACATAATTCAGAATAAAATCTTAACATCTACAATCACCAATATATTCTAATCGTAAAAATACTTTTAGATAATAATCGTAAAAATAACTTATCCTTCATAACCATAAAAAGGAACATTTCAAAATACTGCCTCTCTCGTAGTAATTTAACGCTTTTGAAATTTTATGTTAATTCCGTTAAGACTCCGAAGCACTAAGTCTGCAGCTATATCAGGCGGTTCTCCACTTCCTGGTGATAAAATGAATTTGCTCACAACTTTTGACAAAACCGATTTCAATACCAGCATGGCAAATCTCTGACCTGAAATTTTTGGGATATTTATAAAAATTAAAACGTAAAAACTATTTAAAGAAGAAAAATAAATAAATATTAGAAAATTGTTGGTTAAGTGAATTACAACCCTGCACAAAACTTGGCTCCAGTAAGGTGAGTGAAACCATTCGTTCTTTAAGAAAACGACGAGATTTACTAAATAACATAATTATTTATATTCTCTTAAAAATTTCACCGTCATGGAATATACGTGTTACAAGTTCTTGTTAATCAGTTTTGTTATTTGTCTATTTATTTTCTAATAGTCGCCTTGAAAGCATTGTAATAAAGTTTTAATCGGTCACTGGCTTAATTTTTGAAAATATTTTATAAAAACCGCATCAATTTAGCAAGAAGTAATAAATTATAAGTGTCATAAATTCTCTACCTATAAAAGACACTTCGATTTTATTCACAGATTATTGATTCGCTTAATGACTAATGGCGAAAAATGTTTGAAATTAAAAAAAAATGTATATATATATATATATATATATATATATATATATATATATTTATGTATAAAAGAATGTCAGTCACATTTTCTTTCAAAAAATATTTTTAAGGAAAATATGATTGGTGGCAATTCACGTTTTCGAGTAAACTGGCCGTATACAAAGCTGTACGCAATAATTACATGAACGAACTCGAGCCAGTTTAGATTATTCGGTACTCACTTTTAAATAAACCTGAACATATACCATCTTTACATTTTATTAAGATTAATCATACGAAATTATGTGCTGGATTATAAATATGCAAATGAAGTTATTTATTAGATGCAGCCTTAGGAACTTCTCTAAAGCTCCAAGATTTTTAATTTGAATTACAACAGTAGTCATTACAAAATTTATAATTTGGCAATTGAATATCTAAAGATTTTAAAACGCAAATAAAGGCGAAAGAATCGCGATGGTACCATATTATTTTATATACATGGCAATTTTTAATTATTCAATGAACATTTAGCTGTTCTTCTTGAAAATTAGACTTTCTACAAAACGTTTCTTATATTCTATAAACTTCCTGTTTTGGTTAGGAGCTTTTGAATTTATTACTTTACCTGCGATAATTCAGTAAGTATAATTAATCAATTGCAAAATTATCAACTAATTTAAAATTGTTCTTCAGAAATATAGATATCTAAACAAAAACATAACTGTGTACAATTAAAATTCCCTTTCATCAGTTGATCTAGCTACGGAAAGGCAACAGATTTTAAATCACAAAAGGTTTCATTAGAAACGCAACGCTGTTTTGTCATGTTTTATTTATTTAGGAGCCGTTAATAACTGAAAAGAAATCTTGCCAAGTAAGGAACCTAGAAATACGACATTGCATTAAAATGAATTCGGAATATATGTTATGAATAACACGTTTAAACTTTGCATTTATAATAGAACATCGTGTCATATTAAATTAGTCCTAATTCCCACAACTAAATCTAATTACCGTTTTAGATTTGAACTGATAGAAAAGACCTTGGCCCACTTTTAACATTTATGTTTTTGTTTGGATATTGTGCTGCACATATTGTCTAGAGAAAGAATCGTTTCACATTTATTATTATTTATCGTAAAATCATAATTTTGTTTTATGTATTCCTAAAATTCTGTTTTCAACGTTATTCAGCACTGATACTTTATACTAAAATAAGTAAAGAATAGATGAGAATACTTACCGATACAATTTCTCGGACCAGCACTGAATGGTATATAGCTAAAGGGATGTCTGTTTAAACTATTTTCTGTTGAAAACCTCTCTGGTATAAACTTAAGCGGATCCTTAAAAATGGCTGGATTTCTGTTCTGGCAGATGATGTCAATAGCTAAACTTAAGCCTTTAGCCAGACGCGTACCATCTGAAAAGTAACATTATGCTACAGAATATTTGATCTCGAAATATTTTCACTATTAAATTATGTTAATGGTGCCAAATATTTCGAAACACTTTACTTCAAACTGTGAATTAACCTTGACATATATATGCTAATATTACGATTATCCATAAAAAGGTTTAAGTTTATTACACTGTGAAAATACTAATAGCAAATCTTAGGAGATACTCAATCTCAGAAGATCAAGACAACAAAGAAATGACATGGAGGTAAGAATCCACAAACAACGTACTCAATTTCATGTCATACGGCAGTCGACGCATCACCACAGGTACAGACGGATACAATCTCAACGATTCCTTAACTACCATTTCGGTATATTTCAATTTACTTACGTCTCTGTAGGAAAAAAACAAAATGTTTTTTGTATTAATAAAGTAAAATATCAATTGTTTTAAAAGTCATTAAAAAGTCATTAGCTACTGTAATGTCAGGTACGGCTTTCAATGACTTCTTTAAATTCTGTCTTGTGCGACTATAAAACGTTACCGACGTTCGACATAAAATGTACTAATTATTAGTAAATAATATTGTAATTCTGTGTATAGAATAAAAATGTAATATTATGATGGTTAAAATAACAAATGGAAAAGTAATATTTAATATAAATAAGGAACCCAAAAAAAACCTATTTTTCTGTATTCCTAAAAATGTAAAGATATTATTTTATTATAAAAACAAGTTTTTTTAATTTTGATACTTATATATTAAGTATAAAAGTATTTTTTCAATTTTCTTGGAATTTAATTAAAATATATAATAAATTTTCATTGGTTATGTTTGAAGAAATATAAGTTGAAAAATTAAGCTAATTTTGACATAATATAACTATTTTTATAACATCGTAACCGAATATATCTCAATTACTACATGTATAAAATTGTAACAGAATGAATTGTGTACATTAAAAATATTTTAGTGATTAATTTAGCGAACAGAATGATAATAAAAGCCAAAAAAACCTTTTTTAGAATTTTTGTCTGTATGTTAATTTGAGCGGGTATCACACAAAATCTACTGGATGGATTTTTATAAAATTTGGTATGGTTATAGCATATATCTAGGAAGAAAATATAGGAGAAAAAAAACAAAAATGTGTTTTCCTAATTAGACGCGAATGAAGTCATAGACACAGCTAGTATTATATATAATTATAACTAGTGCGTCTGTTAGTGCATCGTGTAACTTCTAAACGACATGATCGATTGAGGTTATATGCACAGAAAACATATTTTTCTTCAAAACAATGGTTCATAACTATGCTAGGATTAAATAGACAGCGCTGTAGTCAAATTATTAATAAATTATTTATTTATAGGACCAAATTGATTCGTGTCTGCAATATAGGTAGGTTTAGTACTAAAAACGAAAATCACAAAATCTGGGTCCGACAGCTGCCTCCGTATTTCAAAGAGCAGAAGAACCTATGCCAAGCTAGCGAGTTATTTCAATAAAATTAATTTTTTTTTTAATAAGCTAATGTACAAAAATGTTTAATAACCTAAATATCAATTATCTCCCGGTTGTGGAATTTGTTATCTTTGAATATTTTATTTTTGAAAGTTGCTGTCTAAAATACACGTCATTTACATTTTCAGTGTAATACGTGTGTGATAAGACGTAAGGGCTCACGAACTATTTTAAAATCGTAAAGTTTATTTTACAGAAACTCACTACTATTCAGTGATTTTACATTAATTAAAACAGCATACTCATCACTTTTTACGATCAGAAGAAAAGTATCAACAATGTGGTTATAATATTACTTACATTAGGAGTTTTTATAAATAATGGCATTCCAAAATATTATTCATTTTTTCAAAATGTTTTTGAACCATTTTTTGGTATTATGCTTTTGAACCTTTACAAGAGTAAAAAAAATCAAAATATTAATATTGTCGGCACAAAATTTATGCTATTCCAAGAAATATAAATATTTATTTTATTATATTTTATCTCGTCTAACACCTGTCTTTTTAATTCATTAATTCAAGCCACAAAAAGACGATTTAAAGTTTGCAATGAAAGACTTTCTTTTAAATGTTGACGTCGTTAGTGAAGAGATTTTTTCAATACAGCATAATCTAATTTCAGATCATATTATTCCAACCAAACTAAAATTCTATACGATCACTGATATCCACTAAAATTGTAACTCTATATAAGCAACGAAAATAATTTTTTACTCGAAAGAGATCTCTTTCTGCAGATCGTCACCAAATATCTCCACACGTTCCTGATATATCTTCTCCTGTACCTCTTGGTCCTGTGCGATGCAGTACAGGATGAAGCTTATAGCGGAAGCAGTTGTATCATGACCCTGTAGTTTATTAAATATATTAAAAAAGAAAGCATTTTTATTTTTTTTTTCAATTAATTTCTACTGTATATTTAGAATAAACGTATAGCCAACGAGAATATATCCATAGCCGGTGGTATTTTTAAGCTGAAATTCAATGATTATAGATGTCAGTAGAATAAAAAAAAGTGATATAAATTTATTTTTCAAATATGTTTCTATTACTGAAGAATCCGCCCGTGCTTTTCATTTGTAACTAGAACTCTTTTTGACATCGCTGTGTTTATGGCAAATGTAAAATTGTGTATTTTTTAACGCCACTCTTATATATTTACAAATGTATACCCAGCAGAACTTGTAATTTTTCTTGGTGTTTCATTTATTAAATTATCTTAATTTATTCCTGAAATTTCACTGTGAAGTAAAGTATCGTATGTAATATAATATTTATTTCAATTATTGCAACCGTCGTAGTCAATTTATTAACAACAAACTTACTATTTATATGTAAAGTGATTAAATTATAATTGATTTAATTTATATTTCAGCGAATCATAAAATTATATTTTAAATAATGCAAAAAATTAGTCTTACTGCAAACATAAAAGTATCAACTTCTTCCCTAATATCTTCATCGCTGAGTTTCCCTTCACCGGTGTCTGATAAAATGAGAGTGTCTAAGAATGAGTATCGTTGCTTTATGCCTGGAAGAATAAGTGTCTATAATTTCATAAAATAAAAGCCTCTAGCAACTTCACATATTCTTACAGAAAATAATTTATAGGTGTGATATCACACAATCGTGGAGACTAATTCACAAGGGCGTTACGCAAAATTATGTGCTTATCAAATTTTCCTAAAATAAACTGATTGTATCGTGTGCTGCACGGCATGTTGCACCATATTGTAGAAACAAAAGCTCTTCAACATTAACGCCGTACAATTTGGGAACGGAAAAGTTAGCAATAATGGATCGAAGGCACACGCCATTGACTGTAAAGATCACGTCGGTATCACCTTTGAAAAAATATTAGTCAATGATTCCACCTATCCATAAAGCACACCAAACAGTGACTTTTGTTGACAAAATGGCATTAAGTCGTATCAATAATGGCATATAGATTTTCTTTACTCCAAATCTCGCAAATTTGACGTAGTCACTCTACTAAAAATGAGCCTAATTGCTGGGCACATTGCTACTCGAAAATGTGGTTGAAATTTCCAGGTTATGCTTCATTCGACACACACACACACATATGCTTGAAATATGAATGTATCCGCAAATACCTGTTTCGATTACATTGAATTAGGTATTATTAAATTATTTGGTACGTTCGTATTATTTTCGGCAACATAAGATACCTTAAACTCAAAAAGTGGAATAAGAACTTTTCAACAAAAATACCGAATAAAAAAATAATAATCAAGAACAAAATAGTAATCTTTTATATTGAAAATAAAGAACGAAATAATAATCTTTTATATTGAAAATACCTGCCCTGACTGATAGACCAGAAGTGCAAATATGGTGGTATCTATCCATCTATATCCTTCTGTTTAACTTTATTTTAAAATCTATGCAAAACAAAGTGGTTAAATGTCGTCGATATTAAATATTTGCTTACAGCATATGCTAAATTAAAAAAAAAATAGGGACAGTCTACACCTAGGACAAACAAATGTAGCAATCGAGTTTAAAATAAGGGTATTATTTTTTTCTTTTTCGTGTTTTAAAGTCGGAATTTTTTTCGTAAAAAAATTATTAAATTGTTCTAACTTTTTAATTGTTTATGTAGAAGCATGTCAGAACAATTTTAGTCACTAAAAGTATTCGAATATTTTGAATCTTGATATATAATATTCATTCATATATAAATAAGAAATGTAATATAGTAAGTCTAAGTATGTTTTTCTGAACATTGTCAGACAATTTGATTGCTTTATCCTTTATGACATCGAAGTCGTTAACAATACTTTGAAATTTCAGCCATTCTTATTATAATTAATAATGGCTATTAATTTTTGTTTCCTGTAACAAGGAATATAATAACTGAAAAATATATCATAAAACTGATTTGGTCTTACTTACCAAAGCAATCATCGCTTTTCAAGTTATTTTGTTCTCTATTTATATCCTTCTCCAATATTTTCCGTCTCTTCTTTATGACGCTGCGCGTTAAGTTGTGCATAGTATCCAAATAACTTTTGTAGGTTTTGTAAGTTGGAGTGAGTTTGAAAGTAAAATCAAACCGCAGAATAAAACTAAGTACTCGATCTCTCAATATATTACCAGTGCTGAAAAAAGTATTGAAATTATTTTATAGCAGAGACACTATTTAATCTGAGAGTAAACGCAATAAACGTAGAAAACACTTCCATTGATGAGTGGGAGATTAGACCAATCAAAATATAGAAATGGAATTACCATTAGAAGTACATGTTTTTATATATTGATTAATTTCTTTAAATTTTCTAATAGTCCTCACTTAGGCCGGGCAATATAAATATAAAATAGTAGGTAACCGACAAAATTATACTTTTACTGACGTCATTCGGCTTAAAATATTTGCAATGTATGGAACTTTTATGTAAATCTGGTGATATATCATCATCATGTGCGACTCGCCAGCATAGCTTTAGTCAACGTTTTTTTTAAGTCTTTTAATCTTCGTGAGATTGAGTCTAATCCTAGCTGAGATTGAGTTGAGATCAGAAGAATTTTTTTTTCGTACTTCGTTCTTATTTATTTACTTCATTTTCAGATGATACAACCTGCCAGTTTAATTATTTTTATACTTAAAATTTTTTTTATTTCTACCCCTTTAATATATAATTTATAAAGTGTAAGTGTCTATGCTACATACCACTAATTTTTTACTAAAAAATTAGTGCATTTTGAACTAGTGTTGAAGGTTCTAGGATGCATATGATAGTATAGATCTAATTACACCTTTGTAAAGCAATACATAATTAATCTTTATGGAGATTTAAACTCAGATAACTCCTGAATTATTAATATAATGGTAAAACTGTTGAATTTTCCCTATCTTCTTTTCTTTTTCTTAGACATTTTCCACCATATCGATGAAAACATCCTTTACTCTTTGTCATTCCTTTCTATCCTTTGTTACCTGTATCCACTTCGGATAAGGTATTATTTTTATGTCTTCACACCAACGCATTTGTGGCTCCTCATATAATCTTCACAAATCTTTAAATTTATTAGTAACCATTTTTACGTAGTTGGATCTATTCACTCAGCACATTACATATATATATATATATGATTTACTATAGTGTTTTGGTTAATTTGTATAGCAAGAATTACTTTGATTCTCCTCTAAAATAAAAGGCAAAATTAATTTAGGGCTCTTTTTTTTAATCTTTATTCAAGAGACATATTTTTATTTTTTTTTAATTTTATCAATCACTATTACATTTATATGCTTTATTATAAAATGTGAAACATCCATGTATAAACAAACTTAAAAATATGTTGAAGTATAAATATTATAAATTTTCTTTTTCGACGAAATAATACTCATATCGTTCGATATACAAAACTTAATAAAGTCTTCGCCGCGTTTCTGAAGAATAACTTTAATGATGCCACGTCCCGTTAATGTAAATTACGCTATGCAAGATGCTGGACTCGCGCTGGTGGAATTAGTATATCTTGAGAACGCGGGACGAAAAATTTCTAATTTTAATCACTTTATTTTGTACTTAGAAACTCATAGATGCCACCTTGGTACACCAATATAATAACGGCTCGTACAAACCTTAGTAATTTCAGTTCAATTATCAGTAACACTTGCCTATTTAGATTGTAATAAGTGAAGTTTTTTACGTGAAATATAAGGGGAAGAATGTTTTGTAATATTGCAATCGACAACAACACAAGTTGACCACAACATAAATTGACTCGAAACTAAGACATTTCATTTATCCTTAATTACTTATCTTTTAACCTTAATACTTTTATTTTTAATCGATTTCAAAAAAGGAGGAAATTCTCTATTCGACACATATATTTTTTATTATTTACATATAGTATATTCACTCATAACCTTTTATCGGTTAGACCGATTTTTAAAATTCTTATTCTAAATAGTGGGACATGTTATCCACATAAATATTTTGAGGGATATATTTACCGCATAAATATTTTCAGGAATTGATGATGAACGCCTTAAATATTCTCAGAAACTCCTCAACGAATGAGAGTACAAGATCTCCTTGGAAAATTTCAGACTTTGTTTTAATTCCTGTTCTGTTTTTACAAGTACTTTATTTAGTGGTTGTGATCAGGGTCTGATAACGCAATTAGAAATTGGTGACAGAACCACTCAATCGAGTTTGAGCTCATGTTGAAAAATTATGGCTAGGGTTTAATTATGAAAGAGAGAGGTTACCGGAAAGTTACAGGAGATGCTTAGTGGCGAAGAGTAAACCCATTGAATTCGGATTCGTTTGATTTGTTTTAACATAAGCTAGAAAATAGCAAAGTACTTAAGTATGTATACAAAAGAATGAAAATCTAGGATATGAGGTCGAAGATATGAGAAAGTAAGTAACATGTAAACACATGAAGCAACTAAGGTATTGAGTAGCAAAAATTAGCATTAGTACGAAAGGCAGTTAGGTCGGATTAGGATATAAGTACGTAGGTATCGATCAACAGATATGTTTTCAATATAAAAGGGTATTACTTGTCATGTTCTCTGTTTTTGCAGTAGATCTTTTGTTAAAAATATTTTATGTATAAAATATATAAAACATCTTTCATTTGGTACTCTCAATATATATTCATTTTTATTTGATTGATTAGTTATTTCAAATAAATAAAACAACAAAGTAATATAGAACCATGAGAAAGAAGAAAGATTAGGATCTCTTATATATTATATATTATAACTGTAGGAAAGAGGAAATATTGGGATCTCTTAAAGATTATATATTACAACTGTAAGAAAGGGGAAAGATTAGGATCTCTTATGTTTCTCTCGTATTTTGCTCTGTCATGTACCCAATGCGATTTTTATGCTTAATTATCCTATACGAATTTTTCACAAACTTTTTCTAACGCAAATTATTTCAACCAATATGGCAGTTTTTGACATCGTATCTCATCTAGTGGAATCGCTTTTAAATCAGATTTGAAGGTTTCATGAAGACATTTTGACGTGGAAAAACTAATATACCATATTTTCACACACTAGTCTTCAAATTATTAACGTCTCAATCGTGTAGTGTGTTCCTTTTCACTACATTTAGAAAATTTTAAGTTGGAAAGTTGAAACAATTAAGAATAAAAATGTGAAAACAGCGCCAAAACTATAAAATCTATGCTGATATATTCATTAAGAGCTTCTTCACGATAATTATTGAATGCAGGGTACAATAAATTAGAGTTGTGAAAGAAAATTTCACATGTTTCCACAATTATAAATTTAACTTGTGAAATTCTAAATTACATAGCAACGAAAACAGTTTTTTTGATCAATGACAACAAATAAATAATTTTTTCATGTATCATAATAATTTACTGGTGTATTTACCATTTATACTCGTCTTTTTTTCTGAAGATCATTTAAAAACACTAAACAAATTTGAATGGGTCTTTAATTAGGATAGCTTGTACATTTTGATTAAAACTTTTATTATAATTGAATATATTCTACTTTTATTCTAATTGAATATATTCTCAACCAACTTGAAATTCAGTGTTCGTACTCATGCAGTAAGAAGCGCATGTGCATGATTATGAACTGATTAATAAAAACCGTGCAGACTGTCACAGCGATTCAATTTAAAGTTCAAGTTAATACATGATTTTATCACGGTCAAGGGACTTTGATATGCAAACATAATTTATAACCCGAAGAAAGGACATCTAGATAATATAATTCATTATCTTGTCGAAAAAAACTTCATTAACACTCATTAATTTATTAAAAAATCAACGGCATTCATCAAAAAATCACGCAAGTCAAGCCACATGCGAAAGTCTAATAAATAATAAATTTAAAAATGCAAGTTATATTAAATAGGATAATATTTACCCTTTGACAGCCTTTACATATTCGGTGTCGGGATTCGATTGACAGTTCAGCTCCACACCCATTGCAGTTTCTGTAATAGATTTTTTGTATTAAAATTTTTAAAATAATCGAATAAAGTTGTTAGTAGATTTTTTCTATGAATCCTACAATATCATTGGCTTATGTATTATATCCTGTTACATATTTCCTTTCGTTTGATATGCCCCAATATCTACTTTGAGGCTTCTAACTCGCTCTGATAAAAATATGAATGTAAATACACCCGAGTTAAATAATTTTATATTTGAGTGAAATAATGATGACTGTTATTTAAAAACAATAATTTTCTGCAATTTTTGAATATATACTCACCAAAACGATCGTGCGAATTTCTCTAATAGTTACTAAGTATAAAAATTCAAAATGTGTATAATTGAAAGAACATGCTTAAAAAATAGTTTATATCTCTGAGACAACTAGCCAAACGCGCATGCGCTGCTATCAAACTATAATCAGTTCTCAAAGTTACGTACTATGTTTACTTGGTGTCATAATTTTTTTGTAATTATTCTCATTATTAATACACTTTTAAATTAATAACTATATTAAATTGTGTCAAGAGCCATAAGTCACAATACTTTTAAGAATATCTCGGCGAGAACGACCTAAGTGCAAGGCAGCCTTAAAAAAACGCATTGAAAGTTATTAGACTTAAAATCGAATCAGCATGGAAAGTGCGCGAATTAAACTTTGAAACATTGTTCCAGATCTTTTAAATATTTATTACATTTCCGTGACTCTTTTGCATCGACTACCAACTTCCATGATCTTTTCGGGCGCTAGACAAAAATTTCGCGATAGTTCACTTAAGCTATCAGTAACTTGATAACCAAGATATTATCGTGTAAAAACTTTAATACATCTGTTTAGAACTATGAATTCTTCTATTTGTTTCCACTCTTCTTTTGTACTCAAATATTTATCGAGAAAATCTATCTCAATATTAGGATTTTTACTCCCTATCTTTATTTAACACTGAGCATCAAGTTATCAAGTTGCTACAATCAATGAACTATGAAAAAAATATAAATACAAACTTTATCAGCTGAAAATGAACACCAATGCATGGTTGCAAGTACTTTAAATTTTACCAACAATCTAACCGTTAAACATATTTTTTCAAATAGGTAAGCAATTTGCCGATAGTAGAAAGGTTTACATAAAATAAAAATTTATTAAGTACTGGTGGAACTCTCACTGAGGGGGGTTCCGTAAATTTTCAGGCATAAAAAACATGTATTCCCATTTATATAATATTCCAATTTAAACATACGAATGTTATTTGTTATCATATAAATATATTGCTTAATATATATATATATATATATATATATATATATATATATATATATATATATATTTCATAGGTATAATTATATGTTAAGTTTATTTTTCAAAATTTTAATTTTAGCGGTATGGAAATTGAAGGCAAAATGGCCTTCAATCTATATTCTCATTATTACCTCTGGAGGTATCTCACTTAAAAATGTAAAAAATATGACTTTAGAACTTCTATATATCACTTTTTAATAGGTATATAGGTTACGTGTAATTATAAAAAAATCAAGTAATTATTGGATAATTATAAAATTATATTATTTTTGGCAACGAACTCTTGGAGTTTTATAAGCATTATCACCATGCAAAATTTCAAGTTCTTATGTTAAACATTTAGCAAAAAGGCTGTAGCAGACAGCTGACAGTCGCGTAAGTGATCTTGTAATATTTTGCTTTTTTTTTGTAACAAGATACCTTTAAAAGACTAAATTATCTATGTGAAACTGCGAGTTCCAACACGTTCATGCACTCGGAGTTTTCATGGAGAAATATTAAAATAATTTTACTCACCTCCTATTATGTCTAATGTGCACAAAGTGAGCAGTGGATAAATGTCGACGGAATGTGGAATAGTAGATTCGAATTTCTCCATCAAAATTCTTGTTTGCTTCTCCAAAGTGGGCATAAATTGTTGCAATATGTTGAAATGGAAAGATGGAGTTAAAAGTTTCCGCCTCCGCCTCCATTTTTCACCTGAAAACTCAAAACAAATGTGCTAGAATAAGAATATTATGATAAAGAAACTTGCTAATATTGTAATAACTATAGAAATATCCTTATAATTTTAGTAGTTTCTTCAATCAGGCTCAAGACGCATAACTTTGAAAGTATCAATAGAAAAATAGAATGTAAAACATATAAAAAATAAAATGTTTCAAAATACAATAAAGAAATAAAAAAATAATGGAAACAATCGGAAATCGCCAAGAGAATATAACTCACAGAATCGTATGTGATTTAAATATGGGAAGATGGAGTTATTTATAGAAGAGGATGATATATGGATATAATGAGGAATTATTTATATAGTAGGAGAGACGTTCAATAAATGCTCGCTATTAATTATATTCTCCAATAACACTCAGTAATGGTATCTGTATATAGTTAAATGAAGTAAACGTATCATCATTCAAGATTTTATTGAAAAATATATAAATTTTTATTATCTGTGTATCTGCTTTCTTTCACACCTACATAAAGAATGTACCGAAGCCCCTCGTATTAAAAATCTTGCACTAAGAAGTATTTGACGACACATAAGTATTAGAAGACCATAATTATTACCATAATTGAATGTGTGACACGAGGAATAAATTCAATGATAAAACATCCCTGATATGGTTTCTCGTTAATAATTATGTTAAATAACGGAGTTTCATATAAACTGGAATAAATGCTAGCTGTATTAATAGTATATACGACAATAATTGGGATTGGCGTATGAAAGTAGAAATAAAACGATTAATGTCGCCTTTTGATAAACAATCAGGTAAGAATTTAAGCATTAGTACACTGAAGTAATACGCATGAATGCACCTACTTACAGGCACATCAAAAAACATTTATTTAAAAACACTTTGATACATAACGACCTATTCGTCACGGTATGGAATTAACAATTTAACACAGTTTTTATTCATGTTTAACTTTTAGGTTAAACATGAATAAAAAGTACACAAGAACTAAAAAAAATAACGACGAGACATTTCGACAAATTTACTTTCTTGCGTCATAAATTAATCACACTTTGATGCCGCCGCTATCAGATCGTTGGGCCGTTAAATGACGATGGAAACTAAAGATTTCCTATATGATTCGGTTTTAGAAGGTGGTATAGCAAAATGGTGATTATTGAGTGAGCGTAGGAATTTGTCAGGTACGAAGGATGAAATTTCACTCGATAATACAAAGCATAGAATTTTTCCATTTAATAGCTGGAAGATAAAGCGCATCGATCCTTCTGAGTTGCGAGAAATGGAAATCTAGCATACCCAGGAGGAAATGGGTGGAAAATAGTAAGGAGAACTAACCATACCCTCTCATATACAGATAATGGATTAATGTTTTTGCATATACTCAATCATCATGCTATACTTGGCTTCGTACAGTATTTGGAAATAATGGAGCCAAATTCTAATCAGCTTTGCACTAACGAAATACACAGCAGGAAAATTGATGCCACATATTGAAAATCTTTTGAATTATGCAACACGAACCGAAATTACCGAAACTATTTTTTACTAGATCCGCCATATGCACACGAAACGTCAATCGTCAATTAACTCTAACTCCCAAATCGAAGATCTGATCCACGCGATGGAGTGGGATCCCGCTTACCGTATATTCGTATTTAATAGGAGCGTGTACTCGGCTGTAACTTACTACTGAACATTAGTTTGCATTAAGCCATAAGCCGCTTTCTGCGCTCCATTCAACAACGGTGCTGATGTCATGCTGCAACCGTTCGCCATCTGCTGCATCCCAGACGACCGTAAAAAGTTTCATGTTGTCCGCAAATTACTAACAAGGCACATACTTCACACGAAATCAACATTCTTTTACCAAAATAGCGAATATTAGGGGCCCAAGTTTGAACCCTGGCTCACCCATATCGTGTAAAGTAGCAGTCTTGGATATAAGGTTGAGATTCGGATTATTCATACGTAATAAAAATATTCCGTATATTTCAACCTATTTAAGTCCATTTTAATGCTTCTAGTTTATATATTACCATCATAGCTATATATTTTTTTTATTCCACCATTCGATAAAAAGTGGTTTAATGAAATATTACGAACTGTAGCAAAAATGCAAGTTTTAAGAGGACAGTTTAGCAATGTTTTAAAACAGAAATTCCATGACATATTTCACACTAAATTTAACAAAAATTTAACTAATAATTTAACTGACCAAAATGCTATAAATTTGTGTATGAAATTAAAATGATATAAACAAGTGTATATCGAGTAACTGAATTGCTAGTAAAGAAAATCAAAATAAAAAAAGTGTGGGTATCTGAAAAATATAATTGAATGAAGGTACTATACAAATCGAGAGAAACCTACTTACCACTGCTAAGTGTTAAACCATCACCGAGCCAATCTCTCAACAGACCATATTCATCAGCCTTATCTATAAGTCCTTGATCGGTGACCACAGACTGCAAAATAGTAACTTGAAATGTAATTAATAAGACACGTTTTGTGTAAAAAAACTGTACCCTTAATTTAATATTTTTACAGTCTATACAGAATAGAAAATATAGTCCAACTGTGAAAACATACTATAGCTACTAATATGTGAATAAAATAATTGTGCATTATGTAATTAATAAAATAATTTTGCATTGCTTTACTGTATATAAATGAAATTGATTTTTGACATACTGGTAGAAAGAAAAGTGGAGAGGCATAAATTGTAGTGATTCCTACCTCGTGATGAAGACACCGTATCGGAAAATATCACTACACATTTCGACTGCATTTAGAAAGACTTCTTTAATGATACTGGATACACTGATACTGCTTAAAAATATTTTCATCGAAGTACTCGAATTTAATTTTCTTTCCTTACTTCTAAATATTTACGTAATTCAACTCTGTCTTCCTCAGGATTTAAAAATATATTCATAATTATCTTATGCTTAAATAATTCTGATGCTGTAAGATATAGATCGACGAGCATGATACAGTTATCAGCGTTCCATTTTTGCCAAGTGACTATGCATTGCTAAAGCTTTGAAGGATTTAACTTTTTATTGCGTACCGGTTTATACATGTGTGTGTGTGTGCGTCTATATATATATATATATATATATATATATATATATATATAGCAGATAATGTCAAATAGGTATATGGTCCATATGATCTTAAAGTATTTGAAATTAAATTACGAATACTGAATTCTAGATAAGTCATCCAAATTTATTCATATCAAAATCAGTTTTCATTCATCGTTCAAATAATATTGGGTCCACGGACCTATTCTTCTTACGATTACAAGCGCTTTTTCTTAATAAATATAATAGCATAAGCAGAAAGTTGATTAGTTTGTTAGTCCAAGAGGTTATCACTAAACAAACAAACAAACAATGCATCATCTCGTTAGTACGAATATGTCCATTTAGTTCGTTCGAAATTCCAACTTATAAGGTCAGACTAAGAATTATTATGAATAATATTAAAATATTCCTCAACGCTATAATAAACGTGCAATTTCAAGTTGATTATAACTTTAAAATTTTAGTAATTCTGATATTCTTTAAATATACAGAAGGAATTCCATAAAACAAAAGGTCGTAACAACTAAGAACATAATTTAGGAAATATACTATACAATGTATGTAAATATACTATACAAACTTGTTACCACAAGTACTATACCTATTGATGCATATAAAATATTTAATAGTATTATATTTACGTCGTAGTCTTTTAAATACAGGGATGTGTTTGAAGTAAATGTTTGAATTGAAGACTAATATTGTAAATATAAAAATAATATTGACATAGTATTAAATTGACAAACCTCGACTTCATCTGGACCTGTTATATGAATAAACACATGGGGGCCCATCTTTGCACGCGCTACTGGCCCCATGCTCGCCGTTTTCATAAAAAAATTCAAGATGTCTGAAAAATACTGTAAGGTTATGTTTATGGCCTATAACTAATTGATGCGAAAGTTACACTTAAATATATTTAATAATGAGATACAAATCACATCTTGTATTTTAACATTTAATAACAAAGAAGTTAATGCAAAAAATTCTTATAAAAATTTAAAGTAAAAGTTATTCTTTTATACATATATTGCACAAGCTTTAAATTAAAAATAAAAATCAAGTGATTGCTGAGTGTTTAATTTGCCTTTATTGAACCATACATTTTCAGCGTGTTTCGCTACTATTTAGGTGTTAGCTATCAATTGATATTTCTGTAGATTTATAAATCTAAACTTATTTTTCTATATTTTCAGTTGCATAAACATACTCACCGTATTTATTAAAATTTTACGAAGAAAGAAGGTGGCTAAATATTAAATGGCGCCATTACACAAACATTTTTATAAAAAAGAAATATCAGGAATTGCAAATGAAAACTGGAAGTCTTTTAATAAAAATATGCCATACATCTTATAAAACAATAATTATATACATTTATAAAAATAATTTTCAATAATCTAGCAGTACTATCTAAGAAAAATTGTGCGAAATTTTAAATTCTCCTGAATTAATAACGGGTAAACCGTTTAAGTCGAGACCGACATTATGAAATATACTTGTATTCCTTTAGATCAAAAATAATCAAAATGCGCATGTTTTGGAATCTTTTAATATTATAATGAAAATTGTATATGTAAATTGCATATTATCTATACATATTAATATTACATTGATAAATTGTAATAAGGTTTATTTTAATTATATTAAAAAACTTACCAGCAGGGTTTTGCTTTATCTGAAGGGAATTACCCAAAAATGGCAAAATCGGAAATCCCGGCAAGGAACGTAGGCATTCTCTATATTTCCAGTCATGGTACAGTAGAAACGTCAATAAACCCAATATTAAACAAATTAATATCACCGTGAACATTTCACTTGAATTCTGTACGCGATTGGCATTTACAAGCACGCGATTATCAATGAAGTGATATTGGTAGTCTGTTGCCGTTCGAATAAAGTCTTGTCGAATACATGATAAATATATCCACGATAAAATATATTCATGTCTTTATTATGGACTAATTTTTAATTAGCATAAAATATTTATGTACCACGATATAACACCTCTAGTAACGTAAACGTACTTATAGTGTTGGATGGCTTGATTTAGACCAACTGGACGTATCCTACATTTTTATTTTGTTTTTCAAGAGCAAAGCGAATCGGATTTAATTTGGAATTTTGAAGTCTATGCACGATATATTCTGGAATTAATAAATTTTCTGTCAAAAATTTCAAAACGTCAAACTGGTCATATCTCATATTCTAACAAATTTTTTCTCAATGCATTTTGGAAGACGGGGGAGAACCAATCAAAATTGACTGTTTTTAACTTTGCAATTGAATATTTTTTTTGCAAAATAATATGTGTGGTTCAAATAAAGGTTTTTTACAATTTTTATCAGTATGTCCGTTTATTTATCTGCAACTCACGCTAAACCTGGTAGGCGGGTCTTTATAGTACAGATATTGAGGTTGATTATAAACTGGGTATCATTTCCTTCTTTAAGATGAACGACCAAGAAAACCGTCTAATATTAACACGACATCTTGTAATTTAATAATATGTAAGTGCCGGTAGGTTTGAGGAATTTTTTTAATTTCTGGTAAACATAATTATTTCGGTTACCCAAAGAAATATATGGCTTCTTAATGTGTTATTAGATTCGATAAAAAAATTTTCATCATAGTCGAAAAATTCATCAGTGAATATATACTCGTATATTTATACTGGATCTGTGGCAGCTTAATTGAAGTTAGTTAAAAATTGAGTAAAACCAAACATATTTGTTGCAATTTTGTTTTATTTTTATTTATTTGCACAAGCCTCACTTAAAATTCAAGTAGGGATGCAACTAGTACAACACTTAGAGCCCATCTTGAAAAAAATCCAAAAAGTTAAATGTTTTTCCATATTCAAATTAACTTTATTTACCTTTCCTGTTCAAATAATATACGCTAAAACCCGTGCGAGCGAAGCCGTGGGCAAAAGCGAATCTAATAGACAGAGTCGGTTATGCAAAGTAAGTCATTCCAACCGTTTGATGCTCTCAAATAGTTGTTAACCAATACAACTCTATGTAGTTTAGTTAGTTTATTTAATGTATCTGATAAAAGACATAGAGACGGAAAGAGTGGAAGAGAGATAACAAATTAGATGTGGAATCGGCATTTTGTTAGGATGATATACGATAACAAACCCATTGTAAGCATTGATGTTTAAAGTGATTTTTAAAAGACAAAGAAAATGACGGTGTAATAAAAGATTAGATAAAACAATGAATTAGCTATCAATGCATCTGATTTGGCGACTAACAGAATATGAGTCGTTTTATATTACTGTATTGTTTGTTGTACTGAAATAAATGTAAAACACCTACCTGTGTTATGAGAATGTATTTTAATTATAATTCTATCACCAGTAAAAGTCTTAAAACAGCCGATAACTTATAATTACACGCAGATTATACTTCATTTTTACTTTTCGCATTTTTTTAGAAGATAACACTATTTCTTTTTGATCTATTTAAAAATGGATGTTAAGAGAGGCAAGTGAGCTGAAAATATGAAACATGCGAAATTGCTGAGACTGGATTCTTCCCATTAACAATACTATGAAACAATATTGAGCATATTTAATATTGTTCGCGGAAATGATGAATAAATATAAAAAAAAACTGTCAAGCATGAGTAGAACTCACACTACAAGGGATCCGTATACATTTAGGAATTTATAGACATTTAATGGTACATAATTTAATTGTTAAACTACGCATATTTTAAAACGAAAATATATTGCCTACTTTATCTTTTGCATGCACATATTTAAAGAAAATATTTTTTATATGATAGAACCACAGATTAAAGATTTTCCAATTTTTTTCTTTAATGCTACGACCTTGCTTCTTGCTAAATTTCACGATTCTAGGTCAACGGGAAATAGCCTACAGGTTTTAATTTACTTGCGAGTATCAAAAAATGCGGTATAAATCGCGGTATTCATAGGATTGTTTAATAACATTGACTTAGATGCTGGATTTTTTGAAAACATATCAAATATTCTATTTTTACAAGATAATTTAATTTAATTTAACTTGATGCCACCACGTTTTCTTGAGAAGAAGGGACTTGGCAGATAGATAGGCAGACGAATAATGAAGTGATCCTTTAAAGTGTTCCTTTCTTCCTTTTGAGGTACGGAACTCCAACAAGTATATTATAATTATTAAAATTTTATTAAACTTTTTTAAAACATTTTTTTATTTATTTGCGAGCTCAATTATAACACTAAACATTAACATTAATAACATTTCAAAAATGAATAATAATTGTTCATGTCATTTATTTCATCCTTAAAAAAAATAATGTCCAACTTACAGGCAGACTTAAAGTGTTGGACATGTTTGAGTACCAGAGACGCAGGTGGTTTTAAAAGTCAATAATGAATAAAAAATAAAAAGAATATATCCATTACTGCATTCTTAAAGCGTTTAATAGAGCAGTAAAAATGTCAACAATTTGACGCACCTCGAAACACCTCTTTAATGAATGCAGGTGTACAAATAAGAGGTGAATACTTTATAATATTTATGTACGTTCTTGGCTCATGAGGTGAGCTAATGATTATGTACTTTCTTGTAACATCCAGGAGTATAAAGCACCACTAAACTTAAAATCAAAAGGTTGCCAACATAATTTTTGTAATAATTTAAAAAATAACAAATCAAAAACTATCTCCGTCAGAGCTGGAAGGAATAGTATCCAGCCATGCCTATTATAAAATATGAGGGAAAGAAAGAAAGGCAACGTAAGTTTTTTTTAAATATATTCATTTTTGTTGATTTAAATTTCAGTATTTAAGTTTCTTCAAGAAAACAAGAAAAGTCAATGTACACCGAAAAGTCACAGAATCAAGAAAAACCGCTGCACTCTCCAAGTTATCGAAATCATGAAAATAGACTAAACAATTTGAGCAATTTTAATTTACTAAAATGTTCTTTAAATGTGATCAGCTATGTGCACTGTGTTAAAATCAGTGTGTTGTATTAAATATATTTCATAAAATACAAAATATTTCATAAAATGCAAGTAAATCGTCTCGCAAATATGTTGATAAACAATTTAAATTTACATGCACGTAAAATTGTTTTCAACCTGTTAGTAATTTCCCAAATCGCTTATTGAATAACAGCTTTACAGGAATTTGTATTCTTTATAATTTCTTTTTTTAATGCTGCTATTGCAACGAAAACGTCATTACATTTCCAAAGTGATTAATATGTGAACCTATTTTAACGTGCGGTTTAACCGCCACATAAACTTACGTTATGAGACTATAGGGTAGGGCGGGGCTAAAAGTCCGGCGGGTAAGAAGTCTCAATATAAATATCTCAGTATTGAACAGCGTTAGAAACAAATGAATCACACGACTGAGCGCGGGGGGAGGGACAAGCGCGTTGCCGCAAGTCGTCAGTCCGCTCGGTATGCACATGCGAGTAACAGGGCTATCGAAATGTTTTCGCGCCTAAAAGTAAAAAAACTGTGTCTTTTAATTTCTTTATAACATCGCTTCACATAAGAAGAAAAGAATAAGGTAAATATTTATTACATTCTTATTGTATTCATAATAAATGCATGCTAATATATTTTATCTATTGTTAACCGTTTTTATTTTATAAAATTGCAAATCACTCGACGTAGGTACGGCGCAAGAAGTACATTGAAGGGACTTCTTACCCCGTAAGAGTCGTCCTATACGTTTTGTCGCACTTACCTATAGATTTTTTAATTAATTAGTGTTTCATTATTTTTCCAGAATGCGAAACTACGAAAGGAAGGCTAGTAGAAATACCACACCACTTCATATTATGAAATTAGCTGCAGATGAAGTGAACAGAGGAGAGAAAAAATTATGTCGAGCAGCAAAAGACTATAATATTTTGCAGAAATGCTCTAAAAAGATTTATTAGTCGTTATAAGAAAGACGCTGACAATGTACGCTTTGGATATCTTCGAACACGTCAAGTTTTTACTCAGGAACAGGAGTAAAAACTTGACGTGTTCGAAGCAGTTTATGCAAATACTTACTCATGCTTGCGCAAGTGTTCCACGGAATAGAACCAAAAGAAATGCGTCGCTTGGCATATGACTGTGCGATTAAGTACACAATTGCTGTACCCAGTTCCTGGAAAGAAACTTAAATGGCGGGGAAAGATTGGATGACGGCCTTATTGAAAAGGAACTCCTCATTATCCATTCAAAAACCTGAAGCCACGAGTCTCAGCAGAGCAACTTAATTCAACCGTGTCAACGTGCAAAACTATTTTGATAAATTGGCGGAAGCGATGGACAGATTTAAATTCCCAGCTTCATCAATCTGGAATGTGGATGAAACTGGTCAACTATCAACAGTTTTGAGACCAACAAAGATAGTCGCTCCAAAAGGCAAACAAAACATTGGCTCTGTTACGTCTGGAGAAAGAGGCACTAACGTCACTCTTGTAGTAGCAGTCTCGTCTACAGGTTCTCACATCCCCCCGATGTTCATTTTTCCACGGAAAAATTATCAGGACCACTTCGTTCGTGATGGCCCAACAGATTTCATTGGAAAAGCTAATCCAAGCGGATAAATCACAGATGAAGAATTTTATTGCTTCGTACAGCATTTCATCCAACATGTAAGACCATCAAAAGACACTCCGATTCTTCTTCTACTGGACAACCACTCGTCACATTTGTGTGTGAAAACACTTGATTTGGCAAATGAACATGGCGTAGTTATATTATCTTTTCCACCCCATTGCTCACACAAATTACAACCCCTAGACGTTTCCGTATTTAGTCCGTTCAAAACTTATTTATCTGATATTAAGATTCTTGGATGAGAAACAACCCGGGAAAAACCTTGTCAATGTATAACATCCCATCACTTGTTCACATTACATTACCGATGGCTCTCTCACCTGTTAATATTGTCAAGGGGTTTCAGGCCTCAGGGATAACACCGTTCAATCGCGAAATTTTCACAGATTCGGATTATACCCCGAGTAATGTCACTGACCGTCCCAGTGCTATTGATAACGCAAAAAATACGCCATCACTTATAAATGAGCTAGATGAATATCAGCCATTACAAATAGTTCAACCAAGAGCATTATCTCCTCAGCCTTCTACTTCTAAAGAGATATTTTCGCCTGAAGTTGTTCGTCCTGTGCCTAAAACTGGACCCTGTGTATCCTTAAGCGCAAAGCTACCATCCTAACTGACACGCCTGAAAAAAATGCCTTAGAGAATGAACAAGAAAAGCGTAAAGTGAAAAAACTTAAATTAACTAAAGTAAATAAGCAGAAAATGACAGCAAAGAAGAAAATCCCTAAAGAGAAGGCTGAAGAAGAAGTAGCATCTTCTTCTGAAGAAGAGTATTTTTGTATAATATGTGAATCTTATTCACATATGCGAATCTTATTCAGAGAGCAGATCAGGCGAGAAGTGGATCCAATGTTCATCGTGGAAATTCTGGGCACATGAACGGTGTGTGGGCTCTAACTTAAAATTTAATTTTGTTTGCATTAATTGCAAGAGCGATAATGATTAAACAAAACTAACTGATATCCATTAGATTTTTTAAACAATTCATGTTTCCTTTTAGGATTTAGTTCATTATTGTTTTTAGTTTATGTTTTTTTAAGTTCTATGATAATAATAAAACATATGGATATTACAATAATGAAATTTTATTAATCTTATGATCGTAATTACCTTATTAATTAGCCATTACAATGGAAGAAGTTCAGAATTCATCTTCAGCTTTTATGCAATTTTTTTCCCAAACCAAATAAATAATCGCTCTTCTATGTGTTTGGATGTTAAGCTGAATTATGTGAAATTTCTTGCAATAATTTTATTTGTAAAAAAATGCTCGATTTTAGTAATTATAAGTTTTAGAATCAACAATGGGACTATTAGCCCCACCCTACCCTACTATTGCCTGCTAATTTTAAACTGCGAAAATAGTACAATTTGTGTCATTTACGTTCAGAAGAGTTCATCAAGAAAAAGACATGATTTATATAAACAAAAAATAGTCACGAAAATCTATTCTTTTTCACTATTCCTAACCCCGTATAAAACATGTTTTTGTTGAAATTAAATAAACTAAAGACAACTTATTTACATGTACCAAAAATTGTTTCAGTTCTTTTAGTATTTCATATAAATTATTTTATAATAAACTGCAACTATACGAAAGCGACCTTTGACAATCTTCAATTAATTTTTTTCGCATATATATTCAACGAATATGAATCCTATTAGATATTTTTTTCTAAAACAAAATCCATTATCAGACGTAAAATATAATTTGAAACTAAATAAATTGAAGGGTGATAGTATTCAGTAACGCGTTATATTTTTGACATCTAATAAAATGAGAAACTGACAAAATATCATAAGAACATAAGAAAAGGAAAATCGTTTTTTACTCGAAAGTAATCTTTTTTCCAAGTCGTCCCCACATATCTCCACTTATTACTAATAAATATACTTTCGCACTTCCCTGTCCTGAGTACTGCAGAATAAAGTTTATAGCGGAAGTCATCATATTGTGACCTTGTAATGAATATTATTGATTTATAAATAAGATATGAGTAACATACTGTATAATTATCGGAATTACTTGAATGAAAATAAAAATAAGTCGTGGTTTAAACGATATACTCAGGGTTAGGCGTTAGTCAAGATTATTGTCATGGATCTTAAGAATACAAATGTGACAAATAAGAACACATCCGCCTAATATGATGAAAACCGGAGGTTTTCGGGGGTTTCTTTTTGATGACAATTTCATTATATCTATCCTTTAGGTCATACAATTAAATAAGTCGTTTTCAGTCGGTTCATAAAATAACAGCTTTTAATAAGATATTAAGAAGAATTTATTGAAATAAACTGAAACACAATTCTAAAACAACAAAACTCTTACAGAAACAATGTTCACGACGCGAACTAATCAGGGGCTGCACTAATGATTTACTGGCCGACATTTTTTTTTATTCATTACTTAATACACCCCTTGTGTTTAATCGACATTTATTTTCATTTATTATTTAATTCGCCCCATGAGTTTAATCTATATAATATTCGGCAAGTTATACTTAACAAAATTTAACAAAACTTTCTTGGTGGAAGATATAAGTTATAAATGACCGATAATATTCAAAATTATTTGGCAATCATGAAAAATAACTTCGAGTCATTCAAAGTAATTGTCACAAAATGGAATTTTAGAAGGTGAGAACTTGCATGCGATAATTTTTTCTTTTATTAAATTGTACAAAGGAGGTTCATCCACATCAATGTGGATATGATATAGGAAAATATTATTTACGAGATTATTTTGAAGAATATAAAATTCAGAAATAACCGATGCCGCTGGCACGCATTTCCCCTTTTTGAGTATCGGTTTTCATTTAATCATTGTCACCATTTTATCGTGGTAATCAATTATAGTATGCATTAAAATTGTATTATATTTGCTTATGAAAATAAAAACAAAAACTATCGTATGTCTTTTTTCGTGCTTTATACAAGAAAAGACGTACCGCCACTGATGGTCAAGTACAATTTAATAATTTATTGTTTTTTCATACAGTTGAAACTTCTATAAACGAAAGAGAAAATGATTCCATTTTAACATCGATAGAATGAAATATAGTGGAAAATAGCACTTTGTGAGTAGGAAAACTTTCTTATATCTTATTATTGACTTTTATCTTTTTATAGATACTTATATTCAACTCGACACATTTCAGCCATATAAGTCTAGTTAATGAATTGATTTCAATAATGTTTCGTTTCACAATTAGAAAAACAAAATTCTTTCTTTTAATAAATAAATGAAATATTCTGGCATCGGTTTAGATAAACAATAATCCCTATAGTAATATTTATTTAATGTGTTAATTATTTACGAAAAGATTTAAAAAAAAAAAAAAAATTTAATAAATAATATATTTGGTTAATATTTAAAAGATTTACAAATCGAAAAGTATTTTTCATGACGCAAAATGTTTAATTATTTATTTAAAATAGAAAATTTCGATTTTAGTAATAAAGTCAACTCTGTCAAATATTTTTAACTTTCTTTTGTAATATTACCTATAACATATTGTTAAAATGTAACTTAGATATATTAAAGTCAAGGTGAAGTTATAGCTTAAAATTTATTACATGATCGCTTATACCATTAATATTATAATAAAATGTACCGGATGTGCGAATATGACAAAACTGTCATCCGTGAGTTGCCTGATGACTCCAAAGCAATCATTAGTACGAGGGGCGAATTACCTTTGCTGATTATGATCTCATTTTAAAGATAAATAAATCACGTGATCGTCATCATGCTCTGTGAATAAGTCAAAAAATATTTTGTTCGTGTTTTTAATATTCATTAATTTGTTAATATCCTCTGCTATTTATTTATTTCTTGGAGGTGCAATATCTGTAACATATTCTTGGCTCTTTGCTCATAAATATACTTATATCACTTTACACACGCATATTCTTTATATATTTTTTTACACGCATATTCTTAGTAATTGGCTCTAATAAAAGTAAACTATTTATTAGTTATTAAGTAGAAAATATATGTGTATTAAGAACGACGTATGTAAAAAAAAGTAATTTGCGGTCGCAGTCATTGTAAAAGCGTGATTTGAAAAATATAAACTGCTTTTCAAGGAAATGTTTGGATATATTTGGCGTTAATTTTATAGAAATTCATTACTAACAGTTAAACGAAACTACGTGATGTAGTATTATTTCTACTTTCGTTGTATTACATCTTTAGGTGGGCTATTAGCAAAGATATCAATATTTGCTAATAGCCCACAATATATACTAATATCTAAATATATATATATATATATATATATATATATTAATATATATATATATATATTAATATATATATATATATACATATATGGAAATATATAAACCTAAAATCCCAAAAACTAAAAATTTTAAACCGCAAAAGGATTTACAAATATGATGTTTACGAGTATTAGCTACCTTATAAAGTATTTTCATAGCAAGAATATTTTTCATATCAATTTTTTACTGAATTCATTGCAGCTGAATTTTTTGCATTAAATATTTTGTTTTTTTATTTTCAAACACTTTGTGCATAATGTGTAAGCTGTCTAAATATTACGTCACGCTTCGCGTTTCATTTGACAGTTACACATAACATTATTTCTGAATGTTACAATATTAAATTTTCAGTTTACGTATATATTAAAAACCAAGTTTAAATAAAATAAACCTTTCGTTTGTTCAAAGCATTTCACTTATGAGGCATAACAAATACTAATGCGACAAGTGAACATTTTCAAAACAAAAATTCTTACTGATGTAAATTAAATTTGTATTCGACAATAAATTAAAAATTGAAATATGTACTCATTATTTAACATTTGTTATAACAAAACATGAGTATAATTTTATGAATCGATATGCAAGACGTATATGTGTTGTTTACCACTTAACTTAGTGTCAAACATCTGTCTAAATATCACTTACTCGCCGATTCTCTTTTTAATTATATTATTTATGCAAATGTTAAGTAGACAGACTTAAAACTCTGCTAAATCGAAATGCCTCTTCGGGTCGAGATGCTTTTAAATTTCTATACCAATAAGTAATTTTACGGAACAATTTTTAAAACTAATGAAAAATATGCTAAAATCTAAAATGTATATAAATTATTTATAATCAGTGAAGAAAGGTATCAACAAGTATTTCAAAAAGTAAAATATGAAACCAACTTTAATCTAACACTATACCAAATTTGTGATTCGAAAGCTGTTTGCTTAAAGTTATAAAGTAAGAAGGTTTTGGCATGGATTAACAAGTAGGTACTTTACCCTATGACCGTTTTTTCTTGTATCTCTGTTTAAGACTTCTAAAATCAGTTTCACACATCATAGAGGGAAAATAATGGGCTTGATGTCCCCAAAGCAGGCTTTTTATTTACACTGTAATATTAGAATTTTAAGGGAAATTATTCTACGAGAGATTATTTACTTACAAAAGTATTTTTTATTAGAAAAAATAAAGAAATAATTTTTTTCTCTAAATGATTGCTTCGAGACGGATCGGTTGGTTTAATATTTATAACAGTTTATTTGGAGGTGCATCGTATTAGAAATTATGGAAAGTATCTCACGGATCGTATACAGAAATCTTCATGGCGAGAAAAATATGTACTGCTTATCCTTTTAATGCTTTTACGTAGGAATTTAGGAAGGGTTAAAAAATAAAACTTGAACTGAATGAGTAAGATAATATTTTTATATGGTATAATTATAAAAGTATTCCAAAATATTTAATAACATTTATCTGATTCTTTACCATTTTCACAAAGCGGTGATATTAACAAGTTTCTGGTTGTCACTTGACAAGTTCAAGTGACGCGTAGCTTGTTATTACGTCTTTAATTTAGAAACGATATCATTCAATATTGTGCAAGAATGTGTGTTTAAAATATCAAACGAACTGGAAATATTATCTTCTGTCAATATTACTTCTTTCCATTCGATACATGGTAATTTCAGTGGAAAACAGTCGTGGTTTGAAGCGACACATAATGATTATTAATGAATTCGTCTACTTAAGGTCAGTTTTAATATTAATTTTGAATAGCATAATAATATTATAATATCCTGTCAAAATAGTATTTTTCGTCCAATAAAAGATTACTGGAAGGATAAACAATAAGCAATATTTCAGCGCGATGTCAGTTTATATACTGAAGACCTGTTTTAATACCGACTTAAATATTTTGGTCGTTCGATATTGTCCTTAAATTTTATTAAAATACCTGTCTCCTATACATAAAATATATATTTGACCGGTTAATTTTAATTATAACTTTTCCAAAGGTAAACGTAATTTTTGATAATTTGTTTCGTATATTTTTTCTCAAAATAGCTTTCATAAAGGCCTTGAAGAATAATTTCACTTAGTATTTCCATTTTGGGGTATAAATTTTAATACCCTTTTGCCTTAAAACATCCAGCTCATTGTTACTCTACTATACTCTTCGTTTATCAATTCAAATTTAGGTACATTGTTATGGTTTGTTAACACGGATATAGTAGCATAACGTTAAAAAAGTACGTTTTATATGTTTTAAAAATTATCGCTCTCACAGTTATAGAATAATATAGTACACAACAGAATACTTCTCCTTTTATGGTACTTTAATTGCTTGTGAAGTTTCAAACAAAACGTTTTATAATTTGTGTATCAATCATTTCTATATATTGCAGTGAAAACAAAACGATAAATATTTACAAGATATTGTGTTGACAACAACGATGATATAACAATGGTTTAGAGCAAAGATGAAAATAAAATCAACGTGGTAGCAATAGAATAGCCCTGAATAAGTTAACAAGAAAATAATTAATTTAGATTTTAAAGATTCGATGGCTATTTGCCATTCAGTTTCCGAAAGAAATGGCATGGTATTTTTTTCATGAGCGGTTTTGATAGATTTGAGAGGCGGGATTTGAGAAATCGAGGTATTCGATTATAAAAAAAAACGATCCGAGAAATGATCTGACATTCACATGTTGTTTAGGTGTTAGAAATTTGTTAACGGCTTTGATTTTAATAGTATTTAGTTTAATACTTTTTTCCGTAATTATGTATCTCAAATATGCGGCTTCTTTGTGTAGAAATTGTCTGGTTGGACGTTTTTAAATTGATTTCAAATAATCTATCAACGATGGCTGTTAAATTTTCAAGGTCGAACGGGTAATGATATTTTCTAAATATTCATAATATAAAATGCCTTGAAGGACAGAAAGAGGAGAGATTATCAATCTTTAGATAGTTGCAGGAGCAGTATTTAAGGTAAATAGCATGCATGTAAATTCGGAATGTATTTGCAGAATAGTAAATGCCATTTTGGGTATTTTGTATATTTGGTAAAACCCTGAAGCAAAATCAAGTATTTAAAATGATTTATACTTGCCTAATGAGTTCAGTATTTCAGAGATTTGTGGTTCAGGGAGAATCATCCATTGAATTGTCATTCAAATAGTTGGTTAATACTGACTTACTTAGCTTCCCAGATATTTAAAGAGAAAAATTTGTTATTTAGCTAGGTATACGCGATGGCATACTAATTTTCTTAGTAAATTTTTTTCACATAATGTCATGTAAAAATAAAACAGCATCATCAGCTAACGTAACTATTTCTAGTTTTATCAGGTAATTTATTGAAATTAAAAAGAGTATCGTTCATAACGTGCTGTCTTTTGGAAAACCAAATAAAAGTGTCAGTGGCTTTCCAACAATGTTATTAATTTTTGTGATTTCTGTTCGATATCCGTCTCATATAGTCTTAAGTCGTGATTTTTCCAAGAGAAGGTCTTGAGATGTGCAGAATCAAATATTTTGCAGATATATAGAAACACAGCTAAGTGTTTAGTATTAGCGACAATGTACTCAGTTACAAAATTATTGACTAATGTTGGTGCAAATTGAGTCCCTTTCTCTTTTATGAACTCAACTTGAAGTCAAAGTAAAATACAGCTTTTACAACAAAAATTGTCAGCCTGCTGTTTACTTACAGTTCAACAATTTTACTAAATACATTAACAAAATAGGTCTATAATAGTTTTGGTTCTGCCATCTTACCATTTTTGAATATAGTCACTATGTTGGTTTCCCTAAATCGCTTAGGGAACATTCTGCAAACCTGTATTTGTTAATATAAATACGAAATTCTGCAATATACTAAGAAAAACTATGCGTCAAGTCAGTTAAGTTTTCTACATGAATTATTCTGATATATACAAGGTTTTGATATATTTTACAACTTCCTCAGTCGTAATATTATCATGACTAACAAAGTTATGATATACGTCATATCATTTTACAAATAATATTAATATAATTTAAATAAGATAGCGGTCTCAAATTATCATTAACTCTGAACATGAATATAATTTAGACAGATAACTATTTATACCATAGATCAAGTGGTGGAAGTAATTCCATTCAAGTGACCATTTTTTGTCATTATACACAAGATATTCATTACAAGACACATAAGATAATTACATAATTCGAGTTTGAATACCATAAGTCAGTTTAGATGTTGAAAGTTTCTTAATTTCACTGTTATGATATGGAAATAAACAGACTTATTATTTATATTATTAATATCATACTGAATTGTATTGCTTCCTTATTGGGGGTCAAAGAATATTTTTAATTATATTCGTATAATTTGCCATCCGTTTTAAAACAAATTTAGTAGTACCTTTACAAAATTTACCTACGTATATTATTAGGTTTTAGTATAATAGACGCGATGGTATATTGAGTTGATAAAAAGGCTTAGGGCCGTTGACAGCATACCGCGGTGTCCCGAGTTTGATTTCCTACCGCTTGTCGGATGGGGCTATTTGCAATGGCATAGCCAAATGCCACGGACCACTGTAGATAGCAGCGCCACTAATGTAAGAAGCTACGAACTACGACTTCCAATCCATTCGCCCAGCATGGCGATTTTCTGAGTTTCCTACTAGTGCTTTCATTTTTTAATTAGGCGTGTAGGAGAAAAATAACAAGTAATTTCTGCAATTAAATTCTATTCCTTCTTCCAGTAGTTAGTCTTATTGCTAGCAACTTACGCCCGTGAATTCATTCATGTGGATCTGTTAAGATATTATTTTATTTACTCCATGATCAATTTCCCTAAAGCCATCTATTATAATAAGTATAGAGTGTTTTGTATTCAAAAGTTAAATTTGCATTTTCCATTTCTTCCTTTGTTAATTGGTTTTCAGTTTATTATGAACATAACGTATACATTACCTCAAATGAAATATCAGGAAAATTTCATAGAAATTTATTTTGTTGTCCTTTCGTAAGGCACGAATAAATAAACGCACTCAAAGAAAAAACAGATAAAAAATTCAGAAAAGAATATTTTTCTGCTCTGTTTTTCATGATCCCTAATCCAAATTCTGCACTTTCGTTATCATATAACATATAACGAAAAAAAAATTTCGAATATTTGCTAACATTTCCATGGCAAATAAAATACTTTATACTCATAATATTATTTTAAATTAGCCGTACATCAGTGACAAACAAAAATCATCTCCTTACCGGGCCCCCTCACGGATAAAACACAGACAGAAACGTAAATTTATTAAATTATCGTCGGGTGTTTAGACAGTGTGTGTGTGTCGTATTAACAATAATTATAAGTAAAACATCTTTTCAATTTTGGTCACCGAATGAGATAAATTCAGGTGTATACACACATATTACTACATATATATATATATATATATATATATATACACACACGCGTGTCTATAAACATATGTGAAAATAAATTAACATACGTTATTTGATCCATGGCTTTTAAAAAAAATTAACACGGTGTTTTGAAAATTAACTATTGTCAAGATATCGCCCTAAGTATGGTTTTTTAAAGAATTCCGGGAAATAAAAATCCAAATTGAGGAAATTTCTTCTTTTCCTATTTGTTATATCATATTGACAAGTTTCTGCATTGAATGTACATGAATCAAATGTCGATTTTTTTTAGGTATTTAAATTTGGTTATGAGATGGATATTTTGCTTCAAAATGTTTTAAACGCAGAATTTAGACAATGAGATAAATGTTTATTATAGTTAGTTTTTAGAGTAATAGTTAGTAAAAGTTTCAAAAATTTCAATACAAATAACTATGATTGACTTTTTTCAGTATGACAACAATAATGATGTAAAAAATATCGGGGCTTACTTATAAATTTGATGTGGTATTCAGAATGCTGCCGGTTTATAAAGTGTACGAGAAGCATTTGGAAACATTACAGCATTGTTATTATGAGAGAATATATATTATATGTCTTTGTTTCCATGCATACATATGATAATGCGAGTTTTTTTGACTGTTATGTTCATTTATTATTACAAAATATGTCACTGAATAGTTCAGTTAGAGAAGTTTGGACAACCATTTTTTTATTTATGGAAAAATTGCTTTAGTTAAATCCAGACAACATTTTCTGAAATAAAAACGATATAAAATCAAATGCTAATAGTAAATCGGTTGCTAATAGCATTTCGTGCAAAAAAGCAGTTTAAATCAAAATACATTAGTATACCCATAAAGTTCAATGTTTATTAAAACCAATAACTTTATTGGTATTAACCAATAAGAACCCATCATTTTATGTGGAATTGAGTATTGTACTTTTATTTTAGCTGATGAAAAAGAAAACGAAGGATATTCAAAAATATTTCTGCAGCAGTGAAGCTAAATGATCTTTGGAGAAGTTATTGTAATGATAAATTATACAACTAATGCATAGAGTCGGATAGCATAAAGTTGTTAAATCTTATTATGTCCTATTATATGTCCTATTTATAGATGAAATAACATTAATCTTATCAAGAAAAGATAAATATTCTGCATGCGATGCCTAAGGAGTATGGAAAATTACCTTAATATCATGGAAGAAGAGAGATAACTCTTAGAGAAACCCGATCTCCAAAAGTTTGATTTAATCGGGAAGTTAGATGAGAGAGCTTTGATCTATCTGTTCTTGGCCTCGGTGAAAGAATAATATATTTCGTTCATATGATGACTGCGTATCATTTACCTTTTAAAAAGGAAAAATATTTTTGTTATTAATTTTTTGGGTATGTGCCTTTTTTTTAGTAGTAATGCCGCTGGTAAAATGGTTGGTTTTTTTAATGGCTGGTTTTTCTAGTAGTTATGCTTGCAGTTCATTTAAAAGAAAATTCTAAAGAGTTTAATGTTTATCCCTACTCACATTACATTATCTTTCCTAAACCTAACAATACACACTAAAATTCGTGCGAGCGAAGCAAGCCTAATATACAAATTCGATACTGCATAGTAAGTCATTCCAAACGTTTAATGCTCACAAATAGTTGCTAACCAATATAACTTTGTGTAGTTTAGTTAGTTTATTAAATGGATCTGGTAATAGAGATAGAGACGGAAAGAGTGCAGGGAGATAACAAATTGACGTGGAATCGGCTTTTTGTTAGTACCATATGCAATAACAAAATCGATTGTAAGCAATGATGTTATGCAACTTGGGCTTTACATTCTAAAAGTGGTTTTTTAAAAGATAAAATAAATGAGGGTGACAGAAAAGACTATAAAAAATGAATTTAGCTGTAATTGCGTCTGATTTTGCGGCTTATAGCATGAGATTTGTCTGCTATCACTATATTGTTTATGCAAATAAAACACCTCCCTGTGTTCCGAGAAAGCTTTTTAATTATAATTCTACCACCATTAGAAGTTTTATAAAAACAGGTAATTTGTAATTACATGCAGATAATACTTCATTTTTACTTGTAGCTATATTTGTTTTTGAATCATTTAAAATATTTTTACTCATATCTATCTAAATCGATAACGATGAATATTAAGTTATAACAGCAGAGTAACTGCGAATGTAAAAATGTTAAACTTACGAAATAAAATTAATTTCACTTTTTAATTTCTCTCTTAATATTTTATCTCATTTACTTCTACTTAAAAACTTAAATGATTTTCGTATTATTACAACATGTAACGAACAGGGAATTAAGACAAATGTTTCCCAAATGTTTTTGAAAATAACGTAACATACATATTTTTAATTTTCTCAGTAACTTTCTTCTAGTTAAAAACCAGAATACATACAAAACATGAATAAAAGAAATTCTGTGTTTTGGTAGATGATGATAATCAACATATTAATCTAAATTGTTGTCTAATTACTATTTTGTCACGAGTTATTAGTCACAAAAACTATTGTGTTAAACATTGGAATAGATCCATGCTTATGGGAAGATTATAATTGCCGGCGATTAATTTAAAATTGAAATATTAATGTTATTTGTCATAATAAGGCTAATTATTGATTTTACTATTGATATACGTTCATGCACATAATAGGAGTATCCTTTGTTAGAATACACGTTTCTAAGAGGAGTATTTGGAATTAAAAATTGTTAATTAATAAAATAGGAAATTATCCATTTTCTTTCGTGTTTTTTCAGTAAAGTTTAATATTTAAATAACCCGCTATATTAATTCCTCGATGTCAACTCTCTGATATACTTAACCTTTCTGTAATAATAAACTTTCGAGGGTAAGTTTCACCTCCGTTAATATGTATTCCATGGTAGACGAGCGTTCGGTTAAAATTGCGATAAAATTTCTGTGGTTAATTTACCTAGTAAGAAGAATAAATACTAGGATGTTTAATCGATACGTTAGGGCTTACAAGAACGAAAACAATGGAAACAATTTTTAAATTTAACGAAAGTTCCTGCTAGACGCATGTAAGTATAACATTTTTGAACAATATGTATGAACTCTAAATAGAGACTGAAATCTGAGTATTTGATACGTAATAAAAACAGCAATATTGATGAAAAACGATTGCAATACTTTTTTCTGATTAAATGACTGATATATAAATTTAAAAAAAACATGCTATATCGCTTATAAGGTGCGAAATTATACTGCTGTTTAGACGGCTGTGTATATTCGCCTAAATCCTTTTAGGTGTGCAACAAGTACTACACCGTCATGACTTCAACAAATGTTTCTTTTAATAACGGCGCATGATCAACGATTATCTGGGACGAATGAATGATTCCGGTACAAGAGTGGGAGTACCTTCTAATAAATTCTTCTTCAACCGAGCAATGCAGCAGTCCTTGCGATGGGCATCGACGTCAAGCTTGTGCTTAGTACCAAATAACCGAAAATATCCGTCTAAATTATATTCTCTTATAATCAGAAAATAAAGCTTAGAAAAAACAAACTTGAGAACAACTACTACGAGCATAACTGCAGCATTTATCTTGAGGAAAAGAGAAAAAAATCGAGGAAAGTTCTGATATCATGTAATTTCGATAGTAACTGATACGTGTAATACATTCTCTATCTATAACGTCAATGTAAACCTAATTTACGTGCTCCATACGAACGAGCACGACGAGACGATACGAGTTAATTTTGTTAATTGAAAAATTATCATTACTTAATGCTCATTAGCATTCTGGTCAAGTTACCAAATAAACTAGCAACACGCATAGCTAAGCAATATTTGCATAAATCAATGTCAGTTAATTTCGGGACTTCCGTAGCTTCGTTCGACATAAAATTAAATATATAATTTTTAATTTTTTTAAAATCATGTATTATTAAAATTTATATTTATTAGATTATTTTTTAATTTCAAACATGTATCTGAAACGGATTATGACATACATCTCTCAGAAAAATGATGGCTATTTTGGCTTCAAGGGACTCATGTGGTGAAAATAAAAAACTTAAAATGTTAATATTTATATACACCTTGAAGTATTAGTAAAGGAAAAATCTAAAAATGGATTTTTTCTATCCCTTTAAAAACACAAGAAATAACAGCCTCGCCGATGAAGTTGCGGGCATGGAAAAGAAGCAAGCACGATAGGGTTGTGCAGGTGTAAGGGCAGTGAGAGGCAGTACTAACAGAGTTCATTGTAAAATGATTGACATTCGCCATTTAAGGCTCTGCGAACATTTGACAATAAAAGTATTTATAATTTTTTGGGATTCCGGAATTGTCAAACATTTAAGATGTATTTTGATATTTTTCTTGTATTACGTTCCAAATTAATTTTCTTCGCTTCATAGGTATTTTTAATAGCTTCTGAATTCAATAAGAACGTTTAAATTATTACAATATTATAAAGACATTGGTGTCCACTTAAAGACATTAATTTGAAAATGAGTACAATTCTCTTCGATGAATTTGTTCATAAAAAGGATTCCATAAAATTACAAATTCCATAAATTACAGTTTTGTTCCAAACGCATCACAGTTTTATCTTCCAATTTATATGGAAGACGAAAAGCGGGAATATCAATTGAAAAAACATTTTACCAAGTGAAAAGTGTGAAAAAGTTGCAATGAGATACGTTACTACCTATTTTCCACATACGTTATTTCGAATGATATTTATATCACATAATCCGTACAACAAAAACTAAAAGAAATATTTAAATTTATGTCGTGATCGGTTACAATCGCAACGATTCCTTCTTTACCATTTATGTATATTTCATTTTATTAATTTTATTTAGGACGCACTATTGTTTGAAAATAAAAATACACTGTACAAGAGTATCCACTTTGCTTAATACTTTGCAGGTTTAGGATTTAGGACGGCCAACCTAGATTCAAACTATACATAAAATAACTTGAATAATAATTAAATAAATTGGAATAGAGCTATATCTTTTATATCTCTCACTCAAGAGTTTACACATCTCTCGGTAATATTAATAAGAAATAGAAAATATATAATAATTCTACTATAAAAAAGGAAGAGTATATGTGGTTTTGAAATATTTTATGTGATTTCATATCATTTATTTCTTTACTATAGGTAGACTTAAAGTGTTGGACATGTTCAAGAACCAAAAATGCAAGTGATTTTAAAAATCAATAAGAAATGAAAAATAAAAACACACGACAAATGAAATTAAAAGTCATATTAACTAATTTTAAATCTTTAACTAGGAGGCAAATCCACAACTGCATGCCGAAATTGGTTAAACAGCAAGAAAAAATGTAAACTACTAGGCGTGCCTCGAAACACCGCTTTAATGAATGCAAGTGCGCAAAAAACAGGTTAATGCTCAATAATGTCTGCGCACGCTCTCGACTCATGAGATCAGCTATGACTTCGTTCCCTCGTGTAACAACCAGGAGTGTAAAGCACCATTAAACTTGGAACCAAGAAGTTATCACCATATTTTTTTATAAATTTAAAAAATGGCTAATTAAAAACTATCTCCGTGGGAGCTGGAAAGAATAACATCCAGCCACGCCCAATATTTTTTTTTAAATCTGTCCATTATTTTGGATTTTATCTCCTGAGGTTCTTTCAAGGAGAAAATATGATGGCACTGGTTTCAATACTACTACGGTCAAAAAAAGTCATAATACTCCCCAAATTATCGAAATCTTGGCAATAAATCAATTACTTCATTCATTTGATTCAATCAGTCGATTCAATGTCAAAGTAAATTTGGCAATTTTAATTTTTTTAAACGTTCTTTAAATGTGATTGGCGATGAGCGCAATAAGTTCGATCGAATACTCTTGGAATAATTAAAAAAACTGCCTTGATTATGTTTTTGAAATTAAAATTAATATGTTGTTAGTAAAAAAACATGTTTCACAAGAATGCAAGTAGATTTTTTGGCAAAAATGTCGCAAAAAATTATATTTACGTGTAACAAAATTGTTTTAAGCCGTTTGTAATTTCTCCAACTGCCGGTCGAATAATAGTTTTATGGAAATTTACGTTCTTGATAATTTCTTTAATGCTGTTATACAAATGAAAAGAAAACGCCATTAAAATTCAAGAGTAATTAACACGCGTTCCTAATTAAATGTGAGATTAAACTATGTCACAAACCTGAAACATTGTGAGAATATACTATTACCCACTAACTTCAGACTGTAAACAATTATTTACAGATTTTTTTTTAAATTTATCATGTTATTAAAATGGACTAAAATTTAAAATTTTCAATGCGCCATAAAGATTTGTAACCCTATACAGATTCATAACTCTATAAATATTGTGCTGAAAATTTGTGATTGTGAATTTTTAATAGCTATGAAAATACTTATAAGATCTAAAACGTGAGGCGCAATTTACCTTAATTCAAAATCACACATTTGCAGTGTAACATGTATGGGGTTATAATCTGTATTGGATTATAAATCCAATACAGATTATAACCCCATACCCCATTCGAATAAACTTCTTCATTGTTGTGGACTCCTGATATTTTGGTTTCTAGCTCAAGGGGAACTTAGTTTAAAAAAATTACCAAAATCTTCTGTGTTACTTTTTATACTAAAGCCGCGGTATCCTTGTATGCGACGCAATTAAACCTGTCAGCAAAACGGAGCATATTGCGCAATTAGTCACAATCACAGGTCTTATGGCAACGGGTAGTTATGTGTGATGCTCGTATCGTAATATTATCGATAAGCCACGTACAAAATTAACTCAAAAACTGTAATTTGAAAATTTTCAATCTTTGTTTACATATAAAACAGATTTATAAATAAGTAATGATAAACAGTATAATACATACTTAAAGACAAAATTATAAATATTGTAACTTTAGACTAAGCAAAGTGTAATAATTAATTAACTATAGAAGATTATGTGATAAACATTTAGTATTAACTAATTAATTATTCATTATTATTGCCAATACAACTCTTGGTGAGTTTGCTCCATCAGGCCATCGCCAATGTCTCAAAGGCTTGCGAGATGAATATTTGAGAAACTCACCCATACCAATAAATAATTAAAAATTATCAGAATCGTCATTATCGCAATCATCAGTTAAATTAATAACGAAAGGCTGTGGAATGTGTGACTTTTTTGTGTTTAGAACTTCAGCATGTCGAACAAAGTTTTTCCAATTTTTTTAAGACATTCGCAATGGCCCAATGGAGTAATTTTTCGATTCGAGTTATTGCTTCTTATCACTAGACTTGCGTTCACGCCATTTCTATAAGGTTATATTCGAAGTGATAAAGTGGCAAATGAACAACTTAATGGTTATGTTTGTTTGCCAGTTGATATAAATAATAAACCTTTTCAAGTATATACTGATGTACCTTTTGCAAAAGTTCTGCCTTCAGATCAGCATTAAAATATGTAATTTTCTTGTCCTGAAGCCATTTTCGTATTTCGTATACTCGATGTAGGTGCCCGATTAATTTGCTTCGAGTGGTAATGGACATTACTCATAATGATTACGGATGGTTCTTCCAAGCTCAATAGCAGTCGGTGAAACCACTCAGTAAACTCTTCAGCGTTAATTTCAGAATGATAGTCATTATTTCTCGATGTTTAGTAAATATTAAAAAGGGCATAAGTCCCTGACCAGATGTTCTTTTTATCGATAACCGATTTATTGCTTAGCATATTAGAAGAAAGCGGCCGTAGTATAACAAACTTCTTCATTCTTTTGTTTGCCTGGTAGTTTGGTCTCCAGCTCAATTGGAATTTAGTTTAAAAAACCTGCCAAAATTTTCAGTGTTACTTTTTAACAAACTTCTTCATTCTTAGGTTCAACTTGTAATTTGGTCTCTAACTCATTAAAGTGTAAAATTGAACGCGTGGGCTGCTTTGCACCGAATAAACAAACAAACAGACAGAAAAGCAATTCATTATTACATTGACATCTAGTTCTGAGCTACGTTTTAATAGTCAAGTCTCTAGTAAATCGGGAAATGAATTTAAAAGCGTTTGCAAAATTTGTACCACAAACAAACAAAGAGACAAGATAGCGAGTTAATAAAAACTTGGTAAATTCTAATGAATTCTTTGATTTTATTTTCTATGAAGCTTACTTATGTTTACATATGCCGATATGTATGACAAAATTACGTACAATATTATTGATGACACTTCGATTATATTAATTACCCTTTACGAAGAAGAAACCGTAGACAGTAGTGTGAAATTTCGGCACTCATTTTCAAAACAAATGTTGAATATTATTTCTCTTCCCTCCAGGTTTAATCATAGGTACCAAAAAGTTCTTCTTTTTCTAGTTTGTACTGTCGCTTATTAATTTTATCCAATATTTGTCTTGTCTTCTTTATGATGTGGTATGTTAATCCGTGCATAACAATCAAAGAGAGTTTGTAAGACCCTTTAAAAAAAAATTGCAGTCGATTTCTTGATATGGTGTCCAATCTAAAAAGAATAATTAGAATAATATAATACATGTGTAACTATTATTTATACTTAAATAAACAAAATAAAACCAAGGAAACCACTGACCTTTGTGCATTAGCATAATAGAGGTCAGCGCAAGAAACGTATATGTACCTAAATTCGTTTATTTAGTTTAAACATTATACATACTAGAGAAAAAATTAAATTAAATTTATAATTAGATAAATATTTTTGTATACTAAGAAAATCAATTCCAATATATATATTGATATAATAAACAGAAAATTGTAATACAACAAAAGCATCTTTTTACACGTTTAATACTTTGAATTTGGGATGGAAATTTCCCCCTCGTCAAATGCCAGTAAATTTTGTAGTGTAATATATAGTCTATAATAGTTCGTAGATTTTAAATTTCATGTCTAAATATATTATTGCAAAAACACACTAGGTGAATTTCAAACCTATACCCAATGATAACAGCTATGTTTATTTATACCACTGGACTGTTGTATTAAATAAAGGTTTTCACGTATAATATACACAAGAGGACGAAATTCAATTATACTATTGATGACAAAGAATAAATCGACCTATGTTACGTTATATATCACTATTCAAATTTTTTCTCAGAAACCATGTAACGTATATATTTGAAGATTTTTACAAATATAAAGCACATATATTTACATATATTCCAATAGCACACTCACATATATTTGTACGAAAATTCGAAAGAGAGCGAATAAAGCATCCGAAATTATTTTATTTTCACGTTTCGGAATATTAACCAAAAGAGAAAGTCATAATAATGCTAAAACTCTAAAGAGAAAGTCATAATAATGCTAAAACCCTGTTGCTGGAAATATTCACACCATTTTTCTCAGAAATATTTTGGTGACGAAATTAGAAATTTCATTAAGTATATATTTTAGGACTTAAAAAAGAAATATTTCTATACAGAAGTATTTGAGGAGGCGAATGAAATGTGGTATTTTTTAAAAATTTATAAATCACATGGTAAATGAGTTGGAAAAGAATTTTATAAGATTTTTTTGCAATTTTATCTGAGGTAGTGCGAAAGTTATGAAGTGTTAGTTTTTAGGAAAATCATTGTAATTTTACATATATGAAAGTGCAATATATTTACTTGGTAAAAGATGGTAGTTATACTTATCAATTATTTAATAGTAAATACTTGTAGTGCGTATTCTAATCGTATTTAAAAAAAGTTTATTATTTATTTCTGTTCTATGAATATGCATATCTGATGTTTATATTTCGAAATGTTTTCAAAATTTAACCTTTTCTTCTTTTGTAACGTATAACAACATCATTTTTACTCCAGACAATGAAGTCATTTTGAATTGAAACTTCTTTCACAGCTTCTTTTGTTTTTGAAACTTCTTTCTCACAGATATCGCTTCAAATTATGGACAGATTCAAACTCTGAAATAGGTTTTATTTTTTTATTTTGTTTATATTTAAAACTCAAATATCGCAAAAAATCAATGGAAAGTCTTATTGCGATCGCTAAGTTACAATTATTACATTTTAAGAAATTGAGATTCTAGATGCTTTTAAGGTAATTTTTATTTCACTGGATAAAATCCCTAATTACCTTTTTTTAATAATGTTACATTTGTTAATTTTTTTTAAGATTTAAAACGTAATGGAAATACGTTTTAAAGAAAAATGAATGACGTGACCGCCATCTTATTTTGTAACTAAGCCGCAGAAAAAAAATGGTTTTACTCAAGTTTTTTTTCGCCAATTTACAGTCTACTAATTTCAAAAATTTAAAATTCCTTCAATTTAAAAAAATTAAGGTTTTAGATGCTTTTACGGTAATTTTTATTTGTCTGAAAATAACCCATTAAACCTTTTTTAAGGGTTAAAATCTAATGTTACAGTTATAATTAACTATGCTTTTAAAAGTATTATAATAATTCCGAATACGGAACTGTTAAGCATTAATTTTTTTTTTCATTTATTTGGTAATATTTTCTCTAAAATACTCATATGTATCGCAAAAGTTATAGCATGTTATGGATATCATATCATTTCTTATGGATGTCATATAAGTAAGTGATGTCTTTTAGGTTATTTACTATCGGAAAACTAAGAATTATTGAATTTTTCAATTTATGCCAAATATATTATATAAACTTTATTTAACTGTAAAACCTTCATTTTAATATTACGCAAATAATTTGAAAAAAAGTTATTTAAATATAATTTTCTTGCGGAAATGAAAATAACTCATCATCGGCTAGGTAAAATGTAATTTAAATACTTCGAGAACAAGGTAAAAGTTAAAAGTTTAAATTTTTTTACATAATCGCTTTTATCATCAATTCATTTCACTATCTTAGTGAAATGTATCGGACGTATGAACATAACGAAAGTGTCATATGTACGTTTTTTGATGACTGCAAAGCAATCATTATTACGAGCGACGAATTAACTTTGCTGTCTATAAGCTCATTTTAAAGACAGATTTATCACTTGACCATTATTTTAGTCTGTGCCTGTGTTGAAGAAAAAAATATTGTTCGAGATTTTATTAATATCCCCTTGTCATTTATTTGTTTCTTGGAGGTGTAATATCTATACCATATGCAATATCTATACCATATCTTACTTATAAATCAATATGCTTACAGCAATTTCTCAAGCACACATGTATCCATAATTTTTACATAAACATTTAATTATATTTTTAACTATTGAAACCAATAAAATTTCACTACTTATTGGTTTTTAAGTTAAAGAATATATAATAATATCGACGTAATTAACAGAAATAATTTGCAGTCCCGATTATTCAGAAAAAAACTGATATGAAAAATATTTCCATACAAACTTCGTTAATTGTCATTCTTAGTAATAATAAATACTCAATATACAAATATGATGACGAGTAAACATATAAAAAATATCCAAAAACCTAAACATTTACGGAAAAAAGGTGGCGTAAAAATGGTATGACGATTATTGCCAGCCAATTGACATATTTTCATAGCAAGAACGTATTTCAAATCGATTTTTCCACTAAAATGATTGCTACTGAAATTTTTGTATTAAATACTTAGCTTTTTATTTATAATTTTTCATATAATCAAAGAAAAAAGTGAAATTGTCATTGGTGGTGCTAAACTGCACTTATACGCTATTAACTCGCGTGTATATAGGTCTATTAAAATTACCATAGCGCTGAAAAATTATTTTAACAATCAATATTACAACACTAATATTCAAAATTAAAACTCTTTATGCCGAATGTATAAGCTGATAAAGAAGTTTGTCACGATTCGCATTATATTTGGTAGTACGCATAACATTATTTTTTAATGATACAATAATGAATTTGGCTATTAAATATTTAAATTCCTCCTCCAGTTTGCAAGTATTTACTGTAGAAATTAAAAATAAAATAAAACTATTCAAGCTATAATAAGTAGATGAATCTATTCAAGTTTTTAAAAAATCAGTTCTAAATTTTATTTCGGCTACTTTTGTTTTTAATTTTCATGTTGTCGTTAAGAGCTAAAAATAAACAAAAATACGCCCCCAAAACCGTAAGTGTTTAAGTAGTTCTTTTTCTTAATTTATATTTTGAAAACCATTTTTAGGGGATCTGTATCAAATTGTTAAAAAAATATCACAATGGTAATACTTCATTTTTCGTCTGTCTGCCTATCTGCGTGGTACGGCTATTTTGCTTAGTTGTATACACATACTTTTGACTTTAAAATTATGCTGGTTACTTTATGATCTATATACTAGTATAGTTGTATAAGTTGTTTATTTTGTAATTTTTTCAGTCGTAATAATCATTTAATTCATTCATAAACGAAGAATTTCACAATTGATCTCTAATTCAAATTCATCTCTCTCTATTGATAGATCAGTATTTTCATGTATTTTGCGAGTCTGGTGTATGGTATGATTTCGAAATGTGAGGTGCATCACAATTAGTTGTTTGAGGAGGAGGAAACAGCCACTTTCAAGAAAGATCTGTTTAGTTACTGATTTAATATTCACACGTTTACATATTTAAGTCAACATACACTTTGATTTGTTTTCCTCGTAAATCCGTTTAGACTAATTAAGCAAAAACTGCATTCCTTTGCATGATCTTATTTCTTTTCTCGTAAAATAGGTGACACAAAATACAAGGATATTGGTTATCATCTTGTTTTTCCAGCCTCTTAAATAGCACGTATATCTTGAATAAATATGGATAGTCAACAATGTTTCCAATTTTCATTTCATTTTGAAATAAAAGTATAAATCGTATTCATTCCCCAATATTGGCGGGCATACTGTTTCTGAGCATGTGGGATTTCGTAACACACAAAAAAAATATCTGGTGAATTTACATACTTTCTCGGCATTATTACGTACGGAATTAATTAATTCACTTTAAGAATAAAACATATATGATAATAATTAGGTTATGCCATAATGTCAAAAATTGTTGCTAATAAAATAACAATAAATTTAAGTTTGGACACGTACCGTTTAATTTTCTTAAAGAGATATTGAAAACTGCTTTATTATGCGTTTATATTATTCATATACTGTTCGATTTTTGAAGAATGTTTAAAAATAAAATACTCGTTTTTTTAAGACGCGATCCATTAGGAATCTCCTACTTTTCATAATTTACTCCTGAATATCATAAAAAAAACCACCCGCCTGTTTACGGCAAATCCTTGTTGCCTAGTGTTATTATTACATATACTCTTCACTTGAGTTTCTTCCATTATTATTAATTTGTTACCCAAAATTTTATCATTCCCCGCAAAGTCTCATTTTTATGACTAACCTACTTCAAATACCCTTTTTTGATTAACTGCTATTGACATTTCTAATCATGATCTCTTGCACTTTCAGTAAAATTTTGTACTGCAAAACACACTACCGAGATGATATTTTACAGGAGTTTTAATAAAACATACAATTATTGTTCTATTGTTAAAAACAATACCAAGACATTATTTCTTCATATTTTCACTATTATGTGTTGAGAAATAATATTAATATTTAAAAAAGGTTAACAGAAATATTATATTTCCTTGAACTTTTATATATGTAGAAAGAGTTTGAGGTAGAAACTTGAAATTTGTATGGCGATAAAGCACATGAATCCGCATAAATCAAAATAGAAAAAATACTACTATATTTTAATCATAAAAATATTTTGAAATCATGTGGAATATCAACTGAAAAAGAAACTAATGACAAGTCTAAATTATTTTTTTTTAAATTTATTGTAAGATATTGAAAATTTCTATTAAAAATATTTCCTCCACCTCTGCATCCGAACCTGATAAAATCAAAATTATATAAAAGATAATCCTGAATTTCAGATTCCTTGAGACAAACAAAATTTTGAACGCTTATGAAAAACATAGCAGCCATTGCATAAATATCCGTAAATACACAAAAATAATATTAATATTTGTAAATAGTTAAATAGAAATACTATACAGATTTAAATGTTATATATAATTAAATGTGTACGGACGGACAGATGAATATGACGAAATTATAAGGGTTACTTAGTACACCCTGCACCCTAACGTGGGTGAAACACACAAAGATTTAAATTCCTCTTTATTGGCTATTTTTGTTACATAATCTAAGACTGGCTAGCTAATAATTTTATTTTAGTTTTAAATTATATAGTAATTAACAGTTAAATAAAACTACGTGATGGAGTACTATTTATACTTTCTTTAAGTTCTGTACCGCTATCTAGGCTTCGTTGTATTACAATATCTTCAGATGGGCAATTAGCAAAGATATTTTCTAATCCGTCGTTCGGTCGTAGTAAAGAACTTAAAGAAAGTAGAAATAATACTACATCACGTAGTTTCATTTAATTGTGAATAATGCATTTCTACAAAATTAACGCCAAATATATTCAATATATTACTTCTACTAAACCTATTACTTCACTTAAAATAATTTAATGAATTTTATCAAAATTATTTAAAAATGCTAACATTACATCATTTAAAAATGTTACTAACGGAGCCGAATATATTCTCACCCACAATATGAGCTTAAATTATTATTACCATAACCAGTGTCCAACCAATGCATAAAGTACGTTACTTATAAGCTCTTGAATTGTCCAACTTCGGTCTTTTTAAAACGAAAGCTTTTAATCATGCACCCTATCTTACTTATCTGTTGTTTGCACTCAACGCTTCCCAAGATGAAGCCAATTATAATAAATGAGCAATTTCCTTTCGTTTTGGTACTCGTTTCATTGTATATTTACAATTCAAACTGAGATTACGTTCCAGTTATTTAGTCTCGTGCAAATGTTAAGTCTTCTTTTATTTCCAATAATTTAACATATTTATTAGTTTAGAAATTAATATGTTTGAGTAAATTAAAAAAAAACACAAAATAAAATTTTAATGTTTACCTTATCGTAAAAGTGTTTCCGCTAGATATATCAAATACTTATTGCTTTTAAATTGAAAACAAAATTGCAAGAAATGCCTATTCATTTCCTTTAACGAAGATAATGTCATATATTGGTTATAACAAAAAGTCTAGTATCGTTCTGTTCTAAATTTAGTATTGGTAGATCGAAGTGGTATAGTTAAAAATTAGTTGAGACTATAATATTTCTATATGCATTGAAAGGATACTTGACTGTGTATGACTTGTATAAACATATAACAATTTCTGGTTGTTGGATGGAGAAAATGTTAAAGGAAGTTCAAAAAAGAAATCATTTACTACTTCAAGTTCCAGTTAGGTAATCTAGCAAGATGACTCAGAACATAGTTGCATAATTGAATAACCTGACTTAATCACTATGACTTCGAGACGAAATAGCAAACAACGACTTGGAAAAATCGTCTTTGCCGCCACCCAAACGTTTGAAGTCACAAGCTGGGCGGAAAATATTACGATGTCCATTCCTTGGGTTTCTAGCTTTACTGGGTTATTTATAAAAAGGGCTTCTGTTACTGAATCATATTGTGCAGAGAGAATAAAGAGAAAAGACGAATGCAATTATCTGTGCCACTTCTCTTTCACCAAGATAACGCACCCGCTTCCAAGATCAAAATTCTCATATCTACCATTCATCAAGCTGACTTGAAATTGCTTAAACTGAACATTCTTTATTTCCCAGATCTGGGCCCTCGCTCAATTCTCCTTCTCTCTTTGTTTAGAATAAGTCCCCTAAAAAAAAGTCGAGAAATTTTCTTCAAAAAGGTGTTTGAGCTTTGAAAAGGGGATGGACTATACAATACATTTATTAGGAACAGTAAAATTGTTTCACTTAGTCGTTATGTCGTGAGTACATGTGCTTGTGGGTGTGTAAGAATGTGTGCGTGCGTGTTTATTTGTGCGTATGTGCGTATGTGTGTGTGTGTATATTATGTGTATATGTCTGTGTAAGTATCATCTTTTGCGAATTCTTAGTTTAATTTCGTTAATACTTTTCAGTACTAAATCACTGCATAGTTGCAGTTCTTTACCTCCAGGAGAAAACATCAAGTGTCTTACCCATTTTGAAAGCAAATATCTTAGCTCTATTGTAGCATAGTGCTGACCTCAAATAAAAATCAGAAACCAAGTATATTTGTCGGTAAGTAAATATACCGTGAACTAAACTTGAGGCAAGTAATAAAGTCGTTATTACTTCATTCCATAAACAAACTTCATAAGAGCCGTTTTCTCGATGCCCAAAACCATAAACCACAAGACCAATAAAAAACAGTATAAGGACAAGCACGCTAAAATAATCATTGTAATATATTACGGAATTAGTGTGAATTTTATGGGTTTAATATTTTCAAGATAAGGGTAGTTAAAAGTTTCGTGTTACTAGAATATATATTTTTTTCTCGTTATGCTTTAAAACGCGTAGACATAAAATATATTTTGATAATTTTTTTTAAATAACTCAAAAGTATTTAAAATATTCACTAAACACAACAAATATATATATATATATATATATATATATATATATATGTATATATACATATATGTGTATATAAGTATATCTGTGTGTGTGTGTGTGTGTGTGTGTGTGTGTGTATTCATGTTGTGTATATTTTTCTTAACAATTTAGGAAAAACATAAATTTTAGGACAAAAAATTTTAAATTTAAAACAATTACGTACCTATAGAGTTACTTTGACCAGCACTGAACGGGATGGAACTGAATGCATGTCGTTTCGATATTTCTTCTGTACTGAATCTTTCAGGTATGAATTTTAGAGAATGTTTGAAACCTTCAGTATGTTTATATACTTTTACATATAATTTTTGATATTTAAAAGTACATAGTATTTTTCAATGGTACATAAAATTCATAACATATCAATTATAATTAAAATATTATAAATGTCTGAAAAAGTATGGGATATGAAATCATCGCTTTCGATATGTCCCTTTAACTTTGAGTTTCTGAAAACACTGATGTTTTCATAATATTAGATTTAGTAATTTCGATAATAGGACGAAATTAATGTATTTTTTGTATATTTTATTTTGTTTCCGCTAATACATTACGTAAAATAAAACAAATTATTATGTTTGAAATTATTATAACTAATAGAAGACTACTTCTAACTCGATTCTTTAAAGTGAAACATTTTTGTAATTCTATTTATTCAATTAAAAATTTCCGCTTTTATAAGCATATGCAAGAATGATTGTCTTTTTTTGATTCCTGAAATCTCAATATTATATCTGCCTATATTAATAATTGTTATATCTAATAATTGTTATATCTGCCTATATTAATTCTCATTTCCATTTAAGTGAAAGTAAGAAGTGAATATTTTTATTACTTTAAAAAAAATAGAAGAAAAAGAAAGTTGATAAAATATTTAAAAACACCATGAAATGTCAATAAATGAAATAAGAAATATATTAATCTAAAAGTAAGTATTATGTAACACAAATTGAAAATAAAACATTACATAAGCAAACAAAACAAAAATAACACTTCAGATAAAAAAATAAGATAAATAATGTTGTATAAAAATATATCTTAACTACACCCAAACCAAGTTTCGCATAGATGGGTCAATAGGCAAAACATTAAAGATATAAATGTTATCTAGAAACATACACTGAAAAAAAATGTTTTCATTAATAAAATAATTGTCACTGCTTTAGGAATAATTGTCAATGTCTCTCGTTACTTTTTTATCAGCTATGGTTGGTTATAAAATAATGGATCTAATAAAGTTTAAATAAATATCGATCTTTATACGTACACTATTTTGATTTAAACTACTTCCTTGAGCCAAAGAACTTTACTTACTATAAGTATTTGCGGTTCCATTTCAGTGTAACAGCGTAGTCCTTTGTAATATTGTGCATAGATATTTTAATTCATTTTTGAATAAAATTTGTTACTAAACTATATTTGCTAAAAATAAAAAGAAATTTGTCATCCTGGTTCGAACTTCCCTGGTTAAGCTCTTAAATGACACGTTTGTTTGTTTCTTAATGACACATAAATAAATTAAGTATTTTCGAAATCTAACGAATTATTTGAAGATAACTCAACATTTGTACATTAACTTGTATTCTCCTATACATTAGATCAAAAAGAAATATATATATATATATATATATATATATATATACATATAAATATATATACATATATATATATATATATATATGTATGTATATATATATATGTATGTATAAATATGTATGTACATATTATATAATTATAATTTAGATTTATATAAATAAAATTTTATATTTATTAAAACGCATATGTAATCATTCGTATTTACCAATATTATAAATAACTCCGCTGAAATTTAGACTATTCTCTTTTTTTTCTCAATAGCTTCTCGCATCATTTTTATCACACCTTGAGTCAAACTATGTAATGTTTTCAAATGCTTCTTGTAAACTTTATAAATCGGCAGCATTTTAAATACGAAATAAATTCTATAAGTGAGTCCTGTTATTTTTTTTCAACATTATTGTCATCCTGAAAAAAGACAATCAAGTCATTAAAGCTTTTTATACTTTCTCTTGATTTAGTGAATTTTATCTTATTTCAGTACAAAAAACCTGTATTAAAACAAGTTCCAGCGTTTTATTAGTAATATATTTTGAAACAAAATATAAAAAGAAGTAACAATACAATATAATTGTAAATATGATAAAAATAAACTTAGGCGTGTTAATATTTTTGACAAAAAACCTTAAATTTTGCCAGACACTTTAAACTCTGGGAATATGTCGTTTAATGGTGGCTTCATATATTTATTTCATGAAAATCAAAGAAAATAATTTTTAGTTTAGAGAATTCATTTCATACAATTCTATTTTAATTTTAAACGCGAAAAATGCTCAATCTCTCTTTTTTAATGTATATATGTGTGTGTGTGTGGGTGCGTGTGTACGTGTGTGTGTTTAATGATATTAGCAGACGTAATCAATTATGGTGAGAAAGGAAACACGGAAACCTTATAAAATCCCTTACGTGTATGTCCGTTTGTTTGTTACAACAGTCTTTTCTCAAAAATCGCTTGATATAAAAACTTGAAATTTGGCATGGTAGGAAAATATATTAATCTGCACATACTTCAATAGCTCACAATTAAAAATGATTACATTAAAATTTTTGGGAGAAATACGAACTTAAATAGTTTTAAATTTAATATATAGTGTGTGATATCGTTTGAAAAGACCACACATAAGGGTCAACATATTTAATAATTATATGTAGAATATCTTTAGAAACATACTGAAATATTTGACAAAAAATTACTAATATATAATATCCTGAAAATAATGCATTCGAATCCGAGACTACTGAACCCAAAATGGTGAAAAATTGGAATTTTTGGAAGGTTACGCAAATACTCTAGGAAAATTATTGCGTTCATTCCTAATTTTTTTAATAAAAACCGCATTTTTACGCTTTTGAACGTATAGTAGGCAATAATTATGTTTTTCTGTATTCTCGACCAATATTCTCAAGAATCATGTGGAACAGAAGATTGAAATTGGCATAGTAATGCATTTAATTAGCGCATATATATAATTTTACTAACTTTTTTGACTTTTTGGTACAGGAAAGTATTAATTTGGGAGGCATATGACAAAAATTTCATTTTATTCACTGAATAAAAAAATGAATAAAACTAGGTTAGTTATTTATTACGAGAAGTGAATTTTATTTTAATAACGAACTACTAAAAAAAGTTATGAATCTTTTCTATAATTATTAAACCAGGAGAAAATTTAAAATTAAATAATTGTATGATTTTTCACTGTGTCTAAAAAGAAAGTAATTTAGAAATGTTTTCGTCGCATTCTTGACAGTCAAGATATATCATCACTTGATGTTCAGCACAAATTCATTTGAAACATGGTATAAAGGTGCAATGAGTGCACCAATATAGAATTCTGCTGCAAAATCCATATTTATCTCTTCTAAGATTATACCCACTCAGGCAAAGTTAAAAATAGTTCGGCTTTCTTTGATTATTTATATCAGCATATTTTTTAGAATCATTATTAACCTTAAAAATTCTTTTCTTAAAGAAACACCTGCCTTTTATTAGGATTGTTCATTCATTTGTTAATCAAGGTGGTAACCCCGCAAATCACAGAATATTGACAGCGGCCAGCGTCGGATGTTGCAGAAGACATCATATTATTGGCACATTATATCTACGATGTCCACGCAAATCTTAAGCATAGAGAAATAGCTTAAGATTTGCGTGCTCAATCAAATGAAATGTCAACGTTTTAGTGTTACCATTGTGCATCATAAACAGTAAGATAATATTTTTGTATTCTTTACCATGTATCTTTCTACAATAAAGTTCTTTTGGAAGCTAAACAGAGCGATTTTTATTTCATGATGCGTACATATTAGATTTTATCCCATATTATTCAGTGTCTCAAAAATTATATGAGTTATATCCAATACTTTATATGCTTTAGGAAACGGCCATCAAGTTGCGAGCCTACGGAAATCTCGCAAACATACACATAGGAGTATTGAACGTCACATTAACGTCACATAGGAGTATTTAGCGTCACATAATGTCACAATTCATTTCGTACCTAATTTGGAAGTTATATTGAGTTTATTTAACGTTGAAATTGCAAAATCCCCATTTCCGTATTATCAAAATTGTGGTCCCATTAACATAATATCCTTTTACTGAAAAACCTCAAACAATTCACTCGACAGATCCAACAATGTTTTTAATCTACTCCGAGTTTCCCATATAAACAATAAGGAAACCAGTTCCCTATAAGATATATGTTCTCATTATTCTCACAGATCAACTAAACCAAACTAACGCCACTTCTCACAAAATTTACACATCATCCAACTTACATATCCATGCTAAATCATATAGTTTTGTCAAATGCCAGAAACTATATGTAACCAATCAAATTGATAAAAGTTTTAATCAATGAATATTCAAACTGTTTCCGTCACTCTAGTCACCTATCTAGATAGCTCAAAGAAAAATTATATGCATCCAATCAATGAAAATGGCGAGTAGTTATATACGTAAAATTGAGTGACATTACAATCAATGATTCTACCTAATACCGCAAATATCTGAAATTCTAGAACAAGATAAGAGTAAATCCATATTCGCTTATGACGTCCCAAAAAGCGAATTCAGTCTTCTTAAAAGACTTCGAATTCACGTGAATACCTTTGGCCTTAATAATGCGCCTGTTCTGTGCGACCTTTAGACCATCTAGTGCTTCTTTGTACATTTCGACGATATTGTCAATCTACTCGTACGACTTTAAATCACAAAATTTAACAGCCATTTTTATAGATTACGTGATTTTAACTAAAAATTTTTAAAAGACAAATGCGAATTCCTACCGAAAGGAATCATATATTTAGGTTTCATTATTATCAAAAAAGGCGTTATACCAAATGTTTAAACAATTGGACAAATGAACTAAGTTGCAAAACCTAAACCACCTAAAGATATCAAATAATTTCTCAAAATCGTGTCTTATTATCGAGGATTTACCCTAGATTTTTCAAAACTATAAAAACCGGTCAGGACACTTCTGGTAAATTAAATTTAATTTCTTTCAGAAAATGAATAAGAATTAATCTTTGAAGTATCTTTGAATCTTCTTTATTACTTCATCCAAAGTTCACTAAATATTTTATAATACTTTGCAGTGTTTTCTGTTACGTAATTTGCGTATTTTTTCACGAACTACAATTGACAAGAATCAATTAATTACATATACATCTTGTACACTCAATAAAAGTGAATGTTAATTTAAATATAACTAAGAAAGAACTATTGGCCATTGTATTTTGATGTAAATATTTCCGACCTTACTTATTTGGCTGAACATTTGGCATTGTTATCAATGACCACCCGCTAATATGGTTATTTAACCATACTGATGCGAGTTCAATGTTGGAATTTTAAACTAGAAGGACTTGAATAAAGAATAGTTTATTAAAAAAGAAAATTGAATTCGCAGCCAACACTCTCCCGCGTTACACTATTAATCCCATACTTTCCTACGCCCATAATAACGATTAGTTATTAAGTTCCAATTCCAACCCAATAAGGATTCGGATGGATCACTTTAACATTCTTATAATTCTCATGATTTTAATCATTAACTTAGTGAATATATCCTCGTTGAATCGTACTCTTAATTTCTAGTAAATTTTACAAGTTAATACCATTTTAATTGAACTTAATAATAATCAACTCAAAACACAGTTGAATTAAATTGCTATTCATACCTCCTAAGACATAGTATACGCTCCCCGCAAACAAATATTCAAAAAAATATGCGACTTCTGAAAAACTCGCAAAAATGATCGAACGCTACATTTCCTTACCAAAGTAAAATTAAATGAAAAACGTATTATTTAGTATTTACAAGTCAATCTATTTCATTCATACTCTGACAATATGTCTTGATACTCCAAAAAATCTAAAAAACTAACTAATCTTGTATTTTAGATTTTATTGGAGTCACTCAAACTGTAAAGTTACTACCTTAGACTTGAAAATTCATTCGACAAGCACTCGTATATAAAGTTATACACCATCATGTTATACCTATTCTATGTTATTGCAAGCTTGTAATCGCGATATAAACATACCAATGGTCTTGATCTTAAAAATAGTATTATTTTTAATGTTCGTTCTTGGTGGAATTCAAGACGTTTTAAAGTGTAACACTTTTTAAGATAATATTACACAATTTAAGATAATATTCCTTATTATTACAGCAGATTTATCAAATTAGTTTTCTCGGTTAGTCACCTATGTTATAATTGGATTTCAAAAATTGGGCTTTTATTTGGGAAATGAGGTTCGCGATTAGAAAATGACTGTCTTTTTTAAACATTCAATACATTCAGGTGGTGTATCGAATACACCCATTTTCATTACATAATGTTTATATAGTTATGTCAATATATTTTTTTGAAGGGATTATGGTACAATAAAATTTGGGATTCTTTATAATATATACTAGGGGTAATGGTAAGTTATGTATAATTTACATTAGTGAACGTTAACTAATGGTATATTTAACATAAATACAATTTTGTTATGAGAAAATTAGCTTATCATCTCGAAATATTAATTAAAACATAAATAAGAACTAAACCTAATATTTACAGGTAATAATTTAAAACTCTCTATCCCTCTAGATTTTTCACAAAGATGTTTATTTTGCAAATAATATCATTTATTGGCAATCTATTTAAATAAATATTATATAATTTTTCCCTTACTTAATTATTTTTGATATTATTAAATATTTATTGCGCTAGAAAGTTCATATTAGTAATGATTTATGACAAATAAACCAATTTTACTTGAATCAGGGCACGGTACCCTCGATGCGCGAGCATGTATCAATTATTTAACTAAATAAACTAACTTTCAATTTCTTATTTTCACATTACTAATATGAACTTTCTAGCGCAATAAATATTTAATAATATCTAATAACAAAAGCCCAATTTTTGAAATCCAAGGATAACATAGGTGACTAACCAAGAAAACTAATTTGATAAATCTGCTGTAATAATAAGGAATATTATCTTAAATTGTTTTAAAAAAATTAAATTGTTTAAAGAAACCATAAATAATATAAACTCGAGATGCAAACCTCATATCTTTGAATTTGATCAGTACTATTCATATATTACTATATATATATAGTCCTAAGTATTGTGTTCTACATTAGCTGTAATATTTAAGAATGTAAAGGCAAATGTAAAAAAAATACATAGTTAGAACTGAACCTAATCCACTACAACGTGGCTCCTGAAAACACCCTAATTGCTGACAATAATGTAATCAATACTTCAGTTTCAGCTCCTAGAATAAGGCTTTCTACAACATAAATTTACATTAAGTCGTTAGATCAATTCTCGTCGGCGGTGCTCTTACATCCCTGACTTACCAGTCCTTATACTAAATTATACATATATAAATATACACTGCTCCCAAATATTTCATTTCAACATGGCATTACAGTCTTTTTCCTAGAGTCTCTGCTTGTTATTAAAAAGTTCTATTGTCATGCATCTCGGAAACCTTCGCTCCTAGATATATCCTACATAGGCCTCATTCAGTGCTGTACAATACACAAGCGGGGGCAGTACATCTACAGGGCCGATGAGTATCAATTCCCTTCAGTTGTCTTCAAGTTGATAATCACCTTCTGATGGAATCGTGTTTATACCAGTTTCATTATATGTCAGTACACATCAGCTCTCTTGTTTCAGTATACATCAGTTCTCAAGATCATTTGATGTTACACGTAACAAGCAAAATCGAGTTATATGTACCTACGTTAGAAAATGTTGTAGTCACTTTTGCTTTCCTTAAACTATACCCAGAAATTTTATTATGTAAAATTTTAATTATATAATTATAATTTTCTGTGCACTTTTTGTGTACACATTTTATGTAGAGAGTTTAGAACCTAGAGGATAATGACAGACAGACAGAAAACCGAGCGAAAGCAATAGGTTTCCGTTTGGACCCTTCGGGTACGACACTCTAAATCTGAACGAAAAATTAAAGATTATTTATATTAGATTTTTCGCCCATTAAAAATGGGATGGAAGTTGACGTCTTCACAAAGCCTTTTAATAATAATTGCAAAAAAAATATTTATTTTTTGATCGTCGACTATATGACAACGATAATTTTTTTCAATTATTATTTTTTTCAATTTCAATTAATATCTAATTGAAATATTCTAATTACATATTATCATATTAAAACACAAAAGACGTGTCATAAATTTGTTGTAAGTTATTTTAAGACGACTGATCATAATTCAAAAGTGGTAGTATTTTATTCTTTGGATATTTATCGCCGTTTTAAATGTTAAAAACCCTTACTATATCATTATTGGTTTGCGCAAAGCAATACATCGCTATAGAATTAATCGGTCGTTACATTAACAACAATACTTTAATATTAAACATATTTTTTTTAATTTGACTAAGTGACCTAGGATCGGAACCTACATATACCTAACTTTTCGTGTCCCACCATTACTTTATATTAGTTTTAAAATGTTGACGACTTGATTGTGATAATAAGCTAAATTTGGTATGAAATTTTGTTATGTAATTTTAATATAAAGAGATAAATCTCAAAATAAGTAATTTTTTTATTGAACTGTCTTTTGTGCAGTTCTTGTTTACTGGTAAAGGTGATTTTAATGACTGTACATAAAAAGATACTTCACCATTTTCTTTTCTATTATGGTTTTTGATTTGAAATTTGTGACTCAAAATTTGCGTTGCTTAGCAACAATTTAATATTTTTTGTTATATAATTTTGACACCACTATAAAGTAAGGTAAAGTTGAATTTTGCGCCGTGATATTTATAATACAATGGCATGATTTTAAATAAATATTATAGTTATATATAGGTTTTGTTAAGCAAATATTTTTCGCACTATTTTTAAACTTCTCTCCGCGCGCACTTTCTTATTCTCCCGGTATGCAAGAAAAAAATGGTTTAAAAGTTTAAAAGTGGAGTGAGTGATTTATGTACAAAATTGAAAGAAATGAAAAAAAACAAAATGTTAATCTAAAAAACATAAAATAACGAAATATAGTGAAAATATATAGTGGGTAAATTGGACTAGGTTATTTCTAAACTTTGATCAACGTGATCAAAGTTATTTATCTAAAAGTTATGAACTTATGAAAAACAGGTATAAGTCAGTCATTACGTACAAAGTGATTAACAAATACTTTGTTCAACTAAAAGAGTTTGGGTTTAAATACCGACAAGGAATTTTCTTTGGGGTTTCTATAGTTCTTAACTGAAACGTAATAATCATGTTATAATTTATTTCTATTCGCTATTTCTTTTAAGTTTCTACCACCGTTCAAATTAGCATGAAAATGAATGTTTATGACAGATTAAAATTTTTATTCATCAATATTTCACCCGAGAGACGTAAATTATATCTTCCTATAAGTATTTTATGGTTAAGTGATATTATTAGAATAACGTGATAATTGGTCAATTAAAAAATTAAGACACCTATAGGTTTGAGATTTAAGAAATATTAGTTAAATAAGTGAAAATTGTTGCAAGACAAAAATTAATTGACGAAAGTTCTCTTTTATTCGACAGCATGTTTATTTTGTATTGTGAAACATATGTTCAAATAGCTATTATTTGTCGTCTTCATTTATTATTGACGTAATTTATCCAACTGTTTATATATTATATGTTTATATTATAATTTTAATGTATGGCTGTTTTATATTCATATAATTTATCATTATATAGCTCAGGGCCACAGGCTGCTTTAAATTTTTCACTTTTAACTTATTATCACGTCATTTTTAATCGAAGCCTATGTTGTCATATATTCATAGCATTATAAATATGAGTACTAATAATATAGTTAAGAATATGATAACATAAATATTAAAACAAAGATATAAAACATAAGAATATGATAACATAATTATTTATATTTTTTAATATTCCTTAAATCTGTTTCGTCTCAAAATGAATTAAAAAGCAACAAAAATATAAAATAAACATGTTACTTTACAGTAATTGAAATCAGTTAAATATTGTCTATAAGTGAATACTCTTATTTTATTTCTCAACGTGTCGACCTGATATTGAAATACCATGCACCTCGTTTTATTTTTAGAATCCTAAGCTTGCAGCTTAGGGTAAAATTATAAGTCTCATTGAAACTATTAGTTTTGTGTAATCACAGGCCTACAAATTTACCTTTTATACCTCTCTAAGATTTTATGACTGATTTTGGAGCGCTAATTACGAATATGTAATCAATTTTCTCCAACACCTTCAGATTTTTCAGAAAAGGGACCATGAAAAATAGACAAAAAGGAAACCTTCATTTAGTAAAAATAGTATATTTAAGAAAATATTTATAACTATCAGTTAGATACATTTAAAATACATAGGTGATATATCTCTAAACATATTTACATAACAAAAATCTCAGTGGTATCTTACCGTTTTTTCCTCGAAGCTTCTATTCAGAGGCTTTTTCTTAAAATCGTTGTTCGGATTGTCTCACTTCAGCAACCAACAGTAGTCCGCCAACATGCTTCTATTCCACTTTCCTTTATTTTTCTTTCAAGTCTTGATGAAATTTTTTGCCTTGCTCTTCACTAACAGCTCCTAAATTTTCCGGCAAATAGTCAATGTGCGAATTCAGTAAGTGAAGCTTAATGGTCATTGAACATCCATTTTACCAAAATTGTCTATCATTTTAGCCACAATTTTTTCCTTAGAATGTTCTTAGCCACTTCCTCAATAGAAGTCCATGCTTGTAACTTGGTTTCACTGAGTTTTCTGTCAAATTCTGTGTATTTCAACAATTTTCTAATATCGTGGCCGACGAAAACACCTTCTTTCAATTTGACATCTGATAACGATGCGAAAATATTTTAGGTACTTGAAACATTCTTCTTTTTTGTAATATATATCATAACCTTAACAAACTTTTTCATCATGCCCAGTTTTATATGCAAAGGAGGCACTAACACTTTCTCTCGAGGAACCAAATTTTGTTGAATTATATTTTTAGTCCCAGGTATTATTTTATTTTAGTCAAAACATTCTGTAAATTTTCGTATATATATATGTGTATATTTATGTGTGTGTGTATATATATATATATATATATATATATATATATATATATATATATATATATATACATTCCCTTCACAGAGTGGAGATACTGTTATTCGTTTGAAATTTACGTTGGTAAGTTTACGGTTATGATACATTGCTATATTTTTATTATAGCTTATGACACCCTCCCCTACATTTGTATTTCAAAAAGTGTTATATTGAAAAGTATATTATCTCGTATTAAGCAAAGATGCGCGTCTAAAGTAGTAAATGAGTAGAACATATTTTGGTTTAACAATACTTTCTCTTCTATCTCTAATAGTTTTTCTAATGTTTCCTCACTTTTGCCACTTCTAGAATTGTTTTCATTAATTATATTATTGTTGTCAGGTTCATACGTTTACCTCGATTTATATTACTAATGTTCACTACTTTAACTATTGATATACTCATATCGTTGTACAATACTGGATGATATACTCTTAAAATAACATGGTAACAAAATGTTGCGGTTTTTATTTAACAAAGTTCATTAATAAATATAAACTCGTCAAGTAGCCTTAGCGTGAGTTAGTTACGCTTTGCAGGATTCAGTTCACATCGATTAACCAAATATGCAATATAACTTATACAATACGTATAATTTTTAAACAAAACATTCGTTCTCTGTAACATAATTATGGTACCATATGGTAATTTCATTGTTAAAAAATTCATAGTGTGAAACGGTACGTAATGACTATCAATGCTATTTGGTTCATATTAATATTAATGTATTTCTTTAGGTAAAATATTTTTATGATGCATTTTGTATTATCATGTAATACAATCCTATCAAAATGCTATTTTCTCGTTAAATAAAACTTTTCTAATTTTCTATTTATTAAAAAAACTAAAAAAATAATAAATCAGTTTTTCTCTTCTTAATTTTAAGAAAAGTTTACTATATTAGAGCACTGGGAACATAAATCGTAGACGAAATTTCATCGCGATTAAAAATCATATAAATATTTATTTTATAAACCAACATACAAATATGTTAGTCCTAGGAGATTTCTATGAATTTTATTAAAATACGAGAGGTATTACTATACTTAAAATATATATTTATATCGTTGATTTTATAAAAAATTACTTAGAATAAATTTTTTGTTCATCTTATTTGAAAAATTAATATCCTTGCAGAATAGTTTTAGGAAATGTTGCTATATAATAGTATCGATTAAGGCTTAGGAATTTCATAATGGTTTTTAGTAAACGCAAATTATATATTTACGTTACTAAATGTCAATAAAAACATGCTTTGTATATTTTTGAAATTGTCGCATTAACCCTTGTAAAATAATGTCGAGCACAACAAAAAAGACATTTTTTTGTTGTATTAAATGAGTGGCTACATATTTCTTACCTTGTGCGTGAATTCTTTCTACCTGTGTAGTAAAAGTATAACAATAAATATTCACAATACGATATTGATAGCAATGAAGCTAAATGTAATTGAAATGACGAAAAGCTATTAACTTTAAAAGCAAGGTTTACAGTAAAGATAAAAATAAAAAGACGTGATGGCAATGAGATAGTCCTGAAATATAATTGTATAAATTTTGACAGACAGTAGAAGAAATAAAGTTTTTAGAAAACAACATGGTATTAAACAAAATAAAATAATCGTTAAAAATATTTGTTTGTTTTAAAACTGAATAGCCTTTATAAGGTGTACTTAGATATAAAAGTAAATGCCAGCAAATAAAGGAAGTTTGTGATGTCAGAATTGGTTAAAAAGGCAACTTATATACACTTGATTTATATGATAATGGCATAATGAAATATAAACTTAGATTAATTATAAAGTATGTTTAAATACAGTCGCATTCTGTTCCAAGATTATTTTATTAGCAACATCTAAGTCTTTTACTCTAATAAAACAAACATCGTAATCTGTTTTAAAATAATAATTATATTTATAGAATTAACAAATTCTCATTGCTAAAAATAGAATAAGATTTTTTTTGTGTCTGGCGATGGTATAAGAAAATTTATAATGATATTCGTACTGTACGAATTCATAACTTTTTGTGGATATAAACTCTATGAATAGGTGATTAAAATATATCCGTTAATCATAATTCTGTATTGAGCCATGATTACAATTTACTGGAAAATTTATCACAATAGTGATGTAAACCTTATTTATATAGAGAATTGCATAAATGCATTTTCACGGGTCGAAGCAATTCCAAATGAAACAAAAACTTAACCTAGATTATTTAGTTATGTTATAATATTCAACTCCCTTTGTCGATTGAAAGTTATCATATATTCAAATTCAGGAATTCGTTTTTATGTAGTTTAATATTTATAGTAACCACACTGATAATCTAGCTGGGATGAAAATATACTAAACCTATCCATATAACTACACCTTCAAGTCATTTTTCGTCAAGGTATTTTTAGTCTATATTTCTAAACGACAATATTTTGTCCTGACCCTTCACACCTATTGAAAACAAATGTAGTACGAAATAATATTGAGGAACTATTTTCGTTATTTTAGTTAGAGAACCTGAATTATTTCAGAGGCTCCTGTTTGATTTCACTGGTTTTAATTTAAAATATAAAAATAAATTTAATACGATTTTAATTGTATCTGAATATAGCTTGTTTATATTTCTAGGAGCATGGTTTATTTATTTTTTGTTTTTATTTAACGTCCAAAAGTCATTTTAAGATAATCTCATCTAAATATTTTATCGATGTCATATGAATATTTTATTAGCCTGAATTTTACATAAAGACTTAACTAGTTTTGCAAATCGGTAACGAAACATTTTTAAGTAATGTGGAGATGATGTACACTGATAAGTATAATACTTCAGTTTATTTCTCATGCAAAAAATGCGGCCAAATTGTATTCGTCGATTTCTAGTTGTTTTCTATTTCTAGTCAGTTGTCAAAGTTTCACATCCAATGATTTAGTGCAGAACTATTTTTGTCCTTAAATAGATATAATCAATTTACAAAAATTAGATATACAGGCACAATCCTGTTATTTCACAATTATGTTAATTCATACATAGAAAATCACTGATTTAAGGAAATAATCGGTTTTGGTATTTATGGAATAAAAATTGTAACGCTCCATATAAACAATTTCATAGAGGGATTAATCATACTGCATCGTATTGGATTGAGTAACGCCTAATCTTTTGAAATAGCGTATCTCGTGAAAGGGTCGGAAAATTTATTTATAATTATCGTCTTATTCTGTACTCAGGAACCCATAGTAGCTCGATTCCCATAATCATGTATCGTGCGACAATGTAATTCATCTCATTTACAGGATTTCTGGATATGGTGATGAGAACGGCAAGACTTGGTAAGAGAGCACGAATGCAGATTGGTCCATTCGTGTATATTATTTTGACAGATCCACTAGATCTTGAGGTAGAGTATAGATTATTTTATTTTAATTAAAAATTTGTGTACGCACAACATATAAATTTAAAAATTAGCGTAGTTAAAGAATATTGGAATGTTAAGAAAAATTAGTTAAAATTAGTAAAGTATTCTAAAGTAATATTTTTCCAACTCTTGCCGACAACCTTCCTTAAATATGTATTCGTCATGTGAGCTACCAATTGATTTTAGTGATTTGTAGTATAAACGGTATTTCAAAGAAATTATTTTAAAATAGGGTAGATAACATTATTTATTGAATAAACATTATTTATTGAAACGATAACATTATTTATTGAATTATTTTGACTATTATAATATTATTCTTAATCTCATAGGTCATAGCAACGCATACAAAATTGCAGAATAAAGGTTCGGACTATAAACAAGTGAATCCCTGATTGAAAGAAGGTTTGCTCATCAGTTCAGGTAAATATACACTAAATGAAAATATTTATTTGCTGTGCATTCGTGTTGAATTCGAATATTATCAAGAATGAATTTTAAGAAGAACAAAAACAAGAAATTTTTTCTCTCGTCTTTAATAAGAGTCTAAAAAACCGAACTTTTCTTTCAGGAATTTCGTGCATAATAGAAGCAACAAAATATGAAAAGTTTTATATCTCAGTTAATCCCCACACAGAAATGCATTATTTGTTATTTTATACTCTGTCTAATTGGAGAAAATTTTAAAGGATAATTAATGTAACCCGAAAAAAGTTCATTTTAAACTTAAATTTTCTGCCCTCACAACCTAAATTATTTTGCACAACATTTTAAGAACTATGTACATTGCTAATCAAACATTTTTACATAACCCCTTTATATGATTTTGTAATACACCGTGTTTTTGTTTATGGTATGAAAGAAATATTTACAATGAATACTTAGGGATGACTAGTCCTTATAATTTATGAAGCTTGATTTTGTTTCGAAGACATTTTCCTCGCCCGAAAATGTTCAAAATAATTTTCCTATCTCATATAGAAGAGCCTAATACTTTAAGTTTTTTAAAGTTAGTTTTAATGATTTTAATAAAAAGAGGGAAAGCTTTCAGCACATTTTAACATAACTTTATTAAAATATAAGGTATGTGAACAAAAGATACAATGTTGAAAATAAGAGTATACTTCTCACCATATGTGTATATTTTTCAAAACTTTTTTTACGCAGGTAAAAAATGAAAGAAAAGACGAAAACTACTCACACCATCCTTCCATTTCAATATCTTAAAGGATTTCTTGCCTATTTTCAATAAAACTTCGTGTATATTGGTGTCGTCATCAGAAAAATCAGACCCAGATGAGGAAGTTGATGTTTTCCTGATAGCTGTGTGCTCTCGATATTTTAAGAGGTTGGCATTTTTATAATTTTAAGTCAATTATACATATTTATTCTAAGTTTAACATATTGGGGTATTATGAACAGTTTGCTTTGTTTGAATTTCGCTTTTTTATATCTGTATATATATACCGGTATATTCTTTATTTTACAACATCTATGTCTTCATGAAATATTGTAATGTACATATTTGTAATGTTCCTAATATCATATTTTTTCTGATAGGGATTTATTTCAAAACAATCATATATGATACTATTTCTCCCTTCTTCGATTACTAATTAGCTGCATATTCAGATTTTGCCCAAACAAAAGAGGGACGTGATTACCTTTCGTTTTGTTTTTTTTTCTTACATTATTTAGTTGGGATTAATTAATTAACGCTTAATTTATTACACAATTAAAAATTGATTTATTCACAACGGTTTATTATTTATTTTGTATGTCAATCGAGTAATAAATTACATTATCCCATTAGTAAAAAAGACTATCTATAATAAATACATATGGCATATTTCGCAGATTTCGTGGTCTCGAGTTATTTTTTGAATTGTTATTTTTTGTCTAACTCTTGAGGTTTAGTTTGTGCGACTCAAAAATGTCTATTATATAACAGTAAAAAAACTCATTACAGAGAATTCGTAATATTTGGTAAAATTAATCCTTAAATTGTTTATGGATTTTCAATTTATTTCAAATATTTTGTGGTCAGTATTTTCATGCTAAACCCTAAAAATTTGTCAGCAAATGTTTCTTTTTCATGAATGTAATATGATTCATTTCATTTACATTTTCATCCATACATACAAAAAATTGTAACAGATTCAATTCTGTTCGTAGAGAATATTTAAAAAAGAGTTATTGATTCAGCATATAGAATGAAAATAGAAGCAGGAAAACATTTTCTTATAATTTTTGTTTGTCTATGCTATTTTGTGCATCAATAACGCAAAATCTACTGGACGTGTTTTGATGAAATAAGATTTGATAATAGATTGTAACCAAGAACAATATATGAGAGAAAAAAATTTCTTATTCTAAATTTCACGCGACTGAAACTGTGGAGTACATTTAGTGCATAATAATACAAGTAGAATGAGTGGAATATAAATAATAAGACCGTGGGTGCTTATGTGCATGCGTGCAAATGTACCTGCGTCCGTGTTGAAAAAAAAATTTAATTTCAGTTAATTCATTTACTATAAACCAGAATTAGAATTTAATTATTGTAAGATGGAAATTGAACATAATTTACCAATTTCACATCGTAAATGATTTAGGAAAAGGAACTTACTGGATCGACACTGAATGTTTAACCGGACAACGACTGATGCGAAATGAAACTCTGAACTACTGATCCGCCCTGCTCTGTACTGGTTTGAACAAGTCCTATATTAGATATAAAGATCCCAAATTCTGACGCATCTGAGAACATATAATTAGTATTAAACATGCTGGGAATAAATATGAGGTTTATCTACCGAGTTTAGATTTTTTTTGTATTTCTTTAAAGAATTTGTAATTTTTTTAAAGAATGTCCTTTATTATTAGAGTAAATGTATCAAATTAATATTCTTGGCTGGTTGCCCATTTGTCTTCGAATTTGGAAAAAAAGCTCTTAATTGGGGCTGGTTAAACGTATAGTCCTACGATTAGGAGAATGAGGGTCAAATTTGGAAAATTATTGCCTTCTTTTAATCAATACATTCAAGTGGTGTCTCGAGAATACTCATTTTCATTACATCATCTTCATAAGCATTTGCTTTAGTATTTTAAAAGAAATGTTTATGAAAATGAAATCAATTGAAATGTTTGCTTCAAGAAAAATTATGAAAATTTATTTTCTCTTTTCTAATTGTTGCTAAATTTTCAAATTCTGTTAAGGAATTTAATTTTACACTGCGTTGGAATAGAAATAACAATACAGGAAATAATTTCACTTTCATAAGATGTGTTAGTAGAAAAAGAATAAATATTATTGTTTTACCATAAGTAGACCTGTTGTTAATAATTTCACAATTTCTTAATTTAGCTAAGTTACAAATATATTTCACATAACTACTTATGTCCATATAATTATTTAAAAGGATTTTAGTACCATGAAGGATTTGTTACATTATATAATACAGGCAAAGATGCGTTAGGTATAGGCTACATTCTTGTGTGCTATATTATGGGATTTATTACATGCTATATGCTAAGGACAACAGTACGTTATGTATAGGTTATGTATAAGCTACATTCCTTTACATTATATTTGGAATTTGTTACATTACTTCCTATGGGCAACGTTACGTTCAAATATAGGTTATGTTATAAGTTACATTCTTGTACGATGTGTTTGGAATTTATATGCTACGGCAACGGTACGTCGTATAATCTATATATAATGGACCGTACCCTTTACATCGTATGTTACGGGTACGGTCTATTATATATAGATTATGTATATTTTTATAGGTTGTGTTTTGGGATGTGTTACATCATATGCTATGGGCAACGGTACGTCATGTATAGGTTACATTCTTCTATGTTGTATTTGTGATTTGTTACATTATATGTTTCATACAACGGCGCGTTATGTGTAGGTTATGTACAGCCCTTAAATTAAACGTTGGCCGATTGTATGTTTAATGTAAACATAGTTTCATTATTGGAAAGCAGACTATCATTATAAATGTACTATTAAAAATAGGATTAAGATCTAAATAAAATGTTTTAGATAATAATTTAATACATGTAAATATAGCTACATATATATGTATATTTATATTTATATTTATATATATATATATATATATATATATATATATGTATATATATATATATATATATATATATATATATATATATATGTATATATATATATATATATATATATATATATGTTTATATATATATTTTTATTTTTAAACCAAATCTTGATTTGCTATTTAAAACGGAGGATGTTTTAAATGGCAATGCAAGAAAACTTTTTTTCTAACATTTGTTTACCGTGAAGCCACAAAAGTAAAGTCAAATATAATGCAAATGCCGAATATGAATAGTAACGTTGGTAGAATGTGAAAATATAAGTAAATGGAAACAGAAATTGAAGTGCTCAATGAAGAGTGTAGTGTCGTTAATCCTGTGGGTAGTTTTACTTCGACATAGTGATAAATGATGTAAGAACGGTTTAAAACGGTGAGAGCAAGTAGCCAAATTACATTTGGTAAGCTTGTAGGGCCGTTTCTAAATAGAAGGAAAGTGTTTTTTGCAATCCGAAGTGATTTCTAAGATAGTTTTTTTTATTCAACTGAATATTTTATATGACGAAAATTAGTTGGAACTTCTTTTGCGATTTTATTATTTTTTATGAAAAGAATAGTATTTTTTTTAAGAAAACAGTGAAGAAATTATTCATGGGACGATTTATTTACAAATCGTCATTTGTCAACAAGTTGATAGGTTCGCGACCATGAGAAGGTTTGTTGAACTGCCATATGCCATTGCCTCAAATATTATATATAAAAAAAAATTAACTGTGTGTAAATATTATTTGCCTTTTCTAATTAATTTACACAATAAGCAAATTTAGTGTCTAGATGTTTATGGTCCTTGGCGCCTAATATTCTTATGAGTATAATTTTGAGGTATACGTAGGTAAGTAAAATAAAGTGTCAAATTTGCTTTGTATAATTTGGAGACACCGAATAATATGGTCTACATTGTAAAAATGAACATCCATTCTATAAAAGTAGCCCGGAAGTGTTGAATAATTCAAGTGGATATTGTAGCTATTTTAAAAAAAAATAAATTTGACATACACCCAGAATTTTTAATCGGTACGCTTTACGAAATAAATACCTCACTGCCTGCCCACTGAATATTTAAAACGTAACGTTGCCCATAGGAAGTAATGTAATGAAATAAACACCTTTAAAACAAGTCTACTGTAGAAATTTACGTGCCAAAATATAACAGTTTTTACCTTACTTAACTGGTGAAGCACGTAAAACTTAAAATATTTCTTTCTACAATCACATCACCTATTTTATAGATATTGCAGATAAAACGTACCGACAATAAGACGTCTCCCATAATAGTTGACGCCGGCCAATGTCGTCGTTCTATGTTCTATAAGATTGCCACCTTGATTACCAACGAAATAAAAAATTCTATTAAAAAATTATTAGATGATTTTTTTTGCACAGTATTGGCTTTGCTTCAAAAGAATTACTTTTAGGGTTGAGGACTACTAAGAAAAATATACGGATGTAAATATTAATGAAAACCGAACTGCTTCTAGGTCTACCCGAGAGGATATTACCTCAGAGTCTCCAAGAATAGGTAAAAGTGGATTTTTCAGCAGAGTTCGGGATCAGTGCAATCGTGCAATAGAGAGGATATTACCTCAGAGTCTGTATATTTTGTTCCAAATGAATTTATGCTAATCATCAGGTAATAATATGTCTTGATTTTCACAAATAGGATGAAAACAAATTTTAATTGGATCACACGTGGTGAAAAATTATTTAAATTTGTCATTTTCAATTTTCTTGTTTTTCTTGAAATTATAAAAATATATTTATAACATTTTTTTGTATCATGTGTTAAAAACAAAGTTCATTTTTCGTAATTACTGATATCATTTTATTCATCTCTTCATTCAATGAATAAAATAAAATGTTTGTGATACGCCTCCCAAATAAATCCTCTCGTGTACCAAATTAGCATAGCAATCCAGTATTAATGTACTCACATAAAGTAAAAACAAACGATTTTTTTTTCACAGTATCGGTAATGGGTGTACAGTTAAATGTCCAACTAGGCGAAAATCAGGAATATGCAAAAGCAGTGAGAGAGTAAGTTTATTTGGCAAAATAGTGTTTATAAGAAAAGCTGCAGCAATTACGTAATTCCAGTTTTAGCACATTATTAAATAACTCTGTCTAGATATTTTCAGTTGTATAATTTTATTTTAATTCTGGGAAAATAAATACTTTGTTACAGTATACTTTATTGAATTGAATTGTGAAATTTAATTGCTGGAATATTATATTTAATTTTATTTATACAATTTGCTGTCCTTTTTGAAACAGGCTTAGTAATACCTTTGCCAAATTTACAGAAAAAAATGTTGCACACATTATTATGTCTCAATGTATCCGTACATTATCATAATATCCTATATATTATCCCATTGTCTTTAGGTGATATTGGAAAAGATCAAAATGACAAATAAATATAATTCTCATGATAACTTGTTTATTTTGCTATTAATTATTTATTATAATTATAACTTAATATTATTATTCATCTAACTTAGAGAAGAAAATACTCAAAGGTTTTTAAAAGTAAAATACTCAAATTGTAACATTGAGTGAAATAATATTTACAAGTTAGGTTCTAACAAAAAAAAGAATAATTAACAGTGGAAAACTTAATTAAACGTTAAAATCTTAGGCAATGGCATAAAGAGCTTAAAAAAAATATTCAGGAAAACAAAAAGTTCTATAAGAGTTTGTATTTCTCGGAGAACTAGTACAATATATCCATATTGTAACTTTGTTCTCCTTTTCTTATAGGTGATCACATTCTTTTTATTAAGGATTTAGAACAAATAAGACAATTAATTTCTAAAATTAGTTCTCTTTTCTACTTAAAGCAGTTATTCTAGTTACTAATAATGTGTCCACGGATCAGTTCATATAAAACTATAGAAAGTATTAGAAAGACCAAGATAACCTCTATATTTTGATAAAATCTCAATCCAAATTGGATCCTTAATGTTTACGTTATCGGTGTACAAACAAAACACACAAGCAGACAAAAAGGCAGAGTTTTCATAAAGAATATTTTCGAGATTCTTTATTTCTAGTATGATTTCTACATAAACATCGTCAGTATTTAGATAGGTATATTCGATTTTATACATACGTATGACAAACAGGTCTAAAATTACTTAAAGGTCCATCACCGCTTATTCGAGAAAGCAATTATTTTTCATACAACGATCAATAATAGAAAAATCGTCATTTCGTGGTCCAAAGCGGTAACGCCATGACTAAACTCTACCCAACAACGGCTGAGGACCCTTAGGGAAGGCTAACTGGCCCTATACTCTATCTTTTTTATACATCGGACTTACCCATGAACACGTCAGTTGTCACTGGAATATTCGCCGAAGACACTGCAATACCTACCAGCCAAAGCGAGGCAGAAGTGACTGCTGGCTAAAGAAATGAAGAATCAAAGTAAATGAAACAAAGTCGGTAAATGGGACATTCACACTCAGAAGAGGGAGTTGTCCCGCAGTCTATCCTAACCAAGTACAAATACCACAGATCATTGCGATATCTGGGCACACAACTGGATAAAATGCTGACCTGACGAAAACACATTTACGAAGCGCAAACATTTTGGCTTACATTTAAGGAAAATGTACTGGCTTATTGGCAGAAAGTCCCAATTGTTATTAGAAAGCAAACTGATCTTGTACAAGGATGTCCTAAAACCAGTGTGATTTATGGCATTCAGCTATGGGGAATTGCGTCTCACTCAAGTAGTAATCCTGGTCATAGCAGATGTCCCATGATTTGAAACCAATGGGCAACTGCCTAAATACATAAGAGTACCTACAGTAAGGAAAGAAATAATCAAACATACCAAATTGTACAGAGACAGAATTCTTAAAAACCCAAATATTTTGGCAGTCTCTGATAGACGACCACCAGTGAAATCCCAGACTAAAACGAAAAATACCCCGAGATGCACTAAAATAGAATAGTGTTAGGTTACGAGATGCGGCGGAGACTGCACTATTGAACATGCCATTATTTAAAGACATACTGTACAGCTTAATGTCCCACAATGGTGACAGATTACTGTAAACAAATTGACGAAGAAAAAAAAATGAGACGAATCTTTGACGAAAGAATCATAATGAAATTGTATGTAATTTAACAAAAGAAACTATTGTGACATACTGTGCAGCTAACTACAAAATTACGTACGAGTTTGTGGATATATGGATTCAAAAATGCAAATAAATAAATGAAATAAACAAATTCTTCGTCATACTTGCTATTATGAACGTCATTTCTACGGGTCTACGTCGCTCTGTTTCGCGCTTGGAATATGTATTTACATTTTATGTTTATCGTTGTATTCGCGGGGTGCGCGTTGCGACTTTGATCATTGTGATTAATGATTTCCGATTTCTTTTATTTTGGTTATTCATTGTCGCTATTGTTTATTAGTTTAGTATTAAATTTACCATAGTACAAGGTAATTGTAATCAGTGATATAACGCTCGGTTTATGACCCGGCTTCGAAACTATTCTTAGCAAGTAAAACTTTGTACAGTACTATTGAAATGTATTTATATCATTATTATGGCAATAATTTGCTGGAATCAATATCCACTCATGATGACATATAATATGTTATATCAATTTAGGTTTTAATTAATTTAGGAATTTCGGAAAAAAAATATGGAAAGCAAATTAATTCCTCTTTATAAAGATTATTTACAATGGAAATAATAAATTTGCGGTATATCCTGGATTCGGTGAAAAATAAAAATAAAAGTGTGATTTAAAATGTGATGTTAGGGTCCTCTCTATGAATCATGAAATAGGGTCCTCCTAGAATGCGATCCTTCGCATTCTCTTTTATAGCCATATTTTATATTCCCTAAGGATAAATCAGTTACATATAAATTTAACATAAACATCCAAAACTTGTTGCATATTTTCTATAAAACCTACAAGCAAATTATTAATAATTTTTGGGAATTATATATAACTATTACAAAGACCTGCTTTCCAAGGTATTCAAAATTTCAATCTCGAGTATTTCGGAATCGATTGCGTTAAAGTAATTTAAATTAACTGTTACAAAAGGCGGAATGTGACTGTGCATAAAGCTTTTGTGTTTATTTTCCACATAAGCGCCAAAAAAATAATTAAAAAGTAGTCGAATAATTTTGAATTGGTGAAAACGAAAAATCGTGAATCCTCTTTAAATTGTTTATCTTAAACAATTTATCTGGTATCTATCTTTGACGAACTTACGCGTATATTATTATAAAATTCTTATATAATATCCTTTGATAATGATACAAAGTGGAATCTCGCATGTTGTAATTAAAGAAATAAATAATAACAAAGTACCTAGTTTATTTTATTCAGAGGGATATTAAAATATCGGCCATCCATACCGACATATCAATGGACGTCCACGATTTTCAGGCTATCAGTACGTTTTTAAAAATGAAAATTCCGTTTCAAAATAATTTCTTCTTTTCATATTTATAATTATATTATAATGATAATATTTGCATTGCATACACGCAAAACAAATAGCAATGTCTTTTTGAGTAGTTCAAAAAATGTCAGTTTAGTAAATGTATTTTCTCTATTGACAAAATTTGATCATATGATAGATATTTTGTTTAATACTGGCATAAAATTGTACATAGACTTTCGCAAAGTACGTTTTTAACATAGTTTTTCTTTGTATTAAAATAACAAAAAAATCCTTAAATTCAGAGAAAGTTACATTAATGTGATTTACTTTTTTCAGGATGACAACAATAATGATGCAAAAAACAGCAGGGCTTACTTATAAATTTGATTTCTTTTTCAAAATGCTGCCGATTTATAAAGTTTATAAGAAGCATTTCAAAACGTTATACAGTTTGACTCGAGGTGTAATAAAAGAGATGAGAAACTACAGAGAAAGAAAAAGAGGAGAGCCCAAATTCCAGTGGACTGGTTGATGACATTGGTAAATAAGATTAATTACATATACATTTCAGGGAAGCCGAATTTATTAAAACTTTTTTCAAACAAATTTTATCAAATATTTTTATTATGACAATATATTTGTATATTTTTAGTCCAATGTATAGGATAATACGTGAATATAGAAATATTGAATTATCTCAATTAATTCATTAGAGTTATAAAGTATTTTAACTTAATTTATTGTTACATGTCATTTAAAATCTAACAAGAGAGAAGCTCGAACAACAATGGCAGTTTTTTTTATTTATGGCAAATACAATTTAGTGATGTATTTTATTCAAAATCATTTTCATTAAAATGGTAGCGATATTAAACTGAAATATAATCTTAAATACTAACGGCAAGAAGTCAGACTAATGGCGAATAGTAGTATGCTACATCGGTTCAAGGAAGCAATTTTAATAAATATCCTGTATAAAGATCAATATTTACAAAAACTCTGTAAGAAATAATATTTCATTAATAAAAAACATTTCTCAAGTGTATATTTTTTCTAGAAAATATTTACATCTTTAATATTCTTTTTCGTTGACCCGTCTATGAAAAACTTGGTCGGGGCTTTTTAATGTGTCGTATATTTTTTATTTCTACTTTTATTTATTTTTATCTGAAAAGCTGTGTCCCGCTTTATTCGCTCATTCAATATTTTATTTCTACTTTGTGTTATAAACTACTTATGTGACATTAATACATTTCTTTTTAAATTTATTTACGAGTTATTATGTTTTAGACTATTTCGTTAAATCTTTTTTCTTTTTTCTTTTCTTCTAAAAGTATGCGTTATTAATTCACTTTATATGACAATACCAATTTTATCGATTTGAGTATTTAGTGTTAAGAAAGAGATCAAAATCATATAATCGTATTTAGTGTTAAGAAAGAGAAGAAAAAAAGATAAGAAGGAGATCAAAATAAAGATGGCAGGCACATGTAAAAATGTTACTGGGACATGTTGTCGAAAAACTGGTGTGTTGGTAATATTACGTAGTATTAACTTTCTTTATATTTTGAAAAATTATTTTTCCACAAAATTAATATATTTTTACATAAGTCTTTGATTTAATAAATTTCAGGAATCGAAAAGAGGCAGTCATTCTCGGATACGCTCATAAAAGCAGAAGAGGTTGGCCATAAGTTAATTGATGAAGATATAGCAGAAGAAGTTGACACGTTCATGTTTGCGGTAATTTGTTTAAATTTATATAGTTTTAATCTATATGCCACTTATATTTATGGATTAATTATTAATTAAATTATGTAATTATAAACATTTCTCACATTCTACAAGATATCTCATTTTATCTTCTTATTCTTACAAATTTCATTTTACACACTTCTATTCTTTTACGTTCCTTACGTTCACGTGGAGAAATGAATCGGTTAAAATATCACTTATGCTTTCGTCTTTCTGCCAGCTACCACCATTTTTTTCAGAAACTATTCAACGTAGATATCTGAAATTTAGCATCGTAATAAAACATATCAACCCACGTATATATCAATAGAGAGCACTCAAAAAAATTGTATGAAAATATTAGAAAACGCAAAATATTGGTCGTCTTTTTATTCAAGTATCGTGTGAAAAGACTAGTTATAAAAATCTCTAATATAATTATTTATGTAATTTTACGTCATATATTTTCGGAAACAGGTTAAACCATACGAAAAAAATTCATTAATTCTCCCTTATTCTCGAAATCATTAAATCCAAATTTACGAAAATATCGGGATTTCCAAAAACTTAATTTTTTAGGGAAATAGGGATAGAAATGGTTTTAGATCTCACATTCTTTTAGAAATTCTTAGTATTTTTATGCACGTGAAATATATACTATTATTTTTGTGTACCATTGAAAAATATTTTGTGCTATGTACCTTCAAATGTACAAAATTTTAAATACATATATTATATTTACAGACCCACATAGCACGAGTTTAACATTTTTTTTCCTCATTAAGTCTTTTCATGTAGTAGATGTAAATTTAAAAATATATCATAGTAGATGTAAATTTAAAAATATATCATTTAAAAATACATCATATACTATGGTAACCCGAGTGATTTTGTTATTTCTGAAAATATATTCCAGGGTCACGACACGACAGCTTCTGGAATGAGTTTTTTACTTTATTCAGTTGCCAACAATCCTGATGTGCAAGAAAAGCTTTATCAGGAGCAACTCGAAATATTTGGAGATGATTTTGATCGAAATATAATTCTGGAGTAAGTTAATCTAATTTGGTTTTGTTATTATATGATTATATATTGAATTTAACAAAATATAGAAGTTACTTTTAACTTTTAAATGAACGTTGATTTCTCAACTTAATCTGTAGATTTTAATATTATATAAAATATAAATGTTCTCAGACACTTTAAACATGTATACAATTCATTGTTTTGGCATATAACAAGCATTTGATCGTCATCTTGTGTAGGATATCGAATGTTACACTTGTTCTATGTTGGTTTTTATTTAATTAGTTTTGTAGGTAATATTTAGTGAGCAGAAAGTTGCTTTTTTGTTACAGGAATTGTTCATGACCGAGAATTGTAGTTAATAGTGATGTTATATGTATTGGGAAATTATATTTCTCTATGGCGATGTTTAAGCGGCGGCTTAATAAAATCATCTATAAGATATTTTCAATATTGAATATTTCAAAATCATTTTGATTGATTAATATGATAATTTAAAAAAAAATATTTTATTTAACTTTGCATTTGAAATATAATCAATTACTACTAAGATTATAAATTCATTATATTGAAATTAAATACTTTTTTATTACATTGAGCAGGATCTCAAAGTAAGCTATTTCATTATAGATTTTAAATGTATTAATTTTAAAACGTTAATTTATAAGTTAGATCCTTATACGGAGCTCAGTTCAGTTTCCTTCGGTTAAAAAAATTATTCATATGCTCAAATGTAGATCACAGCACACCCGATCTCTCTCTAATTTTGTTCAATTTTTGATTTTTGAACCGACCCCGAGCCATTTAAGAAAGGGTAAACTGCCCTTTCTTGAATGGGTCAGGGTAATAACCTAGATCTCTTCTTTTTATCTTTATTATAAACAACTTGCTAATATCGTTTAATACTGAACAGCATATATAAATCTATGCCGTTGGTTGACCATTTAAAGGTGTTTCGGGAGTAAGTCATAGTTACTACTGAGCCTCAAACAGACGTCAACTTTATTTATAAATGAAATCTGATTAAAAGATTCAATTGCATACATGTACGTACGCCGTAATTATTTATATTTGTCTCCGAGTCTCGATTATTTATGAGATATGCAGAAGAAGCTTATTGTCTCGCACCTGTTTTCAAATGTCAGGACATCAGGGTAGTTATGGATAAATGTCATTCATTTGGATAATTGTTGCAATTATAATGTTCATATCTCTCTTTGCTATTGTTCGCAGTAGACTGAAAAAGAAACGAGTTATCGTAAATCTATGGAAGTTAATTTAAATCTAAATATTCGAGAAAACAGTCAATTTTCTATTTCAAAAATTATGGATATTACCCACACACCAATACTTTTATCTTCATTTTGGACATGATCTGAAATACGATGTACAGTAAGAAGCAAATTGCATCTGGTCTTGTATTTATTCTACTCATTGCAGTGATAATATATTGTTGTTGACATTAAAGTCGTTGTTTGTTCCGGTCTATCATGACCAAGAAAAAAGATTCCCATTTTTCCACATAATGCATGCATATACCAACATCTTATTGTGATTATTTCTTTACTAGTTTTACATAACGCGTCATTGAAGGCAGTGCAGCTTTTAGAATTATCGTGTTTACGATTCAGAATTTTAGAATCAAAATCTCGAAATGTTCAAATGGTCCACGGTTCACTCACTACACAAAACTATTCGTATTAGTTTTATTTCATGAGATTTATATTTCAATGTATCGTACCCCAGATAATTTTTTTTCGTTATACTAACTTCTCTACAGATTGGCACTAATATGTATATTAAGCAAAGTTTTGATTAAGAAAAAAACGTGATAATATCCAAAACTTGCCCTTAGCCAATAATTTTTTTTTCGTTACAGCGACTTGAACCAAATGAAGTATGCCGAAATGACTGTGAAAGAATCTCTTAGAATATTTCCTTCTGTGCCTGTGATACTTAGAGAGGTACCAGTCGATTTTAATTTGAGTAAGTATTATTTATAAAGAAAAATTTGCTAAATTTAAATTTTTTAAACAATAAACTGTAAACTCATAAAGACAAATCAATTTGAAAATAAAAATATCCAAATGGTTTAGCATCAACAAATATATTTGAAATATCAGGCTGCAATAGAACTAGGGGTGTATTTACTTTTGAAATATAAAAATACGAAAATTAACATTAGGTCAGGAAAAAAGTGCATAAGGTAAAAAGTATGCATGAAAATATATTGCCTATTCCAATGAAATTTATTAATAAAATGGAGATAGTAATTTGCATTCGCAATTTACAGTAGGGTTTCACTTTTATAGTCTGTTGAATGAATGTATCTACATCAGGTTACATTCGCAAATTTCAACTGATTCATTGGTAATTTATCCGCGTTTGTCAAAAGAGGGTGCGACCTCGGATAACGGTTGAAAATAAATCTAAATAATGTATTTCAGGAAATTTAATCACCTTTCGAAAATATAAAGTACGCATACGTAAAATAAAGTGTATTACTATATTTTGAAATACAGTTGACAATCCCACAAAGAACGTAAATAAATAAAAGAGTTATCGTCTTTTAATATTTGAGAATATAATTTGAAAAAACTGGATGGATTTCAGTAATATTTTTATTGTCGTAAAGTGTTTAGTTCCAGAAACGATTTATGCAAAGCCTTTAAGGATGTTTTAAAAACTGGAATAATATTATTACTCTTTCAAAAAATTTAACGAAAGTCAATATTTACGTTCGAAACTTATGTTTCAATAAAAGTAAACTAGACACGTACTTTTTCCTGTGATAGGAAATTATTTTCCACAATTTCCTAAAGCATTATTTTTGACAAGTTTTTATTAAAATGAGATATTTTTGAGATTCTCTGTCTCAAAAGGAAAAACGGAACCCTTATAAAATCATTTACTATCCGTCTGTCATAGTCATTTTTTTTCGCAGAAATCGATTGATATAGAAATTTTAAATATATACGTTTGTGTATGTATATATATATATATATATATATATATATATATATATATATATATATATACATATATAATTGTGTATGGCATACTAATAATCTTATTAATCCGCCACATATTTCAATAACTTATATTCAAAAATATTTGTTCGAAAATTTTAAGGGAGCAAAGTAACCATTCGAAATTTTCCTTTTGATTCCATATATTTATAAGGGCTAATGATAAGGGTTCTAAAAATTTAGGTAGGAATATGGAAAAATATGTAAAAATATATTTTTCCTCCATTTTTTTCGAAACTACTCAACCGCAAGTGTTGAAAAAATTCGGATTTTTAAAGCCTATACTTGTAAATATTATATTTGTAAAGGAAAAGTATAGCGATTATGTTAGATCCCATAGTTAATTTTAAATATGCAGATCTTTTTGAACCTGTAAAAAGGCATCTAGATTCCGAGAAATTAATACTCGCAAAGAGTCAATAAAAACATTATGCACCCTTAAATATTTACACGTGCCTAGATATATACGGAACCCACATAGTGCGAGTTCTTCTCGTGCATGACAGATGTTTATATTGATAATTAATGTTCGTGATAAAATATAGGAAGCTAAGTTTTTTGAACTGGTATCGCTCTATTTAACAATCCATACCTCAAAAAGACAGTTTTTCCTTAGAAATGTCTAGAGGTATAAAGTTAATATGATACACTCAGGTCAATACCACCATAGTACTGTCGACAATTAAGCTTCTATCAAAATTCAATGAAAATATATGGATTTTGTTACAGATTCTCTTATATTTCCGTTGATTTCGAATCTTGAAATTTGCTACGAAGGAAGGTTTCATACTCGTAGCACAAGTAAAGCTAAAAGTTCGTCAGCCAAAGTGATTACTTTATAATGTTAGGTGTAATTATTACATTATAAATTTCATTTTTCAGTTTTCGACTAAGCCAAGGAATGATATGCTATTGAAGGTCACATATCTGTTATTAATTTAATAAATAATTTACATAAATAAAAACTCAACCCATATTTTATTCTGCCACATACCACTAAAGGCCAAATCTGAATTTTCCAGGCTATTTACATGAAAATTTGTTATCTTAATTTTTCACAATAAACATCCAAACCTCTACATCAATTGAACGGGCCAATATTAATGTCTAATTGGATAACAAAATCTTATCAGACGAGTTTTAGTTTCAGAGGAATCACTTGTTTTGTATAATAATCGTGAGAAGATGCTTCTTTTGAAATAGAATTTGAATCAGTGGAGTAATTTTTTTAAAAATAAACAAAAAATAATAATAACTTCATTAAAACAAAAGAATAAGAAAACTAGTTCTTCATAGGTATTTATTTCAAACATATGTATCGAATCTTCAGAATTACAGAAAATAAACAAGGCTTACCTCTTTTCTGAAGTTCTAAAAAGTTGGCAATCCCAGTTAATACAACAAAAAGACTTGGATAAATATTTTCCATAGTATATGGAGAATAAAACAAGAGGATGTAGGAAAGTAGAGAATAATAGTAAACTTGAAAGTGTCTTACACCTAAACATGCCTCGTGTCAATTACTTACAAAACAGCTGTTAAAATGCCATTTTGTTTAATTAATAATTTTGGAACTTTGCCACTCGTATTTTAAGTTGCGATAAACAGAATTTGTTCAGTATTATTGGCACAATACTTCAAATATATAGACAGACAGATATTTTGTGCTGTGTCGGAATTTAAAATAGCACTATTTATTTAAAATTTTACTAACGTGGAAGTTAGTAATGTGTTACTGTATATGGAGATGTAAAATAAAATCACTGAACATTTCAGATGGTACAGAAATTTCCGCAGGGGTTACGCTATCAATAAGTATTATATCTGTTAATCAAAACCCTGAAATTTTCAAGGATCCTCTAAAATTTATACCTGAGAGATTCAGAAGAAATATCAAAACGACACGCATTCAGTTCCATTCCCTTCAGCGTTGGTCAAAGGAATTGCATAGGTATGAGATTGTTTAAAATTTCAGAATTTTTTTCTTTAAATATTATCACGTAAAAAAATATGGAAGTCAAGAATATATATATATATATATATATATATATATATATATATATATACATATATATATATATATATATATACATATATATATATATATATATATATATATATATATATATATACATATAAACATAATATACATATAAACATAATATACAAATATATATATAAAAACACTTTATTTCAACTCATTTTGAAGCATCACGAGAAAAAAATATATTCTCGTAGAACCAAACTTATATCTTATTTTGTCTCAAAAATGTTTAACTCATCAAATTACCACTAATACCACAACATATTACGATGATCAGTTAAAGCCTTCTTGTACTTACACTGTTTTTTTTATTTCTTTTTTGAGAAAAGTATAACATTCATTTTTTTATTTTATATAAAATTTTCATTGATGGAATGAACTAATAATGAATTTATCGCTAATTTTGAAAATGAAATTAAGTTTTTTTTCACATATACTTAATTCCTGAAAAATATATTTAGTTGTCGATTTTTGCTTCAGGCCAGCGCTACGCTACGATGGAGCTAAAATGTTTGCTTTTTTATAAGACACTTGGTGTTTTCTCCAGGAAATGAAGAGCTACAACTAGGCAGTGATTTAGTACTGAAAAGTATGAACGGAATCAAACTAAGAATTCGCAGAAGATAAGCCACATAAGTACATTCATACCTGCTCACGTACTAGTACTATTCATCATCATACGTATCTATTCATACATGTGTGTATGTGTGTAGGGTGTGTATTTTCTTAGACATGCATGAGAGGTGATTTGAAAGCGAATAAGTGAAACAACATAAACGGTTGAAAATTAAAATTAATTGTATCCCATGATGTCCTAATAAATTTAAGGTTTAGTCAATCTTCTTTCCAAAGCTCCAACACCGTTTTTAAGGAAAGTCTACTATTGGCAAATAGAATAATATTAGATTTTTTATCTAACCAATATTAGATTTTTTCGTACTTATTAACACTAAACTTTTTTGACGTCGTCGTCAATAAGAAAATGAATGGGCCGCATTCACAATCCTCGTTTTCAGTTTAAATTTTTTTAAACATAAACTCTTTTGCTCCAGCATTTAACTGACATATGGAGGGGCAAAATTGTCCAGTGTTTCATTAATTCAGGGTGTCTCTTTTTCGTACGTTTTTTTCAAACGGAAGTTGTTCATGAAAATTTTGTTGGGGTTTTCGTTTTATTTCTTTGATAGCTGATATAAAAAAAATTACTCTTATTAATTACCTCCAATTTACGTATTTTCTACATTTTCACCTAGTATAAGTATAAAAAGGAAATAGACATGTTGCAAATACCTGTTTATCAGTATATTTGGGTAATTATTTGATTTTATAATTTGTATTTATAAATCGTTCGTCGTTACTTTATTATGAAACCAACGGAAGCAGCATTCGATTTAGTTAAGTAAAATACAATAATTAATTTTTAAATGCTATGGAATTGGTATATAGGATGAAATTAATTGTATGTTTATGATTTAATTTTGGAATATGTCTGAAACATATAACTTTAGTAACTTATTTATTGTAGAAATATAACAAAAGTAATAACCAAACAGATATTTTTAATTTAAAATCCGAAATCGCAATATTTTACACTTTTTTGGTAGAACTCATACTTTGGTATAAAAGCAGTGAAATAAATATTTGGTAACATTTGTGGTGTAACTCTGAAGCCAATAATTGAGTACTCATACGTATGTGAAAAATTTATCGGAAGTGAAAAACGTACATATACTAACTATTATTTTAAATTAAGATTTTTGAAATTGTCTATTTAAAAAATATTTTTGGATAGAAAAAAAGTAAACCTGCATGAGCAATTCTGCTGAAAACGGAAAGAAGGAAGTTTCCGAATATGGAATTTGAAAAAAATTATTTTTGATTACTACCGGAAATGCCTTTGGAAATGGCACGAATGTGATTATTTATGTAGTTTATACTTTTGCTCGGTATTTTGCACCACATTTTCATTTAACTATGATTTACCTTACGTCGTCGTGTTATATCATTTGAAAATATTAATAAAAATTACTGATGATGGTTTCGGTCGCCATAAATATTATTTATTTAGATGCTCAATTTCGAGAATGCTTAGTTTGAAGAACAAGATTAATTTTGCTGCGAAATGTATTGTCAGTGTAGGTAAACGATTCAATGAAATGCTTGAATCGAATTTTTTTTATATTTTCAACAAATAGTAGTTTACGATAAAAAAATTCTTCTAAGAGTCTGTTTTAAAAATTCCCTCTGATTTAAAAAAAAAATTAAATTTTTTGGACAAAAACTGTGTAATTTTTAGCTAATAAGTTTTGTCACATTTAAACATAATATTGCAAAAAGGGACATTTAGACTTCATTCATTTAGACTTTAAGTTGGTTTCTCACGTAATCTTCGAATTATTCAGGCACGTATTTTAAAATTGTAATTAACAAAACGCTTAGTTTAGAGATATATCTAATTAAATGTCTATATTTATGAGAGACGAAAAAGATTACAACTGGACAAGGTAAAATTGGACAAAAACTTTCATTACAATTTTACCACGAGAGACGTCGTGACCAGGAGGGTTAACCTACTGAAAATGCTCCTTTCACTTAAATTACTTTCAATATTTCATTATATATCAATAATTAATTATTTACGTTGATAAGTTATTCTTAACTTCGGAAAGATTATTAACAGTTAATAACTTTATATGCATGCTATGTTCTATTTGTTATTAGCTCAAATAAGCAATAAATATTACATTTATACATTTATAAGATAAAATGAATATTTCTTGTTTTTATGATTTTCTTTAAATAAACTTACAAATTTCAATAGTAAATTAATTTCAATTCATTTCATTTTATGACGTAAATTATTGGAAATTAAAAAAATAATATTCGCACGAAGCTCAATTACTTAAACGTAATTGCAGATTAAATTTTATAAAAATATACAATGAAACGAGTACCAAAACGAAAGTAAAGTGCTCATTTGTTATAAAGGAGCTCATCATGGGAACGCTGGGTGCAAACAGCAGATAAGTGGGATACGTTGCATGAGTAAAAACCTCTGTTTTAAAAAGCCCGAAACTGGACGCTTCGAGAGCTTATAAATAATGTACTTTATGCACTGGATGGACGTAATTTATGTTGATAATAATATAAATTTACCTTATGGGTAATTCACCTTAATGGAAGATATATTCGATTCGGATGGTAATATTTTTATATTATTTTATGTCAGCTTATTTAAATTAAGGTGATAAATTTTGTGGAATACTGTTTTCAACGAACAATAGATTTTAAATTTACGAGATAATTTAAACGTAAAACAAAATTGTGCTTAAGGTTTAGAGAGAATTATATAATTTAAAATTTCCATTGCAAGTTTTCAGTCGCTTCATAGTCTAAATCTGGCATAGCTTTCGAATGTTTATAAAAAATAAACAAGGAAGAGGAATTTTAGTATATCCCTATTTCACCCACTTTAGGGATGAAATGTGGATATACGAAAATATTTTTACTGAAACTAGGAACATATAATTTCATCATGCTCATCCATACATCCATACACAATTAAGTATAAACTTTTAAGGCTATATAATATGTCTATTAAACTGTTGAAAAATGTTAATATTGTTAATCACTATGTAAATGGATATACTGCCTCTGACCTTTTTTTTACAGGCGTTAAAACACCTTAAATATCTCAATAAAGTTGAAATTCAGGATTATCATTACAGTTTTCTGATAACATTTAGATGAAGTTTTAATAACGCTGTTTTTTTATAATTTTTAGTTTAGTTGTCTTAAGCATAGAGGGGGGAGGGTAAATACATTTTCAAGTTTTTCCATAAAATTGTAAAAATATAGGTTCGAAAGCCTTATAATTATATATATTTGAGTAATTGCTTTTCAATGGAGATTCCATGTAATAAATTACATTAAAAAATAGAGTGTTTTATTTACTTCTTCCAAAATTTTAATAGTAATATATTTTATTATTAATACATGTAAAGATATTAATACATGTCGATATGCTTTATCGAAATACAACATTTCAGGTTTATGCGCCAAACTTAGCAAGTTTATGCGTACACACTTAACTACAAACTTATAAATGTTGAGAATATACAGTATTTCAATGAAACTATTTACATATGTTTATAACATTTGTCACTATATAATAGTGAAAGCAAGAAGAAATATTATATTGTTGCTGTGTTTAGTAACACAAAATTGCTTGTTTTATTGAAACTGCTACGAAATATTAACTTGCTAATGAATTTCGTAGTGCGAAGCTTAAACATAAAGTGTAAGAGATCACGATCAGAAATGCCAACAGCAGTTAGCAGAAAAGCGTATTTGAAGTAAGTTGGTTCCAATACTGATACTTGATATTATTTTGCGTGGCGAGTTCTTAGTAATGGAGGAAAGACAGGATGAAAATGGATGAAAGAATTTGTAATAGTAACAGTAGGATACGTGAGTTTTTACCGTGAATAGTAGCGTAGTTTTTCTGAATGAAGTAAGTTATCAAAAATATAAGGTTCCTAACGAAAGGCGTTTTCAAAAAATAATCGGTATTCCATTTTTATGTATTCTATACAAATCTATGTTACTGAGTTAACGGCCTATCAACAATATAAACCGCGTAATGAAGCAGTTTTTAATTTTAATAAAATATTTCGTACAAAAGCTTAAGCCTCAATTATTTTAGTGAAAAAATAGATTTGAAATATACTAGTAAAAACTCTCAGGTAGGAAACGTTATAGATATATTCAGTGTTTAATATTACTAAGAATCACCATTATGTAAAAAAAACAACAAACATTTCATTGAAACACAGTTTGTATGAGACAAATTTTTCATGTATTTTTTTTATAAAAATCGCGACCGAAAATTATGTTTATTAAATACATCTTTTAAATATATATATATATATATATATATATATATATATATCGGCGGGTATAAGTGCACGTAATACGTGTATTAATAATGAACATGTACCAAAGTGCTTGCGGAGTTGATATTAATAAAAATTTGAATAAAATATTTTTTTCTTCGACTCAGTCACAGAATAAGATGATGCTCAAGTGATTAATTTGTCTTTAAAATGAGTTTATAACCAAAAAAGTTAATTATTCGCTCGTATTAATAATTATATTGGAGTCATCAGAAAGCGTATGGATGACACTTTCGTTATATTCATAAGTCCGGTACGTACTAATAATACTATCGTATTGAAGGTATAAGCGATTATACAGGTTGTTCAGTGGCAGATTTCAATGTTTGAAAAATTGTAAAAAAAACTACACCTCTAATACAAAGTAGGTTTATTTTAACTTTATAAAAACAAATGCGAATTTTATTTTTTAAAAATCACGTTTTCTGAATGGCGGCCATCGAGTCTGACACACTCTTCGAGTCTAGCACACATGTTTTCAAAAACGTATTTGCCGAGCGACTGGGGTATCATACTGACTTTGGCTCGAATATTTACTTTAAGTTGTGTCACAATGTTCGGATTTGTTTTGTGAACAACGGATTTTAAGTATCCCCATAAGAAAAAGTCACATGGGTTTAAATCGGGTGACCTAGGTGGCCACGGTACGGTACCGTTTCGGGATATGTTTTTTTCTGGAAATAACTGCCGCACTGCATTCATGGACACATTAGCAGTATGAGCTGTGGCCCCGTCCAGCTGGAACCATGTGTTTTGGTTGAAGGAAGGACTATTCTGTAGTTCTACTCTGAAAAAGTCATTTAACATCTGGGCATATCTCTCCGAATTCACAGTTACAGTTTGGCCACGTTGATTTTCAAAGAAATAAGGCCCTATGATTGCATATGCAAACATGGCACACCAGACTGTTACTTTAGGTTTATGTAAAGGCTCTTGATGCATTTGTCTTGGGTTGTGGACATCCCGGTAACAAAAGTTCTGTTTATTCACATATACACCAATGTGAAAGTGAGCTTCGTCACTAAAGAATATGTTGCCCATCCGGGTAGCAGTACGAAATCTCAAAAACATCACCTCCGCGTAAGTTTTTCTTAATTCAAAGTCAGAATCGTGTAAATCTTGAACAATTTGAATTTTATATGGATGGAACTTGAGCTTTTTTCGCATTATTACCTATAAATTTGATTTCGGAATTCCCAATATCGATGAACGTGTACGCAGTGATAAACGGGGATTTTCAATGACAGAAACCATAACACGCTCGACATTTTCATCCGTGGCTACCAATGGTGTAGGTCTTGGCCTGAACCTATTTAATGTTGATCATGTAGCTCTGAACCTTGCTACCCATGACTGAATGAGGTTGATCGATGGTCCATCACGTAATCGACGAATACTATTAATAACGACGAATACTACGAATAATATTTTCAGATAATTAGAAATGACTTTAAAAGCATTTACAACCTCAATATCACTACACCACGTGCATAATTTAACGAAAAATAATATTTTAATTGAACCGGACTATATTTATCTAGATTTAAAGTTAATTCACAATCATCGGTTAGAGGAACCGACAATAACATCACCAATTAATTAAATAAAAATGTATTTACAGCTTTTGTATTATTGATCTATATACAATGGAGTTGCAATCACAACAAGGATAAATCAATCGACATTTACTGACCTGAAAATTTCAATGCCAGCTAAGTCACCTGCACTCCAAGGAACTCCTTCCAGGTAGAAGTCAGATTCAATGTCTGATGAATAGCTAACGACAGGAATGCGTTTTCGCTGTTAATTCTTTTGGAATGTATTCAGTTAGTTTTTAACTTCAAACTGTATATTATTTTTTACTGCAAGACCCAATGTCCTGACTCGCGTATTAAAAATTCAACACAAACAACCGCTGATTCACAATGAATATTTATTTATTTTCATATTTGTACTCAATTGAACGACAGGGTTTTTAAATTAATTATTCTTTTTAATGATTCAATTTTCCTTAAATATTAAGATTTACAAGTATTATGTTGATGCAACTACGTGCAAAGGCACGAGCAGAATAAATGTAAAAAATAAAAAAAATACCTTCAAGCACAAGTCGAATTCGCAGTAATTACGTAATATTTATAAAATTATTTATAAAATTTTAATTTTTTAGAAAGAAAATATATTGCCTACTATATCTTTCACAGGCGCACTTTTAAAAATAACATTCTTAATGTGATATAACTACAAATTAAAGACTTTCGGATTTTTTCCTTTACTCGTGCTTTGAGAACTGCTTCTTGTCAAGTTTTATGATTGTAGGTCAACGGGAAGTACCCTATACGCTTTAATTTACTTGCGAGTGTCAAAAAATGTGGCATAAATGGCCGTATTTTTAGATTCTTTTTTGGTTGTGTTGACTTAGAAGCTTGATTTCTTACAGCTCTACAGGACCGTTTTTGATATTAATTTCAACTTAATACCTCCGATGCGTCCTTGAAAAAAGGGTCTTGATAGACAGAGAATTAAATCTATAAGACTATCTTTTGAGGTACAAAACCTTAATCAATATAAAATATATTATTTATAAAATGCAATGGAAATTTACGTATTTCATTTTACAAGATATAAAAACGAATGAACAGTAAATTCTAGACAGAAAAGACAAAGGAATTTTCAGTTATTTAACAAAAAAATATGGAACGACATTAACATTTCTAAACTATTTTAAAATAATAATTCACATTCTACCTTAAAATTAAAAATAAAACTATATACTTTACTTCACATTTAAAAATAGGAAACAAAATATACAACGCCTTGCCTATACAAGTCTTGCGGACTTCAACAATATTGACCATCTTCAAAGAATTTCTTGAAGGTGGATATTTTTAGGCTATATCCTGAATAAACAACGCACCTCAAAAATGTTAAAGCAGGGACGCAGACATATTGCAATAGATCTTCTCTTTGTGATCATGAATCAATGATAATAATGATTGACGCTAGTAATAAAATATAACAATGAAATAATCATTTTTGAAAATCCATATATTAATGGGTGAAGAGAAAAGTTTCTACCTCTTTTTAAACAAATTGCGCGCACGGAGGAATGTGAGATTTAGCATAGTTTATATGGAGAAAAAGTGCAGATAGCTAAAATTTATACATAATGTGTTTTAAAAGTACATTAAATTTTATAGTAAAAATATATTAAACGATTCATTGTTTACTTTCATACTGTTAATGTAAAATACATTATGTGTTTATCATCTGCGGTCAAATCATCTGCGGTCAGATTGTCGCCAAAGGATTTTAAAATGTCAAATTGACTAAACGAGTTTCGAGCTGTGAATTTTGTGTAGTTTCAAATGTTCCTTTTAAAATAGTATATATTAGTGAAATATATAGTTTATATATTAGTGAAATATAGCTTGCTTAATACCTCTTTAAAAAAAGGTCAATTTTGTAGCAGCGATCAGAATTAATCTACTCTCGCCTACCTATTAGTGTTTTCATTAAAGTGAGTAGATAAGTATTTTACGTTTGAATTTCGACCACATAAATCGTTTAAATTATTACATTGCCTATCCAGTTGGAATCGCAAAATTGTTTTTTTTTATTTTTTAACTTCTAAAATATATGTACACTCTATCATATTTAAAATTTCCACTTCAAACCATTTCAGAGAAAAAACGATGTGAATATTTTTACCAAAATCCGTAGAATTATAATATATGAAATTCGAAAAATATAATTTTTGCATCCTCACAACTTTTTCTTTCCGTTAATATTCCATATGATGTATTTATTTATCAACTTTATTGTATCTAATTGATCGATAATGCGGACTTATTGCTACGAGAGTAATCTCTTACAGCCAACCATAACACCAGTGCAGCCCCGATGGGCGAACGGCCGAGAATCGAACACGGGTTCCCGCGGTGTGCCGCGTCGTCAAAGGCCGTATGGTTTGTGATCAATCCAACATACCACTTTATTTGCTACCTTTAGAATTTTCATGTAAATATTTTTGATTGTTGACTATAGAAATATATACGCTTTATTCCTCTACCAAATTTTAAATATCTTCATCATATAGTTTCTGAGAAAAGCGGCTATGACAGACGGGCAGACCGGATAGTCACATGAGTGATCTTAAAAGGATTCAGCGTTTTAATTTTTTTTAATTTGAATGTTTTCATATTCATTAAGAGTGTGTAATATAACACGTAAATATTATAGATCTATTTATTTCTTGCTATCAAGAGCATAATTCAATTTCTATTTCTTTTATATATTTTACGTGAAATACTTTATTCAATACCACAGTCCGGTGGTAAATATAAAATAGATTTTATCATCGGGCACGGGTTTGAATTTCTCCTAGTGTATTTTTGCAATGAAATATTTAAATATGAAATTTAAAATCTACGAACCACTAAACTAAAAATTTATTGGCATTTGACGAGAAGAAAATTTCCAACTTCATCCAATTCAAAGTATAACGTCCGCCGTATCAAAGTATAACGTTTACAAAGGCGGTTCTTTTCTATTTATAATATCAGTTTATGTTAGGATTGATTTTCTCAGCAGATAAAAATCTATGCATAATTAAAATTTTAGTATTATTTTCGCTCAACTGTGTTTAATCTAAATAAATATATTTAAGGATACAAGAGTTTCCTGCACTGACCTCTATTCCACTAATACGCAGAGGTCAGTGGCTTCCTTTGTTTATTTTATTTATTTTTTATTTATTTATTTCTGCAAGCTTAGAAAATTAAGTTTTAACTCAGATAACGAGGGCGCACTTTGTATATTTGTAGTCAGTTCATTACACAATCGAGTAGAAGGTACAGTGAAGGATTCGCAATAAAATTCCCTTCTATGTTGAGGGATTAGGACGATATACTTGTCTTTGGATCGTAGTTCGAGGTGGTGGGATGACAAGTATCGGAATATAGATTTAAGGTATGAAGTTGCAACGGGATTATTGAAGATATTATATACAAAATATAGAAGATGGAGGTTGCGTCGATTACGAATATTTAACCATTTAAGACGTAAAGATACTCGGATATATTGTCAAATTTTTTAAGACCGAAAATATATCAAATACACAGGTTTTGAAGTCATTCTCATTTATTGAGTAAATTTTCATTTAGATTAGAATAGCACACATCCCCATAATCAAGAATACGCAGAAGTAAAGTTTGACAAACTTGTACTTTAGTTGTAGTGGAAGAAAATTTTGAAGCCGCTTGAGAGAGTGTATTTTGAAGAAAATCTTACGACTAAAATCATTAACTTGAGAATTTTATTTGAGATGTTGGTTAATAAGTAGGCCAAGATCTCGTACATTTGAAGTAAAAGGAATAACATAACCGTTAATCAATAGCTCTGGTAACTCACAAATGAATATTTTTGACAACAGTTTCTGACTACTGATAATAATAGCCTGCGATATAATTGGATTAATCAAAAGACCTTGCCTACCAGCCCACTGACCATTAAAATATTAACATATTAACGGCTAACAAGCCGTTAATATTTTAATGGTATTCAGTAACACCTAATGTCAGAAATTAATTTTATAAAAATAAGTTAATTATGTGATAAACTATTAACACCCAAAATAGCTATCTTTTGAGAAACTTGATTTTAATAATTTTTAAAGATATTGATAGAATTGTACTTTGTGAAGACGTTAATTTCCATCCTACTCATATTGGGCGATAAAGATATTTTGTGTATTTAGGTAATAAAATATTCAACAATGATATCTGTCCGTCATTATTCTCTAGTTTCTAAATTATCTACATAAAATGTGTATACAAAATGTGTACAGACGATTTGAAATTATAATTGCCATTAATTAAAATTTTACAAAATAAAATTTCTGAAACTTTGTTTTCTTGAAAACAAACGAAACTGGTATCAACACGATTCCATCAGAAGGTGCACCGATTCTAACTGTTACTCAACATTAGTATCAAATAGTGACGCTGCTCCTCACATAACAAATGACATAGATAAAAATAGTAAAACATCTACCCCACAACGGCTGGTCACCGTAGGTGCAGTAGACTACTTATCTCAGAATCATACTGACTGTTATTTTGTTACATTTAATTCACGATTGTTTGCCTACGTAATAAGAATAATAGAACTAAAACAATTCATATTGTCTATAAAAAGTGATATCTCAGGTAACTCTGAAATAAGAACAAAAGGACATGAAATAGAGAGCAGAAAAAGTAAAATTCAAGGAAAGAAAGGTGTTGGCTTTATTGTCACCAAACATATCAAAAGAGTAAGTAACCCACGATTTTATAGCAATGTCGCTGTATTGCACGTTGAAATTTCGAAGAGACTTACACCGATTTATTTATTTTCATACATATTTTAAAGTATACATACAATTGATACAAATGATGGACTTACTGTTACGAGAGCAATCTTTTGTAGCAAACCAGATCACTAGTCCAGCCCCGCTCGACGAATCGAACCCAGCTTCTCGCGGTGCACCAAGATTCACCGTACGTCAAATCGTGGTGCACCGCACAAAGTATAATATCTGCACACATTACATGTACGTGTCCACTAATATTCTACTTTACCATCTCTCTTCATATATCAGATATATACATACTTACTTACCTACCTATCCAAAGACTAATGTGTAATCACTTCATGCATTTGCTTATTCCTCCATTTATTTACTTATCTGTTTCTCTACCGATATATTTATTTATTTATTTTCTTCGTATATATTTACACACTAATTTACTTTGTTATTTTCTTGCTGACGTCAAAAGGAATGAAACTTGTCACACTTTTCATCTCATAATGGTACCTTGATTCAAATAAAGCGCAAATTTATGTCACCTTTAGTCTTATACGAACGTTAGAGACTTTATTATTACATTACCATTAGACTTATATCAGCCCAACTCGTGTACCACACCTCTGCTATTTTTGAGGAATTATATGAAGTTCCTTTAATTTCCATAATCAAAATAAATAGGGGCATTTTCTTTTAAATAAAAATAAACATCCAATTTGGTTTATCACTCCCGGAAATATTAGTTAATGTACACATAATTAAAATATATAGGAAGTTTTTTTTTAAATTAAAGAGGTTTATCGTATAATTAATAATGTACTAAAAGCTCGAAAATAATTATAGGTTATCAGGCTTTGATTAAACTAAAATAAATGCATGGAGTTCATTTGATAAAAAACTTCCTTTGGTTGGAAATCATGTCAAGCTCATGTCAAGCATTGGAGTCGTAGAAATAACATAACAAAGAGTCATATAACTTAACAATATAAAAGTTTTTGCACCTCACGATTTCGTTTTAGTCTGACCAAAGTCCTAAATTAGTCACCCATAATAATTTTCGAGCTTTAACTATATCGTCGTTGTACAATAAAATCGTTTAAGTAAAAAATAAATTATTTTACCCTTATATTAAATCTAAATATTTAATTTGCTTTTTTGCCTTAGCTTGATTTTAATACATTCATTCAACGATCGGAGTAATTTCTTGTGGTCTACTATATCAACGAGAAATCAGACTATTGTAAATTTCGTGGTATAAGTCGGCTGTAGCTGAGATATTATAACCCAAAGTTCCATTACAAAGTATTTTCCTGATATCCAAAATAATAATTTAAAAACATCAGATGCTATTCTTCCCACGGTTTAAGTAGACAATTTTGTTACAGCCTTAAACTGAGAAGCTGGAACCAAGAGTTAAATAACAATTTCCGCTCAAGGCCCACAATACTAATAAAAAATAGTCGATCCTTAAATCTCGCGATTTAAACGGGCAGTACCCCCATAACATCGAGACTGAGGACTTGAAACCCAAAGTTCGGTAAAAAGGCATGGGCAGAGATCCACAATTTTAATTTAAAAACTGAAGATGCTACTATTCTCACGGTTTATTTAAACAGTTTTCCTGTAACATCAGGGCTAAGAAGTTGGAACGTATAGTTTAATGACAGATTCTTTATTTTAGACCTACGATACTCATTTAAAAATGGTAGATCCTCGATTTTTACGACTTAAGCCGGCAGTAAACTCACAGTCTCAAGTCTGAGTAGTTTCAATCCCAAGTTCAATGATAGTGTTTCTGTTTAGGATCTCTAATACTAATTTGAAAACGATAGATCCTCAAGTCTCACGATTTAAACAGTCAGTTCCCCCACAGCGTTAAGACTGAGGAGGTGAGGTGATATTCAGTGACAGATTATTTCTTTAATATTTAAAACAAAAATTTAAAAACAGCAGATCCCCAAGCCAATTAAGCAGGCAGTAATCACATAACATCAAATCTGAGGAGATGGAATCCGGTGTTCGATATCAGAGTCTTTCTTTGAGAGTTTTCCTAAAATACGGACATAAAATACAGAGTTTTTTCTAAAATACTAATCTCAAAACTGTAAATCCTCAAGTCTCACGGTTTACGCTGGCATCTGCAGCATCAGGACTGAGGAGTTGAAACTCGGAGTTAAATGGTAGAGTTCCTACTTGAGACTCAAAATACAAATTTAAAAACAGCATATCCTAAAGTCTCACGATTTAAGCAGACTGTACCTCCACGGCCTCAAGACTGAGGAATTGTTTAATGATAGAATATTTACTTGAGACACACATAATTTACAACAAGTAGATTCTCAAGTTTCGGAGTTTAGGCAAACAATACACCTGCAACATTAGAACTAAGGAGTGGGAATCCAAAATTTAGTAACAAGGGCTCTACTTGAGATCCACAATACTAATTTCAAAACAGCAAATATTATATGTCCCGCGATTTTGGCTGGCAGTACACATGCGACAATAGAGATAACACTTTTAAATAAAACAATCATCCAGGTTAATAAAAATAGGGTTGATAGACTTGAGATTGGAATGATATAAAAATATTCCTTGGACTTTAGAGTTTATAAAAAATTCACTATATTTTTGGGATTGTGAAACTTACTTTACATAATATACAAACGGTGAAAAATATTGTAACATTAACCATGATAAACAGTTCATTGGTCATATTTTGCACCGTTAAATATCTAACCTTTTAAATATACGAGTACTTGAGAAGTTATCGAACTTTCATATTGGTAGTTGTCTTCATACTTGACAAGTTTTTTCATTATTTGCTGATTTTTTGTTTGTTAGCTACATGCATATTATGTCCTAAAACTCTAAGTCATGGCGGGTTATGGGTATAAAATGTTTCTATTTACTCTCTTAAAGTATTTTTTTAGTATATCTTTCACGGATATAAAAATATGTTAAAGTCCTCTAGAACTATTTGATGTAGACTCATTCCTATCATTTTCCGTCAAAACTTATTTGATCTCCTGGGAAACGTTTTCTTTTTCATAATTTCATGTTCAGTAGTTTAGAAAAGAGGGAATATTTGGATGGTATTCTGTACCTCAGATATATTTTTTCACATATTTTTCAACATCTATCTGAAGATAAATTACACAATATTACAATAAGATGAGTTTAAATAGTCATTTCAAATAATATCCCACATAACTATTGAAATATATGGGAGTTATTATTGTTAATCACCATGCCAAATTTCAAGTTTATATCGGGTGGTTTCAGGTACAAACGACTGTGAAAGACTGAGATACAAGTATGTGATTTTATAAGGGTTATTTTTTGATAATTGTAGATGTAATTACCAAGCATGCATAACTTTTCCCAACACAGACTACTACAAAAGTAAAAGAATCTGACAAACTGAAGTTGATTTAAGATAAATAAAATTAATAAAAAGCGAGAAATAAGTTACAATTTCAAAAATAAAACATTTTTTTAATTATCGTAAAATTTATAATATCCAATATCTTGTTATAACATCGGGAATATTACATGGAAATGGTCAGGTGAAAAGAATCCACAATATATTTATTTCAGCTTTAGCTGAGTTCTGTGTGCATGACAAAAGTATATATAGTATATATGTACATGTCGGTAGAGGTCAGAGAGATAATTATAATATTCACAAAATAAGACTGGGTATGAATTGTTACGAACAGTTTATTGTAATGAGAATTAAACAAAATTATGACTTCGAAGTTTATTCCTTTTACGCGAAAAAAATACAAGAAAATTAAAGTCAAAGGTTGCAATTTATATTTCAAAATATTAAAATGAAAATTCATATAAATGTAAGGAGAAAGGGACACACTACGCATAATACTAGAAGTTTAGCAGATGTCAAAACTCATAGTCGAATAAGTTTTATGTTGAAATTTATGTTTCTAAACCCTGTAAATATACACAAATAAGTTAAGGATAAGGATAACTATGAAATGGAAAAGGTTAACAGTGCAGCTAAGGAATCATGGAAGACATCCACTGCAACTGAAAATATAAAGTCTGGGATTATTATTTTAATTTTTCTACTTTCATAAGAAGTAAGGTACACACGTAAATTTTCGGTAAGCATTACTTCTGCATAATGCTAATAACGAGATGTCTGGCGAACATTTGGTCAAACAAGTTTTGTTTACAAGTTTTGTTACTCAAAATGAGGCAATATTTAAATCATACTTATTGCCTTATTTTGGTGACTGCCGTAGTTACCCGTCGCCACCGTGGGGTGTTGGGTTGATCACAGGTTTATGGCCTCTAACGACGCAGCGGATTGCAGGGTTCTGAAATTGATACCCGGATGTTTGTCGGGCGGGGCCGAAGTGATGTTTATAATCTTCATTGGTGTGAGAAGTTGCGCACTGCAATAGCCGATCCGAATGCCCAGCGTGGCGACAATTGGCTTTATCTCCAATGTTACACCCATTAGAGATATATGCGCATAGAGACCTATGTACAGCAGTAAACAGGGATAGGCTGTAGGTAAAATGTGACAAAATTACAATTTAATATTAATCAACCAATCTCGTCTCCTATCACAAACGTGGGTGGATGATTTCGCATTCAGACTGGTGGACTTTTGCGAGTGATTACTGAAGAGAATAATCTATAGAATCTGAGCAGTCAAATATAACATAAGAACGGCATTACCTTGCAGTCATCTTTCTTTGTGTGTTCAGCCTATCAGTAATTTTCTGTTGTATGACAATAGATAAGGCTTCTCGGTATTTACCTCCGAAAATACTTTTCGGATTATAACCAAAACTATTAATACCATCTGCGGACCAATATGAATCAATATCATTTATTTTATCTGAATGCAATTCCTTTATTTTTGTTTAAGTTTTTTGGTAGAGAAACTTAAAAATTGAATGGATTTTATAGTTCAAAAATTTATCGTTTAATTTATTCCATTAAACTAAGAAATAAAAAAACCTATAAAATAAAAAAAATTGTCGATTTGTTTGGGTTCATGCAGAGGACATCGTTTTTTTGTTGTAATTAATTAAACAATACCGGGGCCTCGTGATGTACTATGCACAATTTAGTTTCATCGGTGATAATTCTGACGAATGTCAAGTTATCTTACGAACGAAAGTTGAAAGATTAAAAAAAGCAATATTTAGTTTAGCAATAAAAATCTGGTCTGAAATTTAACAATGAAGTGTGAAATTTAATTATGAAAAAATAAATACGTTATCTGCAAAGTTTTTCATTTACCGTCAACGTCTTTCGTCCAAGGTAATCTCCAATTATTTTATCGTTGTAATATTTGTGAGAGTAGACTAATAGCTTCTTTATGTTTAAATTTTATCTCTAGATGAAAATAAATAATACTAATTTAATAAGTTGTGACTCTCTCTGAAAAATTTGAAAAAGTGTATGGAGTTTATAAACTTCAATAAAATAATACATTAATTAAATTGATAAAATATTACATGAAATTAATTATATTTGTTATAAGAAAATTACTAAATCTAACACAATTCAAAAAGATTAGAAAAAAAGCCATTTAATCAAGTAAATATCGATTAAAATTTGACTCAATAATGCTTGACCAGAGTCCCAATTGATCTGAAAACGAATCCTAATTGATCTGAAAACGATCTAACTCAATTCGAAATAAATCAAAATGTGAAGTAGGCAAAATGGACCTTAATGCAAATCTAAGGTAACCGAAATACAAAACAATCGGGCTGACATATATGGCACGCAAATTCATAAAATGCCAAAAAAATGGCTTATTATATGCAAGAGGTTCCGTGCACAGGTACATACAACATTTTAAATATTTTGGCATATATAGTACTTATTTCTTTTAAAAAGTTTAAGAATGTAAATTTTATTTTTCACGTACAAACATATTCTGTGGTATATTTTTCAAAGTTGTAAAAATATATTTAATTTTCGAAACATTTCGAACATCATATCACTTGTGTAATCCCCATAGTTTCCACATAATCCGATTTGTCTCTAATTCCACAAACAAGGGCAAAATGGGATATGTGTATGCTCGTTTTTCTAGATACGATACGTTACTTAAAAGTACGAAAAAACATTTTTAAAATTATTATAATTATCTTTTTCAAACGATACATGAATTTTAAAAATATTAATATTTAATTTGCTACGTCTTAAATTTTCTTCAAAAATATTTAATTCTCGAAAACGATTTATTCGATTCTAAGCGGTTTTTCCACATCATTGAGATATATGCAGGTTAATATAAATTAAATCAAAACTTTTTACAGCCATTATGTTCCACAGGTGTCACAGAGATAAACGTTTACACATTATAAGGTAATTAAAACGTCATTTGTAAAACGATCTTTCTGAAGGTCGATTTCTTATCGCATAAAAGGGTCATTCAACTAATGGATACCGGTTTTGCGCACATGGGTGACCACTACTGTATTCAGGTACAAACAACTAAAGCAACACACACGTACGGACCTTTCAACGGATAGTCGCTTATACTTGCTTACGTTAATCACATTTGATTCGGGAATTTTGTACTTACAATATGTTTTTTTGATAGTAATTCTGGTGTGTTTCGAAATACTTCATAACAGAAAACAGAAACGATTTGCAAAGAAAATGCCTGGTTTCCCTTTATGGTCTTTCGTGGGGAACGCCTTTCAATTTCCGTTGACTCCTGAAGGTATGTTGTAGTATATATTATTTGTATAATGCCTGTTAAAAATTTTTAAGATTTTAGCCTCAATTATATTTGGGTGCATTGTCTTTAGGAGCATAAATATATCTTGTTACTTTAAAAAAGAGCATGAGGTGAAGCACGGCTAACTTTTTGTTTTTTTTGGAATATATTTTTATATAATACTGCTTTATGGAATTGAGAACTAAGTATTTTATTTTAATTTATATCAAGAGAAAAAATGAATAGCATGGGAAAAGTTTTAATTGCATTCTAATCTGAGTATTTCATTTAACAAAGACTTTATATGATGAAGGATTACAGGTTGTCAATAGTTTATCACAGGGTGTGGTGGAACCACAGACTTAATATATCATGAATCTATGAAATTATTGAAATTGACGTTTCCGTTGTGTGTGTAATTGTACATATGTGTAAGTTTAGGTGATGACTTTTCACTATTGATATAATATCGATAATATAAAATGAAAAAAGCACTTACGTGATCAAATTTTTACTACGTTAACTATTTATTTCCTATGGCCCATAATTATGAACTCACTTCCAATTTTAACATATTTTTGAAAATAATTGAATTATGTAAGAGTAACTCACGTTTCAAAAATGATTATGCAATATCTCATATAAAGCATTCCCACTCATTATGTTTTTAAACTTAAATATTTCTTTAACATTAAATATTTTAGGTGCCTTATTTAAACTGTGAATAAATATAAATCTGAGTATATCTGTATATAAAATAGAATACCACAGCCAGAAATTCCACAAAAGCACTTACATTTAGGGTAAAGAATGAAAGAAAAAATGGTGTCAAAAAAAATGTGTACTGTGTTCAAAACATGTACATTGTGTGTATTTAAAAAAATTAATAAATTTGTACAGATATTTTAAAATTAAACATATAGCATATGACCTAAATAACATTTAAGTACTAACGATAAATAAATTATATTCGTTTTTAAAATGAAAAAAATAACCAACACGAGTTCTTGATACAATGAAATTACTGAGATTGCACATTGTACTTATTTCAATTACACATTCCAACTACGAGACAAAATTATATAATTCAATATGAAAAAGGCATTTTCATTTCACTACGAGTTCCTTATATAATTATATTAAGTCAATAAAACATAAAAAAATTTACAATTGTAAATAATCATTTCGTTAGTTATTAAAAAAATCATAGGTCTTTAAGTAAAATAATCTTCTTTCAATGGTTTCTCAAAGTTTCTTTTGTTAATTTTTTTAAAGTTGTTTTTATACTTTAACCTTGTTGTGAAATAATTTTCGATTATACATTTTATTAATATGTACATATAGCCATTAAGGTGTCGTGCTCGTGCAAATTATTAATTGAAATGTAAAAAAAACTGAAAAGATTTTTAAATTATTCTTGAAATAATGGTTGCATTTTAAACATATACCAAAGATATCTTTTGATAAATAGGTCCAAAGCCCTTACCGCCTTTGGATAAAATGTTTACGACTTATAATAGATAAATCTATGAAAATTTTGCCATCATTTTGACTTTTTTTTCTTTTTTAACCAAATAGTTCATCTATATATCCGATAATCTACTTAAAAAATTATGACAAGTCTTCAGAAGTGTTAGTCTGTCTAATAATACCGAGAACACGTCTCCCATATTACTTGAATTGTCAATTAAAAAGTTATCGCTCAATAGAAATTCCTATAAAATTTTATCATATAATATTGCAGTATTAATGCGTTTTTCGGTGAAAACTATACCGGAAACAATAGTAATTATTTCCAATTTCCAAGCAGTTTCTATTTTCACTCAATTTTAATTCTGCGTGAAAAAATATTTTTTTGTATGCAGATATAAATTATCTGAACGTTGAGTTATTATATTATATATTAAATATATTTCTGAATATTTTATATTATATATTATTATATATTAAAAATATTTCTGAATTGTCTTATGATAGTTTATAAAAAGGTAAAAATTGCAAGTTGCATTTATAAGTGTAGTCCACGCATAAATATGTTAGACTTGTTATGTTTATTAAGAACACGGTTAAATCTAAACGTCTCGTAAAATTTATGATAAGAGTCCCATCTTCAAATTTTAACTTTCTAAAAAAGTTGTCTACTTGAGAAGAAAGAACGTTCCCAGAATTAAAAATATCAAATGTGACATTAACACAGGTAATAAATAGTACAGCGAATTCCCGAATTTCAAATTGGGTTAGTCTTAAAAATCACAGTAGTATTGAATAGCTATCGTAACAGACCTTGAAAATAATTGCGTCGCTAGCATTACTGTAATTTTATGTCTGAAATAAATATATTTAAGCACACTAAATTTAAATTTGTTATTTTGCAAATTTCAGATTTTCCTTAATTTGAATATTGTATAATAAGTATGAATTCAATTCTCCTTCAGTTTTCGTCCATGAAAACTTTTTTGTCACCAAAATATATTTCTTGCAAGTTATAGTAAGGGACTTGGATGGAGTAAAATGTAATATTTTTTGGATATGTTGTGTAGTAGAGAGAATATGGTTCACTGTTTAATTCTGTACCAAATAAACTCGATATGTTCAAATTTTAAATCATTCTGTCAAATGTAATTGAAATTACTACACGTGCAGTCTCATGAAGTAAATCAAGGCAAATTTTTCATAAATTTCCTTCTTGTTAAGGTGTAAAATTTATTCTTGGAAAGAAACCAACTGAAAGTTTCCAAACGCTGTTCAGACCTACAACCGTAAATTACAGAATTTGATTTGAAATTGCTTTTCCGTCTCAGGGAAAATCATTGTCTACATTGATACAGCCAACATGTTTCTTGTCCGACAAATTCAGTAAATTCCTTAACGATTACTTTATCCAAAGTAATGCGAACCAATAATCCCTCGTTTAGCAATTTCCTTTATTGTATTGAATGAGACGGCTATAAAGTCCAGTTTGCTCTCTGATACTCTCTGATATAATTTCTTAGGTACATAAAGTGAACCAATTTCAAACTTTTTTACCGGATATAATTATACAACTTTTTTACCGGACTATAGGAACTGAGAGTTAGTGGGAATTTTCTGATATTTTCACTATAATCAGTATAATGGGCTATGGTATATTTTTTTTCATTAACCCTATCTACTAAAAACTGCAACGTTTCATGACTGCATGACATTGTAAGATCATTTAAGTGATTCTGAAAGCCTAGGGGTTTTTTTTAAATTATTCAATAACTGATTGCAGTGTTATAACGATTTCCTTCATTCTCTTGTGTTTAGCCATCAAGTCGCTGATGTTCCGCTGCATATTTTTAATTATTGGAGTTTACCCCTTAAGAATATATTTTGATATATAGCACCCGGCATGAAGTTTTATGAGGACTGAAATCAGAAATTAAAGCACACGAAGTTCAGAGCGTCAAAAAAAGTATAACATCGTTAGATAATTTGAGACATATCTTTAATTGACAACGAATTATTTACTGATAGTTGTAAGCGTCGTTTGTTTTGGCTGAAAATATTGTGTTTAACAAAAATAGTAAAATGAGCAGGAGAAAAAGAAACTACACGGAAACAGAGAAAAGGCTAGGATTGCAGATATTGGTCTCTCACAAACATGTGATCGAAAATAAACGCACCGACGGAGCAAACGTGAAGATGACAAAAGAAACGCTTGGGACATTATTGCCGAGAAATATAATGCTAGTGGTATTATTAATGAAAGGGTAAGTACAGTCAAATATTCACGTTTATAATTAATATAGAATTAATTTTTTTGCACAAATGTACTTTCTTTTTTTTAAATGACGTGCTGAGAAACGTGTACTATGTTTATTTCTTCAGGCAAAAGATTTTGGCTTAATATAAAAGCCAAGCAGAGAAGAGAATTGGCAAGGGAAAGACATAAGCAGATGGAAACCGACGGAGGAGACGCAATTAGTGACATCCAAATTGACCCCGTCGTTTCCTTAATAAGTGCCGGGGCTAATTGTGGAAGTCCTGTCAAACGATTCTGCCCAGAAATTAAATGGAGATAAACAACGCGAATTTCAATAATCGTACAATTAATCTTTTATTTATAGCGTTTTTTTTAGAAATTGATTAATATAGTATTGGACACCGACTGTTGTTAGATTGATTTATTTGAAGTTAATTTTACTCGAATTTATATTTAATACTGAAGAAGCAGTATTATAAACGTAACGATTGTAATTTTAAAGGGATTAAATTACAAACTACTTCTGTAATTTAATCACCTTTAAAATTACAAATAGTAAAATTCATTTAAGAACTTTTCAATTGGATTTTTATTTAATTTTGTTTCTAGTTAGATGCGAAGATGTGATGAAATTTAAAATTTGTAAATTTGTGATATTCATGAATTGACATTGAATTAATTAGAGTCAATTATCAACAGACCCGTCTGAGCAAAAATCTACGAGCAGAAGTAAAGTTTTTGCTGAAGCCACGGAAACTTTGCAAACACCGTCCGAGGCAACGGAAGATGTTCCTACTGGTTAGCCTAGGAGTGAGGTACAGGATACCATGATGGATGTTGACACGAATGTTCCAATACGCAAGAGATGAGCTAGAAGTCAACATTCGGATATCCGGCTCACTTTCAGCCAATGTCGGTTGCTTCAGACGGAAGAATTAAAAAGAAATTGCATGAAGCATGAAATGAAGCAGAGATAACGAAAAGAAGACGAGCTCCATGAAACCCGCAAGGAAGTGAAACACGAGAAGCGAAGGTTCGTATTGAAGTTGCAGAGAGAGAAAAAAATAAATGAAATACGTTTTTAGATAATTAATTTTTTTAATTGTACCTTTAACGCAATTTATTTTGCTTTTAAAAAGTAGATGTATTGTTAAAACAATTTCGAGTTGTCACACAAAAGCAGTCACTCGACAATAAATGACTGACAGCAGTCACGTCCAAAATATTTGTGTTTTAAATGTTGAACGTTTTAAATACTTATCTGCGAAAGTATTCCAGTTTGAAGCTAACTTTAATAAGTATGAGAATATAATATTTACGCAACAGAAAATACTATATGTATATGTATATATTTGTATGCCGTTAAACGTATAAATATATATCGTGCTGACTGATAGGTTTCAGTTTTATTAACTGACTTCAAAAAGGAGGAGGTTCTGAATTCGTCGGTATCTTTTTTAATGTTTGTTCAGCGATAATTCTTTACCGAGTGGACCGATTTACATGATTCTTTATATGTTGATTTTTCAACATCCTGTAGGTGTGATAGGATCCCGTATAAATATGATTAGGTCCGGACGTTCATTTCCGGAACTGGAAATGGAACCCTAAACGAATGGCAGTAAATCAATTATGATTCAAGTTATTTGTTACGGGTAGTTGTTATATTGAAATATGATTACACCACTTACCAAGTCAGGGTCTGATGAACAATGGAACTCCTTAACGGATATTAGTAAATCAACCGTGATTAAATATATTTGCTACTAGTAGTTGGTATTTTACAAAAAACGATACCATCGACCAGATCAGGGTCTGATGATGAGTTCTGGAGATGAACAATGGAACTCCTTAACGGATAGTCGTAAATTGAAAGTGATAAGAAGTAAAATATTTGCTACTGGTAGTTGTTACTTCGCAAAATAACTGCACTATCGATCATGTCAGAGTCTGATGATACGTTCTGGGGTTGATCAATGGAACTCCTTATCGGATGTTTATAAATCAAAGGTAATTCAAAATTTTACTACTGGTAATTTTTACTTTGCAAAATAACTGCAGCATCGAGCGGGTCGGTGAATGAATTCTGAAGATGAATAATGTAACTCCTTAACGGATGGTAGTAAATCGATCGTGAATTAGTATATATGCTACTCGTTAGTTGATACTTTAGCTATTACTTGGCAAAATCTGATATTGGATTTTGGATATGGAGAACGGAACTACTCAAGTGGTAGTTTTTAATTTGCAAAATCTAATATTGGACTTCTGATATGGAGAACCGAACTCATCAACGACTAATAGATAACTATTGGCGGCTACTACAATTGCTTCATTTCTATGTTCTGTTGATAATAAACTTTAAACAAAGAGGAAATTATCTATATACTAGTTTTTGCCCGTGACTTTTAATAAATATCCAACATTCTAAGAAATACAATTTTTGATAATTATTAATACATATTAATCACTAAAAATTCTGAAATAAAATATCTTTTAAAAACCGACTTCAAAAAAGAACTAAAAAGAAAGAAATCATTAACTAAAAATAGGTACCTACTTATTTGCAATAAATAACTAAGTTACTTATTTTTGAAATCGGTGCCAGCACCGCCGAAAAATGGAAATGTTTATATTATATATAAGCCCTTTATGAATCTATTTGGTACTTTAATAACACTAGAAGTTGAAGTTTTAAATTTAATATCCCACCTGAAGATGTTGTAATACAACGAAACCTAGGTCATGGTTAAAGAAATTAAAGAAAGTAGAAATAATACTACATCACGTAGTTTCAATTGTGAAATATCAATTAAGTAAATGAACATTTTCCCGACACATAAATTCTGATTAGTTGGAAATTTACGTTGATAAGTTTACGACTATGACATATTGCTTTTTGTTTATTATAGCTTACGGCACGCTGCTATATTTTTATTTTAAAAACTGTATTATCCATTATTGCACAGCAATGTGCATTTACAATAGTTAAAATGTAAAAAATATTTTGATATATTAATGCATTCTCTTCTGTCTTTAATACGTTTTTCCATTCTCTCCCTATGATGTATTAGTAATGTTCACTACCTGAAATATTGATATGTTATACTCGTGTCGTTGTACAATACTGGATAATATAATCTTTACAATAAAATCGTAATAACGTATTGCAAATCGTAACTTGCAAAACTCATTAATCAGGATAAATTCGTCAAACATCTTTACAAGTGTCGTCAGTCTAAATCACGATTTGAAGAATTCCGTTCACATATTTTGAACAAATAACCAACATATACAGATGTCCCATAAGCCATGAACGAACCAAAATGTAGTGATAGACCAAGCTAAGACTAGGTTACTGACGAAATTTGACCTTAGTAAAAATCTCAGTTTTCGAGTAAAAATCTCAGTGTCGATCTTTTTGGTGCCACGACGATAAATTAAGTCTGATTATAATTTTTTTTATAGGTAAGTAGAATTGAGTAATACACCTTTCCAATCAACTGAAACATTTTATATCAATCATGTTAATCGAAAAATTTCAAAAATCTTTTATAGCATTTTATTATTTTAATTCTCGCATAATTCCGGTTTGCTTTCGATTTATTTCTCGTACACCGTTCCCTTACAATGGCCCTAGAGTAAATGATCAAAGTAGTTGAGATCTGAAGAACGTGGTGGCCACCGGATATTTCCTCCTCGTCTGCCTCTACTTTCCTATCCTCGTGAACCTGGTGGTTGGTTCCTCCGTTGTCAGCCTGGTGGATGGTTTCTCCTCGCCACCAGACTTTTCGTAACAGAATTTTGACTTAAATAATTTATAAATTTGGAAAAGAGTTTTAGGTGACCTTGTCGGATTTTTTCCAAAAATTACAAAATTCAAAATATTTTTTAAACTGCACATAAAGAAACAATACCTATGTGTCGTTCCTCTTAATCGTACATTTGCCCCTAACGTGGCGCCATAGAAAGAAAATATGTTATATATGTTATATTTTCTTTCTATGGCACCCTGACGTGACGCCATAAAAAAGATATGATAAAAAAGCGAACAGCTTTTGCTAAATCTTTGAGTATTTTTAATCATAATTAACCTTAAATTACTTTTGTTAGTTAGATGTCGCACGGGCATTAAAGCCAATAGCAGGCAGTTTCTACAATTGTCATAACGAAAAATAAAAACCTAATTTTTTGAAGAGATTGTTAATTTGTTCCTTATTTTCTAGTTATTTTCTATTTCTAGTCAGTTGCTTTAGTTTCACATGCTATAGTAATGCACAAGTAAAGAAATATTTTGGCTTAACCGTGCTTAAATAGACACCATCATTTTAAAATCATTTTATATTCAGGCATAATCATGTTATTGTACAATTTTCTTATTTCGTATACGAAAAACCTTGAATTAACAAATAATCGATTTCAGTTTATATGTAATGTAACTTGTGACACTCAACATATAAAATCCCACAGGTTTCGTTATATCGCATTGAGGGTTTCGTATCGTATAACGTTTTTGCGTTTGCATTAACATTAACATAGAAATATATACTTATTTTATTCTCAGGAAACTGTAGAGGCCCAATATCCCTGCTAATTTTTATTATGACGATGTAATTAATTTCATTCACAGGGTTTTTGGATATGGTCATGAGAACAGCACAACTTAGTAACAGAGCACGAGTACAGGTGGGTCCGCATGTGTGTATCATTTTGACAGATCCACTCGATTTTGAGGTAGAGTATATATTATTTTATTTTTATTCAAAATTTGTGTACGCAAAACGTATAAATTTAGAGACTAGCATAGTCAAAGAATATAACCGAATAAGAAGAAAAATTATTAGGATCATCGCAAAGTAATATTTTTTAGATCGGTTTTGGCAACACGCATTGAATATGCGTTCGTGGTATCAGTTACAAATTGATTTCATTCGTTTTATAATAATTATCGTGTTTTATAGAAATTGTTTGAAAATAGGAGGAGTAAGTTGGCTAAAAATGCTATGGAAGCGATAATAATATTTATTGGATGATATAAACTTATATGTTTTTTAATTCCTCAGGTCATAGCGACGCATCCAAAATTACAGAATAAAGGTTCGGATTATAACAAATTGCATCCCTGGTTGGGAGAAGGTTTACTCATAAGTTCAGGTAAATATACAATAACTGAAAATATTTATCTGCTATGCATTCATGTTTAGTACACATTATACAAAGACTAACAAGAACTCGTCAAAAGAAGAAATGTTGTCTATCTTTATTAATAAGAGACTAAAAGGAAGGACCGGAACTTTTTATAAATTGTTTGTTTTACGAAATTTCGTACATAATTAGACGTCATAAAGTAATATTTATTATTGTAAATAAAAACTCTGGAAAGATATTTAACACTTAGCCAATCGCCGACCCGAAATGCATTATGTATGATTTTAGTCTCCATACAATTGAACTAATATTTAAACTATAATTAAGTATAATATAACAAGCTCGAAAAAAAACGTTTTAAACTTACACTTTCTGCTCTTAAAAACTAATCAATCGTCTTTGCGTAACACCTTAATACGATTTCATAATAAGTTGTGTTTGTTTATGGAATAAAAGTAATATTTTCTTCAATTCAAGAAATATTTGAAATAAAGATTTAAAGAAGACTAGTCTATATTTGGACTGGGAAAGTTTATTCTCATTAAAATCGAGCGATTCCACCCAATGTCCACCCAAGAAGGCTCGAGAAAGATTTTGTTTGCTATTTTCTATCTCGTATAGAAGAACCTAATATATCTTACCTCTTTCATAGTTTCGGCATCTAATTGAATGACAGTTTTATTAATGCATTAAAAATAAGGGAAGCTTTCAACATATTTTATGATAACTCTATAAAATTATAATGTATAAAAACAAAAGATACCTCGTTATAAATAAAAGTATATTTGAAAACACAGATATGTATATTTTCAAAACTTTTTTAAACAGGTGAAAAATGGAAAAGAAGACGAAGACTGCTTACACCATCCTTTCATTTCAATATCTTAAAAGATTTCTTGCCTATTCTCAATAGAAATTCTAATATTCTGGTGACGTCATTAGAGAAATTAAATCCAAATGAGCCCGTCGATGTTTTGCCGATGATGACGCTATGTGCTCTTGATATTTTAGCAGGTTGGAAGTTTTATTATTTCTAGTGAATAATTTATATTTATTCCACGTTTAATATGTTTGGATTCTATGAGCAATTTTCTTTGTTTCAACTCAATTTATATCTGTTTATATTTTGGTATTTTTTTTCATTTTTACACTTCTAGGTCTACAAATATAAATTTGTAACATTCTTAGTATCATATTTTCAGAAAAGGTTTTATGTGAAACAATCACACATGATACACGATTGTTCGCTTTATAAATTACTATTTAACTGCTTATTCCAATGTTGTTTAGGCCAAATTGAACCGCGATTATGTTTTTATTTTAATTGTTTTATTTATATACTATTTACTTCTTTTATTTTTTATTTGTATTCGATGCAGCAAAGAACTACATTGCCCAATCCGTGAAACAAACTATATGTAATAATTAATTATACATCAGACATTTTTACATATTTCGTTGGTGTGCGTAATTTCTTTTAATTGTTATTTTTATTTAATTGTAAAAGTTTAATGGTCCGACTCAAAAATGTTTATTGTCTGATTTTGCAACAGAAGAAGCTCATTGTAGGGAATATGTAAACATTATAGGGAAGTAAAGTGGTTTAAAACTTATTTCAAAAATTCACGCGGCTCATTTCCAACACCTTTACTTTCATTTTAATTACGCATTAGTTACCCAAACGTTTTTAAAAAATAGTATTTATTTTAGATGTTTATAAATTATATTATGTTGAAAGTTTTATGTCAATGAGGTAAGCCGTTATCATGATAAACCCTAAAAACTTATCAAGCCAACTTTATTCTTATGAAAGTTATATGATTAATACGTTAGGCAGAACGAGAGGAATATGAAAAATAATTTTCCATTAATTTTGTCTATCAAAATAAATGCAAAACGTAGTGTTTACATGCATATATCTGTACATTACTGCGTGCGTGCTTTAAAAAATAATTTTAATTTTGTTTAACTTATTTACTATAAATCAGAATTAAAACTTATTTATTGTAATATAGAATTTATGACATATAAATGGGAATAAGAACTTATTTGATAATTTACCAATTTCATGTTATAAATGATTTAGAAATACGAACTTACTGCATCCAGACTGAATGTTTAACTGGACTACGGCTGACATGAACTGAGAGTCTAAAGTATTAAGTAGTAAGTTTGCCCTGCTGATGTAGTGTATTGTACTGCACTGGGCGAGGTTTATGTCAAATATAAAAATCACAAATTCTGACGCATCTGGAAGCGCGATTTGCCGAGATGTATGAGAACAGACGAGACTATGTGACCATATTAAAGTGGAATACTAGGAAGTAATGCTATGTAAACATAAGGGCTACTAAGTCAGGAATATATCAGCCCAATTGATAAAGATAGAACTTGTAACTTTGTGTAAATTTAAGAAGAATTAGGTATCCTAATTCTAGGAGCTGACACTGAAATATTAACTACATTGGTGTCAGAAAGTGGAGTGTTTTCAGGATCCACGTTGTATTGATTTAGGTTCAGTTCTAACCATGATTATTTTTACATTTGCTTTTATAAATATTACAGTTAATATAGAACACGATGCTACAGAATACGTAAATAGTTATATATGAATTGTACTGATTATATTAAAAAATGTGAGGTTCACGGGCAACGGTGCATTATGTATCAGGTTATATATAGGATACATGCTTGTACGTTGTATTTGGGATTTGTTAAATTATATACTATGGGCAACGGTATATTATGTATGGGTTACGTTCCAATACGTTGTGTTTGGCATTTGTTACATCACATGATACGGGCAACGGTGCGTTATGTATAGGTTACGTATAGACTACATTCTACGTTGTATTTGGGATTTGTTTTATTATATGCTACAGATAACGGTACGTTATGTACATTATTAAATTTAGCTGATAGTGTATTGGATATAAACAATTCATTACTGGAATAGTAGCCTATCATTATAAATACGTTTTTGAAAATAGGATTAAGATCTAAATCTAACATTATGGGTAATCATTGAGAACTGCACAGACATATATATTTTTTAACCAAATCTAGATTGATTTATATTTATATATAATACGAGTTATAAGATAGACCTAGTATCCAAAAAAGAACTTTACGTAATGACAATGAGAATTTTAATAGGTCTTTGAGGTTTCATTTGATATTCGAATGTTGTCGATAGCTCACCCTCTGAAGTACTTATAACGATTTTGCAGTATTTTTATGTGTTCGGGGTAGGTAGTATTAAGGGTAAAGACGAAAATAAAATTGGGGATGTTTGTTTTATCGCCGAATAATAGCTCGTAAGGAGAATGATGTGTCGTTGAATGGTGGGTAATGATGTAGCTAGGTATCGCGGTATATTTGAACCAACGGTCTTGATTTCCAATAATGTTAAATTTTTGTTTTATTCGTTGTTGGTGGAATGGTAGCGTTTTAAAGTATCTTGAGTTTGCAGATGGTATTGATTTGCCCAATAATTATTTAATTTTCAAAAATTTAGAAGTATTTTTAAAAAATCCGATGAAAAATTTGTCCCAGTGAGAATAATTTTAGATATACCAAATAAAGATATAAAATATATTAGCTGTCACTGATATTTTGAAGAACAGTGCTTTCAATAGCGCAAGCTATTGAAAACTTACACAAGGTCGTCTTATAACGGCAGAATATATTAAAGTTTTGTATCTATAGATTCAAATAAAGTCTTAGAACATCAAGAGCTATTTATGGAAGTGAGTTGGTAGACGTGATTTTAATTTAGATAATCATTATGTTCAGTTATAAAGGTATAAAGTTGTAAATTTTGGTTACACCATTTTTAAAATTTAATATACTGAGTAAATTATTAACATCGTGAGAATTAGAAAAATGTTGACGTATGAAAGGTTTGGAAATGGAACTGTTGTGTCATCATCTCTATTATTGGTTTCGAAAAGTATAGGTCTAGAAACTCACGGTATAATGCAAGATAGCATCGGCTACAGATTTCTATTTTACTTTTCGATAAACTCTTCTATATTCAAATTATTCTAATTTTAGGTACCCACGTTGAAATGTACTACTAAGATCTTTTAACATATATAGACATTCTAGTTGGCGGTGGTTGGTAACTATGTCGAATATCCGGCCAAACAGATGACATTTTTACATCGAAATATAATAGCTAATATTTCATTTTTAGTTATGCTTAATTTACATTAATTTTTGTTGAGTGTGAGAGACGTATATGGATTCAGTTGATCTTTGGCAATTTCACTTTGGAAAAGAATTGCGCAGATCATGTATTTTAAAGTATTATAAAATGATATGAAAGGTTTAGTTACATCGAATGATCTAATTAGGAAGTAATGGCTACTTTAAAGACTTTTGTTCTTCTTTATTCTGGCTAAATGTTAATCCATATACTATTTTTTCCCTTTTATACATCGCAGCACCCTTTTAACTGCTAGTCAATGTTGCAGTTCTGGTTTATTGTTGAAGATAATCAATAGATTTAATATGAAATATATATAACATCTCGTGCCTTATGATAAATAAACAAGCTTCCAATAGCTTCTTGATATAGTATTTTTTTCCTATGTTAATTAATTTTGTAGTATGGTTACATGGTGAACAACCTGAATTACAATGAGTCATTTTGGATCTCTGCGGAATTCTTTCAATAAAGGTGGTCTGATCAACACTAAGCTTACTTCTATCCAAATTTTATTTTATCCTCCAATCAATAAAATGATGAAATTCTTCATATTAAATTGGCGTCTGAGCTGATATTTGATTTCTTCTCCTTTTTGAAGGTTATTTAAAAGAAATAGTAAGTCATAAATATAGATTAATATAAACAAAATATTTTCGTTATAAATATTTTAGTATATACAAGGACCCACAGATGAGCTTTTCAACTTCGGCTCCTTAACACGGATGTATGTTCCAAATTCCACTGACAGCTCGCCTATTTCAATCCATAAATGGATTTATTCAACTTACATACTTCATCTACATATTCATAAGTTGTGGTTGTGTCATAAATATTTCAGCGTCTATGTCCTCTTGTAGAAGTGAAGTAACAGCATATATTTTTCAATATATAAATATTGCTTTATGTTGCAATTAAAGCTGACCATCAGCATCAACTTTAGTTTTATATACCCGTTTGTAAGAGATTGCCCTCTTATTTTCTGGAAGAGTTATTAATATCCACGTGTCATTTAGAAAGAGGGACTCATGTTCACTAATCACGGCATTTCTCCATTTGTTTGCATTTGGGCCTGAAATCGCTTCTTCAAAAGACTCAAGTCCCTTCACTAATATAGCTAATGCTTGTAATGGACTGCTCATGTTCTCTTCATGTCAAAGAAATGTAGTAGTTTTATTTCTCGGCCTCAATGTCCTATTGCTACATGTTATGTTACCAACCACAGTATAAAGCTTGTAGTCATCATCACTATGATCATCAGAGTAGTAGCTTTCACCAGTATCATTGACTATGGTATTTTCGAAATTTGGTACCTCTATATCAGATTCAAGTTCATTAACATCTTCAAATATGGCTCGTCAGTCGACATTTGTTGCTGCAACTCAAATAGTAGCATTATTATTGTTTTAACTGTATGTTCAAGAAAAATTATATCACTATTTTTGTATACACTAATGTAGTTTGATGTTATATACTCGACCTTTTGAAAAACAATATAAAATGATTGTTAATATATTTCCTTTCATTATCTGTGCGTAATAATTTAATCGTTTCCTTAGTTTCATTTTCTGCTAGTTTCTTAAATTTTGTAAATCAATCTTAAGCATCAGATTTATTTTTAAGACTGTAAACAAAAACTTTTCTGCTAAAGTCGTCCATAAAATAATATAATATTTAGCACCACCAATAGAACTTGTCTCCATTAGACCACACAAATCGAAGTGAATTAATTTGAGTAGTTTTTAAGCTGTAGTGCCAATGCTTTTGAATGGTTAGCTACTCATGTTACCTTCCATGTAAGTCGTACATAATTGGTTACCTTTTTTTCAGTGCGACCCCTATGGTATTATTTGGTATTTTCTGCACATCCGTGAAGTTCAAATGATCCATTTGCTGAACTCAACTTAACTTCAAAGCCATTTTTTACCATCCAACTTTCAGAAAGCAAATTAGTTGTCAATATGGGCAAATATAAAACATTTTTAACATATTGTATACTACTTTTATGTTGAATTACTGTAGAAGGAAATATATTCTTCACATGCTTTTTGTCTCTCTATATGTGCACTGATGCTCCAGAATTAACGTACCAGCGGTTCTCATCCATTAGTGTAGAAGCTGAAAAACAACGTAATAAGCGTTATTTTTGTATTATTAGAATTCGACTCGCCTTTCTTTTTATTCTTAAAATAACAATTTTTAGTGAAACGAGCTAACTCGTTACAATTGTAACATCGTGGGCTTTTTGTGACTTTTTTATCTTGGAAATTACAGACCAGTCAAGTTTCCAACTGTTCCCGTTGATATCAGAGATATATATATTTGGTTACAAAATGTTAATATAAAATATATTGCTAAACTAACAACTATACGTTACAGACAGTTTTACTAATTATAATTTAACAACCTTCGTCGTACACATAGAACTCAAAAGTAGAATATTATATAATACTGCATGAAATTTCATACTTCCAAAACAACCAAAATTTCATACTTCCAAAAAAAAGGAATAATCAACCAAACCGTATGTTTACACTAACGGGGCCCTATACTCGTAGGCGATATTAGCGGCATCATAATAAAGTGGAAGCGGGAAATGTACATCTACATTTAATCCTGCCCGAACAAGCCCACACACGGGGACACGGACCGTTCACCGACCTTCGCGTATAACATTAATTGAACACTGGGCCGAATTACGATTCTTTAATATAGTTAAAATAATTTATTTACGCGGATTGTTTTGTACGTAACTTGCTTTGCATATCAATAGGTGGCGTTGGCGTCATATGTGATAATAATCATAAAGTTTCCTTCCAATCGATAAAGACTCTGTGGTCACAAGTCGCTCTGTTATTGATTCGTTACTTGGTAATTGCTTGAACTAAAATATTTTCAATAACAGTTAAAGATGGATGCAGAACTTATGATGTGATTTTATTGTCTTTTAAGAATGGAACGAATTTATTTTATTAGAACAATAACCAGTTGATAAATTAGCGGCCGTGAGAGTGTTTGCTGTATGAACCAAATACTGCTATCTCAAATATATATAATATTTATCTAGGAAAAATTTACTCTCGATAAATTTTTGGGGGCTTTATTTTCTTATGGTTCTTTTATTTTGTAATTCACAATTGTAATCTCATTTGTGTCACATTGTAATTTCTTTACCCAATAAGCCTTTCAAATCTGGTATAAGGTTTATGGTTGTTGACGGCTAATATTCTTATGTGTATAATTTTGAGATGTACATATATTCGCAACCTGATAATCAATTCTTCAAGTTAAATAAAATTTCGGATGTGATTTACATAATTTTAGAGACACCGAATAATATGGACTATAATGTAGTAATGAACATTCATTCCATGAAACTAGTCCGAAAATTTTAAAAAATTTAAATGAATATTGTAGCTAATTTGAAAGGATTTAAATTTAATATACACCCAAAAGGTTTCATCGGTACACATTACGAAATACACACCTCCCTATTTAACTTCTAAAAGAACCCTACTGTAGAAATCTATGTACCAAAAAATAAAAAGTTTTTACCTTACTACCCTAACGCAAAATGGCGAAACACATGGTCTTTCAACTGGTGAAGCACATAAAACTTAAGATATTTCTTTCTACAATCACACTACGTACGATATAAACATTGTAAATAAAACGTACTAACAATAAGGTGTTTCCTGTAACAACCAACGACGGCCAATGTCCTCAATCTGTGTTCTGTGGGATCGCTACCTTGATTACCAACGAAATAAACAATCCTAATAAAAAAAAATCAGCGAATTTTTTTTGCAATACATCCGTTTAGTTTTGAAAAAATTATTTACAGAGGACTACTCAGAAAAATATGCTGATGTAAATAAAAATGAACTGTTTTTAGATCTACCCCAGAGGGTAGATATCCAAGAATAGGTAAAAGTGAACTTTTCAGCAGAGTTCGAGATCGGTGCACTCGTAAAGCCTGTATATGATGTTCCAAATGAATTTGTACTGACCATTTGATCACACGTGGTCAAAAATTATTCAAATCTATTATTTTTAATTTTCTTGTTTAAGAATAATAAAAAAATATTTATGAAAATTTTTTTTGCGTTATGTGATAAAAATAAGCTTCATTTTTTATAATTACTGATGTCGTTTTATTCACCTCTCGAAACAATGAATAACATTATATTTTTAAGATACGCTTCCTAAATTAATCTTCTCGTGTACCAAATTAGCGTGTGAGCACTCCAATATGATCTTACTTAAATAAACTGATAACAAATCATTTTTTTTCGCAGAATCGGCAATCAGGAATATGTGAAAGCAGTAAAAGAGTAAGTTTATTTCGCAGAATACTGTTTAAATGAAAAGCTGCAGAAATTACGTAATTCGAGTTTTAGCACAATGTTAAATAACTCAGTTTAGATATTTTCAGTTGCACAATTTTATTTTAATGATAGAGAAATAAACATTTTGTTACATACGTTCAGTATACTTTATTGAATTGATTTACGGCATTATAGGAAGTAAAGAAAACTCATTTGCGAGAAGATGATCTTTAATTTTATCTATACAATTTGTTGCCCTTTTTGAAACAGTTTTAACAATGACTTACCAAAATTTACACAAAAAATGTCACATATACTATTATGTCTCAATGTATCCGTACATCATCGTAATATTTTATGCATGGTGCCATTCTCTTTAACTTATATTGGAAAAAAAACAAATAAACTGGCAGATAATTACAATTAATATGATAACTTGTTTATTTTGCTATTAATTATTTCTTATATTTATAGTTACTATAATTATAATTGTTTATTATTATTCATCTAAATCAGAGAAGAAAATGCTCAAAGAAAGCAAATTGTAACCGTGAGTGAAATAACATTTAATGTTTAGGTTCTTACAAAAATAACTATAATTTCTTTCATACTGGTCATCAGAAGAATAACTTATAGAGGAAAACTTAATTAAACGTTAACATCTTAGGCATTGACATAAGGATCTTAAAAAAAATATACAGAAAAACAAAAAGTTCCACAAAAGTTTGTATTTCTCGAAAAACTAGTAGATGAATTTAATGTAACTTTGTTTTCATTTTTTTATATGTGATCACATTCTTTTTATTAAGGATTTAGCAAAATTTTTTGGAGGAATTAACAAAAATAATTTTGTATCCTCTTGCTATGGTTATGTTTCACTAAAGATTTTTTTCATAAATATCAGTGTACACAAAGGTCAATTCTATAGTTTCGGTATATGTATAGACAGATCTAGAAAATAAAGTGCAGCACAACCAAATTTGCACAGGCATAAGTTAAATAAAAAAAAACAATTAAATTTAAAATAGTGACGACGGATTCCAATTTTAAATAAATTCAGGAAACAAAGTAAGATTATAACGAATACATACAACATCGAAACATTTTATGTCCGGAAGACGATCAAAAATTATATCTGGCCTCCTGTGTTTTCCCACATTCGGGTTGCTTATTCAAACCCCTATCCGTCCCACACTACCCCACACTTCATCTCTGGCCACTCACGTTTCGCCAATGTATATTCGGGTGGAATATTTCTTTGCGCGTTTTAACATCTTCGTATCGCTCTCTATTGATGTATAGTGTCGTCGTAACGGTAGTGATCACAAGGCATAGGACCTTTGGTGACGCGGCGCACCACGGGGACACGGGTTCGATTCCCGGCGGAACTGGACTGGTGTTCTGATTGGCTGTAAGAGACCGCTCACGTAGCAATGAATCCGCCATATGTATCAATTAGATACATTAAAGTAGATAAATAAATAAATAAATATAGTTTGCCCATGTACAATATACACTTGTGTACTTACTACACATTGGTAGCTAGGCATTTCTTTTTGTTTTTGTTATAAAGCATATACGAACAAATTTTTGAAAATAATAACTTTGAAACCCTTTCATACTAAATAAACCGATTGCAAAAGTAAATACTAATCCAAGTTAACCTCTATATTTTTATAAAAAAACTCCATCCAAATTGGATCATTAGTATTTACGTTATCGGTGCACAAACAAAACACACAGACAAAAATATAGAGAAATTTCAAAAACAATATTTTTTTGTTTCTTTATTTAAAATATGTCTTATAAATCCATTTTCCAAGATATATTAAATATACAGACGGGTCAATCTGTTAGTTTTTTCACACGCATGTATGGTGTACAAGTCTGAAATTATTTATGAGTCTATCGCCGCTACTTCCGGAAATCAATTGTTTCCCATACAACGGTATTGGTAGAATCTTCGTACGTGTATATTTATATTGGTAAATAAAGATTTATTAATTTATATTTGACATTTGCTTTCATTTGTTAAAAATTATAAAATTAACAGCATAAACTGATGAAAAGAGAGAAAAATTAATATATTGTCGAATCTTTGACAAAAGAATCATAAATGAAATTGTATGAAATATAACGAAAGAAATTATTCTAATATATTATGTATATACCTTTACATTTGTGTTTGTGGATATATGGATTAAATAAATACAAATAAATAAACCAAATAAACAAATTCCTTAGATACTCTCCACACTTGCTATTATGAACTTCATTTATCACAACAAACGCAAGAGTACCAGTCGCAAGTCAAACCTCGCCGCGAAAGGTTGTGTCTACATCGCTCTGTTCGCGCTTGTAATATTTTATTTTACATTTATCGTCGTATTCATTTCATTCGTTGCGAATGAAAACGACTTTCATTATTATAATTAATAAATATTCGTGATTCCTTTTATTTTGGTTATTTATGGTCTCCATTGTTTATTAGTTTAGTTTTGTAATTACTCTATCCGTTAAATAACGCTCAATTCAAAACCCATATTTGAAACTGCTCATCGCAATTCAAACATTGCACAGTATTATTGAAATATGTTACAACGTGATGATCAAAATTCACTCATAATGGCAAAAAATAAAGTCCAATACTTTTAGGTTTTACTTTGTTTTTGTCAGTACCCGTTTAGTCCGTCAGCACAAGTTTTTTAGGTTTCCCTACCTCAAAGTGAAAAATGGAAGCATTCAGCAAGGAGGAAGATACATGTTAGTAATCCATACATTCCTCTCTAGCTTTGTTAAAATGTTCTTATAGGAATTTAACAAGCAGTCAATAAAGTAGTCAAATTTTTTTTTATTTAATTATCATTAGGGGCATGGTTGGAAATACCTTGTTATAGAAAATTACAGAAAAATTAACGATTATCCTAGATGTTACAATTTTTTGAAATATGTCCCATGTTTCCAAGCCTTGTCAAATATATAGCAAGCAATATATTTACGGCATGAAAAATTAATATTTGTAATGTCTATGTACCCTTAAATGTTTATAAGTGCTTAAATTAATACGAACCCTCCTAGTATAAATTTCCCTCGCACTTGGTAGGTTCTACTCTTACTTTCGAATTGTACTCACACTTTTTTTTATAAATACCGAAGATACATGGGTTAACATACAAGCACAAAATGATATATTTTAATGTACGACTTATGCGACTAAACTATTATTATCTGCGGTGTTAGGTACGTCAAATTTAATCAGTAAATAATATGGCAAGTACGTACTTTGTGCAATAATTGAAGATTCCTTGAAGATCAATTATTTTAACAAAATCACACAATTATTTGAAACCTGTGTACGACGTTTAATAAAAAAAAACTCGTTTAAATGTACAAATTATGGTAGAAATATTTGAAAGCGATGAGAAATTTGGCAAAACAAAAAATTGAAAGAAATTTGTTCATTTTTATAAAGAATATTTACTTCTAGATTTAATTAAATCACGGCAACCTAGGTTAATGGGAATAAGGAATCCACAATATATCCTGGATTCTCTGAATAGTAAGAATGAAAGTGCGATTTAAAATATGATATCAGTGAGGATCACGTTCTCTTTAACAGCTATAATTTATATATCCTAACTTGTAGTATTTTTCCTATATAGCCTGTTATAATTGCCTCTAATAATTGATATGACTATTGCAAAGACCTGCTTTTCGAAGCATTCCATTTTCCAATCTCGAGTATTTTGGGATGTTTTATGTTAAAGTAATAAAAATTAACTGTTACAAAAGCCGTACTGTGACTATAAAGGTTTTGTGTTTATCCTCCATGTAACTGAAGAATAATCAAGATGTAGTCGAATATTTTAAACTTGGTGGAAAGGAAAAATCGTCAATCTTTTTTTAATTGTGTGCCTCAAACACTTCATCTGGGATCTACCTTTGACATACTGACGCGTATATTATTATAACGTTGTTATATAGTAAATGTAAAAAGTAGTTTGATAATGATACGAAGTGGAATCTTGCATGTTGTTATTAAAGAAATAAATAACACCAAAGTACCAAGATTATATTATCCACTATGATATTAGTATATCGGCCCTCTACATAGATACAGGTGACAGCAGGCTATTTTGCAGGCCATCGGGCAACCGCGAAATTTCGCGTTGACATTTATGTTGAAGGAAGTAATTCTAAGCCTGTGATTGGTTCTTAATTCATGTACTCGGTTTAATATATGGTTCTTAAAAGAATAACATTCCATTTTACACATTTCGTCATTATTATTTTTTCATATATACCAAATTTTTATGAAATGTTTTTTGAAATAATTTAGAAATATGAAAATGCCATTTGAAAGAAATTTCTTTTTATCATATTCATAATTATATTATATTGATAATATTTACATTGGCTATACGTAAAACAAATAGCAATGTCATTTGGAGTAGTTCATAAATTGTCAGCCCAGTTAATTTATTTTACATTATTGATAAAATTTGATTACACGATAGATATTTTGTTTCAAACGGGGATGAAATTAAAGGCAGTTAGAAAGTAATATAGTTTTTCTTTGTATTAAAATAAGAAAAAACTCATTAAATCAAAAGGAAGTTTGGAAAGCTTTTATACCTGCACATAAATATGATTGACTTTTTTCAGGATGACTACAATAATGATACAAAAAATAGCAGGGCTTACGTATACTTTTGATTTCGTATTCAAAATGCTGCCGATTTATAAAGTTTATAAGAAGCATTTAAAAACGTTACACAGTTTGACTCGAGGTATAATAAAAAAGAGGCGAGAAGCTATAGAGAAAGAAAAACAGGAAAGCTCAAATTCCAGCGGGGTCATCAATTACCCCGCATAAATAAAAATTATTACATATACATTTTAGGAAAGCTGAATTCATTCAAATTTTTTTCACGCACATTTTTGAAAATTTTTTATTATGATTGAATATATTTGATATCTTTTTAGTCCAGTGTGTAGGACAACACGATAATGTAGAAATGTTGAATTATCTTCATTTATTTTGTAGACTTCTAAATTACTTTAAGTTAATTTATTGTTTCTTGTCATTCAATAGCTTAACAAGAGAAACTCGAGCAACAACGCAGTTCTTTTTTAATCCATTCATGGGAAATATAATATAGTGGTGTATTTTGTTCAAAATCAATTAAAATACATAGGCATCATTATCACTTAACTTGCAAGAATATTGAACTGAAATATACTCACAACTACTAATGTCAAGTAGATGCTACGTCGGTTCTAGGAAGCAATTTTAATCAATATTCTGCATAATTTCAATATTTATTAAAATTCTATTAGACGCGTTACCCCATATGGAATGAATGTTGGATTTTAATCACAGCTGATAAAAAAATGGAACAAAACATATTGCAAATTATTTTCGAAGCTGTGACAATTATTTTATTACTACAAACTTTTTTTGATATGCCTCAAGTGTATGGTTTTTTTAATAGTATTTAATTTTTTAATAGTGTATGTTTTTTTAATAATACTTCATCTTTAATATTGTGTCTCTTGACCCTTTGTTTATAAAATACATGGTTAGGGAATACTTAATATATATATATATATATATATATATATATATATATATATATATATATATAGATAGATATATATATATATAAATATATAATTCAATTTATTTTTTCTGAAACGCTGTTCCCACTTCATTCGCTCATATAATATTTCATTTACTAACTACTTATTTGATATTAATGTATTTCTTTTTACATTTATTGACAAGCTATTATTTTTTAAACAATTTCGTTAAATCTTTTTTCTTTTCTTCTAAAAGCAAGCGTTATTCACTCACTTTATATGACAATATCAATTTTATAATTTGTGTAATTAGTGTTTGAAGAAGGAGATGAAAATAAAAATGGTAGGTACATATAAAAATCCTATTCAGGTGTGATATCGAGCAAGCTGGTGTGGTTTTGGTAGTATTAGTTGTTTCATAATTTTGTTAACGTGCTTTATATTTATCGAATACATTTCAGGAACCATAAAGAGGAAATCATTCTTGGATACGCTCATAAAAGCGGAAGAGGTTGGCCACAAGTTAAGTGATGAAGATATAGCAGAAGAAGTTGACACGTTCATGTTTGCGGTAATTGGTTTAAATCTATGTAGTTTCAATCTAAATGCCACTTATTTTTATGTATTAATTAATAATTCAATTATATAATCATAAACATTTCTCACGTTCTGCACGGTATCTCTATATTTTAACTTCTTATTCTTGTAAATTCCATTTTACACACTTCCCATATTTTATATTTCTTATATTCCCAAGGAGAAATGAAACTGTTAAAATATCACTTTTCCGTCCATCTGTCTGCCAGCTAAAAACATGAAAAATCATTACCTTTTCCCATATAATTTACTAATAAAATAGAGAATGTAAGTCGCATTCACAATTTACAGTAGGGTTTCATTTTTATAGTCTGTTGAATGAATGTATCTACATCAGGTTACGTTCGCAAATTTCCACTCATTAATTGGTGATTTACCTGCGTATCTCAAAAGAGGGAGCGACCTCGGGTAACGGTTGGAAAATAAATTTAAATAATGTAGTTCAGAGAATTTAATTACCTTTCGCATGGGTAAAATAAAGTGCATTACTGTATTTTGAAGTACGGTTAGCAATCCCATATAAAACGTCAATAAATATAAGAGTTTTAGTCTTTTAATATTTGAAAATATAATTTTAAAAAGTGTATGGATTACAATAATATTTTTATTAAGGCTATTTTAGAAACGATTTATGTAAGGCGTTTAAAGATCTTTCAAAAACTGAAATAATATTATTAACCTTTCAGGTATTCAGACAATTTTACGAAACTCAGTATTTACAGTAAGAACTTATGTTTCAATAAAAGTATACTAGATATATACTTTTTTTGTGATGGGAATTGTGGGGAATATCCCACAATTGTGGGAAATGTCCCAGAATTTTTTAAAGAAAAAGTTTCTCGACGAGTTTTTATCAAAAACGGGATATTTTTAGGGCAGCCGGGCTTAATAAGAAAAACGAAACCTTTATAAAATCCCTTACTGTTTGTCTGTCCATCTGTCGTAGTAATAGACTTATAAACCTACCAAATATTCCAATAACATATATTCAAAAATATTTGTTCGAAAATTTTAAGGAAGCAAAGCAACCATTCGAAATTTTCTTTTAATTCCATGTATAGTGTGAGATATAATTTAAAAGGGTTGATAATAAGGGTTCTAAAAATTTAAGTGAATGAAAAAAAATGAAAAACATATTTTTCCGACTTTATTATCCGAAACTACTAAATCGCAAGGGATGAAAAAATACTGTAATTATGCACCCTTAAATATTAACACGTACCTAGATATATACGGCACCCCATAGTTCGAGTTCTTCTCGTGCTTGACAGGTTTTTATATTGCTAATTGATGTTAGCGATAAAACATTGAAAACTAACTTTTTTGAACTGGTTTCTCTCTTTTTAACAATCTATATCTCAAAAAGACGAACCCCTTATTGTTCGTTTGCTCGTCTGTCTACCAAGACCGTTTTTCCTTCGAAATGCCTAGAAGTATGAAGTTAATATGAAACACTGAGTTCTGTACCCCCATAGTACTGTAGACAGTCACGCTTCTAAATTAATGCAATAAAAATATATGGGTTTTGTTACAGACTTTTCCGTTGATCTCGTATATTGAAATTTGCTACGAAGAAAAATTTCACACTCGTAGCACAAGTAAAGCTGAAAGTTCGCAAGCAAAAATATTAATTTATAATTTCATGTGGAACTATTACATAACAAGTGCCTTTTTTTTCGTTTTCAACTAAGCCAAGGAATTGTATGCTATTGAAGGCCACTTATCTGTTATTAATTTAATAACTGATAAATAATAATTTAATGCCTATTTTATTCTGCCATATACCACTAGGACCAAAATCTGAATTTTCGAAATTATTGACATGAAAGTTTGTTATCTTAATTTTTCGCAATAGCCATTCAAACCTGTACATCAATTTTGCGGGGTAATATTGATCTTAAATTGGATAACAAAACCTTGGCGAAGGAATTTTATTTATAGAGGGATCACCTGATTTGTATAATAACGATTATAAGAAGCTTCTTTCAAATTAAATCGAATTTGAATCAATGTAGTTATTTTTGATATAACAAATTCAATGACAAAAATAATAACCAAATGCACTTAATAGCCAAATGTGAAGACTAGTTCTTTATAAGTATTTATTTCAAACGTATGTGTCGAATCTTCAGAATTACTGAAAAGAAACAAGGCCTGTTTCTTTACTGAAATTCTAATAAATTGGCAATCTGAGTTAATAAAATAAAATTATTTAGGTAATTATTTTCTATAATTTATAAAGAATAAAATAATAAGATATAGGAAAGTAGAGAATAAGTAGTAAATTTGAAAGTGTCTTACACCTCAATGTCTCCCGTGCCAATTATTTACAAACCTGTTATGGCAGTAAAAATGCAATTTTTTCTTAAATTAGTGGTTTCCGAGCTCTGCTACTAGTATTTTAAGTTGCGATAAATAGAATTATAGTTCATTCAATTTCAAGATGGAATGTTTACGAAAATATCGTTGGCACAAATATAATATTCGATCAGCTGACGACTATTTATAGAATTCATTGAATTATTCCCGGAGTATTATTAAAGTATATACATAATCAAAATATTAACTGCAGAAACGTTCACTATGAAAATTGTTCTAAATGCAAGTATTACACTATTATTTTATTGATACGAATCCTAAAATTTTACACAGTACAAAATGGATAACCGTCCATTTTTTGCGAAATAGTCAGGTGTTTCAAACATTTTGTGAAAATAATCAAAATCTCGACGCTGTAAAATTTAGCGCCATTTATGAATTTGTTATGCTATTCATTAATTTTATAACGCGTTAGAGTTAGATACCTTACCTTATATACAGATATGGTTATGGTATATTTGGCGTATAGATAATTAAACAAACATTATGACATATCTCATTTTCTCTTCAAGTAAGTGCTGATACTAAAATATTTTCCATTGTAGCCTACAAATTGTATACGTACTTTAAGATAATGTTTTTGTAATAACTGAGCTTTTACTCTTATTTCGATGTCTAGTTTCGATGATTATTCTTAATATTAGACATATTTACATCAAAAACATTAACAAAGCTTTAATGTTAATATCCATTATGAGTTGGCCGCTCATATAAGGATAAGATGGCCACTTAATTACCGGGTCATTTTTCATCTTCCTTTGCATTTTTCGTTCCTTTCTTCTGTTTTCTCTTGAAAGTTTTTCTTTTCCGTTTCATGTTTCCTCCTTTTCTTGCCACAAGGATTGCAGAATTGTTTAATGGAATACAATTTACATGCGGCCATAATTTACAAATAATTTATTGTAGCTAATACTCTATTTTTTCAGTCTCGTAGTAATTTTCACCGCATTCCACGCATCATATATATTATCTTCGGGACCGGAATTTTCACCGGCTAATTCAATCGTTTCTTCTTCCTCAGAACTTGAATGTGCTCTATTTGTTTAAAATTTTACTAACGTGTAAGTTAGTATTGTATTACTGGACATGAAGATGTAGAAAAAAATTATTGAATATTTCAGAAAGTATAGAAATTCCCGCAGGCGTTACGCTGTCAGTAAGTATTATATCTGTTAATCGAAAAACTGTAATTCAAGCATCCCCTGAAATTCATACGTGAAAGATTCAGCACTGAAGAAATACCAAAACGACACGCTTTCAGTTCCATACCCTTCAGCGTTGGTCAAAAGAATTGCATAGGTATGAGATCGTTTAAAATTTCACAATTTTTTCTTTAAGTACTATCGCATCGAAAAATATGGACGTCATGAACAGGTGTGTGTGCGCGTGTATACACACACACACACACACACACATAAATATATATATATATATATATATATATATATATATATATATATATCATCATCATCATCATATATATTAATACGCTAAGGTTAAGATGTTACACTCCCTTTTTAGAAAAAACCTCACAACTAATCCACATAAATTATATATCATTTTATAGATAATTGCTTGCTCTACCGGCATCCACAAATAAAAAATTTATTATTGCTATTGTTTTTGCAAATTAATTAAGTATTAAAATTATATACACAAAACAGCAATGCTGCCATCTAACGGCTCAACGTCAATATGATTGACGGTCGGTAAAATTTTTGTTTAATTTCAAATCCACTCACGTATAATTAAAGTGGCGCTTTAGCTCAATGCTTTTGATACTTGCGCCTCTATATGTCAATTTTAGTAAAATATTTGTTTGATCTGTCATTTGAGCTTCATAATGGAATAAATAATGCGAAGACTTCGCACGGGTCACGCTAGTATATATATATATATGTATGTATGTATGTATATGTATATATATACATATATATACTTATATATATATATATATATATATATATATATATATATATTTATTTATCCTGTCAATTAAGACGTGCTGGTCCTTATAATGTTTTCTTCGCTTTATTTCGTGAAAATCATTCTTGTGAAGTTATTTAATAAAACATTTTTGGAATGAACTAATAATAAATTTATCGTTAATTTCGAAAATTAAATAAAGTATGTTTCACAATATATTTAGTTGTCGATTTTTGTTTCAGGCCATTGCTACGCTACAATGGAGCTAAAATGTTTGCTTTCGACATGCGTAAGATACTTGGTGTTTTCTCCTGGAGATGAAGAATTACAACTAGGCAGTGATTTATTACTGAAAAGTATGAACGGAATCAAACTAAGAATTCGCAAAAGATAAGCCACATAAGTACATTCATTGTAAGCAGGTTACATATAGGCACACACATGAACATATATATTTATGCTTGCCTGTATGTTTGTGGGGGTATGTCCTTAGACATGCATGAGAGGTGATTTAAAAGTAATGATAGCGAATAAGTGAAACAACATATACGGTTGAAATTTCAAATAAATTGTATCACATGATCTCCTAATAAATTTATGGTTTAGTCAATCTTCTTTCCAAAGCTCCAACATCGTTTTTAAGGAAGGTTTTTCTTCTTTCCAAAGCTCCAATAAAATTTTTTTGTAAGGAAAGTATACTATTGGCCAACAGAATAATACTAGATTTTGACATAACCAATATTAAATTTTACATATTTACTAACATTATGGGCCGCTTTGGCAATACTCTTTTTCAATTTATGAAATCAAATATCAATTTATAAAAATAAGTATTATATTACTAAATAAGTTTAAGAAAATTATATTGGGGTTTTCCCCATTTTCGTTTTATTTCTTCGATAGCTGATACGCAAATGACTCTTACTAATTACATCGGAATTATATGACCTCTACAATGTCACCTAGTTAAGTATAAGAAGAAATAATAGACATGTTGCAAATACCCGTTTATATATTTTATAATTTATATTTATAAATCGTTCTTCGTTATTTTATTAGGAAACCATCAGCGCAACCTTCGATTTAGTTATATAGAATACAATAATTAATATTTAAATGCTTTGGAATTGGTACATAAGATGAAATTAATTGTAATGTTTATGATTTAATATTAAAATATGTGTCAAACATATTACTTCAGTAACTTATTTATTATAAAGCTATAACTAAATAACAAAACAGAAACTTTTAATTTAAAACCCGAAATTGCAATATTTTACACTTTTTTCATAGAATTCACACTCTGATGTAAAAGCAATGAAATAAATATTTTGATAAAATTTGTGGTGTAACTCTGATGTAAATTTTAGAATACTTTATGTATGTGCAAAATTTATCAGAAGTGATAAACGTATATGTATCAATTATTATTTTATATTAAGATTATTGAAATAGTCTATTTAAAAAACAATTTTGGATAGAAAAAATGAAAACCTGCATGAACAATTCTGTTGAAAACGGAAAAAAGGAAGTATCCGAATATGGGTATTAAACAAAATTATTTTTTTATTACCGGAAATGCCTTCTAGGAATTGGTATGTATCCACAGTTTCTTGCATTTGAATCAATTTAACACTATAAATGTAACTTAACCTGATATGAGCGATACGAAAGTAATTACTTATTTAGGTATTACTTTTGCTTGATATTTTGCATCACATTTTCATTTAACTATGTTTTATCTTACATCACCGTGTTATTTCATTTGAAAATAATAATATAAATTGCCGATAATGGATTCCGTTGATCTAAATATTTTTTTTATTTAGATGCACAATTTCGAGAATGCTTAGTTTGAAGAACAAGATTAATTTTGCTGCGAAATTTATTGTCAGTGTAGGTAAAGAATTTAATGAAATGCTTGAACGGATTTTTTTTTTCAGCACTTTTCAAGATTTTCAGCAAATATTAATAGTTTGACATAAAAAAAAGAATTTTTACTAAAAATTCACTCTGATTAAAAAAAAATATTAGTTTTTTGAAAAAAAATATGAAATTTTTGGATAATAGGTTTTGAACAATTTTTGTCAAATTTAAACATAATATTGCAAAAAGGCACTCATTTAGATTTTAAGTTGGTTTCTCACGTAATCTCCGGATTAGTTACGCACGTAGTTTAAAATTGTAATTCACAAAACACTTACTTTACGCTTATATTTAATTATACATCTATATTTACGGAAGAGGAAAAAGAGTAAAATTTGATAAGGTAAAATTGGACAAAAACTTTCATTACAATTTTACCACGAGAGGCGTTATGACATGTCCAGGAGTGCTGAAAATGCTCCTTTCACTTAAGATATAAATTTGTTTAGACTCATGGCCAGTGTATTCAAGACAACTAGACGAGTATGGGTGTAAGACAAATAGACGAGTATGGGTGTAAAAGATATAAATTTATTTAGACTCATGGCCAGTGTATTCAAGACAACTAGACAAGTAACGCCGGTTTATTCAAGATAACTGGACGAGTATGGGTGTAAAACAGTCAGTTAACAGAATGGTTGTTATATGAATATATTCCTATTAAGTTATATAGCTGAAATTTCCGTATTTCATTATAAATCAATAATTCATTATTTACGTTGACAAGTTATGCTTGACCTCGGAAAGATTCTTAATAGTTATAAACTTTAAATGCATGCTATGATCCTTTTTTAAAAGCTCAAATAAGCAATAAACATCTGATATATTTAGTAGAGACAGTTACAGATACAGTTTCTTTAAATACACTTACAAATTTTAATGATAAATTAATTTCAATTCATTTAATTTTATGACGTAAATTATTGCAAATTAAAATAATAATATTCGCACGAAGCCCAATTAATTAAATGTAATTTTAGATTAAATTTAAAAAATGTACAATGAAACGAGTACCAAAACAAAAGTGAAGTGCTCATTTGTTATAATGTACCTGATCGTGGAAACGTTGAGTGCAAACAACAGATAAGTGGGTTACGGTGCATGATTAAAAACCCTTGTTTTAAAAAGCCCGAAGCTGGGCCCTTTAGAAGCTTATAAATAACGTACTTTATGCACTGGATGGACGTAATTTATGGTGATAATAATTTAATTTCACCTTATGGGTGAAGATATATTCGATTCGGATGGTATATTTTTATTTTTATATATTTTTAAATGATTTTATGTCAGGTTTTTTAAATTAAGGTGATAAATTTTGTGTAATACTGTTTTCAACGAAGCAATAGATTTTAAATTTACGAGATAATTTAAACGCAGGATAAAATTGTGCTCAAGGTTTAGGGAGAATTATATAATTTAAATTTTCCATTGCAAGTTTTCAGTCGCTTTGTAGTCTAAACCTGCCATAATCTTCCAATTTTAATAAAAAGATAAGCAAGAAAGAGGAATTTTAGTATATCTCTTTGTCGTCCACTTTATGGTGCAGTACTGAAACAAGGAACATTTATAATTTTATCATGCTCATCCATACATCCATACACAATTAAGTAGTTATAAACTTTTAAAACTATATAATATTTCTACTAAACTGTTTACAAATATTAATATTGTTTATCACTATATACATACATATATTTCCTCTTACTTTTTTTTACAGGCGCTAAAATGTCTTAAATATCTTATGAAAGTTGAAATTCAAGATTATCGTTACAGTTTTCTGAAACAACTTTGATAAACTTTTAATAACGCTGTTTTTTTATAATTTTGAGTTTAGAAGTCTTAGACATAGAGAGGGGAGGGTAAATATTTTTTTTAGACATTTTCAAGATCTTGCCCAAAATTGTAAAAATATAGGTATTTATAACTATATATATTTGAATAATTGCTTTTCAATGAATATTCCACATGGCAAATGACATTAAAAAATCGAATGTTTTATTCACTTCTTCCAAAATTTTAATAATAAATATTTTATTATTAACAACTGAGGTACCTATAGCTTCATATACTTTATCAAAATACAAAATTTCAAGTTTCAAGCACACAGTTAAAACCTATAAAGTATGAGGATATGCAGTATCTATCTAAGAAACTATCTACATATATTTATACTATTTTTCACCATATAATAGTGAAATTATGGAGAAATATTATATTGTTGTTGTGTTTAGTAAAACAAAAGTGCTTGTTTTATTGAAACTGCTATGAAATATTATCTCGTTAATGGATTTAGCAGTGAGAAGCTTAAACATAAAGTGTAAGAGGTCATACTGAGAAATGCCAACAGCAGTTAGCAGAAAAGCGTATTTGAAGTAAGTTGGATACAAGAGTGATACTTGATATTATTTTGTGTGGCGAGTTCTTAACAATGGAAGAAAGACAAGATGGAAAGAATTTGTAATAATAACAGTAGATAACAGGGATTTTTGCCGTGAATAATAGCGTATTTTTTCTGACTGGAGTAAGTTATCAAAAATATAAGGTTCCTAACGAAAAGCTTTTTCAAAAAATAATCGATATTCCTTTTTTACCTATTGTTTAGAAATGTACGTTACTAAGTTAACGACGTATTAACAACATAAACCGCGTAATAAAGTAGTTTTGATTTTTTTTCCTACCTTCTTTGTGAACACATTAAACAGTACGTATTCAAACTTAAGTTATATTGTTAATTTATAAACGACGTGTGTGTTGATCGTTCGTGGCGTAACTTAATTATTATAATTTTATTTTATTTTAATTGTAAAATCAACCAACTCATTTCGTACGTAATATTGTTAAGAATGTACAAAACGTTGAAAAGACGACATACGGTTTATACTTTGATTTGAAAATTAAAGAAAAATTGGAAAAATCGTTGACCCTCAATCATTTTTTTCTTGATGTATGCCGATATTATTTAAGAAGTTGATGTATAGGTTTTTATAGCACATATTTTATGGCGAAAGAAACAGAACCATGCAAGTGTATGTAAATTACATTTATTTTGTAAACTAAATTTCTTTAATTAATTTAAAGCGATTTACCATGATAACAAATCAAAATGTAAAATGTGTCGATGAAAATGGATGCTCACCTGTTCATCAATCAATTAATTGTTATGTACCTCACAATTCAAAAACATATCAACACTCTCAAAATATATTTTACAATCCATCGATAGAGTTAGAGATCACTGTAGCATTTCTCGTTTATGTAAATCGATAAATAAATCGTAATAGAACGATTTATTTATCGATTTACCGTAATGAATCAAATGATTAATTTGAAATTTGATGTCCAAACCGTAATCTGCAGTTTTAAGCTATTGACTACTGCAGTGGAAATTACTTCATCCAGAAATCTTGATTTCTATTTACAGAAACGGTCATCCCAAATATTTTTTTTTTTTAATTCAGATATGGCGTACGGTTGTTATTTGGAAGATATATGAGCCTTGAAACAATGTGCATAAGTTCTAAGAGAAGTGAGAGAGAGAGTTTATTCAAACTTATAAAGATTTTGTTAAAGGTCTTAAACCAAAATTACGAAAGTTTCCTTTACTGCACAGATTAAAGAGACATTTCACTTGGTATTCGACCAGATATCCGAAGAGTACAAAAAATGAAAATTTCGTTTCGAAATTAAATAAAAAATAAAAAATTCTATAGATAGCTTTGATTCAGGTCATTAAAAGTTTTATTGATAAGTTATGGCACAAAACTTATTACAAGGTAATCACAGTCTAGGTTACAATACGTCGCTTAAAACATATTTTCTCATTTTGCATATTGATTTCTTCCGCACTAACTTGGGGTCAACTTGCGATGAATGTGAGCTGGTATTGCTTATCACTAAATCGATAATAATAAATAAAAAAATGAAATGAATAAAAAAACGTTTTTAAATCAGGGTAGAAAAAAGTTATTTATTGTCAAATGTAACATTTCTGACATACATTTTTGTTATTGTAGGTAAAAACAGAGCAAGTAATACTTAAATAAATCTGATTTTATAATCTGTCAGAGACAACATTTTATATAATCATGACATATTCCATGCAGATGACATTTTTACTCGAACTGATTAAAGAAAATACAATTTGTTCAATCCCCTAAGGGGGGCCCCCAAGGGGGGCCCTTATAAATTGTAAGAAATAATCTTCATTTTGGTACCAGAAAACTGAGTAGTAAAGTGATTTATATAAATGTACCAGTATTTACATACCAGTATTTAAGTTATAAAATAGCCAGTATAATTTTCAAGTTGGTAGTATGTGTAGTATCTGAGAAAAATAGTCGTGACACATAGATAGGTAGATGTATATAAAAGTAAAGTATTGCTATAGTGGCAATTTCTTTAACAATTTGGTACAGAATTCCAAAAACGATATTCAAAATATAAATTAAAAAGAGAACTTCTTAAACATCGTCGCCCTAACATGATTCACTCATGTTTTTGACAGCTTATTTTTGTTGTAGGTCATAACGACAAAAACAAAATTAAAAACAGCAAAATATCTCAAATACAAATTTATAACTTGTTTTTAATGGATTAAATCCAAGTAACAGGAAAGAGTAGAAAAAATAAAAAGTTTTTTTTTAATTTGAATAAGATTTTTAATTTCTAATTTATATATTTTCAAATTAGAAGAGGATTTTAAATACTTGGACCTGAAGTATGTCAAGATTCTTTGACAGCTTTATTTTTTGCCCAGAAAATTTTAATTTTGAATATTAATGTTGTAGTAGTAAAGTCAAAAATGTTATTAAGCGCTATTGTAATTCTAGTAGACCTTTACACACGCGTGTAATTAGTGTATAACTACAGTTTAGTACCAATGATAATTTCACTTTTCCTTTGAAAGAATTTAAGAATATGATTGAAAAACTAATTATTTCGTACAAAAGTTTCAGCCGCAAATATTTTAGTAAAAACATAGATTTGAAACGTACTATCAAAAACTCGTAGGTAGCAAACGCCATATTCATAATCTAACTCTCTTAAATAACTCTCTTTAGCGATTTAAGTATTTAGATTTTTGCGATTGCGATTGTATTTTTTTAGTTATTCGTATTCTTATAAGCATATTCAGTGTTTAGTATTACTAAGAACCAAAATTAAGTAAAAAGATATAACAAAAGTTTCCTTGAAATGCAGTTTGGATGAGAACAATTTTTCACATATATTTTTTATAAAAACCACGACCCAAAATTATTTTCGTTAAATACTTCTTTTCAATGTATATATTATTTTATTTCATAACCAAAAAATAATGAAATTTCATTGGCGCCAATGGTTGAAAATATTCTCAATTAAAAATGTTAATATAACAATAATGGGTATAAGTGCACGCGATAATGAACATGTACCAAAGTATTTGAGGAATTGCTGTAAAAATATTGATTTGCCAGTAATAAGCTATGAATATTATATAGAAATTGCATCTCCAAGAAATAAATAAACGAGAAGGATATTAAGAATGGATATTAATAAGAACTTAAAAAAAATTTTTTGTTCGGCTCAGTCACAGAGTAAGATGATGCCCGAGTGATTCATTTGTCTTTAATACGAGTTTATAATCAACAAAGTTAATTCTTCGCTCGTACTAATAATTGTATTGGAGTCATCAGTAAGCGTACGGATGATAATTTCATTATATACATAAGTCCGGTATATACTAATAATACTATCGATATGATATTTTACTAGCCGGTGATGAGTTCCGATAATTTTCATTTTTAAAGAAAAATAATCCTGAGGTTATTTTTTAATTATTTTCAAGATATAAAAATGAAGGTTTTAAAGTCAAATAAAGGTCATATAATGTTTTTGGTAAAATTTATAAACTTAATAATTGTTTCATTTTGTAAAAAAAAAGTAAAAAGACCTTACCTGTATGTATGACATACATAATAAAGGATAAGATATTATATGATAACATTGTTGTTATAAAGTAGATAAGAATAATGTAAATTGAAAAATATATGAGGTTTAACAATTCCATATTCAATGTTAATATAAACCTTTTAATGCAATAGTTAATAATCCTTGAAACGTTAGGTCTACTCGTATAATCTTAAAAAAATTGGGTAATTATTTTCAGATAATTAAAAATTACCTTAAAAGCATTTAAAACCTTCATTTTTTTCAACAGTTAGTAATGTGGTGATAGCGTAAATGTCACACCACTTGCATAACTTAACCTAAAATAATATTTTAATTAATCCAGACATTATTTATCTAGATTCAAAGTTAATTCACAATCATCGGTTAGAGGAACCGACAAGAACATCACCAATTAATTACATAAAAATGTATTTACAGCTTTTGTATTATTGGCAACAATCATAAAACAATCGACATTTACTGACCTGAAGATTTCAATACCAGGTAAGTCACTTGGGCTTCAAGGAAATCCTTCCAGATAGAAGTCAGATTCAATGTCTGATGAATATCTAACAGAAATATATTTTCGCTGTTTCAATTAATTCTTTTGGAATGTATTCTGTTAGTTTTTAACTTCAAACTGTAAATTATTTTTTACTGCAAGTCCCAATGTTCTAAATCGTCCCAATGTTAAAAATCGAACACAAGCAACGGCTGATTCGCGATGTATATATATTTATTTTCCTATTTATATTCAATTAAACGACAGGATTTTAAATTAATTACTCTTTTTAATGATTCAATTTTCTTTAAATATTAATATTTACAAGTATTATGTTGATGCAGCTACTTGCAAAGGCACAAGGAGAATAAATGTAAAAAATTAAAAAATACTTTCAAGTACAAGTGGAACTCGCAGTAATTACATAATATTGCAATAAAATTTTATTTATAAAATTTTAATTTTTTAGAATGAAAATACTACTATATCTATCACAGGCGCATATTTAAACATATTGTTTTTATGTGATATAACTACAAATTAACGACTTTCGGATTTTTTCCTTTACTTGTGCTTTGAGAACTGCTTCTTGTCAAGTTTTATGATTCTAGGTCAACAAGAACTATCCTATAGGCTTTAATTTATTTGCGACTGTCGAAAAATGTGGCTTAAATGGTCGTATTTTTAGGTTCCTTTTTGGTTGTGTTGACTTAGAAGCTTGATTTCTTACAGCTCCAAGCGACCAAATTTGATTTTGGAGGACCGATATTAATTTCTCCAAGCCTCCTTGAAAAAAGTGTCTTTTGCAGATAGACAATGAAGTGTATAAGGGTCCTATTTTCCTGTTCCGAAACCTTAATTAATATAAAGTATAATATTTATAAAATGCAATGGAAATTTACGTATTGCTTTTGACAAGATATCAAAACGCAGACAGACAATGAAGTGTATAAGGGTCTTTTTTTCTCTTTCCAAACCTTAATTAATGTAAAATATAATATTTATAAAATACAATAGAAATTTACGTATTGCTTTTTACAAGATATCAAAACGAATGAACAGTAAATTCTAGACAGAAAAGGCAAAGGCATTTTCAGTTATTTAACAAAAAAATATAGGACGACGTCAACATTTCTAAACTATTTTAAAATAATAATTCTCATTCTACCATCTTCAAAGAATTTCTTGAAAGTGGATATTTTAGGCTATATCCCGAATAAACAACGAACGTTAAAAGTGTTAAAGCAGTGACGCAAACATATTGCAATGAAATTTCCTCTTTTCAATCATGAATCAATGATATTAATGATTGGCGCTAATTAAATTATTTTAAAAAAACTAATAATGGAATATAATAATAAAATAATTAATCTCAAAAATCTATATATTAATCACTAATCAGAAGAGTCAAAGCAAAAAGCGTTTATTTTATATTCTGTGTAATAGATATCTATGTTTTATATATTAGTGAAATACAGCTTGCTTAATATATACCTGTTCCAAAAGGAAAAATCTGTCAGCTCGGTTAATATACTCCTACTACAAAATACAATTTTTGTAGCCGCAATCTGAATTGACGTACTGTCACCTGTACATTCGAATTTCGACCACTGGGCGAACAGCAGTATGCATAAATAGTTGAAATTATTACATTGCCTATATAATGGAAATTTTTTTTAGTTTAATTTTTTTTATTTTTCGCTTCTAAAATATATGTACACTCTATCATATTTAAAATTTTCCCGTCAAACCATTTCAGAGAAAAAACGATGTGAATATTTTCAAGTAAATCTAGAATTATAATATATGAAATTCAAAAAATATAATTTTTGCATCCTTACAACTTTTTCTTTCAGTTAATATTCCACATGATATATTTATTTATCAACTTTATTGTATCTAATTGATCCATAATGCGGACTTATTGCTTCGAGAGCAATCTCTTACAGCCAACCATAACACCAGTGCAGCCCCGATGGGCGATCGGCTGAGAATCGAACTCCGGTTCCCGCAGTGTGCCTCATCGTCAAAGACCGTATGCGTTGTGATCAATCCAACATACCACTTTATTTGCTACCTTTAGAATTTTCATGTAAATATTTTTGATTGTTGACTATAAAAATATATACGCTTTATTCCTCTACCAAATTTTAAATATCTTCATCATATAGTTTCTGAGAAAAGCGGCTATGACAGACGGGCAGACCGGATAGTCACATAAGTGATCTTAAAAGGATTCAGCTTTTTAATTTTTTTTTTATTTGAGTGTTTTCATATTCATTAAGAGTAGAATATATTACGTATTCATTAATACGTAATATATTATACATCGATTTATTTCTTGCTATCAAGAGCATAATTTAATTTCGATCATTTCTATATATTTTACTCTTCTATTAAAATATCAATTTATATTAAGATTGATTTCTTTAGCAGATAAAAATCTATGCATAATTAAAATTTTAATAGTTTTCCCTCAACTGTGTTTAATCTAAATAAATATATTTAAGGATACAAGAGTTTCCCGCACTGGCCTCTATTGCACTAATACGCAGAGGTCAGTGACTTCCTTTGTTTATTTTATTTATTTATTATTTATTTATTTCTGCAAGCTTAGAAAACTATGTATACAGTGGCAAACATTTTGCTACAAGAACAATCTCTTACAGCCAACCACAATTAATCGAATGAGAACATTAAGTGATGTGGCAGACTATAAGCGATTTCTAAACATTAATTAATTCTACTTATAAAATAAAATATATAATATTATGTGGTAATAAAATAATATTAATTAAAAGCCAAAGCAAAACGACACCTTAGAAGTAGGGGGGGACAAGGATCAGTTATAATGGAAAGGATTAGGAACTGCCAAATTATGATAGGTAATTTTTATTATTAAATTTTTTCAGACGACTTTTGAACACAGACAACGAGGGCGCACTTTGTATATTTGTAGCTAGTTCATTCCACAATCGAGTAGAATGTACGGTGAAGGATTCGCCATAAAATTCCGTTTTATGTTGAGGGATTAGGAGGATATACTTGTTTTTGGATCGTAGTTCGAGGTGGTGGGATGAGGTATTGGAATCTAGATTTAAGGTATGAAGATGTAACGGAATTATTGAGGATATTATATACAAAACGTAGAAGGTGAAGGGTTGCGTCGATTTCGAATCTTTAACCATTTAAGACATGAAGATACTCAGATATGTGGTCAAATTTTTTAATACCAAAAATATATCGAATACACAGGTTTTAAAGTCGTTCTAATTTATTGAGTAAATATTAGAATAGCACACACCCCCATAATCAAGAATAGGCAGAAGTAAAGTTTGAAAAACTTATATTTTAGTTCGCAGTGGACGAAAATTTTGAAGCCGTTTGAGAGAGCGCATTTTGAAGAAAATCTTACGACTAACATCATTTACTTGAGAAGGCCATGTGTGATGTTGGTCAATTAGTAGAATTAAGTCCAAGATGAAATATGTAGATATCGAGGTGATATCTCGGGAAAAACAAAGTGTTGGTTTATTCATCGTAAGTATTTATAAAATTTATACTTTTATATTTGTATACTATTTGTTTTATATATAGTTCTTTCGTATTTGATAATGGCAATATTCACAATTAAATGAAACTACGTGATGTAGTATTATTCTATCTTTATTTTAAAGATTTAATTTAAACGTTCTATTTTTGCGAATAGCCCACCTGAAGATGTTGTAATGCAACGAAACCTAAGTCGTGGTAAAGAACTTAAAGAAAGTAGAAATAATACTGCATAATGTAGTTTCATTTAATTGTGAATAATGAATTTCTACAAACTTAACGCAAAATATATTCAATAATGGCAATATTGTTTACGGTTCGCGCCTACCAGCATACTTTAATAAATGGAAACAATTCAAAATGGCGTTTGTGATGTATAGGCTATGTTTCGACTTACCGGGTCGCGACTACTGCGACTTACCAGGTTACGAGGTCGCTCAGCAATATTTTGAATGCATAGTAAATATTACACTTTTATTTATACTTTTGTATATCAAATTTACTTCATTCGTTGGGGTCCACCGCCACATGATGAGATCCAGAGACAAACCACTCATTTACCGAAGAAGGTTAGGTTTTTTTTTCTAGATTTTTGGTGGAACAAATAATTAAGTCGATTTTAATTTTAATCGACCATGAAAAGAATAGTAGCATTTTTGTAATATCTTCTTCCAAAATGTAATTATCTTCTTTTATGTTTAGATTGGTTAGATATCTAATGTGACGGATAGATGGATATTTGTTATCAAACCATAATTATTCCTCCTTGTCGTTATTTTTAGTACGAAACCTTAGAAAATACTAAAACAATAAAAGTAAACTATAAAGGAAATAAAAGAAATAAGTTATACATTCTATACCATGAATAAAAAAAACTAAAATTAATAATATTTATAATTTTTCAAAAAATCGGATAATGTATTTTCAATTAATTTAATTTCTATAGCAAAAACCGTCAAAGAAAACTGGGTAAATTAGTCGAGAATTGTGACAATTAGGACGCCTTCATATTTACGTATGTACATATAAAAACAGCAAACTGTAAATTTAATATTTGCCACTAGCTACAATTTGTCAGGAAAAATAAAATTTCATCATTCTTATTATTTAGTGAACTATGCGATAGAAAATCACCTTCCACAATCCGCGTAATCACAAGCAAAGATTGCAGGTAATGTATTTAGATACAAAGAACCAGTAAAATATAGCGATAAATACGTAAATTAAACCAGTTTTCTTTCCATGTTTAAATAAATATTTGATACACAGCCTTTATTAAATACTAAATATTCCTAGATAAAGAGGTAAATCTCTCTAAACGAATTGATATTAATGGACCGGAAATTGTACATAATTTCTGGGAAAGCATCTATATTTTACTGTCTTTGCACATGGACAAACTAAACACTCAAAATAAGGAGAGCACAGGGAAGAAGATTGGAAAACAATAACGTTCGCTTCGCTCCATTGACTTATTCGAAGTGGACGTTCGTAGCCCGGTCTTACCTTGAAGTCATAGTAATGGTTATGATTAAATTGGATGATGTCCAAAATGAAGAATGTAATCAAACAAAATCGAATCTTAAATATAAAAGTCTGTTCAAAGTAATTGAAATATTAAATTTTGAAATACACATGTTAGAATCATTAGATAGCAAGTGTAGTTGCAAGTATGCTCTTCGTAAATTGAACAAATTTCTGAAAATTAAGTACCAATCGATTTCGAATTAAATATAGCAGACCACATAAACAGTGATGTCTAAAAATTTGAATTATTTAGGTTCTCGGAGTATATCCTCTACGAGCCGTGTTTTTGTTGACGATGCGGACTGTACCGGTAGCTATTTTGTAGCCGTAACCTGATGGAAATCGGTGTTTCTCGAGGTAACACGAGTAGTCCGTGGGAGCGCGGTGCACAATTGGTGTTGGTGGCAGTCGGGTCTATCGAAGGTCGTAGTGTATGCTCAGGTGGTGATGATCAGATCAGATGGAGGTTTCTGTGATTGGGCTAAGTGATAGCCGAATTGAGCCATGATGATGGAGAGATATACGCGAAACAGTAATTGTTAATTAATTATTAGTTATATTGCAAAAAGTAATTGGTACTTGGCTACTGGATGAATTATGGTTTTAATTTGATTATGAATCCTAACTTTAGTAAAACGTTTTGTATTTACCTTCTTCATTAAAATGATAAAGATGATTTTGGTAATTTCTGATTACGGGAATGGCTGCATGATAAAGTCACAGATAATCAATTGTGTTGCGTGCCCTAGACATAACCAGGATGAAGACAAAGTTTATATTGTGGAAGTCAGAGAACCGGCAGTTATTTACTATTAAAGACGACGCTGAGAAAGGTAAATAAAGATTTGATAGAACAAGAACTAGAGTATCAAAGTTTTTGGTAGAAGATTTTGTTTTAACAAGGAACCATGAGCTAAATTAATAAAATTAGACCTCCAAAGTTCACCAAAGTTCAGGTGGACCATTTAAAGTACATAAGTTGTTAAGTTGAGATAGACAATGTTTAAAAGCACTTGATAGTAAAAGAACTTTTAAATATGTACATGACCGACTGAGTGTAATGTCAAATTGTTACGTTTCCACTGAGTTTGATACGTGTTTTAATGAGAGTGAGGAAAAGTCAGATCCAGCCGTTATCGACGAAAGTTAAATTGGTCGATTATAACATTATACAGGGACGAAGGCTCTTTCAGAAGGTTTACTTGTTTGCTCGTTAGTCGTAGGTCATCGTTCCTAACCCAGTCTAGCTGATCGTACTGTGCGGCGTGACGACAAGCAGTAGATCCATGAATGTGACCACGGTGTCATATGAGGTGACTATGATGTCACAAGAGGGTGACTGTGATGTTACATGAGGGTGACTGTAGTGTCACATGATGGTAACTATGGTGTCATATCATGGTGACTATGATATCACAAGATGGTGACTAGTATCGCATGATGGTGGCATTCGTTTTAAAGATTGAGCCGTTATGTCAATGTTTGATGTTTTGATTTGATTAAAGTAATGAATTTCTGAAGTATCTTTTGGAAAGGAACTATTCTTATTGGATTGTTTTTATAAAACTGGAACTGACCTCCTTGTATTATTTTATTTAAATTGAATGTGGGAACTTAACAATCTGCCATTTCAGTATTTTGTAGGCAGGATCAGTATCAGGTATTTTTTAGGCTAAGCGAAAGTATTTTTGTGAGATGTCTCTTTACAAATGACATGTGAAACCAGCTTGCACACTAGGACGTGTGATAGTCAGGATCGCCGTGTCGACGCCCTGGAACCAACGCAATAAAAGCGTATTCCTGCATACAACAATTGTTTACCACATATTATACCTGCTCTAACAAATAACCGAAAACGGGAGTGATCGTTTTTATCACCGAACGTGACCGTGGGCCCATGTGAAAGACATATGTCGAGGGGATACGGAGCAGAGGGGTGAAGCGGGAAGCTTTACCTGGCACCGCACAAAAATTTCTTTGTTATGCTTTTGACCTTCACTTAATTTTGGGAGCTCGAGGCGATCACATGTGGCCAACGGATTCGTTAACCCGTCTCCGCCATCGTCAGCTATACTTAATTTAAAAGTGCATACTAAATACATTTTTGAAACTGTTTAACTTGTGTTATAAATAGCAACTTGTATTTTGTAGTGTTATAATTTAAGTTTGTTCATCTGATATCGTACGTAAGACCGTCGACGTTCCGACATTTATATATATATATATATATATATATATATATATATATATATATATATATATATATATATACATACACTTTTTTTCTTTTCGTTTTTTTCCTTTTCTACTAAATCTTAACAGATGTGCTTTTGTGAAATAATAGATGCATGTGGCATATCATTTTTGGTAAGCATTTAAAATATCCTCCCTTTCAAATGACAACAAATATAAAACTTTTTACTTTAACCACGTAAACAAATTTATAAAAGTAGACCGAATAATATACTGCAAAAGATGAATAAAGAAATGTTAAGAGTAAAATAGGCATAATGAGAAAATGTTATTAAATATTAACATATGCAAATAGCAATTTAGAGTGTGGTTCCGTTAATTTTTATTGACAAGTTTTAATTAGAGATAGTGATGAATGCCGCAGTAGTTTAATAAGTCAACATAGGGAAAACATTTTGCATCGATTTTTTTAAAGACACTTAGAAATTTTTGAAAATTAAGCAATTGAAATCCATAACATCCACAAACTCAAGACATTTTGAAGCGTAACGATGCCACCAAAAAAGAATATAAAAAATCATACAATTTTTAAGATCAAGACTATTAGTTCAGGTATGTTTATATCGCGATTACAAGCTTACAACAACATATAATAGGTACAACATGATGGTGTATAAATTTATATACGAGTGTTTGTCCAATGAATTTTTCAAATCTAAGGTAGTTGTTTTGCAGTTTGACTGACTTCAATAAAATCTACAAAGCAAGGGTAGCTAGTTTTTTACATTTTTGGGGTATCGAAAATGGCAGAATACGAATAAAATAGATTGACTTTTGTTAATACTAAATAACATGTTTATCATTTAATTTTAGTTTGGTAAGGAAATGCTATATTTCCTTACCAAACTATCATATTTGCGAGTTCTTTAGGAGTTGCATTTTTTTTTAATATTTCTTTTGTAGGGAGCATATACCATATCTTGGGAGGTATGAATAGTGTTTTGAGTGCTGAATTCAATTGTGCTTTGACAACAAAAATGGAAAAATTTATTCGAAGAATTTAATGATGACTGTAACTTTTAATGTAAATTTCTATTATATTACATAATATAACATTCTATATGTCGATTCTATCGTATTATATATATATATATATATGTATATATATATATATATATATATATATATATATATATATTCTACGATACGTTGAGTAAGTCGTATCTGTGATACTGTCGTATATTCAATTAACTCCGTCTACCACATGAAACTTTTATGATAAATTTTCATTTTTCCTGGACAATAGTATGAGATTCAAATGATCTATAGGGTGGATGTGTCTATTATTGGAGTCTATGCCTTTTAATTTTGTTTTTTATTTGTTAAGTATTAAATATTGGTGTGTTTTAATTTTTACACGTCTTTATCTGTTACTGAATATGTTGGTTATTTATAATAAAACCAAGTTAATTATTATTACCAGAATTTTAAAGTCGAACGAAATCATAACGAATCGCTTGAGGAAGTTCTGAACCAAGAGCGACGCGAAGAACGAATTAGATAAATACTCGATAAAAGAAAAGTATATCATACAATTTTCAAATTACACCAGCACGGATCAAAATTACATTAACCAAATTTTTAAAAATTAACCTGGTCAGTTTGGGATAAATGATATCCCCCTCCTACAGGAAGCCGTACTTATAATATTATAATTCATTCAGTAGGACCAGAAGGTACTGGATGTGAAGCAGACTAAGCCCTAGAATATTTCAAATTACACTTTAATTGTGAAATTTTTAACCAACTCCTCAATTCCACTAATATTTATACCGATAGTATTAAAGATGAATACCAATTTAAATACGAGCATTTATAGGTTTATATTTCGGTTGAATCTACAGGTAAGGTCGCCGAAACCTTTAATACTTTTGGGATAATTCTCGTGGAATAGGCCTAGAATTTGTTCATGCTACAATATCTGGAGAGATAGAGTCAAGAGATTCGAATTTCCTTTGCAATCTCTGCAATTAGATGTGGTTCGAAATTGCAATTTGTCAACAAGTTGATAAATTAACGGTTATAAGAGGGTTTGTTGAATTGACCAAATGCCACTGTCTTAAATATTATATCATCCGGCTGAACAATAGATGAATTTACGAGGGTGTCGCAATTTCACAATTAAATAAACTCAATGTAACTTCCAAATTAGGTATGAAATTATTTATGCTCGTTGAGGTCAAATACTCCTATATATATATATATATATATATATATATATATATATATATATATATATATGTGTGTGTGTGTATATATATATATATATGTATATGTATATATATATATATATATATATATATATATATATATATATGCATACTTCACAACTTGATGGCCATTTCCTAAAGCATATAAAGTTACTGATATAACTCATATAATATTTGAGACACTGAATAATATGGGATAAAATCTAATATGTACACATCATGAAATAAAAACCTCTCTATTTAGATTCCAAAAGAACTATATTGTTTAAAGATACAAGGCAAAGAACAAAAAAAATATTCTCTTACTGGTCATGATGCACAACAGTGAAACTATTACGTTGACATTTCAACTGGTGGAGCACGCAAAACTTAAACTATTTCTCTATGTATGATGTGGACATCGTAGATATGTATATTGTACCAATAATATGATGCCTTCTGCAACATCCGAAGCTGGCCGAAGAGTATATATATATATATATATATATATATATATATATATATACACACACATATATACATATATATATATATATACACATAAGACAGTGTAGAATACATCGCGAATTTTTATTCAGAACGGCTACGTAAGGATCGACTTAGGGTGCATCTCAGCGCAGAATGACAAGCCGGTATTAAAAAATGTATGGGTGAAATTTTGTTATAATTATTTTTCTTTTTGCCGTTTGCTATTTTATCAATCTAAATTATTTTATATACATATTAAAAAAGAGAAAATGAGCATTTTTCGCATTTAAAATTAAAATATAATAGTATGAAATTAATTCTCTAAACTTATCCCCCTTTAGCGATTTTGACGAGAAAAGTAGATATGTATATTGTACCAATAATATGATGCCTTCTGCAACATCCGAAGCTGGCCGCTGTCAATATTATGTGATTTGCGGGATTACCACCTTGATTACCAACGGAATGAACAATCCTAAGAAAAAAAATTTAGGCAGGTATTGCTTTAAGGAAAGTATTTTTAGGGTTGAGAATAATTCTAAAAAATATGCTGATATGAATAAACAAAGAAAGCGGAACTGCTTTTAAGTTTACCTGAGTGGGTATAATCTTAAGAGTATACTTAGAAGAGATAAATGTGAATTCGACATCGGTGCACTCATTGCACCTTTAACATAACAATGTTTCGAATGAATTTATGCTGACGATCAAATGATAATATATCTTGACTATCAAAAATGCGACGAAAACGTTTCTAAATTACTTTCTTTTTAGACACAAGGGTGATTTGGTTACATCTAGTGAAAAATTATACAATTTTTTTAATTTTAAATTTTCTCCTTGTTTAATAATTATAGAAAATTTTTTTAGTAGTTCATTATTAAAATAAAATTCACTTCTCATAATTAATAACTAATCTCGTTTTATTCATTTTTTTATTCAGTAAATAAAACAAATTTTTTGTTATATTCCTCCCAAATTAATACTTTCCTGTACCAAAAAGCCAAAAAAGGTAGTAAAATTATGTATATGCGCTAATTAAATGCATTACTATGTCAATTTCAATCTTCTGTTCCACATGATTCTGGAGAACATTGGTTGAGAATACAGAAAAACATAATTATTGCCTACTATACGTTCATAGGCGCAAAAATGCGGTGTGTATTTAAAAAGTTATGAATGATTGCAATAATTTTCCTAGAGTATTTGCGTAGCCTTCCAAAAAACCCAATTTTTTCACCATTTTGGGTTTAGTAGTCTCGGATTGAAATGCATTATTTTCATGATATTATATTTTAGTATTTTTTTGTCAAATATTTCAATATGTTTCCAAAGATATCCTACAAATAATTATAAAAAATGTTGACCCTTATGTCTTTCAAACGATATCATACACTATATATGAAATTTAAAAACAATTTAAGTTCGTATTTCCCCCAAAAATTTCAATGTGATTATTTTTAATTCTAAGCTATTGAAGTATGTGCAGATTAATATATTTTCCTACCATGCCAAATTTCAAGTTTTTATATCAAGTGATTTTTGAGAAAAGACTGTTGTAACAAACAAACGGACATACACGTAAGGGATTTTATAAGGTTTCCGTGTTTCCTTTCTCAGCATTATTGATTACGTCTGCTAATATCATTGAACACACAATTATAATATATATATATATATATATATATATATATATATATATATATATACACACACACATATATACATATATATATATATATATATACACATAAGACAGTGTAGAATACATCGCGAATTTTTATTCAGAACGGCTACGTAAGGATCGACTTAGGGTGCATCTCAGCGCAGAATGACAAGCCGGTATTAGAAAATGTATGGGTGAAATTTTGTTATAATTATTTTTCTTTTTCCCGTTTGCTATTGCATCAATCTAAATTATTTTATATACATATTAAAAAAGAGAAAATGAGCATTTTTCGCATTTAAAATTAAAATATAATAGTATGAAATTAATTCTCTAAACTTATCCCCCTTTAGCGATTTTGACGAGAAATGAATTGAAAAATATTTTCTTTTATTTTAATGAAATAAACATATGAAGCCACCATTAAACGACACATTCCCAGAGTTTAAAGTGTCTGGCAAAAATGAAGGTTTTTTTTTCAAAAATATAAACACGCCTAAGTTTGTTTTTATCATATTTACAATTATATTTTTTACTGTTACTTCTTTTTAATTACAGATAATATTTATTTTTACTTTATATATATTTTGTTTCAAAATAGATTACCAATATATAATTTAATGTAGTTTTTTTTTGTATGTATATATTCATGTTGTGTATATTTTATATAATTATAATTTAGATTTATATGTACTGAAATAAGATAATGTTCACTAAATCAAAAGAAAGTATGAAAAGTTTTAATGACTTGATTGCCTTTTTTCAGGATGACAACAATAATGTTGAAAAAAAATATCAGGACTCACTTACAGAATGGATTTCGTATTCAAAATTCTGCCGATTTATAAAGTTTACAAGAAGCATTTGAAAACATTACAGTTTGACTCAAGGGGTGATAAAAATGATGCGAGAAGCTATTGAGAAAAAAAAAGAGAATATTTTAAATTCCAGCGGAGAGATTTATGACACTGGTAAATAAGAATGATTACATATGCGTTTTAATAAATTTAAAATTTTATTATTTCAAAATTATATAAATCTAAATTTTAACTATATAATATATATTTCTTTTTTATCTAATGTGTAGGAGAATACAAGTAAATGTTCAAATGTTGAATTATCTTCAAATAATTCGTTAGATTTCTAAAATACTTTTAACACACAACAATATCATATATTTTTTATACAAAATTGTTTATTTCATTTTTTCGTCTGACGTGTTATTTTTGTTTTGTTTGCTTATGTAATGTTTTATTGCCAAATTGTGTTACATCATACTTACTTTGAGATTAATATATTTCTTTTTCTTTTTAAATATTTTATCAACTTTCTTTTTCTTTTATTCTTTCTAAAAGTAATAAAAATATTCACTTCTTACTTTAACTTAAATGGAAATGAAAATTAATATAGGCAGATATAACAAAAAGGGTTTTGAGGCATCTTATCGAACAATGTGGTGTGGTGTTAATAGTATTATTGGCTTCGTATTTTTGTTAACATGCTTTACATTTTAAATAATTATTTTTCACCAGTATTAATATATTATGACATAAGAGCTTGATCAAATACACTTCAGGAATCAAAAAAAAAAACAATCATTCTTGCATATGCTTATAAAAGCGGAAGAAATCGGTCATAAGTGATGAATATATAGCAGAAGAAGATGACACGTTCATGTTTGAGATAAGTGGTTTAAATTTATACAGTATTTATCTATGTTTGAAAACTGTTTGATCATAACTAAAAGTATTGAAAATATTCACTAGACACAACAAATATATATATATATATATATATATATATATATATATATATATATATATATATATATATATATTTATATTTTTTTTTGTTTAGTGAATATTTTAAATACTTTTACTTTTGAGTTATTTCAAAAAAATGATCGAAATACTTTTTATTTCAACTCATTTTAAAGCATAACGAGTAAAAAAATTATATTCTAGTAACACGAAACTTTGAACTACCCTTACCTTAAAAATATTCGACCCAAAACATTCAGACTTATTCCGTAATATATTACAATGATTGTTTTAGCGTGCTTGTCCTTATACTGTTTTTTATTGGTCTTGTGATTTATGGTTTTGGGCATCGAGAAAACTGCTGTTATGAAGTGTATTTATGGAATTAAGTAATAAAGACTTTATTACTTGCCTCTAGTTTATTTCACGGTATATTTACTTACCAACAATTCTGATTTTTATTTTAGGTCAGCACTATGCTACAATGGAGCTAAGATATTTGCTTTCAAAATACGTAAGACACTTGATGTTTTCTCCTGGAGGTAAAGAACTGCAACTATGCAGTGATTTAGTACTGAAAAGTATTTACGAAATCAAATTAAGAATTTTCAAAAGATGACACTTACACAGACATATACACATAATATACACACACACATATACGCACAAATAAACATGCACGCACACATGCACATGCACCCACAAGCACATATACTCACGACATAACGACTAAGGGAAAAACACATACGTTTTAAAATTAATTTTACTACTCCTAATAAATGTATTGTATACTCCATCACCTTTTCAAAGCTCAAATATATTTTTAAAGAAAATTTCTCGTCTTTTTTTAGAGGGCTTATTATAATCAAGGAGAGAAGGAGAAGTGAGCAAGTGCCCAGATCTGGGAAATAAGGAATGTTCAAATTAAGCAATTCAAAGTCAGCTTGATGAATGGTAGACATGAGGATTTTGGTCTTGGAAGCGGGTGCGTTATCTTGGTGAAAGAGAAGTGGCACAGATAGTTCCCTTCGTCTTTTCTCTTTGATAACTTCGCTTTATCGTCTTATATTATCCGCGCAACATGATCCAGCAACGGAAACCCCTTTTCTAAATAACACAGTAAAACTAGGAACCCAAGAAATGGACATCGTAATATTTTCCTCCCAGTTTGTGACTTCATACGCTTGGGTGGCGGCGAAGACGACTTTTTCAAGTCGTTGTTCGCTATTTCGTCTCGGGTTCAAAGTGATTAAGTCAGGTTATTCCACGGAAATCAATTGTGCCACTTTTTTCCGGGCCATCTTGCTAGATTACTAAACTAGAACTTGAAATAGCAAAGGAGTTTTTAATAAGTTTTAATAATAGGATGTTGGTATATGCATACAGGTTATTCGACGGAAATCAATTGTGCCATCTTTCTAGATTACTAAACTGGAACTTGAAATAGCAAATGATTTCTTTTTTGAACTTCTTTTAACATTTTCCTCATTCAACAAGTCATACACTGCCAAGCATCCTTTCAATGCATGTAAAAATCTTGTGGTCTCAACTAATTTTTTAACGATACCCCTCCGATCTATAAATACTAAATTTTTTTATATCAAAATGTCTAGTATTAGCCAATAGAACAATACTATACTTTTTGATATGACCAATATCTAACATTGTCTTCGTTAAAAGAAATGAATCGGCATTTCTTGCAATTCTGTTTTTAATTTAAAAGCAGTAAGTTTTTAATATATCTAGCGGAAACACTTCTACGATAAGATAAATATTCTAATTTTGTTTTGTGTTTTTTTATAATTGACTCAAAAATTTTAATTTCTAAACTAATACACGAGTTAAATTATTGGAAATAAAAGAAGACTTAACATTTGCACGAGACTAAATAACTGGAACGTAATTTTAGTTTGAATTGAAAATATATAATAAAACGAGTACCAAAACGAAAGTAAAGTACTCATTTATTATAATTATCCTCATCTTGGGAAAGCGTTGACTGCAAACAAGAGATAAGTGGGTTATGGTGCTTGATTAAAAGCTTTCGTTTCAAAAACTCAAAGTTGGACAATTCAAGAGCTTATAAATAACATAATTTATTCACTGGTTGGACACTGGTTGGTTATGGTGATAATAATTTAAGCTCATCTTGTGGGTGAGAATGTATTCGGCTCCGTTAGTAACATTTTTAAATGATGTCATGTTAGGATTTTTAAATTATTCTGATAAAATTTATTAAATTATTTTAAGTGAAGTAATAAGTTTTAAAATCACTAGATATTGAATATATTTGGCGTTAATTTTGTAGAAATGCATTATTCACAATTAAATGAAACTACGTGATGTAGTATTATTTATACTTTCTTTAAGTTCTTTACCACGACCGAACGACGGATTAGAAAATATCTTTGCTAATGCCCACCTGCAGATGTTGTAATAGAACGAAGCCTAGATCGGGGTACAGAATTTAAAGAAAGTATAAATTATACTACATCACGTAATTTCATTTAATTGTGAATTACTTGATAATTTAAACATAAAATAAATTTATGCTTAACATACCAAATATTACAATTAAATAATTTTAATTTTCTATTGCAAATGTTCAGTCGCTTTAAAGTTTAACTAGCCAGTCTTTCAGATTATGTAATTAAAATAGCCAAGAAAGAGGAATTTAAATCTTTGTGTGTTTCACCCACGTTAGGGTACAGGGTGAAATAAGGAACCCTTATAATTTCATCATATTCATCTGTCCGTCCTTACATTTAATTATATAAAATTTAAAAAAAACATTTAAAGCTATATAGTATTTCAATTTAACTATTTAGAAATATTAATATTATTTTTTTGTATTTACAAATATTAATACATGGCTGTTATGTTTTTAATAAGCGTTAAAAATTTTGTCTGTTTCAAGGAATTTGAAATTCAGGATATCGTTATAACTTTCTGGTAAATTTCGGATTAACTTTTAATAACGTATAAATAAATTTCGGATAAGCTTTTATATAATTTTTATTTTATCAGGTTCAATTTTTAATAGACATTTTCAATATCTTACAATAAATTTTGAAAAAAATCATAAATCAAATCAAATTAAAACCGCTATAAAATATTATCGCGGTAATGTGTTTTGCAGTACAAAATTTTATTGAAAGTGCAAGAGATCAATATTAGAAATGTCAATAGCAGTTAATAAAAAAGGGTATATAAAGTAGGTTAGTCACAAAAATGAGACTTTGCAGGGAATGATAAAATTTTGATTAACAAATTAATAGTAATAGAAGAAACTCAAGTGAAGAGTATATGTAATAATAACACTAGGTAACAAGGATTTGGCCGTAAACAGGCGCGTGATTTTTTTAATGATATTCAGGAGTCAATTATGAAAAGCAGGAGATACCTAATGGATCGCGCCTTAAAAAAAACGAATATTTAATTTTTAAATATTATTCAAAAATCTAACAGCATATGAATAATATAACCGCATAATAAAGCAGTTGTCGTCGATGAGTTATTTTCATTTCCATGGGAAAATAACGTTTAAATTTTTTTTCAAATGATTAGCGTAATATTAAAATGAAGATTTTATGGTTAAATAAAATTCATATAATATATTTAGCGTAAATTGATATACTCAGTAATACTTAATTTCATAAAAGAAAATAACCTAAAAAGACTCCACTTACGGATACGACACCCACAACAAATGATATGATATCCATAACACGGTTGTGACTTTTGAGATACATATGACTATTTCAGAGTAAATATTGCCAAATAAATTTAAAAAAATTAATGCTTAACAGTTCTGTATTCAATATTGTTCTAAATATTTTAAAAGCATGGTTACTAATCAGTGTAACATTACACCGTAACAATTGAAAAATTTTAATGGATTATTTTCAGAAAATGAAAATTTTTCTTAAAAGCATTTAAAACAATAATTGTTTTTAAATTGAACGTTTTTAAATTGAACGAATGTTTCCTTTTTAAGTTCTAAAATATATGTACACACAATGAAGATTCTAATTTCTTCACTAAATTATTTCTGAGAAAAATGGTGTGAATATTTTCAGCAACAGGGATGTATATTTCCGAAAAAAATTGTTTTAGCATCATTATAACTTTCTCTTTCAGTTAATATTCCGATATGTGAAATTAAAATAATTTCGGATGAGTTATTTGCTCTCTTTAGAATTTTCGTACAAATATTTGTGAGCGTTAACTATTAGAATACATGAAAATATATGTGCTTTATCTTCGTAAATATCTTCAAATATCTACGTCTTATGGTTTCTGAGAAAAAATAGCTGTAACCGGCGAACAGACGGACGGACCCATGAGTGATCTTAAAAGGTTCCGCTTTTTTTTAAACTGAATGTTTTTATATTCATTAAGGGTGTGATATAGAACGTAACATAGGTCGATTTATTCTTTGTCATCAATAGTATAATTGAATTTCGTCCTCTTGTGCATATTATACGTGAAAACCTTTATTTAATACCACAGTCCAGTGGTATGAAAAACATAGCTTTTATCATTGGATATAGGTTTGAAATTCACCTAGTGTGTTTTTGCAATAATATATTTAGACATGAAATTTAAAATCTACGAACTATTAGACTACAAAATTTACTGGCATTTGACGGGAGGGAAATTTCCATCCCAAATTAAAAGTATTAAATTCTATTTATTATATCAATATGTATTGGAATTGATCTAATTATAAATTTAATCTAATTTTTTCTCGAGTATGTATAATGTTTAAACTAAATAAATGAATTTAGGTACATATACGTTTCTTGCGCTGACCTCTATTATGCTAATGCACAGAGGTCAGTGGTTTCCTGTTTTTAATTTGTTTATTTAAGTATAAATATTTGTTACACATGTATTAAATTATTCTAATTATTCTTTTTAGAATGGACACCATATCAAGAAATCGACTGCAATTTTTTTTAAAGGCTCTTACAAACTCTGTTTGCTTGTTATGCACGGCTTAACATACCACATCATAAAGAAGACAAGACAAATATTGGATAAAATTAATAAGCGACAGTACAATCTAGAAAATGAAGAACTTTTTGGTACCTATGATTAAACCTGGAGGGAGCAGAAATAATATTCAACATTTGTTTTGAAAATGAGTGCCGAAATTTCACACTACTCTCTACGGTTTCTTCTTCGTAAAGGGTAATTAATATAATCGAAGTGTCATCAATAATGTTGTACGTAATTTTGGTCATACTTGCTGATATGTAAACATAAGTAAGTTTCATAGAAAATAACATTAAAGAATTCATCAGAATTTACCAAGTTTTTATTAACTCGCTATCTTGTCTGTTTGTTTGTTTGTAGTACAAATTTTGCAAACGATTTTAAATTCACTTCCCGATGAGCTAGAGACTTGACAATTAAAACGTAGCTCAGAACTAGATGACAATTAATTAATAAATTGCTTTTCTGTCTGTTTGTTTATTCGGCGCAAAAGAGAATGCCCAAACGACAATAAATTTTACACTTTAATGAGTTAGAGACCAAATTACAAGTTGAAAATAAGAATGAAGAAGTTTGTTAAAAAGTAACGCCGAAGATTTTGGCAGGTTTTTTAAACTAAATTCCAATTGAGCTGGACACCAAACTACCAGGCAAACAAAAGAATGAAGAAGTTCGTTATACTACGGCCGCTATCTTCTAGTATGCTAAGCAATAAATCGGTTATCGATAAAAAAACATCTGGTCAGGGACTTACGCCCTTTCTAATATTTACTAAACATCGAACAATAATGACTATCATTCTGAAATTAACGCTGAAGAGTTTACTGAGTGGTTTCACCGACTGCTGTTGAGCTTGGAAGAACCATCCGTAATCATTATGAGTAATGCCCATTACCACTCGAAGCAAATTAATCGAGTAGCTATATCGAGTAGACGAAATATGAAAATGGCTTCATATATATATACATATATATATATATATATATATACACACATATATATATATATATATATATATATATATATATATATATATATATATATATTAATTTAACTGATGATTCCGATAATGACGATTCTGATGACAACTTTTTATATAATCGAAATAATTTTCAATTATTTATTAGTATGGGTGACTTTCTCAAATATTCATCACGCAAGCCTTTGAGACATTGGTGATGTCCTGATGGAGCAAACTCATTTCTCCCTTTACCTGCGCCCACACCAAGGGTTGTATTGGCAACAATAATGAATAATTTATTAGTTAATAGTAAATGTTTATCACATAATCTTCTATAGTTAATTTATGAATTAATTATTATGTTTACTTAGTCTAAAGTTACTTAAAATATTTATAATTTTGTCTTTAAGTATGTATTATACTGTTTATCATTACTTATTCATAAATCTGTTTTATATGTAAACAAAGGTTGAAAATATTTAAATTACAGTTTTTGAGTTAATTTTGTACGAGGCTTATCGATAATATTACGATATGAGCATCACACATCACTACCCGTTACCATAAGACCTGTGACTGTGACTAATCGCTCAATACGCTCCGTTTTGCTGACAGGTTTTATTGCGTCGCATACAAGGAGACCGCGGCTCTAGTATAAAAAGCAACACAGAAGATTTTGGTAATTTTTTTAAACTAAGTTCACCTTGAGCTAGATACCAAAATATCAGGAGTCCATAACAATGAAGAAGTTTATTCGCAAGTAACATCGAAGATACTGCGATCGCATTCGTTCGGCTTATCACAACGTAATAAACAGGTTGCCATAATTTGATAAGAAAAAGAGTTCGTGTTTCATTCATGCTTTGAGCGCATAAATGTTACTAATGCGAGTGAAAAAAGTATTTAATTTACTAACAGTGTTTGGACTGTTAATGTATATAACGTAATATGTCAGATATAAAGAAATTATTATTAATATCAATACCAAGATATTTAAAATAGATTGCTAATTTTCAAACAAATAATACTAAAAATCGAATAAAAATTATTGACATAAAAGGAATAAATTAACGTTTTTAACATGGACTAAAAACTTAAAATAACTCTCTTGCTCCATGAAGATTTATAATCCAATACAGATTATAACTCCATACATGTTACACTGCAAATTTGTGATTGTGAATTTTGAATAGCTTTGATTGTTAGTGACGTAGGTAAATTGCGCCTCACATTTTAGATCTTAAAAGTAATTTCATAGCTGTTAAAAATTCACAATCACAAATTTTCAGCATAATATTTATAGAGTTATAAATCTGTATAGGATTAAAATCTTTATGGCGCATTGATAACTTATTTTAAATTTTAGTCCATTTTAATGACGTGATAAATTAAAAAAAAATCTGTAAATAATTGTTTACAGTCTGAAGTTAGTGGGTAATAGTATATTCTCACAATGTTTCAGGTTTGTGGGATAGTTTAATCTAAAAATAAATGTTTAATTAGAAACGCGTGTTAATTACTTTTGAATTTTAATGGCGTTTTCTTTTCATTTGTATAACAGCATTAAAGAAATTATCAAGAACGTAAATTTCCATAAAACTATTATTCGACCGGCAGTTGAAGAAATTACAAACGGCTTAAAAACAATTTTATTACACATAAATATAATTTTTTGCGACATATTTGCGAAAAAACCTACTTGCATTCTTGTGAAACATGTTATTTACTAGCAACATATTAATTTTAATTTCAAAAATATAATCAAGTCAGTTTTTTTATTTATTCCAAGAGTTTTCGATCGAACTTACTGCACTCATCGCCAATCACATTTAAAGAACGTTTAAAAAAATTAAAATTGCCAAATTTTCTTTGACTTTGAATCGACTGATTGAATCAAATGAATGAAGCAATTGATTTATTTTCAAGATTTCGATAATTTGGGGAGTATTATGACTTTTTTACAGTATTGAAACCAGTGCAATCATATCTTCTCCTTGAAGGAAACTCAGGAGATAAAATCAACAATAATGAACAGATTTAAAAAAAAATTATTAGACATGGCTGGATGTTATTCCTTCTAGTTCCGACGGAGATAGTTTTTAATTAGCCATTTTTTAAATTCATAAAAAAATTACGGTGATAACTTTTTGGTCCCAAGTTTAATGGTGCTTTACACTCCTGGCTGTTACACGAGGGACCGAAGTCATAGCTGATCTCATGAGTCGAGAGCGTGCCCCGACATTATTGAGCATTAACCTGTTTTTTGCGCACTTGCATTCATTAAAGCGGTGTTTCGAGACGCGCCTAGTAGTTTACATTTTTTCTTGCTGTTTAACCAGTTTCGGCATGCAGTTGTGGACTTGCCTCCTAATTAAAGATTTAAAATTAGTTAATATGACTTTTAATTTCATTTGTCGTGTGTTTTCATTTTTAATTTTTTATTTATTTTTAAAACCACTTGCATTTTTGGTTCTTGAACATGTCCAACACTTTAAGTCTACCTATAAGTTGGACATGGATTTCTTTTAAGAAAGAAATAAATGATATGAAATCACAGAAAACATTTCAAAACCGCATATACTCTTCCTTTTTTATAGTAGAATTATTATTTATTTTCTATTTCTTATTAATATTACCGAGAGATGTGTAAACTCATGAGTGAGAGACATAAAAGATATAGCTCACATTTTACGATCATATGTATCACTCGCTCACTTGAAATCAGAATGTAACTCTATGTCACTAGCTCGAGAGTGATCGGGGTCTTTTTCGTTTCACCAAATCTATCATTTCACTCACTTGTCGCATCGTGAAGATAGATATAAAAGTATATGTTTTGACGTTACATGAAATAGAAAGGAAACGATCGACCTGTTTAGTCAAATATGCAACTGGATCTATGTACACGATGTAGCTACTCGCGATGAAATGAGAACCTTGTGATAAAGTATACTTTAATTCGCGCAAAGTATTTTTCGTAAACAAACACTTTTTGTTTCATTTCAAAATTCTTATTTATAATTGTATAAATACGCCAATCTATTCCAATTTATTTCATTATTATTAAAGTTATTTTATGTATAGTTTGAATCTAGGTTGACCGTCCTAAATCCTAAACCTGCAAAGTATTAAGTAAAGTGGACTCTTGTACAGTGTATTTTTATTTTCAAACAATAGTGCGTGCAGAGACCTTAATAAAATGAAATATACATAAATGGTAAAGAAGGAATCGTTGCGATTGTAACCGATCACGACATAAATTTAAATATTTCTTTTACTTTTTGTTGGAGTATCTGATATAAATATCATTCGAAATAACGTATTTGGAAAATAGGTAGTAACGTATCTCATTGCAACTTTTTCACACTTTTCACTTGCTAAGATTTTTTTTAATTGACATTCCCGCCTTCGTCTTCCATATAAATTGGAAGATAAAACTGTTATGCGTTGGGAACAAAACTGTAATTTTTGGAATTTGTAATTTTATGGAATCCTTTTTATGAACAAATTCATCGAAGAGAATTGTACTCATTTTCAAATTAATGTCTTTAAGTGGACACCAATGTTTTTATAATATTGCAATAACTTAAATGTTCTTATTGAATTCAGAAGCTATTAAAAATGCATATGAAGCGAAGAAAATATATTTTGAACGTAGTACAAGAAACAAATCAAAATACATCTTAAATGTTTGACAATTCCGGAATCCCAAAAAATTATAAATACTTTTATTGTCAAATGTTCGCAGAGCCTTAAATGGCGAATGTCAATCATTTTACAATGAACTCTGTTAGTACTGCCTCTCACTGCCCTTACACCTGCACAACCCTATCGTGCTTGCTTCTTTACCATGTCAGCAACTTCATGGGTGAGGCTGTTATTTCTTGTGTTTTTAAAGGGATCGAAAAAATCCATTTTTAGATTTTCTCCTTTACTAATGCTTCAAGGCGTATATAAATATTAACATTTTAAGTTTTTATTTTCACCACATGAGTCCCTTGAAACCAAAATAGCCATCATTTTTCTGAGAAATGTATGTCATAATCTGTTTCAGATACATGTTTGAAATTTAGAAAATAATCTAATAAATAATGATTTTAATAATAAATGATTTTAAAAAAATTAAAAAATTATATATTTAATTTTATGTCCAACTAAGCTACGGAAGTCCCGAAATTAACTCACATTGATTTATTCAAATATTGCATAGCTGTGCGTCTTGCTAGTTTATTTGGTAACTTGACCAGAATGCTAGTGAGTATTAAGTATTGATAATTTTTCAATTAACAAAATTAACTCGTATCGTCTCGTCGTACTCGTTCGTATGGAGCACGTAAATTACGTTTACATTGACGTTATAGATGGAGAATTTATTACACGTATCAGTTACTATCTAAATTACATGATATCAGAACTTTCCTTTGTTTTTTTTCTCTTTTCTTCAAGATAAATGCTGCAGTTATGCTCGTAGTAGTTGTTCTTAAGTTTATTTTTTCGAAGATTTATTTTCTGATTATAAGAGAATATAATTTAGACGGATATTTTCGGTTATTTGGCACTAAGCACAAGCTTGACATCGATGCTCAATGCAAGGACTGCTGCATCGCTCGGTTGAAGAAGAATTTATTGAAAGGTACTCCCACTCTTGTACCGGAATCGTTCATTCGTCCCAGATAACCATTGATCATGCGCCGTTATTAAAAGAAACATTTGTTGAAGTCGTGACGGTGCAGTACGTGTTGCACATCTAAAAGGATTTAGGCGAATATATACAGCGCTCTAAACAGTAGTCTAATTTCGCACCTTATAAGCGATATAGCATGGTTTTTTTTAATATAAATATCAGTAATTTAATCAGAAAAAAGTATTGCAATGGTTTTTCATCAATATTGCTGTTTTAATTAATTATAAAATATTCGTAGAAAATACTCAGATTTCAGTCTCTATTTAGAGTTCATATATATTGTTGAAAAATGTGATACATACTTGCGCCTAACAGGAACGTTCTTTGAATTTAAAACTGTTTTCCACTGTTTTCGTTCTTGTAAGCCCTAACGTATCGATTAACAATCCTAGTATTTATTCTTCTGACTAGGTAAATTAACCACAGAAATTTTATCTCAATTGTAACCGAACGCCAGTCTACCGTGGAATACCTATTAACGGAGGTGAAACTTACCCTCGAAAGTCTATTATTACAGAAAGGTTGAGCATATCAGAGAGTTGACATCGAGGAAATAATATAGCGGGTTATTTAAATATTAAACTTTACTGAAAAAAACACGAAAGCAAATGGATAATTTCCTATTTTATTAATTTTTAACAATTTTTAATTCCAAATACTCCTCTTGGAAACGTATATTCTAAAAAATGATACTCCTATTATGTTCACAAACGTATATTCTAGAAATCGTAATTAGGCAATAGGTAGAATCAATAATTAACCTTATGATGACAAATAACATTAATATTTCAATTTTAAATAAATCGCCGGCAATTATAATCTTCCCATAAGCATGGATCTATCCCAATGTATAACATAATAGTTTTTGTGACTAATAACTCATGACAAAATAGTAATTAGACAACAATTTAGATTATCATCATCTACGAAAAAATAGAATTTCTTTTATTCATGTTTTGTATGTATTCTTGTTTTTAACTAGAAGAAAGTTACAGAAAAAATAAAAAATATGTATCTTACGTTATTTCCAAAAACATTTGGGAAAAATCTGTCTTAATTCCCTGTTCGTTACATGTTATAATAATAGGAAAATCATTTAAGTTTTTAAGTAGAAGTAAATGAGATAAAATATTAAGAGACAAATTAAAAAGTGAAATTAATTTTATTTCGTAAGTTTAACATTTTTACATTCGCAGTTACTCTGCTATTATAACTTAATATTCATCATTATCGATTTAGATAGATATGAGTAAAAATATTTTAAATGAATCAAAAACAAATATAGCTACAAGTAAAAATGAAGTATTGTCTGCATGTAATTACAAATTACCTCTTTTTATAAAACTTCTACTGGTGGTAGAATTATAATTAAAACGCTTTCTCGGAACACAGGGAGGTGTTTTATTTGCATAAACAATATAGTGATTGCAGACAAATCACATGCTATGAGCCGCCAAATCAGACGAAATTACAGCTAAATTAATTTTTTATAGTCTTTTCTGTCACCCTCATTTATTTTATCTTTTAAAAAACCTTTTTTAGAATGTAAAGCCCAAGTTGCATAACATCATAGCTTACAATCGATTTTGTTATCGCATATGAACTAACAAAAAGCCGATTCCACGTCTAATTTGTTATCTCTCCCCCACTCTTTCCGTCTCTATATCTATTACCGGATCCATTCAATAAACTAACTAAACTACACAAAGTTGTATTGGTTAGCAACTATTTGTGAGCATTAAACGTTTGGAATGACTTACTATGCAGTATCGAATTTGAATTTTAGTGCGTATTAATAGGTTTAGGAAAGATAATGTAATTTGAGTAGGGATAAACATTAAACTCTTTAGACTTTTCTTTTAAATGAACTGCAAGTATTTTACCAGTGGCATCACTACTTGAAAAAAGGCACATAACCAAAAAATTATTAAGGAAAATGTTTTTTTTTTCAAAAGGTAAATGATACGCAGTCACCATATGAACGAAATATATTATTCTTTCACCGAGGCCAAGAACAGATAGATCAAAGCTCTCTCGTCTAACTTGCCGATTAAATGAAACGTTTGGAGATCGGGTTTCTCTAAGAGTTATCTCTCTTCTTCCATGATATTAAGGTAATTTTCCATACTCCTTAGGCATCGCATGCAGAATATTTATCTTTTCTTGATAAGATTAATGTTATTTCATCTATAAATAGATCAGGACATAATAAGATTTAATAACTTTATGCTGCGCGACTCTATGTATTGGTTGTATAATTTGTCATTACAATAACTTCTCCAAAGATCATTTAGCTTCACTGCTGCAGAAATATTTCTGAATATCCTTCGTTTTCTTTTTCATCAGCTAAAATAAAAGTGCAATACTCACTTCCACATAAAATGATGGGTCCTTATTGGTTAATACCAATAAGGTTGTTGGTTTTAATAAACATTGAATTTTACGGGTATACTAATGTATTTTTATTTAAACTGCATTTTTGCACGAAATGCTATTAGCAACCGACTTACTATTAGCATTTGATTTTATATCGTTTTTATTTCAGAAAATTTTGTCTGGATTTAACTAAAGCAATTTTTCCATAAATAAAAAAATGGTTGTCCAAACGTCCCTAACTGAAGTATTCAGTGACATATTTTGTAATAATAAATGAACATAATAATAAAAAAAACTCGCATTATCATATGTATGCATGGAAACGAAGACATATAATATATATTCTCTCATAATAACAATGCTGTAATGTTTTCAAATGCTTCTCGTAAACTTTATAAACCGGCAGCATTCTGAATACCACATCAAATTTATAAGTAAGCCCCGATATTTTTTACATTATTATTCTTGTCATACTGAAAGAAGTCAATCATAGTTATTTGTATTGAAATTTTTGAAACTTTTACGGACTATTACTGTAAAACTACTACAAAAACAAACTATAATGAACATTTTTCTCATTGTCTAAATTCTGCTTTTAAATCATTTTGAAGCAAAATATCCATCTCATAACCAAATTTAAATACCTAAAAAAAATCGACATTTGATTCATGTACATTCAATGCAGAAACTTATCAATATGATATAACAAATAGGAAAAGAATAAATTTCCTCAATTTGGATTTTTATTTCCCGGAATTCTTTAAAAAACCATACTTAGGGCAATATCTTGACAATAGTTAATTTTCAAAACACCGTGTTAATTTTTTTTAAAAGCCATGTATCAAATAAGGTATGTTAATTCATTTTCACATATGTTTATATACACACGTGTGTGTATATATATATATATATGTGTGTGTGTGTGTGTGTGTGTGTAGTAATATGTGTGTACACCTGAATTTATCTCATTCAGTCACCAAAATTGAGAAGATGTTTTACTTGTAATTATTGTGAGTCGATAAACAATTTTTCGCAAGCTACACAAACACGACACATACACAGTGTCTAAACACGCGACGATAATTGAATAAATTTACGTTTCTGTCTGTGTTTTATCCGTGTTTTATCCGTATTTTTGTTTGTCACTGATGTACGGCTAATTTAAAATAATATTATAAGTATAAAGTATTTTATTTGCCAAGGAAATGTTAGCAAATATTCGTACATTATATAATATTTTTTTCGTTACATGATTCTTAATCGCCCTTAAAACTTGATCCCTGATGAAAATGTAACTCTAAATATGCAGTTTATTTAATTAGAAAGTGGGGAAACCTTGTATTTTCAAAAATTCATTTACATTGTTTCAGTACAACGAGGACAAGGAAATGCCTAGCTACTCAACCGTTTGATAATTGTTTCATAACTGTCAAATGTATCATAAATTTGTTTAACATTTGAATTTGTTATCAATATTTGTAAATTAATTACTCTGGTATGTTTAGTTTTAGGCTGTATAAAATCCCTGCTTTATTTTTAATAATTTATCTACAAGTATAACGAAAGTGCAGAATTTGGATTAGGGATCATGAAAAACAGAGCAGAAAATTATTCTTTTCTGAATTTTTTATCTGTTTTTTCTTTGAGTGCGTTTATTTGTTCGTGCCTTACCAAAGGACAACAAAATAAATTTCTATGAAATTTTCCTGATATTTCATTTGAGGTAATGTATACGTTATGTTCATAATAAACTGAAAACCAATTAACAAAGGAAGAAACGGAAAATGCAAATTTAACTTTTTAATACAAAACACTCTATACTTATTATAATAGATGGCTTTAGGTAAATTGATCATGGAGTAAATTAAATAATATCTTAACAGATCCACATGAATTAATTCACGGGCGCAAGTTTTTAGCAATAAGACTAACTACTGTAAGAAGGAATAGCATTTAATTGTAGAAATTACTAGTTATTTTTCTCCTAAACGCCTAATTAAAAAATGAGAACACTTGTAGGAAACTCAGAAAATCACCATGCTGGGCGAACGAATTGGGGATCGTAGTTCGTAGCTTCTTACATTAGTGGTGCTGCTAGCTACAGTGGTCCGTGGCATTTGACTATGCGATTACAAACAGCCCCGTTCGACAAGCGGTAGGAAATCGAACTCGGGACACCGCGGTGTGCTGTCAACGGCCATAAGCCTTTTTATCAACTCAATATACCATCGCGTCTATTATAATAAGACCTAATAATATACGTAGGTAAATTTTGTAAAGGTACTACTAAATTTGTTTTAAAACGGATGGCAAATTATACGAATACAATTAAAATTATTCTTTGACCCCCAACAAGGAAGTAATACAATTCAGTATGATATTAATAATATAAATAATAAGCCTGTTTATTTCCATTTCATAACAATGAAATTAAGAAACTTTCAACATCTAAACTGACTTATGGTATTTAAACTCGAATTAAGTAATTATCTTATGTGTCCTGTAATGAATATCTTGTGTATAATCACAAAAAATTATCACTTGAATGGAATTACTTCCACCACTTGATCTATGGTATAAATAGTTATCTGTCTAAATTATATTCATGTTCAGAGTTAATGATAATTTGAGACCGCTATCTTATTTAAATTATATTAATATTATTTGTAATATGATATGACATATATCATGACATATATCTTTGTTAGTCATGATAATATTACGACTGAGGAAGTTGTAAAATATATCAAAATCTTATATATATCGGAATAATTCATCTAGAAAACCTAACTAACTTGACGCATAGTTTTTCTTAGTATATTGCAGAATTTCATATTTATATTTACAATACAGATTTGCAGAATGTTCCCTAAGCGATTTAAGGAAACCAACATAGTGTCAATATTCAAAAATGGTAAGATGGCAGAACCAAAACTATTATAGACCTATTTTGTTAATGTATTTAGTAAAACTGTTGAACTGTAAGTAAACAGCAGGCTGACAATTTTTTTCGTAAAAGCTGTATTTTTCTCAATTTGCACCAACATTAGTCAATAATTTTGTAACTGAGTACATTAACGCTAATATTAAACACTTAGCTGTGTTTCTATATATCTGCAAAATATTTGCTTCTGCACATCTCAAGACCTTCTCTTGGAAAAGTCACGACTTAGGATTATATGAGACGGATATCGAACAGAAATCACAAAAATTAATAACACTGTTGGAAAGCCACTGACACTTTTATTTGGTTTTCCAAAAGATAGCATATTATGAACGATACTCTTTTTAATTTCCATAAATTACCTGATAAAACTAGAGATAGTTACGTTTGCTGATGACACTGTTTTATTATTACATGACATTATGTGAAAAAAATTTACTAATTAAATTAGTATGTCATCGCGTATACCTGGCTAAATGACAAATTGTTCTCTTTAAATATCTGGAAACCTAAGTAAGTCAGTATTAACCAACTATCTGAATGACAATTCAATGGCCGATTCTCCCTTTACCACAAATATCTGAAATTCTGGACCAATTAGGCACGTATAAATAATGTTAGATTCTTGATCTCGCTTCAGGGTTTCACCAAATATACAAAATGCCCAAAATCGCATTTAATATTCCACAAATAAATTCCGAATTCACATGCGTACTATTTATCTTAAAGACTGCTCCTGCAACTATCTAAAGATTGATAATCTCTCCTCTTTCTGTCCTTCAAGGCATTTTATATTATGAATATTTAGAAAATATTATCATTACCCGTTCGACCTTGAAAATTTAACAGCCATCGTTGATAGATTATTTGAAATCAATTTAAAATTCCAAAAGTGCTAATTTCTACACAAAGAAGCCGCATATTTGAGTTACGTAATTACAGAAAAAAGTATTAAACTAAATACCAATAAAATCAAAGCAGTTAACAAATTTCTAACACCTAAACAACATGTGAATGTCAGATCATTTCTCGGATCATTTTTTTTATAATCGAATACCTCGATTTCTCAAATCCCGCCTCTCAAATCTATCAAAACCGCTCATGAAAAAAATACCATGCCATTTCCTTCGGAAACTGAACGGCAACTAGCCATCGAATCTTTAAAATCTAAAATAATTATTTTCTTGTTAGCTTATTTAGATTTCACTTACCATTTCATACATATCTTTTTCCTCGAAAACCTCAAACAATTCACTCCAACGCACCAACAAAATCCTACCTGTTCTGAGTTTTACATCTAAATGATGATTTAAATTTTTTTATAAAATTCTCTTCATGATAAATGATATTTTCTTACTTCTCTGATATATTTCATTTACTCAGCCATCTAATCAATGAAATTCTTTCAGAAGGTGATATTGGTAAGGATCAACCCACTGCATATGCACCTCGCAAATTCAACAAAAGTGAATATAATGTAACAGCCACTAAAAATGACTACTAGCTATTACGTTTGGATGTAATAAATTTTCGATTTATCAATTCGACCGAACATTTAACATTGCTACCAATCACTTGTCACTAAAGTTGCTATTTAATCATATAGATCCGAGTAACAATCTTCAACATTGGTGCCTAAAATTTGAAGAATTTTAATACAGAATAGTTAATAAAAAAGCAAATAAAATTCTGCAGTCGACACCTTCTGGCATTAGCCTGTGAATCCTATAATTTTCAAAATCCATAATAAGTTCTTCTGAAGCCTTAATAACTCAACCTTCTTCTAACTTGCAGGATATTGACCATTTATTTAGATTAGGTATCCTCAATGACACCTGTTCGTAATATCTAAAAACTCTATCGCTAAATTCATAATTTAACAGGATTATAATTGATCCTAATTATAATCTAAACAAATCTATCCCTACCTATTTGGACTAAGGTGTAGGACCTTGTATAGAAGAAATATTAAAAAATAATAGAAATCCCTAAGAACTTACATAATTCGAAAGAATCCTGTACTCCCATGCCGAACTGGAATTAAAGGACAAAAAAATTATTGTTTACTAAGATCCATCATTCTGACTCTTCTTTTCACTCTAATATACACTATCTTTAAATATTTTAGGAAATATGCTATTCATACTTTCGCATAAAACTAAATAACAATTAGCCATCTCCGACTTCAAAAGAGCTTTCGGTAAACACGGGTACATAAAAATATATAACATCATCTCGTACATATTCCACAACGTAGATAAGCAGAAACACTATAGAAAAACAAAGTTTTATTCCCGTCACTCAGTTAAATACCAAAGATGTTATAGGAGAAACATGACATTCATTATCCCAGCCATATAGGTTCATGTTGGTGTAGGACAGAGTCAAATAACAATTTTAGTGGAAAGACACGCTAACATTGTTACGTTTAGCCTAATGTAATTGAATTTTTATATTTAAAACTAAACCAAACCAGTTGTTAACAAAAATTGATTTATATAATTTACTTTTTTGTAATAAATAATTAATTTGGGCTGTCATGTTTTACTGACGTTCTATTATTTTATAAAGTGCATTTTAAAGACAAGAATTGTTTAAATTCTTCGTCATATCTCAACATGTGGTGACCCCGACGTGATAAAAAATTGAAGATTCTGCATCGGACCTTTTGACATTCAGATCGGAAGAGCGCAACAAATTACAAGATGGAAGCTAACATAAAGAAGCGAGCGCCGATTCGGGCTTCTTTTACAAAGTTGTATAAAAGTATAAAGGCGCTTTTCGAGGATGAAAATTCAAAGGTAGATGATATTTTAATTAAATATGATCCATTAGAAAGAACATATAATAATTTACTGGTAATGGATGAATCCATTTTAGAAATGTTGTTAGAAAAAGAAACTGAGCAGTTAAAATATGATGACGAATACGAGAACGTCGAAGAATATCGCCAAAAGTTTGAAGAAATAAGACGTCGTTTACAATTACTAAACGATAAATTACTTAAAAATGCCCCAAATCTAGAATATTCCGAAAAGACAAAATTTAAATTACCGAAAATTGAATTAATGAGATTTGGTGGCGAAATAAAAGATTGGCTTACGTTCTGGAGCCAATTCAAAAGGATAAATGATGATAAACATATGGAGTTGGAAGACAAATTCCAATATTTAATGCAATGCATGATTCCCGGTACTAGGGCAAAGGAAATAATAGATAGTTACCCACCTACCGCGGAAAATTATCATAAAGCCATTGAGAGTTTACAAAAAATATTTGGAAGAGAAGAGTTGCTTATAGAATATTATGTCAGAGAACTTTTGGGACTTGTGATAAAAAATACTACAAATATAAAATCTAAGTTAAGCATTATTCAGTTGTATGACAAATTAGAATCTCATTTAAGAGCATTAGAATCGATAGGAATGACATCAGATAAGTACGCAGCCATGCTGTTCCCCCTAGTGGAATCCTGTATTCCTGAAGACATTTTGAGAATTTGGCTAAGAAATCCTTCCCTCAATGAAGAAGATAAGTCATATAGCAAGATATTGAATAATATTTTGTCCTTTTTGAGAGCAGAGATAGAAGGGGAAGAAAGGATTTAGTTGGCCAAGACTGGAATTAAACAAAATGAATATATTCTGAAAAGGCAAAGACCTATAGAACAAGAGTCGACTCAGCCAACTACTAGTGATTTATTTGTCAGTAATAAAAATGATCATAAAATATTGTGCGTGTTTTGTGAAAAGTCGTCCCATCTAAGTAAGGACTGTTTCCATGGACAAAAGATGAATTCTGAAGAGATTAATATTTTAAAGTCTAAAAGATGTTGCTATTCCTGTTTAAAGATTGGACATACATCGAAGAAATGCCGCAATAAGCCTCATTGCATTTGTTGTGGTAGGAAGCATTATATCATTATGTGTCCAGACTTCAAGCCCACCAAAAACAAACAAAAAAAATTATGGAATTTAGTAGCCCTAGGTATTCAAGATCATTATGAGTCAAAAGATAAAATTGAACTAGAAAATGCTGTGAGGGAAAACCTCATAAAGACAATGACTGTTCTACAAATTTCAGTCTGTCCTGAAGAACGCTACTTTTTACGATTTCTCTGGTGAAGGAACAGTGATGATGTGGTAGAACACTCTAAGAAGGATATTCAAGTTTACAGACACAAAAGAGTGGTTTTCGGCCTCACATGCTCACCTTTCATACTAGGAGCTGTTATACAGCATCATTTGGATAAATCTGCGCCTGAAATATAACATATAGCACAGAAGCTGAAGAAATCCTTTTATGTTGATAACTGTGTTACATCTGTAAACTCAAAAGAAGAATATGAAGAGTTTGTTGAAACATCTACGAAGTTAATGACTGAAGCCAGAATGGAATTAAGAGGCTAGGAATCAAGCAGCTTAGAAAAACCGGATAAAGAATGTGAACCAACACCAGTTCTAGGACTACTCTGGGATAAAGAAGAAGACACATTATTTTGCAACGTAAATAATATCTCGGAGCCAACAGGAATTCTTACTAGACGAACCTTACTTTCTGTAACCCAAAAGGTTTTCGACCCTATAGGATTCACAAGTCCAGTTACATTATATCCGAAAGTTCTGCTGCAAGAAAGTTGGAAGGAGAAACTTAGTTGGGACACAAGTTTGCCAAAAGAAGTTTGTGACAAATTCTTGAAGTGATTTCAAGAACTGAATCTCTTGAAACATCTGAAAATTCCTAGACGCATAATACTTGAAGATGCGGCATCAGTTAGTTTACATGTATTTTGTGATGCGTCTGGACTTTCTTATGCAGCAGTAGTTTTTGTGAGAAATGTTCGACATGATGAAATTTGTGTGCAAATGGCATTAGCTAAATCAAGAGTTGCATCGTTAAAGAAGATGACCATTCCACGATTAGAACTGATGGCTTGTACTATAGGAGCGAGACTTTTGGATTTTGTGAAGAAAACTTTGGAATTGAAAGATGTTCCAGAATATTTTTGGACGGACTCGGCCACAGCATTATATTGGATCTGTCATGAAGAGCCATGGGGAGTTTTCGTTCAAAATCGAGTACAGGAAATACGAAAACTTTCAAACACAGAAGATTGGCGACATATTCAAGGAACCCAGAATCCTGCAGATTTGCCTTCCAGAGGTTGTAGCGTTGAAAAATTGATAAACTCCCGTTGGTGGGAGGGACCGGAATGGCTGTCTAAAGAAAAACGGGAGTGACCTAAATCCAGTGTTCAAAGTACTGGTGAAGCAAATCAAGAAAAGCTGAAGATTGCACTAGTAGTCAATAGTCCACTAGATAGAGAGTGGTATGTGCAATATTTTTCCAGCTACAAGAAGATTCTTAGAATGGTTGCATGGATGAGAAGATTCATTTCCAATTGTAAAAGAAGTCAACGAGAGCGCTTAAAAGGTGAATTATCGGGGGAAGAAATAAATGCAGCCGAAAAGAATTTGATGAAAATTGTACAGCAAGAGCAGTTCAGTGGCGAATATTTGAGAAGTCTAAAAACTGTCACATCCTTTGAAGATAAAGAAGGACTAATCCGAGTCAAAACAAAGTTAACTGAACGGAAGGATTTTGAAAATGTTAAGACTCCAATATTGCTACCTGGAAAACATAAATTGGTAGGGCTCATGATACACGAGAGCCACATTAATCTATTGCATTGTGGTCTGAACAATCTCCTCGTAGACGTGAGAGAAAAGTTTTGGGTAGTAAATGCAATGAAAACTGCACGTAGAATAATATCTAGGTGTATTCGATGCAAGAGACATAGTGCAAAGAACATAGAAACCATGCCAGTACCATTGCCAGAAGATAGGATCAAAGGCCTCTGTATTCGAGGTGGTTGGAGTGGATTTGGCAGGACCCCTATCACTTAAAGGGAGCACTAAAAGCTGGATTGTCATATTTACCTGCGCGGTGTTTCGAGCTATTCATTTAGAACTGGTCCAGTCACTATCTACGAAATCTTTCCTTTTATGTTTTAGAAGATTTATTGCTAGACGTGGACGGCCCCATATTGTGTACAGCGATAATGGCACGAATTTTGTTGGTGCGAACAACTTATTGACATCTATCGATTGGGAAGCCGTACAAAAAGATGCGCACATGAAAAGAATAATCTGGAAGTTCAACCCTCCCACGGCTGCCTGGTGGGGTGGCTTTTGGGAAAAACTCATTCAAGTGCTAAAGAAAATGCTACGACGGGTTTTGGGCAGAGCATGCGTCACTTACGAAGAGATGGTTACTTTACTGTACGACTGTGAATCAATCATCAATTCTCGGCCCATAACCTACATTTCGGAAAATGACCAATATTTGAATCCCTTGACCCCTGCCTTGTTCTTGCAAGATATGCACACGGTGGGAGTTCCAGATTTAGACCATCTTGATGAAATTGATATCACCCGAAGATACCGTTATCAGCGAAACTTAAGAGAAGAATTAAGAAAACGCTTCCGTTCTGAATATTTAGGACAGTTAGTTTTGGCAAAGTCTAATAACAAGTGTGAAGAGGTAAAATTAAACGACATTGTCTTAGTAGAAGATACAAGCAAGAAGAGAGCTTTTTGGCCTCTAGGACGTGTTATAGCTATATTCCCTGAGAAAGATGGGATTAGCAGAGTGGTAAAGATAAAGACTGATTCTGGAGAATTACTTCGTCCGGTACAACGTGTTTATCCCTTGGAAGTTGAAGCTTTCAGTAATTCATATGAGGAAGTGCAAAAGACTGTAGGTCAACTACGGGAAAAGAACAGGGTTCTGAGCCTTTCTGTACCAAAAGAGATTCTGGAACAAACAACCAGATTTCGAAGATTCATTCATTTACCGTCTAAGCTAAGGGATTTTGAACTGTCCTGAAGGGACTGATATGGACTCTAAATGTTGATTTCTGAGTATTTAGTTAAATTCTATGTTTAGGAAAGAAATTTGTTATAATATTAATTGCTTATGCTCCTGGGTTTTGATGAAATGAGTTCATCAAAAGGTGGCAGGATGTTACGTTTAGCCTAACGTAATTGCGTTTTTATATTTAAAACTAAACCAAACCAGTTGTTAACAATAATTGATTTATATAGTTTACTTTTTTTGTAACTGGCAACATGAAAAAGTATGGAGTTTTTAGAGAAATAAATAATTTGGGCTTTCATGTTTTACTGACGTTCTATTATTTTATAAAGTGTATTTTAAAGACAAGAATTGGTTAAATTCTTCGTCATATCTCAACAAACATGTATTGGAAATTATGTGAAAAACCTGTGTCTCTTTCCAAATAAATAAAACTTTAAGGAGAATAAACCGCACACTTATGCAATTTACAAGGCCATCTGCTGTCTCATTTCAACGACTAGCGTTAGGTATTGCACAAATCTCTTTACCTGAATCTAAGGATATAATATATAAATATATTCTTATGAGATGACCTTATAAGAAGTTCAGTAGCTTACCGATCAAGAAACAAGCTTAACGTACGCTATTTTTGAATTTTTGAAAATACACGATTATTAGCAACGCCATACCATAATTGATTTTATGAAAATTAAACAATTATTGACGTCGATTGCCATACGACCCACAAACTCAATTCTATTTAGAGCGTAGCCATTTCACCCTGAAGGAGTATCTAAAATCATGCATTAATTAAAACCAAAAAGATTTATTAATGATATAAAACTGCCAGCATTTCATTTCAAGTTTTTTTCTTCTTTGATTTCTTAAGTCTTTAGATGTAACGATTATTTTATAATAACTAACACTTCATTTCAACGCTGCTGCCTATATTTATTTGCCGCATTATACCGCTGATAGCTACAATACATTGCTTAGATTATTAGTGTAATAGTACTTGATATTCATTGTAGATCCAGATTTTATACACATTTATATTTCGTAAAAAACTACTCAATTTCACGTCTACCGCAACCATATTTTTAAAATTATAGAGTCTATTTACTACACTTTCATTTTAGCAAACATTTTTGAAAGTTATTTTGAATTATTATATTTTGTTTCAGTCTACATTTTTTTCTCTCAATCAAAGCTTTCAGGTATATAATCGTTGTTGTCAACATAATATCTTGTAAATATTTATCGTTTTATATTCACAGCAATAGATAGAAATGATTGATACACAAATTATAAAACGTTTTGTTTAAAATTTCAGAAGCAATTAAAGTACCATAAAAGGAGAAGTATTCTGTTGTGTACTATATTATTCTTTAACTGTGAGAGCGATAATTTTTAAAATATATAAAACGTACTTTTTTAACGTTTTGCGACCATGTCCGTCTTAACAAACCATAACAATGTACCTAAATTTTAATTGATAAACGAAGAGCATAGTAGAGTAACAATGAGCTGGATGTTCTAAGGCAAAAGGGTCTTAACATTTATACCCCAAAATGGAAATACTGAGTAAAATTATTCTCGAAGGCATTTATAAAAATTACTTTTTAGAAAAAATAAATGAAACAAATTATCAAAAATTACGTTTCCCTTTGGAAAAGTTATAATTTAAATTAACCGGTCAAATATATATTTTATGGATAGTAGACAGGTATTTTAATAAAATTGAAGGACAATATCGAACGACCAAAATATTTAAGTCGGTATTAAAACAGGTCTTCAGTATATAAACTGACATCGCGCTGAAATATTGCTTATTGTTTATCCTTCCAGTAATCTTTTATTGGACGAAAAATACTATTTTGACAGGATATTATAATATTATTATGCTATTCAAAATTAATAATAAAACTGACCTTACGTAAACGAATTCATCAATAATCATTATGTGTTATTTTAAACACACATCCTTGCACAATATTGAATGATATAGTTTTTAAAATAAGGACGTAACAACAAGCTACGCGTCACATTCGCAAAAGCATTAAAAGGATAAGAAGTGCATATTTTTTTCACCATGAAGATTGCTGTGTACGGTCCATGAGATACTTTCCATAATTTCTAATACGGTGCACCTCCAAATAAACTGTTATAAATATTAAACCAACCGACCCGTCTCGATGCAATCGTTCAGAGAAACAAAATTATTTCTTTATTTTTTTTAATAAAAAATACTTTTGTAAGTAAATAATATCTCGTAGAATAATTTCACTTAAAGTTCTAATATTACAGTGGTAATAAAAAATATGCTTTTGGACATCAAGCCCATTATTTTCCCTCTATGATATGTAAAACTAATTTTAGAAGTCTCTGTTTAAGATACAAGAAAAAACGGTCATAGGGCAAAGTACCTACTTGTTAATCCATGCCAAAACCTTCTTACTTTATAACTTTAAGCAAACAGCTTTCGAAGCAGAAATTTGGTATAGTGTTAGATCAAAATTGGTTTCATATTTTACTTTTTGAAATACTTGTTTATACTTTTCTTCACTGATTATAAATAATTTATATACATTTTAGATTTTAGCATATTTTATTTATTTTCATTAGTTTCAAAAATTGTTCCCTAAAATAAGTTATTGGTATAGAAATTTAAAAGCATCTCGACCCGGAGAGGCATTTCGATTTAGCAGAGTTTTAAGTCTGTCTACTTTTGTGTGCGTATCATACAAAACTATTGAAATAATTTTAATAATATTCGTCATGTTCATATATTTTGTATACTAAAAATGAAACGAGGTACAATATTTCAATAATATATCATTACGTTGAGAAATTAATAAAGAAATATTAGATCAAAGACATAACCGAATTGTTTGAAATACTGTAAAAAGCAGTTCTTTTAATGTTCTTTTTGCTTTTTCTTATTAGTCATCATCAAAAAATGCCATTATAACGATGTATCAATACATCATCGATATATTAATGCATCACAATAAAAAAGAAACACTTGCATAAGTAATATAATTAAAAAGAGAATCGGCGAGTAAGTGACATTTAGACAGATGTTTGACACTAAGTTAAATGGTAAACAGCACATATACGTCTTGCATATAGATTCGTGAAATTATATTTATGTTTTGTTATAACAAGTGTTAAATAATGAGCACATATTACAATTATAAATTCATTGTCGAATACAAATTTAATTTACATCAGTAAGAATTTTTGTTTTTTTGATGAGGCATAATTGGGATCGTTTATATATTTACATATATGTATACATAAATATATATATATATATATATATATATATATATATATATATTGTGGGCTATTAGCAAAGATTGATATCTTTGCTAATAGCCCACCTAAAGCTGTAATGCAACGAAACCTAGGTCGTGGTGAAGAACTTAAAGAAAGTAGAAATAATACTACATCACGTAGTTTCATTTAATTGTTAATAATGAATTTCTACAAAATTAACGCCAAATATATCCAAACATTTCCATGAAAAGCAGTTTATATTTTTCAAATCACACTTTTACAATAACCGCGACCGCAAATTAATTTTTTTTACATACGTCGTTCTTAATACACATATATTTTCTACTTAATAACTAATAAATCGTTTACTTTTATTAGTGCCAATGGCTAAGAATATGCGTAAGTTTTTTTTTTAAATATTGGGTATAAATACACGCGATACTCAATACGGGCTAAAGTGAAATAAGTATATTTATGAGTAAAGAGCCAAGAATATGTTACAGATATTGCACCTCCAAGAAATAAATAAATAGAAGAGGATATTAACAAATTAATGAATATGACGGTCATGTGATTTATTTATCTTGATGACGGTCATGTGATTTATTTATCTTTAAAACGAGATTATGATCAGCAAAGTTAATTCACCGCTCGTACTAATGATTGCTTTGGAGTCATCAGAAAACTCACGGATGACAATTTTGTCAAATTTGCACCCAATTCCGGTACATTTTATTATAATATTAATGGTATAAGCGATCATGTAATAAATTTTAAGCTATGACTTTCACCTTGACTTTGATATATCTAAGTTACATTTTACGTAGCCGATGATATTCAAGTGAAAATAATGTTTAAGAAATTGATTACAAAGTTTTATTGGGAACTATGATTTTATTTACAGATTTGCTCCCTCTCACAAAGTATGCAAGCACTATTTAAACGTTATGCACGACTTAAAGCGCAACATCTTAAAGGAAAAGAGACAAATATTGGAGGACATGATTTTTTATATTTCTTAGTTGGAGACATTAGTTACAAATATAAGATTAATAAAGGACAATATAATCTGGAAAATGAAGACCTTCTTGATAACTATGATTAAACCCGATGGAGCAAAAATAATTTTCAACATTTTTTTTTTGACAAGGATGTCTATATATCACACTACTGTCTACGGTTTTTTTATTTGTAGAGGGTAATTAATGTAATCGAAGTGTCAACAAAAATGTTGTATGTACCACAATTTTGTCACACTCGCCGATATGTAAACCTTTTCCCAAAACAATATGTTATAGGTAATATTATTAAAAAAAAGTTAAAAATATTTGACAACTCTCAATATTTGACAGAGTTGACTTTATTACTAAAATCGAAATTTTCTATTTTAAATAAATAATCAAACATTTTGCGTTATGAAAAATACTTTTCGGTTTGTAATTCTTTTAAATATTAAAATAATATATTATTTAGTAAATTTTTGTTTTTCTTTTTTAAATCCTTTCGCAAATAATTAATACATTAAATAAATATTACTATAGGGATTATTGTTTATCTATACCGATGTCATTATATTTCATTTATTTATTAAAAGAAAGAATTTTGTTTTTCTAACTGTGAAACGAAACATTATTAAAATAAATTCATTAACTAGACTTACATGGCTGAAATGTGTCGAGTTGAATATAAATATCTATAAAAAGATAAAAGATATAAGAAAGTTTTCCTACTCACAAAGTGCTATTTTCCACTATATTTCATTCTATCGATGCTGAAATGGAATCATTTTCTCTTTCGTTTATAGAAGTTTCAACTGTACGAAAAAGCAATAAATTGTTAAATTGTACTTGATCATCAGTGGCGGTACGTCTTTCCCTGTATAAAGCACGAAAAAGACATACGATAGTTTTTGTTTTTATTTTCATAAGTAAATGTAATACAATTTTAATGTATATTCTTTGTATATTCTTCAAAATAATCTCATAAATAATATTTTCCTATAACATATCCACATTTATGTGGATGAACCTCCTTTGTACAATTTATTAAAGGAAAAAAATATCGTATGCAAGATCTCACCCTCTAAAATTCCATTTTGTGACAATTACCTTGAATGACTCGAAGTTATTTTTCATGATTGCTAAATAATCTTGAATATTATTGGTCATTTATAACTTATATCTCCCACCAAGAAAGTTTTGTTAAATTGTATTAAGTATAACTTGCCCAATATTATGTGGTTTAAACTCGTGGGGCGAATTAAGTAATAAATTAAATTAAATGTCGATTAAACACAAGGGGTGTATTAAGTATTGAATGAAAAAAAAAATGTCGGCCAGTAAATCATTAGTGCAGCCCCAGATTAGTTCGCGTCGTGAACATTGTTTCTGTAAGAGTTTTGTTGTTTTAGAATTGTGTTTCAGTTTATTTCAATAAATTCTTCTTAATACCTTATTAAAAGCTGTTATTTTATGAACCGACTGAAAATGTCTTATTTAATTGCATGACCTAAAGGATAGATAGAATGAAATTGTCATCAAAAATAAATCGCCGAAACCCCCGAAAACCCCCGGTTTTGGATCACATTAGGTGGATGTGTTCTTATTTGTCACATTAGTATTCTTCAGATCCGTGACAATAACCTTGACTAACGCCTAACCCTGAGTATATCGTTTAAACCACGACTTATTTTTATTTTCATCCAAGTAATTCACATAACTATACAGTATGTTACTAATATCTTATTTATAAATCAATAATATTCATTATTGGGTCACAATATGATGACGTCCGCTATAAACTTTATTCTGCAGTACTCAGGACAGGGAAATGCGAAAGTATATTTATTAGTAATTAGTGGAGATATGTGGGGACGACTTGGAAAAAAGATTACTTTCGAGTAAAAAACAATTTTCTTTTTCTTATGTTCTTATGATATTTTATCAGTTTCTCATTTTATTAGATGTCAAAAATATAATGCGTTACTGAATACTATCACCCTTCAATTTATTTAGTTTCAAATTATATTTTACGTCTGATAATGGATTTTGTTTTGGAAAAAAATATTTAATAGGATTCACATTCGTTGAATATACATGCGAAAAAAATTAATTGAAGATTGTCAAAGATCGCTTTCGTATACTTGCAGTTTATTATAAAATAATTTATATGAAATACTAAAAGAACTGAATCAATTTTTGGTACATGTAAATAAATTGTCTTTAGCCTTTAGTATATGACACAAATTGTACTATTTTCACAGTTTAAAATTAGCAGGCAATAGTATAGTCTCATAACGTAAGTTTATGAGACGGTTAAATCGCACGTTAAAATAGGTTCACATATTAATCACTTTGGAAATGTAATGACGTTTTCCTTTCGATAGCAGCATTAAAAAAAGAAATTATAAAGAATACAAATTCCTGTAAAGCTGTTATTCAATAAGCGATTTGGGAAATTACTAACAGGTTGAAAACAAATTTACGTGCATGTAAATTTAAATTTTTTATCAACATATTTGCAAAACGATTTACTTGCATTTTATGAAATATTTTGTATTTTATGAAATATATTTAACGCAACACACTGATTTTAATACAGTGCACACAGCTGATCACATTTAAAGAACATTTTAACAAATTAAAATTGCTCAAATTTTTCAGTCTATTTTCATGATTTTGATAACATGGAGAGTACAGTGATTTTTCTTGATTCTGTGACTTTTCGGTGTACATTGACTTTTCTTGTCTTCTTGAAGAAACTTATATACTGAAATTTAAATCAACAAAAATGAATATATTTAAAAAAAACTTACGTTGCCTTTCTTTCTTTCCCTCATATTTTATAATAGGCATGGCTGGATACTATTCCTTCCAGCTCTGACGGAGATAGTTTTTGATTTGTTATTTTTTAAATTATTACAAAAATTATGTTGGCAACCTTTTGATTTTAAGTTTAGTGGTGCTTTATACTCCTGGATGTTATAAGAAAGTATATAATCATTAGCTCACCTCGTGAGCCAAGAACTTGCATAAATATTATAAAGCACTCTCCTCTTATTTGTACATCTGCATTCATTAAAGCGGTGTTTCGAGGTGCGTCAAATTGTTTACATTTTTATTGCTCTATTAAACGCTTTAAGAATGCAGTAATGGAAATATTATTTTTAGTTTTTATTCATTATTGACTTTTAAAACCATTCTGCATCTCTGGTACTTAAACATGTCCAACACTTTAAGTTTGCCTGTAAGTTGGACACTATTTTTTTTAAGAATGAAATAAATGACATCAACAATTATTATTATTCGCTTGCTTCTCTTAACATTCATTTTTAAATAGATCAAAAAGAAATAAAGTGTTATCTTCTAAAAAAATGCGAAAAGTAAAAATGAAGTTTAATCTGCGTGTAATTATAAGTTATCTGCTGTTTTAAGACTTTTACTGGTGATAGAATTATAATTAAAATACATTCTCATAACACAGGTAGGTGTTTTACATTTATTTCAGTATAACAAACAATACAGTAATATAAAACGACTCATATTCTGTTAGTCGCCAAATCAGATGCATTGATAGCTAATTCATTGTTTTATCTAATCTTTTATTACACCGTCATTTGCTTTGTCTTTTAAAAATCACTTTAAACATCAATGGTTACAATGGGTTTGTTATCGTATATCATCCTAACAAAATGCCGATTCCACATCTAATTTGTTATCTCTCTACCACTCTTTCCGTCTCTATGTCTATTATCAGATACATTCAATAAACTAACTAAACTACATAAAGTTGTATTGGTTAACAACTATTTGAGAGCATCAAACGGTTGGAATGACTTACTTTGCAGCACCGACTCTGTGTTTTAGATTCGCTTTCACCCGCGGCTTCGGTCGCACGGGTTTTAGCGTATATTATTTGAACAGGAAAGGTAAGTAAAGTTAATTTGAATATGGAAAAAAATTTAACTTTTTGGATTTTTTTTAAGATGGGCTCTAAGTGTTGTACCAGTTGCATCTATACTTGAATTTTAAATGAGGCTTGTGCAAATAAATAAAAATAAAACAAAATTGCAACAAATATGTTTGGTTTTACTCAATTTTTAACTAACTTCAATTAAGCTGCCACAGATCCAGCATAAATATACGAGTATATATTCACTGATGAATTTTTCGATTATGATGAAAATTTTTTTATCGAATCTCATAAAACATTGAGAAGCCATATACTTCTTTAGGTAACCGAAATAATTATGTTTACCAGAAATCAAAAAAATTCCTCAAACCTACCGGCACTTACATATTATTAAATTACAAGATGTCGTGTTAATATTAGACGGTTTTCTTGGTCGTTCATCTTAAAGCAGGAAGTGATACCCAGTTTATAATCAACCTCAATATCTGTACTATAAAGACCCGCCTACCAGGTTTAGCGTGAGTTGCAGATAAATAGACGGACATACTGATAAAAATTGTAAAAAAAATCCTTTATTTGAACCACACATATTATTTTGCAAAAAAATATTCAATTACAAAGTTAAAAACAGTCAATTTTGATTGGTTATGAACTTCCCCGTCTTCCAAAATGCATTGAGAAAAAATTCGTTAAAATATGAGATATGACCAGTTTGACGTTTTGAAATTTTTGACAGAACATTTATTAATTCCAGAATATATCGTGCATAGACTTCAAAATTCCAAATTAAATCCGATTCGCTTTGCTCTTGAAAAACAAAATAAAAATGTAGGATACGTCCAGTTGGTCTAAATCAAGCCTGCAACACTATAAGTACGTTTACACTACTAGAGGTGTTATATCGCGGTACATAAATATGTTATGCTAATTAAAAATTAGTCCATAATAAAGACATGAATATATCTTATCGTGGATATATTTATCATGTATTCGACAACACTTTATTCGAACGACAACAGACTACCAATATCACTTCATTGATAATCGCGTGCTTGTAAATGCCAATCGCGTACAGAATTCAAGTGAGATGTTCACGGTGATATTAATTTGTTTAATATTGGGTTTATTGACGTTTCTACTGTACCATGACTGGAAATATAGAGAATGCCTACGTTCCTTGCCAGGATTTCCGATTTTGCCATTTTTGGGTAATTCCCTTCAGGTAAAGCAAAACCCTGCTGGTAAGTTTTTTAATATAATTAAAATAAACCTTATTACAATTTATCAATGTAAAATTAATATGTATAGATAATATGCAATTTACATATACAATTTTCATTATAATATTAAAAGACTCCAAAACATGTGCATTTTGATTATTTTTTACCTAAAGGGATACAAGTATATTTCATACTGTCGGTCTCGACCTAAAATATTAATTTGGGAGAATTTAAAATTTCGCAGAATTTCTTTTTGAATAGTACTGCTAGATTATTCAAAATTATTTTTATAAATTAAGTGTATATAATTATTGTATTATAATTTAAAAAATGTATGGCATATTTTTATTAAAAGACTTCCAGTTTTAATTTGCAATTTCTGATATTACTTTTTTATAAAAATTTTTGTGTAGGGGCGCCATTTAATATTTAGCTACCTTCTTTCTTAGTAAAATTTTAATAAATACGGTGAGTATGTTTATTCAACTGAAAATATAAAAAAATAAGTTTAGGTTTATAAATCTACAGAAATCTCAATTGATAGCTAACACCTAAATAGTAGTGAAACACGCTGAAAATGTATGTTTCAATAAAGGCAAATGAAACACTCAACAATCACTTGATTTTTATTTTTAATTTAAAGCTTGTGCAATATATGTATAAAAGAATAACTTTTACTTTAAATTTTATAAGAATTTTTTGCATTAACTTCTTTGTTATTAAATGTTAAAATACAAGATGTGATTTGTATCTCATTATTAAATATATTTAAATGTAACTTTCGCATCAATTAGTTATAGGCCATAAACATAACCTTACAGTATTTTTCAGACATTTTGAATTTTTTTATGAAAACGGCGAGCATGGGGCCAGTAGCGCGTGCAAAGATGGGCCCCCATGTGTTTATTCATATAACAGGTCCAGACGAAGTCGAGGTTTGTCAATTTAATACTATGTCAATATTATTTTTATATTTACAATATTAGGCTTACATTCAAACATTTACTTCAAAACACATCCCTGTATTTAAAAGACTACGATGTAAATATAATACTATTAAATATTTTATATGCATCAATAGATATAGTACTTGTGGTAACAAGTTCATACATTGTACAGTATATTTCCTAAATTATGTTCTTAGTTGTTACGACCTTTTGTTTTGTGGAATTTCTTCTTGTGGTTATAATCAACTTGAAATTGCACGTTTATTATAGCGTTGAGGAATGTTTTAATATTATTCATAATAATTCTTAGTCTGACCTTATAAGTTGGAATTTCGAACGAACTAAATGGGCATATTCGTACTAACGAGTTGATGGATTGTTTGTTTGTTTAGTGATAACCTCTTGGACTAACAAACTAATCAACTTTCTGCTTGTGCTATTATATTTATTAAGAAAAAACGCTTGTAATCATAAGACGAATAGGTCCGTGGATCCAATATTATTTGAACGAAGAATGAAAACTAATTTTTATATGAATATATTTGGATGACTTATCTAGAATTCAGTAAACGTAATTTAATTTCAAATACTTTAAGATCATATGAACCATATACCTATTTGATATTATCTTATATATATATATATATATATATATATATATATATATATATATACACGCACACACACACATGTATAAACCGGTACGCAATAAAAAGTTAAATCCTTCAAAGCTTTAGCAATGCATAGTCACTTGGCAAAAATGGAACGCTGATAATTTTATCATGCTCGTCGATCTATATCTTACAGCATCAGAATTATTTAAGCGTAAGATAATTATGAATATATTTTTAAATCCTGAGGAAGACAGAGTTGAATTAAGTAAATATTAAGAATCATTAAAGAAGTCTTTCTAAATGCATTAGAAATGTGTAGTGATATTTTCCGATACGATGTCTTCATCACGAGGTAGGAATCACTACAATTTATGCCTCTTCACTTTTCTTTTTACCAGTATGTCAAAAATCAATTTCATTTATATACAGTAACGCAATGCAAAATTATTTTATTAATTACCTAATGCAGAATTATTTTATTCACACATTAGTAGGTATAGTATCTTTTTACAGTTGGACTATATTTTCTATTCTGTATAGACTGTAAAAATATTAAATTATGGGTACAGTTTTTTTACACAAAACGTGTCTTATTAATTACATTTCAAGTTACTATTTTGCAGTCTGTGGTCACCGATCAAGGACTTATAGATAAGGCTGATGAATATGGCCTGTTGAGAGATTGGCTCGGTGATGGTTTAGTACTTAGCAGTGGTAAGTAGGTTTCTCTTGATTTTTATAGTACTTTCATTCAATAACATTTTTCAGATACCCACACTTTTTTTATTTTGTTTTTATTTACTAGCAATTCAGTTACTCGATTTACACTTGTTTATTTCATTTTAATTTCATACACAAATTTATAGCATTTTAATCAGTTAAATTATTAGTTAAATTTTTGTTAAATTTAGTCTGAAATGTTAGTGTGAAATATGTCATGGAATTTCCGTTTTAAAACATTGCTAAACTGTCCTCTTAAAACTTGTATTTTTGCTACAGTTCTTAATATTTCATTAAACCACTTTTTATCGAATGGTGGAATAAAAAAAATATATAGCTATGGTGGTAATATATAAACTAGAAGCATTAAAATGGACTTAAATAGGTTGAAATATAAGGAATATTTTTATTACGTATGAATAATCCGAATCTCAACCTTATATCCAAGACTGCTACTTTACACGATATGGGTGAGCCAGGGTTCAAACTTGGGCCCCTAATATTCACTATTTTGGTAAAAGAATGTTGATTTCGTGTGAAGTATGTGCCTTGTTAGTGATTTGCGGACGACATGAAACTTTTTACGGTCGTCTAGGATACAGCAGATGGCGAACGGTTGCAGAGTGACATAAGCACCGTTGTTGAATGGAGCGCAGAAAGCGGCTTATGGCTTAACGCAATCTAATGTTCAGTAGTGAGTTACAGCCGAGTACACGCTCCTATTAAATACGAATATACGGTAAGCGGGATCCCACTCCATCGTCTGGATCAGATCGTTGATTTGGGAGTTAGAGTTAAATGACGATTGACGTTTCGTGTGCATATGGCGGACCTAGTAAAAAATAGTTTCGGTAATTTGGGTTCGTGTTGCATAATTCAAAGGATTTTCAATATGTGGCATCAATTTTCCTGCTGTGTATTTCGTTAGTGCAAAGCTGATTAGAATTTGGCTCCATTATTTGGAGCCCATACGAAGCCAAGTACAGCATGATGATTGAGTATATGCAAAAACATTAATCCATTATCTGTATATGAGAGGGTATGGTTAGTTCTCCTTACTATTTTCCACCCATTTCCTCCTGGGTATGCTAGATTTCCATTTCTCGCAACTCAAAAGGATCGTTGCGCTTTATCTTCCAGCTATTAAAGGGAAAAATTCTATGCTTTGTATTATCGAGTGAAATTTCATCCTTCGTACCTGACAAATTCCTACGCTCACTCAATAATCACCATTTTGCTATACCACCTTCTAAAACCGAATCATATAGGAAATCTTTAGTTTCCATCGTCATTTAAAGGCCCAACGATCTGATAGCGGCGGCATAAAAGTGTGATTAATTTATGATGCAAGAAAGTAAATTTGTCGAAATGTCTCGTCGTTATTTTTTTTAGTTCTTGTGTACTTTTTTATTCATGTTTAACCTAAAAGTTAAAGATAAATAAAAACTTTGTTAAATTGTTAATTCCATACCGTGACGAATAGGTCGTTATGTATCAAAGTGTTTTTAAATAAATGTTTTTTGATGTGCGTGTAAGTAGGTGCATTCATGCGTATTACTTCAGTGTACTAATGCTTAAATTCTTACCTGATTGTTTGTCAAAAGGCGACATTAATAGTTTTATTTCTACTTTCATACGCCAATCCCAATTATTGTCGTATATACTATTAATACAGCTAGCATTTATTCCAGTTTATATGAAACTCCGTTATTTAGCCTATTTATTAACGAGAAACCATATCAGGGATGTTTTAACATTGACTTTATTCCTTGTGTCCCACATTCAATTATGGTAATAATTATGGTCTTCTAATACTTATGTGTCGTCAAATACTTATTAGTGCAAGATTTTTAATACGAGGGCTTCGATACATTCTGTATGTAGGTGTGAAAGAAAGGAGATACACGGATAATAACAATTTATGTATTTTTCAATAAAATCTTGAGTGATGATACATTTACTTCATTTAAATATTTATAGATACCATTACTGAGTGTTATTGGAGAATATAATTAATAACGATCATTTATTGAACGTCTCTCCTACTATATAAATAATTCCTCATTATATCCATATATCATCCTCTTCTATAAATAACTCCATCTTCCCATATTTAAATCACATACGATTCTGTGAGTTATATTCTCTTGGCGATCTCCAATTGTTTCCATTATTTTGTTCTTTTATAAATTTTTTTCTTTTTTATATTTTGAAACATTCTATTTTTTATATGTACTACAAGTTTAATGAGTAAAATACTTGACGTAATTGCAATGGTTCTATTGATACTTTCAAAGTTATGCGTCTTGAGCCTGATTGAAGAAACTACTAAAGTTATAAGGATATTTCTATAGTTATTACAATATTAGCAAGTTTCTTTATCATAATATTCTTATTCTAGCACATTTGTTTTGAGTTTTCAGGTGACAAATGGAGGCGGAGGCGGAAACTTTTAACTCCATCTTTCCATTTCAACATATTGCAGCAATTTCTGCCCACTTTGGAGAAGCAAACAAGAATTTTGATGGAGAAATTCGAATCTACTATTCCACATTCCGTGGACATTTATCCACTGGTAACTTTGTGTACATTAGACATAATAGAAGGTGAGTAAAATTCAAATATTTCTCCATGAAAACTCCGAGTGCATGAACGTGTTGGAACTCGCAATTTCACTTAGATAATTTAGTCTTTTAAAGGTATCTTGTTACGAAAAAACCAAAATATTACAAGATCACTTACGCGACTGTCAGCTGTCTGTCACAGCCTTTTTTCTAAATGTTTAACATAAGAACTTGAAATTGTGCATGGTGATAATGCTTATAAAACTCCAAGTGTTCGTTCCCAAAAAATTTAATATAATTTTATAATTATCAAATAATTACTTGATTTTTTTATAATTACACGTAACCTATACACCTATTAAAAAGTGATAGATAGGAGTTCCAAAGACATATTTTTTACATTTTTATGTGAGATACCTCCAGAGGTAATAATGAGAATATAGGTAAAAATGGCCTTCAATTTCCTTACCGCCAAAATTACAATTTTGAAAAAGAAACTTAACATATTACTATACATATGAAATATATATATATACAAATATATACATATATATTAAGCAATATATTTATATGGTAACAAATAACATTCGTGTGTTTAAATGGGAATCTTATATAAATGGGATTACATGCTTCTTATGCTTGAAAATTTACGGAATTCCCTCAGTGAGAGTTCCACCAGTACTTAATAAATTTTTATGTTATGTAAACCTTTCTACTATCGGCAAATTGAAAAAATATATTGAAAAAATATGTTTAACGGTTAGATTGTTGGTAAAATTTAAAGTACTTGCAACCATGCATTGGTGTTTAATTCAATTTTCAGCTGAAAAAGTTTGTATTTATATTTTTTTCATAGTTCATTGATTGTAGCAACTGATGCTCAGTGTTAAATAAAGATAGGGAGTAAAAATCCTAATATTGAGATAGATTTTCTCGACAAATATTTGAGTACAAAAGAAGAGTGGAAACAAATAGAAGAATTCATAGTTCTAAACAGATGTATTAAAGTTTTTACACGATAATATCTTAGTAATCAAGTTACTGACAGGTTAAGTGAACTATCGCGAAATTTTTGTCTAGTGTCCGAAAAGATCATGGAAGTTGGTAGTCGATGCAAAAGAGTCACGGAAATAATAAATATTTAAAAGATCTGAGTAAAGTATTAATAATGAGAATAATTACAAAAAAATTATGACACCAAATAAACATAGTACGTAACTTTTAGAACTGATTATAGTTTGATAGCAGCGCATGCGCGTTTGGCCAGCTGTCTCAGAAATAATATTAGATATAAACTATTTTTTAAGCATGTTCTTTCAATTATACACATTTCGAATTTTTATACGTAGTAACTATTAGGGAAATTCCCTCGATTGTTTTGGTGAGTATATATTCAGAAAATTGCAGAAAAGAGTGTTCTCTTTACGCCAGAAATTTATTATTTTTCTTTAATGTTTAAAAATTTAGTAAATTTAACAAAAAAAATATCACTTATAATCATAAACGGATAACGTTATTTTTTATTCTTTTTAAATAACAGTCATCATTATTTAACTCAAATATAAAATTATTTAACTCGGATGTAGTTAAATCCGTATTTTTGTCAGAGCGAGTTAGAAGCCTCAAAGTAGATATTGGGGCATATCAAACGAAAGGCAATATGTAACAGGATATAGTACATAAGCCAATGATATTGTAGGATTCATAGAATAAATCTACTAACAACTTTATCCGATTATTTCAAAAATTTTAATACGAAAAATCTATTACAGAAACAGCAATGGGTGTGGAGCTGAACTCTCAATCGAATCCCGACACCGAATATGTAAAGGCTGTCAAAGGGTAAACATTATCCTATTTAATATAACTTATATTTTTAAATTTATTATTTATTAGACTTTTGCATGTGGCTTGGCTTTCGTGATTTTTTGATGAATGCCGTTGATTTTTTAAGAAATTAATGAGTGGTAATGAAGTTTTTTCGATAAGATAATGAATTATATTATCTAGATATCCTTTCTTCGGGTTATAAATTATGTTTGCATCTCAAAGTCCCTTGACCGTGATAAAATCATAAATTAACTTGAACTTTAAATTGAATCGCTGTGACAGTCTGCACGGTTTTTATTAATCAGTTCATAATCATGCACATGCGCTTCTTACTGCATGAGTACGAACACTGAATTTCAAGTTGGTTGAGAATATATTCAATTATAATAAAAGCAGAATATATTCAATTATAATAAAAGTTTTAATCAAAATGTACAAGCTGTCCTAATTAAAGACCCATTCAAATTTGTTTAGTGTTTTTAAATGATCTTCAGATAAAAAGACGAAAATAAATGGTAAATACACCAGTAAATTATTATGATACATGAAAAAATTATTTATTTGTTGTCATTGGTTGCTGCATTCAAAAAAATTGTTTTCGTTGCTATGTAATTTAGAATTTCACAAGTTAAATTTATAATTGTGGAAACATGTGAAATTTTCTTTCACAACTCAAATTTATTGTACCCTACATTCAATAATTATCGTGAAGAAGCTCTTCATGAATATATCAGCATAGATTTTATAGTTTTGGCGCTATTTTCACATTTGTATTCTTAATTATTTCTACTTTTCAAATTAAATTTTTCTAAATATAGTGAAAAGAAACACACTACACGATTGAGATATTAATAATTTGAAGACTTGTGTGTGAAAATATGGTATATGAGTTTTTCCTCGTCGAAATATCTTCATGAAACCTTCAACTCTGATTTAGAAGCTACTCCACTAGATGAGATACGAAATCAAAAAATACCATATTGGTTGAAATAATTTGCTTTAGAAAAAGTTTGTGAAAAATTCGTATAGTACAAAAAAATCGCATTGGGTACACGACAGAGCAAAATACGAGAGAAACGTAAGAGATCCAAATCTTTCCCCTTTCTCACAGTTGTAATATATAATCTTTAAGAGATCCTAATATTTCCTCTTCTTACAGTTATAATATATAATATATAAGAGATCCTAATCTTTCTTCTTTATCACTGTTCTACATTACTTTGTTGTTTTATTTATTTGAATTAGCTAATCAATCAAATAAAAATGAATATATATTGAGAGTACCAAATGAAAGAAGTTTTATATATTTTATACATAAAATATCTTTAACAAAAGATCTAGTTCAAAAACAGGAAACAAAACAAGTAATACCCTTTTATATTGAAAAAATATCTGCTAATCGATACCTACGTACTTATATCCTAATCCGACCTAACTGCCTTTCGTACTAATGCTAATTATTGCTACTCAATACCTTAGTTGCTTCATGTGTTTACACGTACTTGTACAATGCTTATCCACTTACTTTCTCATATCTTCGACCTCATATCCTAGATTTTCATTCTTTTGTATACATACTTAAGTACTTTGCTATTTTCTTGCTTATGTTAAAACAAATCGAACGAATCCGAATTCAGGGGGTTTACTCCTCGCCACTAAGCATCTCCTGTAACTTTTTTGTAACCTTTCTCTTTCATAATTAAACCCTAGCCATAATTTTTCAACATGGGCTCAAACTCGATTGAGTAGTTCTGTCACTAATTTCTAATTGCGTTATCAGACCCTAATCACAACCATTAAATAATGTACTTGTAAAAACAGAACAGGAATTACAACAAAGTCTGAAATTTTCCAAGGAGATCTTGTACTCTCATTCGTTGAGGAGTTTCTGAGAATATTTAAGGAGTTCATCATCAATTCCTGAAAATATTTATGCGGAAAATATGTCCCTCAAAATATTTATGTGGATAACATGTCCCACTATTTAAAAAAAGAATTTTACAAATCGGTATAACCGATAAAAGGTTATTAGTAGATATACTACACGTAAATAATAAAAAATATATCTGTCGAATAGATAATTTCCTCCTTTTTTGAAGTCGATTAAAAATAAAAGTATTAAGGATAAAAGGTAAGTAATTAAGGATAAATGAAATGTCTTAGTTTCGGGTCAATTTATGTTGTGGTCAACTTGTGTTGTTGTCGATTGCATTATTACAAAACATTCTTCTCCTTATATTTCACGTGAAAAACTTCACTTATTACAATCTAAATAGGCAAGTGTTACTGATAATTGAACTGAAATTACTAAGGTTTATACGAGCCGTTATTATATTGGTGTACCAAGGTGGCATATGTGCAAGGTGGCATATATACTATACTAATTAACCAAAATTCTATAGTAAATCATATACATGTAATGTACTGAGTTAATAGATCCAACTACCTAAAAATATTTACTAATAAATTTAAATATTTTTGAAGATTATATGAGGAGTCACAAATGCGTTGGTGTGAAGACATAAAAATAATACCTTATCCGAAGTGGATAGAGGTAGCAAAGGATAGAAAGGAATGACAAAGAGTAAAGGATGTTTTCATCGAAATGGTGGAAAATGTCTAAAAAAAAGAAAAGAAGACTGGGAAAAGTCAACAGTTTTTCCATTATATTAATAATTAAGGAGTTATCTGAGTATAAATCTCCATATAGCTTAATTATGTATTGCTTTACAAAGGTGTAATTAGATCCATACTCGCATATGCATCCTAGAACCTTCGACACTAGTTCAAAATGCCCTAGTTTTTTAGTAAAAAATTGGTGGTATGTAGCATAGACACTTACCATTTATAAATTATATATTAAAGAGGTCTTAAGTATAAAAATAATTAAACTGGCAGGTCATATCATCTGAAATTCATTTTCATAAATAAATAAGAACGAAGTACAAAAAAAAATCCTCATCCCAACTCAGCTAGGATTAGACTCAATCACACAAAGGTTAAAAGACTTAAAAAAACCTTTACTAAAGCTATGCTGGCGAGTCGCACATGATGATAAATCACCAGATTTGCAAAAATTTTAAGCCGAATGACGTCGGTAAAATTATAATTTTGTCAAAACTAGAGTGCAAAGCACCATCAAACACGGTTACCTACTATTTTATATTTATATTATCCGGCCTAAGTGAGGACTGTTAGAAATTTTTTAAAAAATCATCAATATATAAAAACATGTACTTTTAATGGTAATTCTATTTCTATATTTTGATTGGTCTAATCTCCCACTCATCAAAGGAAGCGCTTTCTACGTTTATTGCGTTTACACTCAGATTAAATAGTATCTCTGCTCTAAACTGATTGCAATACTTTTTTTCAGCATTGGCAATATATTGAGAGATCGAATACTTAGTTTTATTCAGCGGTTTGATTTTATTTTCAAACTCAGTCCACTTACAAAACCTACAAAAGTTATTTGGATACTATGCACAACTTAACGCGCAGCGTCATAAAGAAGAGACGGAAAATATTGGAGAAGGATATAAATAGAGAACAAAATAACTTGAAAAGCGATGATTGCTTTGGTAAGTAAGACCAAATCAGTTTTATGATATATTTTTTAGTTATTATGCGTAACAAGGAAACAAAAATTAATATTAATTATAATAAGAATTACTGAAATTTCAAAGTATTGTTAGCGATTTCGATGTCATAAAAGATAAAACAATCAAAGTGTCTGACAATATTCAGAAAAACATACTTAGACTTACTATATTACATTTCTTATTTATATGTGATGATTTATAGTAATAAATATTATATATCAAGATTCAAAATATTCGAATACATTTAGTGAATAAAATTGTTCTGACATGCTTCTACATAAACAAATAAAAAGTTACAATACAATAATTTTTTTATGAAAAAAATTCCGACTTCAAAACACGAAAAAGAAAAAAATAATACCCTTATTTTAAACTTGATTGCTACATTTGTTTGTCCTATTTTTTTTGTTAGAGTATATGGTGTAAGCAAATATTTAATATCATTGACATTTAACCAATTTATTTTGCATAGATTTTATAATAAAGTTAAACAGAAGGATATATAGATGGACAGATACCACCATATTTGCACTTCTGGTCTATCAGTCGGGACAGGTATTTTCAATATAAAAGATTATTATTTTGTTCTTTATTTTCAATATAAAAGATTATTATTTTATTCCTGATTATTATTTTTTTAATTCGGTATTTTTTGTTGAAAAGTTCTTTTTCCACTTTTTGAGTTCAAGATATCTTATGTTGCCGAAAATACTACGGTCTTACTAAATAATTTAATAATACCTAATTCAATGTAATCGAAACAGGTATTTGCGGATACATTCATATTTCAGGCATATGTGTGTGTGTGTGTGTCTGGCTCGAATGAAGTGCAACCTGGAAGTTTCAACCACATTTTCGAGTAACAATTTGCCCAGCAATTAGGCTCATTTTTAGTTGAGTGACTACGTCAAATTTGCCAGATTTGGAGTAAAGAAAATCTATATGCCATTATTGATACGACTTGATGCCATTTTGTCAACAAAAGTCACTGTTTGGTGTGCTTTATGGATAGGTGGAATTATTGACTAATATTTCCTCAAAAGGTAATACCGACGTGATCTTTACAGACAATGGCGAGTGCCTTCGATCCATTATTGCTACCTTTTCCGTTCCAAAATTGTATGGCGTTAATGTTGAAGAGCTTTTGTTTTTACAATATGGTGCAATATGCCGTGCAGCACACGATACAATTATAGGAAAATTTTATAAGCACATAATTTCGCGTAACGCCCTTGTGAATTAGTCTCCACGATTGTGTGATATCACCCGATGAACTATTTTCTGTAAGGATATGTGAAGTTGCTGGAGGCTTTTATTTTATGAAATTATAGACACTTATTCTTCCAGGCATAAAGCAACGATACTCATTCTTAGACACTCTCATTTTATCAGACACCGGTGAAGGAAAACTCAGTGATGAAGATATTAGGGAAGAAGTTGATACTTTTATGTTTGAAGTAAGACAATTTTTTTTGCATTATTTAAAACATAATTTTATGATTCGCTGAAATATAAATTAAATAAATTATAATTTAATCACTTTACATATAAATAGTAAGTTTGTATTTAATAAATTGACTATGACGGTTGGAATAATTGAAATAAATATTATATTACATACTAAACATAGAGAAGGAAATAAAAATACGATACTTTATATAACAGTGAAATTTCAGGAATAAATTAAGATAATTTAATAAAAGAAACACCAAGAAAAATTACAAGTTCTGCTGGGTATACATTTGTAAATATATAAGAGTGGCGGTGAAAAATATACAATTTTACATTTGCCATAAACACAGCGATGTCAAAAAGAGTTCTAGTTACAAATGAAAAGCACGGGCGGATTCTTCAGTAATAGAAACATATTTGAAAAATAAATTTGTATCACTTATTTTTATTCTACTGACATCTATAATCATTGAATTTCATCTTAAAAATACCACCGGCTATGGATATATTCTCGTTGGCTATACGTTAATTCTAAATATACAATAGAAATCTATTAAATAAATTATGAAAATTAGTCAATGTAGTAATGTTTTCTTTTTGAATCTATTTAATAAACTACAGGGTCATTATACAACGGCTTCCGCTATAAGCTTCATCCTGTACTGCATCGCACAGGACCAAGAGGTACAGGAGAAGATATATCAGGAACGTGTGGAGATATTTGGTGACGATCTGCAGAAAGAGATCTCTTTCGAGTAAAAAATTATTTTCGTTGCTTATATAGAGTTACAATTTTTAGTGGATATCAGTGATCGTATAGAATTTTAGTTTTGTTGGAATAATATGATCTGAAATTAAATTATGGTGTATTGAAAAAATCTCTTCACTAACGATGTCAACATTCAAAAAAAATTCTTTCATTGCAAACTTTAAATCGTCTTTTTGTGGCTTGAATTAATGAATTAAAAAGATAGGTGTTAGATGAGATAAAATATAATAAAATATATATTTATATTTTCTGGAATAGGATTAATTTTGTGCCGACAATATTAATATTTGGATTTTTTTCACTCTTGTAAAGGTTCAGAAGCATAATACCAAAAAATGCTTCAAAAACATTTTGAAAAAATTAATAATATTTTGGAATGCCATTATTTATAAAAACTCTTAATGTAAGTAATATTACAACTACATTTTCATACTTTTCTTCTGAACGTAAAAAGCGTTGAATATGCTGTTTTAATTAATGTAAAATCACTGATAGAGCTTCTGTAAAATAAGCTTTACGATTTTAAAATAGTTCGTGAGCCTTTACGTCTTATCACACACGTATTTCACTAAATATGTATATGACGTGTATTTTAGATAGCAACTTTCAAAAATAAAATATTCAATGATAACAAATTCCACAACCGGGAGATAATTGATATTTAGCTTATTAAACATTTTTGTACATTGGCTTATTAAAAAAAACTAATTATATTGAAATAACTAGCTAGCTCGGCAAAAGTTGTTCTGCTCTTTGAAATACGGAGGCACCTGTCGAACCCAGATTTTGTGATTTTTGTTTTTGGTACTAAACCTACCTATATTGCAGACACGAATCATTTTGTCCTATAAATAAAGAATTTATTAATAACTTGACTACAGCGTTGTTTATTTAATCCTCGCATCGTTTTGAAGAAAAATATGTATTCTGAGCATATAACCTCAATCGATCATGTCGTTTAGAAGTTACACGATGCACTAACAGACGCACGCATATGATACTAGCTGTGTCTATGACTTCATTCGCGTCTAATTAGGAAAACAAATTTTTTTTTCTCCTGTATTTTATTCCTAGATATATGCTATAACCATACAAATTTTATAAAAATTCATCTAGTAGAGTTTGTGTGATACCCGCTCAAATTAATATAAAGACAAAAATTCCAAAAAAGTTTTTTTGGGTTTTATTATCATTCTGTTCAATAAATTAATCACTAAAATATTTTTAATGTACACAATTCATTCTGTTACAATTTTATACATGTAGTAATGGAGATATATTCGGTTACGATGTTATAAAAATAGTTATATTATGTCAAAATTAGCTAAATTTTTCAACTTATATTTCTTGAAACATAACCAATGAAAATTTATTATATATTTTAATTAAATTCCAAGACTAATGAAGCGGTTCTGGGAAAATTAATAAAATACTTTTTATATTAAGTATCAAAATTTTAAAAAAATTTGTTTTTATAATAACATAATATCTTTACATTTTAAGGAATACAGAAAAATTGAATTTTTTTGGGTTTTTTAGTTATATTAAATATTACTTTTCCATTAGTTATTTTAACCATCATAACATTAAATTTTTATTCTATACACATTACAATATTATTTACTAATAATTAGTACATATTATGTCGAACGTCGGTAACGTTTTAAAGTCACACAAGACAGAATTTAAAGAAGTCATTGAAAGCCGTACCTGACATTACAGTAGCTAATGACTTTTTAATGACTTAAAAAATTGATATTTTACTTTATTAATACAAAAAACATTTTGCTTTTTTCCTACAGAGACGTAAGTAAAATGAAATATACCGAAATGGTAGTTAAGGAATCGTTGAGATTGTATCCGCCTGTACCTGTGGTGATGCGTCGACTGCCGTATGACATGAAATTGAGTATGTTATTTGTGGATTCTTACCTCCATGTCATTTGTTTGTTGTCTTGACCTTTTGAGATTGAGTACTTCCTAAGATTTGCTATTAATATCTTCACAATGTAAAGTTTCAATAAACCTTCTATAGATAATCGTAATATTAGCATATTTATGCCAAGTTAAGCCAAGGTTAATTCACAGTTTGAAGTAAAGTGTTTCGAAATATTTGGCACCATTAACATAATTTAATAGTGAAAATATTTCGAGATCAAATATGCTGTAGCATAAATGGTACTTTTCAGATGGTACGCGTCTGGCTAAAGGCTTAAGTTTAGCTGTTAACATCATCTGCCAGAACAGAAATCCAGCCATTTTTAAGGATCCGCTTAAGTTTATACCAGAGAGGTTTTCAGCAGAAAATATTTTAAACAGACATCCTTTTAGCTATATACCATTCAGTGCTGGTCCGAGAAATTGTATCGGTGAGTATTCTCATCTATTCTTTGCTTATTTTAGTTTAAAGTATCAGTGCTGAATAACGTTGAAAGCAGAATTTTAGGAATACATAAAACAAAATTATCCTTTTGCTGAATTGAATCATTTGTTGTTAATTCAGCGAAATGATAACTTACGATAAATAATAATAAATGTGAAACGATTCTTTCTCTAGACAATATGTGCAACACAATATCCAAACAAAAACATAAATGTTAAAAGTGGGCCAAGGTCTTTTCTTTCAGTTCAAATCTAAAACGGTAATTAGATTTAGTTATGGGAATTAGGATTAATTTGACACGATGTTCTATTATAAATGCAAAGTTTAAACGTGTTATTCATAACATATATTCCGAATTCATTTTAATGCAATGTCGTATTTCTAGGTTCCTTACTTGGCAAAATTTCTTTTCAGTTATTAATGGGTCCTAAATAAATAAAACATGAACAGCGTTGCGTTTCTAAAGAAACTTTTTGTGATTTAAAATATGTTGCCTTTCCGTAGCTAGATCAACTGATGAAAGGGAATTTTAATTGCACACAGTTATGTTTTTGTTTAGATATCTATATTTCTGAAGACCAATTTTAAATTCGTTTATTAAATTGCAATTGATTAATTATACTTATTGAATTATCGCAGGTAAAGTAATAAATTGAAAAGCTCCTAACCAAAAAAGGAAGCTTATAGAATATGAGAAAAATTTTGTAGAAAGTCTAATTTTCAAGAAGAACAGCTAAATGTTCATTGAATAATTAAAAATTGCCATGTATATAAAATAATATGGTGACATCGCGATTCTTTCGCCTTTACTTGTGTTTTAAAATCTTTAGATATTCATTTGCCAAATTATAAATTTTGTAATGACTACTGTTATAATTCAAATTAAAAATCTTGGAACCTTAGAGAAGTTCCTAAGGCTGCATCTAATAAATAACTTCATTTGCATATTTATAATCCAGCACATAATTTCGTATGATTAATCTTAATAAAATGTAAAGATGGTATATGTTCAGGTTTATTTAAAAGTGAGTACCGAATAACCTAAACTGGCTCGAGTTCGTTCATGTATACGGCCAGTTTACTTGAAAACGTGAATTGCCACCAATAACATTTTCCTTCAAAATATTTTTTGAAAGGAAATGTGACTGACATTCTTTTATACATAAATATATATATATATATATATATATATATATATATATATATAAATATATATATGTATATTCTTTTTTTTTTTTTTAATATCAAACATTTTTCGCCATTACTCATCAAGTGAATCAATTATCTGTGAAGAAAAAACGAAGTGTCTTTTATAGTTAGGGAATTTATGACGCTTCTAATTTATTACTTCTTGCTAAATTGATGCGGTTTTTATAAAATATTTTCAAAAATTAAGCCAGTGATCAAAGAAAACTTTATTAAAATCCTTTCAAGGCGACTATTAGAAAATAGACAAATAGCAAAACTGATTAACAAGACCTTGTAACACGTATATTGCATGACAATGAAGTTTTTTAAAAGAATATAAATAATTATGTTATTTAGTAAATCTTGTCGTTTTCTTAAAGAACGAATGGTTTCACTCACCTGACTGGAGCCAAGTTTTGTGCAGGGTTGTAATTCACTTAACCAACAATTTTCTAATATTTATTTATTTTTCTTCTTTAAATAGCTTTTATTTTTTAATTTTTATAAATATCCCAAAAATTTCAGGTCAGAGATTTGCCATGGTGGAATTGAAATCAGTTTTGTCAAAAGTCGTGAGCAAATTCATTTTATCACCAGGAAGTGCGGAACCGCTTGATATAGCTGCAGACTTAGTGCTTCGAAGTCTTAACGGAATTAACATAAAATTTCAAAAGCGTTAAATTACTGCGAGAGAGGCAGTATTTTGAAATGTTCCTTTTTATGGTTATGAAGGATAAATTATTTTTACGATTAGTATATAATGGTATTTTTACGAATAGTATATAATGGTAATTGTAGATGTTAAGATATTTTTCTCGATTATGTTGTATGAATTCTTGCAATTTTTAATAAATTATATTAAATTCGTAATATAAAATTAATGTATTATGAACATTTTATACGATATTTGCTTATGATATTAAGTATTATATATATGTAACTCTGTATAATATCATATATTCAAATAAACAATAATCAATTATAATCAAAATTATAAGCTATTATTTGTTCGTGTCTCTACTCTTTATCTGGGGTAAGCATAACTTTTTGTCATTATGATTCATCTTTCTACCATAAAAATTATAAAATTCTAGATCAAACCATGCAGCAATCTTTTTTTATTTATAAAAATATTTGCTCTCAGTTTAGCTTTTCTTTGCGTACTATACTGATTGAAAAAAAATAAATTATTAACAGTAAGTCGTAAAATACCAGTACATAATATAAGCTTCAGGATTCATTTAAATAAAAATCTTAACGTATTTCGTACTATGAAAATACTTATGCACATTTCACCGTTTACGAGTAAAAGCCGGTCAAAATATAGGAAATTTTACATTTTAAATATCCCTTATGTTTGAAAAATTATTTCCTCTAGTCATTTTTAATTACATTCTAAAAAATAACGTAAATATAATAAAAAAAATATTTATATTATCTGCTGAAATTAAAATTAATGAAATATATATTTAAAAAAATGACAAAGTGGAGTAAGGAAAAAGTCCGATTCAATTCAATTGAATGCAAGTTTTCTGTCAGCATTAAAGTGCCACATAACCCTTATCACGCCATTAAGTTCCTTCGTTTACGAGGGTCATTATATGGTGCGGTTAGAGAAAATATATTAGATTGTATTTGCACTTATAACGGAGTCATTAATTTGCTTTAGAAAATGATTGATTGTGTAAATGAATTGTGTATATGTTATATATTTACTTGTTATATATCCGAACGGATAGCGAGCGGAAAATGACTAACATTTAAATATTTTTGAATTCTGAATAATCAATGAATTTCATGGTCCTTTTTTTCGACAAAACGATTGTTATGTACGCAGTATATTAATTTATTAAGTTGGTTTAGTTAGTTCACACTACATGGACAATAATATGAATAAATTAACAAACCTAAAAATAAGGAAAGAACAATTCCAATCCACTATGATACGAATTTAGAATGTAATTCTAAATTATTATATTAAGGTTTTTTCTTTTCTTGTCCATCCAGCTGATCAAATATTTTCTCGTCATCAGTTAAATTAATTTCCCTCCTTTTTCTAAACCCAATTCTCATAAATTCCCACTCTGTGAGCTGTGTTGTGATACTTTTTCTTATTTCTACTCTTTTCGATTGTATTTTGTTTGAGGAAATTGATATATAATACCTTTAACATACATATATGTGCTGTACTCTGGTACATTAATTATACTTATAAATATCTTTGGAGGTTTTTTAGCGAGCACACACTGAAATTGAGATAACGATACAGCTTATTAATATGCTTCAATCTCCATAGTTAAGACTTAAAAATATTATATGGAAAGTATTGAGAAAGTGAATGAAGTACTCAAAAAATAAATTTATCTTATGGAAAATAATCGGATTAATAATTTCTACATGTCTTGCACAATACAATTAGAAAAAGCGAGATCTAGAGTTCAAAAATGTTTTTTCAACAGCCGAATTCACAATACATCATAATCGAAGAAATCACAACACATAATAGTTATAAATGCCTGTTTCAAAATAAGACATGACCCAAAAACTGTGAAAACAGCAGAAATAATTGTCACACCAAAATAAAGAAAACTGCGTAAAGTAATGACGTCGTACGGACCATTAGCGCACTCCTTATGACGTCAATGATATTTAAGAAAATATTGTTGAAAAAATTCATTACCATTATAAAGAAAAGACAACAACTGTCAAGGCACTGATTTAGAAATTAAAAATTAAATATTATCATAGTATTACTATCGATAATTAAATTTGGTAAATGCAGTTTCACAATTAAACGAAGCCACGTGATGTGGTACTATTTCTACTTTCTTTAAGTTCTTTACCATACCTAGTTTTCATTGTATTACAACATCTTCAGGTGAAGGTGTTGTAATACAATGAAACCTAGGCCGTGGTAAAGAACTTTACGGAAGTAGAAATAATACTACATCACGTAGCTTCATTTCATTTTGAATAATGAATTGCCCGTATATTCGTGTCTCTCTGTCACATATTTATATTTTCTATAGATTTAGTTCTAAGTCCATGAAATCATTTAAGGAGATACTCATAGAGAGGTTTCAATTAATATAACAAAAAATGAATGGTAGAGGTTAATATTTAAAGGTTCACAAATTTAAAATATTGGTATGATAAATTGATCATTGATGAAATGTATATTTAAAACAAAAACCGCTCGACAGATGATATTAGTAATAAAGAAAAACGGTAAATGAAAGTAATTTAAACATGCCTTTCCTATTAAAAATGGTAAACCGACATACGCCTCATACTTGAGTTCGTACGATTTTTTATATTTTGTTGTATCAATGTTCAAACTAAGTAGTTTTATATAAATCAATTCCATTTGACACGTAAGCTATTATTACGTTATTGAATAAAAGGAATAAAGAACTTACTCACTCACTTAGGACTCATTTTATTCCTTCGAGTGCAAAATCGCTTATAACATTTGAAGTATAGCACCTACCGGCTTTATTTTAGTACATAATTTAGAAGATAAAAGCTATTACTCGATAGTGCATATGTCGCTGGCGTAAATGGCGAACTAAATTTAGGATCGCACGCTGTGTTTAATTAGTGATTACTCCACAGTACATTGATCGATTTAAGCGGGAGATTTGGCACCATTAACATAATTTAATAGTGAAAATATTTCGAGATCAAATATGCTGTAGCATAAATGGTACTTTTCAGATGGTACGCGTCTGGCTAAAGGCTTAAGTTTAGCTGTTAACATCATCTGCCAGAACAGAAATCCAGCCATTTTTAAGGATCCGCTTAAGTTTATACCAGAGAGGTTTTCAGCAGAAAATATTTTAAACAGACATCCTTTTAGCTATATACCATTCAGTGCTGGTCCGAGAAATTGTATCGGTGAGTATTCTCATCTATTCTTTGCTTATTTTAGTTTAAAGTATCAGTGCTGAATAACGTTGAAAGCAGAATTTTAGGAATACATAAAACAAAATTATCCTTTTGCTGAATTGAATCATTTGTTGTTAATTCAGAGAAATGATAACTTACGATAAATAATAATAAATGTGAAACGATTCTTTCTCTAGACAATATGTGCAACACAATATCCAAACAAAAACATAAATGTTAAAAGTGGGCCAAGGTCTTTTCTTTCAGTTCAAATCTAAAACGGTAATTAGATTTAGTTATGGGAATTAGGATTAATTTGACACGATGTTCTATTATAAATGCAAAGTTTAAACGTGTTATTCATAACATATATTCCGAATTCATTTTAATGCAATGTCGTATTTCTAGGTTCCTTACTTGGCAAAATTTCTTTTCAGTTATTAATGGGTCCTAAATAAATAAAACATGAACAGCGTTGCGTTTCTAAAGAAACTTTTTGTGATTTAAAATATGTTGCCTTTCCGTAGCTAGATCAACTGATGAAAGGGAATTTTAATTGCACACAGTTATGTTTTTGTTTAGATATCTATATTTCTGAAGACCAATTTTAAATTCGTTTATTAAATTGCAATTGATTAATTATACTTATTGAATTATCGCAGGTAAAGTAATAAATTGAAAAGCTCCTAACCAAAAAAGGAAGCTTATAGAATATGAGAAAAATTTTGTAGAAAGTCTAATTTTCAAGAAGAACAGCTAAATGTTCATTGAATAATTAAAAATTGCCATGTATATAAAATAATATGGTGACATCGCGATTCTTTCGCCTTTACTTGTGTTTTAAAATCTTTAGATATTCATTTGCCAAATTATAAATTTTGTAATGACTACTGTTATAATTCAAATTAAAAATCTTGGAACCTTAGAGAAGTTCCTAAGGCTGCATCTAATAAATAACTTCATTTGCATATTTATAATCCAGCACATAATTTCGTATGATTAATCTTAATAAAATGTAAAGATGGTATATGTTCAGGTTTATTTAAAAGTGAGTACCGAATAACCTAAACTGGCTCGAGTTCGTTCATGTATACGGCCAGTTTACTTGAAAACGTGAATTGCCACCAATAACATTTTCCTTCAAAATATTTTTTGAAAGGAAATGTGACTGACATTCTTTTATACATAAATATATATATATATATATATATATATATATATATATATATAAATATATATATGTATATTCTTTTTTTTTTTTTTAATATCAAACATTTTTCGCCATTACTCATCAAGTGAATCAATTATCTGTGAAGAAAAAACGAAGTGTCTTTTATAGTTAGGGAATTTATGACGCTTCTAATTTATTACTTCTTGCTAAATTGATGCGGTTTTTATAAAATATTTTCAAAAATTAAGCCAGTGATCAAAGAAAACTTTATTAAAATCCTTTCAAGGCGACTATTAGAAAATAGACAAATAGCAAAACTGATTAACAAGACCTTGTAACACGTATATTGCATGACAATGAAGTTTTTTAAAAGAATATAAATAATTATGTTATTTAGTAAATCTTGTCGTTTTCTTAAAGAACGAATGGTTTCACTCACCTGACTGGAGCCAAGTTTTGTGCAGGGTTGTAATTCACTTAACCAACAATTTTCTAATATTTATTTATTTTTCTTCTTTAAATAGCTTTTATTTTTTAATTTTTATAAATATCCCAAAAATTTCAGGTCAGAGATTTGCCATGGTGGAATTGAAATCAGTTTTGTCAAAAGTCGTGAGCAAATTCATTTTATCACCAGGAAGTGCGGAACCGCTTGATATAGCTGCAGACTTAGTGCTTCGAAGTCTTAACGGAATTAACATAAAATTTCAAAAGCGTTAAATTACTGCGAGAGAGGCAGTATTTTGAAATGTTCCTTTTTATGGTTATGAAGGATAAATTATTTTTACGATTAGTATATAATGGTATTTTTACGAATAGTATATAATGGTAATTGTAGATGTTAAGATATTTTTCTCGATTATGTTGTATGAATTCTTGCAATTTTTAATAAATTATATTAAATTCGTAATATAAAATTAATGTATTATGAACATTTTATACGATATTTGCTTATGATATTAAGTATTATATATATGTAACTCTGTATAATATCATATATTCAAATAAACAATAATCAATTATAATCAAAATTATAAGCTATTATTTGTTCGTGTCTCTACTCTTTATCTGGGGTAAGCATAACTTTTTGTCATTATGATTCATCTTTCTACCATAAAAATTATAAAATTCTAGATCAAACCATGCAGCAATCTTTTTTTATTTATAAAAATATTTGCTCTCAGTTTAGCTTTTCTTTGCGTACTATACTGATTGAAAAAAAATAAATTATTAACAGTAAGTCGTAAAATACCAGTACATAATATAAGCTTCAGGATTCATTTAAATAAAAATCTTAACGTATTTCGTACTATGAAAATACTTATGCACATTTCACCGTTTACGAGTAAAAGCCGGTCAAAATATAGGAAATTTTACATTTTAAATATCCCTTATGTTTGAAAAATTATTTCCTCTAGTCATTTTTAATTACATTCTAAAAAATAACGTAAATATAATAAAAAAAATATTTATATTATCTGCTGAAATTAAAATTAATGAAATATATATTTAAAAAAATGACAAAGTGGAGTAAGGAAAAAGTCCGATTCAATTCAATTGAATGCAAGTTTTCTGTCAGCATTAAAGTGCCACATAACCCTTATCACGCCATTAAGTTCCTTCGTTTACGAGGGTCATTATATGGTGCGGTTAGAGAAAATATATTAGATTGTATTTGCACTTATAACGGAGTCATTAATTTGCTTTAGAAAATGATTGATTGTGTAAATGAATTGTGTATATGTTATATATTTACTTGTTATATATCCGAACGGATAGCGAGCGGAAAATGACTAACATTTAAATATTTTTGAATTCTGAATAATCAATGAATTTCATGGTCCTTTTTTTCGACAAAACGATTGTTATGTACGCAGTATATTAATTTATTAAGTTGGTTTAGTTAGTTCACACTACATGGACAATAATATGAATAAATTAACAAACCTAAAAATAAGGAAAGAACAATTCCAATCCACTATGATACGAATTTAGAATGTAATTCTAAATTATTATATTAAGGTTTTTTCTTTTCTTGTCCATCCAGCTGATCAAATATTTTCTCGTCATCAGTTAAATTAATTTCCCTCCTTTTTCTAAACCCAATTCTCATAAATTCCCACTCTGTGAGCTGTGTTGTGATACTTTTTCTTATTTCTACTCTTTTCGATTGTATTTTGTTTGAGGAAATTGATATATAATACCTTTAACATACATATATGTGCTGTACTCTGGTACATTAATTATACTTATAAATATCTTTGGAGGTTTTTTAGCGAGCACACACTGAAATTGAGATAACGATACAGCTTATTAATATGCTTCAATCTCCATAGTTAAGACTTAAAAATATTATATGGAAAGTATTGAGAAAGTGAATGAAGTACTCAAAAAATAAATTTATCTTATGGAAAATAATCGGATTAATAATTTCTACATGTCTTGCACAATACAATTAGAAAAAGCGAGATCTAGAGTTCAAAAATGTTTTTTCAACAGCCGAATTCACAATACATCATAATCGAAGAAATCACAACACATAATAGTTATAAATGCCTGTTTCAAAATAAGACATGACCCAAAAACTGTGAAAACAGCAGAAATAATTGTCACACCAAAATAAAGAAAACTGCGTAAAGTAATGACGTCGTACGGACCATTAGCGCACTCCTTATGACGTCAATGATATTTAAGAAAATATTGTTGAAAAAATTCATTACCATTATAAAGAAAAGACAACAACTGTCAAGGCACTGATTTAGAAATTAAAAATTAAATATTATCATAGTATTACTATCGATAATTAAATTTGGTAAATGCAGTTTCACAATTAAACGAAGCCACGTGATGTGGTACTATTTCTACTTTCTTTAAGTTCTTTACCATACCTAGTTTTCATTGTATTACAACATCTTCAGGTGAAGGTGTTGTAATACAATGAAACCTAGGCCGTGGTAAAGAACTTTACGGAAGTAGAAATAATACTACATCACGTAGCTTCATTTCATTTTGAATAATGAATTGCCCGTATATTCGTGTCTCTCTGTCACATATTTATATTTTCTATAGATTTAGTTCTAAGTCCATGAAATCATTTAAGGAGATACTCATAGAGAGGTTTCAATTAATATAACAAAAAATGAATGGTAGAGGTTAATATTTAAAGGTTCACAAATTTAAAATATTGGTATGATAAATTGATCATTGATGAAATGTATATTTAAAACAAAAACCGCTCGACAGATGATATTAGTAATAAAGAAAAACGGTAAATGAAAGTAATTTAAACATGCCTTTCCTATTAAAAATGGTAAACCGACATACGCCTCATACTTGAGTTCGTACGATTTTTTATATTTTGTTGTATCAATGTTCAAACTAAGTAGTTTTATATAAATCAATTCCATTTGACACGTAAGCTATTATTACGTTATTGAATAAAAGGAATAAAGAACTTACTCACTCACTTAGTACTTATTTTATTCCTTCAAGTGCAAAATCGCTTATAACATTTGAAGTATAGCACCTACCGGCTTTATTTTAGTACATAATTTAGAAGATAAAAGCTATTACTCGATAGTGCATATGTCGCTGGCGTAAATGGCGAACTAAATTTAGGATCGCACGCTGTGTTTAATTAGTGATTACTCCACAGTACATTGATCGATTTAAGCGGGAGTGGTCGCATTTGGCAGAGCCCACAATGTTATAATAGATGTGATAAACATCTATTAGTAGTAGAAACATCAAAACACTGACATTTTTAACTTCCCTTCAGCTTGTTTAGCGACAAACAACTAAGAGGCAACTTAAAACTTTTGCAGTGATTTGATCCAAATATTGTATATAATATTTGATTCAAATCACTTAATATAAGTTCAGTTTCTCACAGACCCATACATTTTATGTCAAAACAACATTTTTGTTATCAATATATGTTATGTCATATATTTTTAATGGCTAAAAATATTTTTTTTTAATTTTAGGAAGAGCAGACAGTGTTCGAAATATAAAACTTTTATGTGTTAAAAAGATAATGCTTTGCTAAGATATTATAATTAACATTATGAAATCAAATCAATGGTCTGTTTTAAATCCCACTGTTGGCTATAGACCTCTCCAATGCGCGTATTATTAGATGTAATTGCCCATAATGTCACACTAGACTGGTTTTGGACGATTGTAGTATTTAACTCGTCGTATCAGTAACGCCGCCGATTGCTTCTGGTTTTTGGCATTTTAACTACACGATTTTAAACACCAGCCCAGTCCCGTTCGACGAGCAATCGGGAATCAAGCCCGGGTCACCGCAGTTCGCCTTGTCGTCATGGGATTTAACGCCTCGATCAACCTAACACACTACGGCGACAGCTCAATGCGATATATCATGGCAAATGTATTGTTATTTTAATATTCTAAACTTGAAATAATTTATCCAACGTGTTCACGTTTCATAGAGTGGAGTCACTGGACAAGTTTACATCTATTAGTTGACAAGTAATTTTGATAAATTCACCATTATATATTTTATTTTGAAATGTACTATATAAAATATTATCCAACGATGTAAATCCAAAACAACGAAAGAGCCGAAAATATTTTGATATAACAATTCATTCTGTCTCGAGTATTTTTTAACATCTCACTTTCGCTATTTTCCGACTTTTGCCACAATTGAGATTGTTCTCTCTGCTCATCGTCATCACGATCATGTACAAAATGTTGATACACATTCTTCACGTTTTCTCTTTAAAATATTACATTATACTAATATCATTACCTAATACCGCATCATATTTTTGTTTTAAATACATAATTGTAACATGTTGCAAATCTTGCTTAAATAAAACTAATTTGCAGGATGTGCACGAATTTAAAGAATTCGTATTAAGAAATAAATATTAAAATAAGCAATGTTAATGACGACATTTATATATATTTAAGGAATGTGAAATTAAGGGAATGTATACGATTTTAAAGAGCGTTACGGAATACACACGAATTTATGAGATGTCTATTGTGGAATGTATACGAATTTAAGAAACTTAAGGAATGTAAGTGAATTTGAGACATGTATACACTGTTGAATTTGAGGAAGCACACTATTTAATTTGAATTTGAAGAAAGTGAACCAAATAATGTGTGCAATTTTAACGACTGTTAGTTAAAAAATGTATGCAAAATGAAGGAATATGAATTGTGGAATATGTATGAATTTAAAGAGTGTAAATTAAGAAATGTACCTAAGCATGAGGAATTTGAATTACGAGATGGAAGCAAATTTAAGGATTGTGAATTAAAACTGTATACGAATTTAGGAAATATAAATGAAGGAACATGTATGGGGATATGTATTAAGAAATATATAAGAATTTAAAAAATGTGAATTAAGGAATGAACACGAATTAAGATAACCTGAATTATGGAATGAGTGTGAAATGAAGAAATAAGAATTAAGGATCATATATGACTTTAGGAAATGTTGTTTAAGGAATGTGAGTCACGAAATATGCACAAATTTAAAAAATGTAAAGTAATGACTATATTCTAATTTATGAAATATAATTAATGGAATATGTAAGAATTTAAGGAACGAGAATTACGAACCATTTAGGAATTTAAGGTTTATAAATTATGGAATATTTACGAATTCAAAGAAAGTGAATTAAACAATGCGTTCCAATTTGAGGTACGTCAATTACGAAATATGTAGTGAGGAACGTTAATTACAAATTTAAGGAATATTTATAAAAAAAAAATTTAAGGAATGTACATTGCGGAATACGTACGAATCCAGGATATGTAAATAACAGAATATACACTAATGTAGAGAAAGTGAATTTAGGGTCATTTACCATGCGAAAATGTGTGTGAATTTATGAAATGTGGGCAAATTTAAAGAATATGAATTATAAAATGTTTACACATTTCTGGGATTTGTATTAAAGTATGGGTATGTATATTAAGTTTAATATTTAACACTCAAGGAATGTGAATTATGGAAGTATGTGAATTTAAGTAACATGTGCTAATTTATTAATATATGTTAATTTAATAAGGAATACAAATTGCGGTATATGTAATAATATGAAGAATGAGAATAACGAAATACATATCAATTTTATGAATATAACTTAAGGAATGCCTACGCTTAACCGGATGGTTAGACGTAATTTATGTCATATGGGCGTGGGATACATTTTGAACATAAGTCTAAATTTACCAATGATTTCAGCTGCCCGAATTTCCAATTGTTAATATAGTTGAAATAATTTACTTTCGAGGTGGTTTTAAATGTTCGGCTTATAACTTGGTAGGCTTTAGTACGTGACAGCACTAAAGGCATCTATTTATGTAATCATAAAATTTCGTTCCAGTATATATTCTCTAGTTACAAGTCATTTAGTAAGTCGTTTTTCGACAATTGTTTAAACAGAATAACAATGAAAAATGGATAAAACTGGATCTTTTGCTATGTAGCAATTCTTTTTAATGGAAAAGAAAACAGTGGAGGAAATTCATAAGAGAGTCTACATTTCATAAGAGAGTCTACATCGAAAGTGCAACATGTCCTAGAGCACTAAAATCAGCTGTAATGGTAAAATCATTAAAAGTCCAAAATTTGATTTTAACCGACAGATAAAAAATATTGCGCGAATTGGCAGATGCTACACGAATTTCAATCGTATAATTTCACTTTATTTTGCACAATGAAATGTATTGAAAAAATTCTATACAAAATGAGAGCTACTTTTAAAAGGAAAAGAAAATTTGCCAACGAATATCCATCCAAAATTAGAAAATTGCAAGAAGAATCTCATTGATTTTTGCATCCAGCTGTGACAATGAATAAATCGTGGATGTTATATATTTTGAAAACTTTGAGTGTGACGTACAAATTATTGAAATGGTTGAACGAAATTTCCACTGTAATAATCCTTTTAATTCAATTAAAATGTAAGTTACCTTTCATTACTTCAGATTATTCCCTTTCCTATCTATTTTCCTCTCTGTCTGCTTATTAGCAATTTATCCATTTGTTTGAGCGTTATGTAATAATTCCTTCAACTCTCACTGTAATCGTTCTCAAGGTAGAATAAAAACCTAGAGCATTTTCTTGCAAGACACTCGAAATGTATAAAACTTGGGCTGATATGCAGATGGTTCACGCTAATTACATACTTTATAACAGGCTTTACATATTGAATGTGAGGGTTAGATTGAGAGTTCAGCTCTACTCCCATTACAGTCTCGGTAATATAGATGCTTTTAAGTACTATGTGTAAATATATGCACGTATTTCAAAAACTATCGTAAACGTATTATTTACAAAATACGTATTGGAAGTAATTGGTGGATTTAATTCTTCGTGAGAGAAGAGAACTTGTTGGATCTGAATAATGCATTCAATCAATACGATGCCATAAATACACCTGTATTGTTTGCATTATTATATCGTGATTGATAAACGCGCAGTTTTAATTGAAAAATAATTTAAAGGGTATATCTAATACCTAATTGTTTCATAGTCTATTCCACAATAACATTTTTCAGTCACAAAAAAATTTAATAAAACTGTTATCAGACTATTGCGCTTCTTCTCGTGAAAGTTACTCGTGAACGGAAAGAAGACAGATGTAGTGTTTTCGTTGATTTAATATTGGGTTTATTGACGTTGTTACTCTACCATGACTGGAAATTTAGAGAGAGCCTGTTTGCTTTGCCGGTTATACCTTTTTTGGGTAATGCTCATCAGATAAGGCGATCCCCTGGTGGTAAGTCTTGAATAAATTTAAACAAAATTCCACTTCATTGTAAATATGTTTGTACCATATGCAAAAACATTAGATTTATAATAAATGTGTTAAAGTTTTTGTTTTTAAACATTGTAATTACTTTGCTATGGCACTAAAATTCGCTTGGTAATTGTTTTGTTCTTAAAAGGCTAATTTTTTGAATTGTAGATATTAAACAATATGTTTTCGGAAATATTCAATTGATATTAAGTACATCAGTTATATGTAAGTATTGAAACAATCTACTATTGATTCATACTTTTTCTTTGTTTAAATTTATTACTGACAGAAAAGAAAAATTTTGCCTTCATCTCATTATATAACGAAACTTAAAATGTAGTTGAAGGAGAGATACAAATGCTAAGAGTGTTTATTATTACTTATATAGGAAGTGAATTATCGTTGAATGACATATAGTATTTTACATCGATAATTTTCTGGAACAGTTTAATAAATTAATGCTTTATCGTCGTTTAAATCATTTACCGATAGGAAAGGAAATAGTTGATTCCCGGTTAGGACTTAAATAGACCGAGAAAGATATAAATTCCATATATATTTATTTTTATATATAAACGAGCTGATTTTACATATTTTGGTATTACGAGTTAACAATTTTTGTGTTGCTTTTATGTGAAAATCTTCAATTATTTTGATGTCGAATCGATTTATGAACTTTTAGGTGTTGCTCTATTTTAGTCACTTTTATTTCCATCATCGATCTTGATTTTCCTAACTTATACATGAATGCATTCTTAGCTTCATTTTTTTAAATAATAGATACTAAAGCTGAACTCTCAATCACATACATATTATGTATCGGGATTTGATTGAGAGTTCAGCTATGTTAAGGGGTATGTATCGTATTATTTAAAAAAAGAAAATAAGCATATGTAATAAAAAATAATAATATTTACAAAAGGTTCAATAAAAATAAAATGTATTTTAATCGTTTAAAATTGTACATTTGCCTGCATGTGTACAGTAAGCTCTACTAACTTACATAAATTGTTCGGTTTACGTTATTTATCTTCTTGTCATGAAAAGATCTATCAGTTATTTATCTACATTTAAGTATTCCGAAGATATTATGTTAGAAAATGTTATTTTCAGAAATTAAAATAAAAAAAAAATAGAAAGTGCCAACAAGGTCAAGCATCAAATATTAGCGGTTGAGTTATTAATATTAATACTTTTGGATAGAAAAATAAAAAAACATAAAATGTATTGGAATGAGAGGGGAAAAAATAGTTCTAACGTTGGTATAACTAAAGGTTTAAAACGGATTCTTATCAAAAGAGATTTAGCGTTTTCGGTGCAGTTTCTGTTCTCTCTCTCTTAAAGATTCCGTACCTTAAAGTGAAAAATAAAAAAGAACTTTTAAACAATCATTCATGTATTTACCAGTTTGCTCTGTATATAGCATGTATCTGCAGATTACCTATAATATACAATATTTACTTAGAAATGTTAAAATGAACAAATTAAGCACTGGAATTATTTTTATTTTTTTGTGTTGTGTGAGACATCACTTCAGATTATTTGTTACATAAATATAAAAAAAAAATGTTTTCCTAACTTTAGTAGCATTTCGCTAGAGATAGACCGAAAAATATGCAAAAAGCCTATTCTTTCCCCTCCCAATTCCCGAAACTTTAAACTGTAAAATTAACTTCGAAATGTCTTTATTTAAATAAAGGTGCTTTACCTTAACCTTACTTAAAATTTATAGAAAGCTGCAGGAATAATTATAGATTTCATAGCTCTTGAGAAATTCGCCATAGTTTAGACCTGTCCAACATATGTCAGGCAATATTTCTCTGTAGGGAAGACAAATATTAATATGTGCAGAGAATTTAAGGCTGTGGACCTTTTGTCTAAGAGAGATTGGATCGCATACTTCAGGTATTTGAACAAACCCCAACCAAAACCAATTATATATGCTGTTAATAAAAATATTCTAAGTTTATACCTAAAACGGCGGACGTTTTCTGGGGATCTAACACCCCATACCTGCGGCAGAAAACGGAACGTTACCTCTGGCGCGCCCATACGTGTGTTGAATAGTATCGCACTCACTCTCGTTCAAGGTCTTTTTTAGGGTTCAGCACCTCAAAGGGACAAAAGGAAACCTCGTATGATTACTTCGTACTCCGTCTGTCTGTCGACCAGGACCCTTTTTTCAGGCACGCGTGGAGGTATCAAATTGAAATTAATATCAAATACTTAAGTCTCTACGGTCCCTTGGAACCACAAGAAAAACAAACTTCTATGTCAATGCAATAAAAAAGAATACACACTTCGACACTCGGAAATAATTCAAAACCTATAGGGTACATCACGTTGACTTTGAATCATTAAATTTGAATGCAAGCAAGGTCTCACAGCATAATCAATTTATTTTCGTTCTAAAAAATTAAAATACTGTAAATAAATGTTTAATAGGTATATTACGTATCATTCAATATTTATAAATGCTTAAATATGTACAGAACCCTTCGGAGTGCGAGTTATACTTGTGCTTAAAAGGTCTTTTTTCCCTCTTTAATGAATATTTAAGTTTATACCTCAGTGTGTGACGGTTTCGTTTGATATTTTTTGGTAAAAGTAGAAATAACGATTATTTCTACATACCTGTTCTAATGAATAACATCATTGCACAATAGCCTTGTATCAAACCTGTTAATAATAACAAGTTATAGGACAATATTGTTAATAACTTTGGTTCAATATGTTCTCGAACTATATGTTACAGCATTACACATGCGTAGTACAATCGCTGTCTATATAAAATACATAGCTTAATTACCGCCAGGTCAATTTTAATGCGATTTTTGATAGCATGTAGATAATTTTTGTGAGCAGATTTTAATGTATACTAGATTAATACATGTTGAAAGAAGTCGAGCGATGGCGAATACAGTGTAGAAATGCCTTTTTTGAAATTGAACGGCTCCTAATTACTTAGATGGAACTCCTTGGCAGAATTTATTAAAATAAAAAAAAAATGTATTTATTTAATTTTGTAAAATTCCATTTTGTGACAAATTCGTCGAATAATCTTGAATACCTACTGCCATTTATAGCTAATGCATCCGTCTAAAAATATCAAAAATTATGTTTTTATTCATTATGACTTACTCCACATTATGTCGATTAAACTCATAGGGTGAATTTAATAACTGAGAAAAAAGTCGCCCATTACATTAATCAAAAAATTAAGCAGCGAGTCACAAGATTATGCTCAGTTCGCATTGTGAATAATGTTTTTGTAATGTTGCTTTAGAAATGTGTTTCAATAAATTATTGATAGTGTGTCTAATAATATGTACTGTTCTTCTCTAAACTTATAATGTGGTTTTTATTTTTCATATTAGAATTCATTATTTCCGTCACAATAACCTTGACTAACAGTTTTTCCTAAATTGGATAAACTTATCACAATCGTATGAGTTATTCAGTATTTTAAAAATCTTCTAGTTATTATTCAGCGAGATTGGCGTATTCCATAATGTTGGGGGTTAGAGACTTGAATGATTACAGTACATTATATTTCAAATAATATTACAAAATATCCATCGAGCGTTAATGATTTTCACTCGGAATATCACTTTATTTCAATATATTGATTAAACGCTGCAACTACATTCGGTGCAACACTATGTTCTATGATTGTTTGAGCATTCTCGTTTAACCCTTGAAAGGACAAGCTGTTAAGATGTCTTTCGATATATTATGAATTAATCTTATTGAAATGAAAAATATTTTTGTTGACATTATATCTATATCAATAGTAATAATATTTTGTCCAGCTTTTATGATTGGTTAGAGGTTTTATAAAGTACTTACATGCAAATAAAATAAAAATATGTTATATACGCACATGGATTGTACAATAGAAATATTAGACTGGCAACTAATAAAATCGTTATCTCAATTTGCAGCGTTATTTTATTTTATTTAAAAGTAAATATTAAATATTGAATATATTTGGCGTTAATTTTGTAGAAATTCATTATTCGCAATAAAATGAAACTACGTGATGTAGGATTATTTCTACTATCTTTAATTTCTTTACCACGACCTAGGTTTCGTTGTATTACAACATCTTCAGGTGGGATATTAGCAAAGATTATAATATCCCACCTGAAGATGTTGTAATACAACGAAACCTAGGTCGTGGTAAAGAAATTAAAGATAGTAGAAATAATACTACATCACGTAGTTTCATTTTATTGCGTAAATATTAAAAGTAATCTTCGCTTACGTAAGCACCATCGTTATCCCTCACTTATTACCAGCGTGCATGCCGAGATACAATTCATGCTTTGTAAGAGTGTTTGGCGTTTTTACTGTAAGATTTGGCAAATTGAATATAGTGGTCTGCTTTTAAACATAACACGCTTTTATAAATTGGGTATCGAGCATAACAGATGAGAGTAGAAGGGTGAGAGGTCCGAAGAGTAAGATGACAAAGCAAAGTCCATTCAAGTGGTGCGTATTGCTTTGCTTTCTTACTACCCTAAAGGTAATTCATGAAGTAAGAGCATTTTTGTTGTCTTTTTCATAAAAAATAAAATAATATTTTGTTTCTTCTTTTCTCATTCAAATTCAGTTATTTCATAAAAGGGAGATGCGTCTTTCCAGAGGCTTTCGGGAATTTTCTATTTCGTTCTGTCAACTTATTACTACAGAATAAAAAGATTTAAATATTAGTTTAAATGTTATTTGTTTAAAGAAACAATAAGTACCTTAAGACGCTTATTGTTACAAAAATAATATCTTTTCTTAGACACATATTTCATCCAACACTATAAAAGGAAACTCACGGACAAAGATACGAGAGAAGATGAGTTGATACCTTCAAGTTCGAACTAAGATAATTTGTTTAATTGTTTTCAATATTTTTAATTTGAAATTAATTCCACTGTAAACAAATGGTTTGTTTTTTATAAAAAAACATCTTTGTACATTCTGTAAAGATTGCGATAATTTATAGAAGTTGCGAAGAAGTATGCGAGTTGGAATAAAAAATCGAAATTGGGCAGTGAGATTTGAAAAATATGTGGAGTTGATGTAATATTGTACCATTTGAGAAAAAAGGTATATCGATTCTGCACAAACCAATATTTACGGTATAACTCACAAATTCGGATAAAATTCATAGTCTCGAATATGAGACTAATATGAGAGATAATAATTTTTAGTTTCATAGATAATTTTTTGAAAATAATTCAGCCGTCTCGAAAGTTATGCAAATTTATTTTCTTTTCTATATTTTATTTCCAGTTGTCAGCTCGAACTAATTAACAGTTGTTCTATGGAATAGCATTGCTGTTACACTGAGTTTCTTTAAATGAACATTTTATATACTTTGCCAATAAGGATTTAAATATGATAATTATTTAGTATGTTAGTGTCATATTATTTATAAAACAATATTATTAATTTCGATAAGGAAAGAATCGGAAGATTCATCCAGTTCTGCGCTGAACAGGGCCGAATCGTGGAGGAGAACACTTATTAAAAATATGTGGATATATTGGGGACGATCTTAAAAATATATTTTTTGAGTAAAAAAAATAATGCTTCTGTCAGTTTCTAATTCTATTAGATGTTAAAAAAACACCCTCTACTAAATATCATCCTTCCATTTATTTAGTTCAAGATTATGTTTTTTCTCTGTTGAACGAATTTGTTGTTTAAAGGTCTCACAGCATTCATATTCATTGCATAGATTTACCGAAGGATGGATGACTGTCAAATAGCCGCGGTCGCTTTCATACAGCCGCTGTTTACCAAATAATATCTTCTATATATACATGAAAACATACAATTTATCTTTAATTGATTTTATTGAATTTCATCAAAAAAATCTTATATTCAGAGAATACGCACTAATATGATAGAGCACTGGTACGTTTCTTAAAAACATATGAATCATAGAAAATATTTCGATACCGCCTGATCTCTTCACTTCTTGTAATAGAATTATAATTTACTTTTGGCCTATTCTGAATGCTAATGTTTAGTATTATTACCAGTAATTATACTTTCCACCTAGCTTTTATAGTCGTACAAAGCAGATTCGGAAGACGGTTACCAAAAAATGTCTACCGAAACGTGTCTCGATCATTGAACTATCATTTGACTTATAGAAGTGTTGTTTCATTTTATTTTTTAAATATATTATGTTCCGTTTTACATTCGATAACATCGTGAGGTAGCGAATGAATCGTGGGGTAACTGGAATATTTAGTCTAATCTAAGCATAACCAAAGATTTGGATGGAAGTAAAGGTAGCCAGAGATCCATTTTTGTTAAAAAAAATTTCTCCTGCATAAATATATTCAATGGGTCCAAACTTAATTTCTGATAGAATCTTCGTTTAATAATAAAAACAATTTAGAAATGTTAAAAAACATTCTCAATTCACAAGACTAAATTCTTCATGTAAATCAGTATATTTGATAAGTTTTATTATAAATTATATATAATTTGATGTTCGTAGTAACTAAGAACCTAGTTACTGTTATTTTTACCCTCTCTAAATTTATGTCTCCTTATTAATCATTTTCAAAATTACCCAAAAAAAAGGCTTAAAATGCTATAACCCGACTAATTAAAAATCGGGCTAATTAAAAATTTACAAACAAGCCATAAACAAGTATATATTCGTGTTTTATATTATAATTACTGATTAGTAGCACTATTAGTAATTGAATTGCGTAGACGTAGGTATGCTAAATATAATATATATATATATATATATATATATATATATATATATACATATATATATATATATATATACATATATATATATATATATATATATATATATATATACATATATATATATATATATATATATATATATATATATATATATATATACATATTTATTTATAATAAGGTCAGCTTATATTTAGAAACAATTAATATGGGCTTTTATTGGGTTTTTAATGGCGTCATGAAATGTATCTATTTTATTCTTGAAACCCCTTCATTTAGGGTTGCACTATTCAAGGGGGTTATGAAGGAAAATATAAGCTGCAATTTTGAAGCATCTGCCACGTTGTGTGAAATATTTCAATGTTTCAGCTTAATTAAAACTAGTCAAAATTTTGATTGCAAAATTTGTCGCGATCATAAAAAAGTGATTTAATTAAAGCGTTGTAAAGATAATAATTCATTTCAATTAAAAAGAAATTACACATAAATTAATATGTAGCGATATAAATTTAAAAAAATTGTCGCGATCATAAAAAAGTGAGTTAATTAAAGCAATGTAAAAATAATAATTCCTTCCAATTAAAAAGAAATTACACATAAATTAATATGTAGCGACATAAATTTAAAAAAATTGAGGAATTTTATTTACTCACTTTTTAATTCATATATGTAAAAAGTTAGCAAGTGCAAAAAATGTGGGTTAATTGTAAGTAATACCGAGCTAAGTTTCAAGGTTCAACATTACAGCGTTTCCGAGAACACCGGTTGCGAATTCAGGAAAACATAAATATTGACATGTAGCGTCATCGTTATTGTTTACCTCTACTTGCATTGGCTTTTGGAAAAACTCACATCTTTTATCATTTTATATTGAATAGTTTCGGAAATAAAAAGTGTAATATTTTATATATAATGTGTAATATATAAAGTATAATATTTTATAAATATTTTTTCGTATATATGTGAATACGTATAAGCAAAACTACGAAGAAAATATTTTTGAGAACATTTGTAATGTTGCATTTTATTTTTAAACATTTGTAGCATTTTCAAATGGAATCCCACAATATTATGGAAAAAGAGTATATTGGAGTACTTAATATGCTCCCTATGCAATTTTCAGACAATTTTTTTCGACATGATGAATTATACTATTATACTATTATGATGAATTATACTATTATGATGAATTTCAAAGTCAAGCGGTTTCTGAAAAAAGTCTTTGAGAGGCAGACTGACAGACAAATGAGTGATCTTTTTCCATTTTTCCTTTTGAGGCACGGAACATTTAAATTCGTAAAATATCTTAGGTAGGATTGTCTATGGTATAATTATATATTAGGTGAAAAATTACGCTTATATATGGGTGTGTGTATATATAATTTAATAGTCATAAAATTGTCATAACTCTTTCATGAACAATCGAAAATCGACGCTATAGTTCTCCCGAGAACCTTATCTTAAATTCTTTAAATTTTTATAAAAACATTACTTTCAACAGTTTAGAATATGGAAAGAGTGGAAGTTTCGGTGTGTATTGCGTAATTTGGATGAATATTTTGAACGATAAACCTAGAACCATCTTACATAAAATTCTAGAAGAAGAATTTATAGCAGATTTACTCTAAAATTTCCAGATCTTTTGGTTCATACTATTACGAAATGTGTGAGTCAAAAGCTTCAAGAAATTGAAAAAACAAGGAATTGCCCTTTCTTTTGACATAAGTTTTTACGTTTCACTTTTGGTGCGCCTGCACTCTTTATGCACCTGCGCACTTTTTTCTGAACAGTGATCGAAACTGAGACGTTCGCTCGGGTCAATGAGGCTGATCCCATCACGTTCGGGTCGCTAACGCAACATTCGGGTCGGTGGCGATGAATCGGGTAAACCCGGCTCCTTTCGGCACCGACCTAGCGAGTTCACTCTCTAACACGGAAATGAAACGTATTCCTTTCAAGATTTACGTTTCAATTTTGAATAATATTTTATTTCAATAGAATATTATTTGCATATGTTATTTTTCCGACTAACTCCCTATTCGGCCAACTTCGATGTATTGTCGTCCTTTTGACTTAGTTTAACCAGCTCATAATAATTTCGTATTTTTCATGATTTCCTGAACTAATATCCATTATATAACATCAATGTAATTATATATAATATATTTTAAAGTTAAAAGTATTTACTTCTTTTATGTGATCATAAGCACAAACCATACATTTTTTGTTTAATTTTCATGGAAATTTCAATTTTTTAATTGTATTATAAAACATATAAAAAAATAAATATGCGGAAGATTGCAGAGGAGCAATTATATATTTTTTTATATTATTGTTACGGTTAAAGGCGTTAATAATGTGGATGGAGCAGTGAAATAAATGAGAACTCTACGTGGCTTAACTTTATAGGTAACGCTCGTGATTAGTAATGCTTATACGTTAAATTTAATAGTAATAACCTCTAATACTACAGGATTTTAGTTGTAGTTTTTTTTAAGATCGCTACAGTACTAAAGAGCTACGATTTTTGCAAGGATTACATATTTTGCCTCTGAGTAATTTTATAAAATGCCCAGGGTAGACCGGGTACGATTGAAACAAAGGACGGTTGAAACAACACGAATATCTCGCAAACCGTTGACGGAACGGTGAGGAGTCGAATAGAAGAATAAAGCGAACGACCGATCTGAACACGAATCTTAGAAATGCAATGCTCTTCGCGCGCTTAGGCTCTTTTGAGAAGACCCTATTGTGTTGTGCTAACCAAAAGTAAGTATTTTTGCTCGGATAATTTTCCAATTATTGTGGTTTCTATTTTAGTGAGAGTATTGAGTATGTGTTTTTGTTTGAAATGAAGCTCATAGAATATAGTACTGCGACTAGTTTTTACGTATCATTGTAGACATAATTACTATAACTGCTTTTTACACAAAGTAGGAGTTGGGGACGGTTGAAACATTTTTCTTGGGTGCGGTTGAAATATTGTATTTATTTTTTTTTTCTTATTTTCTAGATGCCGAATATATGCGTGAAAACTTAGAGAGGACAAATAGACTTGTCGAAGCACAAAGATGCTTATGTGAAAACAGGTGATACATTGCGAAAAGTAACAGAGAAGCACAGAGTAAACCACTATTTGCTCCTAAAATATATTCGAAAGCGATATGGGAAATAAAGCACACAACCTAGTTTTTAATGAGGAACAAGAGCGAGAGCCTTCAAAGTATTTATTTTGATGTAACAAAACATATTTTGGCCTAACTAAGAAGGAGGTACGAAAATTGGTCTATGAACTTACAGTTAAATATAATTTATCACAGCCTCAGACTTGGGATGACAACGAGCTCGCAAGTGAGGAATGGTTTCGTATATTTATGAAAAGAAACTCCGAATTGTCTCTACGCGCAACACAAGCTACAAGCTTCTCCAGGGCGACTAGCTTTAACAAAACCAATGTAGATTCTTTCAATGACAATTTGACCATTGTCATGGACCATCATAAGTTTGAGCCTTGAGACATTTATAACACTGACGAAACAGGTATAATTGCTGTTCAAAAGCCCGACAGAGTGGAGGCTAGGTGTGGTGCTCAACAAGATTCAGTAACTTCAGCGGTAAGAGGTACATTAGTCACAGTTATCTTTGCAGCGAATGCCATTGAAAATGTAATTTCGTCATTCGTTGTCTTCCCGCGAGTCCATTGCCAACATTATTTTATTAGAGTTGGGACCGTAGGCTCCGCTGAGCTACCAAACCCTCTGTCTGAATGCAGGATGAAACATTTATGTATTTCCTGGAATACTTTAAAAAACATAAAAATGTGTCACCGTCCCATAAGGTGTTACTTCTGCTCGATAATCACTCTTAATATTACCGCACTAGACTTTTGCAAGAACAGTGGCATTATCTTACTATTTTTCCACACCACTGCTCTCGCGGACTTCAGCCGCTTGATTGATCTGCATATGACCCTTTGAAGAATACTTTAAATTTAGCTTGCGATGCATGAATGCGAAACCATCCAGGAAAGACTATGACCTTTTATGATATTCCAGGTATTGTAGAGTCGACTATACCTATTGCGCTTAGGCCTTGAAATATTTAAGCCAGCTTTCGCAAAACAGGAACTTACTGAGCTCGATTTTGCTCCTGCATTTGTTACGGTCAGACCAAATCCCGAAAATAGAGCAGAGGCAGCAAATGTTCCTATACCAAATACTAGCCCATCTGAAGACGAAATACCGCCACTATCGCCTTATATCACGAACCATCGGTAGAGATGGTCGTTCAACAAAAGGCTTTCAATAGTTCACCAGTGTCAAGAACTGAACAGGAGTATTCCTATAAGTGAACGCCCAGAAACTTGTAATTACATCACCCAGATATTACAGCAGTATTAGCATTCAGGAAACTTGTCCAAAACCTAGTACAAGTGCTCAAATAATTTCTTCTAGTATCCCCACTGTGTTTTAATCGGAAAAAATACGATCATTTCCGAAAGCTCCTGCGGTGAAAAATAATAATAAAGAGCGAAAAATCAGGAAGTCTATAATTTACACTGACACACCAGAGAAGGAAGTGATAAGAAAGGAGCAAGAACCAAGATTGAAATGAACAAGTGCTTAACAAGTTAAGAAGCATTTAGATGGAGGAAAGAAGAAGCAATTGGATGGAGGAAAAAGTAAAAGAAATATCACAAAAGAAAAAAAGAAAATTTAACAACAAAAAGTACCATTAGAAGAGGTGGATTTCTTTTGCCTTGTTTGTATGTCTTGTTTGTATGTTTTTTGTATAGAAAATTGTTAATTTACTTTTATTTGTAATGCGTCTTGTAATTTCATTATTTTTCGTGACTTTATGGATTGGATCATCCACTTGCCCACGAGTTCCTTAAATCACTTCCTTTAATATTTCTTTTGATAGGATCGAAAAAAATTACTTTTATATATTTAAGAATAAACAAGCAAACTCATTCAGATAGATTTAGTATTTGTTTGACACATTAAAAACATGTAAAATACAAATATTCGTATTCACCCCATATTGGACACATACTCTATTACTCTTATTGTATTGATATAAAAACAAGAACGAGGAAAAACATTTTTACAAAATAAATTACACCTAATCATTTAAACCTACTTCCCAAAATAGGTAAGGATAATTCGAATAAATTATATAATTGTATGTAAAACGTCAAGAAAAATACACAATGATATATAATAAGAAATACTCACAAATATGAACAGTCTCACGGCCTTACAGATAAACAGGATAACATGACGTCTGACTAACAGCGACCTAGCCGTAATAATGATAACGTACAATTACAAAGGTTCCCGTTTTGACTTGGTCAGTCTTGTCCAGTTTTATGGACGAATTCGGAGAACAATATTGGTTTATATTAAAGTATCGTCTTCCCGATCATTTCAGGAAAAACCTGTTCCCGTTTATTTGATATTAAAGATGCAGTGAATACTTATAGTGCCTATTCCTTTTCGGCTCCCCGACTTCGGGAATTTGGTCCTTTTTTATCAGACGACAGGGTTAAATATTATGGCGCTATCATCGATTGAATATTGGCGTGGGACCACGGTAATGTAATTTGGTTTATTGGATTTTATACTAAGTTGGTTTCAGGTAGAGTCGTGCATTTTGTTTTGGTGAAATAAAAGTGCTATTATTAACTTTTAAGCATACAAAACTGTACTGTAATTAAAATATCATTACTGTTGAAAGTATTGTCTACTAGGAATATACTACTTACTTTAAATTTAATCAATATCACGGCAATCCATTGGGCAGTTCACATGCTCGGTGATGTTTATTTCATGATATTTCTAATTTTGTGTACGGGATTGATGAATACATTTATAGTCAGGTCATATATTGTGTAGCGTGTGTTAGATAATTAGAAAGAGCTTCGTGTTTAGATCTGAGACAACCGCACTCACAATTATCCTGGCGCAGATATTTATAATCGCGTCATGCTGCAGATGTCTAATTTTGGGTTAGTATGTTAAATGATCGCACAAATTTAAAATATATAAAAATTGGATTAATATGATGGTGGTACTGGTTGTCCTTTCTCTCAAAATGATCTTAAAAGAGTTTATAACGTTTTATCCTGGGTGCAAATCAACTTGCGTGAGAATGTTAAATGGTATACTAATGGCAAAAAGAAGATAGAAAGATGATCATTAAATTCAATCACTTCTTGGTGCATGTATTGCAACCTGCTAAGACTAAGTTCGAGATTACCAATAAAGTACACATGCATTAAAAATAAATCTTTATAAGTGGCACAAGCTCTAATAAGAATCAGAAAATTAGTCTCAGCACACTAATTTACATTAAAACCACTGTATTCTCGTGTCGCCAACGTACATAACGTTTTCTGGAGTAATATTAACTGATGGCGTCCACCAATTAACTTCGATTCCAATAATATTAACAATCAAATAATATTACTAACCTTCAATAAGTAATGTTACATAGAGAATTTACTTTTCTTACAATTTATTTTCTTATATTTACGACCTTCAATTTTCTGATATGACGTTTGTCGTTTTTGATGATCGTAAATAAGCAATGCGAATTATCGATAATTTCCAAAATAATGAAGAAAAAAAATGAATACAACCTACAAAAATTTTAAAATACAACAATTGTGAATGATAAGAAATATTTATTACTTTGATAACGAGAGTTAGATAAAGAGAAGATATTACAATTTTATATTCTCTCTCGTGGAAAAGTGACAAATATAATAACTTATCATGGCCAAGTTCAATGTTATGATGAATATAATGTTCAGTAAACCAAGACGCAAAGTTTTAATTCAATCATCTACAATTTAATAACAAAGCTCTTCGATACTTGTTTGAGTTTACCGACATACCTCATGAAGCTAACTTTTCAAAAAGCCATTTTTATAGTAATTTTTTTATTAAATATATAAATAGAAATACCTATAAAACTATTTTCAACGACATCAGTACATGAATAATGTAAATGCAAATGCTATTTCAATTTTGCGGTCTTGCATTTTTAATTTGAATATATATTTTTGGCAATTCTAATAAATATTCGATTCATAATTAATTGAACATTTATATGTATTTATACGTCAATTAATCTTAAATATTTATTGCAGCAAACATCTATACAGCTAGCATATTAATATTCTGCATGCAAACAATTACAAATTTTAGTTTAGCATAAATTAATTGAATAACATATTATTTAAAAATAAGAGAATAACAGCAAAAACGAAAGAAGACGGTGATTTTTTTCTTTACGTTTACAGATGAAACATTCAGAGGTGATGTCATATTGTATTGTTATCATACAAGAGCTGTAGAAAATAAATACTATTTTCGTCGTCTGCTGAAAAAAAGTACTCATAGCACACAGATACTAATCTTACAATATTATTTTCTGTGTCTAAATATGGTGTAGTATTTTATATAATACGTGCACACAAACTTAAGAAATTTAGGTTTATTGGCATTCTTCTAAGAATAACTGAATACCAGAAGGATGTTAACAATGTGGGAAACTCATGAACGATAAATATGAATCAACGATATTAGAAATTATATACAAATATATTTATTCCATAAAAGTATACAAATAACTTATTTAAACAAAATTTATTCCAATATTCACATAAAACATCATTTTTGCATAACTATCTGCTGCGCGTTGCTTTGCCAGCTTGGAATAAACACGCCATAAAAAGTTACCCCAAATTTACCTTCATGACATAATTTATTTGTATGAGAATATGCTATGAAAGTGGAAAAAACAGGCAAATACACAAATTCACTATTGCATTTATTATCCCAATTTTAATTGTTTAATATTTATTTTGTAGTTTCCATTATGGTTTTATTTTGGCATTTCATTTTAACTAGTCGCATATCGCCGACATTATAAGAACTACTTGGCCATAAATTTTAAATTCCAATTAAGAGTTTAATTATGTCAAGTTAATGGCTTTATATAGTTTCTTCCTTTCGGTGTGTGTGTACGTCTGTGTATATATGTAGATGATATAAATAAATTCGTGGACGCTTTGAATATTCTTAGTATAATAGTATTATATTTTATATACATTAAACAACTATTTATGTTTCTATTGTAAACTAACTCAATGTCGCCAAATCTCTAATTTCCTTTTTAGTCGACAGCAAAAATTATAAGGAATACTTGAATTTCTTTTATTTCATTCATTTCAACAAAATTCTTCATACGACGATATTTGTTGTCCAGTCGTTTTTTGACAATAATATTGTTCTAATTGCAAATAGGCATACCGTGTATAATTACCACGAGTAAAATATTTTTTACTTAAATTTATGCCATCTGTGTTTGATTTATTTATTATTTGTCTCATGAATTTAGGTCTGTGTCATGTATCTCTATTACCCGAAAGCCACCTGAAAAAAAAAACAAATAATAACGCCGTATTTTGTCGAATAACTATTATTAAACCAAGATTTTAATAACTCTGGTTGTTTTCAAAATTGAATTCAAATTCATTTTTTCAGAAGTAAAACATTCCTTTTCTAAATTAAATCTCTAGAATAATTTCAAAATAAACTCATTGTCCCTATAATTATAGTTGTGAATTGAGTTCAGTTTGCGTTATAATTCGTGCTATGCTTCAAATTCAACATTGTTTTGATGATCCATTTACAAATGTACTTTATGTTTGCCGTTCATTTCTGTGGTAGAAACATTATGCCTAACTTGTACGATCATCTTGCAAAAGTTGCATTCTCAAATACTCAGATTTTTAAGTTTTCAAGAATGCCTATATAATGTGATCACCTTCCAAAAGTTGCGCTTTTAAGGTCTCCAATTTCATCGACCTGGAAACTTTGTGCTTAACACAATTTTCCTCCTAACTTTGCACTCTTCATTTCTATTTTTCTATAGACAAATTGTGCAGATGCAATTATCTTCCATACACTGCGTTCTACGCTTTCTAGTTCCAAACTCCTTGAGAGCGTCTATTTAGTACAATTGTCGTCTAATAGTTGCGTTCAAAGAACCTCAGATTCAAGACTTTTCATCAACGTGTGGCCATACTCTAAACAAATTACTCTTTAAGAGTTATTTGCTGATAATTTAAATTTCCCTGAATTTAATATTTTTCATGTTAAAGCGCTCTTATGATCTTCTTACGATTTATTACGGACCTCCTGTCCTTTATTTTTGCTTGTAGACTGATGTATGAAGACTTGATTTTTTATACTTTACTGAAATACGTAGGTATTCAGTAAAGTAACTACATATATTTACTTTTGTTTATCTGAAGACTTGTCTATCTGAATATAATAATACAAATATTGCTAACTTAGATAATTGTGACTACTTAATTAATCTAGGAATCGTGAAAATATAATATGATTATCCAAATGAATTACCTAATTGACCTATCTCATGCTGGTCATCGAAACTAATTTATCCAATTATATGATTCATTTTATTAATTTTATCAGAAGCAAATAATCAAGTAGCATAAAAATTTAAAATATATTTATGCAAGAATTATCTAAGATTTTATAATATTTATTTTATATTAAAAAATGGGTATATTTATATAATTATATACCAATTATTATGTAATTGTCAAACGGATTATTAAGTACCTAATAAAACGTGAAGGAAATATCACGTTAATAAAAACGAAAAATGAAACTATAAACGTTTAAACAAATTGAATTTTTTATCAAGAATCAAAATTAAGAAAAATTATTCCTAATATATAAATGAACGATATCAAGTAAACAACAATAATTCGATATCCATCCAGTCTTCCATATTTATAATACATATACACTAGTGTTTTTCAAATTGTTCATTTACTGATTTATTTAAAAAATGTGTTATATTTCTATTGTAGTACTGCGCATTAATATACGATTATACGGTAGATCATCAAGAGGACCTAAGCAAACCGAGAAAATATTTTGTTAAATTAGAATATTTATAATAACTGGTCTATGACATTATTTCTGGTCCATAGGTAAATAAAAAAGGTCTAGTAAACCTTATAATTATTCAACGCGAAACCAACCGATCTATTTGTGTTATAGTGTAAAATTGTTCGACTCGATATATTAATACAAAAACACTGCAATGAATAAGTAGAATGATCCACGCCGCCCCAGCATGTGATTGCTCCACGATACCCAAGCCTTCATCCTCGCCACCCCGTTAGTACTTTTGTTCTTTATTCATGTATGGCACCATACATGAATAAAGATATATATATATATATATATATATATATATATATATATATATATATATATATATATATATATATATATATATATATATATATATATATATATATATATATATATATATATATATATATACATAAATATGCTAGCGCATAAGCTCAGTACAATAAATTAGATCAAATTAAAATTTTGACGACATAAATATGAACAATGCACAATATTAAGTTTTTGGTGAAAAAGGATATTATTTTAAATGTCTGGAATTCATTAGGATAAATTTTAAATTGTTGATAAAATTACAGTTCCTTTGAAAATACTAATCTTCGATATTCAACCCATAATAAAGCAAAAAAACATTTATATGCAGCTTAACCATAGAGTAATGCAACATTTACTAGGACTCGACACTAGGAATTTGATTAGAAAATCACAACCATAAATGCGAAAATGTGTAATCGACTATTTCGTCAAAATTGGCTGGTAACCAGCTTGTAAATTTTTTGGAATTTATCAGGGAAGATCCCCACATCTATTGTGGATTCTCTTCTCAGCAAAATAGGTACTTCTATTCGTTAATGATTATATTCTTTCCGCAGTTGAAAATGTTAAGTCAAATCATATTTTCCTCTAGCTTTATTCACGTGCTTTTGACTGTTTTCATTTTGCTGATTCCATTTCATCATTCATCGTTTTATTTTTATAATCAATCTATAATATTATGATTTATATTAATGCGTACGTCGCTGGAAATTGATTGAAAGCTACTTTGAGCGATGACGTGAATTCATGAGAGTATTTATAGGTAATCTCTTACTTGCTCAAAAATACAAGAAATAATTTTCGGGTGTACCGCAAAAGTAATTCTGAGCGTCTATTTTATCCTGTACACAATCAATATTTCTCCTGTATCTCGTCACACTATTTCTTAATGAGCGAGGAATATTTCGAACCCAGAGGCCTAGTATATATTCCACTGTTTTGTACTTTTATATAACACATTTGATCGGCTTAGTGGATTACACAGCCACATGATGAGATCCAAAGACTATCTACTTATTATACCGAGGCACGTTAAAAGTTTTTTGTTGGTGATTTTTGGTCGAACAAATAGTTAAGTTAATTTTAATGTCTATCTCCGTTGAAACGGAATGCAACATTATTTACATTATATTCTTAATTTGATTGTCTTTCTTAATATTCACATTGGGTAGATGTCGAGTATGATGGATAGATGGATATTTGGTATTGGACCATAATGATTCCCTCTTGCCAACATTTTTAGTACAAAATTTTAAGAAGCATTAATACAAGAAAATTGTACTACAAAGCAAACCCAGAACAACAACTTTGCATTCTATAAAAAAATGTAACGTAAATAACATTAATTAATTTGATAATTGTTGACAATACATTTTAAATTAATTTAGTTCCTATACAAAAAACAGGAAAGTGGGAATGAGTAAACCAGTTGAGAATTGTAATCAATTAGTATGCTCTCACATTTACGTATAATCACACAAAATACTAACTGCAAAGAGCTAATTTGATATGTACCAGTTGCTAAAATTAAATAGGAAAAAAAAATAAAATTGCATCGTACGTAACGTCCAGAGACCTACGCGATAAAAAAGAGATCACCGCTCACAATCTGCTGGTCATGAGCAAAGGTTACAAGTACTGTATTTAGATACAGTAAACTAATAAAATGTTACTATAAATACGTAAATTAAATCAGTTTTATATCCATATTTAAACGAATATTTGGCACATAAACTTTATTAAATACTAATATTCTTAAATAAAGAAATAATTCTCTCTAAACGAAACTCTAACCGGAAACTATATATAATTTCGGCCCTGTCTTCTATATTTTACTATCTCTACACATGTATAGATCAAGTTTTCAATATAAGGAGACACCAAGGAAGAAGATTGGAAAACAATAAGGGTCGATTCACTCCATTGATTTAATTCGTTGTGGATATTCGCACTCAAGTCAATATATCGAAGAAAGGGTATTTATTTTAAGAAAACTTTCATACAGCGGAGTTTCAAATTTACATTACAATGAAATTGCAATAGAATAGCAATATAATTTGTTTTCTTACAATTTTCTTCTTTATTAAATTTTATTGTAATTTGCTGATATTTCATTAAGTTGTGAGAAATATCTTTGAAGGACATTGTAACCTCTGAAAGTTTACCAAAATTATATTTGGCACTTGATTTGAAAAGCTACGAACTTATTATAGTGTCATAATCGTTAGTGGTATTTAGTATAGCTTAATGTCGGAAATTAATTTTACAAAAATTAGTTATGGGACAAAATATTAACAAAATACCTTTGTTCGCTTGCTTTTAATATTGTTTGTAATAATATTTATAGAATTGTATTTTTTGATGATGGATACAGTTTTTTTTGACCGCGTAAGTAAAAAAAAGTACAATATAAAACGTTTTTAATTCTCAGTTCATTTTTAGGGTAGCCAAAAGGCTTCGAATGAAATCCTATTGCTCCTACTCGATTTTCTGTCAGTAATCTCCCTCTAGTTTCTAATGTCTATGCATAGCATTTCCACATAATGTGTTAAATTATAATCCAAGGCTAACTGAAATTTGGCAAAAAACAATTCCTGGAAAGGATACGGAATTTTTCACTTGTAAAAGTGGTTAAAAAAAATTTTTAGAATATGAAAATACAAGCGCACACAATCGTACGTCTTTGGATAGGGTATTTTAAAATCAAAATTATTTCTATCAGATGTTTAAATCGTGATTAGAATTTGTGACTTCCGAATCTGTGCGAAAATGAGCGCCCCTCCCCTCTATTTTCTAAAGAATGTGTAATGAAAATTAGGAAAAAGATTTAATTAGATCGTTTTAGGCTCAATAGTATCTAAGAAAGATACGTTTTATTTTGATATGTTATAATACGAGAAATTATCTTTTTGTTTTTTGCTTCTTACCCTTGTGAAATATATACTATCTATATATTGAAAATAAGCGTATATTATTTGATGAAAAGTAAAAATTAATAATCGACAAAAAGTTCAATAAAAATAATCTGTTTTCTTACGTATCTGCAATTTTATATTTATCTAGATGGATAAAGTTTCTTCGTAAAGAAAGCTCTACTAATTCTGAAGAGCTTTTTCTATTACCTCAATAAACCAATATAAATTCTCTTTACGGTATTACTTTGTTGACATGCAATATCTCTCGATTTTTTATCTACTTTTGAGTGTGTCGAACACATGCCTGAGGAAATATCATTTTCAAGTGTTAAATGGAAAACAAAATAAAAAAGATCAGGCATCAGGTTGAGGTATTAACGTGAAAATGGTTTCTTATCAAAAGAGGTTTAATGTTTTCGGTGCAGTTTCTATTCTCTGTCTTTTAAAGTTTTTGTATTTAAAATGAAAAATAAAACTTTTATGCAATAACCCATAAATCTGTAAATTTGTTTGCTTGTATAAGAAATTATTCTCACCAGTTCGATTTATAAATCACATATGAACATGCATACATCTCAAAATAAATATTTGGATTATTATCTATATAATCGGAAATATTTACGTCGAAATTTTAGAGAGAATAATTTAAGCACAGGATTTATTTTTAATTTCGTGTATCGTGTGGGATATCATTTGAGATTGAAAAAAAAGTAGCAAAAAAGCATATTCTTTTCCCTCCCAATTTCCGAAACTTCAACTTTTTAGGTGCTTTACCTAACTTAGCCTTACTTAAAATTTATTTAAAAAACTATAGGAATAATTATAAATTTAATGGCTTTTAAGAAATCACCAAGGTTTCTGTAAATTCACCAGGGTTATGTTACATTAGGCAATATTTCAATGTAGGGAAGAAAAATATTAATGTGTGCAAATAATTTAAGTACTGTAGATTTCTAAGAGCCAGCGGTAGGCAGACTTAAAGTGTTTGAACAAACTCTATATTTTCCTTATTGATTCCTATAGAGTCACTCGAGTGTAAAATGTGCAAAAATTTGACCAATTTCAAGTTATAGTGACAAGGTTGCCACTCGGATATTTTAAAATTTTCCATTATCATTATTGAAAAATAACAATGGCAGACAGTTATGGTGGTTCCCAAGTCATGGAGGACTCTATTAAAAGTCCCAAAAAAAAACAATTTAGGGTATTCCAAAAACGCTGAAATTTATATATGTTGTTAATAAAAATATTCCAATCTCTATTTAGAACGGCGGATATTTCCCGCTGTTCTAACGTACCGATAGACAACAGAACGTTACGTCTTGTGGCCCTATACGTATGTATAATACTATCGCACTCACTCTAATTCAAGCCCTTTTTTAGGGTTCCTTACCTCAATGGGGAAAAGGGACTCTCATACTTCGTTGTCCGTCTATCTGTCTGTCTATCAAGATACTTTCTCAGACATGCGTAGAGGTATCAAATGAAATTAATATTATATACTCAGGTCTACGGTCCCTTCGAGCTGTAAAAAAAATCTTTCAAGTCAATACAATAAAAAAGAATCCTAGAAATACGGCCATTTATGCAAGATTTTTCACACTCGTAAATAAATGAAAATTTACATGGTACTTCTTCTTGATCTAGAATCATGATTTTTTTAAGAAACAAGGCTTCACCACACTAGTTACATCATACAATTTTTTTTTAAATATACGTCTGTGAAAGATACAGTAGGCAATAATACATTTTCGTTCTAAAAATTAAAATTTTGTAAATAGTTTAATAGGAATATTATAAATGTATACGGTACTGTCGTAGTGCGAGTTCCATTCGTGCCCGGCAGGTTTTTTCTCTCTTCAATTAATTATTGAGTTTATTCCTAAATGTCATTTCTCTTTAAAATAAAAAATCTAGCGTAGTGACGGTCTGTCTATTGATTACAGGTGGAAAAAACTGTTATATACACATACCTGTTATAAAGAATAACACAATTAAACAATAACATACTATACAAGTTGAAAATAACATATTTTTAATAATTTTAGTTCAATACTCTCTCGAACCATGTTACTGCATTGCACAAGCGTATTACAATCACTATCTATACACATAACATATATCTGTCCGTTTGTAGCTCGAGAACCACCAATTCAATTTTAATGCGATTTTCGATAGCATGCAGATAATATTTGTGAGCAGATTTTAATGTATACTCGATTAATATATGTTGAAAGAAGTTGGGTAATGACAAATACAGTTATACAGCGAATCAGAATGTTATTTATAGATAATACGCGAGCAGGGCGGCAGGTACAGTTATTCTGTGTTATCCATAAATAAGATTGTGGTTAAAATTTGTTTTACGACAACCTTGTTAAAAATTTGATTCGAAGAATCGACTTTAAATAAAAAGTAACGAACATGAAGCACCACAAATTGAATATATTATCTCTGGACCTGAGTAGGTAAGACCAGCACACTTTGTAAAAGAGATGAAGAAAACAAAATTTACGGAGGCTCTCATTGGTTTTGTGGACACGTGATGAAATACCAGCTTTTGTTAGCAATAAATTAATTCATTTCAGGTTTTGAAATATATAATTAGATATTAAAAGTAATGAAACATTTGATTATTATTGGACATTCATCTTGCGAGTTGCACGAAAAAGCAGACAGCAACATTATTGATGGTGCATGTAGTATCATCGATCAACCAAATATTGTCATCAGAGTCTCTTGCACAGATATAATGATAATGATGCTTGGTTGTATGCTGCAATAGAAAAATACTTCTTCTCATATCCGGATGCTCGTAGGAAGAGAAAATGATAAAGCGTTTATTGATATCACTAAAATTTAAGAAGAGTCGGGTGAGTTACTCAGTAAAAGCTTGATTTGTTTTCACGCTTTTACCGACTGCGATTATAGACCTAATTTTTTTTAATAGGGGAAGGAAGTCATTGAAATATAATTTTTTTAAACTAAAATTTCCATCCTTTAAATTAATATTTCACCATGGACGAATGACAAAGAAAAATAAAAATTCTAATTTCATTCTTATTATTATAATCTTATGATTATTATTCCTTTGTAATTGGTCCATTTTAAAGACCATTAATCTTATGACAGGAAATATGTATGTTCTTATAATCATACAGGTTATATGCATACAAATATATTAAACTTCATCCAGATTGCATGGATGTTACAGTGAGTGTGGTAGTATTATACGCCAGAGGTAACGTTCCGTTGTCTGCTGGGATGTTAAAACCACAGAAAATGTCTGGTGTTCTAAATATAGACTTAGAATGTTATTATTAACGATGTAAATAAATTTCAGTTTTTTTAAACATCTTAATTGTTTTTTAGACTTTGAATAGTATCAGCCATGATCTTAGGACGACCATAGCTATCTGTCATTGTTATTTTTTTGTAATAATAATGTAAAATTTGAAAATATGATACCCGCATTAGATATATACGCCCATAGAGGCCCACAGTCAGCAGTGGTCGAAGATAGGCTGTTGATGATGATCATTATGTGAATCACACTAATGTGACAATTTACCGCTAAATCAACCAAACCCATCTCAAATCACAAACGCCACCCGCATTTCGCATCAAGGCTGGTGAACTTATCTAAGTAATTACTTAAAATAACCATCTCTAGAATTTGAGAAGCCAAACATATAATATGGCATTACTGTGGCAGACATCTGCAGAAACAATATTAGTATAGCATTAAATTTCTTGTCAGAAATTTAACGATGTAGACTGAAATTTAATGACGAAGCGTATAATGCTTTTCACAAATGCGAAGAATAAATATGATATGGTCAATGTTCTTCATTTACCATCAACGTCGTTCGTTCAAGGTAATCTATAAATATTTTATTGTAAAATATTATATTTTAAAGAGTGTTTATATATATATATATCTTTTTTTTCAGGTTTTATTTTTGGATGAAAATAAACTATAATGATTTAATGAGATTTGTAATATTTCAAAAAGTGCATAGGGTTTATAAGCTTTATTAATATAGTAAATTCAGTAAATAATGAATATATTTGGCGTTAATTTTGTAGAAATTCATTATTCACAATTAAATGAAACTACGTGATGTAGTACTATTTCTACTTTCTTTAATTTCTTTACCACGACCTAGGTTTCGTTGTATTACAACTTCTTCAGGTGGGATATTAGCAAAGAATCTTTCCTAATATCCCACCTGAAGAAGTTGTAATACAACGAAACCTAGGTCGTGGTAAAGAAATTAAAGAAAGTCGAAATAATAGTACATCACGCAGTTTCATTTAATTCAGTAAATAAATAAAATGTTATACAAAATTAATGATATTTGAATAAAATGACTAAAACCAATTCAATCCAGAAAGGTCCGTTGAATATAGTAAATATCGATTAAAATTCCATTAAATCCCACTTGATCACAGTCTTCATTGATCTAAAAACGAATTCAATTCCATTAGAATATAACTCAAATCGAACTAAATCGAAGTACAAAGAAAGCAAAGTGAAAATTGAAGCAATTTAAAAACAATTTCTATAAAAAACAGTCGGACTAATCCATATAGAACGCAACTTCACAATCCCTCAAATAAATGACCTTTTATATATGAGTAAAACTTGTACTCTGAAGGTTCCCCACACATGCACGCACACATAATATTTATTCCTTTAAACCATTTAAGAATATAAATATTATCTTTCACCTGTAAATACTGTGTTCGGTTGATTTTCTAAATTCGTAAAATTCTAGCTTTCCTACAAACTTTGTATAAGTTCAAAAATCTCGTAATTTAAAAAAAAATTAGGTATTCTTGTTTCATGATATACTGTTTAGAGGTATTATATAATAATTTTTAGATTCTTATACCTAGATTTTTTAAATGATAGACGAAATATAGATATATAATTTCCTTCATCTAAAATCTTCTTGAAATATATTCTTATAAAAGAGTTTTAAACTTCATTATGACAGATGAAGGTTAATTAACTTTATGATTGTCAATTTTCATATATCTATACCGAATAATTCCTGAGAGAAATGATCTGAGAGACATATGGACATGAGTTGTGAGTAATCATCTTATATTTCGTTTTGAGACATAGCATCCTGAGGATTCGGCCTTACTAAATTTAAAATAAATTCAATTCCACTTAATACAATTTCACTTAATCGTAAACAAAATTAGTTTAAATCGAAAGCCTCTCAATATCGATCCTGAAAAAAAAATCGAATTCAATTAGAATTCGAACCAAATGCGAACCAGTGTATACATGAATCAACTTGAGTTGAATCAAAAGTTATTTCAAAGTAATCGAGCGTGACAAAAATATTTAAAAAATCGAAACTCTTTGCGGTCTGTTAAGTTTCGACTAGTGTTACCAAGCCAAACGTTTACAAAATTTAAAAAGTAAAGTAATTAAAATGTCATTTGTAACGCAGATTTCATTTTAAAGTATGTGGCTACCACTATAGCGCTCAAGAGCGACCACTCTTACACACACGTTCATATACGCTAAAATATATACTAAAACACACGCACGTATAGAGGATACCTTTAAATGGATGGTCGCTTCGTTACTTGGTTCAATTATTACATTTGATTCACGCACGTCGTGCTGACAATATGTTTTTAACGGTTATAGTATCGTTAGTAGTGATTCTGGTGTGTTTCGAGTTATTGTTTAACAGAAAACAGAAACAATTTTCAAAGAGAATGCCTGGTTTCCCGCTGTGGCCTATCGTGGGAAACGCTTTTCAATTTTCTTTGACTCCTGAAGGTATGCTAATAGTATGTTGTATTATTTTATATATACATATATATATATATATATATATATATATATATATATATATATATATATATAATATATATATATATATATATATATGTATATATATATATATATATATATATATATATATATACATGTATATTGCGCTGCTTTTTGAAATTTAAAATGAACATTGATTTGTATGTATATTACATTAATAGGTAAATTTTATAGATATGTCTGAGTACTATATTTTAAAACTAAATTATATCATTGAGGACTACAGATTTTCAATAGTTTATCACTGAGTGTAGTGGATCTTTACAGGCTATTTGTAATAAAAATACAACTGATTTCCGAAATTCACGCAAGTAAGACAATTACGACGAGAGTAATCACAGTAGCAAATTGAGATTACAGACTCCTTCGAACAGCAGGAGTACCGGGATAGTCGTGTATTATTTTTCAAGTAGAAATCGTCTTGCCCAGCGTGGCTGGGTTGTTTTGCTTCTTAACTTTTGCCCTCTACCGGAATTAGGAATTAGTGGTAACGAATCAGTTGTCATGAATGTTCAGTTTCTATTCTCAACTTCTACTTTTTAATTTCCATGAATATAAAAAAAATTATAAAGTTAATAAAACATCTTCGTCTTATATAATTTCGTGCCATTAGGACTACAGTTATGTTTATTGTATTACAGATATATAAAGACTTCTAGTACTATTGGAGGTGACTCGTAGAGTAGTATTTCTACTTTTGTGTAGAATAGAAATCTAAGAAATCCATTTTTTCATTGCATTTCTGACTTTCAATTGGATAGCAAGAATAAAGATAATGTGTTACGTTCTTCAGAGTAATTTAAATATATAATCTCTCTCATAAGGTCGTTTATCGCTTTAGGTTCTGTGCTCCGTAGATTCTACCCAAAGATAGCTTTTATGGACAACAAATCGTATATCTGCAACAAATCATCTTCAGTGATAGGTGTGTCCACATATTTTCGATTAACGATAATTTGCACAAATTACACCACAAAAAAAAACTACTTAAATGACTAATTAAGGCAAGTATTTACTCGATCAATTTTACGCGTCACGCGGAAAATATCCTCCCCTAAACGGCATCAATAAGAATACGGATACGATATATATTGTGTTTATATTATATAGATCACTAGGGAGCGAAAAAATTATAAATGGAAAAGAGGGTAAAAGTAAGAATGGCGAAAATATTGCATAACCGTATTAACTAAGCTTATAAAGATTAAATATCTCTGATATCTTGCTCATATCTAAAACAAAACGATAATAAAAAACTGAATCATACAACAGTACTAGAGTAATTTGACGATATTCACAATGTAGGTTTTAAATCGCGTTGTGATTTTACGCTACATCGAGATCCAGTGAAAAATTTACCAGCATACTCTTATCTTGGGAATACTTTTTCTTACTGGTTTTGTTGTTTATATTAACTTAACTGTTTACTGACATTCATTCACCTTAAGACATTGATTTTTTTATTACCACTTCCATTTTGAAGTATGTTTGGAGCGATTTTAATGTTAATTAATTTTTTTGGGTTATGATATTGTTCTCTTTTACATGCTTTTTGATTTCGGATTGGTTTTTATTCTGACCGCCTTATATTTTGTTTTTTCTTATTTGACATTCTTAACTGAACTTTTTGACTTACATTTTTATTTTATAGTAATTTTTGCATAACAAATTACTGCTGCAGTGCTAAATATGATGAGAAAATTATCGTATTTATTATCGGAAGCGGAGCTATATCATTCCTTTCTTTTTTCGTATTTACTTTAACAATAAACAATTTCTCAGTAGCCGAGATGGCAATTATAGAATATCAAACGAGTACTATCTCAACATCCGTCAAATTGCAACATTTCATCGTATTCGGGTCATTTTTTTTCGGGTGAAATTTTAGATAATTTTAATATCATGATAGATAATTTTAATAGCATGGGATAAACCTTAAAATAAGTGAACTTTTGGATTTTTTATTGAATTGTCTTTTGTGCAGTTCTTGTTTACTGGTAAAGGTGATTTTAATGACTATACGTAAAGAGATACTTCACCATTTTCTTTTCTATTTCGGTTTTAGATTTGAAATTTGTGACTTAAAATTTGAGTTGCCTAGCAACAATTTAATGTTTTTTATTATATTATTTTGACACCACGATAAAGTAATGTTAAGTTGAATATTGTACCGCGATATTTATAAAACAATGGAATGTATTTTAATTAAATATTATCTATTATTTAAGCAAATATTTTTCGCACTTTTTAAAACTTCTCTCCGCTTGCACTTTCTTATTCTCCCGGCATGCAAGGAAACAATGGTTTAAAAGTTAAATGTGGTGTGCGTGATTTATTTGTAAAATTGAAAAAAAAAATTATAAAATTAAATTTTAACCTAAAACCATAAAATAATCGAAATATAGTGAAAATAATAGTGGTTAAATTGGTCCAAGTTATCTATAAACTATGACCAAGTTTCTAAAAGCGATGAACTGATGAAAAACAGCTATAAGTCTTAGTCATTACGAACAAAGTGATTAAATAAATATTTTGTTCAACTAAAAGAGTGCGGATTTAAATATCGACAAGGAATTTTCTTTCGAGTTTCTGTAATTTTTAACTGAAACGTAATAATCATGTAATAATTTATTTCTATTCACAACTTAATTTATGTTTCTATCGCCGTTGAAAATTAGCATGAAAATTAATGTTTTTAAGACGTTAATATTTTAATTCATCAATATTTCACTCGGAACACGTAAATACTATCTATCTATAAGCATTTTATCACTAAGTCATATTATTAGAACCAACGTGATAACTGGTAAACACAAAAAAAATAATTACTGTAAGTTCTGTTTTATTAGACAACAAGTTAAAAAATAATGAAAATAACTTATATAAACAGATTTGATGTTTAAATACTAAATATAACAAAACATAAATGCGGTACGTAAGCAGGCTGTTTTCCATTTTCATTGTGAAACATATGTTTAAATAGCTTTCATTTGTCGTCTTCGTTTGTCGTCGACGTAATTTATCCAAGTGTTTTTCTTTTTAAGGTATGTCTTTTATTTATATAGGAAGTGCTCAATTTAATATATTAATATTTCACCTTGCTATTTAGCCCAGGGCTACAGGTGCCTTTAAATTTTACTGTTTTTCTTTTTTCATTTCACTTCTACGTCATTATAAAACGATTTCATAAATTTGATAATCCTTTTACATCGACATTATAAGTTTCCACTATTATGTCGAGTCACCAACATGATTTTGTAAAATATTTACAAGAAGTTGATATTATCATGTCATTTTTAATCGAAGCCAATGTTATAATTTATTCATAGCATTATAAGTATGAGTAAGAATAATATAATTAAGAATATGATAGTACATGTATTGAAACATTAAAATTTTTTAATATTCCTTAGTCTGTTTCGTCGCAAAGTAAATTAAAAAGCAACAAAACACGTTTGTTTGCAGTAATTGGAATAAGTTAAATTTTGTCTATAAGTCAATACTCTTATTTTATTTCTCAACGTGTCGACCTGATATTGAAATAACATGCACCTCGTTTTATTTTTAGAATCCTAAGTGTGCAGCTTAGGGTAAAATTATCAATCGTTTTGTGCAACACCATGCAAAGCAGACAATCAAACATACGTATACAGCACGATGATACGATGATATGCCGAGATGGTACGAGTTTAATTTTACGTCGGGACTCGAAACAGCCCAATATCGGAATATAAAATCGTTTTAGGATGGAGAAGCTGTTAAAGTTTTATGCCAATACAATATTTTCGGGATCTAATTTTGGTGCTAATGTGGTAAACAAATGTATATATATATATATATATATATATATATATATATACATATATATATATATATATATATATATATATATGTATATATATATATATATATATATATATATATATATATATATTAAATGTGTATGTATGTATGTATATTTATCAACTATTGTCTGGCACTATTTTTTATTATACAAATTTCAACTTAAAAGTTGTTGCTTTAAAGTTATAAAGTTAGAAATTCACTAGTAAAGAGCAGAACCAATGATGAGTTTCCTTTTTTGCACTTTAATTTATGAAGTTGAGAATTTAATGTCCAGGATTCTAATTACTTTTTTAAAGTAGAGTAGGAAAATAATGGGCCCGAGTCACAGTGAGCTTCTGATTTCTTGATAATTTTCTCGTTTCTGGCGATGGTATAAGAAAATATATTATGGTATAACAAAATATATTATGATACTGCACGAATTCATAACGTTTTGTGGATCTAGACTCTATGAATAAGTGATTGAAATATATAACCTTTAACCATTGTTTTTAATTTTGTATTGAGCCATGATTACAATTTACTTGGAAATTTAACACAATAGTGATGTAAACCTTATTTATATAGAGAATTGAGTAAATGCATTTTCACGACTCGAAGAAAACGTAAATGAAACAAAAACTAAACTTAGATTATTTTGTAATGGTATAAAATTCAATAAATTAAAATTTAGGAATTCCTTTTTTATGTTGTTTAATATTTACAGTAACCACATTGATAATCTAGCTGGGATGAAAATAAACTAAATCTATCCATATAACTACACCTTCAAGCCATCTTCCATCAAGATTCTTATAGTATACATTTCTAGACAATAATCTTTTGTCCTGACATTACTTTCGCCTCATTGTTTTCACACCTATTGAAAACAAATGTACGTAGTAATGTTAGAGGAACCATTTTCGTTATTATATTAATATGATTTTAATTATATCAACATATAGCTTGTTTGTATTTCTAGGTGCCTGGTTTATTTTTTTTTGTTATTAACTAACGTCCAAAAATCATTTTAAGATAATCTTATTTAAATTTTTTATTGATGTCATACAAATATTTTACTAGGGTGAATTTTACATAAAGACCATTATTTTATTTTTAAGTAATTATTGCAGAACGGTAACGAAGAATAGTTTTTACGTAATGTCGAGATGATGTACACTGATAACTATAATACTTCAGTTTAATTCTCATGCAAAAAATGCGGCGAGATTTTTTTCGTCGATTTCTAGTTGTTTTCTATTTCTAGTCTGTTGTCAAAGTTTCACATCCAATGATTTAGTGCAGAAATAATTTCGTCCTTCAATAGATATCATCAATTTACAACAATTTTATATACAGGCACAATACTGTTATTTCATAATTCTGTTAATGTATACATAGAAAAACTGTTTAATTAAGGAAACAATCGGTTTAGGTTTTTATGGTACCAAACTTGTAAAGCTCTATATTAAAAATTCCATAGGGGGTTTAATCATATCGCATCGTATTGCATTGAGTAACGCTTATCTTTGCATTCATTTTGAAATAGCGTATTCGTGAAAGGGACGATATACGAGGAAAATTTATTTATAATTATCGTCTTATTCTGTACTCAGGAACCCATAGTAGCTCGATTCCCATAAGAATGTGTCGTGCGATAATGTTATTCATCTCGTTTACAGGATGTCTGGATATGATGATGACAACATCAACATTTGGTAAGAGAGCACGAATGCAGATTGGTCCGTTCGTGTATATAGTTTTGACAGATCCGCTAGATATTGAGGTAAAGTATAGATTATGTCATTTTCATTTAAAATTTGTGTATGCACATTTAAATTTAAAAATTAGTGTAGTTAAGAATAATGGAATTTTAAGAAAAATTAGTAAAATAATTACAAAGTAATATTTTTCCAACTATTGCCGACAACCTCCCTTAAATATGCGTTCGTTATGTGAGCTACCAATTGATTTCAATGCTTCGTAGTACAAATGGTATTTCAAACCAATCGTTTTAAAGTAGAGAGAGAGAGTAAATTTTCAGAATATTACACAAACGATAACATTATTTATTGGATAATTTTTACTATTATAATATTATTCTTCATCTCTTAGGTCGTAGCAACGCATCCAAAATTACAGAATAAAGGTTCGGACTATAAACACACGAGTCCCTGGTTAGGAGACGGTTTGCTCGTAAGTTCAGGTAAATATACAGTAAATGAAAATATTTGTCTGCTGTGCATTCGTGTTTAATACAAATATTATCAAGAATGAATTTTAAGAAGAACGAAAACAAGAAATTTGGTCTCTCGTTTTTAATAAGAGACTAAAGAACCCGAACTTTTTTCAGGAAATTCACCCACACAGAAATGCCTTATGTGTGATTTTAGACTCTGTAAAATTTAAGAAATATTTAAAGGATAATTTGTTTAAACTTAACATTTCTGCCCTTACAAACTATATTATTTTACATAACATTTTAAGAACTATGTACATTGCTACTCAAATATTTTTACATAACCCCTTTATATGATTTTGTAATACGTCGTATTTTTGTTTATGGAATGAAATGAATATTTACAATAAATATTTAGAGATGACTAGTCCTTATAATTTAGGAAGCTTGATTTTGATGGAAAGACATTTTCCTCGTCCAAGTATGCTCAAAAATATTTTGTTTGCTATTTTGATGTGAGCCTAACACTTCTGTGTTGACGTGCAGTTTTATCGAATTTAATAAAAACAGGGAGAGCTTTCAGTACATTTTAACATAACTTTATGAAAATATAAGGTATATAAACAAAAGACACTATGTTATAAATAAGAGTATATTTCTCACCATGTGTGCATATTTTTCAAAACTTTTTTTACGCAGGTGAAAAATGGAAGAAAAGACGAAGGCTACTGACACCATCTTTCAATTTCAATATCTTAAAGGATTTCTTGCCTATTTTCAATAGAAATTCTAGTATTTTGGTGTCGTCATTGGAGAAATCAAATCCAGACGAGGAAGTTGATGTTTTCCCGATGGTGACATTATGTGCTCTCGATATTTTAACAGGTTTGCATTGTCATCATTTTAAGTTAATAATACATATTTATTCCATCTTTAACATATTGTGGTTTTATGAGCAATTTGCTATGTTTGAACTAAATTTATATCTGCATATATATTGGTATTTTCTTGATCACGGTCTTCTTTTACTTGGGCAAAAGAAGACTGTGATTACCTTTTGTTTTGTTATTTTTTATGTATTATTTAGTTGTGATTAATTTGTTAATGCTTAATTTATTACACAATTAAAATTAATATATTCACAACGGTTTAATTACTTATTTTGTATTTTAATCGAGTAATAAATTACATTACCCAATTAGTAAAAACGACTATAAATAATAAATACATCTGGCATGTTTTGCAGATTTCATGGTCTTGCGTAATTTCTTGAATTTTAGTTTTTTGTCCAACTCTTGCGGTTTAATTTGTGCAACTGAAAAATTTCTATTGTCTAATATTATAATAGAAAAAAAACTCATGACAGAGAATGCGTAACATTTGGTTACATGAATATTTAAAGTTTGTTATTTAGTTTAACCTCTATGTTCATTTTATATACATATACATTATTTGATGATGAAGTTTTATGCCAGTGAGATAAGCTATTTTCATGCTAACCCCTAAAAACTTGTTATTAAAAGTACCTTTTATATAATACCTTTTATATAGTACCTTTTATGTAATGTGATTCATTTTCTTTACGTTTTCATCCATACATATAATAAAATTGTAACAGATTAAATTTTGTTTGTTTACGTTATTTTATGCGTCAATCACGCAAAATCTACTGGACGGATTTTGATGAAATTTGGTTTGATAATTTGGTTTGATTGTAACCAAGAATGTACACGAGAGAAAAACAATTCTTATTTAAAGTTTCATGCGAGTGAAACTGTGGAGTTCAGCTTGTGCATAAAAAGATAAGTAAAAAGAGGGGAATATAAATAATAAGACCGTGGGTGCTTATGTGCAAGCGTGGATGTGTACCTGCGTGCCTGCTGAAAAAAAATAATTTTAATTTCGGTTAACTTATTTATTATAAACTTATTTATTATAAACCAGAGTTAGAACTTATTTATTGTAAGATGGATTTTGAACATAAATTACCATTTTCACATCATAAACGATTTAGGAGAAGGAACTTACTGGATCTATACTGAATGTTTAACTGGACGAGGACTGACGTGATCTCTGGTTGGTATAATGTGAACATTATATTAATTATAAGTAAATTGAAATAGAAATTGAAGTGCTTAATCTAGAGTGTAGTGTCATTAATTTTTAAGCCAGTTTTACTTCGTTTTAGTTATAAATGATTTTAGAACGGTGAAAACATATCGCTGAATTATATTTGGTAAGTTTGTAGGGCTGTTTCTAAATAGAAGGAAAGTGTTGTTTGCGATCCGAAGTGGTTTCTAAGACAGACATAGCTCCAACTGAATATTTTGTATGACGAGAATGTGTTGGAACTCCTATTGTGATTTTATTATTTTTTAATAAAAAAAATCAATTTTTTTTATGAAGACGGTGAAGAAATTCATGAAACGCCAGCCAATGTCGTCATTCTATGTTATGTAGGATTACCACCTTGAATATGTAGGGTTATCACATTATTTTGCACAGCATTGGCTTTGCTTTAAAAAAATTATTTATATAGTTGAGGACTACTGAGAACAATATGCTGGTGTAAATATAAATGAAATCAGAACTACTTTTAGGTCTACCCAAGAAGATATTATCTCAGTGTTCAAGAATAGGTAAAAGTCGAGTTTTCAGCAGAGTTAGATCTATATTGGTATACTCGTAGAGCCTGTATATTATATTTCAAATGAAGTTGTGTTAACCGTCATCAGGAAATAATATGTCTTGATTTTCACAAATAGGATGAAAAATGTTTTTAATAACTTTCTTTATGATCACGCGTAGCGAAACATTATTCAAATTTGTTATTTTAAATTTTCTTGTGTTTTAAAAATTATAAAACTATATTTATGACTTTTTTGTTTCTTGTGATAAAAGTAAAGTTTATTTTTCATAATTACTGACATGATTTTATTCATTTCATTATTCAATGAATAAAATGAAAATTTTGTGGTACACCTCCCAAATAAATCCTCCCGTGTACCAAATTAGAGTACTCTATTGTTAATGTACTCACATAAAGTAAAAACAAACGAATTTTTTTTCCACAGAATCGGCAATGGGTGTACAGTTAAATGTCCAGCTAGGCGAAAATTACGAATATGTAAAAGCAGTACAAGAGTAAGTTTATTTCGCAAAATAGTGTTTACATGAAAAGCTGCAGCAATTGTGTAATTCCAGTTTTAGCACATCATTAAATAAGTCAGTCTAGATATTTTGAGTTGCATAATTTTATTTTAATTATAGGGAAATATACAGATAAGTTCAGAATATTTCATTAAAGTGAATCGTGGGCTTATAGGAAGTTGAAAAAAATTAAATTGCTGGAATAATATATTTAATTTTGTTTATACAATTCGCTGTCTTTTTTAAACAGTTTTAGTAGTATCTTTACCAAATTTACCCAAAAAAGTATCTCGCACATTATTATGTATCAGTGTATTCGCACGTTAATATAATATTATATACATTGTTCCATTCTCATTAGTTAAAATTGGAAAAAATTAAACTGAAAAATAATTACAATTCTTATGATAACTTGTTCATCTCGCTATTAATTATTATTATTATCATTGTTATTAATTTAATTTATAGAAGAAAATACTCAAAAAAGCAAACTGTAACATTGAGTGAAATAATAGTCACCGGTTACGTTCTTACGAAAATAACTACTGTAATTTCTTTCATACTGATCATCAGAGGAATAGTTAAGGGAGGAAATCTTAATTAAACGTTAAAATCTCAAGTATTGACATAAGGAGCTTAGAAAAATATACAGGGAACCAAAAAAGCCCTGCAAGAGTTTGTATTTCTTGAAGAACTAGTAGATGGATACATTGTAACTTTGTCCTCATTTTCCTATAAGTGATCACATTCCTTTTATTAAGGATTTAGAATAAATAAGACAATTAATTTCTAAAATTAATTATCTTTTATATTTAGAGTAGTTATTCATGTTGCTGATAAAATATTCACGGCTCAGTTTGCATGAAAATATTATTAAAGAAACTGTAATATCATTCCACGTAATTCGGTCTATTGTAAAATCAACTTTTTAAACAAATGCGCTTTGTACAGAAACCTAAAATTTTCATACATTTATTATTTTTAGATGAAACATCTGAAAGTATATGCATACCCCAGATCCAACAGAATCTACTACTCAAAACTTCGAACTCCCTTTATTTGTTCTTGCATGATGCACGAACAAATAAACAGACTCACAGCAAATGAAAAAAGTTAATGTTGTATTCTATTGCTTTAGTTATGTTCGCTAAACAATTTTATCGTTATTATCTTGAGTATACAGAGAGGTAAATTATGTAGACAATAAAGTAAGGAACAACGAAATTTATAAACACTAATGCTAAACCAAAAAATTAATTAAATTGAAAATATTGATGACTGATTTCAACTTGAAATAAATTCGGAGAAGAAAGTAAGTTTATAACGAATACATACAATGTCGAAACATTTTATATCCGAAAGACGATTGATAATTTTATCTGGCCTCATGCGTTTGCCCATATCCGGGTTGCTTATTCAAACATCTATCCGTCCCGCACCACCCCACACTTCATTTTTGGCCTCTCACGTTTTGCCAGTGTATATTCGGGTTAAAAACTCCATTATAATATTTAAAATTTGATATATAATGTATAATTACATATACAATATATACTTGTATAATTACTGCACATCTCTAACTAGGCATTTATTCTTGTTCTTGTAATAAAACATTGTGAACGAATTTTTAAAAGTATTACATTTGTTTACCTATCTTACTCACAAAACTATTTGCAAAACTAAATACTAGTCCAAACCAATCTCTATATTTTGATAAAATCTTCATCCAAATTGGATCATTAATATGTACGCTATCGGTGCACAAACCATACACACAAGCATACACAAAGACAGAGTTTCCAAAAAATATTTTCGTGATCCTTTGCTTCTAGTATCTTCTATAAATAAACATCGTCAATATTCAGGCGTTCATCATGACTTCGGCATGACACGACAACAACAACAACATTTGAGCAGTCAGTAAACCTAAAAACATCGGAATATATCACTATGTGGCAGAATTCTTTACCCGGACATTGCAGTAAGCAGCTTGGGATTTTACCCCTAAAAATCCGAAAACAGTGGCAGAAGACATAATATCCGCAAGTGAAACAGGTCTAAACCATATCGCCAGACAATTAAAAAAATCACTTGCTGAAGACCGCAACACAAACTTGCAAGCTTACCTGGTTGGACTATATGCCACTTCATCTTCAAATATTATCTGTGAATGGCTACGAAAAAATTTAGACAACCTGTGACTACTTCACAACCCTTGCAAATACAGAATGGAAAATGGGTCCGAACATATCTTAAAAAGCCGAAATATTGAAATGTTACTCAGATAATTATGATCACGAAACCGGACAAAATGCTGGATCACTCTAACTCTTATAGGCCAATAAATCTACTGCCAATTCCTTCAAAGGTATACGAGTCACTACTAGGGACACGTATACTACCAGTAATTATTAAAAATCATGTATTACCAGACCACCAGTTTGGATTTCGCCATAAATACGCTACTATAGAATAAGCTCACAGACTTTTTAATGAAATAGTGCACTCATTCGAAACAAAGAAGTACTATGTGGTCATGTTCCTCGACATATCGCAAGCGTTTGATAAGGTGTTGCCTGAGGTTTTCTGTGGAAAGTTAAAGCAATCAAATATATAAATCCTGCAAAGGTTCCAAAATAAAATACTTCGGATCATAACAGATGTCTCATAGTTTGTGACCAATGAGCAACTGCATAAATACGTAAGAGTACCTACAGTAAGGAAAAAAATAATCAAACATACCAAATCGTACAGGGACAGAATCCTTAAACACCCAAATATTTTGGGAAAGTCGCAGACTAAAATGAAAAATTCTCCAAGATGCACTAAAATAGAATAGTGTTAGGTTACGAGATGCGGCAGAAGCTGCACTCTTAAGCACGCCGATATTTAAAGACATACTATGCAGCTTAATGTCTCACAATGGTGGTAGATTACATTAAACAATGATAAATAAAAATTACACGAATCATTAATGAAAGAAATATAATGAAATTGTATGACATACAACAAAAGAAATTATTGTGACATATTATGCATAAAGCTAACTATAAAATTACATTTGCGTTTGTGTAAATATTGATTTAAAAAATACAAATAATGAAATGAAATAAACAAATTCTTCTTCATACTTGCTATTATGAACGTCATTTCTACGGGTCTACGTCGCTCTGTTTCGCGCTTGAAATATTTTTTTACATTTTATATTTATCGTTGTATTCGCGTGGTGCGCGTTGCGAATGAAAACGACTTTGATCATTGTGATTAATTAAAATTTATGATAGATTTTATTTTGGTTATTCATTGTCACCTTTGTTTATTAATTTAGTATTAAAATTATCTCATACTATTTCAATCCGTGATGTAATGCTCCGTCTAAGACCCGATTCCGAAACTGCTCTTAACAAATCAAACTTTTTACAGTATTATGGAAATATATTATATTATTATTACCGCAATAATTTTCTGGAAACAAGGTCTACTCATGATGACATATAATATGTTACATCAATTTAGGTTTTAATTAATTTAAGAATTTCGTAAAAAAATATGGAAAGCAAATTAGTTCATATTTATAAAGATTATTTACCTCTAGAGTTAACTGAACCATGGTATCGAAGGTCAATGGAAATAAGATGTACACAATATATCCCGGATTCTGTGAAAAGTAAGAATAAAAGTGCCATTTAAAATGTGATTTATATTAGGGATGATCGCGTTCTCTTTTACAGTCATGTTTGATATTCCCTAAGGATAAATCAGCTACAAATAAATTTAATATTGAATATATTTGGCGTTAATTTTGTAGAAATTCATTATTCACAATTATATGACACTACGTGATGCAGTATTATTTCTACTTTCTTTAAGTTTTTTACCACGACCTAGGTTTCGTTGTATTACAACATCTGCAGGATCCAAAACTTGTAGTATTTTTCAATACGGCATTCAAGAAAATTAGTAATCATTTTTGGGAATTAGATGTGACCATTACAAAGACCTGCTTTCCAAAGTATGTGAAATTCGTATCTCGAATATTCCGGAACCGATTGCGTTAAATTAAATTAACTCACAAAAGGCGGAATGTTAATGTACATATAGCTTTTGTGTTTATTTTTTAAATAACCCCCAAAAGAGTAATTAAAAAGAATCGAATAAATTTTGACTTCGTGAAATGAAAAATGGTCAATCTTCTTTAAATAGATTTTCTCAAACTTTTGACCTATTTACGCGCACCTATATTATTATAAAATTCTTATCTAATATTCTTTGATAATGATACAAAATGGAATATTGCATGTGGTCATTAAAGAAATAAATAATAACAAAGTACCAAGATTATTATATCGATGGCCGTCTACGATTTTCAAGCTGTCGGGCAGCTGCCCAATTCCGCGTTGACGTTGAAGTAAATAATTCGAAGCCGATGATGGATTCTTAATTCATGTTCTCTGTTTAATATTGAGTTCTTAGAAACAATTAAATTATTATTTTAAATATTTCGTCATTATATTTTTGAAAAATTAAAATTCCATTTTAAAGTAATTTCTTATTTATAATATATATCGTAATTTTGAGTAGTTCAAAAATTGTCAGCTAAGTTAATTTATTTTACATTATTGATAAAATTTGATTACACGATATATATTTTGCTTCAAAAAGGAGTGACATAATGTATAGGTGGAAAGTTTTTTTAACATAGTTTTTCTTTGTATCAAAATAAAAGAAAACTCATTAAATCGAGAGAAAGTTTGGAAAGCTTTAATACCTACACATAAATATGGTTGAATTTTTTTAGGATGATAACAATAATGATGCAGAAAATAGCAGGGCTTACTTATAAATTTGATTTCGTATTCAAAAAGCTGCCGATATATAAAGTTTATAAGAAGCATTTGAAAACGTTACACAGTTTGACTCGAGGTGTAATAAAAAAGAGGCGAGAGGCTATAGAGAAAGAAAAAGAGGAAAGCTCAAATTCCAGCGGCGTGGCTGATGACATTGGTGAATAAAAATAATTACATGTACAATTTAAGAAAGCCGAATTTATTCAAACTTTTTCAAGCAAATTTTTTCAAACGACATTTTTATTATGACTGAATATATTTGATATATTTTTAGTCCAATGTGCAGGATAATAACTTATTGTCGAAATATTTAATAATATCTTCAATTAATTCACTGGACTTCTAAAATATCTAAACTTTTAATTTATTGTTACTTGTCATTAAATAGTTTAACAAGACAAGCTCGAACAACAATGGCAGTTTTTTGTTTATGGCAAATATAATTTAGTAATGTATTTTTTTCAAAATTAATTAAATTATTTAGAGACCATCATCACTAAAATGGTAACAATATTAAACTGAAATATAATCTCAAATATGTCAAGAAATCAGACTAATGCCAATAGTAATATGCTACGTTGGTTTAAGAAAACAATTTTAATCAATATTTTGTATGAAGATCAATATTTATTAAAACTAAATATTTATTTAAGGGATCAAAATAAAGATGGTAGGCACATATAAAAATGCTATTGGGGTGTAATATCGAGCAAACTGGTGTGGTTTTGGTAGTATTAGTTGTTTCATATTTTTATTATCGTGCTTTATATTTTGAATAATTATCTTTCCACAAAATTAATGTATTACTACATAAGACTCTGGTCGAATAAATTTCAGGAATCAAAAAGAGGCAATCGTTCTTGGATACGCTCATAAATGCGGAAGAGGTTGGCCACGAGTTAAGTGATGAAGATATAGCAGAAGAAGTCGACACGTTCATGTCTGCGGTAATTGGTTTAAATTTATGTAGTTTCAATCTATATTCTACTTATTTTTATTTATTTATTGATAATTAAATTATATAATTTTAAACATTTTTCACATTCGACACGATATCTCATTTTATCTTCTTATTCTTATAAATTAAATATAAATATTATCTTTACGAACTCACATGGTACGAATTTTAACATTCGTTTTCCTCATTAAATCTTTTTATGTTGTAGATGTAAATTTAAAAAAAAATCATGGCAAACGTATACTGTGTTAACTCGAGTTCTTTTTTTGTTATTTCTGAAAATATATTCCAGGGTCACGATACGACAGCTTCTGGAATGAGTTTTTTACTTTATTCAGTTGCCAACAATCCTGATGTTCAAGAAAAGCTTTATCAGGAGCAACTCGAAATATTTGGAGATGATTTTGATCGAGATTTAACTCTGGAGTAAGTTAATGTAATTTGGTTTTAATATTATATGATTATATCTTGAATTAAATAGTATATAGAAGTTACTATTAAGTTTTAAATGAATGTTGATTTACCAATTCGATCGTATTTTATAGATGTTGTCAGATACTTTAAAAATGTATACAATGAATTATTTTTGCATATATTTAAAATTAATTTTCAATATATATTCAATGACGAACATTCAGCAATTAAAAAAAAATTAAAACGATATAATAAACAATTTAACAATTTTTCCGTCATATTTATTAGGGGCGAAGGTGGTACGAATATAACGCGAGGACTAATTTTTTTTGCACATCCCATCTAATGGAGTATCATTGAGAAAGTCTTTCAGTATTAAGTGGAGCCCACAACTTAGACCAAACTTTTCAAGGTTTGATTTGAAAAATCTAAAAAAAAAATCTATTAGTTTTGTAGGTAACATTTAGTGGGCAGGAAGGTGTTTTTTTGTTACAGGAGGTTTTAAGCGGTGGGTTAATAAAATCATTTTGATTGGTAAATGTGATATTTAAAAAAAATAATTTTATTTAGCTTTCCATTTCAAGTCTAATCAATTACTACTAAGATTACAAGTTCATTATGAGTCATTATATTGAAATCGGTATTAAATTAAATCATTTTTTTACTACATTGAACAGGATATTTAAGCGAATAATTTCTTTATAGGTTTTAAATATATTAATTTTAAAAGGTTCGTCTATAAGTTAGATCCTTATATAGAGTTCATTTCAGTTTCCTTCGATTCGTACATTGATCGCACGTGCAATGATATTATCATAATATTATCCACACCCGATCTCTCTCCAATTTTGTTTAGTTTTTTATTTTGAAAGTAGTTTGCTCTTTTTGAAATGGGTCGGGGTAATAATGTTGACTTTATCTATTTATCTTTATTATAAATAACTTGCTAATATTGTTTAATACTGACCAGCATATATAAATCTATTTAAAGGTGTTTCGGGGAGTAAGTAATAGTTACTACTGAGCCTCAGATAGGCGTCAACTTTATTTATAAATTTATTCTGATTAAAAAGATTCAATTGAATACATGTACGTACACCGTAATTATTTGCATTCATTTCCGAGTGTCGATTATTTTTAAGATATGCAGAAGAAGCATATAATCTCGCGCCTGTTTCCAAATGTCAGGACGTCATGGTAGTTACGGATAATTGTCATTCATTTGGATAATTGTTGCAATTATAATGTTTATATCTCTCTTTGCTATTGTTCGTAGCAGACTGAAAAATAAATAAATCATTCCCAGTCTAAGTAGGTTAATTTAAATCTAAATATTGGAGAAAACAGTCAAATTTTCTATTTTAAAAATTATGGATATTACAAATACCTTTCTCTTCGTTTTTGAATTTGCTCTGAAATACAATCTGCCCTAAGAAGCAAATTACATATAGTTTTGTATTTATTCTACACATTGCATTGTTAATATATTATTGTTGACATTAAAGTCGTTTTTTGTTCCGGTCTATCATGACCTAGTAAGAAGATGCCCATTATTCCACATAATGTATGTACTTACCATCATCACTTCTTTATTAATTTTATATAGCGCGTCATTGAAGATAGTACCGCATTTAGAGTTATCGTGCTTACGATTCAGAATTTTAGAATCAAAATCTTGAAATGTTCAAACGGTCCACGGTTCACTCACTATACAAAATTATTTATACTAGTTTTGTTTCATGAGATTTATATTTCAATGTATCCCAGCCCATTTCAATTTTTGTTCTTTATACTAACTTCTCTACAGATTGGCACTAACATATATATTAAGCGAAGTTTTTGTAGAGAAAAAATATAAAATGTCTAAAATAATTTATCTGAATATGCTCTTAGCCAATTATTTTGATCAGCTATTTACGTAGATATATACCTTTTCGTTGCAGCGATCTGAACCAAATGAAGTATGCAGAAATGACTGTGAAAGAATCTCTTAGAATATTTCCTTCTGTGCCTGTAATACTTAGAGAGGTGCCAGTCGATTTTAATTTGAGTAAGTATTATTTGTAAAGAAAAATTCGCTAAATATTTATTTTTTAAACAACAAACTCATAACGCATAAAAAACAAATCAATTTGAAAATAAACATATCCAAATGGTTTAGCCATAGTATCATCAACAAATATATTTGAAATATCAGGCTGCAATAAAACTAGGGATTGCATTTACTTTTAAAATATAAAAATAAGAAAATTAACGTTAGGCCAAGAAAAAAGTGTATAAGATAAAAAAATATGCATGAAAAAACATCAACTATTCCCATATAATTTACTAATAAAATTGAAAACGTAATTCGCATTCGCAATTTACAGTAGGATTTCACTTTTATAGTTTGTTGAATGAATGTATCTACATCAGGTTACGTTCGCAAATTTCAACTCATTCATTGGAGATTTATCCGCGTCTCTCAAAAGAGGGAGCGACCTCGGATAACGTTTGGAAAATAAATCTAAATAATGTATTTCAGGGAAAATAGTTATATTTCTAAAATATGAAGTACATATGGGTAAGATAAAGGGCATTACTATATTTTGAAATTCAGTGGGCAATCCCACATAGAACGTCAATAAATAAAAGAGTTTTAATCTTTTAATGTTTGAAAATATAATTTTAAAAAAGTGTATGGATTACAATAATATTTTTACTGTCATACAGTGTTTAGCTCAGGACTTACGATTATGTAAGGCGTTTAAGGATCTTTCAAAAACTGAAATAATATTATTATCCTTTCATGTATTCAGACAATTTTACGAAATTCAATTTTTACGTTTGAAACTTATGTTTCAATAAAAGTAAACAAGATAGGTATTTTTCCCGTGATAGGAAATTATTTTCCACAATTTTCTAATGCAATTTTTCGACGAATTTTTACCTATATATATATATATATATATATAAATATAAACACATATATATTTCAAATTTCTATGTCAAGCGATTTATGCGAAAAAAAAACTATGACCGTCTGTCATAGTCGTTTTTTCGCAGAAATCACTTGACATAGAAATTTGAAATATATACGTTTATATATATATATATATGGCACAGCGATAGACTTATTAACCCGCCACACGTTTCAATAACTTGCATTCAAAAATATTTGTTCTAAAATTTTAAAGAAGTAAAGTGGCCACTCGAAATTTTTGTTTTAATTCCATATACAGTGTGGGATATTGTTTAAAAAGGTTGATAGTAAGGGTCTAAAAATTTAGGTGAATGGAAAAATACGGAACATTATATATTCCCTCCTTTATTTCCGAAACTATTCAACCGCAAATGATGAAAAAATACGAGTTTTTGAAGCTTATATAAAAGTTAAAGGAAAAGTATGGCGATTATACGAGATCCTATCATTCTTATTTAGTATGTGCCTTAATATATATGGAACCTTTACAGTGCGAGTTCTTCTCGTGGTTGACAGGTTTTTATATTGATAATTGGTGTTCATGATAAAATATTAGAAACTAAGTTTTTTGAACTATTTTAGCTCTTTCTAACTATCCATGCCTCAAAAAGATGAATCCTTTATTGTTCGTTTGCCCATCTGCCTACCGAGACAGTTTTTCCTTACAAATGCCTAGAGGTATAAAGTTAATATGAAACACTGAGGTCTATGTCTCCCCCCCCCCCAGTACTGTAGACATTCACGCTTCTAACTTAATGCAATAAAAATATATGGATTTTATTACCTTTTCTCTAATATTTACGTTGATCTCGAATCTTGACGAAGGAAGGTTCCAAACTCGAAACACAAGTAAAGCTGAAAGTTCGTAAGCAAAAATAATTAACTTATAATTTCATTGGAACTATTACATAACAAATTACATTTTCTGGTTTCCAACTAAGCCAAGAATTGGCGTTGGTATGTGCTATTGAAGGTCACATATCTGTTATTAATTTATTAATTAATATACGTAAATAACAACTCAATGCTTATTTCATTTCTCCACATATCACTACAGACCAAATCTGAATTTTCGAGGCTATTTACGTGAAAGTTTTGAATATACTTGGCGTTAATTTTGTAGAAATTCATTATACACAATTATATGAAACTACGTGATGTAGTATTATTTCTACTTTCTTTAAGTTCTTTACCACGACCTAGGTTTCGTTGTATTACAACATCTTCAGGTGGGATATTAGCAAAGATAAGGCTACAGCAATCCTTGCTAATAGTTCACGTGATAATGTTGTAATACAACGAAACCTAGGTCGTGGTAAAGAACTTAAAGAAAGTAGAAATAATACTACATCACGTATTTTCATTTAATTGTGAACATGAAAGTTTTTTATCCTAATTTTTCACAATGACCAGTCAATCCTTTACATAATTTGAAAGGGCCAATATTATTCTCAAACTGTCTAACAAAATTAAAAAGTCGTTCTAGCTTCAAAGGAATCACTTGTTTTGTATAATAATGATGATATGAGGCTTCTTCTGAAATCGAATTTGAACCAGTGGAGTAATTTTTGATGGAACAACTTCATTGAAAAAAAAGAATAACTAAAAACATTTAATTACCAAAGTTGAAAACTAGTTCTTCGTAGGTATTAATTTCAAACATATGTATCGAATCTTCAGAATTACAGAAACGAAACCTGTTTCTTTCCTGAAATTCTAAAAAAATGGGATCGAATTTCGATTGCAGTTAATGCAATCGAAAGAAAACTTTCAAATTTACTATTATTCTCTTCTCTTTTATTTCCTATTATTTCATTCCCAATAAACATATTCTATAGTTTACAGGGAATAAAATAATAGAAAATAGGAAAGAAGAGATAATAGTAAATTTGTAAGTGTCTTACTTCTAAATATCTCGTGCCAATTATTTACAAAACACCTGAATGTTATAATGCAATTTTTTTAAGTTAACAATTTTCGAGCTCCGTCACTCTTATGATCACTTGCGATATGTAGAATTAGTTCATTATTATTGATACAATACTTGAAATATGCAAGCAAATGAATATTTAATGGTAAGTCGAATTCTAATGCAGCTATATTTATTTAAAATTTTGGTAACGTGGTAATTAGTTATATATAACTCGGCTGGGGTATTTATGGAGAATAAAATGATTGAATGTTTCAGATGGTACAGAAATTCCCGCAGGCGTTACGCTATCAATAAATATTATATCTATTAATCGAAACCCTGAAGTTTTCAAGAAACCTATAAAGTTCATACCTGAAAGATTCAGCCCAGAAGAAATATCAAAACGACATGCTTTCAGTTTCATCCCTTTCAGCGCTGGTAAAAGGAACTGCATAGGTATGGGACTATTTGAAAATTCACATTATTTTTTCATAAAGTAAAATCGCTTTAAAAATGTATACATACATTATATATATATATATATATATATATATATATATATATATATATATATATATATATACATTTAAATATATATATATATATATATATATATATATATATATATATATATATATATATTTATTCTTATTAAGTTGTTTAAGTAAATAATCAAAATACTATCCGATGCAAGTAATTTTGAAGCATTATGCAAAAAAAATGTTTCTAGTGGCACGAAACTTAGACATTATTTTGTCACAACAATTTTCAACCTGTAATATTACCACTAATTCTATAATACGTTACGATGATCAGTTAAGGCGTGCATGGTATTGTTTTGTTTGATTTATTTCGAGAAAATCATCATTACGAAATTATTTAGTATAACATTTTTATTGATGGAATGACTTAATTATGAGTTTATCGTTAATTCTAAATATTTACATAATGTTTATTTCACAGTATATTTATTTCTTGACAAACGCATTTAGTTGCCAATTTTTATTTAAGGGCAGCGCTACGCTACTATGGAGCTAAAATGTTTGTTTTCAAAATGCGTAAGGCACTTGGTATTTTCTCCTGGAAATTAAGAACTACAACTAGGCAGTGATTTAGTACTGAAAAGCATGAACGGAATTAAACTAAGAATTCGCAGAAGATTATCCACATAAATATACCTGTTTGCACATATTCGAGTTTATGTGTGTGTGTGTATGTGTGCGGGTGTGGGTATGTGTTCTTAGACAATCATAAGGGATGATTGAAAAGTAACAATAGCGCATAAGATGGACTAAACCATTAATGTATTAGGAGAATATTTCCTGATAAACTTATGGTTTAGTCCATCTTCTTCCCAAAGCACAAATACCTTTTTGAAGAAAATGAAGAAAAAAAGAAATTAGTAGGGAGGTAGATCTTGAGAATAAGGAACACTCAATTTGAACAGTTAGAAGTCGGCTTGATGAATGATGGACATCAGAAATTTAGCCTTGTCGGCGGGAGCGTTTTTGGTAAAGGAGTAGTGCCATTGATAGCTGTCTCTTTGATAACTTCCTTTAATCGTTCTTTACTCTCCGTGGCACATGACCCAGTAATAGAAGTCCCTTTTCTAAATAATCTAGCATGATTAGGACTTTGGTTCCAAAACATGGACGTCGTGCTATTTTCCGCTCAGCTCGTGGCTTTAATTTTTTCAGACGGCGGCGAAAACAATTTTCCAAATCGGTTGTTTGCTGTTTCGTCCCGAAATCGAAATAAATAAGTCAGGTTAATCGCCCGTAATAAATTATGCCTTTTTTCAAATCATCTTACTAGGTTTCTGAACTAGACTTAGAAATAGCAAATTATCTCTTTTTTGAACTTCCTTTAATATTTTCGGAATCCAATATGCAGAAATTTTTTCATATATGTATACAGGTAGTTGCCAATGTTGATATGTAAAACTATTGTAATCTTATATCTATTGTTCAATGGTTTATTAAACTTTTCGACATAACTAATATCAAACTTTTGGTATTTGTTAACTCTTGAATTTTTTAACATTTTCTTCATTAAAGAAAAAGAATGAGCTGCTTTCCTATTGCTTGTTTTCAATTTAAGTTTTATTCAACTTAAACTCTACTTCAGCATCGCACTGTGTAATATAGAAGGAAAAATATGTCCAGTGTTTCCGTTGCGTATCTTTTTCGCAGGTTTTTTTTTCAAGTAGATGTAGTTCATAGCAACTTTTCTTGGGTTTTCCTATTTTCGTTTTATTGCTTCCATAGCTGATTTGCGAATGACTCCTACTAATTTAATCCGATTTATGTGCTTTCCACCCGAATATTCAGTGTAAGAATAAAAGGAAATAATTGACGTATTGAAAATACCCGTTTATGGTTACTTTTGGATAATTCCTCGATTTTGTAATTTGTTTTTATAAATGGCTCTTCGTTATTTTATTACAAAAACAAAAAAAAGATGCGTATGTTGGTTTCCTAATAAAATAACGATTAGAAGCTTTCGTTTTAATTATGTATAATACATTAATTAATATTTAAATACTATGGGATTGGTATTCATTATATTTGTAATTTTTTTTGGTACATGTGTTAAACATTATTTTAGTGACTTATTTATTATAGAGATATAAATAAAGTAATAACAAAATAGGTACTTTTAACTTAAAACCCAAAATCGCAATATTTTACACTTTTTTTGGATAACTTACACTTTGGTGTAAACGCAGTACAATAAATATTTGGATAAAAAAAATGTGGTGCAAGTCTAAAGTTAATTTGTGAGTATTCATATGTATGTAAAATATTTATCGGAAGCGAGGAACATAAACATATCCTATAATATTTTAAATTAGAATATTGAAAATGGAAATACTATCCGAATACAAATATTGAACAGAAGCATTTTTTACTTCTGCCGGAAACGCTGGCTAGGAATTAATATCTATTCTCGGTTTTTTTACATTAAAATTAATTTGACATGAGAAATATATGAACCTAACATGATATAAGCCGAGTGATATGAAAATAAATATTTATAAATATACATAGATATTATTTTTAGTTGACATTTTGCATCACATTGTCTTTTAACTCTGATTTGCATTAGGTCATTGTGAAATTACTGATAATGATTTCCATCGACCTAAATACTATTTATTTGGATGCTCAATTTTAATAATGCTCAAATTGGAGTATCAGATTAATTTTGCTACGAACTCTGTGTTCAAGTAGTTAAACAATTTAATGAAATTCTTTAACTGAATTATTTTAACTTTCAGCAAATAATATTAATTAAAGGTAAAAAAATTTCTTAAAATTTGTACTCAAAAATTCTTAGATTTTAAGCAATTTTTTTTATTTCTCTGTGTAAAAAACTTAAAATTATATTGGCTGTAATTTTCGGTTAATAAATTTTGAACGATACTCAAATTGTCACGTATAAACACAATTATGAAAAAAGGGGCATTAATTCAGGCTTTGAGTTAGTTATCCACTTAATGCCCTAATAAGTTATACAATGGCTTAAAATTTTAATTTACAAAATACATACTTTAGTATGAAAAAAATTGAAGTGTTTTGAAATACTGTGGCGGATTTAGAACTAGTCCCGTAAGATCTGAACCTAGGATGGCAATGTTTGGGAAGCAGAAAAATTCTTAATGTATACAAATAATATTTGTATGATTACGCAAAATTGTTAATATGTGTAATTAGACGTTACAAGAAAGGCGGCATATCAGCACGGGCCTGGGGCGCAATCGACCACTGGTGAAATTCCTACATTTCCTATAATGTTAATTGTACAATTTTTGAGAAAGATTTTTATCAAAAGTAAACGGTAAATAATTTGTAAATTTTAAAATAAGTTAAATGTTTATAGTTTGAGCAATATATAAAAAAATCAGCGAATTTCATCAAAACCGCATTTCACACGACTACCTTAAACATAACCGTTGTAATGTAATTCACTCATGGTTTTGGCGGCTAATTTATGTTGTAATTCTTAACGACAAAAACAAAATAAAAACCAACAAAATAATCAAAATATAAAGTTATAACTTGTTTTTAATAGTTTGAATAAATGAAAGGTTTATTTTATTTGAATATGATTTTTAATTTATATTTTATGTGTGTGTATATATATATATATATATATATATATATATATATACATATATATATATATATATATATATATATGTATACACATATATATATATATATATATATATATATATACACACATATATATATATATATATATATATATATATATATATATATATATCATGACAGGATTATTTTATAGTTCTTACGTTTTGCACAAAGAGTTTTAATTATAAAAATTAATGTTGTAGTAGTAAAGTAACATATATTATTAAGCGATATTGTAAATATAATAGGTCTATTTACACGCATATAACTGAACTTTAGCACCAATGTCAATTTCACTTTTATTCTGTTTAGTTTAAAGTATATAAATAAAGAACGAAATATTTCTTACAAAATTTCAGTCGCAATTATTTTAGTAAAAAAATAGATTTGAAATTTACTCTTAATATAAAAAACTCTCAATTAGCTAGCAAATGTCATTTTCAGAAATTCTCTTTATGCGATCCCTTCAGCGTATTTAAGTTTTTACAATTGTTTTTTTTTATGTATATTTTTTCGTATGCTTATTTGTATATTCAGTGTTTAGTAATACTAAGAGTAACAATCAAATAAAAAAAATTATAACAAACATTTCTTTGAAACGTAATTTGTTATGGGGAAAATTTTCATCCAAATTATTTTTGCTCCAAAATTATGTTTGTTAAATATATGGTTTTTCATATATACATATTTACTTCATAAAAAATGAACAGTGAAATTTCATTGGTGCCAATGGTAAAAAAATATATGTTTATGTAAAAATAACCGGTACGTGTGCACGCTATAATGAACGCGTAAAGTCTTAAACACTTTGGTTTGAGGAGTTGCTGTAAACATATGGATAAACATATGGAAAATATTGAACTTTTTTTGATAATAATCCATTTTAATTCTGGAGTTATATCAACATAATAACTATTTTTTTTCTTTCTCGTGCCAATGTTTTAAATTTTTTTCAATATTAAATCGACTTTTTCCATTTTAAACTTTGAAAATGACATTTTCTCAGATATGTGTTCGAAACACGCAAAACTAGATAAAAAATGAACTGATATTTTCATGTCAACTAGATAAATAACATAAACAGAACAATTTTTTTAAATTTAACAGAAAACAAGAGTCGACAATATAACGACGCTAACCGAATGGGGAATTAGTCGGAAAAATAACATACGCGTTTTATATTATACTCAAATGAAATATTATTCAAAAATGGAATGTAATTCTTAAAGGGATGCACTCCGTGTTAGACAGTGGACTTGCTCGGCCGATGCCGAAGAGAACCGAGTTTACCGAATTCAGTGCCACCAACCCGAATGTTGCGTCACCAACCCGAACATGACGGGCTTAGCGTACGTTTTAGTTTCGGTCACTACTGAGAAAAAAGTGTGCAGGTGCACCAAAAGAAGTTTTCACATCAAAAAGAATGCAAATTTCCCTGTTTTAAAATTTTTTTGAAGCTTCTGACTCACATATTTCGTAAAGGTATAAACCTAAAAAATATTTTTTTGAAAATTTTAGAGTAAATTTGCTATAAATTCTTCTTCTAGAATTTCATACATTTCATGAATTCATTTCATTTCAAAATTATGCAATACACACCGAAACCCTTTCTATATCCAAAACTATTTAAAGTAATAAAATTATAGATTTGCATTTATTAGAAGTGAAAAGGAAATATTGCGTGTCTTTAAATGTTTAAACTTTCATAATATACATTACCCACGTAGTGCGAGCTGTGCTTGTCCTTGACAGGTTTATTTTTATAATTTAATGAATCAATTTAAGTGCCAACTACGAGATGCAACAGTTCTACTGTTGAGTCTCTGTCTCAATCTCGTCTAAAATTATATAAATCCAGCAAATCTGTTAACAATAAAGCAAACCTTGATGTCTTCTTTCAGCGAGTGCTATTTATCTTTATAATATTTGATATTTTCGGCTTCATTTATTCAATGTGAAAAATTAGATAAATTTTTAAGTTTAAAACAAACAAAACTAAGTTAAAGAGGATAAATATGCAGAAAATAGAAATAATTGTTCACCTAATATACAAAGTGCAAACAAATATTGAAAACCTGTGTACGGTGATCATGGAGAATATTTAAGGGAAATAATAAATTACTTTAAATTAATTGCTTCCAGTCATGAAGGGTGTTTTGAATCGTTTCTGCGTATTTGTCGAGCAACACAATGTCGTCGGCATACACCAGGGAAGAGCAGCCTGGGCATGTTTGGTAAGATAATCCACGGTCAGATTAAATAAGAGCGGACTTAGTGCCGAGCCTTGATGTACTCCAACATTGACTTGTTCGGTGCACTGGTTCCAGCTAGACTTCTTACTTGTGTATGTAACTGCACATATACGCATCAGCGCTCATATGTGTCTCTTACCAGATTGATGTAGTATTCGGGTATTCTTTGCATCCTCATAGCTTGCCAGACTAACCTGCACGGTATTCTATCAAATGCCTTCTCAAGGTCTATGAAAACCATGTGAAGATCTTCTTTGCTGACCCTGTGCTTCTCCATGAGTACTCTTAGAGCTTGTATTGCATCTGTGGTGGCTCTACCTGGTGTGAAACCGTATTAATTTAATGATATGGATATAAGAGACTGAGACGATTGTTTAAGATGCGCTCCCAAATTTTAGGGTGTGAGATATCAAGTTGATACTCCTGTAATTTCCACAGTCGCTTACTTCTCCCTTGCACTTATAGAATGGCACAATAAAGCTACGTCCCCAAGATTCCGGAATTTTTGGGATTTTCGGGTACTCGGGTACTCGGAAACTCTTCATTAAGCAATTGCTGGTAGTATTGACCCCACCTCTCATTTATTTTGGTGTTGTCTGTTAATAGGACTCCATTTTCATCTTTAATATACTTATTGATCTTAATATCTAAACTGGTTTGATGTCTATTACTCGCAAGCTTGAATATTTCTTTGTCATTTTCTGCCGGCTCAAGTTTAGTAAGTCTGAACTAAGTCTATAAACTACGCAAAATAAATCCTAGACCGCATATGTGTATTTTATCCAAACGAGCATTATGATAGGCAATCCTAACTAAGATATTTTACGAATTTAAGGGTTCCGTACCTCAAAAGCAAAAATGGAAGCCTCATAAAATCATTCGTTTGTCTGTCCGTCCGCCCGTCACAGCCGTTTTTCTCAGAAACAGCTTAAAGCTGAAACTTATTACAACAGTTAAAATTGGAAAAAAAATTGTCTTTAAATTTTATAGGGTGTATATTAAGTACTCCAATTTTTTTTTCATATGTATTTTGGCATATTTTATAAATTACTACTTATTATGACCTCAAAAATATTTTCTTCATAATTTTTGTTATACATCTTCATACGTACTGAAAAATATTTTAAAAAATATACCACCACCCCTTATTTCCGAAACTCTCCAATCTAAAATTTGGAAAAATCTGAATTTTTAGAAGCCCACGCAAGTAGGGGAAAACTATATAATGAAACTAGACATCAATATTTCTGTTTTTCTAAATTTGCAACCGATATTCTGGGACACTCTGCCATGTTAAACCTTGAAATTTAGCACAGTAATACCTACTTCTTATCCACTCACATTACTTTCACTTGCTAACTTTTTGCAAATATTCGTATTAAAAATGAGTAAATAAAATTGTCCAATTTTTTTTTCATTTGCATATATTACATATTATTTTATGCGTAATTTCTTTTTAAGTATAAGAACTTATTATTTTTGCAACGGTTTAAAAAAAACTTTTTTTCTAGTCGCGATAACTTTCGTATTTAAAATTTCGACTAGTTTTAATTAACTTAGAGCATTGAAATATTTCATACAACATAGTGGATGCTTCAAGATAGCAAGTTATATATGCCTTCACAACCCCCTTGATATAGCTAGCAAATGAAGGCGTTTCACGAATAAAATTCGGTAAACTTCGTGACGCCGTTAAAAACCCAATAAAAACCCACATAATTTTTTTTGTGGTGAATTAAGTAATACATATATAGATATTATTAAAATTATCACTTAATTCAATATGTTTAGTTCGACTACAACTAAGCAGTTCAGTATTAGTAAAACTAGTAATTAGTAATTATAATCTGAAACACGAACATACACTTGTTTTTGTGGCTTCTTGGCAGATTTTTAATTAGCGGATGGTTTTGCCCGTAGTCGGGTTACAGCTTTTTAACGTCTGTTTTTATTGAGTAATTTTGAAATTGAGTGATGAGGAGACGTAAATTTAGAGATGGTAAAATAGCAGTAACTTGTTTCTTAGTACTATGAACATCAGATTATATATAATTTATAATAAAACTTATTGAATGTACTAATTCGCATTCAGAATAGATGTTGTGAATTGAGAGTATTTTTAACGTTTCTAAAATTTTCGACATTCGATCATAAATAAAGTTGCCCATTGGACAAACTTGTGAAGGAGATAATTTTTTTAACAATAAAGGATAATTTTATCTCTGGCTAACTTAACTCCCATTCAAACCTTTGGCCATGCTTTCAATTAAAGTAAATATTCCGTTTAATCAAGTTTATATGGTGAGGTAGCGAAAGCGTCAACACAGGTTTAGGTGCAATCTCAACGATTCCTTCTCTATCATTTCTGTCTATTTCATTTTATTCAGATCTCTTTAACAGTATTTTCGAAACTTTGTTAACGAATGTAAAACGGAACATGACACATTTAAAAAATAGAACCAAACAACACCTCTATAAGCCAAATGCGTTGTTCAGTGATCGCGACCCTTTTCCGTAGACATATTTTTGGTGACCACCTTCCGAATCTGCTTTATGCGACTCTAAAAGCTAGGTGCGAAATATAATTACTGGCAAATAATACTAAACATTAGCATTCATATCTGGCCGAAAGTAAATTATAATTCTACTATAAGAAGTGAAGAGATCATGCGGTTTCGAAATATTTTCTATTATTCATATGGTAGCAAAAAACATGTGATTGCTGTATGATGTTCGTGCGCGTTCTCGGTACTCGAGGTGAGCTGTGACTTTATTTTCCCGTGTATTCGCTAGAAGTAAAAGGCACCGCCAATCCTCGATACCAAAAGGTATCTATACACTTTTTTAATAATTAATAAAATGCATAAAATCATCCCCGTTGGAGCTAAAACGAATCAAATCCAGCCGTGCCCATTTTTAATGTGAAAGAAACAAATAAGGGCACCAAACATTTTTTTAATTAAAAATTCATTAATTTTTTTGATATTATCTCCAATATGAATATACAAATTTCTTCTTGGAGACAATATTGTTGCATTAATTTTAATAATACTACGGAATAGACAGTCAAAGAAAATCGTTCCAAATTATCGAAATCGTGAAAAAGGATTTATTGATTCATAATAATGTTAAAAAAATTGAGCAATTTTAATTTGCTTAAACATTCTCTAAATGTGATCGGCCACGTACACGACCAGTTTGTTCGAATGTTCTCGGCATAATAAAAAAAACTTACTTGGTTAAGTTTTGGACTTAAAATCAATGTATTGCTATAAAAAATTATTTAGTAATAATATTAGTTGAATTTTTCATAAATATGTTGAGAAAAAATATATACTACTTCATGTAATAAAATTGTTATCAAACTCTTAGTAATTCTCGATTACCGGGCGAATAACCGGTTTATAGAAATTTGTATTCTTGCCAATTTCTTTTTTTTTTCAATGCTGTCATCCGAAGTAAAACGTTTTTACATTTCCAAATTGAGTTATATACGTTATTAATTGAACGTGAGGTCAAACTATCCCATAAACTATAAAGTAAGTTTATGGGATAGTTTAACCTCACGTTTAATTAATAACGTAGATTGTACTATTACCCATTAATTACAAAGTTTGTTCAAAAGAGTTTACCTAATTTGAAAAGCCATTTTCCGAAAAAAAAACGGGAAAGCTTCTCTTTTTCATTATTCTTTACCTAATACAAAACATTTTTTGGCAGGAATTAAATAAAATCAACCAAAAATATTCTGTTAACGCATATCAAAAATTGATTTTTTATTTATGTATATATTTTTTTTTATAAACGGTATACGAAAGTGATCTTTGACAGTCTTCAATTCATTTTCTTTCGTAGACCTATGCAATGAATATGAATCCCGTGAGACCATTTTTTTTTAATTGTTTAACACAAAAAAATATATGATTTTAAACTAAATAAAAGGAATATATAGCCCGTGATATTTTTAATATCGAATGGAATTAGACAAAGAAGGAAGCAAAAAGTCGTTTTCTATTCAAAATAAATGTGTTTTACAGATCTTCTCTAAATATCTCCATATATTCCTTATAAATATTCTCCTTCACTTCCCGGTCCTATCCAGCGTAGTGCAGGATGAAGCTTATAGCGGAAGCCGTCGTATCGTAACCTGAAATTAATTTATAAATAAGATGTCACTTATTTAATAAATAATTATTGGATTTAAATCCTTATTAGCAACGTATTTAAAATAGTCATTTAAAAGAACTCAGGATAATAGCGATGCTATTCCATATCTAGTTATGAATTGTATGGATGCGGTTTTGAATCTTAATTCGAATTCTGAATTGGTGATTGAATTTGAATTCTGATTCAATTTTGCGGAAGTCCATATTATTAGAACAACTGCTAAGTAGTTCATGCTGAAAACTTGAAAGACATCGAAAAAAAAATAAATTTGAGTAACTTTCAAGGCTGTTTATTGTTAGACTAAAAATTCTTAACTCCCCTTATATTAGTCTTATATTCGAGACTGTAAGTTTTAGCCGAATTTGTGAGTTATACGGTAAATATTGGTTTGTACAGAATGGACATACCATTTTTCTCAAGTGGTGCAACCGATATAATATATCATTAGTATAACACACTATTAAACTTACTTCTTTTCAACATTTCCAGGCTTTATTCAATCCTATTTTTGGACGGTCATGATTTATATTAATCTAACATCACCTATATTCTAATTCTCTACATTCTTCTAACATTCTAATTCTATAATTTCATCAAAATTAATCATTGAATTATCGCAATCCAGAATGATACGTACAGAATGCACAAGGATGTTTTTTTATAAGAACCGAACCATTTATTTGCAGTGGAATTAATTTTAAATTAGAAATATTGAAAACAATTAAAAAAATTATCTTACTTCGAATTTGAAGTTACCAACTCCTCTTCTCTTATATCTTTGTCCGTGAGTTTCCTTTTTGTGGTGTTGGAGTAAACGAACTATTAACAAAATAAAATGACGTTGCAAACTGAGATAACGATTTTATTAGTTGTTCACCTAATATCTCTATTATCAAGAACAAACTGAAAAAAATTGTTACTATTGATGTAAACATAATGTCAACAAATATTTTTCATTTGAATAAGATTTGTTCATAATATAGCGGTAAACATCTTAACAGCATGTCTTTTCAAGGTTAAACGATAATGCTCAAACAACTATAGAACACAGTATTGCACCGAATGTAGTTATAGCGTTTTATCAAATTTTTTAAATAAGTGATATTCCGAGTGAAAATCTCGCAGATAACTAAATATCGACATTTGAAATTGCACGACGTCATTGACGCTCGATGGATATTTTTGAAATATTGTTTAAAATATAATGTACTGTAATCGTTCAAATCTGTAACTTCCAACATTATGGAATACGCCAATCTTGCTGAATAATAACTAGAGGGTTTTTAAAATACTGAATAACTCATACGATTGTGATACGTTTATCCAATTCAGGCAAAACTGTTAGTCGAGGTTATTGTGACGGAAATAATGAATTATAATATGAAAAATAAAAACAAATAAATGCAATATGAACCATAACCATATTATAAGTTTATTGAAGAATATTACATGTTATTATACATACTATCAATAATTTATTGAAACAAATAGATCAGCTAAAGCAAGATTACAAAAACTGAGCATAATCTTGTGACCTGCTCAATTTTACGATTATTATAATTGGCGACTTTTTTCTCAATTATTAAATTCACCCTATGAGTTTAATCTACATAATGTGGAGTAAGTTATAATAAGGATCCATTACCTATAAATGAGAGTAGGTATTCAGGATTATTCGACGAATTTGTCACAAAATGGAATTTTACAAAATAGAAAACGCATACTTATCTTTTTAAGTAATTGGAGATATATATAAAACTACGTTTTCATTTATTATAACATCCAATTAATGAAAATGTTATTTTTATCAATTATTTGATAAATGCACAATTTAGAAATTACTAACATCAGAAAGGGTATTTTTCAACATATATCGATTTTTATTTAATCATTGAAATTATTTTATTTGAAATTATTTTATTTAATCATTGAAATTATTTTATTTAATCATTGAATATATTTTTCTACATATATCTATTTTTATTTAATCATTTTATTATAACTTACAATTAATGAAAATGTTATTGTTATCATTTATTTGATAAATGCACAATTTAGAAATTACTAACATCAGAAAGGGTATTTTTCAACATATATCGATTTTTATTTAATCATTGAAATGGTTCATGGTAGTTATTACAATTTCAATACATTAATTTATTAAAAACCAGAAGCAAGAACTAACGGTCACTAATGGTCAAATAATTTTTAATAATTTATTGCTGCGTCATACACACACACACACACACACACACATATATATATATACACACATATATGTATTTATCTTAACAAGAAAATGCCAACTTTTTATTATTCCAGATTAATGAATCTATTTTGACAATAGTTCGTTTTACAATCAGCAAAACAGAAAAAACATTTTTAATTATTAAATTAAATATACGAACATTGATTTAGATAAATTAATAATAAACATAGTAATATTTATTTAGCATATTAATTATTTGTGAGAAAATAAAAATAATCGAGAATTGTCTAAACATTATGGTTTATTTATTTAAATGCAAAAGATAACTATTTCAGTAATAAAATCAATTCAGTCGATTATTTTTAACCTCCATTATAATACAACATTCACATTTTTTTACTATAAAAATTACATATCTGCAAGTATGACAAAATTAGATGCAACATTGTTGTGGACACTACGAAAAAGGAAACACAGAGAGTTGTTAAATTTATGTATTCCTTATCGAAACAAATGTTTGCTCTCTCCTTGTTTAATCAAACGTACCAAAAATGTCTTCACTTTCAAGATCGTATTCGCATAATAGAGGTCAGTGCAGTGTTTCTCAGAAACCGTATGACGTGGATATTTAAAATTATGTACGGGATAAAGCATATATATTTTAATAGTTAACAAACAAAAATATTTATTTGGACTTTTAAGTGACAGAAAAAGCTATGAAGATACCAGAATTTTATTTTCGGAATTTTATATAATTTAATTCTAGGGATATTGTTGAAAATATCCATACTGTTTTTCTCAGAAATAGTTTGACGTGGAAATTTTAAATTCGATAGAGTGTAAATGTATTTCAGAAGTTAAATTATGTAAGTATTTCAGTGGGGAAAAATGAAATGATATGATTATTTTAAATTCGTAAAACGCATGGTAAATGAATTGGAAGAGAAATTTATAAGAATTCCAAAAGTACAAAACTATTTCTTTCAAAGTTTTCTATGAGGTAGTACGAAAGTTTGAAAGTCTTAAAACAATATGGCAGTATTTAAGAAAATCACAATAGTTTTACTCCTATGAAAGTGTAATATACATAACACGTAATAAAAAATAACATTATACCTGTGAACTATTTAACCGTAAGTGTTTGTAACATAAGCTCTAATCATATTTAAAAAAGGTCATAGTTAATTTATACTTTATGAATTTGCATATTTGATTGTTCGTATTTCGAAATTAACAAATTATTTCAAACTTTTTCCTTTTAAACGCATAACAGTATAATTTTTAATCCACCCTCATATTAATTTCAATTAATTTTGAAATGAAACTAATTTTGAAGAGAAACCAGTTATCATACAAATCTGTGAAAACCTCATTAAGAGCGCCAATTTACGATTCGTATTATTTAAAAAAATGAGGTTCTAGATACTTTTAAGGTAATCACGTACCATCATTTTTTTAATAGTTAAGACATAATGTCACAGGGATTATTAAATTTTTTATATTATATTAAAATATTTATTTTATATTGAATACCGAACTGTCAGCATTACAAATTTTTCAATGTGCGTTGTTCTTATCTACACTGACCTATTTAATAAAAACAATATTTATTGGATTACGTATCCTTTGTTGTGGATGTTAAATATATAAATAGAGACTTTTACTTTTTCCAGAAAATCAAACAATTATTAAGTTTATCCATTTACACCAAAAACATTACGTGACTATAAACATCTCAAACTATAAACATCTACCTTATTTTAAATTTACAAATTATTTACCATTTACTTTTGATAAAAATGGTCCTCAAAAATTGTGCAATTAACATTAAAGGAAATGTAGGAATTTCACCAGTGGTCGATTGCGCCCCAGGCCCGTGCTGATATGCCGCTTTTCTTGTAACGTCTAATTATACATATTAACAATTTTGTGTAATCATACAAATATTATTTGTACACATTAAGAATGTTTCCGCTTCCCAAACATTGTCATCCTAGGTTCAGATCTTACGGACCTAGGTCTAAATCCGTCACAGTATTTGACCACACTTCAATTTATTTAAAAAACGCGTGGAGCGATTTGTATAAAAAACTAAGTCACTGTAAAATAAGGTTATATTAAAAGTTTTGAAAAAATAATTTTCATTCAAAAATTTCCTAAAAATTTTTGGGTCTTACCATCATACTATAACTACCTTAAGTTTTTCATTTTTTAATCTAAGTTTTAGATATCGTTTTTAGGATCCTACACCAAATTGTTAAAAAATGTATTATTATAATTTTAGAAGAAGTAACTAAAACATTCGCTTTTCTTTTTTATATTTATTTATCAAATAGAACATCCATTAAAAGAGTAAAAATATTACTATCCAAACCGAATATATACTCAAAAATAAGACGAATTTAACTTTTCATCACCATAAATTATGTCCAACCAGTGCGTAAAATACGTTATTTATAAGCAACTGAAGCGTCCAACTTTGGGTCTTTTAAACAGAGGATTTTAATCATGCACCGTAATCCATTTATCTGTTGTATGCAATCAACGCTTCCCACGATGAGGTTGTTTATAACAAATAAGTACTTCACTTTCGTTTTGGTACTCGTTTCATTGTATATCTTTCAATTTAATCAGAAATTACGTACGAATCCAAAGTATGTTGCAAATAAAATTTGTAAGATAATTTATAAAAAAATCACTAAAAAAAATTACAATATTCTTTTCATCGTAAAAGTGTACCTGGCAGACATATCATGTTATCATGTTTATTGCTTCTTTGGGCTTTTAATAACATGGATCATAGCATGCATATAATGCTTATAACTATTGATAATTTAATCAACTTGAATAATTAATTATTCATATGTAATGAAATATCGAGATTGCAGCTACAAGTATAACTTAGTATGCAAGCCTATAGTATCAATTTTAATATTTTTCCTATTCCATAAAATATAGACATTTAATTAGATATTCGCTTAAAGTGTGTGTTTTGAAAATTAGAATTTTAAGCCATGTGTATATCTAATTGGGACATTAAGTGGATAACTAACGTAAAGCCTGCATGAATGCCATTTTTTTCATAATTGTGTTTATACTTGACAAATATCGTCTAAAATTTATAATCCGAAAATTATAGTTAATTAAATTTTTAGTTTTTGTACAAAGAAATCAAAAATTGTTTAAATCAAAAAATTGTTTAAACACTAGAAAACCAGGTAGAAATTATATAAATCGGGTACAATTAGCAGCAGTCATTTGCATATCAGCTATCGAAGCAATAAAACGAAAATGGGAAAATTCCAATAAAACTTGTCATGAACTACATCTGCTTGAAGAAAAATAACTGCGAGAAAGATACGCACTGAATTGATGGAAACACTGAAGATATTTTCCTACTATATTTCACTGTTCGATGCTGAAGCAGAGTTTAAGTTGAACAGAACTTAAATTGAAAACAAGCATTGTGAAAGCAGCCCATTCTTTTCCTTTAATGGCTAAACTGTCAAAAAATTCAAGGGTTAACAAAGACCAAAAGTTTGATTTTAGTTATGTCGAAAAGTTCAGTATAAGGCCATTGACCAATAGGAATGAGATTACAATAGTTTTACACGATAGCAATGGAAACTACCTGTATACATACATGAAAAAGTTTCTGCATGTTGGGGGCTGAAAACATTAAAGGAAGTTCAAAAAAGAGATGATTTGCTATTTATAAGTCTATTTCAGAAAAATAATAAAATTATTTGAAAAAAGGCATAGTCGATTACCGGCGTCTATATCATATTCTCAAGATCTACCTCCCTACTAATTTCTCTTTTTCTTCATTTTCTTCAAAAAGATATTTGTGCTTTGGGAAGAAGATGGACTAAACCATAAATTTATTAGAAAATATTCTCCTAATACATTTATGGTTAATCTATCTTATGCACTATCGTTACTTTTCAATCACCCCTAATGAATGTCTAAGAACACACACACCCACACCCACCCACACACACATATACTCGAATATATGTGCGAGAGTTTATGTGCAAACGTATATATTTATGTGGCTAATCTTTTGCGAATTCTTAGTTTGATTCCGTTCATGCTTTTCAGTACTAAATCACTGCCTAGTTGTAGTTCATCATCTCCGGGGGAAAATACCAAGTGTCTTACGCAATTTGAAAGCAAACATTTTAGCTCCATCATGGCGTAGCGCTGACCTAAAATAAAAATTTACAACTAAATGCATTTGTCAAGAAATAAATTTACTGTGAAATAAGCATTCTCTAAATATTTAGAAATTAACGATAAATTCATAATCAAAGCGATTGTATTTAAAGACAAAAAATGTGAACTTTAAAATAGTCCCATACCTATGCAATTCCTTTGACCAACGCTGAACGGGATGGAACTGAAAGCATGTCGTTTTGATATTTCTTCTGGGCTAAACCTTTCAGGTATGAATTTCAAAGGATCCTTGAAAACTTCAGGGTCTCGATTAATAGATATAATGTTTATTGATAGTGTAACGCCTGCGGGAATTTCTGTACCATCTGAAATTTTGAATCATTTTATTTTCCATAAATACCTCAGCCCATCACCCCAGCACAATTCATTTCCACGTTACCAAAATTTTAAATAAATACATCTGCATTAATATTCGACACACCATTAAATATTGATCTGCTTGCATATTTCAATTATTGTATCAATAATAATGAACTAATTCTACATATCGCGACTTAAGATAAGTGTGACGAAGCTGAAAAATCTTTAATTTAAAAAAATTGCATTATAACATTCAGGTGTTTTGTAAATAATTGGCGCGAGATATATTTAGATGTAAGACACTTTCAAATTTACTATTTTTCTCTTCTTTCTTATTTCCTGTTATTTTATTCCCTGTAAACTATAGAATATGTTTATTGGGAATGAAATAAGAGAGAAGAGAATAATAGTGAAAGTTTTCTTCTAAAAAATGGCAACTGAGATTTCAGGAAAGAAACAGGCCTTCTTTCGTTTGTATAATTCTGAAGATTCGATACATATGTTTGAAGTTAATACCTACGAAGAACTAGTTTCCATCTTTGGCTATTAAATGTTTTTGGTTATTCTTTTTTTTCAATGAAGTTGTAATATCAAAAATTACTCCATTGATTCAAATACGACTTCAGAAGAAGCATCTTTTAACAAACAAGTGATTCCTCTGAAACTAGAACGATTTTTTTATTTTGTTACGCAATTTAAGATTAATATTGGCCTGTTCAATTGATGTAGAGCTTTGAATGGGTATTGTGAAAAATTAAGATAACAAACTTTCATGCCTCGAAAATTCAGATTTGGTCTGTAGTGGTATGTGGAGAAATGAAATAAGCATTGAGTTGTTATTTACGTAAATTAATTATTAAATTAATAACAGATATGTGACCTTCAGCAGCATATACCAAGCCAATTCTTGGCTTAGTTGAAAACCAGAAAATGTAATTTGTAATGTATTTGTATGTTTTTTATACCTCTAGGCATTTCTAAGGAAAAACTGTCTCGGTAGGCAGACAGGCAAACAAACAAAAAAGGGTTCATCTTTTTGAGATATGGACAGTTAGAAAGAGCTAAACCAGTTCAAAAAACTTAGTTTCTAATATTTTATCACGTACACCAATTATCAATATAAAAACCTGTCAAGCACGAGAAAAACTCGCATTGTAGAGATTTCGTGTATATTAAGGAACGTGTAAATATTTAAGGGTGCGTAATATTACAAACATTCATTTTTAAGATTATAGATGCCTTTTTATATATTTAAAAACATAGGCACATTAAATAAGAATTATAGGATCTAGTATAATCGCCATACTTTTCCTATAACTTTTGTACAGGCTTCAAAACCCCCAATTTTTTCATCATTTGCGGTTGAGTAGTTTCGGAAATAAAGAAGCAAAAATATAATATTCCGTATTTTTCCATTCACCTAAATTTTTAGACCCTTATTATCAACCCTTTCAAACGATATCCCATACTGTATATGTAATTAAAAAAAAATTTCGGGTGACCACTTTATTCCATTAAAATTTTCGAACAAATATTTTTGAATGTATTATTGAAACATGTGGCGGGTTAATAAGTATATTACGGTGCCGTGTATATATATATATATATACATATATATATATATATATATATATATATATACATATATATATATATATATATATATATATATATATATATACACATACACACACACACACGTATATATTTCAAATTTCTATGTCAAGCGATTTCTGCGAAAAAACGACTATGACAGACGGTCAAAGCTTTTTTTGTCGCATAAATCGCTTGACATGAAAATTTCAAATAAATATGTTTACATATTTATAGATATGTAAAAATTTGCCGAAAAATTGCTTTAGAAAATTGTGGGAAATATTTTCCTATCACAGGAAAAAGTACGTATCTAGTTTACTTTTATTGAAACATACGTTTCAAACGTAAACATTGAATTTCGTAAAATTGTCTGAATACATGAAAGGGTAATAATATTATTTCAGCTTTTGAAAGCTCCTTAAACACCTTACATAAATCGTTTCTGAAGCTAAACACTATACGATAAAAAAAATATTACTGAAATCCATACAATTTTTTAATATTATATATTCAAACATTAAAACACTAAAACTCTTTTATTTATTGACGTTCCATGTGAGATTGCCAACTGTATAATAGAGTAATGCACTTTATTTTACCTATGTGTATTTTATATTTTAGAAATATAATTAAATTCTCTGAATTACATTACTTAGATTTATTTTCCAACCATTATCCGAGGTCGCACCCTCTTTCGAGAGACGCGGATAAATCATCAATGAATGAGTTGAAATTTGCGAACGTAACCTGATGTAGATACATTCATTCGACAGACTATAAAGTGACATCCTACTGTAAATTGCGAATGCAACTTACGTTCTTTATTTTATTAGTAAATTATATGGCAATAGGTAATGTTTTTCATGCATATTTTTCATTTTATGCACTTTTTTCCTGGCCTAACGTTAAAGTTCGTTTTTTTATTGTAAAAGTAAATGCAACCCCTAGTTTTATTGCAGCCAGACATTTCAATTATATTTGTTGATGATACTATAACTTAATCATTTGGATATTTTTATTATTTCAAATTGATTTGTTTTTATGCGTTTTGAGTTTTTGTTTAAAAAATAAATATTTAGCTAATTTTTCTTCATAAATAATACATACTCAAATTAAAATCGACTGGCACATCTCTAAGTGTCGCAGGCACAGAAGGAAATATTCTTAGAGATTCTTTCAGAGTCATTTCGGCATACTTCATTTGGTTCAAGTCGCTGTAATGAAAAAATATATATCTACGTAAATAGCTGATCAAAATAATTGGCTAAGAGAATAATTAATATATAATTTTAGACATTATAATATTTTTTTCTCAATAAAAACTTCGCTTAAAATATATGTTAGTGCCAATGTGTGGAGAAGTTAGTACAAAGAAAAAACAAATAAAATGGGCTACGATACATTGAAATATAAATCTCATGAAACAAAACTAATACAAATAATTTTGTGTAGTGAGTGAACCGTGAACCGTTTGAACATTTCAAGATTTTCATTCCAAAAAGATTTACGATAATTCTAAATGCGGCATATTATTACTTAAAATTAATAAATTTAAAACCTATACAGAAATTACTTACTTTAATATCCTGTTCAATGTAGTAAAGTAATTATTTAATTTAATACTCATTTCAATATAATGACTAATAATGAATTTATTATCTTAGTAGTAATTGATTAGCTTTGGAATGGAAAATTTTTTTTTTTAAATATCACATTTACCAATCAAAATTATTTTATTCAGCCGCCGCTTAAATATCACGATAATAAATATAATCTTTCAATACGCATGACATCACTATTAATTTATTTTATTAATATTAAATATACGCCAAAATAATTAATACATTTTTAAAATATCTGACAACATTTATATTTTATATATCATTAAAAATACGATCGAAATGGGAAATCAAAATTCATTTAAACCTTAAAAGTAACATCTATGTACTATTAAATTCAAGATATAATAATATAATACTAAAACCAAATTAGGTTAGCTTACTCCAAAGTTAAATCTCGATCAACATCATCTCCAAATATGTCGAGTTGCTCCTGATAAAGCTTTTCTTGGACATCAGGATTGTTAGCAACTGAATAAAGTAAAAAACTCATTCCAGAAGCTGTCGTATCGTGACCCTGGAATTTATTTTCAGAAATAACAAAATCACTCAAGTTAACATAGTATATGTTTGCCATGATTTTTTTAAAATTTACATCTACTACGGAAAAAGATTTAATGAGGAAAAACATTATAAAACTCGTGCCGTGTGGGTCCGTAAAGATAATATTTGTATTTAACATTTTGTATATTTGAAGGTACAAAGCACATAATGTTTTTTATTCTATATATTTCACGTGCATAAAAACACTGTGAATTTCTTAACGAATATGAGATCTAAAACCATTCCTATCCCTATTTCCTTAAAAATTTTAAGTTTCAGGGAATCCTGATATTTCGTAATTTTGGATTTAATAATTTCGAGAGTAAGAGAGAATGAATGTATTTTTTTCGTATGTTTTAACCTGTTTCCGCAAATATATGACATAAAGTTAAATAAATAATTATATTTGAGATTTTTATAACTAGTCTTTTCAATTAAATGAAAAGAAAACCAATCAATTATTTTGCGTTTTCTAATATTTTCATATAATTTTTTGAATGTTCATTATTGAGATACACGTGAGTTTATATGTTTTATAACGATGCCAAGTTTTAAATACCTATATTGAACAGTTTCTGAAAAAAATGGTGGTAGTTGTCAGAACGACGGACGCATAAATTATATTTTAACCGACATTTGTGAAAGTAAGGAACGTAAAAGGATTGAAATGTGTAAAATGGAATTTATAAGAATAAGAAGATAAAATGAAATATCGTGTAGAACGTGAAAAATGTTATGCTTATATTATTTAATTATTAAATAATAGATATAAGTAAATAAATGTTAGATTAAAACTACATAAATTTAAACCAATTACCGCAAACATGAACGTGTCAACTTCTTCTGCTATATCTGCATCACTTAACTTGTGGCCAACCTCTTCCGCTTTTATGAGCGTATCCAAGAATGATTGTCTCTTTTTGATTCCTGAAATGTATTCAACCACAGTCTTATGTAGTAATATATTAATTTTGTTAAAAAAATAATTATTCAATTTATAAAGCACGATAATAAAAATATGAAACAACTAATACTACCAAAACCATACCAGCTTGCTCGATATCACACCCGAATAGCATTTTTATACGTGCCTACCATCTTTATTTTCATCTCCTTCTTCAAACACTAATTACACATATTATAAAATTGATATTATCATATAAAGTCAGTGAATAACGCTTGCTTTTAGAAGAAAAGAAAAAAGATTTAAGGAAGTAGTGTAAAAAATAATAACTTGTCAATAAATGTAAAAAGAAATATATTAATGTCAAATAAGTAAGTAGTTAGTAACACAAAGTAGAAATAAAATATTATATGAGCGAATGAAGCGAGAACAGCGTTTCAGATAAAAATAAATAAAATGATATATTAAAATTATGGGACACATTAAGAAGTCCCCAACCAAGTTTTTCATAAATGAAAGGTCAATCGACAGAATATTAAAGATGTTAATGATTTCCAGAAAAAAAACATACATTTGAGAAATATTTTTGTTAATAAAATAATTGGCACGACTTCAAAAATAATTCACAATAAGTTTTGTTCCTCTAAAAAATTGATCTTAAAAATTGAGCTGTTAAAAGCTATGGTTAAAGCCCAACTTCAATTCCATAACATGGTTTTAATAAATATTGATCTTCATACAGAATATTGATTAAATTGCTTTCTTAAACTGACGTAGCATGCTACTATTTGCCATTAATCTGACTTTTTGCCATTAGTATTTAAGATTATATTTCAGTTTAATATTCTTACCATTTTAGTGAAAATGGTCTCTAAATAATTTAATTAATTTTGAATAAAGTACATCACTAAATTATATTTGCCATATATAAAAAACTGCCAATGTTGTTCGAGCTTGTCTTGTTAAACTATTTAATGACAAGTAGCAATAAATTAAAAGTTTAAATATTTTAGAAGTTTAGTGAATTAATTGAAGAAAATTCAATATTTCGGCAATAGGTTATTATCCTGCACATTGGACTAAAATATATCAAATATATTCAGTCATAATAAAAATGTCGTTTGAAAAAATAGTTGTGAAAAATTTCAATGAATTCAGCTTCCCTAAATTGTATGTATAATTATTTTTATTTACCAATGTCATCAGCCACACCGCTGAAATTTGAGCTTTCCTCTTTTTCTTTCTCTATAGCCTCTCGCCTTTTTTTTATTACACCTCGAGTCAAACTGTGTAACGTTTTCAAATGCTTCTTATAAACTTTATAAATCGGTAGCCTTTTGAACACGAAATCAAATTTATAAATAAGCCCTCCCATTTTTTTCATCACTATTGTTGTCACACTGAAAAAAATTAAACCATATTTATGTATAGGTATTAAAGCTTTTCAAACTTTCTTTTGATATAATGATTTTTTTTTATTTTAATTCAAAGAAAAACTATGTTAAAAAAACTTTCCACCTGTCTATAATGTCATCCCTTTTTGAAGTAAAATATATATCGTGTAATTAAATTTGATCAATAATGTAAAATAAATTAACGGAGCTGACAATTTTTGAACTACTCAAAATTACATTATTATTTGTTTCACGTGTAGCCAATGTAAATATTATTATTATAATATAATTTTAAATATGATAAGAAGAAATTACTTTAAAATGGAATTTTAGTTTTTCAAAATTATTTTAAAAAACCTACTGATCGAATCCATTCATGCCATATCTCTATAAATGTTATGTCGAACGTTTCATGAAAATTTTGGTATAAATGGAAAAAATAATAATGACGAAATATTTAAAATGAAAAGTTAATTGTTTTTAAGAATCCAATATTAAACAGAGTATATGAATTAAGAATCCATCGTCGGCTTCGAATTATTTACTTCAACGTCAACGCGGAATTGAGCAGCTGCCCGACAGCCTAAAAATCGTAAATGGCCATCGATATAATAATTTTGGTACTTTGTTATTATTTATTTCTTTAATGATAACATGCAATATTCCATTTTGTATCATCATCAAAGAATATTAACGATCGATTCCGAAATACTCGAGATACAAATTTCGGATACTTTGGAAAGCAGGTCTTTGTAATTGTCATATCTAAATCCCAAAAATTATTGCTGTAAGAGATTGCTCTTATAGCAATAAGTCTGCCATATGTATCGATTAGATACATTAAAGTAGATAAATAAATAAATAAATAAATAAAACGGAACGCGATCATCCCTAACATCACATTTTAAAAGGCACTTTTATTCTTACTTTTCACAGAATCCGGGATATATTGTGGATTTCTTATTTCCATTGACATTCGATACCGTGGTTCAATCAATTCTAGAAGTTAATAATCTTTATAAATATGAACTAATTTGCTTTCCATATTTTTTTTCCGAAATTCCTAAATTAATTAAAACATAAATTTGTTGTAACATATTACATATCACCGTGCGAATACAACGATAAATATAAAATGTAAAAAAATATTTCAGGCGCGAAACAGAGCGACGTAGACTCGTAGAAATGACGTTCATAATAGCAAGTATGAAGAATACGAAGAGAATTTGTTTATTTCATTTAATTATTTGCATTTTTTTAATCCATATATCCACAAACGCTAATGTTATTTTATAGTTAGCTTTATGCATAATATGTCAGAATAATTTCTTTTGTTATATGTCATACAGTTTCCTTATAATTCTTTCATCAAAAATTCGTGTCTTTTTTTTTATTTATCATTGTTTAAAGAAATCTACCACCATTGTGAGACATTAAGTTGTTTAGTATGTCTTCAAATATTGGCGTGCTTAAGAGTGCAGCTTCTGCCGCATCACGTAACCTAACACTATTGTATTTTAGTGCAACTTGGAGTATTTTTCGTTTTAGTCTGCGGCTTTGCCAAAATATTTGGGTGTTTATGGATTCTGTCTCTGTACGATTTGATATATTTGATTATTTCTTTCCTTACTGTAGGTACTTTTAGGTATTTATGCAGTTGCTCATTGGTCACAAATCATGGGACATCTGCTATGATCCGAAGTATTTTATTTTGGAACCTTTGCATGATTTCTATGTTTGAGTGGGACGCAGTTCCCCACAGCTGAATGCCATAAGTCACACTAGTTTTAGAACAGCCTTGTAGAAGAGAAGTTTGCTTTCTAATGACAATTGGGTCTTACTGCAAGTAAGCCAGCACATTTTCCTTAATTGTAAGCCCAAATGTTTGCACTAAGTGAATATGTGTTTTCGCGAGGTCAGTCCGTTTATCCAGTGTCCGTTTATGTGTGCTCAGATCTCGCACATGATCTGTGGTATTTGCACTTGGTTAAGATAGACCGCGGTACAGCTCCCTCTTCCGACTGTGTTTCATCTGCTTTGATTCTTTATTTCTTTAGCCAGGCAGTCACTTCATCTAGCTTTATTGAATCAGTTTTGAAGCCGCTTCTTCGCTTTGGCTGGTAAGGATAGTAGTGTCTTCGGTGAATATTCAATTGATGTGTTCACGGGTAAGTCCGAAGTATAAAGAAGATAGAGTATCGGACCAGTCAGGCTTCTCTATGGGACCTCAGCTGCTATTGGGTAAAGTTTAGTTATGACGTTACCGCTACGGACCATGAAATGGAAATTTATCGAAAAATGCCTTGATCATAGCCTACGATTACTAGATACTAGTGATTAGGAATGATTTTACAGAAATCCCTCATGCAATACCTTATCAAACGCTTGCGATATGTCGAGGAACATGGCCGCACAGGACGTCATTTCTCGAATGAGTGCACTATTTCATTAAAAAGTCTGTGAAATTATTCTATAGTAGCGCATTTATGGCGAAACCCAAACTGGTGGTCTGGTAACAGACGCTTTTTATTAATTACTGGTAGTATGCGTGTCCCTAGTAGTGACTCGTATACCTTGGAAGGAGTTGGCAGTAGGGTAATTGGCCTATAAGACTTTGGGTAATCCAGCACTTTGTCCGGTTTCGTAATCATAATTATCTGAGCCACCTTTCAATATTTTTTAAGATCTGTTCGGGCCATTTTCCATTCTGTATTTGCAAGGGTGGTGAAGTAGTCACAGGTTCTTCAATTATTTTTGTGTTATATATTCGTTATATATTCCTGGGTTTTTAGACATACTGATTGCTTAAATGCTGCATCGATAAAGTATTGGAAACATGTCCAGTTTGTCTTTTTATTAGGAAGGATACATTTTCGTTCTTTTTCCGCAAGTTTAACCGAAAAGTATTGGGAGAGTGGTCAGGGGAAAGATACTTTTGCAACATACATAGTTTTGTTGACTCATTTAATTATGCTGAAGTCAATGATCTCCGGTATCTTGATTGGATCTGTGGGCCAGTGTATGGGTTAACCGGTGAAGAAAACAACCATAATGTTTGCTTGATTGCATTTCAGAAACTCACGTCCTCATGGTAGGATTAATCTAGAGTCCCAAATTATATGCTTCATCTAAATAACATCTTCTATATAACAATATTTTTTCTCCTTTAACCAGTATATTCTTTTAATTTTTTAACTTTTAATGAAGAAAAGGCAAACATACAAATATAAGTGGATAAATTATCTATCTAGTGTGAACTTTGTTTATCAATATGAATAGAAATCAATGAAGACTGGGTAATTATCGGTATATGGAAAATAATTAATTTCTGAAATTAGCTGTGATGGATCTTTAAGTAATTTTAGATCTGTTTATCATATGTATGTATTAAAAATATGGAATATACCTATCTGAATATTGACAATGTTTATTTAGAGAACATACTAGTAACAAAGGATCATGAAAATAATTTTTGATACTCTGTCTTTTTGTATATTTGTGTGTATGGTTTGTGCACCGATAACGTAAATATTAATGATCCAATTTGGATGGAGGTTTTCTCAAAATATAGAGGTTAGCTTGGACTAGTATTTAGTTTTGCAATAAGTTTTGTGAGTAAGAAAGGTAAACAAATGTAATACCTTTAAAAATTCGTTCACAATGTTTTATTTCAAGAAGAAGAAAAAATGCCTAACTACAAATGTGCAGTAATAACACAAGAAAATATTGCACATAGGTACACTATATATCAAATTTTAAATATTGTAATGAAGTTTTCCACCCAAACATACACTGGGAAAACGTGAGAGGCCAAAGATGGAGTGTGGGGTGGTGCGGGACGGATAGGAGTTTGAATAAGTAACCCGATATAATTTTCGATCATCTTTCGGATATAAAATGTTTCGATATTGTATGTATTCGTTATAAACTTACTTTTTTCTCCTAATTTATTTAAATTTTAAATCCGTCATCAATATTCTCAACTTAATTACATTTTTTTGTTTGGAATTAGTGTGTATAAATTTGGTTGTTCTTTACTTTATTGTGTACATATATTTATATATATATATATATATATATATATATATATATATATATATATATATATAACAAAACTATAGAATTTATCTCTATATATACTGAAGATAATTACGATAAAATTGTTTAGTGGAACATAACTAAAGCAATAGAATACAACATTAAGTTCATGCTAATTTTTGTTCGTTTGCTATGAGTCTGTTTATTTGTTCATGCATCATGCAAGAACAAATAAAGGGAGTTCGATGAAGTTTTGAGTGGTAGATTCTGTTGGGTCTGGGGTATGTATATACTTTTAGATCTTTCATCTAAAAAGAATAAACGTGGGAAAATTTTATTTTTCTGTACAAAGTGCATATGTTTAAAAAGTTGATTTTACAATAGACCGAATTACGTGGAATGAACTTACAGTTTCTTTAATAATATTTTCCTGCAAACTGAGCAGTAAATATATTTTCAGCAACATGAGTAACTACGCTAAATAGAAAAAAAAATTAATTTTAGAAATTCATTTTCTTATTTAAACTAATAAAAAAATGTGATCACTTATTAGAAAATGAGAACAAAGTTACAATGAATCCATCTAGTTTTTCAAGAAATACAAATGCTTGCAGGACTTTTTGATTTCCTGTATACTTTTCTAAGTTCCTTATGTCAATACTTAAGATTTTAACGTTTAAATAAATTTTCCACCCTTAACTATTCCTCTGATGACCAGTATGAAAGAAATGACAGTAGTTATTTTCGTAAGAACGTAACCTGTAACTATTATTTCACTCAGTATTAGTTTGTTTTTTTGAGTATTTTCTTCTTTAAGTTGAATTTAGAACAATGATAATAATAATAATTAATAGCAGGATAAACAAGTTATCATAATTATTGCAATTATTTCACAGTTTAATTTTTTTCCAATATCAACTAATGAGACTGGTACAATGTGTAGAATATTATATTAACGTACGGATACACTGACACATAATAATGTGTGTGACATTTTTTTGTGCAATTTTGGTAAAGATAGTACTAAAACTGTAAACTAAAACAGCGAATTGTATAAATAAAATTAAACATAATATTTTAGCAATTTAAGTTTGTCAACTTACTATAAGCCCACAATTCACTTTAATAAAATATTCCTACGTATCTAACAAACTATATATTTCCCTATCATTAAAATAAAATTATGCAGCTCAAAATATCTAGACTGACTTATTTATTGATGTGCTTAAACTGGAATTACATAATTGCTGCAGCTTTTTATATAAATATTTTGCGAAATAATCTTACTCTCTCACTGCTTTTACATATTCCTGATTTTCGCCTAATTGGACATTTAACTGGACACCCATTGCCGATTCTGTGAAAAAAATTCGTTTGCTTTTACTTTATGTGAGTACATTAACACTAGTGTGTGCATTTACGCTAATTTGGTAAACGAGAGAATTTATTTGGGAGGTGTACCATAAAAATTTAGTTTTATTTATTGAATAATGAGATGAATAAAATGATGTCAGTAATTATGAAAAATGAATTTTATTTTTGTCACATGAAACAAAAAAAATTCATAAAGATTTTTTTTATAATTCTTAAAACACAAGAAAATTTAAAATAACAAATTTGTATAATTTTTCACTGCGTGTGATCAAATCTGCCTTATGTCTATAAAGAAAGTAATAAAAACCTCTGGGCAATATCTTCTTGGGTAGACCTAAAAGCAGTTCGGCTTTCATTTATATTTACATTGGCATATTGTTCTCACTAGTCCTCAACTATATAAATAATTTTTTTAAAGCAAACCCAATGCTGCCCAAAACAATGTGGTGATCCTACATATTAAAGGTGGTAATCCTACATAACATACAATAATGACATTGGCTGGCGTCTCAGGAATTTCTTCACCGTCTTCAAAAAAATAATTTCATTCTGTCATTAAAAATAATAAAATCACAATAGGAGTTCCAACTCATTCTGGCCGTATAAAATATTCAGTTGGAGCTATGTCTGTCTTAGAAACCACTTCGGATTGCAAAAAACACTTTCCTTCTATTTAGAAACGGCCCTACAAAGTTACCAAATATAATTCGACGATATGCTCCCACCATTCTAAAATCATTCATCGCTATGACGAAGTAAAAGTAAAAAATTAACGACACTACACTCTAGATTAAGCACTTCAATTTCTGTTTCCATTTACTTATATTTAATATTATTTTCACATTCTACCAACGTTACTATTTATATTCGATACTTGATATATATTTTACTTTATTTTTACTATAAATAAATTTTATATTTACTCTAAATAAATTTTAGATAAAAGGTTCCATGCATTGCCATTTAAAACGGAGGATATAGCAAATGTTTAGCAAACGTAATATCTTATATCTATCCATTATCTCACAAAGTAACACTATCAAGATTTGGTTAAAAAATAGATATTAATACTATTTTTAATTTATAATGACACTTTTATAATGACAGGCTACTATTCCAATAATGAAACTACTTTTACGTCAACACACTATCGGCCAACATTTAATTTAAATGTTGTATATAACCTATAAATAACATACCGTTGTATGTAGCTAATAATATAACAAATCCCAAATATAGTATAGAATAATGTAACCTATACATAATGTACCATTACCCATAGCATATGACGTAACATATTCCAAACATAACGTACAAGAATGTACATAAAGTATATATAATGCCCCGTTGCCTGTAGCATACGATGTAAAAAATACTGAACACAACGTTCAATAATGTAACATATTTATGCGTACCGTTGCTTGTAGCATATAATGTAACAAATCCCAAACACAACGTACAAGAATGTAACTTATAACATAATCTATATATAAAACATAACGTTTCCCATAGGAAGTAATATAACAAATCCCAAATATAATGTACAAACATGTAGCTTATACATAACCTACCCTTGTCCGTAGAATAAAATATAACATACCCCAAATACAATATACAAGAATGTGATATATACCTAACGCATCATTGCCTGTGTTATATAATGTAACAAATCCTATAATTTCATGGTACTAAAATCCTTTGAAATAATTATATGGACATAAATAGAGATATGAGATATTATAAATATATCTTACTTAGCTGATTTAAGAAATTGTGAAATTGTTGACTTTTGTTGATTTGTTTGTTCTACTTATGGGATATCAATAATATTAATTCTACTTCTACTAACACATCTTATGAAAGCAAAATTATTTCCAACATTGTTACTTCTATTCTAATGCAGTGTAATATTTAATAAATCCTTAACGAAAATTGGAAATTTGGCAACAATTAAAGAATAGAAAACAAATTTCCCATGCTAGCAAACAAGTTCTGCAAGCAAAAATTTCGATTGATTTCGTTTCCATAAACATTATTTTCAAAACTATGAAGACGATGTAATGAAGACGAGTATAATCGATACAGCACTTGAATGTATTGAGTAAAAAAAAGGCAACCATTTTCCAAATACGAGCCTCATTCTCCAAATCTTAGGACTATAGGTTTAACCAGCCCCAAATAAGAGCATTTTTCCAAATTCGAGCTTCTTTCTCCAAATCTTAGGACTATACTTATAAGAGCCTTTTTTTGCAAATTCGAGAACAACATGAGCAACCATCCAAGAATATTAATTTGATACATTTACTCTAATAATAAAGGATATTCTTTAAAAAATGACAAACTCTTTAAAGAAATACAAAAAAATCTAAACTCTGTATACCGCTTTTTATATGGTCCCAGATGCATCAGCACTTATGATCTTTGTATCTAACATAGGCCTTGCTCAGACCAGTACACAGCAAGGCGGACCAATAGTACAGAGTCTCATTTCATGTCAGTCGTCGTCCAGTTAAACATTCTGTGTCGATCCAGTAAGTTGTTTTTTATGTGAAAATGGTAAATTATGTTCAAAATCCATCTTACAATAAACAAGTTCTAACTCTGGTTTATAATAAATAAGTTAACCGAAATTAAAATTATTTTTTTCAGCACGCACGCAGGTACACATCCACGCATGCACATAAGCACCCACGGTCTTATTATTTATATTCCCCTCTTTTTACTTATCTTTTTATGCACAAGCTGAACTCCACAGTTTCACTCGCATGAAACTTTGAATAAGAATTTTTTTTCTCTCGTGCACTTTCTTGGTTACAATCTATTATCAAACCAACTTTTATCAAAATACGTCCAGTAGATTTTGCTTGATTGACGCGCAAAATAACATAGACAAACAAAATTTACCCTGTCACAATTTTATTGTACGTATGGATGGAAACGTAAAGAAAAGGAATCACATTAAATTTATATAAAAGGTACTTTTGTTAATAAGTTTTTAGGTTTAGCATGAAAATGACTTATCTTACTGACATAAAACTTCATCATCAAATAATATATAAGAATATAAAATGAACATAGAGTGTAAACTAAATTAACAAATTTAAATATTCATTTCACCAAATGTAATGGATTCTCTGTAATGAGTTTTTTTTGTTATAAAATTAGACAATATAAATTTTTCAGTTCCACAAATTAAACCGCAAGAGTTGGACAAAAAACTACAATTCAAGAAATTACGGAAGACCACGAAATCTGTAAAACATGCATAGATAGTCGTTTTTAATAATTGGGTAATGTAATTTATTAATTGATTAAAATACAAAATAAATAATTAAACCATTGCAAATATATTAATTTTTAATTGCGTAATAAATTAAACGTTAATAAATTAATCACCACTAAATAATACATGAAAAAAGAACAAAACAAAAGGTAATCACGGTCTTCTCTTGCCCATGTAAAAGAGGACCGTGAAAAAATCTGAACAGGCAACTAATTAGTAATTTAAGAAATCGTCATGTTCTGATATGAAGAAAATACCAATATATATACAGATATAAATTTAGTTCAAACAAAGCAAATTACTCATAAAACCCCAATATGTTAAACATGGAATAAGTATGTATTATTAACTTAAAATTATGAAAACTTCAACCTGTTAAAATATCGAGAGCACACAGCGTCACCATCGGGAAAACGTCAAATTCCTCATCTGGATTTGATTTCTCCAATGACGACACCAAAATACTAGAATTTCTATTGAAAATAGGCAAGAAATCCTTTAAGATATTAAAATGGAACGATGGTGTTAGTAGTCTTCGTCTTTTCTTCCATTTTTCACCTGCGTAAAAAAAGTCTTGGAAAATATGCACATATGGTGAGAAATATACTCTTATTTATAACATTATGTCTTTTGTTTATATACTTTATAGTTTCAAAAAGTTATGTTAAAATGTACTGAAAGCTCTCCTTCTCTTTATTACATTCAATAAAACTGCACATCAACACAGATGATGAAACTATAAAAGGTAAAGTATTAGGCTCTGCTATATGAGATAGGAAATATTAAACAAAATATTTTTAAGCATACTTGAACGAGGAAAATGTCTTCTAATCAAAATCAAGCTTTCTAAATTATAAGGACTAGTCCTCTCTAAATATGTATTGTAAATATTCCTTTCATTCCATAAACAAAAACACGACGTACTACAAAATCATATGAAGGGGTTATGTAAAAACGTTTGATTAGCTATGTACATAGCTCTTAAACTGTTATGCAAAATAATAGAGTTTGCAAGGGCAGAAAATGTACGTTTAAAACAAACTTTTTTCGGGATATGTTAATAATCCTTTAAATATTTCTTAAATTTTACAGTCTAAAATCACACATAATTCATTTGTGTGTGGATGATTAGCTAGTGTTGAAAATTTTATATTTATTTTGTTTCTATTTAGCACGAATTTCTTGAAAAGACGTTCGGGTTTTTTAGTCTCTTATTAAAAACGGGGCCCCAAATTTCTTCTTTTTGTTTATCCTTAATTCATTCTTGATAATATTTGTATTGAACACGAATGCACAGCACATAAATATTTTTATTTACTGTATATTTACCTGAACTTACGAGCAAACCTTCTCCCAACCAGAGATTCCCTTGTTTATAGTCCGAACCTTTATTCTGTAATTTTGGATGCGTTGCTACGACCTATGAGATAAAGAATAATATTTTAATAGTCAAAATTGTCCAATAAATAATGTTATCGTTTGTGTAATATTGTAAAAATTTACTCTCTGTCCCTATTTTCAAACAATTTCTTTGAAATATCATTTATACTAAGCATTGAAATTAATTGGTACTCGGATAACGAACACATATTTAAGAGGGTTGTCGACAATAGCTGGAAAAATATTACTTTGTAATTATTTTACTAATTTTTCTTGACATTCCAATATTTTTTAATTACGCTAATTTTTAAATTTAAATGCGCGAACACAAATTTTGAATGAAAATAAAATAATCTATACTCTACCTCAATATCTAGCGGATCTGTCAAAATAATATACACGAACGGACCAATCTGCATTCGTGCTCTCTTACCAAATGTTGATGTTGTCATCCCTATATCCAGAAATCCTGTAAATGAGATGAATAACATTATCACACGACACCTGATTATGGGTATCGAGCTACTATGGGTTCCTGAGTACAGAATAAGACGATAATTATAAATTAATGTTCCTCGTATCTCGTCCCTTTCACGTGATACGATATTTTATCATTAATGCAAAGATTAGGCATTACTCAATGCAATACGATGCGATATGGTGGACCCCTATATGGAATTTTTATATGGAACGTTACAAGTTTTGTTCCATAAAAACCAAAACCGATTGTTTCCATAATTCAACGTTTTTTTTTTGTATAAATTAACAGAATTGCGAAATAACAGGATTGTGCCTGTATATCAAATTCTTGTAAATTGATGATATCTATTTAAGGACAAAAATATTTCTCATCTAGATCAATGAATATAAAACTTTGACAACTAATTAGAAATAGAAAATAACTTTAAATAAACTAATAAAATTTGGCCGCATTTTTGCATGAGAATTAAACTGAAGTATTATAGTTATCAGTGTACATCATCTCGACATTACGTAAATACCTTTCCTCGTTATCGTTCTTCAAAAACTACTTAAAATAAATTAAGGGCCTTTACCTTTAAAATGATTCCTCTAACATTACTACGTACTACATTTGTTTTCAATAGGTGTGAAAAAAATTAGGTCAGGACAAAAGATTATTGTCTAGAAATATATACTGGAAATACCTTGACGGAAGATGACTCGAAGGTGTAGTTATATGGATAGATTTAGTTTATTTTCATCCCAGCTAGGTTATCAGTGAGATTACTATAAATATTAAGCAACATAAAAAAGGAATTCCTGAATTTGAACATATGATAACTTTTAATCAACAAAGGAAATTGAATTTTACGACATAACAAAATAATCTAGGTTATGTTTTTGTTTCATTTGGGATTTCTTCGACCCGTAAAATTGCATTTATGCAATTCTATATATAAATAAGGTTTACGTCACTCTTATGATTAATTTCGAAGTAAATTGTAATCATGGCTCAATACAGAATTATGGTTAAAGGATATATTTTAATCACTTATTCATAGAGTCTAGATCCACAAAACGTTGTGAATTTGTATAATACGATTATCATAATATATTGTTTTAAACCATCGCCAAAAACAAGACAATTTTCTTATTCTGTTCTTAGCAATGAGATTTTTTTAATTCTATAAACATAATTATTATTTTAAAACAGTTCATTTTTATTACAGGATTGATATTTGTGATTAATTATGGCTATTATATTACGTTATTTGTTTTATTAGAGTAAAAGAGTTAGATATTGCTAATAAAATAATCTTGCAACAGAATGGGATTTTACTAAAACACACTTTATAATTAATCTAGGTTTACGTTTCTTTATACCATTACCATTTAAATCAAGTGTACATCAGTTGCCTTTTTCACCAATTCTGACACCCCAAACTTCCTTTATTTTCTGGCATATAATTTTATACATATGTACACTTTATAAGGGCTATTAAACAAACAAATATTTTTACAACTATTTTGTATTATTTTATTTTGTTTAAACCCACATTGTTTTCTAAAAACCTTATTTCTTCTACTGTCTGTCAAAATTTATCCAACTATAACTCATTGCCATCACGTCTATTTTATTTTCATCTTTACTGTAAACCTTGGTTTTATCGTCGTTGCTATCAACATCGTATTGTGAATGTTTATTGTTTTTATAAGAATAGAAAAATTAAGAAGAGAAAAATTAATTTCAAACTTTTCTAATTTTTTTAATAAATAAAAAAATTATATTTAACGAGCAAATACAATATTGATAGAATTGTATTATATAATAGTCCAAAATGAATCATAAAAATTATTTTACCTAAAGACATTCCTTAATATTAATATAAATCAATAGCATTGATATTCATTATGTATCATTTCACACTATGAATTTTTTGACAAATTATCACATATTATTTTGAAATCATCATATATTATCATAATTTTGTTACAGAGAACGAACGTTTTGTTTAGAAATTATACATAATGTATAAGTTATATTGGATATTTGGTCAACATATGTGAACTGAATCCTGCAAAGCGTAATTAACTCACGGTAAGGCCACTCGTAGCGATCCTTAACGAGTTTATCTTTATTTATGGACTTTGTTAAATATAAATCGCAAAATATTTTTAACATGTTTTTTAAGATAATATCATCTAGTATAGTACAACGATATGAGTATGTATAATATAAAAATATTTAAAGCATTGAACATTACTAATATAAATCAGGGTTAACGTCTGATAATATATATATATATATATATATATATATATACACACACATACATGTATATATATGTATATACATATAACCAGCAGAAATTTTTTCTTGACATGAAGGCTTCAATATGCAGTTTGTGAGGAATTGTCAATAAATTCTAATGCAATAATTATTCAATAAAACTAATAAATATATTTAGCCGAATGATATTAATAGAGGCCTTGAAAAGAAAAATATTGGTTTATTATTATTTTAAAACAAAAACTTTTCGTACTATTCTAGAACAATTTCATTTAAGATATTAATATTGCAAGAGAAATAAGAAGGCCACTTTGCCTCGGAGCCCATCATTATCCTACTATACTTTAAAAAAGTCACTTTTAGTCACTTTTTTGAGATTGACATTTCACCTTCAAGATAGTATTTACGTGCCCGAGTGAAATATTGATGAATTAAAATTTTAACGTCTTAAAAACATTAATTTTCATGCTAAAGTTCAACGGCGATAGAAACTTAAATAAAGTGGTGAATAGAAATAAATTATTACATAATTATTACGTTTTAATTAAGAATTACAGCAACCCGAGAAAAAATTCCTTGTCGCTATTTAAACCCATGCCCTTTTAGTTGAACAAAATATTCAGTTAACCACTTTATTCGTAACGACTAAGACTCATAGCTGTTTTTTATCCGTTCATCACTTTTAAAAATGCGATCATAGTTTAGAAATAACCTGGACCAATTTAACCACTATATATTTTCACTATATTTCGATTATTTTATGTTTTTAGATTATAATTTTATTTTTTTTCAATTTTGCAACTAAATTACGCACACCACATTTAAACTTTTAAACCATTGTTTCCTTGCTTACCGGGAGAATAAGAAAGTGCACGCGGAGAGGTATAACGCGGTACAAAATTCAACTTTACCTTACTTTATCGTGGTGTCAAAATTATAAAATAAAAAACATTAAATTGTTGCCAGGCAACCCAAATTTTGAGTCACAAATTTCAAATCTAAAACCAAAATAGAAAAGAAAATGGTGAAGTATCTCTTTACGTACAGTCACTATAATCACCTTTACCAGTAAACAAGAACTGCACAAAAAACAGTTTAATAAAAAATCCAAAAATTCACTTATTTTATGGTTTATCCCATGATATTAAAATTATCTAACGAAATTTCACCCGAAATAAAATGACTTGAAGATGTATATATGATGAAATGTTGCAATCTGACGGGTGTTGAGATAGTACTCGTTTGATATTCTATAGTTGCCATCTCTTCTATTGACAAATTGTTTATTGTTAACATAAATACCGAAAAAACAAAGGAATGAAATAGCTTCCGGTTCCAATAAGAATTTCGATAATTTGCTCATCGTATTTTTCACTGCAGTACTCATTACTAAAAATAATATTTGTTTAAACATTAATGCAAAAATTACTCTAAAATAAAAATGTAAATCAAAAAGTTCAGTTAAGAATGCCAAATAAAAAAAAAACAAAATGTGAGGAAATCAGAATAAAAACCAATCCAAGATCAAAAAGCACGTAAAAGAGAACAATATTGTAAGCCAAATAAAAGTAAATTAACATTAAAATAGATCCAATCGAACTTCAGAATAGAAATGCAAATAAAAAAATCCAATGTTTTAACGTGAATGAATATTAGTAAACAGTTAAGTCAATATAAACAACAAAACCAATAAGAAAAAGTATTCGCGAGATAAGGGTATGCAGGTAAATTTTTCAGTAGATCTCGATTACGTAAAATCGCAACGCAATTTAAAACCTACATTGTGAATATCGTCAAATTACTCTAGTACTGTTACATGGTGCAGTTTTTTTATTATCGCTTTGTTTTAGATTTGAGCATTTGTTTCTTGGAGTGCTTTTATGAAGTTTCGAGTTAATAGGATCATGCAATATTTTTTTTCCATTATAACTTTTGACCTCTGTTCCAACTATATTTTTTTCGCTCCCTAGTTACATACATAATATAACCACAATTTTTCTAAGATCATTGATTTAGTCTGTTTGCTGATATGTCCTTTAGTCAGTTTCTATATATATATACACACACACACGTATATGTTTATATATATATATATATATATATATATAATGAAACAAAATAATTTTTTTTATATACATATATATATATATATATATATATATATATATATATATATATATATATATATATATATATATATATATATAATACTCTATGTCTATTGTTTTCCTAAATCATAAAACACGAGATACATTAAAGATTACATGATAGGACATATTTTAAAAAGTAATAATAATATAGAAATATTATTAAACATTATTTGCAATATAGTTTTTAGGTGCACTCTGTGCGATGGGAAAATTATTGCTTCTGAACGTTTTATTCCCGCATGCTTAATATGCCATCTTACTTTTAAATAGTTTCCGTATTCTTGTTAATACCGCCTAGGGGATTTTTTTAGACATTTTCCAAAATGTAATTACGTAAAGTAAATACTTGCCTTATTAAAAAATATATGTAAAGTAAATACTTGCCTTAATTAGTCATTTAAGTAATTATTTTTGTGATGTAATTTGTGCAAATTATCGTTAATCGAAAATATGTGGACACACCTATCAGTGAAGATGATTTGTTGCAGATATACGATTTGTTGTCCATAAAAGCTATCTTTGGGTAGAATCTACGGAGCACAGAACTGAAAGCGATAACCGACCTTATGAGAGAGATTATATATTTAAATTAGTCTGAAGAACGTAAAACATGTTCGTTGTTCTTGTATGTGACTCGTATGTGTATGTGACTCGATTTCATGGAAATTACAAAGTCTAAGTTGAGACTAGAAACTGAACAATCATGATAACTGATTTGTTACCACTAATTCCTAATTTGGGTAGAGGGTAAAAGTTAAGAAGCAAAACAACCCAGTCACGCTGGGCGAGACGATTTCTACTTGAAAAGTAATACGCGACTATTCCGGTGCACCTGCTGTTCGAAGGAGTCTGTTATCTCAATTTGCTACTGGTGTACTCGATCTATAATGATCCACTACACTCAGTGATAAACTATTGATAATCTATAATCCTCAATGATATAATTTAGATGTAAAATATATTACTCAGATATGGCTATCAAATTTACCTATTAATGTAATATACCTACCAGTCAATGTTTATTTTTAATTCCAAAAAGCAGCGCAATATATATATATATATATATATATATATATATATATATATATATCTATATATCTATATATATATATATATATATATATATATATATATATATATATATATATATATATATATATATTTATATATCCAAAAAAAATACTAAGTTGGCCGTGCTTCGCCTCGTGCTTAATTTTCAAACTGATGAGTTACATTTATGCTCTTGAAGATAATGAAACAAAATAAAATTTTAAAAAATCTAAAAATACTTTTAATATTAATTATGTGTATATAAAATAATACAACATACTAATAGCATACCTTGAGGAGTCAAAGAAAATTGAAAAGCGTTTCCTACGAAAGGCCACAGTGGTAAACCAGGCATTTTCTTTGAAAATTGTTTCTGTTTTCTGTTATAAAATAACTCGAAACACACCAGAATTATTACCAACGAAACTATAACCGTTAAAAACATATTGATATTATGACATGCGTGAATCAAATGTGATATCGGAACCAAGTACCGAAGCGACCATCCATTTTAAGGACTGTACGTGCGTGTTGTTTTAGCTGTTGTTTGAATGTGTATGTAATAGTGGTCACTCTTGAGTGCTATAGTAGTAGTCAAATAGTTTAATAACCGGTTGGTACATTAAGAAATCGCCCTTGAAATCTGCGTCACAAATGACATTTTAATTACCTTACTTATTTAATTTTGTAAACGTTTGGCTTAGTAACACTAGTCGAAACTTCACATATCACGAAGAGTTTCGATTTTTTTAAATATTTTTGTCATGCTCGACTACTTTATGGAACTAAGTTGAATCATCTTTGATTCAACTACAGTTGATTCATATGTCTACTGGTTCGCATTTGGTTCAAATTGTAATTAAAATCGATTTTTTTCTTCAGGACCGATATAGAGTGGCTTTCGATTTAAACAAATTTTGTTTATGATTAAGTGAAATTTTATTAAATGGAGTTGAATTTACTTTAAATTTAGTAAGACCGAATTCTAAAATGCTCAAAATGAAATACAAAATTATTACTTACAATTCATGTCTACATGTCTCTCAGATCATTTCTCTCAGGAACCATTCGGCGTAGAGATTTGAAAATTGACAGTCGTAAAGTTAATTAAACTGCATCTATCATAATGAAGTTTAAAACCCTCTTAAAATCGCGTAAGAATATTTTTTAACAAAATTTTAAATGAAGCAAATTATATATTCACATTTTTTAAATTTCGTCTGTCATTTGAAAAAAACTAGTTATAAGAATCTCAAAATTATTATATAATACCTCTACGCAATGTACCATGCCTTCAACAACGAGTATGAAACTAGAATACCTAAATGTTTTTTTTTTAAATACGAGATTTTTGGAAACTTGTACAAAGTTTGCAGGAAAACTATAATTTTACGACTTTGGAAAATCAATCAAACACAGTATTTACAGGTGAAATATAATATTTATATTCTTAAGTGGTTTAAAGGAATAAATATTATTTATCTTTAAATTTTTATTTGTACGTACATGTGTCACCTTGTACGTGGGTAACCTTGTACCTTGTAACCTTGTACTTACAAGGTTACATACATGTACATGTACATACATGTATTACATGTACGTACGTGGGAACCTTCATAGTGTGAGTTTTATTCGTATATAAAAGGTCATTTATTTGGGGGTTTGTGAAGTTGCGTTCTATATGGATTAGTCCGACTGTTTTATATTGAAATTGACTTTAATTTGCATTAATTTTCAGTTTAATTTCTTTGTACTTCGATTTAAGTCATATTTTATTGGAATTGAATTCGATTTTAGATCAAGTAAGCCTGTAATCGAGCAGGGTTTAAAGGAATTTTAATCGATATTTACTACATTCAATGGACCTTTCTGGATTGAATTGGTTTTCTTCTAACAAATGTCATTAATTTTATATAACATTTTATTTATTCACTGAATTTACTTTATCATTAACTCTTATGCACTTTTTCAAATATTACAACTGTTATTAAATCCGTGTCGTTTATTTTCACCCAAAAATAAAACCTAAATAAAAATATATGTATAAATGTACTCTTTCAAATATAACAGTCGAAAAAATATTTATATATTACCTTGAAGGAACGACGTTGACGGTAAATTAAAAAAATTTAACATATCATATTTATTTTTCGCAGTCTTCAAAAGCATTACACACTCCATCATTAAATTTCACTTTTTATTGTTAAATTTCTAACAAGAAAGTTAATGCTATACTAATATTGTTTCTGCAGATGACTACCACAGTAATGCCATTGTTATGGTTATGTTTAACTGCTCAGATTATAGAAATCGTTCTTTTCAGTAATCTCTTAGATAAGTTCACTAGTCTTGATGCGAAATCATCCACCCATGTTTGTGATATGACACTAGGTTGGTTGATTTAGCGGTAAATTGCCACGTTAGTGTCATTCACATCATGATCATCATCAACAGCCTGTCTTCGACCACTATTGAATATGGGCCTCTATGGGCGTATATATCTAATGCGGGTATATTATTTTAAAATTTTACATTCTTATTACGAAAAAACAACAATGACAGATAGCTATGGTGGTTCCAAGATAGTGGCTGATACCATTGAAAGTCTAAAAAACAATTGAAATGTTTAACAAAACTAAAATTTATTTATACTGTTAATAATAACCTAATAAATTCTAATTCTATATTTAGAACCCTAGAAATTTTCTGCGGTTTTAACATCCTGGCAGACAACGGAACGTTACATCTGGGGAATAATACTACCGCACTCACTGTAACATCAATTCAATCTGCATGAATTCAATCTCAATAAACATCAATGAACGCTTTATCATTTCCTCATCCCATGAGCAACCAGATATGAGAGGAAGTATTTTTCCATTGTTACATACAACCAAGCATCATTATCAATATATCCACGCAAGAGACTCTGATGACAATATTTGGTTGATCGATGATACTACATGCACCATCAATAATGTTGCTGTCTGCTTTTTCGTGCACCTTGTAACATAAATGTCCAATAATTAAACAGTAGATACTGTTTCATTATTTTTAATATGTAATTAAACATTTTGAAACCTGAAACGAATTAATTTATTGCCAACAAAACCAATGAGAGCTTCGGTAAATTTTGTATTCTTCATTTCTTTTACAAAATGTGATGGTCTTATTTGATCAGGTCCTGAGATAATATATTCAATTTGTGGTGCTTCATGTTGTACAATCTGTTCGTTATTTTTAATTTAAAGTCGATTCTTCGAACTAAATTTTTAACAAGGTTGTGGTAAAACAAATTTTAATCACAATCTTATTTACGGATTACACAGGATAATTGTACCTGCGGCCCTACTCGCGTATTATCCATAAATAATATTCTGATTCGCTGTATAACTGTATTCGCCATTTAATATATACTTTCAACATATATTAATCGAGTATACATTAAAATCTGCTCACAAAAATTATCTGCTGTTATCGAAAACCGCATTAAAATTGAATTGACGGTTCTCGAACTACAAACGGACAGATATATGTTATGTATATAGATAGTGATTGTAATACGCTTGTGCAAAATATGTTATTTTAAAATTATTAAAAATATGTTATTTTCAACTTGTCTGTTATTGTTTAATTGTATTATTCTTTATAACAGGTATGTGTATCTAACGGTTTTTTCCACCTGTAATCAATAGACAGACCGTTACTACGCTAGATTTTTTATTTTAAAGAGAAATGATATTTAGGAATAAACTCAATCGTTAATTGAAGAGAGAAAAAACCTATCGGGCACGAATTGAACTCGCAATACTACGGTTCCTTATATACTTAGGCATTTATAAACATTTAATGGTACATAATATTCCTATTAAACTATTTACAAAATTTTAATTTTTCAGAACGAAAATTTATTATTGCCTCCTATATCTTTCACAGACGCATATTTAAAAAAAATTATATGATGTAACTAGTGCTGTGAAGCCTTGTTTCTTAACAAATTTCATGATTCTAGGTCAAGGGTACCTGTAAATTTTCATTTATTTGCGAATGTGAAAAAATGGTGTATTTCTTGTATTATTTTTTATTGCATCGACTTAGAAGCTTCTTTTTTACAGCTCGAAGGGACCGTAGACTTGAGTGTATAATATTAATTTCAATTTGATACCTCCACACGTGCCTGAGAAAGTGTCTTGATAGACAGACAGATAGACGGACAACGACGTATGAGAGTATCTTTTTCCTTTAAAATACGCAATCCTAAGAAAGGGCTTGAATTAGAGTGAGTGCAATAGTATTATAGATAAGTATAGGTGCACAAGAGGTAACGTTCTGTTATCTGTCGGTACGTTAGAACAGCGGGAAATATCTGCCGTTCTAAATATAGACTTGGAATATTTTTATTAACAATATATATCAATTTCAGCGTTTTTGAAATACCTTAAATTATTTTTTTTGGGGCTTTTAATAGAGTCTTCCATGACTTGGAAACCACCATAACTGTCTGCCATTGTTATTTTTCAATAGAGATAATGGAAAATTTTAAAATATCCAAGTGGCAACCTTGTCATTATAACTTGAAATCGGTAAAATGTTTACATATTTTACACTCGAGTGACTCTATAGACATCAATAAAGAAAATATAGGTTTGTTCAAACACTTTAAGTCTGCCTACCGCTGGCTCTTATAAGTCTACAGCACTTAAATTATTTGCACACATTAATATTTTTCTTCCCTATATTGAAATATTGCCTGAAGTAACATCACCCTGGTGAATTTACAGAAACCATGGTGAATTTCTTAAAAGCCATGAAATCTATAATTATTTCTATAGTTTTTATATAAATTTTAAGTAAGGCTAAGTTAGGTAAAGCACCTATAAAGTTAAAGTTTCCGAAATTGGGAGGGAAAAGAATATTCTTTTTTGCAACTTTTTCGGTCTATGTTTGGAGAGATACTACTAAAATTGGAATTTTTTTATGTTTTTATAACAGGTAATCTCAAATGATATCTCACACGATACACGAAATTAAAAATGATTCCAGTGCTTAAATTATTCTCTCTTAAATTTCGACGTAAATATTTCCGATTATATAGATAATAATCCAAATATTTATTTAGAGTTGTATGCGTCTTCATATGTGAACTGGTGAGAATAATTACTTACACAAGCAAACAAATTTACAGGTTCACGGGTATTTGCATAAAAGTTTTATTTTTCATTTTAAGTACAGAAATTTTAAAAGACAGAGAATAGAAATTGCACCGAAAACATTAAACCTCTTTTGATAAGAAACCATTTTAAAGTTAACACTTCAACCACTAATATTTTATTCCTGATCTTGTCCATTTTTTGTCCATTAAAAACTTGAAAATGACATTTTGCTCAGACATTTGTTCATCACACTCAAAAGTAGATAAAAAATCGACAGATATTTTCATGTCAACAAGATAAATACCGTAAACAGAACAATGTATATAAGTTTATCGAGGTAACAGAAAAACCTCTTTAGAATTAGTACAGCTTGCTTTACGAAGGTATCCATCTAGATTAATATAAAATTCCAGACACTTAAGAAGACAGATTATTTTTATTGAACTTTTTGTAGAATATTAATTATAACTTTTCATCATATAATATACGTTTATTTTCAATGTATAGATAGTATATATTTCACAAGTGTAAGAAGCAAAAAATAAAAAGATAATTTCTCGTATTATAACATATCAAAATAAAACTTATTTTTCTTTGGTACTAGTGAGCCTAAAACGACCTAATTAAATCTTTTTCCTAATTTCCAATACACATTCTTTAGAAAATATAGGGAAGGGGCACTCATTTTCGCACAAATTCGGATGTCATGAGTTCTAATTACGATTTAAACATCTGATAGAAATAATTTTAATTTTAAAATACCCTTTCCGAAGACGTACGATTGTGTGCACTTGTATTTTCTAAAAACACTTTTGTAACTATTTTTACAAGTGCAAAATTCCGTATCATGTCCAGAAATTGTTTTTCGCCAAATTTCAGTTGGCTTTGGGTTATAAATTAACACGTTATGTGGAAATGTTTCACGTAGACATTAGAAGCTGGAGAAAGATTACTGATGGACAGAAAATCGAGTTGGAGCAATAGGATTTCATTAGAAGCCTTTAGGCTACTCTGAAAGTGAATTAAAAATTCAAAACAATTTATATTGGACTTTTTTTATTTACGCGGTCAAAAAAAATTTTATCCATAATAAAAAAATACAATTCTATAAATATTATTACAAACAATATTAAAAGCAAGCGAACAAAGGTATTTTATTAATATTTTGCCGTATAACTAATTTTTGTAAAATTAATTTGCGACATTAAACTATATTGAATACCACTACCGTATTAACGATTATGACAGTATAATAAGTTTGTAGCTTTTCAAATCAAGTACCAAATATAACTTTTGGTAAACTTTCAGAGGTTGCAGTACCCTTCAAATATATTGTTCACAACTTAATGAAACTTCTGCAAATTACAGCAAAATTTAACAAAGATGAAAATTGTTAGAAAATAAATAATATTGCTATTCTATTGCAATTTAATCGTAATGTAAATATGAAACTCCGCTATATAAAAATTTGCTTAAAACAAATACCTTTTCTTCGATATATTGACTTCAGTACGAATGTCCACAACGAATTAAATCAATGGAGTCGATTCACCGTTATTGTTTACCAATCTTCTTCCTTGCGGTTTTCTTGTATTGAAAGCTTGGTCTATACATGTATAAAGACAGTAAAATCATATAGTTTCCGATCCGTTAATGTAATTAAATTGGATTCGTTTACTGAGATTTACCTCTTTACTAAAAATATTAGTATTTAATAAAGTTTATGTAAAAAATATTCGTTTAAATATGAATATAAAACTGATTTAATTTACGTATTTATAGTTACATTTTATTAGTTTATTGTATCTAAACACAGTACTTGTAACGTATGCTCGTGATCAGTAGATTGTGAGCCGTGATCCTTATTTTTATCGCGTAGGTCACTGGACGTTATGTACGATGCAATTTCCTACTTAATTTTAGCGAGTGGTACATATCGAATTAGCTCTTTGCAATTAGTATTTTGTATGCTTATACGTGAATGTGAAAGCATCTTTATTAATCACAATTCTCAACCGTTATCCGTAGAAGTATGTCAATAGACCTAAATTTCGTAAGTTTCTATAAGTTGGTGTGCACTTATTATATAAAATACTACACCATATTTAGACACAGCAAATAATATTGAAAGATTAGTATCTGTGCGCTATGGAAACTTTTTACCAACAGACGACGAAAATGGTATTTATTTTCTACAGCTCTTATATGATGACAAAACAATATGACATTACTTCCAACTGTTTTATATGTAAATGTAAAGAAAACATCACTGATTCCTTTCGTTTTTGCTGTTATTCTCTTATTTTTTAAGTAATATATTATTCACTTAATTTATGCTAAATTAATATTTCTAATTGTTTGCACGTAAAATGTTAATATACTAGCTGTATAAATGTTTACCCCAATAAATATTCAAGATTCATTGACGTATATATACGTAAAAATGTTCAATAAATTATGAATTGAATATTTATTGAAATTGCCAAAAATTTATATTCAAATTAAAAACGCAAGACCGCAAAATTTAAATAGCATTTGCGTTTATATTATTCATGTACTGATGTTGAATATGGTTTTATAGTAATGTGGTGTTATAGTGAATATGGTGTATATATACCTATTTATATTTTTAATAAACAAATTTACTATAAAAAGGGTTTTTAAATTAGTTAGCTTTATGAAGTGTGTCGGTAAACTTAATCAAGTTTTGAAGGGCTTTATTACAGAATTGTAGATGATTGAATTAAAACTTTGCGTCTAGATTTACTGAACATTATATTCATCATAACATTGAACTTGGCCATGATAAATTATTATATTTGTCACTTTTCCATGAGAGTGAATGTAAAATTGTAATATCTTCTCTTTATCTAACTCTGGTTGTCAAAGTGATAAATATGTTTTAACACATATTAAATTTTTGTAGGTTGTATTCATTTTTTTGCTATTTTTTCTTCGTCGTTTTGGAAATTATCGATAATTCGCATTGCTCATTTACGACCTTCAGAAACGACGAACGTCGTCTCAGAAAACTGAAGGTCGTAAATGTAATAAAGTAAATTCTGTATGTAACATTACTTATTGAAGTCGTTAATATTATTATTCGATTTTAAATATTATTGGAATCGAAGTTAATTGGTGGACGCCAACAAATCAACATTACGCCAGACAACGTTATGTATGCTGGCGACACGAGAATACAGTGGTTCTAATGTCAATTAGGAGGCTGAGACTAATTCTCTGATCCTTATTAGAGCCTATGCCACATATAAAGACTTATTTTCAACGAAAGTGTACTTTATTGGTAATCTCGAATTTAGTCTTAGCAGGTTGCAATACAGGCACGAAGCAGTGGCTGAATTTAATAACCATTTTTCTAACTTCTATTTGCCATTAGCATACCATTTAACATTCTCATGTAAGTTGATTTGCACCCAGGATAAAACGATATAATGTATTTTAAGATCATTTCGCGAGAAAGAACCACCAGTACCACTATCGTTTTAATCCAATTTTTATATATTTTAAATTTCTGCTATCTTTTAACATTGTAATTATTAATAAATTTCTGCGCTAAGATAATTGTGAGTCCGGTTGTCACAAATGTAAACACGAAGCTCTCTACAATTACCTACTACATGCTACACAATATATGACTTGACTACAATTGTACTTATTGATCCCGTAGACAAAATTAGAAATATCAAGAAATTAACATGACATGGATTATTATTGTAGCAAAATGAGAAAAAAACTACGACTAAAATCTGGAAGTACTAGAGGTTGTTACTATTAATTTTAACGCATAAGCGTTACTAATCACGACCGTTACCTATAAAGTTAAGCTACATAGAGGCGCTCTCCCTTCCCCTTAATTTCACTGGTCCATCCACATTCGCAACGACTTTAACAGTAACAAAGTATAAAATATATATAATTGCTCCACTGCAATCTTCCGCCTACTTAGTTTTTTCTGTTTTATAATACAATTAAAAAAGTTAAATTTTCACGAAAATGAAACAACAAAAAATTCTGATGTGTGCTTATAACCACTTGAACGAAGTGAAAACTTTTAACTTTAAAATATATTTGTATATAACTTATTAGTTCGGGAAATCAGGAAAAATGCGAGATTATTATTTTAAAATACAGTAACATACAAGTATCATATTAAACTACTCTCAAATAAAATATTAAACACTTACTGCATACATTTTAATTTTTACACTGATTATATACAATTATTTTCATTTATTATATTGATAAATGCCATATCACAAGCACAGGTTTTATCCCATGCAAACAGTATAGCGCTATCTAGCGATAAATATTGCCACAAATATTTTATACTTTATAATACGCTTACCTGTTTGTACCAAAATTTTGGAGAGCCCTATAACCGCTCGTTGGTCTGGGGGTTTGGGAGTGAGAGGTTCCGAATTCAAATCCGGAACGAACCCAACTACATTTATGTAATTTTTAAATTTTAACGTATTAAGACATTTAATGCAATACCCGATTCGACCGAGCTGATTAAATTAAGTTAAAAAGAGCAGATAATACAACGAAGCTGGCCGAATGGGGAATTAGTCGGAAAAATAACATACGCATATAATATTATACTCAAATAAAAAATTATTCAAAAATTAAACGTAATTCTTGACAGGATGCACTGCGTGTTAGAAAGTGAACTCGCCCGGCAGATGCCGAAGGGAGTCGAGTTTAACCGATTTAGCACCATCGACACGAATGTTGCGTTATCAACCCGAACGGGATGGGCTCAGCCTCACCGATAAAGAGCGCAAGCCCACCAAAAGAAGTTTTCACGTCAAAAAGAATGAAAATTTCCTTGTTTCATCCATTTCTTGAAGCTTTTGAACCTAAAAATATCAATATGAAAATTTTATTGTAAATCTCTGTATCGTTTAAAATATTCATCCAAATTATGCAATACACACCGAAAACTTCCTCTAGATCGAAAACTTCCTCTCTTTCCATATTCAAAACTATTGGAAGTAATGTAATTATAAAAATTTAAAGAATTGAACGCAAGGTTCTCGGGAAAACTATTCGCGATAGTTCATGAGAAAGTTATGACAATTTTACGCCTATCAACCAGATAATTATATATATATATATATGTATATATATATATATATATATATATATGTATATATATATATATATATATATATATATATATATATACATATATATATATATATATATATATATATATATATATATATATATATATATATAAATATGCAGGTCTTAGAAATTATTTTTCACTTAATATATAATTATACCACAAGCTATCCTAACTAAGATGTTTTATGTATTTAAAGGTTTCGTGCCTCAAGGAAAAATGGACCCTATTAAGATTGACGTTGAAATTTATCATAATAGTTAAAACTCGAAAAAATTGTCTGAAAATTTTAAAGGAAGCATATTAAGTTCTCAAATGTTTTTCCATAATATTGTGGGATATCATTTGAAAGTGCTATTTATACTGTTCTCAAATATGTTTTTTTCGTAGTTTTTGGTTCTACATCTTCACATATATACTGAAAAATATTTAAAAAATATCCCCCCACTCTTTATTTCCGAAACTAAATTATGAAAAAATGTGGGTTTTTCAAAAGCCTATGCAAGTAGAGGTAAACAATAGTGATGATGCTACATGTCAATATTTAAGTTTTCCTGAATTCGCAACCGGTGTTCTCAAAAACGCTGCAATGTTGAACCTTGAAATTTAGAACGGTATTACTTATTATTAATCCACATTTGCTAACTTTTTACATATACACGTATATGAATAAAAATTAGTAAACAAAATTCACCAGTTTTTTTTAAATTTATATCGCTGCATATTATTTTAAGTGTAATTTCTTTTTAATTGAAAGGAATTATTATTTTTACAACGCTTTAATTAAATCACTTTTTTATGATTGCGACAAATTTCGCAATAAAAAATTCGATTAGTTTTATTTAAGCTAGAGTATTGACGTAGACATAGAGACGTTTCACACAAGATGGCGGACCCTCCAAGATCGCAGGTAATATTTTCCTTCCCAACTCTCGCGAAACCCCAAATGAAGGGGTTTCACGATTCAAGAAGGCTATACGTCCAGCTTATAATATAAATATATAGATATAGCAGATTTATTTGCAGATTTTAGTTATGTATATAAATATTAGCCCGTAGTCGGGTTATAGCTTTTTAAGTTTTTTTTTTTGGGCAATTTTGAAAATGAGTGATAAGGAGACGTAAATTTAGAGATGGGAAAAAATGGCAGCAACTTATAATAAAACATATCAAATATAATGAATTGTATATAGATTAGATATTATGAATTGAGAATATTTTTTTAACATTTCTAAAATTGTTTACTATTACAAGATATTCTATCAGAAATAAAGTTTGAACCCATTGGAGAAACTTTTGTAGGAGAAATTTTTTTTACCAAAAATGGATAATTTTATCTCTGGCTAACTTTACTTCCACTCAAACCTTTGGTTATGCTTAGATTAGACTAAATATTCCATTCACCTCAAGATTCATTCGCTACCTCACGATATTAACGAATGTAAAACGGAACTTAATATATTTAAAAAATAGAATGAAACAACACCTCTATAAGTCAAATGTTTAAGTTCAATGATCGGGACACGTTTCGGTAGACATTTTGATATAAAAGCTAAGTGGAAAGTAAAATTACTGGCAAATAAAACTAAACATTAACATTCATAACGGGGCGAAATAAATTAAAATTCTACTGTAAGAAGTGAAGAGATTATGCAGTTTCGAAATATTTTCTATGATTCATATTTTTGCAAAAAACATGTGAGTGCTCCGTGATATTCGTGCGCATCCTCGGCACACGAGGTGAGCCGTTACTTTGTTCTCCCGTGTACCAGCCACAAGTATAAGGCACTACCAAACCGGGTACCGAGAGGTCCGCCAATACCATCCACCCAATTTTTTTATTACCTTTTTAAATGCATAAAAACATTCCCGACAGAACGAAAAGGAACAATACCCAGCCGCGTCCATTTTTAATGTGAAGGAAACAAAGAAGGGCACGGTACATTTTTTAAATTAAGAATCCTTTAATTTTTGTTGATATAATTTTCAACATGAGTATACAAGTTTCTTCATGGAGACAATATAGTTTCAAGAATACTACAGACCAGAGAGACAAAGAAAATCGCAATAATCTCTAAATTATCGAAATAGTGAAAATGAACTAATTGTTTAATTATAATGTCAAAGAAATTTGAGCGATTTTAATTTACTTAAAGGTTGTCTAAATGTGTCCGCTACGGGCATGATCAATTCGTTCGAATTCTCTCAGAATAATTAAGTAAACCTTACATGGTTTAGTTTGGACTTAAAATCAGTGTTTTACTATAAAAAATATTGAATGATAATGTTGATTAATTTTTTATAAATATGTTAAGAGCTAAAATCTTTTTCTGTATGTAATAAAATTGCTTCAGAATCGGTTTTCATATATAGCGCCTGGTATAAAGTTTTGTGAAGAGTAAAATCAGAAGTTTAGAGTTCAAAAATTTTAACCGTTAGATTCTGATCGTACGAAGATCAGAGCGTTAAAAAAGTGTAACCGTTAGGGGGCCTTTCAGCGCAATATTTCTGCGCATCTTTAGAGTGATATATCAATATAATTATTTGGCATTTTCTTATGGCGTAATCGCAATGACGGAGTGTGACACATATAGTTTACTATCGTTCACTTATATCAAGATGTAATCAATAAATATCATTACATATGAATGGATTGTTATTTTTCAACCTACAAAATCAAATATTTAATTTTAACCTCATAGTCTGACGTTACTAAATATTTTAAATTTTGTTGCATAAATTTGATCTTGTTTATTTGTGTTTTACTTGAAAATAACTACATTGTCAGCATGTTTTATTAAATAATTTTCTATTTACAATCATTGATATTGATATTTATATTTATATACAGTATTACCTATTTTGTACATTCCAATACAATCGTACTTAAATACTAAACTCTAGTCACGGGTCGGAGCTGACAAGCACAATGTTTTTTCAAACTTTTTCTAATTTCCCCAATTGCTGGGCGAATAACTGCCCCGTAAACCTGGAACTTACTTTAGGAGAGTGTTCTGTTATCCGATAATAGTTTATTCAATATGAAATAATACAAAAATAGTTTATTCAATTTGAAAAGCCATTATCCCAAAAAAGAACCGCTATTTTTCATTATTTCTTACTGAATATAAAATATTTTTTTGCTGAAATTCAATAAAATCTACTAAAAATATTCTGTTAACATATATCAAAAATTATTTTTTTTATATCAATAGAATATATTTTTTGATAAACAGTAACTATATGAAAGCTATCGTTGACAGTCTTCAATTAATTTTCTTCCGTAGATATATGCAGTGAATATCAATGCCATGAGACCATATTTTATACAGCAAATCTTTTAACAGAGAAAAAATATAATTTTAAACTAAATAAATGGAAGGATGATATTTAGTAGCGCGTGTTCTGTTTAACATTTAATAGAATTAGAAACTGACAGAAGCAAAAAGTCGTTTTTAACTCAAAAGAAATATTTTTAACAGATCATCCCCAACATCGCCACATATTTCTAATAAATATTCTCCTTCACTTCCCGGTCCTCTCCAGTGCAATGCAGAGTATTGTATTGTTTTATAAATAACACTTTACTAACATACTAAATAATTATCGGATTTAAATCCTTATTTCCAAACTATATTAAATGGTCCTTTAAAGGAAATCAGTAAGCATACTCGTAACAGCAATGCTATTCTATAACTAGTTACGAGTTGTGTGGACACCTATTTGATTCTTAAAAAATGTCTCAACTTGTTCCAATTTTGCTGAGGTCCATATTATTAGAATAACTATTCGCGCTCTTTAATCATACGTACCAAAAATGCCTTCATTTTTAAGATTTTATTGCTCTTTATTAACTTCTCCCAATATGTAGAGTAAGTTATAATAAATAAAAACATAATTTTTGATATTTCTTATAACGGCAAATAAGCTATAAATGGCAGGAAGTATTCAAGATAATTCGACTACGAATTTGATACCAAAGGTAACTATTCAAGGTTATATACACACATATATATATATATATATATATATATATATATATAAATATATTATTTATATATTATATACCAAGAAATTAATTACACACTTACATAGTGTTTATTTTTAAAGTGTACAACATAAACACAGGAAGCCTTCAGGAATAAACACATGACCTTCGCGTGTTCGTATAATAGAGGACCATATGACTTGGAAATTTCAAATTCGATAGAGTGTAAATATATTTTCGAGGTTGACAATAAAAAAAAATTATGCAGAGAGAAAAATTAAATGATATGGTTATTTTAAATTCGTATATCGCATTATAAATGAAATGGAAGAGAAATTTATAAGAATTCCAAAACTACAAAACTATTTTTTTCAGAATGTTCAATGAATAGTTCGAAAGTTTGAAAGTCTTAAGATAATGTGATAGTATTTAAGAAAATCATGATATTTTTATGCATATGAAAGTGTAATATACATAATACATACAAAAATGCCATTAATATCTGTAAATTATTTGAGCGCAAGCATTCGTAGCACGATCTGTAATCATATTTAAAAAGTTCGTACTTAATTTATATGTCATGAACTTGCATATATGGTTGTTCGTATTTCAAAATTTACAAATAATTTCAAATTCTTTCCTTTTATTCCCCTTTTAACGTATAACAGTATAATTTTTAGTCCACCCGTATATTAATAGTGAAGAAATTTTGAAGTATAATTTGAGACTACCAGTTATCATAAGAAATCTATGGAAACCTCATTAAGATCGCCAATTTACGATTCGTACTATTTAAAAAAATAGGTTTTAGATGCTTTTAAGGTAATAACTTACTATAATTTTTTTTTACTAGTTAAGATATAATGTCACATGGAATATTAACTATGATGTTAAAAGGTTTATATTGATAGTGGATACCGGACTGTTAAGCATTACAAATCTTTCAATGTACATATTTCTTATCTACATTGAACTATTTTATAACAACACTATTAAGTGGATTTTGCATCCCTTGTTATGGATTTCACTTATATAAATAGATTCTTTTTACTTTTTTGAGAAAATTAAACAATTATTAAGTTTATCAATTTATACCAAAAACATTACGTTACTTTTAAAACCTTCATTTTAATGTATGCAAATACTTTAATATTATTTTTCCTTGAAAATGAAATTAATCAGAATTCATTATCAGCTAGGTAAAATATAATTCAGATCGGTCGAAGTCAAAGTGAAAGTCAAAAGATTAAATTTTATTATTCGGTTATACCTTCAATACGAAAGCGTATTTCTAACCATTGGCACCGATGAAATTTCTCTGTTTTATTTTTATGAAGTAAATATATATATATATATATATATATATATATATATATATATATATATATATATGTATATATATATATACATAAATTAGAAATTAAAAATCATATTCAAATAGAATAAACCTTTCGTATATTCAAACTATTAAAATAAAGTTATAACTTTGTATTTAGATTATTTTGTTGTTTTTTATTTTGTTTTTGTCGTTACGAACTACAACAAAAATTAGCCGCCAAAACCATGAGTGAATTATATTAGAACAGTTATGTTTAAGGTAGTTATCGTGTAAAATGCGGTTTTGATGAAATTCGCTGAACTTTTTATATATTGCTTAAACTATAAACATCTAACTTATTTTAAATTTCAAAATTATTTACTGTTTAGTTTTGATAAAAATCATTCTCAAAAATTGTTCAATTAACATTACAGGAAATGTAGGAATTTTACCACTAGTCGATTGCGCCCTAGGTCCGTACTGATATGCCGTCTTTCTTGTCACGTCCAATTATACGTATTAACAATTTTGGGTATTAATATTTGAATACATTAAGAATTTTTGCGCTTCCCAAACATTGCCATGCAAGGTTCAGATCTTACGGGCCTAGGTCTAAATCCGTCACAGTATATCACCACACTTCATTTTATTCAAAAAGCCCGTCGTGCGATTTGTATAAAAAACTAAGTCAATGTAAAATAACGTTTCTAGAAGTTTGGAAAAAAATAATTTTCAATAAAAAGTTACTTAAAAATCTTTGGATCTTACCATCAAACGACTACTTCCTTAAGTTGTTCTTTTTTTAATCTACGTTTTGCACATCGTTTTTGGGATTATACGTCAAATTGTTAAAAAATTCATTATTGCAATTTTAGAAAAAGTAACTAAAACTCTCGATTTTCTTTTTTAAATTTATTTGACACGTGGAATATCCATTAAAAGAGAAAAAATATTACTATCCGAACCGAATATATACTCACAAATAAGATGAATTTAACTTTTTATCAACAATAATATAATTATGTCCAACCAGTGCATCAAAATTCCTTATTTATAAGCTCCAGTTGCGTCCAACTTTGGGGTTTTGAACAAAGGTTTTTAATCATGCACCATAACCCATTTATTTGTTGTTTGCTCTCAACGCTTCCCGCGATGAGGTGGTTACAAATTATCACTTTACTTTCTTTTTGTTACTCGTTTCATTACACATTTTTCAATTTGATCAGGAATTACGTTCCAGTCATTGCGCCTCGTGCGAGTATTAATTTTTTTTATTTCCATTAACTTGAAATGAATCCAAAGTATGTTGCAAATAACATTTGTGAGCTAATTTATAAAAAAAATCATGAAAAAAAAATTAGAACATTCTTTTCATCGTAAAAGTATACCTGCCAGACATATCATGCTATCATGTTTATTGCTTCTTTGGGCTTATAATAAAATGGATCATGGCATGCATATAATGCTTATAACTATTGATAATTTAATCAACATGAATAATGAATTATCGATGTGTAATGAAATATCGAGATTGCAGCTGCAAGTGTAACTTAGTATGCATTTATCCATATTTCAATAATTCTATTAACTAACTGACAAATAGTTTCGCATCTATACTCGTATAGTTGTCTTGAGTCAACTGACCATAAATCTTACATACGCCATGATTTCTCTCGTGGTAAAATTATAATAAGTTATTTTCCAATTTCACGTTTGTCAATTTTAATCTTTTTCCTATTCCACAATATATAGACATTTAATTAGAAATACGCTTAAAGTGTGTGTTTTGAAAATTAAAATTTTAATCTTTTAATTCGGAGGTTACGTGGGTAACCAACTTAAAGCCTAAATAAATGATTCTTTTTGCAACATTGTCTTTAAATGTAACAAATATCGTCCAAATTTATTATCCGAAAATTATGGCTATTAAAATTTTAACTTTTTTATACAAAGAAATTGAAAAATTGTTTATAATCGGACGAAATTTGTTTAGTACAAACTTAAAGATATTTTTTTATCTACAAATAATATTATTTGCTGAAAGTAAAAAAAATCAATTAAAGAATTTCATTAAATTGTTTAACTACATGACAAGAAAGTTCGTAACAAAATTAATCTGATACTTCAAATTGAGCATTCTTAAAATTGAGCATCCAAATAAATAATATTTAGGTCGATGGAAATCATTATATGTAATTTCACTATGACCTAAGGCAAGTCAGAGTTAAAGAACAATGTGATGCAAAATGTCGACGAAAAATAATACCTATGGTTTATTATATTATAGTTATATTATATTAGGTTCATACCTTTTTCCGTTTTCAGAAAAATTGCTCATGTATATTTCCAATTTTTTATTCAAAAATACTTTTTAAATAAACAATTTCAATATTCTAATTCTCATTAATAGATATGTTTGTCTCTCGCTTCCGATAAATGTTTCACATACATATGGGTACTCAAAAATAACTTTAGACGTGCACCATATTTCTTTTTTCCAAATATTTATTTTACTGCGTTTACACCAAAGTGTACACTTTGTTATATAAAAAAAGTGTAAAGTATTGCAATTTCAGGTTCACACACATACCAAAATAAAATTACAAATATTATAATTAATTTCATCCTGTATACCAATTCCCTAGTATTTAAATATTAATTAATGTATTCTACATAACTAACTCGAATGCTACTAATCGTTATTTTATTAGGAAAACAACACATGTATATTTTGGTTTCCTAATAAAATAACGAAGAGCGATTAATAAAAACAAATTATAAAATTGAGGAATTATCCAAAAGTAATGGTAAATGGTTATTTGCAATATGTTAATCATTTCCTCTTATACTTACACTAGAAAACCTGGTGGAAATAATATAAATCGGATACAATTAGTAGGAGTCATTTGCATATCAGCTATCGAAGCAATGAAACAAAAATGGGGAAAATCCCAATAAAAGTTGTCATGAACTACATCTGCTTGAAGAAAAAAACCTGTGAAAAAGATACGCACGGAATTGACGGAAACAGCGGCGATATTTTTCTTTCTATATTTCACAGTCAGACACTAAAGCAGAGTTTAGGTTAAACAGAACTTAATTTAAAAACAAGCATTGTGAAAGTAGCCCATTCTTTTCCTTTAATGAAGAAAACGTTAAAAAAATTCAAGGGTTAACTAATACCAAAAGTTTGATATTAGTTATGTCAAAAAGTCTAGTATAAATCCATTGACCAATAGAGATGAGATTACAATAGTTTTATATGGTACCATTGGCAAGCACCTATATACATATATGAACAATTTCAGCATGTTGGGGGCCGAAAATATTAAAAGAAGTTCAAAAAGGAGATAATAGGCTATTTCTAAGTCTAGTTCAGAAACCTAGTAATATTATTCGAAAAAAGACAATCTATTACGGTCGATTAACCTGACTTATTTATTTCGATTTTGGGACGAAACAGCACACAACCGATTTGGAAAATTGTTTTCGCCGCAGTCTAAAAAAATTAAAACCACGAGCTGAGCGGAAAATAGCACGTCGTCCATATTTTGATACCAAAGTCTTAATCATGCTAGATTATTTAAAAAAGGGACTTCTATTACCGGGTCATGAGTCATGCAGAGAAAAGGACGATTAAGGGAAGCTATCAAAGAGACAGCTATAAGTGGCACTACTCTTTTACCAAAAACGCACCCGCTCACAAGGGCCAAATTTCTTATGTCCATCATTCATAAAACTGACTTCTAACTGCTCAAATTGAGTGTTCCTTATTCTCAAACTCCCTAATAATTTCTTTTTTTCTTCATTTTCTTCACAAAGGTATTTGTGGTTTGGAAAGAAGATGGACTAAACCATAAATTTATTAGGAAATATTCTCCTAATAAATTTATGGTTTAGTCCATCTTATGCGCTATTGTTTCTTTTCAATTACCCCTTATGACTGTCTAAGAACACATACCCACACCCATACACGTACACACAAACATATACTTGAATATGTGTACGAGTGTTTATGTGCAAACATGTATATTTATGTTGATAATCTTTTACGAATTCTTAGTTTGATTCCGTTCATGCTTTTCAGTACTAAATCACTGCCTAGTTGTAGTTCTTCATCTCCGGGTGAAAATACCAAGTGCCTTACGCACTTTGAAAGCAAACATTTTAGCTCCATCATAGCGTAGCGCTGACCTAAAATAAAAATCACAACTAAATGCAGTTGTCAAGAAATAAATATACTGTGAAATAAACTTTATGTACATATTTTGAAATTAACGATAAATTCATAATTAACTCATTCCATGAATAAAAATGTTATACTAAATCATTTCTCAACGGTGACTTCCTTCAAACAAATCGAACAAAACAATGTAAGGACAAGTACGTCTTAACAGCTCATCGTAACGTGGAACGGAATTAGTGGTAATTTTAAAAGATAAACATTTTTAGGACAAAATAATATGTTAGTTTCGTGCCACTAGAAAAAATTATTTTTCGCGTGATGTTTCAAAATTAGTTAAAAGTAATTTGATCATTTACTTAATAACTTAATAAGTATATATATATATATATATATATATATATATATATATATATATATATATATATATATAAATATATATATATATATATATATATATATATATATATATATATTAAAAGCGATTGTATTTAAAGAAAAAAATCTGAAATTAAAAATAATCCCATACCTATGCAGTTCCTCTGACCAACGCTGAAAGGGATGAAACTGAATGCATGTCGTTTTGATATTTCTTCTGGGCTGAATCTTTCAGGTATGAATTTTAGAGGTTCCTTGTAAACTTCCGGGTCTCGATTAGTAGATATAATGTTTATTGTTAGCGTAACGCCTGCGGGAATTTCTGTACCATCTGGAACATTCAATCATTTTATTCTCCATAAATACCCCAGCCGAGTTATATATAACTAATTACCACGTTACCAAAATTTTTAATAAATATAGCTGCATTAGAATTCGACACACCATTAAATATTCATCTGCTTACATATTTCAAGTATTGTATCAATAATAATGAACTAATTCTACATATCGCAACTGAAGATAATAGTGACGGAGCTCGAAAATTTTTAACTTAAAAAAATTGCATTTTAACATTCCGGTGTTTTGTAAATAATTGGCACGAGAGATATTTGGATGTTAGACACTTTCAAATTTACTAATATCTCTTCTTTCCTATTTTCTATTATTTTATTCCCTATAAACTATAGAATATGTTTATTGGGAATGAAATAATAGGAACTAAAAGAGAAGAGAATAATAGTAAATTTGAAAGTTTTCTTTTGATTGCATTAACTGAGATTGCCATTTTTTTAGAACTTCAGGAAAGAAACAGGCCTTGTTTCGTTTCTGTAATCGAACATTCGATACATATGTTTGAAATTAATGCCTACGAAGACCTTTTTTTCAGCTTTGGCAATTAAATATTTTTAGTTATTCTTTTTTTTCAATGAAGTTGTTATATCAAAAATTACTCCACTGATTCAAATTCGATTTCAGGAGAAGCATCTTTTCACGATTATTATACAAAACAAGTGATTCCTCTGAAAATAGAGCGACTTCTTTATTTTGTTACCCAATTTGAGATTAACATTAGCCCGTTCAAATTATGTAGAGGTTTGAATGGTTATTGTGAAAAATTAAAACCTCAAACTTTCATGTTCACAATTAAATGAATCTACTTGATGTAGTATTATTTCTACTTTCTTTAATTTCTTTACCACGACCTAGGTTTCGTTGTATTGCAACATCTTCAGGTGGGCTATTAGCAAAGATTGATGTAGCCTTATTGCTTTAGCCTTATCTTTGCTAATAGTCCACCTGAAGATGTTGTAATACAACGAAACTTAGGTCGTAGTAAAGAACTTAAAGAAAGTAGAAAGAATGCTACATCACGTAGTTACATTTAATTGTGAATAATGAATTTCTACAAAATTAACGCCAAATATATTCAAAACTTTCACGTAAATAGCTTCGAAAATTGTGATTTGGTCTGTAGTGGTATGTGGAAGAATAAAATAAGTATTGAGTTGTTATTTACGGAAATTAATAAATTAATAACAGATATGTGGCCTTCAGCAGCATATACCAACGCCAATTCTTGGCTTAGTTGAAAACCAGAAAATGTAATTTGTAATGTAATAGATCCATATGAAATTAAAAATTAATTATTTTTGCTTACCGACTTTCAGCTTTACTTGTGCTTCGAGTATGGAACCTTCCTTTGTCAAGATTCGAGATCAATGTTAAGATTAGAGAAAAGGTAATAAAATCCATATATTTTTATTGCATTAAGTTAGAAGCGTGAATGTCTACAGTAGGTACTGTGGGTACATAGAGCTCAGTGTTTCATATTAACTTTATACCTCTAGGCATTTGTAAGGAAAAACTATCTTAGTAGGCAGACAGGCAAACGAACAATAGTTTATCAACAAGGGTTCATCTTTTGAGATATGGATAGTTAGAAAGAGCTAAACCAGTTCTAAAAACTTAGTTTCTAATATTTTATCACGAACACCAAGTATCAATATAAAAACCTGGCAAATTGTAAAAGTTCGTAGAAAAATTGCTTTAGAAAATTATGGGAAATAATTTCCTATCACAGGAATAAATACGTATCTCGTTTACTTTTATTGAAACATAAGTTTCAAATGTAAAAATTGAATTTCGTAAAATTGTCTGAATACATGAAAAGATAATAATATAATTTCCGTTTTTTAAAGATCCTTAAACGCCTTACATAAACCGTTTCTGGAGCTAAACACTGTACGACAATAAAAATATTATTGTAATCCATATACTTTTTTAAAATTATATTTTCAAACATTAAAATACTAAAACTCTTTTATATATTGACGTTCTATGTGGTATTGCCAACTGTATTTCAAAATATAGTAATGCACTTTATTTTACCCATGTGTACTTCATGTTTTAGAAATATAATTAAATTCTCTGAAATACATTATTTAGATTTATTTTCCAACCGTTATCCGAGGTCACTCCCTCTTTTGAGAGCCGCAGATAAATCACCAATGAACGAGTTGAAATTTGCGAACGTAACCTGATGTAGATACATTCATTCAACAAACTATAAAAGTGAAGTCCTTCTGTAAATTTCGAATGCGAATTGCGTTATCTATTTTATTAGTAAATTATATGGGAATAGTTTTGGAATATGGGAACAGTTATTTTTTTATCTTATGCACTTTTTTACCGGCCTGACGTTAATTCTCTTATTTTTATATTTTAAAAGTAAATGCAACCCCTAGTTCTATTGCAGCCTGATATTTCAAATATATTTGTTGATGATATTATGGCTAAACAAAGCTAAAATTATGGCTAAACAAAGCTAAAAAATATTATGGCTAAAAAGATATCAAAATGATCTTTTTTTCAAATTGATTTGTTTTTTATGCGTTATGAGTTTATTGTTTAAAAAATAAATATTTAGCAAATTTTTCTTCATAAATAATACTTACTCAAATCAAAATCGACTGGCACATCTCTAAGTACTACAGGCACAGAAGGAAATATTCTAAGAGATTCTTTCACAGTCATTTCGGCATACTTCATTTGGTTCAAGTCGCTGTAACAAAAAAATATATATCTACGTAAATAGCTGATTAAATAATTAGCTAAGAGCATATTCAGATAAATTATTTTAGACATTTTATATTTTTTCACGACAAAAACTTCGCCTAATATATATGTTAGTGCCAATTTGTAGAGAAGTTAGTATAAAGAAAAAAAATTGAAGTGGGCTGGGATACATTGAAATATAAATCTCATTAAACAAAACTAGTATAAATAATTTTGTATAGTGAGTGAACCGTGAACCGTTTGAACATTTCAAGATTTTGATTCTAAAATTCTGAATCGTAAACACGATAACTCTAAATGCGGTACTATCTTCAATGACGCGTTATATAAAATTAATAAAGAAGTGATTGCAATAGGATGATGGTAAGTACATACATTATGTGGAACAATGGGCATCTTCTTACTAGGTCATAACAGACCGGAACAAAAAACGATTTTAATGTCAACAACAATATATTACCAATGCAATGTGTAAAATAAATACAAGATCAGATGTAATTTGCTTCTTACTGTAGACTATTTCAGATCATGTCCTGTTTTCTCCAATATTTAGATTTAAATTAACTTACATAGACTGAGAATGATTTTTTTATTTTTCAGTCAACTGCGAACAATAGCAGAGAGATATAAACATTATAATTGCAACAATTATCCAAATGAATGACAATTATCCGTAACTACCATGACGTCCTGACATTTGGAAACAGACAATAACACAATAAACTTCTTCCGCATATCTCATTAATAATCGACACTCGGAAATGAATATAAATAATTCCGGTGTACGTACATGTGTTTAATTGAATCATGTTAATGAGAATTCATTTATAAATAAAGTTGACGTCTGTCTAAGGCTCAGTGCTAACTAACTTACTTACTCCCGGGAACACCTTTAAATAAATGTATAAGTAAATCTATAGTATCTATCGCTAGCTGGTCAGTATTAAACAATATTAGCAAGTTATTTATAATAAAGATAAATAGATAAGGTCAAGATTATTACTCCGACCCATTTCAGAAAGAGCAAACTACTTGGAGAGAGATCGGGCGTGGATAATATTATGACGAATATCATTGCACTTGCGATCAATGTACATTTGAGCATATGGTTAATATTTTATGAATCCAAGGAAACTGAACTGAACTGCATATAACGATCCAACTTATAGACGAACCTTTTAAAAATTAATATATTTAAAACCTATAAAGAAATTATTCACTTAAATATATTGTTCAATGTAGTAAAGAAATTATTTCATTTAATACCCATTTATAATGACTAATAGTTAAATAATGTTTTATAATGACTAATAGTGAACTTGTAATCTTAGTAGTAATTGATTAGATTTGAAATGGAAAGATAAATAAAATTATTTTTTTTAAATATCACATTTACCATTCAAAATTATTGTATTAAACCGCCGCTTAAACGTCGCGATAAGAAATATAATCTTCCAATACCTCCTGTAACAAAAAAACACCTTCCTGCCCACTAAATGTTACCTACAAAACTAATTAAAGAAAAACCAACACAGAAAAAGTGTAACATTCAATACCCTACACAAGACGACGGTCAAATGGTTGTTGGATCATATATATTATCTGTATTTCGTGTAGTGCTTAATACAGTTTCGAACTAAAATTTCGTTCCAATAATTTTTTTTTTAGATTTTTCAAACCCAACCTTGAAAAGTTAGGCCTAAGTTGTGGGCTCCACTTCATACTGAAAGACTTTCTCAATGATACTCCATTAAATGGGATGTGCAACAAAATTTAGTCCTCCCGTTATATTCGTACCACCTTCGCCCCCAATAAATATGACGGAAAAATTATTTATATTAAATTGTTTATTGTGTCGTTTTAATTTTTTGTTAATTGCTGAATGTAACAAACATTCAGCATTGAATATTTAAGGCAAAAATTAATTTTAAATAAACGCCAAAATAATGAATTGTATACATTTTTAAAGTATCTGACAACATCTATATTTTATATAGCATTAAAAAATGCTATTGAATTGGGAAATCAACATTCATTTAAAACTTAAAAGTAAGTTCTATATACTATTTAATTCAAGATATAATCGTATAATATTAAAACCAAATTACATTAACTTACTACAAAGTTATATCTCGATCAAAATCATCTCCGAATATTTCGAGTTGCTCCTGATAAAGCTTTTCTTGTACATCAGGATTGTTAGCAATTGAATAAAGTAAAAAACTCATTCCAGAAGCTGTCGTATCGTGACCCTGGAGTATATTTTCAGAAATATCAAAATCACTCGAGTTAACATAATATACATTTGCCATGATTTTTTTTTAAATTTACATCTACAACTTTTAAAATTTAATTAGGAAAACGAATGTTAACATTCGTGCCATGTGGGTTCGTAAAGATAATATTTGTATTTAACATTTTGTATATTTGAAGGTACAAAGCACATAATATTTTTCACTGTACATATTTCACGTGCACAACACTGTGAATTTCTTAACGAATATGAGATCTAAAACCATATCTATCCCTGTTTTCATAAAAACTTTAAGTTTCTGGAAATCTTGATATTTTCGTAAAAATGAATGTATTTTTTCATATGCTTTAAACTGTTTCCGTAGATATATGACATAAAGTTATATAAATAATTATATTTGAGATTTTTATAACTAGTCTTTTCACTTGAATAAAAAGAAGACCAATCAATTATTTCGCGTTTCCTAGTATTTTCATTCAATTTGTTTGAGTGCTCCTTATTGAGGTACATATGAGTTGATATGTTTTATTATGATGCCAAATTTTAAATACCTATATTGAACAGTTTCTGAAAAAAATGGTGGTAGCTGGCAGACAGTCGAACGCATAAATTATATTTATGCGTTCGACTGTCTGCCAGCTGTAACGTAACGGAATGAAATGTATAAAATGGAATTTATAAGAATAAGAAGATAAAATAAGATATCGTGTAGAATGTGAAAAATGTTTAAAATTATATAATTTAATTATTAATTAATAAATAAAAATAAGTAGAATATAGATTGAAACTACATAAATTTAAACCAATTACCGCAGACATGAACGTGTCAACTTCTTCTGCTATATCTTCATCACTTAACTTGTGGCCAACCTGTTCCGCATTTATGAGCGTATCCAAAAACGATTGCCTCTTTTTGATTCCTGAAATTTATTCGACCACAGTCTTATGTAGTAATACATTAATTTTGTGGAAAGATAATTATTCAAAATATAAAGCACGATAATAAAAATATGAAACAACTAATACTACCAAAACCACACCAGCTTGCTCGATATCATACCCCAATAGCATTTTTATATGTGCCTACCATCTTTATTTTGATCTCCTTAAATAAAAATATTTAGTTTTAATAAATATTGATCTTCATACAAAATATTGATTAAAATTGTTTTCTTAAACCAACGTAGCATATTACTATTTGCCATTAGTCTGACTTCTTGCCATTAGTATTTGAGATAATATTTCAATTTAATATTGTTACCATTTTAGTGATAATGGTCTCAAAATCATTTAATTAATTTTGAAAAATCACTAAATTATATTTGCCATAAACAAAAAACTGCCATTGTTTTTCGAGCTTGTCTCATTAAACTATTTAATGACAAGTAACAATAAATTAAAAGTTCAGATATTTTAGAAGTCCAGTGAATTAATTGAAGATATTATTCAATATTTCGACAATAAGTTATTATCCTGCACATTGGACTAAAAATATATCAAATATATTCAGTCATAATAAAAATGTCGTTTGAAAAAATATGCGTAAAGGAGTTTAAATTAATTCAGTTTTCCTAAACTGTATATATATTTACCAATGTCATCAGCCACACCATTGGAATTTGGGCTTTCTTCTTTTTCTTTCTCTAAATCCTCTCGCCTCTTTTTTATTACACCTCGAGTCAAACTGTGTAACGTTTTCAAATGCTTCTTATAAACTTTATATATCGGCAGCCTTTTGAATACGAAATCAAATTTATAAGTAAGCCCTGCTATTTTGTGCATTATTATTGTTGTCATCCTGAAAAAATTCAACCATATTTATGTGTAGGTATTAAAGCTTTCCAAACTTTCTCTTTATTTAATCAGTTTTCTATTAAAAAAACTTTCAAAAATAAAAACTGTGTTAAAAAAACTTTCCAACTGTATATAATATCATTCCTTTTTGAAGCAAAATATATATCGTGTAATCAAATTTTATCAATAATGTAAAATAAATTAACTGAGCTGACAATTTTGAACTACTCAAAATTACATTGCTGTTTATTTAAATATAGCCAATGTAAATATTATCATTATAATATAATTTGAAATATTAGAAGAAATTACTTTAAAATGGAATTTTAATATTTCAAAATTATTTTAAAAAACATACTGATGGAATCCATTCATGCCATAACTCTATAATTGTTATGTCGAACGTTTCATGAAAATTTGGTATAAATGGAAAAAATAATAATGAAATATTTAAAATAAAAATTTAATTGTTTTTAAGGACCCAATATTAAACAGAGTATATGAATTAAGAATCCATCATCAGCTTCAAATTATTTACTTCAACGTAAATGTCAACCCGAAATTGGGCGGTTGCCCGAAAGCCTGAAAAACGTAAACGGTCTTCGATATAATAATCTTGGTAGTTTGTTATTACTTATTTCTTTAATGACAACATGCAATATTCCACTTTGTATTATCATCAAAGAATATTAGATAAGAATTTTATAATAATATAGGTACGCGTAAGTAGGTCAAAAGTTTGAGAAAAACAATTTAAAGAAGATTGACGAGTTTTCGTTTCACGAAGTCAACATTTATTCGATTACTTTTTAATTACTCTCTTGGCGGTTATGTGGAAAATAAACACAAAAGCTTTATGCACAGTCACATTCCGCCTTTATTTGACAGTTAATTTAAATTAATTTAACGCAATCGGTTCCGGAATATTCGAGATACGAATGTCGGATACTTTGGAAAGCAGGTCTTTGTAATAGTCACATGTAATTCCCAAAAATTATTACTGATTTTCTTGAATGCTGTATTGAAAAAATACTACAAGTTTTGGATCCTGAAGATGATGTAATACAACGAAACCTAGGTCGTGGTAAAGGACTTAAAGAAAGTAGAAATAATACTGCATCACGTAGTGTCATATAATTGTGAATAATGAAATTCTACAAAATTAACGCCAAATATATTCAATATTAAATTTATTTGTAGCTGATTTATCCTTAGGGAATATCAAACATGACTGTAAAAGAGAACGCGATCATCTAATATAAATCACATTTTAAAAGGCACTTTTATTCTTACTTTTCACAGAATCCGGGATATATTGTGTACATCTTATTTCCATTGACCTTCGATACCGTGGTTCAGTCAACTCTAGAGGTAAATAATCTTTATAAATATGAACTAATTTGCTTTCCATATTTTTTTCCGAAATTCCTAAATTAATTAAAACCTAAATTGATGTAACATATTATATGTCATCATGAGTAGACCTTGTTTCAAGAAAATGATTGCGGTAATAATGATATAATATATTTCAATAATACTGTAAAAAGTTTGATTTGTTAAGAGCAATTTCGGAACCGGGTCTTAGACCGAGCGTTATATCGTGGATCAAAATAGTACAAGGTATTTTAATACTAAACTAATAAACAATGGTGACAATTAAAAACCAAAATAAAAGGAATCATAAATATTCATTAAACACAATGATCAAAATCGTTTTCATTCGCAACGCGCACCGCGCGAATACAACGATAAATATAAAATGTAAAAAAATATTTCAAGCGCGAAACAGAGCGACGTAAACCCGTAGAAATGACGTTCATAATAGCAAGTATGAAGAATACGAGAAGAATTTGTTTATTTCATTTCATTATTTGCCTTTTTTTTAATCCATATATCCACAAACGCAAATGTAATTTTATAGTTAGCCTTATGCATACTATGGCAGAATAATTTCTTTTGTTATATGTCATACAGTTTCATTATGATTCTTTCATCAAAATTCGTCTAATTTTTTTTTCTTTATCGTTGTTTACAGTAATCTACCACCATTGTGAGACATTAAGCTGTATAGTATCTCTTTAAATATTAGTGGGCTTAAAAGTACAGCTTCTACCGCATCTCGTAACCTAACACTATTGTATTTTAGTGCATCTTGGAGTATTTTTCGTTTTAGTCTGCGGCTTTCCCAAAATATTTGGGTGTTTAAGGATTCTGTCTCTGTACGATTTGGTATGTCTGATTATTTCTTTCCTTACTGTAGGTACTCTTATGTATTTATGCAATTGCTCATTGGTCACAAACAATGAGACATCTGTTATGATCCGAAGTATTTTATTTTGGAAACTTTGCAGGATTTATATGTTTGATTGCTTTACCTTTCAATATTTCGGCTTTTTAAGATATGTTTGGACCCATTTTTCATTCTGTATTTGCAAGGGTGGTAAAGTAGTCACAGGTTGTCTAAATTTTTTCGTAGCCATTCACAGAGAACAAGACAATTAAAACAATCACGGTCTACAGCAAGTGATTGTTTTAATTGTCTGGCGATATGGTTTAGACGTGTTTCACTTGCAGATATTTTGTCTTCTGCCACTGCTTTCGGATTTCTTTTCTTTTTTGGGACACTTATTCCAAGAGGTGATTAGCAATAGAATAGTCACCCATTTTGGGATTGTGTAGAGATGTAGAATCCCAAGCTGCTTACTGCAATATCCGAGTAAAATATTCAACCGCATCGTGATATATTCCTGGGTTTTTAGGCTTACTGATTGCTCAAAATAGATAATATCCGGTATCTTGTTTGGATCTGTAGGCCAGTGTATGGATTGACCCGTGGAGAAAACATCCATAATGTTTGCTTGATTGCATTTCAGAAGCTCACGTCCTCGTGGTAGGATTAATCTAGAGTCCCAATTATATGCTTAGCATCATCTAAATAGAAATTTCCTTTTCACCAATATATGCTTTTAATTTTCTAACTTTGAATGAAGAAAAGGCAAATATACAAATATAAGTGGATAAATTATCTATCTAGTGTGACCTTTGTTTACCAATATGAATACAAATCAATAAATATTGGATTATTATCGGTATATGGAAAATAATTAATTTCTGAAATTAGCGGTGATGGATATTTAAGTAATTTTAGACCTGTTTATCATACGTATGTATAAAAAATATTGAATATACCTATCTGAATATTGACGATGTTTATTTAGAGAAGATACTAGAAGCAAACGATCACGAAAACCTTTTTGGAAACTCTGTCTTTTTGTATGCTTGTGTGTATGGTTAGTGCACCGATAACGTACATATTAATGATCCGATTTGGAAGGAGGTTTTATCAAAATATAGAGGTTAATTTTGACTAATATTTAGTTTTACAAATAGTTTTGTGAGTAAGAAAGGAAAACAAATGTAATATTTTTAAAAATTGGTTCACAATGTTTTATTACAAGAATAAGAATAAATGCCTAGTTAGAGATGTGCAGTAAGTATACAAGTATATATTGTAAATAGGTACGTTATATATCAAATTTTAAATAAAGAAGTTTTCAACCCGAATATATACTGGCAAAATGTGAGAGGCCAAAGGTGAAGTGTGGGGTGGTGCGGGACGGATAGGTGTTTCAATAAGCTATCCCGAATACGGGCAAACGCATGAAGCTAGATATAATTGTCGATCATCTTTCGTATATAAAATGTTTCGATGTTGTATGTATTCGTTATAAATCTACTTTCTTCTCCAAATTTATTTAAAATTGAAATCCGTCATCAATATTTTCAATTTAATTACTTTTTTGGTTTAGCATTAGTGTTTATAAATTTGTTGTTCCTTACTTAATTGTTTACATATATTTACACATATATAAGAAAACTATAGAATTTACCTCTCTGTATACTCAAGATAATAACGATAAAATTGTTTAGTGAAACATAACTAAAGCAATAGAATACAACATTAACTTTTTAAATTTTTTTTTCGTTTGCTGTGAGTCTGTTTATTTGTTCATGCATCATGCAAGAACAAATAAAGGGAGTTCGATGAAGTTTTGAGTGGTAGATTCTGTTGGGTCTGGGGTATGTATATACTTTCAGATGTTTCATCTAAAAAGAATAATTGTATGAAAATTTTACAAAGCGCATTAGTTTAAAAAGTAACAATAGACCGAATTATGTGAAATGATGTTACAGTTTCCTTAATAATATTTTCATGCAAACTGAGCCGTGAAATGTTTATCAGCAACATGAATAACTACTCTAAATATAAAAGAGAATTAATTTTAGAAATTAATTATCTTATTTGTTTTAAATCCTTAATAAAATAAATGTGATCAATTATAAGAAAATGGGATCAAAGTTACAATGGATCCATCTACTAGTTCTTCAAGAAATACAAACTTTTGCAGGACTTTTTGGATTCCTGTATATATTTTTTAAGCTCCTTATGTCAATACCTAAAATTTTAACATTTAATTAAGTTTTCCTCTCTTAACTATTCCTCTGATGACCAGTATGAAAGAAATTACAGTAGTTATTTTCGAAAGAACGTAACCTGTGACTATTATTTCACTCAATATTACAATCTGCTTTTTTCAGTATTTTCTTCTCTAAGTTAAATTAATAACATTGATAATAATTAATTAATAGCAAGAATAACGAGTTATCATAAGAATTATAATTATTTGTCAGTTTAATTATTTCCAATTTTAAGTAATGAGAATGGTACAATGTGTAGAATATTATATTAACGTGCGAATACACCGACACATAATAATGTGTGAGATATATTTTTGTGTAAATTTGGTAAAGATACTACTAAAACTGTTTCAAAAAGACAACGAATTGTATAAACAAAATTAAATATATTATTCCAGCAATTTAATTTTTTCAACTTTCTATAAGCCCACGATTCATTTCAATGAAATATTCTGAACTTATCTGTATATTTCCCTATAATTAAAATAAAATTATGCAACTCAAAATATCTAGACTGATTTATTTAATGATGTGCTAAAACTGGAATTACATAATTGTTGCAGGTTTTCATATAAACACTATTTTGCGAAATAAACTTACTCTCTCACTGCTTTTACATATTCCTGATTTTCGCCTAGTTGGACATTTAACCGTACACCCATTGCAGATTCTGTGAAAGAAAAATTAACTTTATTTTTATCACAAGAAACAACAAAGCCATAAATATAGTTTTATAATCCTTAAATCACAAGAAAATTTAAAATGACAAATTTGAATAATGTTTCATTAAGCGTGATCATAAAAAAGTTATTAAAAACATTTTTCATCCTATTTGTGAAAATCAAGACATATTATTTCCTGATGGTGGTTAGCACAAATTCATTTTGAATATGATATACAGGCTCTACGAATATACCGACTTAGAACTCTGCTGAAAAGTCGACTTTTACCTATTTTTGGATACTGAGGTAATATCTTCTCGGGTAGACCTAAAAGTAGTTAGGCTTTCATTTATATTTTCATCAGCATATTGTTCTCAGTAGTCCTCAACTATATAAATATTTTTTTAAAGCAATGCCAATGCAGCGCATAACAATGTGGTCATCCGACATATTCAAGGTGGTAATCCTACACTACTGTCTAACATAGAATGACGACATTGGCTGGTGTTTCATGAATTTCTTCACCGTCTTCATAAAAAAAATTTGATTCTTTCACAAAAAATAATAAAATCACAATAGGAGTTCCAACACATTCTCGTCATACAAAATATGCAGTTGGAGCTATATTTATCTTAGAAACCACTTCGGATTGCAAAAAACAAGAAACAGTCCTACAAACTTACCAAATATAATTCAGCAATATGCTCTCACCGTTCTAAAATCATTTATAACTATGACGAAGTAAAACTGGTTCAAAAATTAATGACGCAATACTTTAGATTAAATACTTCAATTTCTATTTCCATTTACTTATATTTAATATTATTTTCACATTATACCAACGTTACTGTTTATATTCGACATTTGCTATATACTCGTATTTTACTTTACTTTTGTGGCTTCACGGTAAACAAATGTTAGAAAAAAGTTTTAATACATAGCCATTTAAAACGGAGGATATAACAAATGTTTAGCAAATGTAATATCTTATATCCATTCATTATTTCACAAACTAACACTAATAAGATTTGGTTAAAAATATATATTTATATGTATTAAATTATTACTTATAACTTTAGATTTAGATATTAATACTATTTTCAATAACACATTTATAATGGCAGGCTACTATTCCAATAATGAAACTACGTTTATGTCAAACACACTATCGGCCAAAGCTTAATTTAAGTGTTGTACATAACCTACAAATAACATACCATTGTATGTAGCATATAACGTAACAAATCCCAAATATAACATAGAAGAATATAAACTAAACATAACGTGCCATTGCCAATAGCATATGACGTAACACATCCCAAACACAACGTATAAGAATGTACATAATGTAAACATATTGCACCGTTGCCCGTAAAAATCCCAAACACAATGATCAAGAATGTAACCTATACATACGTACCGTTGCTCATAGCATATAATGTAATAAACACAACGTACAAGAATGTAACATTTAACATAATTTATATATAAAACGTAACATTGCCCATAGGAAGTAATGTAACAAATCCCAAAAATAATGTACAAAAATGTAGTTTATACATAACTTATACTTAAGGTACTCTTGCCCATAAAATATAATATAACAAACCCCAAATACAACATACAAGAATGTAATCAATGCCTAACGCATCATTGCCTGTATTATATAATGTAACAAATCCTAAAATTTTATGGTACTAAAATTCTTTGAAATAATTATATGGACATAAGTAGAGATATAAGATATATTTATAACTTAGCTAATTTAAGAAATTGTGAAATTGTTGCCAATAGTTCTACTTATGGGATATCAATAATATTAATTCTACTTCTACTAACACATCTTATGAAAGTACAATTATTTCCAATATTGTTACTTCTAGTCCAATGCAGTGTAATATTAAATTCCTTACCGCAATTTGGCAACAATTAGAGAACAGAAAACAAATTTCCTAATTTTTCTGCAAGCAAACATTTCGATTGATTTCATTTCCATAAACATTATTTTTAAAACGATGAAGATGATGTAATGAAAACGAGCATAATCGATACACCACTTGAATGTATTTACTGAAAAAAGGCAATCATTTTCAAGATACGAGCCTCATTCTCCAAATCTTATGACTATAAGTTTAACCAGCCCCAAATAAGAAATAAGTCCCAAATAAGTTTTTCGGCACGCACGCAGGTACACATCCACGCATGCACATAAGCACCCACGGTCTTATTATTTTCCACTCATTCTACTTATCTTATTATGCATAAGCTGAACTCCACAGTTTCACTCGCGTGAAACTTTGAATAATTTTTTTTTTCTTTCGTATGTTTTCTTGGTTACAATCTATTATCAAACCAAATTTCAGCAAAATCCCGTATAGTAGGTTTTGCGTGATTGACGCACAAAATAACATAGACAAACAAAATTTTATCTGTTACAATTTTATTATATGTATGGATGAAAACGTAAAGAAAATGAATCACATTACATTTATATAAAAGGTAGTTTTGTTAACAAGTTTTTAGGGTTTAGCATGAAAATAGCTTATCTCAGTGGCGTAAAACTTCATCATCAAATAATATTTAAGAATATAAAATGAACATAGAGTGTAAACTAAATGAACAAATTTTAAATATTCATATAACCAAATGTTACGGATTCTCTGTATTGAGTTTTTTTCTGTTATAATATTAGACAACAGAAATTTTTCAGTCGCACAAATTAAATCGCAATAGTTGGACAAAAAATAAAATTCGAGAATTACGCAAGAACACGAAATCTGCAAAACATGCCGGATGTATTTATAATAGATAGTCGTTTTTACTAATTGGGTAATGTAACTTATTACTCGATTAAAATACTAAATAAATAATTAAACCGTTGTGAAAATATTAATTTTTATGTGTGTAATAAATTAAACGTTAATAAATGAATCATCATCATATATATTAATACGCTAAGGTTAAGATGTTACACTCCCTTTTTAGAAAAAACCTCACAACTAATCCACATAAATTATATATCATTTTATAGATAATTGCTTGCTCTCTATTCACAACTAAAAAAATTATGATTGCTATTGTTTTTGCAAATTAATTAATTATTAAAATTATATACACAAAACAGCAATGCTGCCATCTAACGGCTCAACGTCAATATGATTGACGGTCGGTAAATTTTTTGTTTAATTTCAAATCCACTCACGTATAAATAAAGTGGCGCTTAAGCTCAATGCTTTTGATACTTGCGCCTCTATATGTCAATTTTAGTAAAATATTTGTTTGATCTGTCATCTGAGCTTCATAATGGAATAAATAATACGAAGACTTCGCACGGGTCACGCTAGTAACTAAATAATACATAAAAAATAACAAAACAAAAGGTAATCACAGTCTTCTTTTGCCCAAGTAAAAGAGGACCGTGATAAAGAAAATACCAATATATATGCAGATATAAATTTAGTTCAAACAAAGCAAATTGCTCATAAAACCACAATATGTTAAACATGGAATAACTTAAAATGATGACAATGCAAACCTGTTAAAATATCGAGAGCACACAATATCATCATCGGGAAAACATCAACTTCCTCATCCGGATTTGATTTCTCCAATGACGATACCAAAATACTAGAATTTCTATTGAAAATAGGCAAGAAATCCTTTAAGATATTGAAATTGAACGATGGTGTGATTAGCCTTCGTCTATTCCTCCATTTTTCACCTGCGTAAAAAACGTTTTGAAAAATATGCACATATGGTGAGAAATATACTCTTATTTATAACATTGTCTTTTGTTTATATACTTCATAGTTTCATAAAGTTATATTAAAATGTACTGAAAGCGTTCCCTCTTTTTATTAAATTCAACAAAACTGCACGTCAACACAGACGTATAAGGCTCACGTCAAAATAGCAAACAAAATATTTTTGAGCATTCTTGGACGAGGAAAATGTCTTCCCATCAAAATCAAGCTTTCTAAATTACAAGAACTAGTCAACCCTAAATATTTATTGTAAATATTAATTTGATTCCATAAACAAAAACACGACATATTACAAAATCATATAAAGGGGTTATGTAAAAATATTTGATTAGCAATGTACATAGTTCTTAAAATGTTATGTAAAATAATATAGTTTGTAAGGGCAGAAATGATAAGTTTAAACAAATTATCCTTTAAATATTTCTTAAATTTTACAGAGTCTAAAATCACACATAAGGCATTTCTGTGTGGGTGAATTTTCTGAAAAAAGTTCGGGTTCTTTAGTCTCTTATTAAAAACGAGAGACGAAATTTCTTGTTTTTGTTCTTCTTAAAATTCATTCTTGATAATATTTGTATTAAACACGAATGCACAGCAGACAAATATTTTCATTTACTGTATATTTACCTGAACTTACGAGCAAACCGTCTCCCAACCAGGGACTCGTGTGTTTATAGTCCGAACCTTTATTCTGTAATTTTGGATGCGTTGCTATGACCTATGAAATTAAGAATAATATTATAATAGTCAAAATTATCCAATAAATAATGTTATCGTTCATTTAATATTCTGAAAATTTACTCTCTCTCCCTATTTTGAAACAATTTCTTTGAAATACCATTTATACTACAAAGCATTGAAATCAATTGGTACTCGGATAACGAATACATATTTAAGGGGGTTGTCCACAATAGTTGGAAAAATATTACTTTGTAATTATTTTACTAACTTTTCTTGACATTCCAATATTCTTTAATTACGTTAATTTTTAAAGTTAAATGCGCGTACACAAATTTTAAATGAAAATAAAATAATCTATACTCTACCTCAATATCTAGCGGATCTGTCAAAACTATATACACGAACGGACCAATCTGCATTCGTGCTCTCTTACCAAATGTTGATGTTGTCATCATCATATCCAGACATCCTGTAAACGAGATGAATAACATTATCGCACGACACATTATTATGGGTATCGAGCTACTATGGGTTCCTGAGTACATAATAAGACGATAATTATAAATAAACTTTCCTCGTGTATCGTCCCTTTCACGAATACGCTATTTCAAAATTAATGCAAAGATAAGCGTTACTCAATGCAATACGATGCGATATGATTAAACCCCCTATGGAATTTTCATATAAAGCGTTACAAGTTTGGTTCCATAAAAACCTAAACCGATTATTGCCTTAATTCAAAAGTTTTTCTATGTATACATTAACAGAATTATGAAATAACAGTATTGTGCCTGTATATAAATTTCTTGTAAATTGATGATATCTATTAAATGACGAAATTTTTTTTGCGCTAAATCATTGGATGTGAAACTTTGACAACAGACTAGAAATAGAAAATAACTAGAAATCGACGAATAAACCTCGCCGCAGTTTTTGCATGAGAAATAAACTGAAATATTATAGTTATCAGTGTACATCATCCCGACATTACGTAAAAACGTTTCTTTTTTCCGTTCTGCAATAATTATTTAAAAATAAAATGATAGTCTTTATGTAAAATTCACCCTAGTAAAATATTTGCATAACATCAATAAAAAATTTAAAAAAAATTATCTTAAAATGATTTTTGGACGTTAACTAATAACAAAAAAAATAAACCAGGCACCTAGAAATACAAATAAGCTATATGTTGATATAATTAAAATCATATTAACATAATAACGAAAATGGTTCCTCTAACATTACTACGTACATTTGTTTTTAATAGGTGTGAAAACAATGAAGCGAATGTAATGTCAGGACAAAAGATTATTGTCTAGAAATGTATACCAGAAGTACCTTGACGGAAGATGACTTGAAGGCATAGTTATATGGATAGATTTAGTTTATCTTCATCCCAGCTAAATTATCAGTGTCGTTACTGTAAATATTAAACATCATAAAAAAGGAATTCCTGAATTTGAATATATGATAACTTTCAATCAACATGACAAAATAATCTAAGTTTAGTTTTTGTTTCATTTAGGTTTTCTTCGAGCCGTGAAAATGCATTTATTCAATTCTCTATATAAATAAGGTTTACATCACTATTGTGATAAATTTCCAAGTAAATTATAATCATGGCTCAATACAGAATTAAAAACAATGGTTAAAGATTATTCATATAGTTCTAGATCCACAAAACGTTATGAATTCGTAGAGTAAAAATACCATAATATATTTTCTTATACCATCGCCAGAAACAAGATTTAAACAAACTTTTAACTTGAAATTTGTTATAGTGTAAAATGACGTAGAAGTGAAACAAAAAAAGAAAAAGAGTAAAATTTAAAGGCGCCTATGGCCCTGTGCTAAACGGTAAGGTAAAATATTAATATATTAAATTGAGCACTTCCTATATAAATAAAAGCCATACCTTAAAAAGAAAAACACTTGGATAAATTACGTCGATGACAAACGAAGACGACAAATAAAAGCTATTTAAACACATGTTTCACAATAAAAAATGGAAAACAGCCTACATACGTACCGCATATATGTTTTGTTACATTAAGTATTTAAACATCAAATCTGTTTATATAAGTTATTTTCATTATATGTTTAATGTTTTGTCCAATAAAAGGAACTTACGTAAATGCATTTTTTTATCTTGCGAAAATTTTCACTTATTTAACTAATAATTCTTAAGTTTCAAACCTATAAGTATTTTAATTTTTTAATTTACCAATTATCACGTTAGTGGTACTAGATAGAATAATAAAATAAAATAGCATATCTTTCCTATAGCATAAAATGCTTATATGAAGATAGTACTAGTATAGTATACTCCCGGGTGAAATATTGATGAATAAAAATTTAAACGTCTCATTTACAAAAAAATTTACGTTCATTTTCCTACTAGTTTTCAACAGCGATAGAAAATTAAATTAAGTGGCGAATAGATATAACTGACTACATGATTATTACGTTTCAGTTAAGAGGTACGGAAACCCGAACTCCCCCCCCCCCCTCCGTACCACCTTGTCACCCGAACCCCTTTGTCGATATTTAAACCCAAACTCTTTTAGTTGAACAAAATATTTAGATAATCACTTTGTTAGTAATGAATACGATTTATACCTATTTTTCATCAGTTCATAACTTTTAGAAACGTGATCGTAGTTTAGAAATAACTTGAACCAATTTAACAACTATATATTTTCACTATATTTCAATTATTTTATGTTTTTAGATTAACGTTTTATTTCTTTTGTTTTTTTTTTTCAATTTCGCAAATAAATCACGCACACCATATTCAAACCATTGTTTCCTTGCATACCGGGAGAATAAGGAAGTACACGCGAAGAGAAGTTTAAAAAAAGTGCGAAAAATATTTGCCCAAAAAATATAATGTTTATTTAAAATACATGCCATTGTTTTATAAATATCACGGTACAAAATTTTACTTTACCTTACTTTATCGTGGTGTCAAAATTATATAATAAAAAATATTAAATTGTTGCCAAGCAACCCAAATTTTGAGTCACAAGTTTAAAAAAAAAATTGAAAATAAAATTGTGAAGTATCTCTTTAAATACTTTACTTTACTTTAGTCAATAAAATCACCTTTACCCATAAACAAGAAAAGTCAGTTCAATAAAAATTCAAAAGTTCACCCGAAAGCAAATGACCCGAAGATGTATACGTGATGAAATGTTGCAATTTGACGGATGTTGAGATAGTACTTGTTTGATATTCTATAGTTGCCATCTCTTCTGCTGAGAAGTTGTTTATTGTTAACGTAAATACCGAAAAAAGAAAGGATGAAATATCTCCGCTTCCGATAATCAATACGATAATTTTCTCATAGTATTTATCACTGCAGCAGTAATTTCTTATAGTAATATTTGCTTAAATATTAATGCAAAAATTACTCTAAAATGTAAGTCAGTAAGTAAAAATGTAACTCAAAAAGTTCAGTTAAGAATGCCAAATAAAAAAAAAAACAAAATGTAAGGCTGTCAGAATAAAAACCAATCCGAAATCAAAAAGTAGGTAAAAGAGAACAATATTATAACCCAAAAAAAAATAATTAACATTAAAATGGTTCCAAACAAACTTCAAACAGGTAATAAAAAAATCCAATGTCTTAAGGTGAATGAAAGTTAGTAAACAGTTAAGTCAATATAAACAACAAAACCAGTAAGAAAAAGTATTCACAAGATAAGGCTATGCAGATAAATTTTTCAGCAGACCTCGATGACATAAAATCACAACGCGATTTAAAACCTATACTGGGAACATCGTAAAATTACTCTAGTACTGTTATATGATGCAGTTTTTTTTATTATGCAGTTTTTTTTATTATAAGATTACCCGACAGGGTAATCTTTAATGTATCCCATATCAATATTACTTCCCTAAAAGGAGTAGGGAAGTAATATTGATATAGAAATATTTTTAAACATTATTTGCAACATAATTTTTAGGTGCACTCTGTACGATGGGAAAATTATAGCTTCTGAACGTTTTATTCCTGCATGCTTAATATGCCATCTTACTTTTATATCGTATCCGTATTGATCGAGTAAATACTTACCTTAATTAGTCATTTAAGTAGTTATTTTTATGGTGTAATTTATGCAAATTATCGTTAATCGAAAATATGTGGACATATCTATCACTGAAGATGATTTGTTGTACATATACGATTTGTTGTCCATAAAAGCTATCTTTGGGTAGAATCTACAGAGCACAGAACCTAAAGCGATAAACGACCTTCTGAGAGAGATTCTAAATTTAAATTAGTCTGAAGAATGTAACATGTTTTCGTTCTTCTTGCTATCCAATTGAAAGTCAGAAATGCAATAACAAAATTAATTTCTGCACTAGAGTAGAAAAACTACTCTACGCGTCACATCCAATAGTACTAGAAGTCTCTATATATCTGTAATATAATAAACATAACTGGAATCCTAATGGCACAAAATTACCAAAATTATGAAGACGAAGATGTTTGATTAACTTTGTAATTTTTTTTATGTTCATGAAAATTACAAAGTATAAGTTGAGACTGGAAACTGAACATTCATGACAACTGATTCGTTATCATTAATTCCGGTAGAGGGTAGAAGTTAAGAAGCAAAACAACCCAGCCACGCTAGTGGAGACTATTTCCACTTGAAAAGTAATACACGACTATCCCGGTACTCTTGCTGATCGAAGGAGTCTATAATCTTATTTTGCAACTGTGCTTACTCTCGTCGTAATTGTCTTACTTGCGAGAATTTTTGAAATCAGTTATATTTTTATTACTAATAGCTTATAAAGATCCACTACACTCAGTGATAAACTATTGAAAATCTGTAGTCCTCAATTATATAATTTAGTTTTAAAATATATTACTCAGACATATCGATAAAATTTACCTATTAATGTAATATACCTACAAATCAATGTTCATTTTAAATTCCAAAAAGCAGCGCAATATACATGTATATATATCCCAAAAAACACGAAGTTAGCAGTGCTGCACTTTATGCTTAATTTTTAAAGTGACGAGTTACATTTGTGATTTTGAAGACAATGAAACAAAATATAATTAAAAATAAAATCTAAAAATACTTTTGACATGCATTATGTATATATAAAATAAAACAACATACTATTAACATACCTTCACGAGTCAAAGAAAATTGAAAAGCGTTTCCTACGAAAGGCCAAAGTGGGATACCAGGCATTCTCTTTGAAAATTGTTTCAGTTTTCTGTTATAAAATAACTCGAAACACACCAGAATCACTACCAATGATACTATAACCGTTAAAAACATATTGATAGTACGACGTGAGTAAATCAAATGTAATAATTGGACCAAGTAACGAAGCGACCATCCATTTAAAGGTCTATACGTGTTTGCGTTTTAGCTGTATGAACGTGTGCGTAAGAGTGGTCACTCTTGAGCGCTGTAGTGGTATCCACATAATTTAAAATGAAATTTGCATTAAATTAATTACTTTACTTATTTAATTTTGTAAATGTTTGGCTTGGTAAATATTTTTGTCACGCTCGATTACTTTGAAATGGATCTAAGTCGAATAATTCAACTCGAGTTGATTCATATGTACACTAGTTCGCATTTGGTTCGAATTCTAATTGAATTCGATTTTTTTCTTCAGGATCGATATTGAGTGGCTTTCTATTTAAACTAATTTTGTCTGCGATTAAGTGAAATTTTATCAAGTGAAGTTGAATTTACTTTAAATTTAGGTAAGGCCGAATCCTCAGAATTCTATGTCTGAAAACGAAATATAAGATGATTACTCTCAGATCATTTCTCTTAGGAACTATTCGGCGTAGAGATTTGAAAATTGACAATCATAAAGTTAATTAAATCTCTTATAATCGCGTAAGAATATTTTTCAAGAAGATTTTAGATGAAGGAAATTATATATTCATACTTCGTCTATAATTTCAAAAAGCTAGTTATAAAAATCTCAAAATTATTATATAATACCTCTAAATAGTGTATCATACCTTCAATAATGAGTATGAAACTAGAATACCTAATTTTTTTTTTAAATTACGAGATTTTTGGAGACTTATACAAATTTTGCAGGAAAACTATAATTTTACGACTTTAGAAAATCAACCGAACACATTATTTATAGGTGAAATGTATTATCTATATTCTTAAATTTATAAATATTATGAGTACGTGCATGTGTGTGGAATCTTCATAGTGCGAGTTCTATTCGCATATAAAAGGTCATTTATTTGAGGGTTTGTGAAGTTGCATTCTATATGGATTAGTACGACTGTTTTGTATTGATATTGGCTTTAATTTGCTTCAATTTTCACTTTTTCTTTGCACTTCGATTTAGTTGGATTTGAGTTATATTTTAATGGAATTGAATTCAGTTTTAGATCAATTAATACTGTGAAGATCAATCAAGTAGGATTTAATTGAATTTCAATAGATATTTAACACATTCAACTGACCTTTCTGGATTGAATTGGATTTAGTCATTTTATTCAAATAGATATCATTCATTTTGTATAATATTTTATTTATCTACTGAATTTACTATATCAATATAGCTTATAAACCCTATGCATTTTTCAAATATTACAAATCTCATTAAATCAGTATCGTTTATTTTCATCCAAAAATAAAACCTGAAAAAAAAAAAAATTTATTTATATATATACACTCTTTAAAATAATACAAGCATTAAACTATTTATAGATTACCTTAAACGAACGACGTTGATGGTAAATGAAGAACATTGACCATATCATATTTATTCTTTGCATTCTTGAAAAGCATTATACGCTTCATAATTAAATTTCAGTCTTCATCGTTAAATTTCTGACAAGAAATTTAATGCTTTGCTAATATTGTTTCTGCAGATGTGTGCCACAGTAATGCCATATAATATGTTTAGCTTCTCAGATTCTAGAGATTGTTCTTTTCAGTAATCACTTAGATAAATTCAACAGCTTTGATGCGAAATCATCCACCCGCGTTTGTGATATGAGATGAGGTTGGTTGATTTAGTGGTAAATTGTGACATTAGTGTGATTCACATTATGATCATCATCAAAAGCCTATCTTCGACCACTGCTGACCGTGGGCCTCTATGCTCGTATATTTCTAATGCGGGTATCATATTTTCAAATTTTACATTATTATTACAAAAAAATAACAATCAACAATCAAAAAAGTTCCAAGGTCATAGCAGATAATATTCAAAGTCTAAAAAATAATTAAGATGTTTTACCAGACCAACAAAATTTTTATTTTTATTTTTCTTTGTAATTTGTCCATGGTGAAATATTAATTTAAAAGATGGAAATTTTAGTTTAAAAAATTTTTATTTAAATGACTTTCTTTCCCTATAAAAAAAATTAGGTCTATAATCGCAGTCGGTAAAAGTATGAAAACAAATCAAGCTTTTACCGACTAACTCAACCTACTCCTCATAAATTTTAGTGATATCAATAAACGCTTTATCATTTCCTCTTCCTACGAGCATCCCGATATGAGAAGAAGTATTTTTCAATTGTAGCATACAACCAAGCATCATTATCATTATATTCACGCAAGAGACTCTGATGACAATATTTGGTTGATCGATGATACTACATGCACCATCAATAATGTTGCTTTCTGCTTCTTCGTGCAACTCGTAATATGAATGTCCAATAATATTCTAGTGTTTCATTATTTTTAATATCTAATTATATATTTCAAAACCTGAAATTAATTAATTTATTGCTAACAAAAGCTGGTATTTTATCACGTACCCACAAAACCAATGAGAGCTTCCGTAAATTTTGTTTTTTTCATTTCTTTTACAAAATGTGCTGGTCTTACGTGATCAAGTCCAAAGATAATATATTCAATTTGTGGTACTTCATGTTCTACAAACTGTTCGTTATTTTTTATTTAAAATCGATTCTTCAAACCAAATTTTTAACAAGGTTGTGATAAAACAAATTCTAACCACAATCTTATTTATAGATTACACAGAATAACTGTACCTGCGGCCCTGCTCGCGTCTTATCTATAATTAACATTCTAATTCGCTCTATAACTGTATTCGTCATTACCCGACTTCTTTCAACATATATTAATCGAGTATACATTAAAATCTGCTCACAAAAATGATTTGCATGCTATCGAAAGCCATATTAAAATTGAACTGACGGTTCTCGAGCTGCAAACGGACAGATATATGTTATGTGTATAGATAGTGATTGTAATACGCTTGTACAATGCAGTAACATGGTTCGAGAGAGTATTGAACTAAAATTATTAAAAATATGTTATTTTTAACTTGTATGTTATGTTATTGCTTAATTGTGTTATTATTTATAACAGGTATGTGTATATAACGGTTATTTCCGCCTGTAATCAATAGACAGACCGTTACTACGCTAGATTTATTATTTTAAAGAGAAATGATATTTAGGTATAAACTCAATCATTAATTGAAGAGAGAAAAAACCTGCCTAGCACGAATGGAACTCGCACTACGACAGTTCCGTATACATTTAGGTATTTATAAACATTGAATGGTACATAATATTCCTATTAAACTATTTACAAAATTTTTATTTTTAGAACGAAAATGAATTATTGCCTACTGTATCTTTCACAGACGTATATTTAAAAAAAATTTTATGATGTAACTAGTGTTGTGAAGCCTTGTTTCTTAAAAAAATCCATGATTCTAGATCCCTGTAAATTTTTAATAAATGTAAATTCTTAGTACCCTGTAAATTTTTATTTATTTGCGAAGGTGAAAAATGGTGCATAAATGGCCGTATTTCTAGGATTCTTTTTTATTGCATTGACTTAGAAGCTTTTTTTTACAGCTAGAGGGAACCGTAGACTTGAGTATATAATATTAATTCAATTTGATACCTCCACACGTTCCTGAGAAAGTGTCTTGATAGACAGACAGACAGACGGACAACGAAGTGTGAGAGTCCCTTTTCCCTTTGAGATATGGAACCCTAAGAAAGGGCTGGAATTAGAGTGAGTGCGATAGTATTATACATACGTATAGGTGCACAAGACGTAACGTTCTGTTGTCTGTCGGTACGTTAGAACAGCGGAAATATCTGCCGTTCTAAATATAGATTTGGAATATTTTTATTAACAACATATATAAATTTCAGCGTTTTTGAAATACCGTAAATTGTTTTTTTTTGGGACATTTAATAGAGTCCTCCATGAATTGGGAACCACCATAACTGTCTACCATTGTTATTTTTCAATAATGAAAATGGAAAATTTTAAAATATCCAAGTGGCAACCTTGTTACTATAATTTGAAATCGGTAAAATGTTTACATATTTTACACTCGAGTGACTCTATAGGAATCAATAAAGAAAATATAGGTTTGTTCAAACGCTTTAAGTCTGCTTAACGACTCTCAGAAGTCTACAGTACTTAATTTTTTTGCACACATTAATATTTTTCTTCTCTACATTGAAATATTGCCTGATGTAACATAACCCTGGTGAATTTACAGAAACCTTGGTGAATTTCTTAAAAGCCATGAAATCTATAATTATTCCTACAATTTTTTGTATAAATTTTAAGTAAGGCTGAGTTAGGTAAAGCACCTATATAGTTAAAGTTTCGGAAATTGGGAGAGAAAAGAATATACTTTTTTACAACTTTTTCGGTCTATCTCTGGAAAGATGCTACTAAAATTGGAATTTACTTTTTATGTTTTATAACAGGTAATCTCAAATGGTATCTCACACGATACACGAAATTCAAAATAATTTCAGTGCTTAAATTATTCTCTCTAAAATTTCAACATAAATATTTCGGATTATATAGATAATAATCCAAATATTTATTTTGAGATGTATGCGTGTTCATATGTGATTTATATATCGAACTGGTGAGAATAATTACTTATACAAGCAAACAAATTTACAGGATCATGGGTTATTGCATAAAAATGTAATTAAGTTGATAATTAAGTTTTAATTATCACTTTAAATACAGAAACTTTAAGACAGAGAATAGAAATTGCACCGAAAACATTAAACTTCTTTTGTTAAAATCCATTTTAATGTTAACACCTCAACCACTAGTAAATACCGTAAACAGAAGAATTTATATTAGTTTATTGAGGTCCCCTTTAGAATTAGTAGAGCTTGCTTTACGAAGGAACTTTACCCATCTAGATAAATATAAAATTCCAGACACGTAAGAAAACAGTTTATCATATAATATACGTTTATTTTCAATGTATAGATAGTATATATTTCACAAGTGTAAGAAGCAAAAAATAAAAAGATCATTTCTCGTATTATAACATATCAAAATAAAACTTATTTTTTTTGGTACTAGTGAGCCTAAAACGACCTAATTAAATATTTTTGATTTTAGAATACCCTGTCCAAAACCGTGTGTTTGTGTGCACTTATATTTTAATATTCTAAAAACATTTTTGTAACCACTTTTACAAGTGCAAAATTCCGTATCATTTCCAGAAATTGTTTTTCGCCAAATTTCAGTTGGCTTTGGATTATAATTTAACACGTTATGTGGAAATGCTATTATGCGTAGACATTAGAAGCTAGAGGGAGATCACTGACAGACAGAAAATCGAGTAGGAGCAATAGGATTTCATTCGAAGCATTTTGGCAACCCTAAAAATTAACTGAGAATTAAAAACGTTTTACATTGGACTTTTTTTTACTTACGCTGTCAAAACAGTTTTTATCCATCATCAAAAAATGCAATTCTATAAATATTATTACAAACAATATTAAAAGCAAGCGAACAAAGGCATTTTGTTAATATTTTGTCCCATAACTAATTTTTGTAAAATTAATGTCCGGCAATAAACTATACTAAATACCACTAACGATTATGACACTATAATAAGTTCGTAGCTTTTCAAATCAAGTGCCAAATATAATTTTGGTAAACTCAAAGATATTGCTCACAACTTAATGAAATATCAGCAAACTACAATAAAATTTAACAAAAATGAAAATTGTTAGAAAACAAATTATATTGCTATTCTATTGCAATTTCATTGTAATGTAAATTTGAAACTCCGCTGTATGAAAGTTTGCTTAAAATAAATACGTTTTCTTCGATATATTGACTTCAGTAAGAATGTCCACAACGAATTAAATCAAAGGAGTGAATCGACCCTTATTGTTTTCCAATCTTCTTCCTTGCGGTCTCCTTATATTGAAAGCTTGGTCTATACATGTGTAAAGACAGTAAAATGTAGAAGATAGGGCCGAAATTATATATAATTTCCGGTTACAGTTTCTTTAGAGAGATTTACCTCTTTATTTAAAAATATTAGTATTTAATAAAGTTTATGTGTCAAATATTCATTTAAATATGGATATAAAACTGATTTAATTTACGTACTTATAGTAACATTTTATTAGTTTACTGTATCTAAATACTCGTGACCAGCAGATTGTGAGCCGTGATCTCCTTTTTATTACGTACGTCTCTGGACGTTAATTACGATGCAATTTTCTTTTTCCCTCTTAATTTTAGCGAGTGGTACATATCAAATTAGCTCTTTGCACTTAGTATTTTGTATACTTATACGTGAATGTGAAAGCATCCTAATTGATCACAATTCTCAACTGATTTACTAATTTCCATTTTCGCTGTTTTTTGTATAGGAACTAAATTAATTTAAAATGTATTGTCAATAATTATCAAATTTATTAATGTTATTTACGTTACATTTTCTTATAGAATAGAAAGTTGTTGTTCTGGGTTTGCTTTGTAGTTTAATTTTCTTGTTTTAGTGCTTTCTAAAATTTTATACTAAAAATGTCAGCAAGAGGGAATCATTATGGTCTAATACCAAATATCCATCTATCCATCATAGTCGACATCTACCCAATGTGAATATTAAGAAAGACAATCAAATTATGAATATAATGTAAATAATGTTGCATTCCTTTTCAACCAAGATAAAAATTAAAATTAATTTAACTATTTGTCCCACCAAAAATCACCAACAAAAAAATTTTAACATGCCTCGGTATAATGAGTAGATAGTCTTTGGATCTCGTTATGTGGCGGTGTAATCCACTAAACCGAGCAAATATGTTATATAAAGGTACAAAACAGTGGAATATCTACTAGGACTCTGGGTTCGAAATATTCCTTGCTCATTAAGAAATAGTGTGATGAGATACAGCAGCAATATTGAATGTGTACAGGATAAAAAGTAGATGCTCAGGATTACTTTTGCGGTACACCCGAAAATTATTTCTTATATTCTTGAGCAAATAAGAGATTACCTGTAAATACTCTTATGAATTCACGTCATCGCTCAAAGTAGCTTGCAATCCATTTCCATCGACGTACGCATTAATATAAATCATAATATTATACATTGATTAGAAACATAAAACGATGAATGATGAAATGAAATCAGCAAAATGAAAACAGTCAAAAGCACGTGAATAAAGCTAGAGGAAAATATGGTTTGACTTAACATTGTCAACTGCGGAAATAATATAATAATTTACGAATAGAAGTACCTATTTTGCTGAGAAGAGAAACTGCAATAGATGTGGGATCTCCCATTCCCTGATAAATTCCAAAAAATTATAAGCTGATTATCAGCCAATTTTGACGAAAAAGTCGATTATACGTTTTCGGATTTATGGCTGTGATTTTTGTAATGAAATTATAGAGCCGGATCCTAGTAAATGTTGCATTAATGTATGGTTAAGCTATGTGTAAATGTTTTTTAACTTTATTATGGGTTGAATATCGAATATTAGTATGTTCAGAGGAACGGTAATTTCATCAACAATTTAAAATTTATCCTATTGAAGTCCAGACAGGTGTTTACTTAGAAATTATAAATTATGCTATTTAAAACAATAGCCTTTTTCACCTAAAACTTAATATTGTGCTTTGTTCATGTTCCAGTCGTCAAAATGTTTATTTGGTCTAATATAGTTTATTGGACTGATGCGCTAATATGTACTATACATGGATAAAGAAAAGAAGTACTAACGGGTTGGCGAGGACGAAGGGTTAGGAATCGTGGCGCGATCACACGCTGGGGCGGCGTGTATCAGTCCATCAATTTATTGCAGTTTGTGTATTAATCTATCGAGTCGAACGATTTTTTTCAAATAGGTTACATATGGAACAAAAATAATGACATAAGACCAGTTATTATAAATATTCCGATGCACAAAATATTTTCTCTGCTTGCTTAGGTCTTCTTGATAATCGACTATATAATCGTACGTTAATGCGCCGTAGTATAATAGTAATATAACACATTTCTTAAATAAATTTGAAAAAACTAGTGTATATGTATCATAAATATGGAAGACTGGATGGATATCGAATTATTTTTATTTACTTATATACTGTTCATTTAAATATTGGGAATAATTTTGTTAATTTTGATTCTTTATAAAAAATGAAGTTCATTTATATGGTTATTGATTAAAAATTAAATTTGTTTAAACATTTATAGTTTCATTTTTTGTTCTGATTAACGCGATATTTCCTTCATGTTGCATTAGGCACTCATCAACAATTCGTTTGACAATTACATAATAATTGGTACGTAATTATGAAATATACCCATTTTTTAAGATAAAATAAATATTATGAAATCTTAGATAATGCATAAATATATATATTTTTATGCTACTTGATTATTTGCTCAGGATAAATTAATAAAATGAATCATATAATTGGAAAAATTAGTTTCGATGAATTTTATTTGTTATTCATTCTGCATGAAGAATAACACTTGCAGTAAAGCCCGTAATATGGGACCGAATACCCGTAATAGAGGATTTTTGACCAAGTTTCTTTGACTTTAAAAAATTCAAAAGATGAATTGAAGGCTTACGAAACTGGATAGTATTAAGTAGTTAAGAGTTAATTAAGTTCAAGTTAAGAAATTAGGAAATTATATGAACCTAATTAGTTCACGAAAGGCAGATTCGGGTCTGACGGGATATTTTTGTCAGGAAAACCTCGTGAATAAAAGGATCATTCCATTAAAAACCACGTTTCTGTCTTTTTTCACACTACGACGAGTAGATAACTTTGCAAAATGCCTCCTTGATTCACAGGGATGAAAATACTACATCTAGAATTATTGCCGATTCGGAAGAAAGGAAGGAATCATTGATGTATGGCCAAGTATAAAGAATAAACATGTTCTTGACAAAATATACACGAAAGAGCACTCAAGATGTTAAATGTCGCTGTATGAGATAAAAGGTTATTAAATATATTTTAAAATATGTGTAACTAGTATTTTATATAAAAGATAAACTTTTCCACTATTTTCACCAAAGGAGCAATACTCCTTAGAAAGTGGAACCAAATGTGAATTTTTTTTCGTAATGAGTATTATTGACCATATTCATTAATAGAGATTGAATACACTTGGTCTTTCGTTTAAATAATAAAACATGAAAAAGGAAAGTTGGAAGAAAACTCAAAAAAATACCTTTAAGAATAAATTAATAGAAATAATAGTTTTCAATTAGAAATTATTCATATCATTTTTGGGAGTGAAAGAAAAAAGGGCAGTTTAGGGATTATATTATTTACGACTGGTGATTCACGTGTCTAACATGACCTTAAAGAAGTAAATTATAACAAATAGATTGATTAAGGTCATATTTTTCTAAACAGTATTATTTTCCCTTTGCATTGTGACGTTTACCAACTAAACATATTAAAAACAATGTGCTATTATCTTATTAACTGCAAATAAATTTAAATATTACAACAAAATTCACAATTAAATGAAACTACATGATGTAGTATTATTTCTATTTTCTTTAATTTTTTTTACCACCACCTAGGTTTCGTTGTATTACAACATCTTCAGGTGGGATATTAGCAAAGATCTTCTATCTTTGCTAATATCCCACCTGAAGTTGTAATACAACGAAACCTAGGTCGTAGCAAAGAAATTAAAGAAAGTAGAAATAATACTACATCACGTAATTTCATTTAATTGTGAATAATGAATTTCTACAAAATTAACGCCAAATATATTCAATATTACAACAAACTAAAATACTTTATTTTTTTAAAAAAAAGTCACAAATCAAGCTTGTCATTTCCAAACGAAATGATAACCCTAATATTTTATTATCAAAGCTAATATCCGTCGTTTTGAAACATTTTTATCGACTTACTTGTGAAAAGCATAGAGATAACGGATAAGGAGGGTTCAATAAACGTAGATACGAGTATCATCAAAAAACTCTCATTTTACCACAGATGCTTGAAATAAGCACTGTTAACGTTACTGTAATATTTTTATTCTAAGAAATCGATAAATTGATTTTAGCCGATGAATATTGAGAAAATGTGAAAGTACGACTGAAAGGAAGAAACTATATAAAGACATTAACATGACGTAATTAAACTCTCAATTGCAATTTAAAATTTATGGCCAAGTACTTGCTATAATGTCGATAATATATGACTAGTTAAAACGAAATGCCAAAATAAAACCATAATGAAAAATACAAAATAAATGTTAAACAATTAAAATTGGTCGTGAAGTGTTTTATTTAGAAAGTAAAAAGTGAAATTCTAAAGTTATTGAAATAAAGACATTTATATAAGTGACTTATGTATATATGATAGGGAAATTAGTTTTAACTGATATAATAAATGCAATAGTAAATTTGTGTATTTGTCTGTTTTTTCCATTTTCATGGCGTATTCTCATACAAATAGATTATGTCGTAAAGGCAAATATAGGTGACTTTTTTTAGCGTATTAATTCCAGGCTAGCGAAGCAACGGGCAATAGATAGTTATGCAAAAGTTATGTTTTATGTGAATATTATATATCCTTCTGATATTCAGATATCCGTAGATGTATGTCAATAGACCTAAATTTCTTAACTTTGAATAAGTTTGTGTGCACATATTACATAAAATACTACACCATATTTAGACACAGCAAATCATATTGAAATATTAGTATCTGTGCTATGGAAACTTTTTACCAGCGGATGACGAAAATAGTATTAGTTTTCTAAAGCTCTTATGTGATGACAATACAATACGACATTGCTCCTAAATGATTTATATGTAAATGTGAAGAAAAAATCACCATCTTCTTTCGTTTTTGCTGTTATTATGTTATTTTTAAGTAATACGTTATAAACTCATTTTATGCTAAATTAAAATTTGTAATTGTTTGTATACAGAATATTAATATGCTAGCTGTATAAATGTTTGCTTTAATAAATATTTAAAATTCATTGACGTATTGATACATAAGAATGTTCAATTAATTATGAATCGAATATTTATTGGAATTGCCAAAAAATTATATTCAAATTAAAAACGCAAGGCCGCAAAATTTAAATAGCATTTGCATTTATATTATTCATGTACTGATGATGTCATTGAGTATGGTGTTATAGGTATACCTATTTATATATTTAATAAAAAAAATTACTACAAAAAGGACTTTTTAAGAAGTTAGCTTTATGAAGTAGGTCGATAAAATCAACCAAGTATAGAAGGGTTTTGTTACTAAATTATAGATGATTGAATTAAAACTAGCTGAACTGCGTCTAGGTTTACTGAACATTATATCCATCATAACATTGAACTTGGCCACGATAAATTCTTATATTTGTTAGAGAGAGAATATAAAATTGTAATATTTTCTCTTTATCTAACTCTGGTTGTCAAAGTGATAAATATGATTTATCACTCACCGTTGTATTTTTAACTTTTTGTAGGTTGTATGCTTCTTTTTGCTCTTTTTTCTTCATCGTTTTGGAAATTATCGATAATTCACATTGCTCATTTACGACCTTCAAAAACGAAAAACGTCGTCTCAGAAAACTGAAGACCGTAAATGTAAGAAATTAAATTGTAAGAAAAGTAAATTCTGTACTTAATATTATTAATTGAAATCGTTATTATTATTATTTGATGGTTAATATTATTGGAATCGAAATTAATTGGTGGACGCCATCGATCAACATTACTCCGGAAAACGTTACGTACGCTGGCGACACGATAATACAGTGGTTCTAATATTAATTAGTGTGCTGAGACTAATTTTCTGATTCCTATTAGAGCCTATGCCACTTATAAAGACTTATTTTTACTCAATCTGTACTTTATTGGTAATCTCGAACGTAGTTTTAGCTTAGTTTAGTGATCATTTTTCTGTTTTATTTTTGTCATTAGCATACCATTTATCATTCTCACGTAAGTTTATTTGCTTTCAGGATAAAACGTTATACGTATTTTAATTATAATTAAGTTATTTTTTTTTTCGCTACAAAGGACGACCACCCAACTTATCCCTTAGTACCACCATCATATTAATCCCATTTTTAATTATTTTAAATTTGTGCGATCATTTAACATATTAACCCAAAATTATACATCTGCAGCATGACGTGATTATAAATCTCTGCGCTAGGATAATTGTGAGTGCTTTTGTCTCAGATCTAAACCCGAAGCTCTTTCTAATTATTTAACACATGCTACACGATATATGACCTGACTACAAATGTACTTATCAATCCCGTACACAAAATTAGAAATATCATGAAATAAACCTGACCGGGCATGTGAAGTGCCCAATGGACTGCCGTGATATTGATTAAATTTAAAGTAAGTAATACATTCCTAGTAGACAATATCTTAAACAGTAATGATATTTCAATTTTAATACAGTTCTGTATGCTTAAAAGTAAATAATGGCACTTTTATTTCACTCAAAACAAAATGCACGACTTAACGTGAAACCAACTTGGCATAAAATCCAATAAACAAAATTACATTACCGTGGTCCCACGCCAATATTCAATCGATGATAGCGCCATAATATTTAACCCTGTCGTCTGGTAAAAAAGGACTAAATTCCCGAAGTCGGGGAGCCGAAAAAGAATAGGCACTATAAATATTCACTACAACTTGAATATCAAATAAACGGGTACAAGTTTTTTCTGAAATGGTCGAAAAGCCAAATTTTAATATAAAGCAATATTGTTCCCCGAATTTGTCCATAAAACTGAACAAGACTTACCCAGTCAAAACGGGAACTTTTGTAACCGTACGTTATCATTATTACGACAGGGAAGCTGTTAGACGTCATGTTATCCTGTTTATCTGTAGGGCCGTGGAACTGTTCATATTTCTGAGCATTACGTTTATTACTTCTCATTGTGTATTTTTCTTAACGCTTTACATACAATTATATCATCTATTCAAATTGTCCTTATATATTTTGGGAAGTAGGTTTAAATGATTAGGTGTAATTTATTTTGTAAAAATGTTTTTCCTCGTTCTTGTTTTTATATCAATACAAAAAGAGTATGTGTCCCATATGGGTGAATACGAATATTTGTATTTTATATGTTTTTGTTGTATCAAACAAAAGTATTATCTATCTGAATGAGGTTGCTTATTTATTCTTAAATATTTAAAAGAAATTTTTTCGGTCCTATTAAAAGAAATATTAAAGGAAGTGATGTAAGGAACTCGTGGGCAAGGAGAAAGTGGATGACCCAATCTATGAAGTCACGAAAAATAATGAAATTACAAGACGCATTACAAATAAAAGTAAATTAACAATTTTATTTATTGCGATTTTCCGATGTCCTGAGTTCTATACAAAAAACGAAATATGTATGCGTTATTCTCATCAAAATTACTTAAACTATATTTATCATGAGTTAATAATTATGTTCCTCCCTCCTGCTTTCCATTTTCTTTCCTAACCGAGATCGACCAGTTTAAAAACCGCTGGAATTAGTATGGTATTAAACAAAAGATTAAAATTAAACTTTATACGCGTTACTATATACACATATATACGCATTTTATAAAATTACTGAGAGGCAAAATATGCAAACCTGGCAAAAATCGTAGCTTTTCAGTACTGTAGCAATCTTAGAAAAAAACTAGAACTAAAATCCTGAAGTATTAGAGGTTATTACTATTAAATTTAACGTATAAGTATTATTAATTACGAACGTTACCTATATAGTTAAGCCACGTAGAGGTTGTCCTTTATTTCACTGCTCCATCCACATTCTTAACGCCTTTAACGGTATATATATATAACAAAAAAATTTCTGGTGTGTGCTTATGATCACATAAAATAAGTAAAAACTTTTAACTTTAAAATATATTATATATAATTACATTGATATTATAAGATGGATATTAGTTCGGGAAGTCAAGAAAAATGCGAGATTATTATTTTAAAATACAATAATATAAGCGTATTATATTAAATTACTCTCATATAAAATATTAAACACTTACTGTATGCATTTTAATTTTTACACTGATAATATACAATCATTCTCATTTATTATATGTATCAAAACCATAGCGCAAGCATAGGTTTTATCCCATGCAAACAGTATAGCGCTATCTATACTTTCATTCAGCGACACCGACCCGAATGTTGCGTTACCGACCCGAGCGAACGTCTTAGTTTCAATCCCTGCTCAGAAAAATTGCGCTGGTGCATAATGAGCGCAGGCGCACCAAAAGTGAAACGTGAAAGCTTACGTCAAAAAGAATGGGAATTTCCTTGTTTTTTGTTCAATTTCTTGAAGCTTTTGACTCCCACATTTCGTAATAGTATGAACCTAAAGATATTAATCTGAAAATTTTAGAGTAAATCTGCTATAAATTCTTCTTCTAGAATTTTATGTAAGATGGTTCTAGGGTTATTGTTTAAAATGAGAGAATTATGACAATTTTACTCCTATTAAGTAGACAGTTATACACACACACATGCACACACACACACACACACATATATATATACATATGTAAATATATATATATATATATATATGTATATATATATATATATATATATATATATTTAAATATATATATATATTAGGTGATTCATAAAAGATCGGAAAATTTTTTCACATTTTCTTCACCCTCAACCCCTTAATTTTATCTATTCCACTAGAAAACATACCAGGATTTTAAATTTTATATCCACTTTTGAAATTCGAAAAAAAAACATTTTAGTTTAAGAGTTTATTAATACCAGAAATGAGTGTTACTCATAGGTTTTAGGGAAAATATTATACTAATATTAATAACAATAACTATCGTTCCTCTAAATTATTATGTAAAAAGAATAAAAAATGTATAGTAAATTTGCCTTATTACAATTTGGGTTTTTCTGCCTATAATTCTTAACTAACAACATCAAGTATTGCTTCTGCTCATCCTCATTAGTATGTAATTTATTGTACTTTTCTATCAATGCAACACCCTTCTCGGCTATATCGTTAATGAATCTCATATGTTGTACTATTTCTTTAGCCGATTTGAAGCTTTCTTCCTCTTCATAGCTCAGGATCTTTCTGAATGAACTCGCAAGAAATTCTAGTGATTTTGAAAAAAATCATAGTGTTTGTCGATATGAAATCTTCGATGTTTCTGTTTACGATTGCATCATATTCCATAGATGTCTTTTTCGGATTGTTTTCCGTTCCTTCAATTTTCAGAGCCAAAATCATATTACGTTTTGTTTCGATAGAAACTCGTTTCTCAAAAAAAAGCTAAAGCAATTAGCTCTTCGCAAAGATACCAAAGATGACTCAACATTTTTTTGATGGCGACTTTGGCTAAAACTGTGTAATATTTTTCGAAATCAACCATATTTTTAATATCTGTAAGTCATTCACTGAGGCCATATGAGCCACTGGCGCTGTAAACCAGTATTTTGCGTAAACAACTACAACAAATATACAAATATATGTAACACCCTTAGCTTGCTTAATTGTGATTTTAAGCTGATGCTTCAACAAAAACATTTTAAGTGCGTATGTAGTTTTACCACCCATCGCGCACGGTGCATTCCAGTAGGGGCTTTGAATGAGATACCGCTTTCAGGAATCCCTCCCAAAAAATAATTATCAAATGAAGAGGTCTTTGTAATTATCACGAGACTGAAATTGTTCCAGTTGATTATCAGCAAAAGCGATGATATGTTTCGCGACAGTTTGAACGCAATTCCATGTAGATAGTTCGGACATTGCGGTTTTGAAGTCTTTTTGCTTTATTTTTGGCCTAATATCCATTCTTTGGCGACGTATAGAAAAATAGCTAACGTTATATTGTGATACGTCACAGCCCAGACGTTTGAGCGTAGAAGCCAAAACAACAGTTGCTTTTCGGTCAGTCAACTTAGCGACATCAAGAGTAGTAACTAAACTCGAATCTAAAATTATTTTTCGGCCTCGTTTCTATGGTGTAGTAAAACTATAGCTTGAAGAGGGCCCTGGCTGAGGAGATATATGGTGACTTGGACTTATATCACTATCACTTTCATTCCCTGCAGAAGAAGCTGAAGAAGATAGTAACTCACATTTCTCAGTTAATTTCTTCATTGCTTCTTTTTCATTTTCTATCATCTTTTGCAACTTAGCTTCTTTGAGTGAATGTTTTTTAAGTTTTTTCGCATGGCTTCCATCGATATTACCAATTTTTCCTGAACGACTCATTTCTCTTTGTTTTAAAAGAAATTGCTTATCTTCTTCAATAGTTATCATATTAATGGCATTTGAGTAAGCAATATCAAACATAATATTTAAATTTGATTGCCATTTGTTTTTTTTCTTCTTTTATTACTACTGAGCGTTTTGCTTTATTTTCCTTATTTTTTTTTAATTCTACCATTCTTTGAAATATTTAAGTATTTTTGTGATAACATGTTGTTTTTCTTTGGTAGGAATAATGGCTTTTTACTATAGTGCCATCACATCCCTTGCTGTTAATGACGCCGATTCTTTATTTGTGTTGTTCATAACTTTTTTATAATGAAAAAATAAACACTTCACTTCTTTCACTGACGGTAATTACGGTTGACGGTTTTGTTTGCACCAATTCGGAACGAGATTGTCCAATTAACCATATTTCAGTCCTTTTTCGCGTTTTTGTAATATTCAATGTCATTTTAGAAATACAACTACGTGAATAAAGCTAAAGTAATCACTTTTACAATCAAACACAATCACTTTGGCTCGCAACGATGGCGTCACTGGATAAGTGTATAAAAGAGCAATGGATTATTTATATTAATTAAACTGTGGGTACCTCCAGAGAGCACTGAGGTGCCGACGAAGTGAGTAAACAAAGAACATTTACGTTAGCAACTAAATACCGTCATCGAAATTGTATAAGTAAACCATAACCAACATCGCAATAAGTGCAAATTTTAAGGTAATTCTTGAAAATATTATAGGCGGTAGCGACCCTTAAATATCAATTAAAAAATCCGAAATTTAAAACAAATTATTATTTTGGTAGATAGAATGATATTATGGGTTGAGAGTTAAAACAATTCGAACTTGAATTGTATGAATCACCCTAATATATATATATATATATACATATATATATATATATATATATATATATATATATATATATATATATATACACATATATATATATATATATATATACATATATATATATATATATATATATATATATATATATATATATATATATATATATATATATTAGGGTGATTCATACAATTTATTATATTTAGCATACCTACGTCTACGCAGTTCAATTACTAATAGTACTACTAATTAGTAATTTTAAAATGAACACGAATGTATACTTGTTTATGGCTTGTTTGTAAATTTTTAATTAACCCGATTTTAATTAGTCGGGTTATAGTTTTTAAGTTTTTTTGGGTGATTTTGAAAATGATATGAATAAGGAACATTTTGAAATGAATAAGGAGACATAAATTTAGAGATGGTAAAAATAACAGTAACTAGGTTCTTAGTTACTACGAACATTAAATTATATATAATTTATAATACAACTTGTCAAATATACTGATTTACATCTAGACTAGATCTTGTGAATTGAGAATTTTTTTAACATTTTTAAATTTTTTTATTATTAAACGAAGATTCTATCAGAAATAAAGTTTGGATCCATTGGAGAAACTTACACAGGAGAGATTTTTTTTAACAAAAATGGATCACTAGCTAACTTTACTTCCATCTAAATCTTTGGTTATGATTAGATTAAACTAAATATTCCATTTACCTCACGATTCATTCGCTACCTCACGATGTTAACGAATGTAAAACGGAACATAATATATTTAAAAAATAAAATGAAACAACACTTCTAAAAGTCAAATGTTTAAGTTCAATGATCGAGACACGTTTCGGTAGACATTTTTTCGGTAACCGCCTTCCAAATCCGCTCTGTACGACTATAAAAGCTAGGTGGAAAGTATAATTACTGGTAAATAATACTAAACATTAGCATTCAGAACGGGCCAAAAGTAAATTATAATTCTATTACAAGAAGTGAAGAGATCAGGCGGTATCGAAATATTTTCTATGATTCATATGTTTTTAAAAAACGTACTAGTGCTCTATGATATAAGTGCGTGTTCTCTGAATATAAGATTTTTTTGCTGAAATGCAATAAAATCAATTAAAGATAAATTGTATTTTTTCATGTATAAATAGAAGATATTATTTCGTAAACAGCGGCTATATGACAGCCTTCAATTCATTTTCTTCCGTGAATCTATGCAAAGAATATGAATGCTGTGAGACCTTTAAACAACAAATGTTTGATTGACAGAGGTTTTTAAACATCAAATTCGTTCAACAATGTAAAAATATAATCTTGAACTAAATAAATGGAAGGATGATATTTAGTGGCACGTGCTCTTTTTAAGATCTAATAAATAGAATTAGAAACTGACGGAAGCAAAAAGTCGTCCCCAATATATCCACATATTTCTAATAAGTGTTCTCCTGCACGACCCGGCCCTGTTCAGCGCAGAACAGGTTGAATCTTATAATGAAATTAATAATACTGTTTTATAAATAATATGACACTGATATACTAAATAATTATCAGATTTAAATCCTTGTTGGCAAAGTATATAAAATGTTCATTTAAAGAAACTCATTATAACAGCGATGCTATTCCATAACAGGTTATGAATTGTGTGGGTCCTATTCCAATTTTGCTGAATTATTTTCAAATAATTATCAATAAACTAAAAATTATTAGTCTCATATTCGAGACTATAACTTTTAACCGAATTTGTGAGTTATACGGTAAATATTGGTTTGTGTAGAACCAATATAACTTTTTTCTCAAATAGTACAACCGATATAACACACCATTAGGTTTAACAAACTATTCAACTTGCTTTTTTCACCATTTCCAGGTTTTTTTCAGAACTATTCTTGAATTTGCTCTAAATTATTAGTCTTTTACGGTCATGATGTATACTAATATTACATCAACTCCACATGTTTTTCAAATTTCACTGCGCAATTTCGATTTTTTATTCTAACTCTGTAATTTCATCTAAATTATCGCAATCTTTATAGAATGTACAAGGATTTTTTTTTTATAAAAAACAAACCATTTGTTTTCAGGGGAATTAATTTCAAATTAGAGATTTTGAAAACAATTTAAAAAATTATATTACTTCGAACTTGAAGGTATCAACTCATGTTCTCTCGTATCTTTGGCCATGAGTTTCCCTTTTATAGTGTTGGATGAAATATTTGTCTAAGGAAGGATATTATTTCTGTAACAATAAGCGCCTTAGGATACTTATTGTTTCTTTACACAAATAACATTTAAACTAATATTTAAATATTTTTATTCTGTAGTAATAAGTTGACAGAATGAAATAGAATTTACCCGAAAGCCTCTGGCAAGACACACCTCCCTTTTATGAAATAACTGAATTTGAATGAGGAAAAAACGAACAAAATATTATTATTTTTACTGATGAATTTTAACTGAAAGAAAATGTTATAAAGACGCCAGAATGTTATTTTCGAAATTTTATGGAATTAATTTCTGGGTATATTTCTGAAAATTTCCACACCATTTTCCTCAGAAATTTTTCGACGTGGAAAGTTTAAATTTGACAGTGTAAATATATTTTTGAAGCTGACAATAAAAAAATATGCAGAGATTTTAGAGGAAAAAAATGAAATCATATGATTATTTTACATTCATATATCGCATGAAGAGTTCATCATATTTAAAAAGTTCATAGTTAATTTATACTTTACAAACTTGCATATATGATTGTTCGTATTTCGAAATTAACTAATAATTTGAAACTGTTTCGTTTCTTTCCTTTTTATTCTTATATTAATTTGAAGTCATTTTGAAGTGAAACTTGGGATTACCAGTTATCATAAAAAATCTATGGAAACCTCATTGAGATCGCCAATTTGCGATTCGTACTATTTAAAAAAATGTCAATTTTGTTTAATAGGTAACACATAATGTCTCAGGGATTATTAACTATGATATTAAAAGATTTATATTAATATTAAATACCGAACACTACAAATTTTTCAATGTTCGTTGTTCTTATCTACATTAAACTATTTTATAACAACAATTTTAATTGGATACCCAGTACGACCCTTTTTAGGATTGCCAGGAGTATATTTCGTCATGGATGTCACATATATGAACACAGTCTTTTAACTTTTTTCAGAAAATTAAAGGGATCCTGAAGACATCGCATAAAGAGAGTTTATGAAAATCACTTTTACCAACTAATTGAAAGTTTTTTCATAGTAAGACTAAATTTCAAATCTATTTTTTTACTAAAATAATTGCGTCCGAAATTTCTGTACAAAATATTTCGTTTTATATTGCGAAATATGTGAAATTTACATTGGTGCTAAACTACAGTTATATTCTATTAAACCAATAATAAAATATTTTTTACTTTACTACTACAATATTAATTTTCAAAATTAAAACTCTTTGTGCATAACGTATAAGCTTTAAAAGAATCCTGTTATGCTTCCCGCCCAAGTATTTAAATTTGCATATGTGTGTATATATATATATATATATATATATATATATATATATATATATTTATATTAGAAATTAGAAATATTATTAAAATAGAATAAACCTTTCATCTATTCAAACTTTTAAAAACAAGTTTTAACTTTGTATTTAGATTATTTTGTTATTTTTTTTATTTTGTTTTTGTCGTTACGAACTACAACAAAAATTAACCGTCAAAACCGTGAATTAATTATGTTAGAACGATTATGTTTAAGAAAGTCGTTGTGTAAAATGCGGTTTTCATGAAATTCCCCGAACTTTTGATATGTTGTTCAAACTATGAACATCTAACTTATTGTAAATTTCAAAATTATTTACCGTTTAAGTTTGATCAAAATCGCTCTCAGAAATTGTACAATTATTATTACAGGAAAAGTAGTTATTTCACCACACTTTTAATTTTATTGGCCGGCTAGCGAATTGCCTAAAAAAATAAGTTAATATAAAATTATGCTATATTAATATTTTGAAAAATAAAATTATTTAACTTTTACTTTTGGTAAAAAGGGCTCTCAAAATTTATAGATTCAATACATGAAAAAGTAATCATTTCACAAGATTTGTGGTTTTATTTTAAAACGCGTCCAGGGATTTGTTTAAAAAAAATCAATGTAATGTAATGTTATATTTACATTTAATAAAAAAATTATTTACCGTTGGTAAAAATATTTTGAAATATTTCATCATACTTATTTTTTTAAACACTTCGATCGATTTGTCGATAAAACTAAGTTAGTGTAAAATAATGTTGTATTAAAATTAATAAATATATTTAACCTTTAGTTTTGTTAAAAGTCGCTCTCAAAAATTGTACAATTAACATTATAGGAAATGTAGGAATTTCACCAGTGGTCGATTTCGCCCTAGGCCCGTGCTGACATGCCGACTTTCTTGTAACGTCTAATTATAAGTATTAACAATTTTGCATATTAATATTTGTGCACATTAAGAATTTTTCTGCTTCCCAAACGTTGCCAACCTAGTTCCAGATCTTATAGGCCTAGATCCAAACCTGTCACAATATTTCACTACACTTCATTTTATTTAAAAAACGCGTCGAGAGATTTGTCTAAAAAACGAAGTCAATGTAAAATAATTATACAAAAAGATTGGAAAAATAATTACCTTAAGTTGTTCATTTTTTCATCCACAATTTGGATTCCGTACAAATTTGTTAAAAAATTGCATTATTTCAATTTTAGAAGAAGTAACTAAAACACTCGATTTTCTTTTTTAAATTTATTTTTCACGTGGATTATCCATTAAAAGAGTAAAGATATTACTATCCGATCCGAATATATATTCACAAATAAGATGAATTTAACTTTTTTCACCATAAATAACTCCAACCTGTGCGTGAAATACGTTATTTATAAGCTCCTGAAGCGTCCAACTTTGGTCTTTTTAAAACAAAACTTTTTAACCATGCACCATATCCCACTTATCTGTTGTTTACACTCAACGTTCCCACGATGAGGTGGTTTATAACAAATGAGCACTTCACTTGTTTTTTGGTACTTGTTTCTATGTATTTTTTTCGTTCCAGGAATTGTGCATCGTGCGAGTGTTAACTTTTTATTTCTATTAACTTGAAATGAATCCAAAGTAAGTTACAAATAAAATTTGTAAGCTAATATATAAAAAATATATAAAAATATTAGAATATTCTTTTCATCGTAAAAGTATACATGCCAGACATATCATGCTATCATGTTTATTGCTTCTTTGGGCTTATAATAAAATGAATCATAGCAGAATCAAATAATGCTTATAATTATTAATAATTTAATCAACATGAATAATGAATTGTCGGTGTGTAATGAAATATCAAGATTGCAGCTGCAAGTATAACTTAGTATGCATTTATCCATATTTCAATAATTATATTAACTAACTGTCAAATAGTTTTGCATCTATACTCTTCTAGTTGTCTTGAGTCAACTGGTCATAAATACCATACGCCATGACTTCTCTCGTGGTAAAATAATAATAACTTTTTTCCAATTTCACCTTTGTCAATTTTAATCTTCTTCCTATTCCACAAAATATAGACATTTAATTAGATAAACGATTAAAAAAACACACACGTTTTGAAAATTAAAATTTTAAACCACGTGCATAACTAATTCAGACATGACGTGGGTAACTAACTTAAAGCCTGAATGAGTGTCCTTTTTTGCAATATTGCGTTCATATGTGACAAATATCCTTCGAAAGTTATTATCCAAAAATTATAGTTAATAAAATTTTAATTTTTTTTTACAAACAAATTAAAAATTTGTTTAAAATGAGAGGAATTATTTTAGCACAAACTTTAAGAAATTTGTTTATCTCCAAATAATATTTGCTGAAAGTCAAAAAATTCGGTTAAAACATTTTTTTAAATTGTTTAACAACTTGGCAACAAAGTTCGTAGCAAAATTAATATGATACTTAAAATTGAGTATTCTTAAAATTGAGCATCCAAATAAATAATATTTAGGTCGCTGGAAATCATTATCACCAATTTCACTATGACATAATGCAAATCAGAGTTGAAGGAAAACGTGACCCAAAATGTGGACCAAAAATAATATCTATGTATATATAAATAGTCACTTTCGTATCACACGGTTTACATCTTGTTAGGTTCGTATATTTCTCATGTCAAATTAATTTGAATGCAAAAAAAACGAGGATGGATATTAATTCCCAGCCGGCATTTCCGGTAGTAATCGCAAATGCTTCTGTTTTATATCTATATTTGGAGACTTCCTTTTTCCGTTTTCACTAGAATTGCTCATACATATTTCCAATTCTTCTATCCGAAAATATTTTCCAAATAGATAATTTCAATATTTTAATTTAAAATATTAATAAATATATGTTTATGTTTCTCGCTTCCGATAAATGTTTCACATACATATGAGTGCTCTTAAATTAACTTTAGACTTGTACCACATTTCTTTTATCAAAATATTTATTTTACTGCGTTTACACAAAGTTTACACAAAAAAATTTATACAAAAAAATTTTAAAATATTGCGATTTTGGGTTTTAAATTAAAAATTACCTGTTTTGTTATTACTTTAGTTATATCTCTATAATAAATAAGCCACTAAAATAATATGTTTCACACATATTCCAAAACAAAATTACAAATATTATAATTAATTTCATCCTGTATATCATTTCCATAGTATTTAAATATTAATTAATGTTTACTACATAACTAAATCGAATGCTACTAATCGTTATTCTATTAGGAATATATGCATCTTTAGGTTTTGAAATAAAATAACGAAGAGTGATTTATAAAAAAAATCATAAAATTGAGGAATTATCCAAAAGTAACGATAAACGCGTATTTTCAATACGTCAATTATTTCTGCTTGTCCTTAAGCTAGATAACCTGGCAGAAATCATATAAATCGGATACAATTAGTAGGAGTCATTTGCGTATCATCTATCGAAGTAATATAACGAAAGTGAGGAAAACCCCAATAAAAGTTGTCATGAACTACTTCTGCTGGAAGAAAAACACCTGCAAAAAAGATACGCACCGGTTTGACGAAAACACTGTAAATATTTTTCCTTCCATATTTCAGTGTTAGACGCTGACGCAGAGTTTAAAGTGAAAACAAGCATTATGAAAGCAGCCCATTCTTTTCCTTTAATGAAGACAATGTCAAAAAAAGTCACGAGTAACCAAAGACCAAAATGTTGATATTGGTTGTAGCATTAGAGTTTGGATTACGATAGTTTTACATGGCAGCATTGAAAGAATAATTCCATGTTGGGGGACTAAAATATTAAAGGAAGTTCAAAAAAGAGATAAATTGCTATTTCTAAGTCAAGTTCAAAAATCTAGCAAGATGATTCGAAAAGAAGGCATAATTTATTACTGTCGACTAATCTGACTTGTTCATTTCGATCTCGAGACGAAACAGCAAACAACAGATTTGGAAAATTGTATTCGCCTCCGCCTAAAAAATTAAAGCCACAAGCTGGGCGGAAAATAGTACGACTTTCTTTTTTTTGGGACACCAAATCCCTAACTATGCTAGATTATTTCGAAAAGGGATTCTGGATCTCTTCTATTACTGGGTCATGTGGCACGAAGAGAAAAAGATGATTAAGGAAAGTTGTCAAAGAGACAGCTATCAATGCCACTACTCTTTTACCTAGACGATACACCCACAAAGCTAAATTTCTGATGTCCATCATTCATCAAGCTAATTTCGAAGTGTTTAAACTGAGTGTTCCTTATTATCAATATCTAGCTTCTTACTAACTTCTCCTTTTTTTCTTCAAAAAGGCATTTGTGCTTTGGAAAGAAGATTTATTAGGAGAATATCTCCTACTAAATATGTGGTTTAGTTTATCCGATACGCTATCGTTACTTTTCAATCACCTCCCCATGAATGTTTAAGAACACATACTCACACCCACATACATACACACAAACATATACTCGAATATGTGTGCGAGTGTTTATGTGCAAACATGTGCATTTATGTGGCTAATCTTTTGCGAATTCTTAGTTTGTTTCCGTTCATACTTTTCAGTACTAAATTACTGCCTAGTTGTAGTTCTTCATCTCCGGGAGAAAATTCCAAATGTCTTACGCATTTTGAAAGCAAACATTTTAGCTCCATTGTAGCGTAGCGCTGCCCTAAAATAAAAACTAAATGCATTTGTCAAGAAATAAATATAATGTGAAATAAACATTATGTAAATATTTAGAAATTAAAGATAAATTCATAATTAATTCATCCCATCAATAAAAATGTTATAAGAAAGAATTTCTCAACGGTAAATTTCTCCAAATAAATCGAACAAAACAATTCAAGGATAAGTACCTCTTAACAGATTATTGTAATGTGGGATGGAATTAGTGGTAATTTAATAGGTCGAACATTTTTAGGACAAAATAATATCAAGTTTCGTGCCATTAGAAAAGATTTTTTTTCGCATGATGCTTCAAAATAAGATGAATAAGAAAGTCGTTGAGTCATTTACTCAATATATATATGTATATATATATATATATACATATATATATATATATATATGTGTGTGTATATATACATATATATATACATATATATATATATATATATATATATATATATATATATATATATATATATATATATATATATATGTATATATATATTTAAAACTATTGTATTTGAAGAAAAAAATTCTTAAATTTAAAATAGTCCCATACCTATACAGTTCCTTTGACCAGCGCTGAAGGGGATGGAACTGAAAGCGTGTCGTTTTGATATTTCTTCTGTGCTGAACCTTTCAGGTATGAATTTCAGAGGATCCTTGAAAACTTCAGGGTCTCGATTAATAGATATAATGTTTATTGATAGCGTAACGCCTGCAGGAATTTCTGTACCATCTGAAATATTCAATCATTTTATTCCCCATCTCCACGCCCAGTCATGTGTAATTGACTTCCACGTGACCAAAATTTCAAATAAATACAGCTATATTAAAATTCGACATACCATAAAATATTAATTTGCTTGCATATTTCAAATATAGTTTCAATAATGATGAACTAATTCTATATATCGCAACTTACGATAAGTGGGACGAAGCTGGAATATCTTTAACTTAACAAAAATGGCATTTTAACATTCAAGTGTTTTGTAAATAATTGGCACGAGAGATATTTAGGTATAAGATATTTTCAAACATACTATCATTTTCTTCTTTCTTATTTTCTATTATTTTATTCCCTGTAAACTATAGAATTTGTTTATAGAGAATAAAATAATAGAAAATAATAAAGAAGAGAATAACAGTAAATTTTAAAGTTTTATTTTCATTGCGTTAACGGAGATTGTAAATTTTTTAGAATTTCAGAGATAAATGATTTCTTTTCTGTAGTTCTGAAGATTCAATATATGTGTTTGAAATAAATACCTACGAAGAACTAATTTTCACATTCGGCAATTAAATGTTTTTGTTATTTTCTCTCAATGAATTTGTTATATTAAAAATTACACCACTGATACAAATTCTATTTCAAAAGAAGCATTGTATCAACATTATTACACAAATCAAATGATTCCTCTGAAACTAAAACTCTTTTAACAAGACTTTACCCTAACCTACCTAAGACGTACCCCATTGGCGACTAATTTTGCCCCGTTTAACTGACGATTATTGGTTAGAGTGGTTGGAATGGTTATTGTAAAAAATTAAGATAATACACTTTCACGTGGATAGCATGTCATTCAGATTGGTGTTGTGATAAGTAGTAGTATAAAATAAGCATTAGGTTTTTTGGCTTGACTTCTGCTACGGGTTATATTCGTAGCAGAAGTTCCGTACTTTCCTTCGTAGTAAATATCAAAATTCAATATCAACACAAAGTTGAGTGATTCAGTAACAAAATTCATGTATTTGTTGTGCATTAAGTTAGTCGCTTCATTTTATACGTAGCGTCATAGAGCTTAGTCTAATATTATTTCAGCTTGACACCTCCAGGTGTTTCGAAGGAAAAGGGTCTTGGTGGGCAGGTGGACAAACTGACAATAATGTGATTCTATGACAAATATCAATTTTTCACAATGCAGATATCTTGCCTACTAAAAGTTTTACTGGTTTAAAAATACACTGCATATTTAAAAAAATGTAAAATTTAGCACAAGCTTCAAAAACCACTATTTTTAATCATTAGAGGTTTAGTAATTTTGAAACATTCTTATGTACCTTACACAAATAGTTACCAGAATTAAAAACTGTACAACAATAACAGTATTATTGTAATCCATTTAGTCTTTTTAACTATATTTTAAAATATTAAAGAACCAACGTCCCTTTATTTATTGACCTTCTACGCGGGGTAGCCGGCCGTAATTCAAAATCAAATAATACATTTTGTTTTACAAACATGTACTTTATGTTTTAGAAAAGCAATTAAATTCCCTAAAATACATTGTTTACATTTATTTTCAACCATTTTCCGAGGTCGGCTGATTTTAGACAAAAATTGAAACATCAATAATGGATAAGCTGAAATTTCCGAACGTAACCTGATGTATACACATTCATTCCACAGACTTTAAAAGTGAAACCCTACTGTAAATTACGTATTGTGAATGAATTTTACTCTCTATTATATTAATAAATATTATGGGAATAGGTAAGGATTTTTCGTGTGCACTTTTTACCTGACCAAACGTTAATTTTCCTATTTTTATATTTTATAAGTTGACAACCCTAGTTTTATTGCAGCCTGATATTTGAAATATATTACTTAACGATACTATGGCTAAACCCTTTGGGTAATTTTATTTTCAAACTTATGTGTTTTTATGTGTTATGAGTTCATTGTTCAAAATATATATTTAGCCAATTTTTGTATATAATTGATGCATACTCAAATTAAAATCGACTGGCACATCTCGAAGTATTGCTGGCACAGAAGGAAATATTCTTAGAGATTCTTTCACAGTCATTTCTGCATATTTCATTTGGTTCAAGTCCCTGTAAAGAAAAAAATAATAGTATTTAGCTGATTAAATAATTAGCTAATCGCATAATTCCTAAATAATTTTGGACATTGTCAAACTTTTTCTCAATAAAAACGTTGCTTAATATATATTAAAGACTAAGGTCTATGATATCATAGTAATGTATAAAATGAAGCAACTAACTTAATGCACAAAAAAATACATCAATTTTGTTACTGACTCACTCAACTTTTTATTGATATTGAATTTTTAAATTTACTACGAAGAAAGGTCTTATACTCGTAGCAGAAGTGAAGCCAAAAATCCGTAACCGAAAATAATTTATTTACAATTATATCTGGAAATAGAACTTAAAACATTATATTTTTGGTTTTTAACTAAGCTAAGAACCATATCTAATTTATTTACAATTTTATCTGGAAACAGAACTTAAAAAATTATATTTTTTGGTTTTTAACTAAGCCCCATCTGTTATTAATTTAATAACCCATAAGTAATAAACCCAATGCTTATTTTATACTGCCACTTATCACAACACCAATCTGAATGACATGCTATCCACGTGAAAGTTTATTATCTTAATTTTTTACAATAACCATTCCAACCACTCTAACCAATAATTATCAGTTAAACGGGGCAAAATTAGTCGCCAATGGGGTAATAAAATCTCGTCAAAGGAGTTTCAGTTTCAGAGGAATCATTTGATTTGTATAATAATGTTGATACGAAGCTTCTTCTGAAATAAAATTTGTATCAGTGGTGTAATTTTTGATATAACAAATTCGGTGACAGAAAATAACCAAAAACATTTAAGTGCGTTGATCACATGATCAACGCATATTTGAGAACATGGTTAATTTTTGTTTAATTGAAGGAAAGTGTAATTAAGTTCTTTACAATGATCTAAGCTATAGACGCACCTCTTAAAATGAATATATTTAAAACCTATAAAGAAATAATTTAATTTAATATTCTATTCAATTTAGTGCCTTATAATGAATCTGTAATCTTAATAGTAATTGAATATATATGAAAAAGAAAGTTTAATATAAATTATCCTTTTTCAAATATCAGATTAAAAAAATTCGTCTTCGCTTTATATGTGTATCACCTTCACCCCCAATAAATGGGACGAAAAAATAATTTTTATATTAAATGGTTTATTATTTCCCTTTAAGCTTTTTTAAATACTGAATATTAATTAGTTTTAATATTTATGGAAAAGAAATTTAAAAATACGTCAAAACAACGAATTGTGTACATTTATACCGTGTCCTTTATGTGTCCATTTATGTCGTGTGTATATTTGTATTGTACGTAACGTTAAAAAAATGGACCACTTTTAAATTGTTATATTGGAAAATTAACATACACTAAAAACTTAAAAGTAACATCTATATGTTATTTAATTCAAGATTTAATCATATAATACTAAAACCAAATTAAATTAACTTACTCCAGAGTTATATCTCGATCAAAATCATCTCCAAATATTTCGAGTTGCTCCTGATAAAGTTTTTCTTGCACATCAGGATTGTTGGCAACTGAATAAAGTAAAAAACTCATTCCAGAAGCTGTCGTGTCGTGACCCTGGAATATATTTTCAGAAACAACAAAACCATTTGAGTCAAATAACAAAAACATCTACTACATAAAAAGACCCACATAGGGTCCCTAAACAATATAAATATATAATAGTTTCAATATTAAAGCTGCATAGTACCTAATATTTTTCATTGGTAAATAAAATGCATAGCATATCAGGTGCATAATAATATTATGTATTTCTAAAAAAGTCAGCGTTGTGGTGTATTAAATTGTTCACAAGGCATACGGCCTTGGACGGAGCGGCGCACCGCGGGGATCCGGGTTCGATTCCCGACCGCTCATCGAGCGTAGTTGGACTGGTGTTCTTGGTTGGCTGTAAGAGATTTCTCTCCCAACAATAAGTCTGGCATATGTATCAACACTATACATTAAGATACAAAAATAAATAAGTAAAAGAATATGAGATTTAAAATCATCCCTTAAGTGTCGTGAATAAAGGAGAATTAATGTATTTTTATATCATATTTATCTAATATTATATAATGTATTTAACATTATATAAAATTAGATAAATAACAATTTTAGAGATTTTTAAAATATAAATAGCCATTTCACGCAAATAATTCTATATAATGTTTTTCAGTGCTCATTATTGGAACATACGTGAGTTGATATGTTTTATTACGATGCAAAATTTTCATGCAAAATTTTCATTTTTAAAATGCAAAATCTATGTCGAACAGTTTCTGAAAAAATAGTGGAATCTGGTATATAGACGGACGTATAAGCGATATTTTAACAGTTTCTTTTCTCCTTATGAATAAGACGATGTAAGAGGATAGAACAGTGTAAAATGGAAGTTATAAGAATAAGGAGATAAAATGTTATATCCTGGAGAAGGTGAAAAATATTTATGACTATATAATTGAATTATTAATTAATAGATAAAAATAAGTGGAATTTAGATTAAAACTACATAAATTTAAACCAATTACCGCAAACATGAACGTGTCAACTTCTTCTGCTATATCTTCATCACTTAACTTGTGGCCAACCTGTTCCGCATTTATGAGCGTATCCAAGAACGATTGCCTCTTTTTGATTCCTAAAATGTATTCGATCGGGATCTTATGTAAAATATTAATTTTGTGGAAAAATAATTATTCGAAACATAAAGCACGTTAACAAAAATATGAAACCATTAATCCTACTAACAACACGTCAACTTGCTCGATAGCATGTTACAATAGCATTTTTATACGTACTTACCATTTTACCTTTTATATGATTTCCATTTTCAACCAATATTATACAAATTTATAAAATTGATATTTCGATATAAAGTAAATGAATAACGTATGCTTTTACAAAAAACAGAAAAAGTTTTTATGAAATAGTTTAAAAAGTAATAACATGTCAGTAAATGTAAAAGGAAATGTATTCGTATCAAATAAGTAGGTTGTAACAAAAAGTAGGAATAAAATATTTTATGAGCGAATGAAGCGAGAACACAATTTCAGATAAAAATAAATAAAAAAAATGTTTATAAAAATATATGAGATACTAAGATTTCCCCAGTCAAGTTTTTATAGTCGAAGGATTAACGAACAGAATTTTAAAGATACAAAAAATTATCTAAAAAACATACACTTGATATATATAAAAAATGTGTTTTTAATAGAATAATTGCCACTGCTTTTAAAATAATTCGCATTACGTTTTGCTACTCTTTTTATCAGCTATGGTTAAAGTCCAATATCCAATTCCATATGGGATAATGTGTCTAATAGAATTTTAATAATATTGATCACTATACAGATTAGAACTATTTTACATTAGTATTTGAGGTTATATTTCAGTTTAATCTCATTGCCATTTAGTGATAATGGTGCCTATACAGTTTAATTGATTTTGAACAAAATACATCACTAAATTATATTTGCCATAAATAAAAAAAACGGGCGTTGTTGTTCAAGCTTCCCTATTGTTAAGCTATCGAATGACACGAAATAATTAATTAACTTAAAGTATTTTAGAAGTCTAGTAAATTAATTGAAGATAATTCAATATCTACGTCAATTTGTATTATACTACACATTGGACTAAAATGATATCAAATGTAATCAGTTATAACAAATATAATTTAAATTTTTTTCACGCATATTTTTCCATACTACATTGGAAAAAAATTTAAATTATGTCAGCTTTCCTGAATTGAATTCTTATTTACCAATGTCATCAACCACTCCTCTGGAATTTGGGCTTTCCTCTTTTTCTTTCTCTATAGCCTCTCGCCTCTTTTTTATTACACTTTGAGTCAAATTACGTAACGTTTTCAAATGCTTTTTATAAACTTTGTAAATCGGCAGCATTTTGAATACGAAATCAAATTTATAAGTAAGTCCTCCTATTCTTTGCATCATTATTGTTGTCATCCTGAAAAAAAATCGACCATATTTATGTGTAGGTATAAAAACTTTCCAAACTATCTCTTGTTTTCATGAGTTTTTTTCTTATTTATAAAAAAAGCTTTCCAACGGCTTTATTTTTATCCGATTTTGAAACAAAATATCTATCACAAAATTATTTCAAAAACATATGCCACCAAAATTCTCATGTCGCACGTTTCATGAAAATTTGAAGTCCATGAAAAAAATCACAATGATGAAATACTTCAAATAAAATATTCATTTTTTTTAAAGCTAGTATTAAACAGAGTTAATTAATTACAAACCTATCACCGGCTTGGAATTGCTTACTTCAGCTTAAATGTCAACGTAAAATTGCGCGGCTGCCCGATGGCCTCCAAAATCGTAGGCAGCCATCGAATATATCTATGTCGACGGCAGATATCCTAATATCATTGTGGATAAAATAATATTGGTACTTTATTTCTTTAATGACAACATGCATGATTCCACTTTGTATCATCATCAAAGAATACTAATACGTAATAATAATATACGCGTCAGTAGATCAAAAATACCCGATGAAGGGTTTGAGGCAGACATTTTAAAAAAGATTGATGATTTTTTCTTTTTATAAAGTCAAAAATAGTCAACTACTTTTGATTATTATTCAGGCAGTTATGTGAAGAATATACATAAAAATTTTATGCCCAGTCATACTTCGCCCTTTGTGGTAGTTAATTTCAATTACTTTAATAAAATCGATTCTGAAGTACACGATTGTGTTTTCACATTTGTGTTTCGGATACTTTGGAAAGCAGATCTTTGCAATAGTCATCTTTAATTCCTAATAATTATTACTAATTTTCTTGTAGGCTCTATAGAAAAAATGCTACAAGTTTTCGTTGTATAAATTAAATTTATTCACAGTACAAAGTTTGATTTGCTAAGGGCAATTTCTAATCCTGGTCTTAGATCGAGCGTTATATCACGGATAGAATTAGTACAAGATAATTACAATACTAAACTAATAAACAATGTAGACAATAAATTATCAAAATAAAAGGAATCATTAATACTTATTAATCTCAATAATGAAAGTCGCAATAACGAAAGTGGTGCAGGGCGGAAAAGAGTTTGAATAAGCAATCCGCATGCGGATAAACGCATGAGGCCAGATATAATTGTCGATCGTCTTCAGGACATAAAATTTTTCGATGTTGGATGTGTCCTTTGTTTCTTGAATTTATTTCGAATGGGAATCCGTCGTCAATATAGTCAATTTGAATGTTTCATATTTTACTGCCTTTATCTATTTATACATGTACCAAATCTGTAGAATTGACCTCTCTGGACATTGGGCATATTTATGAAAATTTTTGTTTAATGGAATATAGTTAAAGCAACAGAATACAACATCACTGACTTTTTAAATTTTTCTTCATTTGTCTGTAGAGCTGTTTATTTTTTCGTGCATCATGCAAGAACAACTAAAGGGCGTTCGATGAAGTTTTTACTGGTATATCATGTTGTGTCTTGGGAATATATATATATATAGATATATATATATATATATATATATATATATCTATATATATATATATATATATATATATATATATATATCTATATATATATCTATATATATATATATATATATATATATATATATATATTTATATATATATATATATATGGAAAATTAAATATACATAGGGAAATTTTACTTTTCAATACAAAGCGCAGTTGCTTAAAAAGTGTTTACTTCTGTATTTATTACAATAAATGGTGCTGCGTGAATTAATCTTACAGTTACTTTAATAATATTTTCCTAAGTTTCACACGAATGGAGTTGTGCTCATATCTAGTTAACAATAAGAATAACTACTCTATGTAGAAAAGAGAACTAATTTTAGAAACTAATCGTCTTATTTGTTCTAAATCCCTAATCAAAAGAATGTTATCACCAATAGGAAAATAAGGCAAAGTTATGATATATCTACTTGTCTTTTCAAGAAATACAAACCCTTGCAGAGATTTTTGTTCTCCTATATATTTCTTAAGATCCTTACGTCATTTCCTAAGATTTTAACGTTTAATTAAGTTTTCCACTGTTAATTATTTTTCTCGTTATAATTCTTCCGATGACCAGTATGAAAGAAATTATAGTACTTATTTTTATAAGAACCTAAACTGCAAATATTATTTGATTCACTATTACAATTTGCTTTCTTTGAGCATTTTCCTCTCTAATTTAGATAAAAAAATTGATTTATTTACTTTTAATAGCAATAAAAACAAATTATCATAAGAATTGTTATTATATGCCAGTTTGATTTTTCCCAGTATCAGCTAAAGAAAATGGCACAATGTGTAAAATATTTTGATAATGTACGGAAATATTGAGACAAATAATTTATGTGATATTTTTTTTTATAAATTTGGTAAAGGTACTGCTAAAACTGTTTCGAAAGACAGAAAATTGTATAAACAAAATTAAAGATAATCTTCCTGCAATTGAATTTTCTTTAATTACTATAAGGCCATAAAACAATTCAATTAAATGTTCTGTACTCCTATTACGTACGTAACAACCTGTAATGTAATTATATATACTTATAATGTAATTATTAAATATGTATGTAATTTTTTTTAATGATATGGAAATACTTTTAAATATAAATTTAAAAAAAATTACGCAACTAAAAATATCTAGAATGACTTATTTAGCAATGTGCTAAAACTGGAATTACATGATTGCTGCAGCTTTTTATATAAACAGTATTTTGCGAAATAAACTTACTCTTTCACTGCTTTTACATATTCTTGATTTCCGCCTAGTTGGACATTTAACTGTACACCCATTGCCGATTCTGTTAACAAAATTTCTTTGTTATTAGATTATTTAAGTATTTTAATACTAGAGTGTGCATACACTAATTTAGTATACGATAGAATTAATTTGGGAGGCGTACAAAGAAAACGTCATTTTATTTTTTGAATGAAGAGATGAATAAAAGATATCAGTAATTGTGAAAATGAACTTTATTTTTGTCACAAAATAGAAAAAAAATGTTATGAATATTTTTTATAATTGTTAAACAAAAATAAAATTGAAAATAACAAATTTTAATAAGTTTTCACTACATATGATCAAATTAGCCTTATATCTAAAAAGAAAATAATTATAATTTTTTTCATCCTGTTTTTAAAAATCAAGACATGTCACTTGATAATTCATTTGAAACATAGTATACAGACTCTGCTGAAAAGTCCACTTTTACTTATTCTTGGGTACTTAGAAATAATACCTATTTGGGTAGACCTAAAAACTGTTCGGTTTTCACTTTTATTTACCTCATCCTATTTTTCTAAGTAGGTCTCAAATTAATAAATACTTTTTTCAAAGCAAAACCAATGCTGTTTAAAAAAAGTTATCCAATTATTTTTTCATTAGGATTGTTTATTTCGTTGGTAACCAAGGTGGCGATCCCTTTCATCCAGGCTATTACGGAAAACACAATATTGTCGACACATTTTATTTACAATGTCCACACTATACGTGGTGTGATTATAGAAAGAAAACCTTAAGTATTACGTGCTTCACCAGTAGAAAGACAAATTGTTTCGTCCTTGTACCTTAGAGATAGAGAGAGAATAACTTTTTGTTCTTTGGTATGAAGCTTTCTAGAGTAGAGTCCTTTTGAAAGTTAAACAAAGAGGTGTTTATTTCACAATACATACCAGTAGAATCTGACACTCGATTTGACTTTAGGAATTGGCTATCAGGTGGCAAACCTACGTATATCTGTAAATTATACACATAGGAATATTTGGCATCAACGAACATAAATAACTTTATATAAAAATTTGGAAGGTTTATTAAGTAAATAAATTGTAAAATTACAATGTCTTTGAAAAGCCACCAAATATTTATTTATAGTTATTTTGTTCCTATGTCTATAATGTTTGGGACAGTTGCTTTTGTTCAATTCAACAAATCCTCTTACGGCGGCGAATTTATCAGCTTGTTGACAAATGAATATTTGTTGGTAAATCGTATCATGAATTTCCTCGTCGTTTTCTTAAAAATAATTTTGTTCCTTTCATAAAAAAATAATAAAATTGCAATACTAGTTTCAATTCCATCCATTTTTAACTGTTACTCGAAATATTTTAGTTCAAGCAATTATCAAAAAACGAATCAATAATAATTTTTCACGATATATATTGCCTACTATATCTTTCACAGGCTTAAAAATATGGGACATATTTTTAAAAAATTATAAGATATGTAATTTTCTATAATTTTCCATAACAAGCTATTTCCAGTGATACCCGACATGAAAATAAATTTTTTTAAAAATATCGAGTACTTTATTTACCGCCTATATAATGCCTATGTGAACATTTTAACAAAAACTAGTGCGGAACATGTGATATAATAAGTTGTATAACTACACAAAATTTAAAGTTCCTGCATCACATGATTTCTTGAGAAAATCGACGATAACAGAGGGACATACAGACATAAGATGATTTTATAAGGCATACGGAGCCTATACATAACCTGCTGTTGTCTCTAGCATATAATGTAAAAATCTGAAACACAAAGTACAAGAATGTTACCTATATATAACTTATACCGGTGCGTTATGACCATTGCCCGTAGCATATGATATAACAAATTCCAAACACAAGGTACGAGAATGGAATTTACCGTTTCCAGTAGAATATAATGTAATAAATACCAAAATTTCATGAAATAAACCCCAAAATTTCCTTTCTAATAATTATGTTGACGTAACCAGAGATAAGAACAATATTTGTATATTGGTTAATTTAAGAAGTTACTTATGGGATACAGCTAACATTTAATCTAGTTCTGCTAACCCATCTTGTGAAAGTCAAGTGGTCCAAAGTTATTCTAAAACAATGTGAAACTAAATTTCTTTACAGAAATTCGGCAACAATTAATAAATGGCAAACAAATTTTCATAATTTCCTCACAAGCAAATGTTTCAATTGATTTAATTTTCATAAATATTCCCTATAAGGCAATAAAGTAAACCTTTATGAAAAATGATGTTAATAAAATGAGTATATTCGATATAACACTTGAATTTATTGAATACTCAAAAAAAGCAGTCATTTTCAAATTTCGAGTCTCATTTTCCAAATCTTAGAACTATATGTTTAACCAGCCCGAAATAAGAGTCTCATTTTCCAAATTCGAGGACAACATGGGTAACCAGGCAAGAATATTAATTTGATACATGTAATGTATCAAATTAATAAAAGAAAATTATCGACTCTTTAGAGAAATAACATATAATCGGATCTCAGTTGATAAACCTCATATTTCTTAATATGATCATTACTATTCATATACTACCAATGACATATTCATAAGCATTGTGTTATACATTTGCTATAATATTTATAAATATAAATCCAAATGTAAAAAGTACCTAACTGGAAACTAATACAAACAAAACGTGGATCCTGAAAACACTGCACTTTCTGATAATAATATAATCAATACTTTAGTGTCAGTTGATGAAATTAGGATTTTTACGACATAAATTTGCACAAAATTATAAGTTAAATCTTCATCAGGGGAACTTTTATATCCCTGACTTTCCAGCCCTTATATTGACACTACACTACTCCCTAGTATTTTAATAAAGTCCCACGGTCCCTTTCCCAAAGTACCTCATTGCCATGACAAAACTCTGTTCTCACGCGTCTCAGCAAACCCCATTTCCACATGTCAGCACTTGTGATCTTTATTTTTGACATAGGCCTCGCTCGAAGCAGTATAATGCACCACTCAGCAAGGCAGGTCAGTAGTTCAGAGTCTTAGTTCATATCAGTTATTGTCCAGTTAAACATTCAGTCTCGCACCAGTAAGTTCATATTCTTAAATCGCGTCCATGCATGCACATAAATATATTTATTTTAGTAGAAAAATCGAAGAGAATGATTATTCATATTCCACTCGTTGTACCAAACCGTTTTCATAAAAAGAAATTTATGTTGATAAGTTTTTAGAATTTAGTATGAAAATGCCATACCTCACTGATATAAAACTTTCATCATAAGCCTCTAAAATTAAAACAGAATGTAAAGTAAATGAACAGAGAGGTAGCAAATATTTTGTTTCAAAACGTATGGGTAATGCGTAATAGTAATTAAAATAAGGTAATTGGAAGTGGGCCAGGTGTATTTTTGAATTACACTCTTAAACCACTTTAATTTCAGTGAAATATTGCATCGAAATATTTCTGAAAATGTGAAAATTTGTAAATATTTTAACCGATTGTTACAGAACTTTACTAATTGTTACAAATCCAAGTAATGAGATTTTTTCTGTTATAAAATTAGACAACAGAAATTTTGGAGTCGGACCATTTAAACCGTTACTGTTTGATAAAAATGACAATTCAAAAAATAGGACCACGAAACCTTTAAATATACCCGATGTATTTAATTAATTATAATAGAAAGTCGTCCTTACAGATTGGACCGTGCAGTTCTTTACTTTATTAAAATACAAAATAAATAATTAAACCGTTGAGAACATGGATAATAAAATAATCACAAGTAAATATTATATAAAAATAACAATTAAAACCCAAAAATAATCATGGTCCTTTTTGCCTTGGTAAAGTCGGGATGAGCACCTGATAAGTAATTTAAGAAGCGAAAAATCATATCATATGTGATTGTTTGACATAAAATATTTTCTGAAAAACATGATATTACCATGGTCACAAATATATACTTGAAGACATAAAGATTGTACAATGAATAAAATAACAACATTTAAAGAGATGTAAATTTAGTTGCAACAAATCAAACTGCACATAAAACCCCAGCATGTTAACATGGAATAAATATGAATTATTTACTTAAAATGATGAAATTTGCAACCTGTCAAAATGTCGAGAGCACACAGCGTCACCATCGGAAAAACGTCAAAGGGCTCATCTGGATTTGATTTCTCTAATGACGACACCAAAATGCGCGAATTGCTATTGAAAATAGGCAAGAAATCCTTTAAGATATTGAAATGGAACGATGGTGTAAGTAGTCTTCGTCTTCTTTTCCATTTTTCACCTGTTTAAAAAAAACTTTTTTAAAAAATATGCTTGTATGTACGTGCATATATATATATATATATATATATATATATATATATATATATATATAAGCTTCCCCTATTTTTACTACATTCAATAAATCTGCATTCAAGCACAGATGCTGAAACTATATTTAGCTGGTTATACCTAACTTATAGATGAAAATAGATATACGGTTCTTCTATACAAGACGGCAAATAGCAAACAAAAAATATTTTTTCAGCATTCTCCGACGGGGAAAGTTATTCTCATTAAAACCAAGCTCTCTAGGTTACGAGGAGGAGAAAATATTCCTGTCTTTCCATAAACAGGAATATTATTCAAATTTTGTTCTGTTCGTTCTTGTTAAAATTCGTTCTTGTTAATCTTTTTACTGAGCGTGAATGCACAGGAGATAAATATTTTCATTTTATGTTTATTTACCTGAACTTACGATCAAACCTTCCCCCAATGAGGCTTTTGCTAGTTTATAGTCCGAACCTTTATTCTGCATTTTTGGATGCGTCGCTATGACCTACGAGATTAAAAAGAAATATTATAATAGTCCCATCATCCAATAAATAATATTAACGCTTGTGTAATATCCTGTAAATTTACTCTATTGGTATTTTTAATTATTGTCTATAAATATTACAAGGCACTGAAATTAATTGGTCGCTCATACCACGGACACATGTTCAATGAATATTGTCAACAACAGACTGAAAAATATTTGTAATGATTTTATTAATTTTTCTTAATATTCCATTATTTTCTTTAACTACGCTAATCTCTAAAATTATATGTTGTGCGTTCACAAATTTTATAGAAAAATATATACTCTACCTCAATATCGAGTGGATCTGTCAAACTAATATACACGTACGGGCCCACCTGTACCCGTGCTCTTTTACCAAGTTTTGCTGTTCTCATGATCATATCCAGAAAACCTATGAAAAAGACAAAATTTCGTTATCGTAAGATACATGAGTACGGAAATCGGGTTACTGTGGGTTCCTGAACATAAAATGAAACGATAATAATAATTAATGATTTTTTCCCGTGATTCATCCCCATAACGATATCACTATTTCAATGTTAATGCAAAAGTTAGTCGTTACGCAATGCAATACGATGCGATATGACGAACCCCTCTATGGCATTTTTATATAGAGCATTACAAGTTTTACTCCATAAAAACCTAAACCGATTGTTTTCTTAATTAAATTTTCTATATACGAATTAGGAGAATTGTATAATAACAGGATTATGTCTGTAAAAAAAGTCTTTAAAATTATGGTAACTATTTAAATACTGTTTAGTCAAAAATATTTCTTCATTACATCATTGCATGTAAAACTCAGGCACTCAGCAAAAATTACTTCAAAATAAAATAAATGTCTTTATGTACTCGTAAAATTTACTCTTGTAAAAAAATTAGTAAAATAATTTTAAATGCTAATAAAAAAAATAATATGCACGTAGAAACAGAAAGAGGCTGTATGTAGATATAATTATAATCGTATTAAATTATGGTATTAATTATATATGATTGGCATTTACATGAGAGGCGCTGTTTATATTTTATATTAAAATCTATGCAATCCAACAGGACCATTTGAAATAATTCAGTGTCTCTAGAATACCAAAAGTGGTTCTTCTAACATTACTATGTACTATATTCGGTCTCAATATGTGTAATAAAAATGAGGCGAAAGTGATATGTCATGACAGAAGGCTGTAAGGCCTTAATGCTTAGAGTAGAAATACCTAGACGGAAGATGACTTAAAGCTGCCGTTATATGGATAAATTTAGTGTTTTTCCAGTTCGACTAAATTGTCAACGCAGTTACCATAAATATCAAGATAAAAAGTAAAGAAATGTTTGAATTTTAATAAATAAATTTGAATATATTCCAAGCAAATTTTAATCATGGCTCAATACAGAATTAAAAATTATGGTTAAAGGATATATTTTCATATAATTAATATATTTGGCATTAATTTTGTAGAAATTAATTATTCACAATTAAATGAAACTACGTGATGTAGTATTATTTCTACTTTCTTTAATTTTTTTACCACGACCTAGGTTTCGTTGTATTACAACATCTTCAGGTGGGATATTAGTAAAGAGCTATCTTTGAATAAATTTATTATTAATTATTATTGTCGTTGCTATCAACATCATATTGTAAATGTTTGTTGTTAAGCTTTTACCAAAATATGCAGAAATCATTCACACGCCCCTCATTTAGCACATTAATATAATAATAAACAAGTAATAATGCAACAATTTCAAAAATATATAAATTGTGTTTTTCATGACGTTTAATGACTCGGATATAAATTACGTTAACAAAAATCCCTAAGTTTTAATTGATTCGTAAAGAGCATAACAGAGTTACGATATACTGGACGTCGCAAGGCAAAATGGTCTTTATATTTATAATGCAATTTAACAATACTTAGTGAAATTATTCTGCATGGATATAAGGAAATTCGAAATGTGGCAAAAGCGAGAAATCATTAGTAAAAGTACTAGGGGCAAAAGAAAAAGTATCGTTATATCTATTAAGAGAAAGTATCGTTATGTACTATTTTAGATGGGCATCGTTGCATAATACTGGATAATTCACTTTTGAAAAATGTAAGGGAGCGTGCCGTAAGCTATAATAAAATTTTGCAATATGTTATAATCGTAAACTTATCAACGTAAATTTTAAACTATATATATATATATATATATATATATATATATATATATATATATATATATATATATATATATATATAGATTTCAGTATATGGTTTGTGAGAAATTATCAATAAATTTTAATTCAATAATTCTCTGATAAAGTTGTTAAATATAGTGTGCTTCTAATTTTATTTAATGTTTCAATATTACAGAAGAAAAATGAGGCTCATTTTGTCTCGGTACATTTAGCCCATTATCATCCCACTAAATTTAAAGAAAGCTGATTAAAATCATAGAAATTAGATTCTTACCTTCATAGATTAAAATATACAAAAGCAAACCCTCAGGGGTTGCAGTATCTTCTGGTAAACCTATCCTAGAAGCTTCTAACTTATAACTTTAAGTTAAGAGTAATTTATCCTGAAATTTGTTATGGAGCCGAACCATAGTTGGTCTTATATTTTTGTGGTGGCAATATGTAACCACACACAGACACACACGCACACACACGCACACAAACACGCACACACACACACACGCACGCACACGCACACACACACACACACACACACACACATATATATATATATATATATATATATATATATATATATATATATATATATATATTTATATACACATATATCTGTTTTTCATTATATATAATTTACATTAATATATTTTATCAGAATCAAAATTAGATCCAAAATTATCGATCCCTAGGGGTGTTTATAGCATTTTTGATTTACAATTATAATAATAACTTTACCCTAAGCTGCATGCTTAGGGTTCTAAAAGTAAAACGAATTACATGTTACTTTAATATCATGTCAACAAGTTAAGAAATAAAATAAAAATAATAACGTGTGGCCCTAGTCTAAGGACAAATAGCTATTTAAACATATGCTTTACAAAAAGAAATGATAAATAACCCACACACGTGCTGCATATTATGCATATCATTTACGTTTTGTTACATTAAGTATTGAAACTTTAAATTAGTTTCCATAAGTTATTTTCATTACATGTTTAAGGTATTAATGTTTTGTCTAATAAAAAGTAAATCAATGTGAATAAATTCTTTACGTCTTTTTTTCTGGAAAATTCTCACTTACCTAACCAATATTTGTTAACCTTCAAAACTAAAAGCGTCTTTATTTAACTAATTATCATGTAAATTTATAGAAATAGTATTTACAGTATTCTTTCGGGTGAAATATTGATGAATAAAAATTGAAACGTCTTATAAACATTCATTGTCACGCTAATTTCCAACTATTAAATGGCGAATAGAAATAATTCATGACATTGTTATTATTCCGTAAAAATCTTTGTCGATATGTAAACCTAAACTCTCTTAGTTGAACAAAGTATTTAGTTAATAAAAATTTTCGTGAGACTGTGACTTTGAAATGTTTTTTTTCAGTTCATAATTTTTAGAAACACTATCATAATTTAGAAAAATCCCGGGTCAATTTAGCCACTTTATAATATCACTATGTTTTGATTACTTTGTGTTTTTCATTTAACGTTTTATTTTCTATATTTTTTTTCAATTATATAAATAAATGACGCACTCCGTATTTAAACTTTTAAACCAGTGTTACCTTGCTTACCTGGAGAGTCATTTGTTACTAGTGTAGAGAAAGTACGAAAAATATTGAATCCAATAAAATATAATACTCATTTAAAAAACATTCCTTAGTTTTATAACTATTGTGATACAAAATTCAAATTCACCCTCCTTTCTCATGGTGTCAAAATTATATAACAAAAAACATTAAATTGTTACCAAACAAACCAAATTTTGAGATACAAATTTCAAGCCATAAACAAAAATAGAAAAAAAAATGTTGAAGTATCTATTTAGATACAGTCAATATAATTAGATTTACTAGTAAACAAGGACTGCAAAAAAATCTGATTCATAAAAAATCCAAAAGTTCACCTATTTTAAGGTTTATCCCATGAAAATTAGCTAACAAAGTTTCACACGAAATTTAGCCCATTATCATAATCAGGTCGTCAATATTTTAAAATAAATGTAAAGTAATGTTGAGACACAAACGCTAAGAATAGATCGTAGATCACCTGGTGAAATTAAAAAAAAATATTTTTAATCTTGAAGTAGATAAGATTGTTGTGACTGTAATGATCAATTAATTCTATAATGGCATGTTGTTTTGAGCTAAGTGAATAATAAGGGTTTTTAATATTTAAGAAAAGAGTTTTTGAAAGGACAAATGCTATCACTTTTGAATTACGATTGGTCGTCTTAAAATAATTTACAACGTGCCTTTTATACTTCAATGCCTAACAATAATGTACTTGCGTAAAAATAACAATTGAAAAAAATATCAGACACATATATATGTGACAATAAAAAATATTCGTTTTTCTTTCAAATATCACTGTAACTAATTTTATTTCATATGAAATGATGATACTACCGATTGATTGCTTATTGTCGATATAACCGCCGAAAGAGGAGGGAATGAAATAGCTCTCGCTCCCGATAATAATTACGACAATTTGCTCATCATATTTATCACTGCAGCAGTCATTACTCAAGATAATATTTGTTTACATATTGATACAAAAATGACTCCAAAGTAAAAACGTCAGTCAAAAAGTTCAGTTAAGAATACCAAATAAAAAAAAACAAAATGTAAAGCTGTCAGAATAAAAACAAGTCAGAAACTAAAAACCAAGTAAAAGAGAACAATATCGTAAGCCAAAGGAAAGTAAATTAATATCAAAATCGATTCAAACTAAACGGATTAAAAATGAAAATGCAAATAAAAAAGTTTATAGCCTATGAGGGTTCACTACAATCAGACATAAACTATTGATAATCTGTAGTCCTTAATGATTTAATTTAGTTGTAAAATAAATTACTCAGATTATAATACAATGGAAATATTTCCTATGCAAAAAAAGTTCCTATTAATATAATGTGCAGTTCAAGACTTCATTTTAAATTCTAAAAAGCAGTATTATTTACAAATATATCCCAAAAAAACAAAAAGTTAGCTGTGCTTTGTCTCATGCTTATTTTTGAAGTGACGAATTACATTTATGTTCTTGAAGACAATGCAAAAAAATATAATTACAATTAAAATCAAAAAGTACTTTTCAATAAAAGAACACAGCATACTATTAACATACCTTCAGGAGTCAAAGAAAATTGAAAAGCGTTCCCCACGAAAGGCCAGAGCGGGAAACCAGGCATTCTCTTTGAAAACTGTTTTTGTTTTCTATTATAAAATAACTCAAAACACACCAGAATCACTACCAATGAAACTATAACCATTAGAAACATATTGATAGTACGACGTACGTGAGACAAATGTGATAACGGAACCAAGTAACGAAACGATCCTCCATTGGAAGGCCTGTACGTGCGTTTTGTTTTAGTTGTTTGAACTTGGGTGTAATCGTGATCACTCTTGAGCTCCATAGTGGTAGCCACATAGTTCAATAACCGATTGGTACAATAAGAAATTGCCCTTGACGTTTACGTCACAAATGACCATTTTATTACCTTACTTATTTCGTTACATTAACTTTTGGCTTAGTGACAGTAATCGTAATTTAACCGACCTTGAAAAGTTCTGATATGTTTTTAAATATTTTTGATATTTTCGACTGCTTTGAAAATGATCTAATATGAATCACCTTTGATTCAAGTTTAATTGATTCAGAAGTACACTGGATCGCATTAGGATCGAATTCTGCTTGAATTCGATTTTTTCCTTCGGATTGATATGGAGTAGTTTTCGATTTAAACTAATTTTAATTTGATTTAGTTTTTGTTAATTTAAAAGTGAAATTATGTTAAGTGGAGTTAAACTCATTTTAAATTCAGTAAGCCTGAATCCTCAGAATGCTCTAACTCATAACGAAATATCGCGTGATTACTCATAACTCCATCTGGCTCGCAGAGCATTTCTCTCAGGAACTGTCCGGAGTAGAGATTTGAAATTTGACAGTGTTAAAGTATATTAACCTTCACATATATCAACGATCTTTAAAAACCGCTTAAAACCGAATAAAAATATTTTTAAGAAAATTTAATAGAAAGCAAATTAAATGTTCATATTTTTTAAATTCCATTTTCGTTTGAAAAACCTTGTTATACGAATCCCAGAAATATTTTTTCGTAATTAAGAATATAAAAGTTATTTTAATTGAATTCTACGTAGCATATGGTACACTACATTACCTTCAGAAATGAATATGAAACTAAAAAAGCTAAAATTTCTAAAATGTTACGGGAATTCTAGAAACTTACTTAAAGTTTGCAAGAAAATTAAATTTTTACAACTGAAAAATATACCACACAACATATTTACATGTGACACATAATATTTGTATTTTCAAATAATTTAAAAGAAATAATTGCTATTTATTCTTAATTTTCTTATATTTTACGTTTATACATGTATGGAGAACTTTCATAATGCGACTTTTACTCACACATAACAGTTCATATATTTGGAGTTTTATGAATTTGCATTCCATACTAACCCGTAGTTCGACTGTTTTATGTTCGATTTAAGTTTCATTTTGCGTACTTCGTAGTTTGATTTAATTCGTTAGTTAGATTTTATTAAAATTGGATTCGGTTTTAGATCAATTAAGACTGTGGTCAAACATGATTGAATCGAATTTTAAGCCATCTTTGCTAGATTTAACAGTTATCTTCGCATCTCTTTGAATTGGATCGAATTCAGCCTTTTTCTTCCAATCAATATCATTAATTTTATGTAACATTTTATTAATTTCTCATTCCATAATGTAACATTTTACTACTTTTTCAAATACTACACACCTTATTAAATCAGTATCTGTAAGTAAAAAACAAGTCTACTCTTTCAAATATTACAAACGATAAAATAATTAGAAATTACTTTGAACAAAAGACGTTGACGGTAAATGAAAAAGTTTACCATACCTTATATATTCTTTGCATTCGTGAAAAGTAGTATACCATCATTTAATTTCACGCTTCATCGTAAATTTGAGGCAAAAATTTAATGCCAAACTAGATACAGTTTTTTTAAAAATCTTTTTATAACTTGAAATTCGTTATGATGGTTACCTATTAACTACAAAAGAATGGTATCCTCTGCAAGGAACCAGTCGACAATCTACTTAGAATTGCAGACTTTTTTTATTTTTTTAGTTACTGACAGGCTGCGTGCATGAAGAAAAATGACTGCCACCTTAATGCCGTTATTATGGTTGTGTTCGACAGGACAGATTCTAGAGATTATTTTTCTGTTTGTCTCTTCGACAAGATAACTACTCTAGCTGCGAAATCTTTCAATCAGGTTTGTTATATGAAACGAGGTTGGTTGATTTAGCAGCAAATTGTCATATTAGAGTGATTTACGATCTGATGATCGACAGTCTGTCTTCGACCACTGCTAGCCCTAGGTCTCTATACGCGAATATCATATTTTAAAATGTTACATTATTATTTCTGAAAATAACAATGGTAGATAGCTGTGATGATTCTAAGGTCATGGCAGACATTATTAAAAGTACAAAAAAAACAATTTAAGATATTTAACAAAGCTGACATTTATATATTTTGATAATAATAATATTCTAAATCTATATTTAGAACAGCAGACATTTTATACGATTCTAACATCCCGCACTAATAATGCTATCGCACTCACTTTAACATCCATTACATCTGCATGCAATTTAATATACTTGTATGCGTATATCATGTATAACTTTATGGGCATACGTATTTCCTGCCGTAAGATGATGATGGAAAAAATGATCCAATTATTAGGGAATAGTAATTATAAAAGTATAAAAATAAGAATAAAATTTGACTTTCTTTTTATATGTCATTCGTCCATGGTGAAATATTAATTTAATAGCTAAAATTATAGTTTAAAAAAATTATATTTTTATATTAATATCTGATGTTATTTTGCATCATCCTTCGATATCATCATCGGAGTCACTCAAATGTTCACTAGATTGATTTTTTTTACCCAATGGATCAGGTACTGTAAAAATGAAATTTATATATTTAAATTGAGCCAAGTATAGCTCACAATAATAATGAAGACAACATAGGCTTAATTAAATTAAAATTACCTGGAAGTGTTTTGGTTAAATCGCTCACATAACTTGGAAGATGATCTCCTTTAAAACATTTGAAAATGTATGAATTTCCTTGTTGTATCCAACCATATTCCAGCTGGCTTAACGAAGTGTTATATTTTTGGAAAGGATTTTGTCCAAATATTTGAGATGTAATGCGCTTATAAAAACTGTTAATAAAGTTTACTTTTATAGGGTGGTAGAAAGCTTGCATCAAAATTGCATACTTCTTATTGAAATCTTCATTAACGTTTTTACCCATGTAACAGCTAATGAAAAGGTATAATCCACCTTCATTCATGTCTTTTGATTTTCCGCATTATACATTTCACTCATTGGTACAAGTATTTTTCGATTTAATTGCAAGTAAACTTTGGAATTACGTCGAAAATTACTTGTACCATATCCTCCGTTATATCAAATTCACCAAGAACTACAAATGTAGTTATCAATACTTTTTTTTAATAAGGTAAAGGGTCTTTTTTTCCTTGTTAAAAAAAGAAATACTATGATAGCAGCCGGTAAAAGTGTTAAAATCAATCAAGCTTTTATTGAGCAACTCACCCCACAACTCATAAATTTTAGTAATGTCAATAAACCGTTTATAATTTCCTCTCCCTATGAGCATCCAGACATGGAAAGAACTATTTTTCAATTCTAGCATGTAACCAAGGATTATTTGCATAATATTGGCATCAGAGACTCTATTGAAATTATTTTTTCATTGATCGGCAATACTACTTGCATGGTCAATAATTTTGTTGTCTGCTTTTTTGTGCAACTTGCAACATAAATGTTCAATAATACTTGATTATACTTTTTCATTATTTGTAATGTGTGAATAAAAATCTCATAAAGTGGGATATATTGATCTATCACCAAGAGAAGCTGGTATTTCATCACTTACTCACGAAATAAATGAGAATTTACATGAATTTTGTTTTCATCATATCTTTTACAAAATGTCTTATGGTCTAATGTGGTCAGGTCTAGAGATAATATATTCAAAATGTGGTGCTTGATGTTGTAGAAACTGTTCGTTATTTTTAATTAAAAGTTAAAAATGTTGATCAAATATTATGTCGATTCTTCGAACTAAGTTAAAACAAGGTCTTGGTAAAAAAGTGTTTTAATCATAATATTGATTCGTTGGCTCTGCTAGTCAAATAATATTCGAACTAAGATAATACTATGTGGTTCGAACGGCATTTCTACACTGAATATAATCAAAAACCGCATTGAAATTGACCTGGTTCTCGAGCTACAAACGGACAGATATATTTATTTTATATAGATAGGGATTTTTGTGCAACTAGGGATAGGGTACTACGCATGTGTAATGCTGTAACATATAGTTCGAGAACGTATTGAACCAAAGTTATTAACAATATTGTCCTAGAACTTGTTATTATTAACAGGTATGATACAATGAATATTTATATTATATTATTATTTATAATAAATTATTCATTACAACAGGTATGTAGAAATAACTGTTTTTCTACTTCTACTAAAAATATTAAACAAAACCGTCACTAGCCCAGATTTGTTATTAGTGAGAGTAATGACACTCAGGTATAAACTTAAATATTCATTGAAGAGGGAAAAAAGACCTTTCAAGCACGAGTATAATTCGCACTACGAGGATTCTGTTCTGTAATGATACGTACGAGGATTCTGTTCTGTAATGCTATGAAATTTCAAATGTCAAATTTCATGATTCTATGTCAACACAATGTACCCTATAGGTTTTGAATTATTTTCGAGTGTCGAATAATGCAGTGGCTATATTTTTAGGGTTCTTTTTTATTGTATTGACATAGAAGCTTGTTGTTCTTACAGCTCCAAGGGACCGCTGACCTAAGTATATTAAGTTTCAATTTGATGCATCCACGCGTGCCTGAGGAAAAGGGTCTTGGCCACCAGACAGACGGAGTACGAAGTAATCATACAATTAACCCTAAAAAAGACCTTGAACGAGATTGAGTGCGATAGTATTCAACACACGTATGGGCGCGCCTGAAGTAACGTTCCGTTTTCTGTCACAGGTACAGGGTGTTAGAACCACAGAAAAGGTCCGCCGTTCTAGATATAAACTTAGAATATTTTTATTAACAACATATATAATTGGTTTTGGTTGGGGTTTGCTCAAGTACCTGAAAGTATGCAATCCGCTGTCTGTTAGCCAAAAGGTCTACAGTCTTAAATTATACGCAGATATTAATAGTTTTCTTCCCTGCAGAGAAATATTGCCTGACATGTTGGACAGGTCTAAACCATGGCGAATTTCTCAAGAGCTATGAAATCTCTAATTATTCCTACAGTTTTTCTATAACTTTTAAGTAAGGTTAATTCATTCAGTTCATTTTAATTAAAAACTTTTCGAAGTTAATTTTCTAGTTAAAAGTTTCGGAAATTGGGAGAGGATAGGGTTTTTTGCTTATTTCTCGGTCAATCTCTGGCAAAATTCTATTAAAGTTACGAAAACATTTTTTTAATATTTTTGTAACAACTAATCACAAATGATATCTCACAGGATACAAAATATTAAAAATAATTCCCGTGCTTAATTTGTTCCCTCAACATTTCCACGTAAATATTTTAGATTATAGGTAATACGTATATATTGTATTTTCAGATATTTACGTGATCATTTGTGATTTCTATGTCGTACTGCTTTTGAGAATGATTACTGTTACAAACAGACAAACTGACAGATATATGAATGATTGTTTAAAAGTTTTTTTTTATTTTTCACTTTGAGGTACGGGTTTTTTTTCTTTAAGAGGGAGAGAAGAGAAACTGCACCGAAAACCTTAAATCTCTTTTGATAAGAATCCGTTTTAAACCTTTAGTTATACCAGCGTTATAATTCTTTTTTTCCCTCTCATTCCAAGGCATTTTATGTTTTTTGATTTTTCTATCCAAAAATATTAATATTAATGACTCAACCACTAATCTTTGATGCCTGACCTTGTTGGCACTTCCTATTTTTTTTATTTTAAATTCTGAAAATGACATTTTCTAACATAATATGTTCGGAATACTTAAAAGTAGATAAAAAACTGACAGAACTTTTCATGTCAACAAGATAAATACCGTAAACAGAACAATTTACATAAGTTTATTGAGGTAATAGCTTTAATAAAAACCTCTTTTAAGTTAGTAGAGCTTGCTGTACACATTTTACATAAATGTACAATTTTGAACGATTAAATACTCATTTTATTTTCATTGAACTTTTGTAAATATTAATTATTATTTTTCATCATATATGTTTATTTTCAACTTATAGACCAATATATATTTCACGGGTATAAGAAGAAAAAAATTAAAAAATAATTTCTCGTAAATATTATAACATGTCTAAATAAAACTTATTTCCCGTGATTACCCGTCAGTCTGAAATGACCTAATTAATTTTTTTTCGGATTTTCAATCCATATACTTTAGAACTTGTGGTATCCGACTCTATGCGCTCATTTTCACATAAATTCGGATACCACGATCTAAATACCTGATAGAAGCCATTTTGAACATAGGATGCTCTTTCCAAAGACTTACGACTGTGTGCACTTATACGTACTCATATTCTATATACGTACTCATACTCATATTCTAGAAACACTTTTGTAACCACTTTTACGAGTGCTTCTGTATTACTTTCATAAATTGTTTCTTGCAAAATTTCAGTTGGCTTCGGGTTATAATTTGACATGCTTTGTATAAAGTTTATGCAAAGAGTTTAGAAGTTAGGTGCAGATTATAGACGGATAAAAATCGAGTAGGACTAAAAGGATTTCATTCGAAGCCTTTGGGCTACCCTAAAAATAAACTGAAAATTCAAAACGATTTATGATGGACTTTTTTTACTTACGCAGAAAAAAAAATTGTCCGTCATCCGTGGACTGGTAATCGTATTCTTTACAAAATACAATTCTATGAATCATTACAAACAATATTAAAGGCAAGCGAAGAAAGTTATTTTTTGTGGTAATATTTTGTCACATAACAAATTTTTTGTAAAAATAATTTCCGATATAAAGTCATACTGAATTCCAGTCCTGTATTAAAGGCAGCGACGATAAAATTATTTTATATTCAAATCGAGAGATTCAAATCAAATATAATGTTGGTAAACTTTCAAAGGTTACTGTATCCCTCAAAGATAGAAATAAAATTTTGTTTAATTAGGTCTACTAACTCATAATTAAATAAAACGAAATTTCATGAAACATTGCACAAACAAACAACAAATATGAAAATTAACCGAAATAAATTATTTATATTGCTATTGTCTTGCGATTTAATCATTACGTTAATTTGAAATTCCGTGGCATAAAAGTTTAGTTAAAATAAATATCTATTATTCGATATGCTGACGGAAAATAAAACCAGCTACGAACGTCCACAACGAATTAAGTCAGCGGAATTAATCGAACGTTACTGTTTTGCAATCTGCTTCCCTGCTCTCTCCTTACATTGAATGCTTGTTTTGCACATGTATAGTGTGCAATGGTAACAAAATATAAATAAAAGAGTAAAAATTTAATATAATTTCCAATCCATAAATATAACTTAAACGTATTTATTAAGACAGGTAAAATTGTACCTTTTTATTTACGTACATTTAGTATTTAATAAAGGCTTTAGGCTATATACTAAATATTCCGTTCAATATGGCAAGAAAACTGTTTTTTCATTGTTTTACTTACTTATTGACTTATTACATTGAAATGCAAGAAAACTGTGAACACATTATTTTCGTGTTAATTTGTAATGATCTTTAAGAGTTTATATCCTGGGTTATCTTTTAGAAAGATGCATAATGTGAAATAAGTAAATGTGACAGCATCCAAAATGGCCATGATACTCGCCTGTTTAAATTATTTTAAAATATATTGTGAAAAATTTTAATAGTTATTAATATGCTTGCATTAGATTTTACGGGACCCGTACAAGAGAACGCAAAAATATGTTTTTTTTTATTTCAATTTACCTTTATTATTTCAATACGTTTTAAAGTTTCTCACTAAAAATGCGAAGATGAAACCAATATGATCCTATATCAAGTATTGGCCTGTATATTTACTCGTTACGCTCGATCTCTATCCATATTAAATATGTAGGACCATAAGTAAATATTAGAAGAAGCCAATGTAACAATGAAGCATTTCTTTCCGTCATTTATGAAAATTAAAATTAATATCTTTTTCCAATAAAAACCGGAAATAAACTTCCAAGCCTAATACTTTTAGTTTAATTTTGGCCACGATAAATAGCACGTAAGGACTCGTGTGGTGCCCATACTTCTTTCGTGAATATTATAATTTTTTGTATTTCTTACCAAGTCAAGTCTTTGGAATTTATCAAATATTTTTTATTCAAAAGTGTGATCTCTAATACTGCAGGTATACTTCTAGCCTCAGTTACGAGACTCGAATATCGGCTGCTTTTTAAATTAGTATTTTGAGTATCAAGCAGAGACTCTATTACTAAATTTTGGGTTCCAACCCCTCAGTCCGGTAATGGTGCAGGTAAACTATTTGTCTCAATCCTGAGAATAGCAGGATCTACTATTTTTAAATTAGTATTGTGAATCTCAAGCCGGTACTCTGTCATTGAACTTGGAGACTGTGGGGAGCTGCCTACTTAAGTCGCGAGACTTGGGGATCGGCTATTTTTTGTTAGTATCGTGGATCTCGAGCAATGACTCTATCATTAAACTCAGAGTTCCAACTCTTCAGTACTGGTGCTGCAGTAAACTTGTCTGCTTAAACCATGAAAAGAGCAGCATCTGCTGTTTATAAATATAGTTGTGGATCTCAAGAAAATATTATGTCATTGAACTACGTATTATAATTTCTCAGCCTCATGCTGCAGTCCAGATATAATGTAACTAAATAATCGTCTGGTTTACGCTAAATCACGTTAAAAGTTTTATAATAAAAAGTTATATATTAAAAACCTTAAAGCTTTTTAAACCAAATAACAAATATAATTTTTTTGTAATTTCGGCAATTTGAATTCAACTGAATGAAATTTCAGCGAACTCTATATTAAAGTTCAGTAAAATATAAATTTAATAGAAAATTCATTTCTTATATCGCTATTCCCTTGTAATTTACTATACATTTAGAAATAATCGTAACTTAAAGATGTAATTCCATGATTTAGAAGCATGCATGAAGAATTGTAAATAAATGCCCATTAATCGATTTATTGACTTCAAGATAAGACCTAGTTACGAACTTCCACTTTGAATTAAGTCAATGGAGTGAAGCGAACATTATTGTTTCCCAATCTTCTTCCCTGCGCTCACTTATATTGAGTGCTTAGTTTATTCATGTGCAAAGACAATAAAATACAGGTGATTTCACAGAAATTATATACAGTTTCCGATTCATTAAGGTAATTGGATTTGTTTCAAAAGATTTACCTCTTTATTAGTAATATTTAGTATTTAATAAAGGCTATGTCAAATATTCCGTTTAATATGAAATAAAACTGATTTAATTTACGTATTTATTGTTATATTTTATTATCTTATTATATCTAAATACCACACCTGTAGCCTTTGCTTGTGATTACACAGATTATGAGCCCTTACGTATTCTTTGTCGCGTGGTTAACTGGACTTAAGAATGACGCAATTTTATTTTTCCCACTAAATTTTAGTAAGTGGCTCATATCAAATTAGCTGTTTGTCGGTGCTTATACGTAAATATAAAAATAACCTAATTGGTTACACTTTTCAACTAATTTACCCAGTTTCACTTTCATTTTTTTCCGTATGGAACTTAAATTAATTTTAAATGATTAATCAAACATTTTTCAAAATAATGAGCATTATTCATATAATTTTTTTTTTAAATCTGTAATATAGAATGACAAATTGATTTTTTCTTGTATCCATTGTAGTTTACTTTTATTGCTTTAGTGCTTTTAAGACTTTAAACATAAACGACAGTAAGACGAAATCATTATAGTCTAATACCAAATATCCATCTACCCGTCATACTCGATATCTGCTCAATGTGAATATTAAGGAAGATAATTAAATTAGGAATATAATAAAAAATGTTACATTCCTTTTTAACCTAGATAAATATTCGAATTAACTTAATTATTTGTTCCATCAAAAATCATCAACAAATATCTTTTTAAGGTACCTCGAGAAATGAGTAGACTGTCTCTGGATCTCATCAAGTCGCAGTGTACTTCACCGCACCAAGTAAATTTGTTATAGAAAACTATAAAAGAAGTGTAATTTACCACGATTATGTATACAAGATGTTCCTTGCTCATTAAGAAATAGTGTAACGAGGCACCAGAAAAAGAGGAAAACCTCGCATGAGATGGTTCAGTTGTATTGAGAATGATTTTAAACTTTTAAAAATTCAACGCTGGAGGGCGGTTGCTGTTGATCGGATTCGCTGGAGAAAACTTATCGAGACAGCCTTGACATGTAATAGGTTGTAATGCTAACCAAGAAGAAGAATTGCTAACGTTAACTATATACGATTTGTTAAAATTAAATGCCAAAATGAAATCAAAATGGAAATTACAAAATAAATGTTAAATATTTAAAATTTTTCGAGAATCGTTTTGCTTGGAAAGTGAGAAGCAAAATTTCAAAATTATTGAAATAAAGACATTGACTTAAATGATTAATATTTATAGGAAAGAAAAACTAGTGTATCTGTTTGTTTGTTCCACTTTCTAGTATATCTTCATATAAATAAATATGGGGTAACTTTTTTTGAGCATATTAATTCCAGACGAGCGAGGCAACGAGCGACGGATAGTTATGTAAAAATAATGTTTTAAGTGAATATTGGAACAGATTTTTTTAAATAAATAATTTGTGTACTTTTATGGAATAAATGTATTTGTAAAAAACTTCTAATATTATTAATTCATGTTTATCGTTCGTATGATTTACATATTATATATGCCTTGCACCATATTTTGGCATAATAAATAATGTTGAAAGATTGGAATCTGTGCGCTATAGAACATTGTCACCAGCAGACGACGCAAATGATATTTTGTACAGTTCCTATACGATGACAGTCCGATATGACTTTACTCCTAAATATTTTATGGGTCATGTAAACAAAAAATTACCATTATTCTCTTCTTTGTAAGTGGCACGTTATTCACTTAATTTATGCTGAATTAAAATTTGTAATTGTTTGCATGTAGAATATTAATATACTAGCTGTATAAATATTTGCAGTAATAAATATGTACAAGTCGTTGACGTACATACATAAAAATGTTTATTTAGGTATGAATCAAATAATTAATATACTGGAATCATCAAAAATGTATATTCAAAGTGAAAACACAAGGTCGGAAATTATAAGAACCTGTTGCAATTGTATTATTCATGTACTGATGATATTATAAGTATACCTATTTATTATATTTAATTAAAAATTTACTATAAAAGAGTCAATCTCCTTTTTAAAAAGTTAACTTTATAAAGTAGTGAGGTAAACTCAATCAAGTTTCGAAGCGCTTTGCTACAAAATTGTAGATGAATGAATTAACACTTTGCGTCTGGTTTACTGAAAATTATATCTATTACAAAATTGAACTCGGCCCCAATAAATTCTCATATATCTGTCGTTTTTCCACGAGGGAGGAGATACAATTGTAATATTTTGTCTTTATCTAACTCTGATTGTCAAAATAATAAACATCATGTATTGTGATATTTTAAAAATGTTGAAGGTTGTTTTTTCTTTTGCTCTTTATTTCTTCATTGTCTTCGCTATTATCGATAGTTCCCATTACTTATTTAAGAACTTAATTTTTAAGACACTTTCTAAATTGTACAAAAAGGAAATTTTATATGTAACTCCTCATTAATCAGTTGTATTCAATAACAGGCAACTTTTGTGCCTTAATGTTATTGCAATTGATGTTAATTTGTAGACGCCATTAATCAACTTTACTCCAGAAAAGTTCATGTAAGCTACAGTGGTTCTATCGTCAGTTAGTGTGTTGCTAAGACTAATTCTCTGGTTCTTATCAGAGCTTATGCCGCCCACACAGACTATTATTTTTATTGATAATCTCGAGCTTAATTGCAGCAGGATTTAATATAGGTACCAAGCAGTGATTGAATTTAACGGTTATTTTTCTAGCTTCTTGTTGCCATTAGCATACAATTTAATATTCTCACGCAAGTAGATTAGCACCCAGGATAAAATTTTACATATTTTAAATTTGTGCAGTCGTTTAAGATACAAACCTAAAATTATACATTTGCAGCATGACGCTATTATGCATTTCGGTGCTAGGTTAATTGTGAGTGCGTTTGTTTCAGATGTAAACATGAAGCTCTTCCTAGTTATCTACCACATGCTACACAATATATGGTCTTACTCTACAAATATACTTATTAATTCCGTATACATAATTATAAACATCGTAAAATTAACATGACCCTTTGCCTGACATGTGAATTACCCAAAAGGGTAACATGATGTTGTTCAAATTTAAAGTAAGTAATTCATTTCTAGCAGACAATACCTTACCCAGAAATGACATCACAATTACAATACAGTCGTTTGTACGAATAATTTAATTATATTGTATAATCACATTTATTTTGCTCAAAAAAAAGGACGAATTAAACCTAAAACCAACTTCGCATAAAATGCAATAAACCAAATTGCATTACCGTGATCCCACGCCGATATTTAATCGACGATAGCGCCATAATATTTAACCCTGTCGTCTGATAAAAAACGACCAAATTCCCGAAGTCCGGGAGCTGAAAGGGAATAGGAATAATAAATATTCACGGCATCCTGAATGCCAAATAAATGGGGAACAGATTTTAGTCTGAAATGATCGGGAAGACGAAACTTTAATATAAAGCAATATTGTTTCCTGAATTTGTCCATAAAACTGGACAAGACTGACCGAGTCAAAACGGGAACCTTTGTAACCGTGCGTTATCATTATTACGGCAGGGTCGCTTTTAGTTAAACGTCGTGTTATCCTGTTTATCTGTACGGTCGTAGAAATGTTCATATTTGTGAGTACTACATTTATTACTTCTCGTTGTGAATTTTTTCTTGACGTTTTTCATATATTTTTCTCTAATTATCCTTATATACTTTGGGAAATAGATATAGGAGGTTATGTGTAATTTATTTTAAAAGAATGCTTTTTTCCTCGTTCCTGTTTTTATGTCAATACAAACAGCGGAACGGAATTTTGAGTAATGGGATACGTATCGAATAAATATTAGTATTTGCATTTTATATGCCTTTTATGTGTCAAACAAAAGTAATATTTACCTCAGCAACGTTGCTTTTTTATCTTTAAAAATTTACTTAAAATAATTATTTATCGATCGATATAGTTCCATTGTTACTGTTCAAAATATTCATAAAATATGCATAACACTTCTAAACCCCTTCCTTTCTCATATCTGCAACAACTGAAGTCATAATAATAAAAAGTCGGCCAAGTGCGAGCCGGGGTCGCGCAAGAAATGTTCCGTAGCACTAAACAATATTAAACTTATAAGTTTGTGTTTTGTGTTTTTCATTGTTTCTCAACATTTAAAAACAAAGTTTTTGCTGCGGTCGGTACAGAAAAAATATCCCATATTTGAATAACTCCGCAATATGTATTGTTCCAAACAATTTACGTTGAAAGAATATTTTAAGTTTAACTACTTCAATTTCTTTCATAATTTTGCACACATTAGTTGAAAAGTTAAAGGGTGTGGGACATACTTTTAAAGACTTTAGAATTGCATGTCTCACTATTAACTTATCATTTTTAAGACCTTTATAACTGTTCTCCACACGCCTATGTGCGCCGAATTTTTTTTCGTCCCTCGCTTACATATATGAAGTGCCACCACTAGTATTATTTTTTTCGTAACTCCATTTCTTTATATAGCAGATCACAGAAGACACCTACCATCCAAATTTTTGTAAGTATAGTGCCAATAATCTCGGAGTAAAATGATTGTGACAAACATGATTAAATTTCCACATACTGCTTAGACGTCAAAAGTATTTCAAGTGTGGATAGAGCTGATATTAATATTGGATATTTGTATCATAATTTGTAGCGATCCTTTAGAGCAAAACGAAATTTAAATTCCTTAGAAAAATAATATCCACTTAAGTGTCTCTAAAGATTACCTCAGACAAACTCAAACTAGTTACGTTAATTACATTTACTAATTTAAAGCCAATGTATCATTCAAATGTTTATATGCATTGTGAAATAAGATCTGAAATAGTGATCTAAAGGGTCAATACTTCTTTTTGGATAAATTTTATATTAAATCTTAATTAATACATCCCTCGAGCAAAAATATAATAGCAGACTTTGTCGACATCAAACAGAGTCTATCGAATTTGATGTAATTGAATTCAAATTTATTGGTCGTATCTCACAATAAAACGAGAGCTCCATTGAACGCCTTGTTACTCACAATGCAGTGAAGGGCATTGGAGGACGCGGACGGGAGCCTAGATGAAATCTGCTTGGGTCTTAAAAATCTCACGCAAGTTACCCCTTGCGCGAGTGCCAGACTGACGGCAAGCAGAGAAAGATAGTGAGATATAATCAGGCGGGTTATACACATCAGCCACCGATAGTACTAGGCGATGACCATAACCGCTCTGCCAAGAACGGTACGATATAGATAAAGAAATAAAAATGTCTAACCCCAAGAAGAAAAGAAAAAAAATTTTAAAAAATTCTAAAATGTGGTTTACGATGAAAAACTGAGAAACCGTTAAAAATCGCAAAAAACAAATAAACCAAAGTTGTAGAACGTAATAACAGTACATAAAAGTTATCCTAAGAGTAAGGTTCGTATTTATTATAGTTTTTGAGGAAAACCGTCATAAGTTTAGTGATTGCTTTCGGTGGGAATGTTAAAAATATATGGCGAGATTAATTGTTGAATTGCATCACGGATAGTATTCCCGAACCTCCCTCCAATAAGATTCCAATAATACCCGGATGATATATATATATATATATATATATATATATATATATATGTATGTATATATATATATATATATATATATATATGTACTTCTTTTTTGTTAATTACAATATGCGCAGATCCTGCAAATTAAACACGGTAGTAAATTTTGTAAGCAGATAAAATTGTAAATATTTTTAAATATTTTAAAAAGCCATTATGTCTGTTAGTAGTCTCTTTCTGATTAAATTAAGGTTGACTTTTAAGAAAAATGACGTTTAGACCAAAAATTATTTTTTAAAAATTTGAAATTATTTTTTAAACATTAATTTACACTATTTACGGAACTCTATTTGATTTTTCAATATTAATATATACAAATAAATCAGGAGAAAAAACAAATAAAGTTCAGTTAATGCTGTAAATTAATTTTTAAAAAATAATTTCTTGTTAAAATTACAAGTAATTGACGAATTTAAAATTACGTAGAGAAAAAATTAATTTAACGTATATTTTATACACAGCGCCTCTTGCGTAAAGGAGTATCAGTATCACGACTAATGCTATATACAAATTATCTTTTAAAATGTATGGTATGAATCTTATTAGTTTATATGTTTCTTTCATCCTTAAGAAGAAGCCATATCAAATGTAACGAGAAATGATTCCCTTCTTCCAACAAAATATCATCAGGGACAATACAACCAACTGACGTCATTTATGTTATTGATCCTTTGACATACCAATAACATGTTTTATAAATGACACTTTGGCGTGATGATCCGTGACAAATAGGGCATGTAAGTTCGAACAATTGGCAGTTTCGGAACTGAATATTGAAATTGAGGCTCAATTCTAGAATTCTCATATCGGTTCTAATATTGGTAGTTTTTGAAAAGAACAAAAAAGGGTAAAATCTTTTAATTATGAAAAATGTTTAACTAATAATTCGCTGAGAGAATCAAAACACAACAATAATAGTCAAATGTTGTATCTAAATCAAATTAACCGTACCAAACATTATTTATGAACCTACTTATTTTAATAAATACAATCATAGCAATATTACTAACCAACAATCATAAGCTGTTGTGTAATAACATTAAATTTAATGATTAATTAACTTTTTAAACAAATCACTACGTTTAAATCGCTACAATATTAAAATATGTAATTGAAACTTACTTGACCATAAGATTAAGATAAGAAACAAAATTAGAAAATTGTCAAGTGAAACTTTAAGAAAACTTTTAAATAAAATTATTTTATTTAAAGGCAAATGGGTTTATCGTGACTAATTTGAATTGCTAAATTTTATTCCGACAATATCATTGTTTGAGAATCTGCTCGGGATTACGTTTTTAGACATACAGGAGAGCAATTAAATTTCGGTGATGCGGGAAAAAACATGTTCGTCTATTCGTAGTATATTAAGTATATGGTTTAACATCTTTTTTAATGCTGCTCTTATTTTACTGTCACTTGATTCTATATTACCTTTCTTCTTCAGTATTTTTAGTTATGTGGGTATTTTGCATATTTGATTTCACTCTCCTTCATATTTGTTACGTTATTTTAATATGGTAACGAAATTAATATGTAATTGAAATACCCTTTGCCATGTAATATATGTACTTGTCAAATGTATAACTTTTTTGTCCGTTTCTGTCAACCGTTCTTTGATTATTAGGTTAAGGTCCCAGTTCCAAATTAATTAAATAAATAGCAAAAGTTACTATTTTTTTTTGCAATAATAATAAGACTCTTTCGCAAGTGTACCAATGTTAAAAGGACGCGAAAATTATGAAGATCAGTGTTTTGCGGCATAAAATACATTAGCGTTGGAAGGCATGGCAGCTAATATTACACTTTACAGACAACAGTTTCTGCGGGAGATAAAGAGAACGATGCTGAAGCCAAAGGAAAACTAATATTAACCCATCGATCCTTCGATTAATGTTCACGTCAAACAGGCAGTCTCAGCGTAAGATTTGTGGACAAAATTGAAAGTTATGTTTGATGACTCCGGCTATACACGGAAGATCAGTTTTCTAAGAAATCTCATCAACATTCAGCTAGAAAACTGTGAGTTGATGACGCAGTATACGTTTCAAATTATAAAAATGGGTTAACGAATTTAGGGTACAGGATTCTAGTTAATTGATGAGTGGACTGGAGCACTAATGTTAGCAGAATTACCCGAAAAGTATGCACTTATGATTATGGCTATAGCGCATTCGGAAATTGAGGTTAGTGCAGATATTTCAACCAAGTCGATGGACATGTGTGCGGACGTTGGTACTGCATCAGGTTCGGATAATTCATTTATAGCAAAAGCTGTCGCTGTCATTTGCAAAGACAATCAGAGAAGTCCATGTCAAAATCAGAAAAAAAAGTTATTATATGCTATAAATATAAACAGATCGGGCATTACAAAAATCAGTGTCCGCAATCGGAAGATACCAAAAGAAAATAAACCAAAGCTTTTAACACCATTTTTCAGAGTAGAAAGTTCAATCGAGATAGTAGGTATATCCTTAGCGGAGCAAGTAAAAACAGGGCAACAAATGAAAATAACCTCGTAAACTCATCGCATCAATTTCAAACGAAATAAATTATTATTGAAAATCAGACAAAAGTTTCAGTGCTATGTTCTGGCGTCGTTACGGTTGTGAACAGTATGGAATACAACATCGCAGTTACGAATGAATTATGTATATCAAATTTGACCACCAACTTGCTTGCTGTAAATAAATTTATAAAGAATGGCAACAATGGGATCTTCAGAGAAAATATTTGCTTTATTTATAATCAACAGAATTATTTTCCCGACAGAACAGATATTAGTAGCAACTGCAATATCACAGTGTGAGATTTGGCACTAACGTTTAGGACACATAAAGAGTGGCAAACTAAATAAAATAAAAAATGGAGCTATAGAAGAATTTCATGCACAGAAATTGCAAACATAGATAAACCATCGTGCACCATTTATTGTGAAGGTAAACACGCCAGACTGCCATTTCAGTAGAGTTCATCCAAGACAATGGATTTGCTGGAATTGATTCACGCAGATGTAGGAGGCCCTACGGATAATCTGTATATGGGTGATCTAAGTACTCTGTTTTATTTACGGATGTCTACAATAAGATGGCATTCATGTATTTTCTGAAAACTAAGAGTGAAATATTTAACTATTGTCAAGAGTTCCAGTGCATGGTTGAAAAACAAAAAGATAAAAATTTTAAGAACATATAATAGTGGCAAATTCTATAACCAAGAATTTGAGAAGGGATTGAAGAAGCAAGGAATATTTCACCAGAGAACTAATGCTTACATGCCTGAACAGAATGGTCTATGTGTGAAAATGAATAAATCTGTAATTGAAAAGGCCAGATTCTTCAACTTCAATGCGGCTTTAGAAAAGAAATTCTGGACAGAGACCGTCAATACTTTGGTGTATTTGAGAAACAGGTTTGTTGTTGCTGGACTAAACAACAAGATTCCATAAGAAGTCTGGACAGGGCAAATACCCAACTTAAGACATTTACGTATATTTGGAAGTACGGTCATGATACATTTTCCATAAGTTATGTAGAGAGGTAAAAGTATAAAGGGATACAGGCTTTATGACTCTACTACCAATGGTGTGACAGCCAGTGGAGACATTGTGATCACCTAGACTTCAGACGAAAACATGATACAAGTACCTGTAGAATGAATGTATTCAATGTAGGAAAATAGGTCAGAAGAAGACATTTCAATGTCAGAAGAAGAAAATGAAAAAGATGAAACCTACATCCCGAATTCAGACACGTCTTCGGTGAGGACCTAAAATAATAACCTTTTCGATACAACTTTCGATAGATCACGCTAGGTGATTTGAATAAATAGGAGACTCCACAAAAACGTATAAGTAGAGCACTTAATTGGTAGGGTTTCAGTGAATTATGTATAGCAGAGTATGAAGAAGACAATGACAGTGAGATCACGTTCGAAGAAGCTTTAAATGAACCAGAAATATGTTTTGGAGAGCAAGCATTAAGGAAAAATTAGACTCATTTAACGAAAATGATACTTGGAGCCTCGTGGATCATCCAAAATACATTACAGTGATAGTGTAAGTGGGTTTTCAAGGAGAAATATAGTGTTGACATTTATGAAACTTTTTCCTCTGTCCTTAGATATTCTACCTTAAGGTTATCATTTGCTTTAGCAGCAGAGTTAAACTTAGATATAAGTCATTTTGATGTAACCACAGTTTTTTTAATGTTTTTTTTAATGAAACAGTAGATATGAAGAAACTTATCACTTTTTAATGTAATGATGGTGATGATAAAGTGTTAAAATTGAAAGGAGCTATATGCGGTCTTAGCAATCTTTCAGATCTTGGTATCACAGAATCAATGATTATTTAATTCAATTGGGTTATAATAAATCTGAGTGTGAACCTTGTGCATTCACAAACTTTAAAGATAATGCCTAGATTATCATAGCATTATTCGTTGATGATTTTTCTGTATTTTCTAATTGTATTCAGTAGCACTTAGTTGAATAAGTAGGCTGTAAATTTAAAATAAAAACTTAGGTCAAATACAACAGTATCTGGGTTTAAGAGTTAAAATAATTAAAAATGTGATATGTATTAAAAAATACGTAGATAATTTAATAAGAAGATTTAATATATCACATCGTAAAACTACAAAAACTCCAATGGAGGCAAATATAAAATTAGAAAAAACTCAGAATGTTTATAGTGAGTATCCTTATCTACAACTTATTTGCGGGTTGATGTACTTGACAGTTCTAACCAGACTTGATATTGCGTTCAATGTTGGTTTTCTTGATCAATTTAATAATTCTTACAATTAAACTCACTGGTTGCACGAAAAGAATGTTAAAATACTTAAAAAATATAAAAAATATGGTGTTGTTTTTTACAAAGATGACTCCTCCATTGTAGGTTTTACAGACACAGATTGGGGTTTCAGATATTAGAGATAAGAAATCATATTCGGGTTTCTGTTTTAAAGTGTCAAATAGTGTGATTTCTTTTAAATGCAGAAAGCAAAGAAATGTAGCATTATCCAACATAAAAGCTGAGTATATTTCTATGTATGAAGCAGTAAAAAGACTATTTATTTAAATAATTGACTGTTTTAAGTCTTTGGAAAATCAGATCTTACTGTTTTGTTTAATGATTGTCAAAACGCTCAAATATTAACTTAGAATCCTATTTTCTATAGGAGATCAAAACATATAGATATGAGATACCATTTTATTAGAGAAGCTGCAACAAATGGTTTTATTAAAATAGCTTATCTGGAAACGGTTGAAATTCCAGCAGTCATTTTGACCAAAAGTTTAGGTTCTGTTAAACATTATTATTTTATGAAAAACCTTGGCATTTTACCTGAAGACTAGTTATACATTAATTGATTTATTTTGTTTAGGGGAGGTGTTATTTCAATATGGTAACAAAATTAATATGTGGTTGAGATCTCCTCCACCGCGTAATATGTGTACTTGTCAAATATATAACTTTGTCGTTCGTTTCTATCAACCTTGCTTTTATATTACATGTAACTTTTAAAAGTTTGTAACCACTGGGTAATAACAATTAGTTTATTACTTCTATGGTCATGAAATTTTTCATCACTTCAGATAAAACAAAATCTACTTGGTACTCGGTTTCTGGGTGAAAGCTATGTCCATAAATGTTTAATTTTCCTTTTGTAACTCTTTTCATTACCTTAAGGTTATTTTCTGAAACATGTAGAAGTACTTTCTCACCTCGATTATTTATTTTCCCGTAACAGTACTTATTTCTCGAGGTTCTCGACCAATTTGGTGGTCGAATTACTCATAAGTATTATATTTTTTTCACAATAGATGTATATAGCTTATAATATGTCGTAAAAATTTCCTATTTCTTGATTTGTAGCTTCTTTTATAGGTACATACACTTGCATTATTGAAATGAACGTGGAGTCAAATCTTAGATTTAAACCCCTAATTCTATCAGGTATATCTGTAAAGTTATCTATAATTTATTTGTGCCCTTTATTTATATGGAATTTTACACCATATAAGCCTTTCGCTTTACTCATATAGCCAAATATTGTTTATCATCTTCTCTATTAATTCACTCAACTATACGCATTTCTGCTAAAACATCCAGTTCTTATTTTGAAAAGATAATTGATTCTTTTAAGTTTCACAGCTATGTATTACATGCTTTATTTTACAGATGTATGAAGATTACGAGAGCAATTGGGCTTTCACATTAAGTTTTCTTTATTATTGTGGTGATCTTTAGTGCCATTTTTGCTTCTAAATTACACTTTGACATTCACATAGAGCAATTACCACATGGGCCTATTTTGTGTTGAGAACTGCCGAACCCTTCAAGGAGACGAGAACGTATCGCATTCTTTCCACAATTCTTTTTCGATCTCGATTTGGGTATGCTGTTGCTAACTGGAATCCTTACTATACTACCGATTCTAATATGACAGAGAGGGTACAAAGGCTATATATACTCAAATTGGAATACAGCTTTAACATGCTAAAAAGTGACTATGCTAAGTCAATTTTGTGGTTTAAATACAGTACACTATATAGAAGGTGCGTTGAATTGGGAGCAACGGTGCTGTACAATACCTGTCATGATCAATACGATTGTCCACACGTTGCGAGCCAATTGCAGCTTCGTGTATCAGGGAAATAAACCCGCAACTTTGCCCTATTTCACCTGCCCACAGCTCGTAATAATGCCGGTACCCACGCGCCACTTCGTCAACTTTGCGATGATCTGGACAAGCTGTCCCATTCTGTCAACGTTGGCTCTAGTTCATTTCAATACAAGCTGTCTATTTCCAGACTATTGATTAAGAGTCAATTTCTTAAAAAACAATTCATTAATTTACCTTAACTTTGAATTTCAATATTTACTTAGTTAATTATCATCTAAACGATTATTTATTTTGCCATATTCTTGTCGTGGTTATTTTTAACATTTTTTATTTTAAATTATTTCCATTATTTTGTAAACATTTTTATTATTATTATAATAGTAATAAAATGAATTCATGTTAATTTTTAATTATACATATGTGTGCTTTCATCACAATTATTATGAAATTATCATCTACCTTGTTCGATTATTATGACCAAGTAATTTTAGCCAATATTGTTATGTCTATTTTTAATCTTTTACTCTTGTTATATTATCAGTACGATTTAGTATACCATCATTATTACCATGGTTTTAGTTCAATGTGTGTTAATATTAATACTCAATATAGATCAGTATATGGATGTAAGATTGTTATGATACAAGTCTGCCTAATATAAAACTTACAAATTGTTATTACATCATGACTTAATATTTTTTCCTATGTGAAATTAATTAATTAATTAATCACATAATGTTGAACATTAAGCTTACTTACCTTTATAATTTTTTTTAAATTACTTTATCTTGGCTATTTAAACTACTGGGCTTATCAAATTATTTAAATAAATTTCTTTTGTATCGATTTTATCATTTTTCATTGCCTGAACTGAAGACTGTCACCGAAGCACTACTGAAGCACTATCACCTAGAATTTCTGGTATTACTATTAACTTGAAGTCATCATATTTTTGTGGTTACACAATTAATTTCATGTGCTACTATAATATCGTTGGCGTTGGTTGGTTTTTTTGTATGTGTTAAAAGTAGAATAGAGTCGTTTTCATTCTATTGTTTCTTTTTTCTAACGTAGGTAAGTAGCAACATCTTATGTCCAAACTTTAACATTTTTTACACATATTACTCTCTGTAATTCTCGATATGCTCTCCTTCATGTGCCACAATTCATTTGCATGTTGTTTTGTTGTAATTTTTGAATCATCTGATAACTTGCATTTATGCAAAATAAAAAAATTGCTGCTCTCTGTTGGTAATAACATAAGTAGACGTAATTACCTGTGCTACTTTCTTGAGACTAGTACAGTTAATAGTTTATGGCGCTCTCTATTTGTTAGTTATGAGATCACTACACAATTGTTGAGCCTCAGTCGATTAAGCGGGTTAGGTGTAGCTTAAATATTTATTTAACTTAACCTTTTAAAATTTTCATAAATTTAAAAGTTGTTATTGTGAACCAATTAGGTGTTATTTTTATATGATTTTGTCGATGAAAGTGGTTGGTAGGAAAAATAGTTGAACATGATTAGATTAGAAGTTGTACACTAATAATTTATATCTAGCTCTGATATCGTATTGCAATTTATTTTGTCTTTATATTGATGAAATTTATCAGTTTTTTGCATTACTTATCTTTTGGCAGTGGTTTATTTTAGAAAATCATTCGGCTAACGTCGTTTTCTTAAGGATGTTAAGCGAGGTATTGGTCAATTCGTAGGCTAACTGGTTTAATAAAAAATGTAGATAATCTTACAGGGTTCATGGCTACTAATCACGAAACTTTTTTCGTAATTAGTTGCACATTAACAATCTAAATGTTTGTCAGAGTTCAAGTTGCCATAAGAAATTCAAAGTGCAAATTCTAATCAAATGCTATGTATAACTCAAAACTGTACCAAATAATCTATACTTTATTCAAGACAAGGAATGCTTGATAAAAGTAATTAACAAAAAATCTTATTGACGTCCTGTGAATTTAGTGTTAACAGGCTTTTCAGAAGTTAATATTCGTAAATTATTTCTTAATAAAACGGATATTTTCTGATAGTAGCAACGTAATTGAAATATAATGTCAGAACGCATTTTGATAAATATTTTAGTAAAGTAAGGCAGTTTTACCACACAACTACATAATGTGAATACCAATTCAAACTAATGACATCTAAATAAATTTAGGAAGTAATAAAAGGGAAATTTGAGGGGAGAGGGGTTGAGTAATCAAAGTACTCTAACTCTGCTTACATTTCTTATAATATATGGGACATGAGCTGAAAGAGTAAATTATAAAAAATCTAAAAATATTTATTTAAATATTTTTTTACGATTTTTACGGAAATATTGTTAAAAAGGTCTACAATTTTTTTCTCAGAAACCGTTCAACGCAAAAACTTGAAGATTGGCGTAGCGATAAAGCGTGTGAGCCCACGTGTATTTTTGTATTTATTAATTTATCAACTATGGAGAAAAAACAGATACAAGTCATAATGAGATACAAAAAGCGAGTTTTTCAAGTATTAGACCAACTTGTATCCTAACATTCCCACATCTTAGTAGTTGACATTCGAAAATATTATTATGGAGAATTTGGATAATATATAAATTACGCCAATTGTTTTTAATTCCATCTATCATGAAAATGTTTAAATTGTCTCAATAATTTCCAATATATGCTTGATTAAAATATCATTATATGAAACTCGACACCCTAATTTGAATATGCTAACATGAAATCGTTTAAAAACTTTTACTAACCGAACCGAATATATCCTCGTCCATTAAATGACCTTAAATTATGATCACCATAAATTATGTCCAGCCAGCATGTAAAGTACGTTATTTATAAGCTCTTGAAGTGTCCGACTTCGGTGGACTTTTTAAAACAAAAGCTTTTAATCATGCACCGTAACCCACTTATCTGTTGTTTGCACTGAACGCTTCCCACAATGAAGTGAATTATAATAAATGAGCACTTCACTTTACGTCCGGCATTCGTTTCATTGTACGTTTTTAGCTTAATTTCGAATTAAGTTCCTGTAATTTATCTTCGTTTGAATGTTACATTTTTTCTTTTGTTTTCCATACTTTATCCCATTAAACATTTAATTTTTTTTTAAACAAGGAGAATTTTTATCCTAGACTATTACAAAACATTACATTTTAAAGAATAGTTTGAAGAAATTATTCCAATTAAATATCTAAGGGTAGTAATTTTTTTTTTATTACGGCTAACAATACCTCCCTTATATTCATGAAAATTGCTATTTCACTAAATAATAAATCATTTGGTGAAATCCAGAACCAATGTTCTATTTATGTATTTCGCTACATACCGTTTTAACGAAATTAATTATGGATTCCGTATTATAGTTTGACTGGTTGAAATTTGTTTATAATCAAGCATCCAAATAAATCTTATTTAGCTAGAGAGAAACCACCATAAACAATTTGTATTAAATACACCAAATTGTAAAACACGACTATAGTAGAAACAAATATAGTACAAAAATAACACCTCCTTTGAAAATTTATACCACTTAATTATTAATTATTTTTATACCACTTATGTCATATTGAGTTTGTATATTCTTCATGTTAAATTTATTCGAAAAAAGTAAACTGAGGTTAAATACAATTCGAAACTTGAATTTCTATCTGTTTTCAAAAACACTGGTGTGCAGTATCTGTAACATTTTCCAAATAGAAAATGTTAATACCTCAATATACAATAATATTGAACAAACTTATGTTCTTTGTTTTCAATAATTATTTAACGCACATACAAAAATTATAAAAAAACCCTTCTCTAGACTTATACCATAATTTGTTATCATAAGAACATTTATTTATTCGATGAGCTGAGATTAGAAAGAGTGCGAGTTGTTTGTATAAAAAAAAACGAAAAATTTGAGATTTGGGGTTTGAAATTAAATACTGATTTTATTATTACTTTAGTTATATTTCTGCAATAACTTAATATTTTACATTTCCCTGATACTAATGATTACATAAATAATATATATCACACATATTCCGTAACAAAACTACATATACTCTAATTTATTTCTTCCTATATTTACCAATTCCAGAGTATCTCAATATTTTATATTGTAATATAAAACAAATGTTCTATTGATTTTCCAACAAAACAACGAAAGACAATTTATAAATTTAAGTTATAAAACCATGATGTAAACCAAAAATAATAATAAACGGGTGTTATAAGACGTTTATATTTTCCTCTTATAGTTACACTACAACATAGTTTAAAATCATATAAATAGAGAGAAACTGACAGTGAGAGCAATTTACATACCAGTTGTCGAACCGGTGAAATAGAAATAAGAGCTGTCATAAATTATTTTCGCTCGAAGAAAATATCTAGGAAGAAGATAACCAAACTCGTAGAACGTAGGGAACTACTAAACAGTTTATTTTGCCTTTTCACAACAAAGAGTTTAAGTTGAACAAAAGATGAACTAGAAAAAAGCGTCGTTCTTTTTTCAGTAAAGACAATATCAAAAAATCTAATATTTATCAATATCAAAAAGTTTAATATTAGCTAATAATAAAAAAATTAAGCTTTACGGTAAAAAATTTAATTGAGAACACAAGATCTTTATACGATTTTATTGAACGGATTTCAGACAGCAAACTCCTTACACATATAAAAAAATTCTCCACTTAATAATCACTTAATTTTCAAAATACCATGTTAATTTTTTTAAAGTCAAATATCAATTAACGTATGTTACTTACGTATCGAATTCAACTCGTATTTATACATTTTAATCCTTGTTCGAAATGAAATCGATTATAATATGCCACTAAAATTTGCAAGTTTTTCCAAGACTGTAAATTTTTCCATCCGTATTTCATCACAAAATTTAAACTTCACAAATTTACTTGCAATTATTGTAGTTCGACAGACATTTTTTGCAAGATTTGATACGCTCATATCGTCTAAGCGTCCGGAGCTAATAAATTAATTTACGTCTCTGGATATGTTTTACCTGTCCAACTGAAGAGGCACAATAAGGGGATGGTTTTTGTTTGTCTCTGATGTGCGGTTAATTTGAAAAATAGTGTGAGTATATTCTTTTATTTGCCATAGAAATGTTACCAAAAATTTTAAAAAAAAATTGTTTTTTTCATAATATGATTTAGTTGCCGATTCTTAATCGCTCCTTAGAATTTGGTTAATGATGGAAATTTAACCTTCTATTTATATAGTTTATTTAATTAGAAAGTATGGAAATCTCATATTTTCAAAAATTTATTTGCATTGTGTCAGTACAACAACAACGAGGAAATGCGTACTCAACCGTTTCATAAATTGTTCGGAATTATGTCAAATGTTTCATAAATTTGTTTAAAATTCGAATTAGTCATCAATATTTATAACTTAATCACTCTGATAGGTTTAATGTTAGATTGTATAAAGTTTGTGTTCCGTACTTTATTTTCAATATTTATCTACACATATAACGAAACTGAAGAAGTTAAATTAGGGGAATATGAATAAAAGAAAAATGTTGTTTTCTGAATCTTTTGTCTGTTTTTTGTGAGTCTGTTTATTTGTTGGTGCATTGCAAAAGGACAGATATAGGAATTCCTATGAAGTTTTCACTGATAGTTTATATTGTATTTCGGGTAATATATGGGTTTTGTTATTGTTCAAAGTAAACAGAAAATTAATTAGCCAAGAAAAGGAAAAAGAAATTTAACTTTTCAATACAAGATGCATTCACCTATAAAAAAGTTTACTTATATATTTATTAGAATAGGTAGTTTTACGTAAATTGATGAATGAATTCGCTGACGCAACTTGTTAGCAATAAGAATAACTACTGTAAGAAAGAAAAAGAATTTAGTTGGAGAAATTAGTACTTCTATTTCTTCTAAATGCCTAATCAAACAATAAGAACAGTAATAAGAAACTCAGAAAATCGCCATGCTAGGTGGGTGGATTGGGGATCGCAGTTCACAGTTTCTTCCATCAGTGACACTGCTAACCACACTGGTTGGCGATATTTAGCTATGGGATTACAAACGTGACTCCAGCCCCATTGACAAGCGGTAGTGAATCTAACCCGGGACACCGCGGTGTTCTGTCAACGACCTAAGCCTTTTGATGAACTCAATAAGCTATCACGTCGATTTTACTGAGTCATATTTTACAAATGGGTAAATTTGTTAAAATTATTACTTAAATAGTTTCAAAAGAGACAACGAATTATACGAGTACAATTAAAAATATTATTTGGCTCTCAATAAAGTAATACAATTCGGTGTAATAATAATAATAAAAGTAATAACCTTGTTTATTTCTTTGTCATTACAATGAAATTAAGTAATAATAATAAATGATAATGATGAGAATGATAAGCTGACTTATGGTATTCAAACTAGAATCACGTAATTATCATAGCTTTCTATACAAAAAATATTCTACAAAGTCAACTTACTCTTTCACTGCTTTTACATATTTTTGATTTTCACCTAGTTGAACATTTAATTGTACACCCATTGCCGATTCTAGGGAAAAAGATTTCTTTATTATTTATTGAAGTACATTAATACTAGAGAGCAGGTATTCTAATTTGGTACAAGGGCATAAGAAGCATATATACCCCAAATTTAATGTTACTTTATTCACACGAATTAAGAGATGAATAAAAGACTGTTAATAATTATGAAAAAGGAACTTTATTTTAATCACGTGACACTAAAACACTTCTTATAAATCTTTTTTTACAATTGTTTAGCAAGGGAAGAAAATAAAATAACAAATTTAAATATTGTTTTCATTATATTAGGTCAAATCAACTTTATGTCTAAAAAGACAGAAATTAAGAAAAGTTTTTATCTCATTTATGAAAATCAGGACATATCCTCACCTAGTTACTACAGATCCATATGATATATAATCTCTACAATAATGTCTACGAATATTTCATCTGTATCGTGCTCTGTTGCAAAATCCATTTTTACTCTACTTCTTCTCGGTATATTTTTAGATGATGCCCTGTTATGTGTGTATGTGTGTATACATATATATATATATATATATATATATATATATATACGTACATATATATGTACGAGGGGAGGTCCAGAAGTCCGCGGAATAGAAGGGATGCAAGTTAAATAAAATAATGAAACTTTTTTTTCAGTATAATGTAACTTAACTTCAATACATATAACAGATTTTGAAATATTCTTTTAGATTTGGGAACAAGTAAAAGCTGAATCAAATGAGTGTGAACCCACTTTTCCTTTTTGGTTATAATTCTCTCCAAAATCAGCGTAGCTTCGTAAGCGCATAGCTTCAAAAACTCCTGAGACGTCATGACTCATGCTATTGCGGCGGCGTAACATTTCTCGGGACCCATCTTGCACTGACTTTAGTCATGCCAAAATGGTCGTTAAAGTTCTCAGAAGTGTTGCATCTGATTCATCAACTAATGTAGAAAGTTGTTTCTTCTTCAGCCGACATTTTCAATGCAAGTTTTTCAACTTTTTCGACAATATCCGACGTCAATCGGCCGTCCTGGTCTCGACCTTCTTTAAATAGACTATGCCACTTGTAAACCATGGTTTAGTTAGGGTAATGATCTCTCCAAAGAAATCCTATCACACTTGTGATGGTTTGAAATTTTGCTTTGCTTAGTGAGTAATTTAATCATACAGCACGTAGTTCGATTTGCTCCATGCTCGCAGTTTACTTTCAGATTCATGTCTTTAAGGGACTATTATTCATTAACGAAACGATATATGACATGATATATGACTTGTATACCTTTAATGGGTTCCTAATGTGTCACTGTATCTTTCCCTTCATTCTGCGGACTTTTGGACCTCCCCTCGTATATATATTGTTCATTTGGTGCAATGTAGTTAGTGACCATCATCGGAAGAGATGTCGTCATATTGTCTGCACATTCTATATGCGACATTCATACCACTCTATTATTGTAGAAAGAAATAATTGCAGGTCTGCATTTTACCACGTAGCTTATTAAAGTATAGCCCTTATGAAAACCTCAGCTAGTGCTGTTTATTTCTCGCTTCGCAATGGTTAGAAATTTTGGCTACATTGTTTTTATTTCATTTTAAAGTACTCACAATGGTCATTTTATTTCCCAGTAGCCATCCAGATACATTCCAAAACAATCTGCTCATCCAGGGTTAATTTTTTGCTAGGTATATCATATTCAAAAAAGTGATGTCTTGTAAATTCAAAAAACTTTTAAAATTAAGAATTAGACTATTCCACTAATATTCTCAGCATTTATCCATTACCTTGGTACTCATGAGTGATACCATTGTTCACATCGTCCGATAGCGAATTATATAGATAAAAAATAAAGAAAAAGAAAAAGAAAAAGAAAAAGAAAAAGAAAAAGAAAAAGAAAAAAGAAAAAGAAAAAGAAAAAGAAAAAGAAAAAGAAAAAGGAAAAGAAAAGAAAAAGAAAAAAGAAAAGAAAAAAAGAAAAAGAAAAGAAAAAGAAAAAGAAAAAGAAAAAGAAAAAGAAAAAGAAAAAGAAAAAGAAAAAGAAAAAGAAAAAGAAAAGAAAAGAAAAGAAAAGAAAAAGAAAAAGAAAAAGAAAAAGAAAAGAAAAAGAAAAAGAAAAAGAAAAAGAAAAAGAAAAAGAAAAAGAAAAAGAAAAAGAAAAAGAAAAAGAAAAAGAAAAAGAAAAAGAAAAAGAAAAGAAAAAGAAAAAAGAAAAAAAGAAAGAAAAAGAAAAAGAAAAAGAAAAAGAAAAAGAAAAAAAGAAAAAGAAAAAGAAAAATAAAAGAAAAAGAAAAGAAAAAGAAAAAGAAAAAGAAAAAGAAAAAGAAAAAGAAAAAGAAAAAGAAAAAGAAAAAGAAAAAGAAAAAGAAAAAGAAAAAGAAAAAGAAAAAGAAAAAGAAAAAGAAAAGAAAAAGAAAAAGAAAAAGAAAAAGAAAAAGAAAAAGAAAAAGAAAAAGAAAAAGAAAAATAAAAAGAAAAAAAAGAAAATGAAAAAATGAAAAATGAAAATGAAAATGAAAATGAAAATGAAAATGAAAATGAAAATGAAAATGAAAATGAAAATGAAAATGAAAATGAAAAGAAAATGAAAATGAAAATGAAAATGAAAATGAAAATGAAAATGAAAATGAAAATGAAAATGAAAATGAAAATGAAATGAAAATGAAAATGAAAATGAAAATGAAAATGAAAATGAAATGAAATAAAATGAAAATGAAAATGAAAATGAAAATGAAAATGAAAATGAAAATGAAAATGAAAATGAAAATGAAATGAAAATGAAAATGAAAATGAAAATGAAAATGAAAATGAAAATGAAAATGAAAATGAAATGAAATGAAAATGAAAATGAAATGAAAATGAAAAAGAAAAGAAAATGAAAATGAAAATGAAAATGAAAATGAAAATGAAAATGAAAATGAAAATGAAAATGAAAATGAAAAAAATGAAAATGAAAATGAAAATGAAATGAAAATGAAAATGAAAATGAAAATGAAAATGAAAATGAAAATGAAATGAAAATGAAAATGAAAATGAAAATGAAAATGAAAATGAAAATGAAAATGAAAATGAAAATGAAAATGAAAATGAAAATGAAAATGAAAATGAAAATGAAATGAAAATGAAAATGAAAATGAAAATGAAAATGAAAATGAAAATGAAAATGAAAATGAAAATGAAAATGAAAATGAAAATGAAATGAAAATGAAAATGAAAATGAAAATGAAAATGAAATGAAAATGAAAATGAAAATGAAAATGAAAATGAAAATGAAAATGAAATGAAAATGAAAATGAAAATGAAAATGAAAATGAAAATGAAATGAAAATGAAAATGAAAATGAAAATGAAAATTGAAAATGAAATGAAAATGAAAATGAAAATGAAAATGAAAATGAAAATGAAAATGAAAATGAAATGAAAATGAAAATGAAAATGAAAATGAAAATGAAAATGAAAATGAAAATGAAAATGAAAATGAAAATGAAAATGAAAATGAAAATGAAAATGAAAATGAAAATGGGAAATGAATAAAAATAAAATAAAAATAAAAAAACAACGATACGATGTGAACAATATATGACTCAAAAATAAAATAATAAGAACAACTGACACTCTTCTTGTAATGAATATCTGTGTACAATGGCAGAAAACGATCACTTGAATTGAATAACTTCCTCCTCGCGATCTATGGTACAAATAACTTTCTGTCCAAATTACAGTCACGTCTACAGTAAAGGATAGTTTCAGACTATTATCGTTATATTAATATTCTTTGGCCATTCGAATTGATATTAATAATAATGTGACACGTTTATTTCCTTATGTATATCGTAACTTCCAAGATATTATATTATCAAGATAATATCATGACTTAGGAAGTTATAAAACATATCTTACGAAATAATTATTCGAGAAAACCTGACGGACTTAAAACATAGTTTTTCAAAGTACATTTGTGAACTAGACTGCGGAGAATTATTTACATTTACAATACAAGTACGCAGAATGTTCCTTAACCGCCTTAAAGAAACCAACATCGTGCCAGTATTTAAAGACGGTAACATGACAGACTCAAAACTATGATGGACCTATTTTGTTAATATATTAAGCAAAACTCTTGAATTATGAGTAAACAGCAGGTTGACAATTTTTTTGGTGAAAACTAGATTTTACTCTGTCCTAAATTTAGTTTCGGAAAGAGAAAGGGACTCAATTTGGCCTAACATCAGTGAATGATAATGAAACTGAAAACATAAACGCTAAGAACAAACACTTAGCTGTGTTTTTTATATCTATAAAGTATTCGATAAGATATACCTTAAGACCTTCTCTTGAAAAAATCACAATTTATGATTATATGAGACATGTACTGAATACGAGCTACAAAATTAATAACACTTGAGAACCACTGGCACTTTTATTCAGTTTTCCAAAGGCGGCACCTTATGACCTTTATATACTCTTTTCAATTTCCATAAATGACCTGACAAAATTACCTTTGCTGATGACACTATTCTATTGTTATTGTTTCGGCAATACGTCATAAAATTGACGACAAAAATTAGTATATCATCGAGTATACCTGGCTAAATAACAAATTATTCACTTTAAATATTTGGAAAACTAAGTAAGTCACATTCACCTATCTACCAAAACATGGCAATATATGACTCAATTCAAACACAGCGAAAATACACGCGATATTAAATATATAGGAATGAATTCGGCAGTGAAATTTCAAATTGACTGTTTTCAGTCGTGAAACGCTCATAATAACATGCCACAAAAATTGATTGACACCTCTTTAAAAATAAACGCAATATCCAATCGCGTGTTATTATGAAAATTTAATGCGGATTAGCCCAATATATTACGACTCATTGAATTCTCATACGAGACGTAGCTTCTAAGACAATAATCGATTCTTAATTCAAGGCAAAGAATGCTTGAGAAAAGTGATTAATAAAAAATCTAATTGAAATCCTATCAATTTAGTGTTAACGGACTTTTCGGAGCGTAATATTCGTAAATGATTTGTTATGGAAATGGTTATAAATTTACATAAGGCTAGAGGTGATTATAACCGTGTACTGTGTGACGGTCATTGAAACTAATATGGAGAAAGAAACTCAATATATTATGAAATCACATATAACTCAAAACTGTACGAAATAATTGATACTCTATTCAAGGAAAGTAATTTTTGAAAAAAGTGATTAATAAAAAATCTTATTGACACCCTATCAATTTAGTGTTAACAGACTTTTCGGAAGTTAATATTCGTTAATTATTTCTTAGGTAAATGGTTATAAATTTTCATAAGACCAGGTGTGATTATAATCGTGTACTATGGGACAGTCATTGTAACTAATACGGATAGTAAAACTCAATATATTATGATCTCAATATATAACTCAAAACCGTACTGGTATATGAGTGCGAGATATGGAATGCAACAAAATACCCTATAAGATGAATTCAAGTCTTCGTCAATCGCTGTTTATATATTCTCCAAATACCTTGAACCAAGAAAACATCTAACGAATATTTTTTAGAACTATGCAGTATTAAATAGTATTAAATAAATGTATAAAATAATATTTTATTATCAAATAAAAAGCCCACAAATTTAAAACGATTGGCTACGAGCTCAAAAGAAAACTCGGGTATATCCTCAAACAAGTTTCGAAACGAAACATTTTAGGAAATATAGCCTTACAAAGCAAACTTGACAATTAATTCTAATAACAGAACTGAAGAGCATTGGCAAGACCTGGAATGAAACAATTTGTGCTGCATAAGGCGATTAGCCTGATAAAACACTGTTAATGCCTTTTGCAGCATTGAAGGGATTTAAAAAGATACCCACGTACACACACACACAAGTTCCTGTGCGCACGGTTACACCATTTGCCGATCCTAATACTTACGCGGCACAGTTTCCTTACATCTCAAAATAATGTGATGACATAGTACCATATTTTCCTATGACAAAATTCTGTTTGCATACACCTCAACGCACTGCATGTTCGGGTACATCAACATTTCTAATCTTCATAAACTCTTGACACAAATCCTGCTTAGTAGTAGCAATACGATGCGTCATATCAACAAGGCAGATTACTTCAGAATGTCAATTCCCGTCAAGTTGTTGTTCAGTTCAAGTTCAGTCTCGATACAATACGTTCACATTCATTTTAACGTAAATTACATAAATGAATAAGCCGCTAATTCCATGTCATAATAAATAAGTTGTTTTTTTTTATTCCAATAAATAAATTCCAATTTCGATTTAGAACATTTAATTTAACTGACGACATTTTTTGTTTACACATTAAAATTTGCTTTTCTTTAAACATATTTAATGACACCGTTAAGGAATCAAAAACTGATTTTTGGTGCCTCTCCTATTTCCAGAAATTTTGAGAATCAAAAAACTAACTTTGATTCGCCTCCGATTTTAAAAAATGTGAAAAATAAAAATTATGAAACGTGAAAAGTAAAAAATATTAAAAATGGAAAATTTTGTATTGTTCGAATAGTAAAGTTTTTTAATTGTGCATAGTGTTCGTCATATTTCACTACACCTATCCAATGTCTAAATCCAGTTCTTTTCAATTTCCGTTAATGACTATTCTTATTCAAAATCCATTAATACTATCCAGTGTCTATATTCAGTACCACATTCGTCTAGTCAGTTTTCAGTCTGCAAAATGTGTTATGTTAATATTATTTCTCGTTTTGTAAGTGATGAAATTATATTTCTATTTCCCATTAAACCTATTAGAATCGTATTAATGTTTTAAAATTAGACAGTTAAAAATTCGAACATAAATAGTGTGTTCAATAAAATAATTTGAGGATTGGCGTCAGTTAAAAATAACTTTTGAGGATTGGCGTTAGAAAACCCAATTCGATCAAAGGTAACACCATAGTAGACGTGGCTACTATCTATATTACAAGACTGTGAACAAGGATCTAGCAAAACATTCAACCAATTATCTTTCTAAATATAGACTTGTCTTTCAAAAAAATTACCCGAAATAAACGTTATACCGACCGAGAAAAGAGGAATCACCAGGCCGGTTAGCAGCCACGAAATATTTAGCGCTATATAGATTTATCAGTGGTCTGACTACACGCATTTATTATTACTATTATTGGTTATTTACCATATGTCATCAACGATTATTTATTTATTTTATTTATTTACGTACTTTATAGTATAAAATTAATACATATAGTGAACTTATTGCTACGAAAGCAATCACTTACAGCCAATTAAATCACCAATCCAGCTCCGCTCGATGAACAGCTATAAATAAAATTCGGGTTCCCGCGATGCACCGAACTGTTAATTTCCGTACCGCTTGTAATCAACCCAATACACGACGGTGACGACAATATATGATGTCGCGACCAAGACACCCTCAATGGTGTTATTATATTAGTTGTTTTGGAAGAAAGAAATTTGATCAGCATACAAATAAAAAAAACACTTTGTCTTTTCATGACACTTACACAAAACCACGCCCTTTTAAAAATTATAAATATAAATCCAATACTTATAAAATAAATCCAAAACTTATAGTCCTCAGAATATCAATTGAACAATGGGTAATAAGTCAACTATTTCAGATTAAGCAGCCGCAGGCAAATATGCATTCTTCAAATTTCCCAGAATTTAAAATCAACCATGACTCATAAAATTCATGACGCAAATTCCACATTTCACATTCTATTGGAGGAGTCAACGAGGACGAATAATCTGCCAAATTCGCTTTATTAGCCGTATCCTCTTGAAATGGTGAAAATAGATTAATTTCCACTGTATCCAGGGTATCCGCTGCTTCCACTGTATCCGAGTAAAGTGACTCGAAAGATTTATCATTGATATAAAATTGCCACCATTTCTCCTCACCAGCTACTATTTGACCGTAAAACCATTTATCCCTATTTCTATTTACGACACTATGCCTTATACCACCTACTTATACCACACAAAATTTCTTTTTAAATACTTCAGAGGAAAAACCATCAAAAATATTCAATGTTAAAAGAAATTTCGCAACTCTATTACTAATATCATTACGTCTTATAAAGTGCCAAGTTGGAGACTACATGTTAGAAACCACCTCAGAACGCGAAAAGCCCTTTCCTCTCTTTGGAAACACTATGAACTTATCAAATTAAATAAGCGAATTACTCGAACTATACTAACAAACCATCACCACGTAATTTAACAGTGTGCAGATGGTATAGAACCTTAGATTGAGCATTTTGAATTTCTATTTCTATATATTTATTATTATGATATTTTAAAATTATATCTATTTTAATATTTACATTCTTTCATTTAGCTTTTGTAGTATGATATAATTCAATTTTTTGGATTTACTTTATAAAAGACAATACTTGGGTAACATTGCCATTTAAAATAGAGGATGTAATAAATGCTGTAATGTTTTGAAAAGTAATGTCCCACATCCTTTCATAATTTCACCAAAGCATATTTATAAAGATTTACCTCGTTTTAAATGATTATTTTCATAATTAGATATATATCCTATTCATATTTTAATTTACGTATCTGAAAGGATAAACTATTATTCGTAAAATAAGGTTGTATTTATATTAATGATAGCATAATTTAACGTTCAAGAATGTAATCTTAGGTAGGTTACAGTACTATAAAATTGGGATTTTGCGACATAAACTTACACTAAGGTTTATCGGGAGAACTATTACACTCCTGCCTTGACGTCCTTGCTGTCAGTACCTCCCCAGCAGTCTTTTCCGGCATTTGAAAATAATATCATGACACATTCTCGTTTTCAGAGTCATACATTCTCATAACAAAATTCTATTATCATGTGCCTCGGCAAACCGCGATCTCAGATGCATCGGCATTTCTAATCTTTTTATACACTTCGCACAATAAACATTTCTTAGCTTATTGACACAAAACTTTCACAATTTCATTTAGAATCTAAAATGCTGTAAACTACTAAAAACGAAAAAAAAACATTGAGGCAAAAAATATTCGTGAAACGTATGGGTAATGCGTAGTTATCATTGAAATGAAGAATTAAATTTTTAAACCATTTTACTTGTAACCAGTTAACCAGTTTATGTGTAAATTTTAGATGAGATGAAAATATACAAAACATTTTAATCGTTCCTATCACTAATTATTACAGATTGTTTGTTATGAGCCTTTTTCTGTTGCAAAATTGAAAAACAAAATTTTTTTGACAAACTAAACCTTAGTCATAGTCTGATCAAAATATTTATTAAATCTGCGATAACCTACTATGTATTTAATTAATTATTATAGACAGTCATTTTTAAGACTGTATCACATATCCTGTGCTCTATTGAAGTACAAATATAAACAATTAAACCATTTGAAGTTATCGTTAATAAATTAATCATAAGTAGTTAATTGACAAAAAAATGCAATTAAAATAAAAAAAACAATCTTAGTTTTTTTTTTCTTGGACACAGTCGTAATAGACTCGTCCAAGATCAAATACTACATTAGAGGCGCAGACCCTGTAAAATAAAGAAATCACCAAAATAAAAACAGACATAAACTTACTTAAAGCAATTAGTTACTAAACGAAAAAACGATACATGAAAAAATATATATTTTTATATAACACGACAAAAATTCCAACCTGTTAGAATATCGAGAGCACACAGCGTTACCATTGGAAAAATATCAACTTCCTAATCTGAATTTGGTTTCTCTAATGACGTCACCAAAATACGCGAATTCCTATTGAAAATAGGCAAGAAATCCCTTAAGATATTGATATAAGGATGATAAGAAGGAACGATGGTGTGAGCAGTCTTCGTCTTCGCTTCCATTTTTCACCTGCGTAAAAATGTTTTAAAAAAGTAACAGACATTAATGCTAATTGCATAATGTATATTTGTTTAAATAATAAGATATCTTGTTTGATACAATAATAATATATAGAAAGTTTTCCCTATTTTTAATACATTGAACAAAACTGCACTTCGACACAAAGCTGAAAGTATGAAAAATTCTTCCTCCTGAAGTAGAAAATAGCTGAGACCATAGGATGGAAAAGTATTTTCGATCATTTCCGGCTGGGAAAAGGCAAGTAGACATATCTTCCCTTTAAATAATACTCTCTCAAATATAAGGACGAGCCATAACCAAAATATATAACATAAACAAACCTTGCGTTGAAAAAACTGTTCGTTTATACTCTTAGCGTAAAGTCTAAAATCAAACAAACTGATTTGTTTTATTGCGTGATTAACTAAGAATTAAATCTCTTTCCAAAGCGATTCTTTGCTCTAAATATACTTATTTACTATTTTTTTCTAATTATTTATTTATCACCTTTTATTCATAGTACATATGGCGGACTTATTGCTACATGAGCAATCTCTTCCAGTCAATCATAACAATTGGTGTTGAAATTTAGTCGGTAGACTGTAAGAGATTTTACAACGAAAATTCTTTTTAGTATATTAAACAAAAAAAATCAAGAAATACAAAAGTACAAGTAATACTAATTATTGACATGATATGGGATGGGAAAGACAGGAAAGGACAAAGGCGTAAAGGAAAAGGTTTCAGGAGAGGCAGGACTTTTTCACTCGACCTTTGAAAATGTACAATATAAAATATACAATAGTAATGAATATAAAATAGCAAGGGTATCTGATGGTTAGAATAAGGTTATGCAACTAATTAAACTAGAAGATATTAAGAATGGGTAATGATATTGTATTTAGTTGTTCATTTACGGAACTATCAAAAAACATTTTCTAAAAAAGGCCAAGTCATTCCTTTTAATTTCTTATTAACTATAATAATCTAAATTTCTTCTATTAACAAGTTCTGATCAATGTTTGTAATAAACATGAATGCATAAGTAATAAATATTTACCTGAACTTACGAGTAGACCTTCTCCCAACCACTGATTCAATTTGTTATAATTCAAACCTTTATCCTGTAACTTTGGATGCGTCGCTATGATCTGAGGAATTAAAACAAAAATATAAAAGTCCAGATCAATCAATAATGTTAACGCTTCTGTAACATTCTGAAAATTTACTCACTCTGCCTAATTTCCAAACAATTTCTATAAAACAAGTAATTATTACAAAGTATTAAAATAAATTGTTAACACGAATGCATATTCCATATACATTATCAACGACATTATCTGCTTTGCAGTGATTTTAGTATTTTTGTAGTTATTACGTTATGCCCTTTAACTACACTAGCATTTCAAATTATTCGTATTACGTATATAAATTTTGAATAAAAATACTCTACCTCAATATCGAGCAGATCTGTTAAAATTATATGTACGTAAGATCCCAGATGTAATCGCGTTCTCTTACCAAGTGTTGCTGTTTTCATAACGATATCCAGAAATACTGTGAATAAAATAAATTCCATCGTCGTAAGGTACGTGTAAGGAGTTTTTTGTTAAATTACTATGGAAATCAAGTCTCAATGGGTTCTTGGGTATAAAATATGACGATAATAATCAATAAATTTATTTTATATCTCGTCCCCTTCTCGACATATTCTATTTCAAAGGACGGATTAAGCGTCGTTCAGAGTACCACACACCGGACGCCCCGCTACACTATCAAAGTAATACGATGCGTTGAATTTTTATATTGAGTGTTACAGGTTTTATTTGACAAAGATCAAAACAGATCACTTTGGCAATTCAATATTTTTCTGTATAAGAAATAATAGAATTGTGAAATAATATATTAAATTCTTCTAAAATTATGTTATACATTTTAACACTCTAAAGTCAAAAACATTTTCTCACTGAAACTTCTATTTTTTATATATAAAACAATGTCAACTGGCTAGAAATAAAGAATAACTAGAAAATAAAATGACTGGAATTTTTACAAGAGAACTAAACTGAAGTATGCTAGTAATCAATATAGCAGTCGAGAATAAACTTAGTTAAAGGTGACTACAAGGTGCAGATTTAATTTATTCTCAGACTCGCTAGATTATCAAGCGCATTACCAAAAATAATAAGTTACAAAATAACGAATTTCTGGATATGAATAGATAAATATAAGCTAATTTACAATCAATAAGCGAAAATGTATTAAAAACAATCTAAATAACATATTAAAAACAATCTATTCCAAGATTTTTGACATATAGTATATTCTGCTCTTGCAACTACAGCTATTAATTATATACGTAAAGAATGTAGCAAATTAATAATGAGTTGGATGTCCCAAAGCAAATTTGTCTCAATATTTTATACTTTGATACAGTTATACTAAGTGAAATTATTCTCCAAGGTATTAGGCCATTATAAGTATTACTTTTTAGAAAAAACAAATAAAATAGAGTACCTAAAAATATGTTTTCCTCAACTGTCAACCAATGAAGCATACAATTGACGTATAGTGAAAACGTTTTTAATATAATTTAGGGAAAATCTCATATCATTAAAATATTTATGTAGGTTTTAAAAAAAATTCTTCTCTAATAACTCATATCGCGTTGAAATATTGTCTAATATTTATTCTTTCAATGTTCTAATGCAGGAAACTTTTTAAAGAAGAGGTTACTAAAAAAATAAGAAAACTTTCATCGAAAAAATACTATTTTGGGAGCATGTTATTGTAACGTTATATACCATTCAAAATTAATAATAAAAATGATCTTAGATAAACGAATTCATTCGTATCATACCACAACTGTTTTCCAATGAAATTACCATATGTTACAGAAATTTTGTCACAAAATATGACTCTTGTGTTCAAAAATATACGCATAATAGATATTTGAACATTTGGCCAAAATTTGTGTCAAACATTTAATGGACGAACTGAAGAATAAAGAATTGCGACAAAATCCTATAACAAAACACCGCAAATGCAAGCCACCCAAATTCTATTACCACTAGTGGAAGCACCTCCGCAGGAATTTTTACATTACATGCCGGGGAAACTCCAGTATCAAAATACTTTCTTCAAAATGTAAAAGCGTACAACGCCTGTTTCCAAATGACTTCTTTTGGTATCACTTCGATCAACACTAACAGAGATGAAATCGATTATTTTTTTCCATCCAAGAACAAATCTATCACGAAATGGAATAATTACTACCACAACCCAACGAAGACTATAAATTTCTGCAAGCATATTTCTTCGGAAATGAAGAAATAGAAATTGATCAACGGTGCACATTTATATTTCAACAGAAATGAAGAAATAGAAATTGGTCAACGAGAATAATTCAAGATGTACAGAGGACCTTATACAAATACAATCAACTTATTCACATATTTAAAACAACACTCGGCCGAATGATATCTGATGATTATAAAGTTATAACCCGAGCCGACAAGAAACCACCTGGAGAACACGAACGTCGATTCAATGCACCTCAGATAGACGAAATCGTAATTGTGGACAATGAAAACACAAGCCGTGACAATTTCACAATGAAGAAGAGAAGGACTATAGCCATTGCCGAGATACACCGTTAATATGATACACTCCAATATTCATTAATATTTCTGAACGGAGAGGACAGATATCATTTTAATGTGAAAAAACCTATAACAGGCGTAGAAACAAATAAAAATTCACTTCCAAGGAGCTCCATGCTTACCGGTTAATGATCAGAGACAATAAAACATACAATCTATGTGATTGCATGTTTCATTGTCTCTGTCTCGACACTTGCTGTTTATTCCAAAAATTCCTGGTAGATACGTATGCAAGAATAGAAGCGGAACGTATAAGACTGAATCAAAAGAAACTACACACCGAAGAATATATCCACCTTTGAGACGCGATAATAAATGATGAAAACATTGACGACATTGAAACAACGGTAATCTTACCCTCATCTTACGTGGGATGCCCATAATACATGCACGAATATACTCAAGATTCCATGACTTACGTAAGAAAATATGGACAACCTAACCTCTTTATAACATTCACATGCAAGTCATCGTGGCCAGAAATTAACGAACAACTAAGATAAGGATAAGCCCCCACGGATCGACACGACATAAAAGCCCTAGTTTTCCCTCAAATACAAATGAAATATATTGAAATTATCACAAAATACCACATCTTTGGAACCGTTAGATGCTGGCTGTACACAATCGAATAGAAAAAACGAGGATTGCCTTACTCACACAATCTCATAAGACTGCACGACAGAATTCATTCCACCGATATCGAAAAATCATCAAAGCTGAATTTCTCAATCCACAATAAGATTCGGAGCTGTACGACACAGTTGTGAAAAACAAGATTGACGGACCCTGCGGCCATTAAACACCAATTCGACATGTATGAATGATAGAAAATGTACAAAAAATTATTCAAAACCATACCTGAACAACCGGAGATGATGGCTATCTCAAATATAGGAGACGATCACCCAGAAAAGGTGGCTTCACAGCAAAAATACGAATACAATGCAGAGACGAACTGGAAATAGATAATCAATGGGTAGTATCATATAACCCACTATTTTCATAAATGTTCCAGACACTGCAATTCAGAGAAATCCATTAATTATGACTGTAAGTATGTGAACAAAGGCGGTGACATGGTAATATTTCATATAGCCAAAGACAGCAATTAAAAAAAATAGAAACGACGAGGTTCTCATGTACCAAATGGGAAGATACGTCAACAATAAAGAAGCAGTGTGGCGGATTTTCGGTTTTCCCGTCCACGAACATGTACCAGCAGTATATTTGGAGAATGGACAGAGAGTTTACTTCACATAAGGTACCACCAGAAAAATTGCAAGCGGACCACATAAGAACCCAATATTAACAGAGTTTTTCCAACTATGCCAAACGGATCCATTCGCGAAAACATTACTATTGTTGTCGACGTCTCTACCTATTATACGTGGAACACAACAAGAAAAAAAATTGAACGATGAAAACAAGGAATTCCAGTAAAGGATCATCCAGGAATGATGAAAACTAACGCACTAGGCCAAATATACGCCGTACATCCGAACAACGCCGAATGTTTCTACCTACGGATGTTGGTACACGAAATACGGAGACAAACAAGTTTCACAAATCTCGAGACTGTTGACGATTACATATGACAGATGTACAGAGAAGCATGCCAACACTTAGGACTACTGGAAAACGAAACTGGGAATGAACACTAGAAGAAGACTCATTCACAGCCTCAGTAGAACAAATCAGAGACTTATTCTCCATAATACTAACAACATGTAACTCATCGAATCCAAAACACCTATGGGTTTCCTCCAAAGAGAGTATGAGTAAAGATATACTGTACCAAAGCCGACAAGCTCATTCAGAACTGGCCATCGAATTCAACAACGACATCTTCCATGAAACACTCATTGGCTCAGAAGATAAATGTTTATCAATAAAAAACCATACCACAGTAAAACTTGGGATGCCAGCACAACGGCAAGATTCTTTCAGTATGCTAAACGTATTGTCGCCGTGGTGTATTGGGTTTATCACAAAGAATACGGCCTTTGACGCTGCGGCACACTGAGCACTCGAACTTATCCCCCAGGTTCGATTCACGGCCGTTTGTTGGAAAGGGACCGGGCTGGTGTTATAGTTGACTGTAGGAGATTTCTCTCGTAGCATAAGTAATAAGTCCACTATGTATATCAAATAGATAAATGAAATTAGATAAATAAAAAATGAACTTCGAAATTACAAAGGAAAAAAGCTACAACATCAACGAACAATTCGATTATTTCAATACACTACTCACAACAAACCACTCCTCAATAATAATAAAAAAAATATACAATGTTATCATGGACCAGATTAACAACACTAGCGTTATTATTTACTTAGACGCCCCAGGCTGCACGGGAAAACGTTTCTAATAAATATATTGCTGACAAAAATCCGTGCTAAACAACACATCGCACTTGCACTGGCATCGTTTGGCATTGCCGCCACATTCATTGACGAAGGACGAACTCTCCGTTTTGTCCTGCAATTACCGTTGAATAAAACCGTAGACAATTCCCAGTATGTAAAATCGCATCTGGGCGGGGTGAACTTTTTAAACAAGTTAAAATTATCTTCTGGGACGAATGCACGATCACACACATAAAACATCTCTCGAAGCATGGACCAAACATTATAAGATTTGCGAGGAAACTTTGAAGTGATGGAAGGAACTCTACTCACACTATAAGGACATTTTCGACGAACACTTCCAGTTATCCCCAAGTCAACACCCCCAGACGAAATGCATTCTTATAAAAATCACATTTCTGGCCGCACATACAAATATTACGACTAACAAAAAATTTGAAAGTTGAACTATCGAAAGACGAACCAATAGGCGACATTTTTACAAATAGGCGAAGGCACATATTCTACTGACCAGACGACCGGCCTCATTTAACTCAACAGTTATTTCTGCAACATAGCCACTACTGGGAATGAATTCATCGACCAAATTTATCCAAACATTGTTCACTACTATACTAATCAGGAGCGCTACTACAGAGAGCAATTCTGGTAACTAAAAATAATATTATCAACAATATCAACTTTAATATTCAAGAGAAAATTCCCGGTAAAGAGAGAATATACAAATCGATCGACAGTAGGGTAAACGTTGAAGAAAGTATCAATTTCCCTACAGAATTTTTAAACTCTCTGCAAGTACCAGGAATGCCATTACACTGCCTTCGAATGAAAATACTACTCAGAAATCTCAACTCATCAAAACTTTGTAATGGAACAAGGATGATCGTCAAACAGCTATCGAATAACATCTTCCAAGCCAAACTTATGACTGGAAAGGATATAGGACACACAGTGTTTATCCCCAGAATACCACTGATCTCTACTGAACTACCGTTTCAATTTAAAAGACTGCAATTTCCAATCAAATTAGCGTATAGTTTTACAATTAACAATGCGCAACGACAAACATTAAACTCAAAAAATTCTATTTTTTAAACGGTCAACTCGCTCGCTCTTGAAAAGGAAATTCGAAAAATTTGCACATATATACTCCGGATAACAAAATGAAAAATGTCGTTTATAAACAAGTATTGTAAATAGTTAGAATATGTTTTCTATATTTTTTTTTACCTATACCACCTGTACCTATGCCATACCACACAATCTTACGTCAACTCCCTGAGCGAAGCCGGGTACCCCAACTAACATTAATATAAATAAAAGTCTTGCACACTATCCTGACGACAATGATTAGTGAAAATAAATATAAAAGTGACAAAAAAAAATATCGAGAGTGATTGAATGAAAAGAAGTACTAGAGACAGAATATAATCCATTGCCAGTGAACATACTTCCGATTCGTTTGTTATTTTAGAGACACGTTGCAAAATATTGTATAATATACTATTAAAATAAAGACGAGTTTCAGTAAATTAACTAGTTAGATAACTTTTATTGATTATTTTAGAGTCTTAAAATAGTAATAATACTATATCAAAAGATTATCCTTTTTATTCAATTAAAGTTTTTTTTAGCCGCTCAAAGGATGTCTCCCACAAATTTCGAAAAACAATATGCACATCAGAGCATTAAAAGCATAAGCAGTAGACATGTTTCCTTGACACGAAGATTTTTGTATAGGGTTCTTAAGAGATTTTCTCTAAATTGAATAAAATACTTCTCCAATTAAACTATTATAAATATTTAACCAATCTACCGGTCTTGATACAGTCGTTCAAAGAAAAAAAAAATTTCTTTATTTTTATAATAAAAAAACTGTTTTTAGATATCTAATATCTCGCAAAATAATTTCACCTGATGTTCTAATATTACGGTGTACATAAAAAGACCGCTTTGTGGGCATCACGTCCATTATTTCCCTGCATCATTTCCTCCATATTTTCCTTATACTCTGCAAAACTGATTTTAGAAGAGTTTATTTAAGATACAAGAAAATAAACCGTCGTAGGGTAAAATACCTACCTTACTTATCAGAAATTTGACGTAGTGTTAGATCATGGTTGTTTTCGTACTTTAGTTTTTCGAATATTTATTTATTTATTTGTCTCTTTATTAATTATAAATAATTTGTATGCATTTTACATCTCAGCATATTAGTTTAAAAAATTGTTCCCTAGAATAAGTTATTGGCATAGAATTTGAAAAGCATCTCGACTCCAAGAGGCATTTCAATACTGCAAACCCTAAGTCTCTGCCTACTTTGTGCGCGTATTATACAAAACTATAGAAATAATTTTAATGATATTCATGTTGTTTGTGTTCTAAAAATAAAGCGAAGTACAACACACTTCAATACTTTATCATTACGTTGAGCAAAAAATAAAAAATATCAGTCTGTAGGTAAAGGTTAATTATTTCAAATACTTCAAAAACAGGTCATTTAATAATTTTGTTGCCTCTTAATTCCTTTTTGTAGCTAAACAGAATATTTAAAAAATGTGAATACATATTAGTTCATTGATGTTTAATGCTGCCATATAAATAATATCCTCAATATAATAAAAAATATTCCAATTAAGAAATATTTAAAAAATAATTTCGGTGACAAAACACAATAGAGTAAACATGTAATTTCGATGCAGAAGAATTATCAAAATTTTTAGAATCATTTAATTGAAGTGAAGTGGCGAAACTGACAATATTAATATTAAAGGGACGTTTGACCTCGGTCTAAAAAGAAAGACAAAATAGTAGTACAATAAATTGAAATTTTTTTATACAAAACCATATTTTAAAAAGATAAACACATGTATAAACAATATCAATAATAAAGGTAACGACGAGTAAGCGCTATTTAAACGTTGGATTCATACATTTAGATTCGTACGATTATATTTATGTTTTGTTATATTAGGTACTTAAATTATAAGCACATGTTCAAACTATTAATGTATTATCGAACAAAGATAGAACTCACATTAGAAAGAATTTTTGTTTTAAAAATTATTACTTTTCTACCCTATATTTGTTAGGCCTCGAGCCAATAAATATGTTAATTTTTTACTTACTAATTATCATACAAAATACAAAGATAATCTAATAATATGGTAGATCCATACAATGTTTTAAAAGCCGATTCTCGAGTAAAATGGTGACAAATGTTCTTTACAGCATTCAAGTGTAACAGAAAAATATTTTCAGTAATGCATAAGGTTTTAATTGTTTTTATTGTCGCACATAATTCTAGGCAGTTACGTCCTATACAAGTAATAGAATATTTGAATTGTATATGTCTAAACCTATTAAAATGGAGATATCGCCAATAGTTTGCTTAAAATTTGTGCCATAAAACTACTTGGAACACTCGGTTACTCATATCTAAGTACTGGAGGGATATGCGAACTACATTTTTACTAGGGATTTATATTATTATGGAATTTTACTTATTTTACGTATTTAAAAGTATTTTAAAAACGAATTGTTGCAAGTCTTGAAGATTTTCAGTTTCATGCCGATTTCCAATGGTGACTGTAAACAAAATAGAATGCTGAATAGATATAAATGTATAAAATTATTGTTACGTTTTGTGGAAAATTACGTAGAACTGGTAAAAAATCTTGGTTTATTTTCCTACCCACTATTCCTTTGAAAATAAAATTAGTTAATCTCTCTTTTTATTAATAACTTTATGACTTTGATCTATTTTTCCTGAGTTCGTAATTTCCAAAATAACTTTTTTTTATTAAGGTTATGAATAAATCACGCACATTAAAGTTAAATATTTACACCACACAATTTTTTAAAATGCATAATTAATTTAACATAAATTTCGTTGCTTTATACTTAATGCTTTATAAAAAATTAAAATTCATGCTTCTTCATCCTGGGGTGAAAATGACGTAATAAAATGTTTTATATTGTAATCAAAGCAAACCAAGTTTTGAGTCGCATTTGTCTAGCCAAACATGAAATGCCAAAATATGAAAAACTTCTTATCGCATTGCTGTCAATTGTTAATTACTTAGCAATCAATTAAATACTCGAGTTGGCTGCTATTTTTAACACTTCATTTTTGCACTGATATTTCACTTTAACAATTCAATTTTTGTGCTTATTTTTAAAAGTATTACGAATATAAGGATTTGACCTTAAATTACTACCTTAATCAATTAAAATGTCTTGCACCATATATAATTAATTGAAAACAATTCCTCACATATGCTAAAGTTGCTAGATTCAAAAAACACTGACACAAAGATGGTCGTTTTTTGATAAACCGATTAGCAATATTTTAAAAAATCAATCGACAAATGCACGATTCAATTATGATTCCAAAATTAATTGTGATGCCGACATCTTAATGAACTTGTTAAAAAGGAAAAATTATACTGAGCGTGATGACTTTCGCATAAAATAGGGTTCCGTAATTGTCTACATTTCTCGAAATTATTAAATAAACTGAACCAAATATAACAGAAAAATATCATTTTGAAATTATCCCTATCCAACGATACTCCAATCAATTGGAAATTCGAAAAAAATTACTCCACTTCTTTGTGTGTCGATTTTCTTCAATACTTACTACATATTATTTGATTCACATATTTGATTGACATCCGATTCGATTACTTGCCCAATTCCATGCAGTTGAGTTTAAAACTATAAAAATGATAAGCCTGCATATTGACGGTTTAAAGAATGGACATAACATACCTTCAAAATGTCGATTTTTATGAAAATATTAAATGAAAAGGTGACACATTCGATACATTTTTCGATCAACGTCTCAAATAGAAGAGTGAAGTTTTTTCGACATGATGTGATAATTAATACACGATTCACACACAGGTCGTCAATACTGGAAAATAGCCATAAAGTAATAGAGAGATGCGAAATGCTAAGTGTAACGATCATAGGTCACCTAATAAATTTTGAAAAATATATTTAACAATAATTTATATTTGATATTGATTTGGGCTTATTGATTTTGATGTTTTAAAATATAGATTATTGTTTTCTAAAGGACAAACTGAGTTGCGATTAGTCGTATTAAAATAACTAAAAAATCAACTATGCTTCTTATGTGTTTCTTTAAAGAAGTACAAGGAAAATTATAATAATAATAATAATAATAAAAAAATTATCCTTGACATATAAATAATTTCCTTATATATATAATAAATAATTTCCTTGCACTTATTACCGAAACAAAGTTTCCAATCATCAAAAATGATGAAACAAAAAAAATTATTTTGGATTGACCAGCATGGCGTATGGAGTGAAATTTCGTGTTTTAATTTGATTGCACAAAAACTCGTTCATAATAAGTGGACAATATGTTTAAAATTCCAATATTGCTAATGTTGACTTAATTTTGGACAATAGAATTCTGTAAAGTATTACACAGGCCATCAATTAGTTTGCAAGAGATTTATTATGTCGGAATATTACAAAGGACGACAGTAAATCAAAAACATGTGTGTGTGTCTGTGCGTGCGTTCGTGCATACGTGCGTAGATATTTATCGTAGAATTGAACAATTATCAAACTACGCCTACTACCCTTTCTTAAATATCGAAAAACAAATACGGAAGAAAACGAAAATAAGATTCGTCGACGATAATGATTGCGATTATTTATCCATCAATTGTTATTATGTCAATAGATATTTATTTGCGTGTTTGTTTAAATATCATTAATAACGATGGCTAAAAAACCAAAATGAAACTGAAAATGTTCAATCCGAACAAAAACAATTCCGAAATTAAAAATAAGTAAAGTGCAATGTCCTAAGCCAAATCAAAATAAATTAACAACAAAATAGATTAAAAAAAGAACCCGAAATCAAAATACTAATAAAAAACGTAATATGAAAATTGAATTTAATAAAAAACAAAATTGTATAACATATGTAAAACGAAGGTTTACGGTATTTTTTTAAGTAGATCTCCTTGACGTAAACGACAGCGCGATTTATAATGCACTTATCGGAAAATTTACCAATATTGATAAATTACTAAATTAGTATCATATCATGCGGTTTTTTAACTTTATTTCCAATTAATAGGTTCTTCTAATATTATATATTTTTTGCGTGCTAGCTTAACTTTAAACTACCAGAAAATTTTGTAACAACATTACATGCGGCATACTTTTAGCCGCGCTTGGTGACTAGGAAAGATTTTTGCTTAATTTCAGAAAAAAATTATTTACTGTAGATACATGGACCTGAAAGGTCTAATGCGGGTAGAATTTACAAACCACAGAACCAGAAACAACAAAAATTCTTCTACGAGAGTTTTTTTTTAATTAATCTGAATAAAGATGTCAAGATGGAATGTTACATCTTTTCGTCGTTCTTGCTGTCCAATTTTACATGATAAATGTAATAATAAATATTTTGTTAAAAAATATTTAAACACTATTACACGAGGTATATCAGAGTATTAGAAGTTTCCAACATCCATAATACGATAAATATAATTGTAGTCTTAAAAAATATTAATACATCTATTGTTCTATCAACTCTCTTAAAAAAGTTTCTTCTTTGTTTCTTCTGACAATTACAAAATTGAGAGTTGCTATTCGAAAGTGAAAACTGATTCGTTATAACTGTTAAAGTTACAAGGCAAGACAACCCAACCACGCTAGCAAGGCATTTCGTATTTTAAAAGAAATAAGTCACTCTCCCTATACAGGCAAATCAAATGTTACTTTTCAAACGAGGCTATCATTATTTTCTACGCTATGTTTATGTCTGAGAATTAGGAAAATATTAATTTGCGTATTACGTGTACAACGCCCCAAAAAAGTAATCATATGTCACTTTATATTCAATTATTTTCAAAATTACAAAAGTTGAACATAAACAACACACTATAAACATACCTTCAGGTGTCAAAGGAAATAGCGAGGCATTGCCCAGTAAAGGCCACGGTGGAACACCAGGCAACCGCTTTGCAAATTGTTTCTGTTTTCTGTTATGAAATCGTTCAAAATACACCAGAATTACAACCAAAGAAAGGATAATCGTTAAGAACATTTTGATAGTACGACGTACGCGAGTCAAATGTGGTAACAAAAAATCATAACGTGGTGGCCATCCTTTTAAAGGCATACACTCGTGTATGTATTAGTGGTTTACACATATTTATAACAGTGGTTAATCGTGTGCGCAGTGGTAATATTCACTTACTTCGGTACCGGTGCATTCAATAATAATTTGGCCTTGAAATTCGCATTGCACATAACGCCTTAAACGCCTTGTATTGTGTAAACGAGAGAGAGCTATCTCTCATCTAATTTAACAGGCCATGAAAAGTTTGATAACTTTGAAATTAATATAAACCGAATCATATTATATTCGAGTTGAATTGATTCAGATTGACACTGCTGACGTTTGGATTGAATTCCACTTGAATTTCATATTTTTCGATATTGAATTGCTTTCGATCTGAACTAATTTAAATTTTATTCAATTCTGATTTATTTTCAATTAAATTAATTTAATTTAAGGGGAATTTAACTTAACGTTAAATTTCCTAGAATAAATAACGGAATCCTTTTATAGTTACATTCATATCTGTCTGCCTACATATCTGTTACATCATTACTTTTAGGATCGTACAGCGCAGAAATTTGGAATTAAACAGATTTAGAAATATTTTTAAACAAATGCAAGGGGGACTAAATTAAACATGCACATTTATTTTTAATTTTATGCGTTGTTTGAGAGAACTAGTTACAAGAGTCACACAAATATTTTTTCGTAATCTTAAGTATCATATCTCAAAATTTAGGAAGGATAGATTAAAAAACGTACATTATACACACATTAAACTTATGAAAATTACATTTTGAAAAAAATCATAGGATTTCTAGACACTTATTCGTTGTTTGCTGAAGAAACTATAACGATGATGGTAGTAAACTAGAAAATCGATTCAAAAAATATTATGAACTACTATATGATTCACGCCTTTAAAAAAAATATATATTATATATATATATATATATATATATATATGTATGTACATATATATATATATATATATATATATATATATATATATCACAGTGCGAGATTTGCTCGTACAAGTCTTTTATTCCTTTGGAAATTTCTTGGATTCGAGTTGGCTCGTACAAAACTGGTCTTTTATTTATTTGGGGTTTTCTTGGATTCGAGTTAGCTTTAATTTATATAAATTTGGATTTTCCCTATTTTATAATCAGAATTATTTCGATTTGGTTAGGAATAGACTTGATTTTAGATCAATTAATACTGTGGTCAGACATGATAGTATTGAATTTTATTTTATCAATAAATTTCCCAGAATTCCATAGGTGTGTTCTAACCTATTTGGATTGAATTGGATCAGCTGTTGAAGTTCATGTAATATTTTGTTCATTCTCTATATCTCTCTTATGCAAATTAGATAACTTCCAAGTCTTAATTTTGCTTCGTTTCGACTCCAATAAAAATTTCGTAACTACACATACCCACCTTTTTTGACAGACATTACAAATAGCTCTCTGAAATCTATTGGCATGTCTAAACTCATGGCAACTTAGCTACATGTCTAAACTAATGACAAACTCAGCTAAAGCTGAAATTTGTATATTGTGAATTCTTTCCACCAGATCTTTGCCATAGATGACTCCCAAATTTATATTCTCTATTGTCATCTTTCTGGAATTCATAAAATTTTAGTGAAGCATGCTATAAACTTGAATTACATTTACAAATATTGAGATGTTATTATATTTATTTTAAGAATGCATATCTAAATAGGAAAACAAAATGTAATTTTAGAATTAAATGTCACCCAGTCTGTTTAAACCATTTTTTCTAAAAAAATATCTTAAAAACCCGACTTCACAAAAGGTAGGTACTAAAAATAAAAAATAATTAACACAAAATACTTAGGTAGCAACTACTTATTTGCAATAAGTAACTAAGTCACTTCTTTTTGAAGTCGATGCTTGCACTGTCGACCAACACTGTCGAATAAGTAACTTAGTTATTTATTGCAAATAAGTAGGTACCTATTTTGACATAATTGTTTTTTACTTTTTAGTACCTACCTTTTTGAAGTCGGTTTCTTAAAAGATATTTTATTTTCAAATTTTTAATTTTTTATTAATCATCAAAATTATTTCCTTTACTATAGCTAGTATATAGATAATTTCCTCTTTGTCTAAAGTTTATTATCAACAACACGTAGAAATAAAGCGATAGTAGTAGCCGTTGAGGAGTTCCGTTCTCCATATCCAAAGTCTAATATCAGATTTTGAAAATTAAAAACTATCACTTGAGGAGTTCCATTCTCCATATCCGAAACTCAATGTAAGATTTTGCAAAACAATAAATGAAGTATGAATTAACCAGTAGCATATATATTGAATCACGATCGATTTACTACCATCCGTTAAGGAGTTACATTATTCTTCTTCAGAATTCATCGTAACACAATGACCTAGTCAATGGTGCTGTTATTTTGCAAAGTAAAAGCTACCAGTAGTAAATATATTGAACGTTCGATTTACAACCGCCCGATAAGGATTTACATTGTCCATCTCCAGAATGCATCATCAGACTCTGACATTATTGATAGTGTTGTTATCTTGCAAAGTAATAATTACTAGTAGCAAATATCTTGAATCACTTTCAATTTACTACCATCCGTTAAGAAGTTCCATTGTTCGTCTCCAGAACTCGTCATCAGACCCTGACCTGGTCAATGGTGTAATTACTTCGTGAAGTAAACACTACTAGTACGAAATCATGGTTGATTTACTAATATCCATCAAGAAGTTCTATTGTTCATATCTAGAACTTATCATAAGACCACGACCTTGTAAGTGGCGTAGTTATTTTCCATAATAACAACTACCCGTAGCAAATATCTTGTATCATAATTGATTTACTGCCTTTCGTTAAAGAGTTCCATCGTTCATTTCCGGACCTAATCATCGGATTATCATCACATTTATATAGAACCACACCCATAGCACCTTCTCTCAAATAAAAAAGAATCATCAAAATATGTTTATCCGATAAAGAATTATCGCTGAACATACATAAAAAAAAATTCCGACGAATTGAGAACCTCCTCCTTTTTGAAGTCAATTAAAAAACCATTTGATAAAAAATGTCAAATTTCGTATAGTGATTTAGCATTGTAACTCACATATATCTCGACTGGATGAATTTGGAGGTAGTATTTAAAAATGCAACTCATAAGAATATCCAAAATATTTTCCTTAATTTTTTTTCAAATCTTACATGTTATATCTATAGAAATAGGTTGAAAAATATGTTAAAAATATATCTCCCCTTACTTTGTAAGCTACTAAATATAAAATTGTTTTTTTGATATTCAATCTTTTTAATTAGACAAGTGTATTAATATATTTTTCTGTATATTTAGGGTGCCAAGATATAAAATTATTACACAACAATATAATGCACATTTAAAACAAAATTTCCACGGTGCCCGTTTGAGAGAGAACAGTGAGAGGCAGGTCTAACGCTGCCTGCAAGATAAAGATTCAGCAATGAATACTAATGGGGAAATTCCACGCTAAAGGGACAAAATTACATTACGTACTTTGTGGCAAAAGTTCAGGTTAATATTTATTTTCAGTTGTTTGTAATATTACTACTCTTTTATATATTTACGTATCATCGGTAGCTTCGATGGCTAAAACTTGTTTCAAAAAGTACATTTTGTCTAAGATATCTGCTATAGATTAACTTCATCACTGTGCTTGAATTGTTCTACTTTCGGATTTCAAAAATCCAGAGGTATAACTAACTTTTCTTGAAGCTTCCAAATTGCAAAGTGTTGAAGTGTTTTAGTTGTGATTGTCATACCGATATTTTTGTTATCTCAGAAGGTGGTAGTGTGAGAGCTTCTGATGAATTTTGCCAACTAAATAATTATTATATCCGTACTCTTCAGCTTGATCATCAAATCGTATACAAAATAATAATCAGTATAGTTAATTACGTTGCTAGACTTGTGGCCGGCGGAGAAATAAAGTCATTGGAACAGATGCTTGACTCAATGTAAATAATTTTCTAATGATAGCAATTTCCGAAAGCCTTCATTCATAAAAAAATCGTGAAAGACTTGAACTGCCTAATACTAAGACTAAGTCCTTTATGGTAAACTTTAATTATTCACCATAAAGTAAAATTTCCCCTATACCTTATTGGCTGGCAGAATCATGGAATCTCTCACTGACAAAACATCTCTGATTGTCATCGATATGAATCTAATATTTATGTTATTAGTATACCAACTAAATAAGCATGATCTTATATTTATATATCAACAAAATGTTTGTGAATATCCCTCAGAATGTAAGAACCACACCCTTGTCTTTATAATATGACCTAGGTAAAAGGTTAAAAAATGAAAGCATGCAGTAGATAGAACTTCGAAAAACCAAAATAATGTAATTATGCTACAGAAATAGGTTTGATGTTAATACCATATCTCAATCGTCCATGAACCTAATCGCATCTTGGATAATATCCTAAAGGTTATCACCACAACCACCTCGAAGCAAACAACTCAGTACCTCAAACAAACTCATTGTCAATAATTCTGAAATTATTTTCAGCAAAAATTAATATTCTGCAAACTTTTCTCAACATACTTAAGCAACTTTTGACACAGTCAAAAATTCATGCACTTGCGACGGCCACGGGAGAATGGGTAATTCTTGTTGAACATATGTTTAGTTGGTGAAACAGTTCGGATGATTATTAAGATATTCCTTGATAAAGAATCCGGACAAATAGCAAGAGCAATTCTTGATGTCACCGAGTAGAATAAACGAAAGAGTAAGTACGATGACGGAGTTTCGGTTTATGTATATAAACCGTAATTCCTTCTTCGTAGACTACAAGAATTATACAGAAGTGACATTATCATGGACCAAATATTTTTACACTATCCTTTAATTAGACCCTTCCTAACAGATGTAAGTTTCCCATACCCGTTAAGCTAACACGGTGATCCCTACTTTAAGTTCTCATCTTGATTTTACCTGAATTGATATTTTGCACAATATATATTTTATACTTACACTACGCATGTCGAAACACATCTGTTGATTATATATATATATATATATATATATATATATATATATATATATATATATAGATATGTATATATATATATATATAGCAGTATGAGACATGCTTACATATCGTGTGCCTATCCAGAATTATAATTATACTATAGTGTACAATAGTCTAATTTCACTTAAGTTTACGTTTTACATTATCTATCTCAGAAGCCGTGAGACACAAAAACTTAAATTTGGCATAGAATACACATGTTCAATTCATATATGAATACGTTTAAGTGTATTTATATATGAATTTGATGTATTCGCAAAGTTAGCAAAATATGGATAATAGCAAGGAAATTGTATGCACTTTCTGATCTATACCTCATTATTTACATTTATTTCAAGTTTTATTGTTCTAATCATTTACTGGTATATTATATTTAAATACTACAAGAAACTTTAACACAATATTTTCGCCTTAAGTTTTAATGATATTTCATAGTTTAGATCTGTATATATAGTTATAATCTATGCACTCGTCAGAAACTGTAACTTCTGCTAATGACTGGGCAGATTACCCTTCTGAATCTTGACGTTATGATCTATTGCATAGTGCAAGCGAAAATAATAATGATACAACCTTATTTTCTATAACTTAAGCAAGTAATTATAGAAAATAAGGTTGTATCATTATTATTAATTGTATCAACGATTATAAGAAAATTAGATTATTAAACTAAAATATAATAATATTGCATTTTAAAACGGTATTCAGTCCGCTTTACAAGCTACTCTCTACTTGTATTTTATATGTGTATACGTAAATGTAAAACCATTCTTATGGCTATTATTCCCAATCGATTTAACCAATTCTGCTTTGGCTATTTTGATATGGAGCCTAAATTGACTTAAAATATGTTATCAACATTTTTTCTCAATTATTGATACTTTATTTCAATTTTTTTTGTATCCCTCAAAAAGTATACAAAAAAATATTTTTTTATTCCAATTTATATTTATTTTTCTCTTACTATTTAAGAATTGGCATTAAATGACAAGAAATAACCGTTATGGTCTGATACCAAGTATTTGTCTCTCTATAACAAAAAAGACTGCTTTAGATAATAATAATAATAATAAGCAGAAACAATGAAATTGTAGCTACTGTTAGTTTGATCAACAATATGTACAAGTTGAATATATATGGTAATGAAGAATATATGTCAGACCTTGACAAATCGAATATTTTTCTGTAGCATCTTCAGCAATATTTGAATTGTTTAAATTTTACTGGCCTAGTTAAAAAACTATAAAAGGGCCGATCTATGTACACTCGAATATTTGTGGTCTCATGGAAACTACATCACTCGACAGAGCGAGATACATTTTAAAACTCATTGATGACTGATTAAGAAAGGTTTGTGTTAAGTTCCTGCAAAGGAAGTCGGGAACAATAGAAACATTCAAACAATTCAAGAACCGTGTTAAAAATCAATTGAATCGCAGTATTAAATGTCTCCACTCAGACAATAATCTCGAATACATAAACATTCTTCGATTCATAAAGAATACTAGAATTCAACATCACGGCCACCGAATATACAACGAATAAACCGAAAGCTGGTTGAAAAACAAAAGTTTGAGGTCAATTCCCCAAAGCAGTAGTGAGCTGAAACAGTCTATCTCACTAACGGAGCTCCAACACGCACACTGAAATATAGTACTCTAGAAGAGATGGCCAGGAAATAAACCAGACATTTCAAAGACTATCATCTTATTCCAGAATAATTTTTGTGTAAAGTGATGGTTCATCTCCCAAAAAAGGTAAGAAAATGCCATGGCATCTTCCAGAGTAAGTAAAGTAACCGTTATCGCAAACTGTGAAAATACAAAAGGGTATGGATTTATAATACTCAACTCAAGAACAATAATGAAATGTCTGGACGTAGTGTTCCTTTAACTCATCGTTAAAAAAAATTAAGTTCCAGTTAAGATCGCGGAGCCAAAGTGCGAGTCAGGTACACCTTGCGCTTCGGAAGACTCCCGAAACACGATTATACCGAAAGTTGTAGTGAATATCACGGAGTCAAATTGTTAGTTAGGTACGTTTTGTGCTACATATGGTTCCCAAAATACCTCAGAGTCGATTAACAAATCTATGGGCTATGAGTCTGGTAAGCAATATATATTTCTGATCAAGTCCTTATCATGTCAGAGCACATATTCACCAAACATGCGAAAGAAGATTTCGACATCTTTCAACATGACGCTGATAGCAAAGAACCAACGGACAGGTTCTAACACAATCACAAGGAACATTGTTGTCTAACCTTAGTGAGTTTAATCAAGAGGATGTGTACATAAACAGAACAAAGTTGCTATAATTGTGATGTAAAACGGTGAGTTTCACAAAAGATGCAAATATTAAACATAAATTTGTAACAGAATAAATTTATCACAACACCTAGTATTTATACAAAGCAAATAACTAGTATCAAAACGAGCTGCTCTTGTAAAAATATCTAAAATCAGTGGATATAGAATTAAAGACAGAAAATATGCAGCTGTTTTAGATAGAAACATGTCGAGCATTCCAGACTAATTTGAATTCATTACTAATCATACTTTTTTACATTGAGCATAATAAATGGCTTGTTTCACATTTTAAAATCAAATATATATATATATATATATTTATATATATATATATATACATATATATGTATATATATATATATGTATGTATATATATATATATATATATATATATATATATATATATATATATATATATATATATATATATATATATATATATATAAAAAGATTGCCAGCGCCGTCTTCGAAACTTCAAAAATGTTATCATGTACGCGAATATCATTGTAATAAAATTATTTTTCCAAGCAAAAACCAATGATAATTAATGGTTCTAATTAAGTCATTTTAAAGAAAACTAATAACAAAATAATTATTTTTCATTTTTTATATTTAACAATTTTTACAAAATAATAAATAAAACTTATTTTATTGTATAAAGTTACTGCTTGCTTCACATTTCAAAATCAAATATATATATATATAAAGATTGCCGGCTCGGTCTTCGATTCGATGAGAAACGTCAAGATATGTTAAATAATTCACACGAATGTCATTGTAATAAATTTATTTTTACAAGCATAAATCAATGATAATTCCCGGCGCTAATTAAATCATTTCAAAGAAAATTAATAATAAAGTGATTTTTCAAATATATATTTACCAATAATTAAAACTTATTTTATTTTCCAAACAGCAAGTGTCAACTGTAGTTTGTATAACTCATGTGATATATAAACTACATAAACTACCTACATATATGAAGATTGTTTATACACACACACACACACACATAATTGTATCACTATGTACATGAAGGAAACATCGTCACTTCCAACACTTGTCCCATTAATCATGGGTAATCCGACGTTATTTTTTTCGAATAGTCGCCTTTAAAGTAAAGTTTAAACTTTGTGTGAAATCATAATTATGTTTAAATTAACACCCTATAACCTTTACACTAAATTAACCTTTACACTAAATATCAGTTTGGCAAAGTGTTTGCCTGTTGCAAACTTAAACTAAACTTTGAAAAATATCTAGCCAGGAGAAATGTGTCAGGGTGGCCATAATAAATAATAAATAATCCATAGAGATTGAATTTGAAATAAACAAATAAAATGAATATTATTTTATTAATAAGAAGCGAATAATAATTTATCTAAACGACAAATTAAAAAATATCGTATTAACAGTTATTCCGACAAGTTTTTTTTTAAAATCGTTAATAATAATTTTTATAAATTTAAATATTTGAGCAAATAATGAATGGTTGTTAAAGATTTTTAAATGGCAATAATTTTTATTTACGAAATGTAAACAAAGTTGGCCTTAAAATTAATTTTGATATCCTTTTTATGTAAAGCTATCCAAATGCTTGCAAATGTGTTCCCATATTTCTTAACTTTATTGAAATATAAGATACAGGTCGATCCATTTTCATGTTTATGACTTATAACAATTTTTATATATCCAAAAAAGTGATATGATTTAAAAAAAAAGATATATTGCAATATACCCATGATGTACTATTACAGATTAAAGTCCCAAAATTCCCTAACTTTACTTAGTTTATATATATATATATATATATATATATATATATATATATATATATATATGTATGTATATATGTGTGTGTGTGTACACACACATATATATGAATTTATTTATGTGGTCATAAAATAAGAGATACCGTATGACTATTTTAATGTAAATTAATACTGGACTTGTAAAAATTAAAAACTCATGTGAAAATCAGAAATATATCTTTGTAAACTTAAAATAATGGTTCTTGTGTAACTTTGATGTAAGATGTAATGTTTAAAACGTATTATATATTTGGCGTTAATTTTGTAGAAATTCATTATTTACAATTAAATTAAACTACGTGATGTAGTATTATTTCTACTTTCTTTAATTTCTTTACCACGACCTAGGTTTCGTTGTATTACAACATCTTTGAATCAAAGATCTTTGCTAATATCCCACCTGAAGATGTTGTAATACAACGAAACTTAGGTCGTGGTAAAGAAATTAAAGAAAGTAGAAATAATACTACATCACGTAGTTTCATTTAATTGTGTTTAAAAAGTAGTAAAGTGTAAACTTATGTCCAATTAGAAGCATACCTTTGTAAATTTGGAATAAGAGTTACTGCATAATTGTAATGTTAACCATGCACATTATATCTATATAAACTTACACATGTCGAAAGTACTATAATGGGAAAAGCCTAGTAATGTAATATAATTATGTAAATATATGTTTAGTGACATGTAAAACATACAATATTTGAATTGTCAGTTAAGTTAAAATTAAAACATATCTATGTAAATTTAAAGTAGGGCTCACCCTATAAACTTAACAAGTATGGGAAACTTACACGTACGGAAGCACCTATTTAAGATGGAGTCTTAAAAGATTTAGTGTCTAGTAATGTCGCTTGTTCCCATACAGATCCTATATAAACGATGTAGGATATATGTCAATGATGTAGGATATATAAACCTTGATCCTGTTCTCGCATTTATAACCATTCATTTATTCTTCTCGGTGACATGAAGAGATTTACTGATCATTTGTCCGGATTCTTCGTAATATCTCAACAATTATCCATGCGCACATTCTGCCAACTCAGCATTAATGCGACATAAGGCTTTATTGATAATCTGAAACTTAGTCTAAAGAGATTGCAATTGATGCCCCAAGCCGTGTTTAGGTTTGATGGTCACTTATCCAACTTTGATTTTCATTAGAATACTATTTAACATTTCCATACTACTTGCATGAAATTTGCACTCGGTGCAAAACATTATGATGCCTTTTGATTTAATAAACAACATAATTACTTGTGTGTTCAATCCTACGTTAAGAAAGGCAAACGACCTATAAGACTACCAGTATCACCATAAAATCTACCTAACTTTATATACTTCAAACGGGTATGATAAGTTCACACACTATCCTAAAAGTAGATATCTTAAGCATGACGCAATGTAAACTTGAAATTCTACCTAATTATCTATAACACACATATTTTTTTGACTTGACAGAATTATGGGTAGAGTAGACTCTATATATTAATTTTGTAAATATAATAAGAATAGCATAAAATAGGATTCTTTTCATGACAGTTAAACCACTCCATAGATAGGAAACCGATAAAAACCATATTCAAAAAATCAGTTCCTTGTACGATGAAACACTCAGAAATAAATGAATTTTAGGTGAATTTGAACTTGACTTTTAAATTTCGTGATAATTTCATCATATATTCATCGATTATGGTCGCCGATACAAAATACAAATAAGTTTATATAAAAATCTAAGTTTATAATCATAGACAAAATTAATAAAATGAAAATTGATTGTATGACAAAAGTACATAATTATATTTTGTTACGATGGATGTTTAAAATACTTTAAATTTTGCCTACAGAATTTAGTTTCGATCACATACTATATAAATGAAAAAAGGCCCAAAATTATATTTAAGCTTGTACCGCCGTATTATTTATATAATTTATGTAAATCGTCATTTAATTTAGATCAATGTTTCTTTGAAAAAATAAAGACCCTGATTCTATACTTTAACGCATTTATTAACGAAACTGTCGGGAATTAGACAATTAGTATCATTTGTCTCGCGCGGCGTAGATAGGTATCTATATATTTAAATATCTACAATATCCTGTAACAACAAAATGAAACCATTATAAAATTTCGACCAAAAATGGAGTTATGATATTTAAACGTAAAACGAAAAATTAAATTTTATAAAAAAATCAACCTAAATATATATTCGATTTCAATTACATGATACTGTATTTTATTGTTTTTGTATTTTTTTCAAATAATTCAGTAATCAAAATGGAAGTTCATTTATTTTTGGTCTATTTAAATGCAAAGTATTTTTCTATTATTTACTGCTCCCGATTAATATTTTTTGTACAAAGAAACTACGAAATTTACTATTTCAACTTGGGTTGGCCATCCGTTGAATTTTTTAATATACACAAGTACTTATATAATATCAAGCACAAGCAAAACTCTCACTACGAGTGTTTCGTACACATTTAGTTAATTACAAACATTTAAGGTTACATAGTGTTTCTGATTAAACTAATTACAAATATTAATTTTTCATTACGAATACACACGCATATATATTCATACACGTATGCACACACACACGCACACACACACACACACACACACATACGCACACACGCACACATGCACACACGCACACACGCACACACGCACACACGCACACGCACACACACACACACAGACACACACACACAGACACACACATACACACACACACACACACACACTCTCTTTCTTGAAGATAAATTTCCAAAGTTTTCACGTATTCCAAGCCAAACCATATAATTTAAATTTTCCAAATACTTACGTAACAAAATAGATTTTTCAAAGCAAATGTGTTAGTTTTTAGAATCCAATCGTTACATTTAATTGTTACAAAATTCCGTAAGTAAAAAGAAAATCAATGCCTGTAAAGAAATCCCCTATAGGTAGTAACATAAAACAAAACCACAGCGAAATTAAATTACCAAAATTATACTAGGCAAATCTTTAAGTCCGAATATGTAAATATATGCAAAGCTGTTGTACGTGCATAGAGCAGTAGAAATATATATATGTGTGTGTGTGTATATACACACGAAGCTTTATAGGTAAACTAAAATAAATTTTGTCATCGTTTCTTCAGAACACTTTCCATACATTCTTTGACTTGTATCACAAATATTACTTAAGTACAAAATTTATATTTTCTAGATCTTCTAGATATAACCTATTTTATTAATATGTTAGTAAATGAGTGAATGTGAATGAAAATGAGTTTTAATAATATATTAGTGAGTGAGTAAGAATAAGGATTTTGGTACCAAATATTTTGGAAACTGCTAGACACATACTTAAAATTTGGAATACATTTCGTATTTCTCTTACTTTATACAAAAAGTCTTCCAGCATTTTCTGGAGTTGAATTATTTGAGAGTAGCTTTACAGCGTTTCGCATAAAAGACGCAGTCTTTGTTCGATATTGCAGCTCGCAACTTGGTGGTACACAACCTTGTCACCAGATGACATTGTATACATATAAACCAGTTAAAATTAAAATCACCTAAACACATGCTTCTGTACAATTCAGTCTGCTAAATATTTTCTTTAGCAGTAAATTCACTAAATTTTACATCACTGTTATATAAATAAAAGTTTTGAAATTAACAATCATTATAAAATATCACTTCAGATGTTTAAAGCCTATTGTGTAACACAGGTTTTTATACCTAACACAACGATATGGATCATTAAACTTTATATATTAAATTTGTTGGTATACTGGCTATACACGTCATAAGGATATTTAATTCCTATTTAACAACTTAATTTTTTTCCATTTTGCTGATTGAATGTAGCTTAATTTCTTTACTAATTGAATATAACTTAGTTAGTTTCCATGAAGCTGTCCATTATTAAGCGTTTTTCATTTTTGTCTAAAATTGTATTAATCAAATTACAATTGAGTAATTCATTCTTAGTCCACAAAATGTTAAATACTCGTAGAAGAGATATCACGATGAAAATACAGTTCTTTATGCTAGAAAATTAATAACAGCACATAAAACACAATCAAAACAAAAAACTCAACTCAGCATAAAAACCAACTTCGCATGAAATCCAATGAACCAAATTGCATTACGTGACCCTACACGAAAATTCAATCGGTAATAGCGCTGTAATATTCAATGCTATCTCGCTGTAAAAACGACCAAATTTCGGAAGTAGGGAACGGAAAGGGAACAGACATAATAAATATACTGAGCATCCTAAATGTCAAACGAATGGTTGAAAAATGTTTGTCTAAAATGATCGGGCAAGCGAAAACTAAATATAAGGCAATATTGTTTTCTGAATTAGTCGCATAAAATTGGACAATGGCCGAGTCGGAAAGGGAACCTTTATAACCGTCCGTTATCATTATTACTGCAGGGCCGTGGTTTGATGGACGTTATGTCGTGACCTCTATCTGTGCCGTTGTAGAAATATACATATTTATGAGCTTTTCATTTATGACTTCTCATTGAATGGATATTATTTCTTGTTGGTTATACATCATGATATAATTTATCTGATTTATCCTTGAATACTGTGAAAAATAGGTTTTAGTGGCAGGTTTAATTTATTTTATTGGAATACGGTTTTTCTCTTTCAAGTTCCTGCTTAAACACAAACATTGGAAAAGTGACTTAGAGTAGTACGTGATATATATGGAATAGTACGTGATATATATGGAATCAATACGACTACTTATCTTTTCACCTACCTTTGCTATGTCAAATAAAATAATATATCTAAACAAAGTTGCTTTTCTGACCTTAAAAATAGGGTTAAATTATTTTTATACAGAGTCAATTAAGAAAAAAAAATTAATAAGAACAAATAAAGGTAGTGATTTAAAAAACTCGCGAAAAGAAATTAATAACCTACTTCATAAAATCTTACGTGGTAAGACCACGCGATATTTAGACGACTAAAGGAACTTTTAAGCAACATTACTAAAATAAATATTTTTATTTTCATTTTCTTACATTTGTCTTGATGACGATAAGTCATAAAGAATACTGATAAAATTATATTTGTCATATGTCACGTCAATAAAATTAAACTATGTATGCCATAAATTAACTTGCAAATTATTTTTCAACCTGCACCAAACCTATTAGGTTTAGTGTTAATTGAAATAAAATAAAATAATTATATTTAAGGTATTTGTTAGTCGGTTTCGACAATTTATTCGGAGATGCCATAAAGCCTATATCTAATTGATACCATATCAATTTTGTGAAAAAAAAACTGTTAAAAGATTAAAGTAACTTGGACTAAAATCCTCGAGTATTACTCGTGTCATAATTACATTTAACGTGTGAACGCTACCCACCGAATTACATTACATATAGGCGTTTTGTATTCTATTTTATTTTCAAAATCAGTAAATTTATATTATTATATAATTTGACAATAGATGGGGTTCTTTTAATAAGTATCACAGTAACGGTATTTTCTTTTATAGGTACCAAGGTGTATTTGTAGAGTGAGTGAATTCTGTCGGTTAATTTTTGGCACGGATCATAAGCGCACGACACGATTCACAGTTGATCTGTTTTAGGTTACTGTACCTCAAAAAAAGGTAGTCTCTTAAAATTACTCTTTTAGTAGAAACCGTTCGATTTCGAAACTAAAAATAGCATAGCTATGAAACATATTGACTTGCATATTTTGTAATAGTATAATAGCAGAGAGATAGTCGGAGAGAGTATGTATTCATTAGAAGTGAAAACTTCTTTAGCCGCCTTATGCGAATTTTGGTGGCGAAAAACTTATGGTTTCGTATCACCGACATGCTTATGTTAACAGTATGTCTGTAGCTCTGAGTATGATGTGTTGTATATAAAATATATATATATATATATATATATATATATATATATGTAACATCTACCAGACCGGTGCACGCGCAATGGCCTGTGTACACGTAAACACATGTATACACCAGCAGATTGTATATACCCGATTGTATTATGTGCGCATTGGACGCTTTTTGGATGTCTAAAAACTTGTGAATTCGCGTCACAGACTTGCTGTAATAACAGTATATCTGTAGCTAAACGGATACATATATAAACAAGTAAAGTTAAATTGACTACGTGGAAAGTTCGATGTTCGTATACTGTGCATTGTTTAAATTGTGTTTTAGTTTCAATATAATTTTAATTGTTTAATTGTAGGATCACTGTGCAGTACAACAGTGAATTTTAAATATGTTAACATTTTTTATAGATAAATTAATAATAAAAACAAAGTATTTATTTTCAAATATTTTCAATATTATTATCAGTATTTGCTCTTAAAAATTGTATTATTTACTTATTTTTTTTATATTTGACCTCTGAAATGCATCACGCAATGAGTATTTCATAGTGACTTAGAAGTTATCGTGCTAAAGTGATAAAACAGATTTCTGGTGATTCGATAATATTTTTGTTATAGAAATTAGTTACATTTATTCGCGTTTGAAGTTTTAATTTTGAATAGCTCGTTTCACCTCCCTGAGCCTGAAAATAAAATAGAATAAGGGTTTAAATAATATATAATGCAATAAATGTTCTTTATTGTAAATGATTAAATATGAGCAGTTGTGATCAACTATTTTACCTATAAGTTTGATCGTTTAGGCAAATTCTAAACAATTGAACTTGAATATCTGAGTGTCTTACAAATAATAGTTATGGTATTAGATATTTGCGCTTGATTGGCAGAACTATGACGTGGTAAGTAATATTTTACCATTTCTGTGGAATATTTAGTCAGATACTGATGCAAATTTTACGCCATATGTAGATATAGAATCTAACGTCAAATTACAAATGTAGATTTATTACCACTATTAAGCCAAAAGTAATGTAGTATTTTCTCTCGCGAGCTATTATCAGACTAATATACGAAATCATTCAAAATTTAGATGTTTATTTTTATACCTTTATTTAATAAAAAAAAGATCAGAGTGAAATTATTGTAGTAACTGCAATAATTTCATTGTGGTTATATTAACTCTAGAACTATAAACAGAGAATGCTATCTGATATGAATGAATGCTATCTGATATGATAGAATGCTATCATCCTTAAAATTCAATGTTGGGCTGTACTTTCTATTTGTACTGTACTTTCTCTATGAACTGTACTTACAGATGTATGAACAAATCCGATTAAGGACTAGTTAAAAAAAGGTAATGTTTTAACCGTAAAATAAATGAGCACATATAAAAGCGTTAAAGTGAATAGAAGAATTTTGATGAATTATGGTAAACCTAATGCATGTATACGTCTGTAAATGAGTGTTCTGATACAGTCAAGACTAAGTTAGACTGGCCACATATACTTTAATAAATCGAAGAAGTAAACACTCGAATATAAACAATTATTTCTTTGAATAATTTGGACGAAAGTATGAAACTAAAAACTGTTTACCATAAGATAGAGATAGAGATAGAGTTATTAATTACATCTGAAACAAAAATGGACAACATTTTTAATATATCTACAAATTACCAATTTTGCAATGCTGCCATGACAGAATTTAGGTAAGTAGGTACTTATAGGCAGGGTAAAATATTTTATATATGATTTTGCCTTCATTTTCTAATGTAACTTTTTTAAACCTATTGAAAACTTTGTGTATATTTTATTAACTTTCGTTTAATAAATTAGCACTAGTATAATCTCAAACAAAAAATGCATCACCTACTTAGTTGCTTAATAACAGATTCATTGCGTTTCAGTGGAAACCTTTATTTTCCAAACTTTTTATAAGTATAAAAATTAAATAATTAAGAGTGTAACCTCGATACCCTATTTCAGCTCAAACTACCATTTCTCTTTCTACTCTTCGATATAACTGGCTAGCATTATTTGATATTAAAAAGTAAAGTTAAATTGACAAATGTTTAGAATATGCACTAAATATGAAGTGTAAAAAAATATTGGAAACCATTTAAATTATTCTAGTGTAAATGAATTGTATTTCCTAAGGCGATAAGTAAAGCATTCAAAAATAGTGTTGGATTACATTGATTACGTTCGCATGTCATTTCGAGACTATTAAATAAAAGCTAGGTCTAATCTTGAAACGATGTGAAATAGCACCTACCTTGCACATGCAAAATTGAACATACCTCGCAGTAATGCATTGATTAATATTTATAAGCACGTGAAAAATAGATAAAAGATATAGGATATTGGTACGGACTCTAGGTAGTCAAAACAAACTGTAAATTGATCTTTTCTTGTAACTACAAAAAACATAAGAAATAATGAAATGCTAAACCCTAAAAATACAATTTTTTTATAGGGAAATAGTAGAATGGAAAATGCAGTTGAATTTATATTTTAGGAACTTTTTTTGGTTTTTATTTGGGTATTAGAAAAAAGATTAAATTGTCAATATCATAAGTAATTTAAAATCTTCAAATTCATTTATTTATATATGATGATCTACCTTCCTATATAGATGTTAAAAATTGCCATGCATAAAATAGTAATACCAATAGCAGGACTTTATCCGTCAATAAATACACCTGCTGCGTAGACGTCAAAATAAGTTTAAGTGTGAACGGCATTGAAATTATTATCAAGCATTTTAGTTATGTTATCACCTCTAAAAGTAATAGAAAATATGTACATGTAACATGAGATAAAACATGGAGAAGCATACAATCTGCGTACATTACCGTAGATTAGTTTTATTTAGAATAGTAAAAATTTATGAAAACACTGAAAATATTCCATGCTGAAAAGCTGTTTATTATTTAATCTTAGCAAATATCATGATATAGACTGACATGTGTGGCATAATTTGAATTAATTCAAATAACATTCATTCTTTATTTGGTAAACAAATAATTCACGTACATATACGTGCATACACACATACATGCACACGCGCACCCGAACACACACATATGTTCAGTTAACAATACTTCTATGTTCAGACCAGTTGCAATATGGGCTTTAAATATATTATTTAAGATAAACAGACGAAAAAAAATACCATTTCACTTATATGTCATCGAATATATAGCTAGAAAAACGGTTATATCAAACAAGGTTACGTTAAATTAAACCAATATTAGATTATACGGATGCATAAAAGTGTAATTTAAAAGAATTTCAATATAAAATGTATTAATATATAATTACTACATATATATATATATATATACATATATATATATATATATATATACATGTATATATATATATATATATATATATATATATATATATGTACATATATATAAATATTAGGTTGGCAACTTATAAACCCGCCATCTCTGTTCACAAACTTTCCAACTTTTTATACGTAGTCCGTGCACCGTGGGTATTTAACACTTGTCGCCAACGTGTAGGCAGAACTAAAGTTCCGTCCTTGAAGAAATCTTTGGACCTTTAAGTGAAAAATCCGTGAAGTTTGACTTTGTTATGACTTTCATCTTTAAATTTTCTGTCAATTCAATTATTAGACAGAGGTCGAAACAGATGGTAATCAGATGGCAAAATATCTCGAGAAGACGGTGGGTGAAGTAGCATACTCCATCCAAGTTAAAGTAGTCTTTCACGCGTTACTTTTGCTACATGGGTTCGAGCATTGTCTTCATTTGAAGGAAGTTTAGCAGTGACTTTGATCAATTGTTCACAATAAATCTTAGATCTAATTGTACTAAGATGTTGTAATACAACGAAACCTAGGTCGTGGTAAAGAAATTAAAGAAAGTATAAATAATACTACATCACGTAGTTTCATTTAATTGTGAGTAATGAATTTCTACAAAATTAACGCCAAATATATTCAATATCTAATTGTACTGTTAGCTTGAAAGAGTTCCCAATGAATAATTCCATTTATACCCCACTATGCTCTCAAAAGTATATTTTGTCCACGATTATATTTTGGCCTAGGTACTCCTTTTTTTCATCGAATAGCTACTGGCATTTACGCTAAAAATTAACATGAGCTATCTTTCATCTCCTGTAACCAGATACTTTAGCCTATCATTAATACGACGGGAACTCAGTAGCTCCAAGCACACATTAGCTCTCCTCTGAAGTTGAAAGGGTGTTAGTTCATGTGGTAGCCAAACGGAATATTGCCACTTCTTTCTCAAAACATGTTTTTCCATTGCAGTATAAATCATAAAAAAGATCTGCCAAACAACGCGAACTTAATCTGGGGTCTGTTTAAATAAAGCTTTTAAATTTTTCTCAATCAATTGTAGGAGGCTGCTTTGGATGAGATTTATCGGACAGGTCAAAATTCTCTTCTTTGAATCTTTGAAACCAGTGCTTAGCTTTGTCGTATGAGGGCATATTTTCATCCATCCTTGTGTATATATTGCGTGAAGCTTTGCTGGTTTTTCACCCTAAACGACATTCATGAAGTATGAGTCCTCTAAGTCCATTTCGAAATACTTCAATTTTTTATTTATTCTTTACTCTCCTATTAATCAATTGCAAACTGAACGAAAGTTTTAATGCCGCCCTCTTTATATACCCTACAACAAATATTCTCGAAACTTCTATAATAGTCCAGAAATCGGTGGAAAAAAGTGGTGGATTTATAAACTACCAACCTAATATAAGTGTGTGTGTGTCTGTGTAAGTTTTATCGCAGAAATATCCATTTCCATCCAAAAGAAAATTAAGTTCAAGACTTCTAGCTATATTAGCTGGTATAGTATATAGTTTAATGAAAAATTTAATTTATAATGATTGGAAATATTTTGTGTTCTTTGCAATCCCAGGATTGCCTACCCTGCCATTTTTGGACAACGCGCTTTGGATAGAAATTTCTCCAATATTAATACAATAATGAAAACGATTATCTTTGTATATTATATTTCTTTCAAGTAATTTGAAACTAAATATACCGTTAACTTTATTACTTAAATACTATATTAATATACAGCTTTGTCAGATATCTTACGACATCCTATGGCATTATGGGTATATCTTGTAGAATCGTGTTTAGTTTTTTTTTTCCCCTATCCTAAGTTACAAAACACAGGTAACGTCCCTTGGAGGCGAGCAGGCGTTACGAAGACAAATCATTTGAAGATAAAAGTATTATGTAAGAAATAAACGAATCAAACAAAAAAGTAACTTTTACTAATGAGTAATCAATCCTGAACTACCAAGTAACTATATAATCATATTCCCAAAGTGGTCAATGGAGCATAAATATATCCACACTAGTCACATCTCGCAATATTGCATTTATCAATGTGAACGCTGCAGGATTTTCGTCTTTTCTTGTAACAGCCAGGAGCATAAAATGCTATTAAACTAGAGATCAATAGAGTACCAACGTAATGATTTAATATTTTAAGGAAATGCATTATCTTGAGCAATTTTCATTTCAGTTGCACAGAATTATATTCCGTCATGACAATTATAAAATCATGAGTGAATAAGTAAAGATACTACCCTACATTTTGTAATAAAAAAATCCATTCATTTTTTTTTTTATTTTCAATATTATAATATAAGTAACCTTATATGGAGAATACTTGATTGTTTATGAATACTACGGACTAGTGAGTTAAACAAAATCACAGTAGAACACACGGAAGTCGGCAAAATTCCGTATAAATACTTCGAGTACTCGCTCGCTATAGGTCTTTTGACAAGTTTCGTTGAAATCACTGTAAAATGTCAGGTGACTATCCATAATCACATCGAGGTTCTGCACGAACTCCAATCCTTTCGGGTATAGCTCAATGTGGCTCAAAACTATACACAGAGAGGATAAGTAAACAGCACATTGCACATTTACTCATATTACAATTTAGCTTGTTCCTCAGACTCCATTGAAATACCGACTCCATATCACGTTGAAAAAGCTCAGTATCAAATTGCTTATTAACACCCAAGAAGAGTGTTAATTCATTAGTATACGAGAAACCACCAGCAAAGCTGACAATGGAGAAAAAATAATTTTGCATAATGAGAAAAAAATATGAACCTGAATTATTGCCTTAATGACCACAGATTGAATAATAAGGCCTGGATTTGAAACGTCCGGCCTAACTTTTTTATGGGACAAAGCAATTCGCAAAAAATTTAAATGAAGTAGAAGACATCTATGATTTCAATAACTTTATAGGAGATTTATCGAATAGATTAAATGCTGTTTTTAAATCAAAGCATTCTGCCTTTACCTGTCACCATCGATTCAACCCCCTAAACAAATAATTCACAAAATTACTGAGATTAGAGACAATAAAACATGTTGGATGAAAACCATGCTGGTAATCCATCAGTTTGGCAAATGTCGGTAACGTGACTATAGTCTATAATCTTTTATATCGTATAGAAAGAAGAAGGGTTAGGAAATAATTCAGGCGGGAAATCTGTCGAATGGATAGATAAATTTAGGAAAATATTTATTAAATTGTTTGATGAATATTTGGCCTAGATTAGATATGGAGGTGAGCTATTAGGACTAGGGTTCCTTCCACCAAAGTCCACCTTACCTATACCGCTATCACAGAGTAAAGTGTTGCCTTGCTATTAATAAAAAAACGGAATTAAAATATTCTGCAAGCCTGCCTAATATATTTACTTAAAGCGCGAGAATTACCTATGTATAATATTTGCAGGAATATAAATATCTGAACGCTTACATATCATATACGTACTTCAGAATCAGACTTATTGCTAGTTTCAATATTCCGAAACGTGGCTCTAATGCTTGCTCTAAAAGCCAAATTTTGCAGCTTATACGGTATTTTTACAGTATTTATGATAAGAAGATATGGTATGATTATCGCAGATAAGCATAGCGTTAAATAAAATTTGATAATGGTACTGCTGGCTTAAATTGACGTTTTTCTTTAAGAACAGAATCGATCAAAATATTGTTAAAGATGCTTTCTAAATACTGCGCGGCTTTGTTTAGGCAATTTTTACCTCTATTCACCTCTTCCTTTTACATTCACGCGGATTCAGCCGTAACCCTCTTCTGCAGAGAATGGTGCGTAATTTTCTTTCTTTTTTCCAGAAGACATTTTCTGTGTTTTCTAATATTGAAAAATAAGTTGACAAATGTTGAATTTGAAATAGTGGTAAATAAGGATACAAAGAAAATTAAAAATAACTTTAATTATATTAACATTTAATTAGATTTGATTAAAAACGGCTAATGAAGCCAGCTTTACCATTTAATATAAATAAACATATCTTGATAACATTATTCCTATAATTTACTTATAACTGGAAAAACATCTTCCATAATTTTATAGAGAGAGACGGCAAGGGGATTTAGCTCCTAAACAACTTCCTTAAGCCATTCTTTTGTTGGTTCAAGCCAATCTAACTAAAAAAAACTTTCCTCTTTCACTTAGAAGATTATCTTTTTTATATGAAGTGCTATGGTTATCCGTGAATTTCTTTCACTTTTTTAGTTGTAAAGTATACTCCGCATCTATCACCGTTTCTCCCTGTTAATGAATGAAAATTCTTGTTTATGCTTGCCCAATTTCTGCAGCAATGGATGTTAGCATTTTAAACATTTAACCTTATTTGGAGGCGAGCACATGTAAGTGGTAAGTGAGAATTTAATCACATAAGGAAATCAATTACAAGAAATTTCTAAAAATTAACAAAGTGTTCGGAAAGAACTATTTACAGTTGGTTTAAATGTTATCCTTCTGCTAAAATTATTTCCATGTGCGTAGTGTATGTTACTTAATTATTAAAATATAACGAATTATATCTGTTCGTTGCATAAACTAAGAAGAGTTGCGTTTTGATTTCCTTTTGATATAGTTATTGTAATAAGACAAAAAAGTGCTTTATCCCATTTTATTTTCGATTTAATATTACACGAAAACTTAATTCCGCTAATAATAATGCTACGAAGAATATGTTGGAATGTTTGTTATTCAATCTCGACTAAACGGATTGAGAGATTTTCGTTACGTTTCTAAAGCATAATTGTAGTTTTAATTAGGTAATATACATTCCATTAGTTGATATGGTTCTTTTGGGATAAAATTTGGTGCTTTCTGCTCAAACAAAAAAATATATTACTATGAAATATCATAAGATGCTCCTGCATTGTGGATATTACTCACAAATCTTAAAAGTTCAAAACCTACATTTAAATCCTATTACTCTAATTTAAAGCCCAAAAGCAAAGTAAAGCTGCCAAAAGCTTATAAATAAGAGAAATATCGTACATAATAAACTATTTGACAAGATCGAAAATATGTCACAATTCGTGGTATATTTTCGATTGGGGGTATATTTCATTTTCGACAGAATAAGCTTATATTTTGTAAAAAAACGTAAAGAATTCACAATATTTTTATAAATTCAATCAGCGTCGCAAACGCCCTGTTATTGGTTAAAAGTTACACGTGAGTAAATAAACCGATTGTAGCCACTGTCTTTAAAACTTTAGTTTATGGTCCTTTTTTTAATTTATAACTATCATCCTTTATATTTAATCAATTTTTTTTTATAATATGAATTAATCACATAATGTAAATTATATAACAAGAAATACATTAAAAATTATGTTCTTATTTAAAATAATTCCCTTAAAATAAACCCCTAAGGTATTAGAAGAAATTATTTAATTATTAGTTCAGTAACTATATATATATATATATATATATATATATATATATATAATATATATATGTATTATACCATATATATATAAAATGAAGGTAAACGATAAAATAATCAAAAAAGGTAAAAACTATTTAATGAGTACATATGTGTTAGCGTGTGTTGTGTGGAGTGTTATATTTTTTAAATGTTAATGTATATATCAGCACTATAATATTATTCGAAACTTAAAACCATAGATAGATAGACTTATGTTTCCGGAATGTTGATGGTACCATACAAACAAGATGTAATTGTTGAAATTGACAGGTTAAGTAAATATTCAAGTTGGATAATTAAATTTACTTATTTTTGTTATAAATACTTAATAATTTATCAGAAATTATATATTTAATTGTATAATAATTGCTTAGTGATAAAATAAAAAGTGAATTAACTGGAAAAAAGGTTAGGATACTCGTATATATTTTATTATAAACAAAATAATCAAGTGTGAAATGTTTTAAATATGGTTTTTATAATAATCGTCTGGTACATAATTTTTTTTAAATATGTCGTTTTAATGTATATTCTTTCATATCATATCAAAAACTTAAACTTAGATAAATAATAATAATTATCAAAATATCATTGGTACTAAAAGGCATTCATACCAAAATTTGATGTTCTTATTCTTTTGATTTATAGGCATTGATATCGATATTAATATTTAAAAAACAAATATTACTTACATCGAAATAATCTTCACACATAAAAACATTTGAATGAACTATAATTTTTATGTGGATGTCTTCGAGTTAATTGTAGCCACTTATTTCGTCTTTTAGGATTCCTTAGCACTGAAACGAATACTTTGTGTGGACTTCTTATAAATGAATTTGTACATTGTGACCACTCATGCACCATTTTAGCATGGAAATAAATAATATACTCCTACAGCGGGTAGAACTGTCTATGTTAAAGGGAGAATAACCTATATTGGATAACTTTTGACATATTGGCACGTATTATCGAATCCTTTCGAGCTATTAAAATTAAACATGACTCATAATAAAGTTTGATTCATTAGTTAGATAATATTAATATATTAATATTGTTGCGTAGTCGCAACTATTAAAAAATAGTTGTTGATTTAATCTAATCTAAAAAACTTATAATTAACAAAAAAAATATACACAGTTTAGGATTATTTTCATTTATATTTATTTTTTAAACGTAATCATTATTTCAGATAGGAACAATATTACTTTAGGAAGTATTTGGAAATGTTACTTAATCAACGTGAACACAATGTCTTGAACTTTTTAACAAATTATAAATTCATTATAAACTCAGAAATACAAAATTATCTACAATAATAGCTCTTCTAATGATAACAATAACATCAATTTAGGCAATTACCACATATATCAGGGTTTGTGGTGCAAGTCTCATGTAGCCATCTCTTGCATCTCACGCATTGCAGCCCCTCCAGTTGGAGTCCACTTTTATCCAAGTAGTATTTATCGCATTAAGCACACACATTTTCATCATTGTCATCTAGTTCGATTACGTCGAAATCATTTTAATTACTGGAAATTGATGTTTTTGTTTCACAATATTCTTCATTACTTTTTTTATTAGTTTTAATTGCGCCTTGTCATTTTGCTTTACCAACTTTTCCTTTCCGTTGCATACATTCTTCTAAAGATACGGGATGATGTTATTTCCGCTTATTTGACTCTATTTTCTGGTACAGATGACGAAATCGCCAGTGATTTTGTAACTTTTATCATTGGCGTGGAGGGTTGCTGTTCTATGGTATTGTACGATTGATTTTCATAATTTTGTTTTCTTTCGTAGAACTTGAAGCCGGTGAAACCAATTTATCTCTCAATTCACTTTGATTTTCACTAAGGGCATCTGCTACTTCAAATAAGTGTGATGGAAACGCGTTTCTGTCTACTGGCTTAACTCCAGCACAATGGAATCCACTTGTAACGTAGCTTATGGTAGCTGCTCGTCCGTAGACTTCTCCAAACAATCTTGCAATTTGATATTGAGTGACTTGCATTTCGGGCTTTGTCCGAGGCCATCTCTCCGCTCCTTGTATGTGGAAGGTGCTTAATGGCTTAAAGAGTGATACATCCAAAAGTTGCAAGCGATATGTGGTGTGCCCAGGAAGTTTAACCATAATTGTTCCATTTTTTCTTACGACACATACAAAACCCTAAGTGGCGCAAAAAAAAGCGCTAAGTGGTAGGGCTTCAAGGTTTCTTATGTATGTCGTACGCCCATCTAACAGAAGCAACACCTTTTTATCTTGTGTTGGCTTTACAATAGCAAATAAATCCTAAAGTCACTCTACAAATAAATCTGAATTCCTGTAGCCAGTGTCTGAGATAGTGACAACGCTATCGACTGGGGCACCATCAGCTAATCCTGAGCAATTTTTTTTTAAGGCCAACATCGCTGGAATCAATTGACCAGTTGCATAGGCACAGCATGTCGACATTTGTGTTGATCTCGCGCTCATCGCTTGTCACCGATCCAATGAATCTTTTACCTTTTAATCCCTCAATTTTCTGGGCTTATTTTTACAGTCGAAATACCTGTCTCATCTACATTGAAGATGCTGCTAGTCTGGATTGAATTATTTTCCACAATCTTTTCAAGTAAATCGTAAAACTGATCACCTTCTCATGATTAAACCCTTTTACTCTATTAAGTGATGTACTCTCCGGTTGATGAAAGCTGATTTCTGGGTGAATTTTCTTAAAAGCATAGAACCAACGCTTACTTGCCGTCTCTGTTTCTCTATTAAAGGAATGAGGGGTTTTGTTGTGTTCTACGATTTACGCCACACATCGTTAATTATTAACCCAAACATGTAGTTTTCCAGAAACAAAAGATGGTCTACAAGCTCTTTTTCCTGTTCAACGGAAAAAAACTGTCTGTCTTCCTCTATGTGTAACATCATTATTAGCAAATATATTAAGCAGTTTAGCGTGATACAAAATGGTTGCTTTTGGTGCTTGATACTGTCTAGAGATGGCATTGATATCCATTTATTTTTTCCTATAAGCTGACAATGCTCCTTCTAAGCCTTCCTTATTCCATTTATGATATTTTTTTACTCTAGCCATCAGCAGTCACCATCTAAAATTATTAAAAATGTATTTAAATTTTAAAACAAAAGCGATTTCATAAATTGGACTGGTACAATTTAGAAACTCTCCAATGTGCAGACCATGGTAAATTCACAATACGTCATACAAAATTAAAACATTACCTCCACAGATTAGTGTTCATTTACTAGTACTTACATAGTATAAAACATACTCTCTTATGAAATAACACACAAAATTATGATTTACTCTTACGATAAACAACCTCCTTAGACAACACATGGAAAATTAACATCAATACAGTCCAAGAAAATTATTTTGTTTTATCACAATCGTAACATCTGTCCAAAGTCGATTCAAAATGACGTGAGTGGTGCTGCAGTCGCCTCTTTTTTTGTTGCCAGTGTAAGAAAAATAGTGTTATCTGGTAGAAATACAAAACTGGTATAATTTAAGCACCGGTTCAATATACCTATATTATACTCCCCGTATAATGCAACAGAACAATTTAAAACAGTTTAAAAAAACAAGTCAAAACGAAAACCGTGAAATAAAATAAGGATATAACTTCCGATTTAGCTTAAGGATATAATTGCTATGTTATCCATTATTAGATACAAATTAAATTTATATGGAAAGCAAATGATTCAAAACTAATGAATAAGTATATTACAATATATATATATATATACGTATAAGAACATTGAAGTCGAGTCAGAACTGCAAATGAAAGCTAATTTAAATAAAAAAATGTTACGTTATTAATATATTGTTGTTTTCTATTAAAATACAATTATAAATTTTAATTCAATTCTCTCGTCATATGCAACAAACAACATTTGGTTTTTTATTGACCAAATTTCTATGTCAAAATGTACAAATGTTGTGCAAACAAATCTAATCTTAAACAATATTTTCTAATAGTTGTCTCCCTTCTAAAAACGGACCGCTTTCCTTGTTTTCAAAACTAGTGAGAGAAAGCTTTTAGTTAGTGTCCATCTTTTAAATCAGCATTAATTTTCATAACAAAATTAGGCGCCAAAAGTTAAACTAATCAAATCAAAAGAAGAATCTGTAATGCAATTGAAAATAAGGTAAATCTGTAATGCATTTTTTCAATTAAAAATCAAATTTAACACAACATTTATTCGTGCGTACTATACATGTGTAGGAGTACTGTTCTGTTTGATTATGTGTAACAAATCTAAATGTTTATTCAATAATATAAATTGGCCCAAAGCAAACAGGATATTTTAAAATACTTTACTAATTTTTTATCCCTCCTAAAAAAATGTACGTTTAGTAAGAATTTCAATGACATGCAACACTTTGGATATAGATGTGACTGATATTCTGTGTATATATTAGTTTTTACTTATTATAGCAATTCATTAATTAGCAAAGCATTTTTTTCTGATAGGAATACTATGTACAGTTATATGTTAATACGTGATTAGGATTATAAGAAGAGGGCTCTTCCTCGCATTAAATGTAAGACTGGCTATAAAAAAATTAAGTTAAATATAAAGCCTTAAACATTTTACTATTGGATTAATGATTATTTGTTTTAATGATTATTAGGTTTTAGAAAAAAGACCATCAGAGTTCTTTGATATTAAAAAGTCATGCATGTTTTTTCTTTTTCCTATCATTATCTATTTCTTTTCACGGAAAAAAGTTGTAACATTAACTAGTTTCAAAATACAATGAATACCACCGGTACGATAGATAAAAATGTTATCAGTTGTAATGTGATTGATTTGTGTCATAAAAAATACCACGTGTAAAATATCAGTTTGTACCTTCTTTCTTCTTTATTTTTTCGCGGTCTTATTTTTTGGAAATCTATAAAAAATTATGTTTCTTTAGTGATTTATAACAAAAACATCGATATAATGCACACATTGAACCAATATTCTGGCAAACGACTACAGGCTATTTAAAAACATTTCAACCTTTCGTACCTCTGAAAACAAGTAAGGCGCTAATGTGATTGTTGCTGTTTCTTTCATAATATTAAATGTATATATGTATATAAATATATATACATATACATATATATATATATATATATATATATATATATATATATATATATATATATTTATATATATATATGTAAATATATTTATATATCTTTGGTTGATCTCATTGGTTTCTGCCTATAAATAAAATATACGGCTTAAAAATATAACTACTAAATGTCATATTTTTACCTGAATAACAATTTAAATATAAAAAAAATTCATTAATTTTAAAACCGGCCTGTCGTAATTTAGCATATCCCAAACTACAACCATGCCCTTTTAATGAATCGTGATCGATTCTCTATATAAACCGACATTTTAGAAACCGAAATTGTTTGTTTTCATTTCAGTTTCATCAAAGAACTTGATTAATGGAACAAATATTTTGAAAAGGAAGAATTGTGTTGGGAATAAAAAAGTAGTTAATACTTGTTCCTTTTTTTTATAATGTATTACACAGATATGTAACGATAATGTATTTTGTTAGTGTATTACGTAATGGAATGCCTTCAATTACATTTTTAGGGTTAAGGAGTAATACCAAATTGAGCGTTTTTTTTGTTTGAAAAAAAAAATAGATATTAAAAGATAAGCCGCAAAAAAACAGTTTATTTTCAAAATCAAAAGCTGAAAATAAATAACTGAGAAAAATATTACAAGTATACAGAAGAGCTACATCAAAATTGCTATGTCATAATGTACTTAGTATTTAATGCAAGGATGAGCCCTCTGCTTATAATAATTATTATAACATTGCAAACATTCAAAGGGAATTTTGAAATATAATGACTAGTCCAGACTTATCCCAATTATAGCTACATTAAAGCAGCTACGGCACATATGGTATTTTTAAGAATAACGTGGAATATTATATTAAGATTTATCTATTTAATGTTAAAACTCCATTTATTTCAAAACTGTGTCATGGAAAGTATGGACCATATGTGTGATTAACTTTTACATGAACATTTAATTGTGTTCATTAAGGCATATGTGAATTATATACATCTTACTAATTAAAAAAAAGGAATATTAACTCCGAAAAGTTAAATGCAAATATTATGTTCCATAAGGAAGTATTAAACTACAATAGCAATTTACGCCGATATTTTGTATTAATTAATTTTACTTTAATTTACTAAATTATAATACGTCCCTATAGAATATAAATATATTTTAATTAATTATTCAATTTTTAAGCCAAAATAAAAATGAACAGAACAAGAAGAATCAATTCGATATTGTGTTCACTTTTATTTGAAATATATTATTAGTTATTAGTACTTATTTAAAAAACATCGGTATCAATTGTTATTGCCATCCCTAGTCAAGAAAATAATGATTATTTTTTAGTGTTTCATAAAAAAGTTTGTTGTGGAATTCGATTTTCCTTTTTTTTATAAATGTTTTATTTATTTGTTTTGAAGAACCAAATTATCATACCTTCCATATATATTTTGGGACTTCTATTTAGGGAATTTTTCATTTTGCCAATTTTTCATTTTGCCTAACCGCACTGACTCCAATTTGACAGAACATCTAAAATAAACAGGAATAATTAGTCAAAAATTAAGTTCACTAATCTAATTAAATGATCATATATATGTGTGTGTATATATATATATATATATATATATATATATATATATATATATATATATATATATATATATATAAACCTGAAGTAATAGACACCATGACATAAAATAATTGGACCGAATTATTTTTTTATTCATATTTCAGAAATGTTCATCCAACTATAATCACATCGACAGTGTAGATGAGATCGCGAATTTTTCGAAATACGAGATGAAAAGCGTCCATGAGTGCTTGTCAGTAAGGTATGAGTACTGAACGCAAAATCCCCGTTACAAAATGTATGAGAAATAAAACTATATTTTTATTGAATAAGTTTGTTTCTTTTTCTCGTTTGCTGTAACGTCAATCAAAATTGTTTTATCATCAAATTAAAGAAAGGGAAGTGATCATTTTGCTACTTCTCTCGCATTTTAAATTAAAGCATATTTGTTTGGAACCAATCCTCTAAACTTGCCATTCTAGAGATTTTGTCGAGGACTGAGTTGCAAAAAGCGGATTTTCGTGAAATTAAAGTATAAAACTAATAATTTTGGAATTTAGATAAAGGTTTGATATACTTTTTTATAGCAAAGTCATTGTATTATGGTTTTCCCAGAATTTAAAATAAACTTCGCAAAAAGAGAGGTTTTTCGTCAAAAATGTAAATACGCACTTCGAAGGTATTCTTTTTTTAAATCTTTGACGTTAAGTTTGTAGAAATCCATTATCACTTAATTTTTCTTAACAAGTAAATGAAACCATGTCGTGTAGTATTATATCTACTTTATTTAAATTCTTAACCGCGACCTAAGTTTCGTTGTATGACAACCTCTTCAAGTGGGCAATTTGAAGAGATTGGGATCACAATATGATAGATAATTCTTAACCACGACCTAGGTTTCGTTATACAACGAAACCAGGGTCATGGTTAAAAATTTAAATACAGTAGATATAATACATCATGTAATTTTATTTACTTGTTAATGAAAATTATAATTTTCTGACAACCGCTCCTTTGTAAGATATAAAAGGAAAAATATTTACGATCTATAAAGTTTAAATTGTGTATATAGTTTAATAGAAATATTATGTACCATTAAACGTTTTAAATGCCTGATCACAACAGAACGCTAGTAGTGCAAATTATATTCGCGGTTTTTTTCAATTTGAACATTGTTATTGTGAAGCTATACCTCTCTATTCGACAAATTTAAGGTCTATCTTGTTTTAGCGACGCGAACTTATCTTACTTTACTTAACTTTAGTGGATTCTTCTTCTTTTCTTTTATATAATTATACAACAGAAAAGGGTAAAAGATAAAACAATAAGTGATCAAAGTGATAACTTATTGCGTGTAAACTCCATCGAAACAATTCCATTAATGTTTTGATCTTTAATAAAATATATCTTATCGATATCGATTATTCGTCAGGATTACTTATTGAACCACCGTATGAAATTTTGTGATAGTTTAACAGTTATGTATTTGGACTTGCTTAGTTTTTTTATACTTTACAGTAGCTTTTATTAAGTAATTTATAAAAACACCTACTTCAAAATAGTAACAACTTATCATTTTTTAGATAGACGCTATTATTGAATTGAATTAATAACTCTCATCATGAATGGTGAACATACACTTAAATCCTCGGTCATTTATTAATAACCAACTAATTACCGCTTTTTCGTTTTATCATGCTTCGCTTCTTTTATTTCTCCCGTCTTATCAATTTAAATATCTTTTGAAACATTTCACGACCAAAAAACTTTTTTTGTTTTACAACTCCCAAAAAAGAGGGGATGTTCTCATATCTCTTGCATTTCTCAACTAATTGATATGATTTTTTTTATTTGAAAGAGTTTTTTTATTTGAGAGGCACACTCCTAGTAATGTCCATTAATATTTCATCAGAATCTAATCATGGAAATTAAAAATATTTCATAGTATTCCTCATTACTGAACAGCGTAAGTGCCAAGATCGAGTTTGAATGGCATAGTTTAAAAAAATAGGATGATTTTATTTGATAAGATGTACTACCAGTACTGTCCAGTGAAAATGTGGTTAGAATAAATCAATAAAAATAATAATAAAAATATGAAAATATGGGTGAAATAATAAGGCACAACTAAATGTGACAAAAATATTCTCTTTAACAAAATCGGAAGGCAATGAATGAGTCGAAAAGTAGTGAGAGGAATTCTCTAAGTAAGCTCATCGAATTTATACTCGTTAAACTGTGAGACCTGAAATATCTGCTGTTTTCAAAAGAATATTGTGGGTCTCAAGCAAAAACTTTGTCATTGAACTCCGGGTTCCAACTCCTCAATGCTGATGCTCTAGGAGTATTGTCTGCCTAAACCTCGTGACTTAAGGATATGCTATTTTTGAATCAGTAATTGGGGTATCAAGCAAAGACTTTTTCATTAAACTTCGAATCCCAACTCCTCAGTCCTGATGCTACAGAAATATTGTCTGTCTAAGCAATGGTATTTGAGAATCTGCTGTTTTTAAAATATTATTGTATATTTCAAGTATAAACTCTGTCATTGAATTCCAGATTCTCACTCTCATTCTAATGCTGTATGAGTACTGCCTGCTTAAACCATGAATGAGACTTGAGGATACGCTGTTCTTAAATTAGTATTATTGGTCTTAAGCAGACTCTGCCACTAAACTCTGGGTTCCAATCCTTCAGATCTGATGGTGTGGTAATACTGCCTGCTTAAATTTTGAGACTTAAGGATCTGCTGTTTTTTAAGTTATTTTTGTGGATCTCAAGTAAAAACTCTATCAATTAATTCCGTGTTCCAACTCCTTTTTAGTGACCCTTATATTTCCTGCTTATATCGTGGGACTCGAGGATTTTCTTTTCTTTCAATTAATAGTCGAGGGGCTGTGAGATTTGTGTATCTGCTGATTGTAAATTATTATTTTGGGTTTCAAGCAGATACTTTGATACTCTGACATTGTTCCAAATTCATAAACCTGATACTGAAGGGATACTGGCTACATAAACCGTGAGACTCGAGTCTCACGCCGAAATATTGAACTATACATTAAACAGCACAGCCGCCACGAACGAGTTCTTTAGTAAAAAGGGGGTTGCAATGATCGAGCTAAAAGTTGGTGACAAGAAATCTTTAGTGATGAGGAGTAAACTCATCAAGTTTGGACTCATTTGACTTTTCTTGATATAGTAAGAAAGCAATAGGATAAACAGGTAGGTAAGTGTATACGGGTACATATAATATAATTTCAATCTTTGATGTATAAACCCTGACGCTGCAAATGCTGCTGTGAGACATGCACATCTGCTACTTTTAAAAAAGTATTGTGGATTTCAAGCAGAGAATCTGTCACTCTGGGTTCCAACTCCTCAATCCTGATGTTGTAGGAGTATTAGCTACCTAAACCGTAAAACTTGAGGATATTCTGTTTTTAAATTAGTATTTTATGCATCAAGAATAGACTTTGCTACGGCACTCCGGGTTCCAACTTTGCAGTCTTGGTGCTTTAGGGGTATAGTCTGTTTAAATTTTGAGACTTAAAGAGAAGTAGTTTCAAATTAGTATTGTAGTTCTCAAACAAAAATTCTGATATTAAACTCTGATTCCTGATAATGCTGAAATCTGATTCCTAAACCACGGCACTTGAATAAATCGGTTTTTAAATTCGTTTTTGAGTCTCAAGTAGAATCTTTACCACTAAACTTTGGGTTCTAGTCTTGCGCTATGGGAGTATTGTCTCTTTAAATCGTGAGACTGAGTATCTGCTGTTCTTAAATTGTTTTTTGAGTCTCAAGCAGATGCTCTGTCATTAAATTTCAGGGTCCTATGCAACAACTCCCACGCCGAGGAAATCCTGCCTGCTTAAATTGTGAGACTTAAGGACCTACTATTTTTGAATGAGAATTATGAGTGTCAATCAGAGGCCCTCATTGAATTTTGGCTTCAATCTCTCAGTACGGTACTGCAGTGGTATGGTCAATTTTCTGTACGTCTCTATGTATTAATCAATCAGTTTTGATAACTATTTTTTATCAGTGTGAGTGTATGTGTATTTTAGAGGGGAGAGAAGCATCGACTTAACACTTATTCCAAAAATCTCTATAAGTAGCCGCGTTTCCCCGATTTCTTTTTATTCGGAGACGATATTATACTCATTATTTTATATTGTTCAGTGCGCTTGCTTTTCAGTGGTGATTTGACGTAGGTTCAATTTTTTTGTAAAAAAATGTATTTAAAATATTATGTTTTATATGTTCTCCTTTGTTGTACTTCAATTACGATGAACAATTCTTTTGTCATCTTTGCGTCATCACTTTGAATTTATAAATAAGTAATATGGATGTAATTTATATTCTAATTCAGTTATTTTTTCCAGTAACTTGTCAAAGGGAAATATATCTAAACCATATCTGATTAATTTTTAATTACACAAATTAATAAAAAAAAAGTGCGAATTATGCGAGGGAAATTCAAATATTCGAAACGTAACAACGTATTGTTTAAAACAAAACATGACGTCAGAATCTATGTTAACAGGCTCATGTGATGGCTATTGACATTTTCTGTAGTATTTGTTATGCTTGATAAGGATAAACAGTGCTCTTTCAACATTTTACATATCTCGTGAATTTTTAACATCCTAGTGAGGTAGAGAATCATTTAGAATGATGACTGAGAGTGGTTTTGTGAAAGCAAAATCGGATAATCAACCGAGAATAAGAGCATTCATGATAGCGTCATATTTTACTTCAAATCCAGATTTTACGTCCACTGAGGTCAAAGGAGTGAAAGTTGCAAGGTAATTTCTTTAATTCATGAGTAGACAGCAGTAAACTTAACCCGTAATCTTTTAAAAGTATAAATGTATACTATCTATATTTTATTAATTTACATATAATTTACGTTCAATCAAGTTTACTACGTTTCAGTCGAGTCAGTGTTTTATTGCAATAATACGTAAATGATTATAACAAAATGAATTATTTTAAAAAACGTAAAATTAAAATTCTTCATAACAAGTATATTTAAGTCAAATTGAGTTTTTAATTACTTATGTTTTTTTTGAAGGAAAACTTGTAGGATACCAGTAAATTACAAATACGACTCCTGACGGATTTTTTCTAGAAATAAATATTGAAAGGAGTTTCACCGAACAAATTGTGAAATTTGCAAGGAGACTGCGAAATTACATTAAGGTTTATAAAATTTAACAGTTTACTTTTGACAGACTTTTATATTGTTCAATAATACTAGAGTCTATAGTTTTACATTTTAATCCATATAAACACCACGCACACATCAAAAGTTCACTTGTATTCAATTTTGTATAATTAAAGATTTACGAAAAAAGTTGATATTTACTGCCAGAATTAGTTCTTATTGATACAAGTTAAAATATGTGAAACATTCCTTTTAAAATTTGTTGTAAATATTTCATCCGAGATACCTGTGCAAATTGTTTACAACTAAAATGAGACTGAAAACATCATGTCACATAGGTATTCATAAAAAAGTAAATATTAATAAGTATATCGCTCTCAAAATTGTGATAAATTAAACCGATTTTAGATTAAACAGTTGGATTTTAATTATAATGTAAATGGGAATGTATCTAAACTGTTTGAATATTTATAAATTATGTAAATAATTCTAAAGTCATAGCACATAACTTAGCTCCAAATAAACGACCCCTTGTCCCAGATAGACACATGCAAAGAAACCAATGAAAACAGTATGATGTTTCTAGTTGTAGTAGCCTGTTCAATATTAATTTTAGTGACACTTCTATTTTATTACTTTTGAAAATTTAGTGAATGCTTGAGTGCATTGCCAAGACCTACCCTGTATTTTTGAACCATGCGTCTCAAATACAGATCCTTTTAAATTACAAATCTTCAATTGTTAATTCAAATTCAATTCTCAGTATACTGAAATTATTTACATCATAACTTTAATAATTAATTACAGAATTTTACAACATTTGCTTTTATAATTATATTAGTATAGTTTTAAATACCAGTAAAATCCGTATCCCATAAAGATTAAAAAGAGAGTAAAATTATAATTTGGAAACATAATTCTTAATAATTTTAGTCTAAATTGTAAAAGAAAACTGTTAATACAGATAAATAATTATTAAATAGTGATTATAATAATATAATGATAAAAGTTAATCTTCATACTTAATGTTTCTTTTCTATAATTTGAAACCTTTGCACTTTTACACAAACATTCTCATAGCATCATTAGAAAAAATTAAATGAAAATGATATTTTAAATGTACGATTACAAGATGTTTATTTACCATAGTATTTACTAGTATCTATTTATTATGAAAAAACATAAAACTATTTTAAAACCAAATAAAGTTTTCTAGAACTTGCAGTTTACAAAAACTAAAATAAAAGTATTTATTTCTTTACATTTTATGACATCTATACTGAATTAAATAAATTTCTGATATAACATTTTTTGGATGTAAAACTAGTTGTGTGACTTTTAAATCGTCTGGGTCATCTTATCTATACTAGATATGGAAATCTAGTGTGTGGATGTCACAAAAGAATTGAATAAGTTCGCAATAGATTACGCTAATTTCTTTTAAACCGGATTTTAAAATAACCTACCTAGATGCAAAATATTTCTTTCCCGTATACTATCGCTTATTTTTTTCTCTTTACAATATAAATAATGCCAGTTATGAAAAATTCAAGGCAATTCCACTTTTCAACTGGCGCCCACATCAGTTTATTGTATTATATAAACATTACCGCTGGCTTCTATAGAAAATGGTAATCAATTTTATGATCTCATAAAATAAAGGATTCGAGGAAATTAAAAGTTCAAATATATAGCAATTTTCCAAGTGAGGCAAAGATCCAAACATCGGCTGGTATTGTCCTGTACACTTTTAATCGGTCTTTTTCTGGTGAAGGTTTTTTTGTTAAAGCTCTATTAGTTAACTTGGTTCATAGGACGAAATATATTTAATTATCATCATCAGAATGACGACGCGTGAGAAAGTAACAATAACTTGTTAATTTTTTAATCAGCTGAATATTTAATCGACGCTTTGTACTGAGTCTTTCATCTCTTCGTTGATTTTTAGCACTCTGAGACAAGTATTATTTTATGTCTGCATGTAGTTGATATTTACTTTTTGTTTATTTAAATACCGTCATAATTATTTGTATCAATAATATTTTATAAGTTTTCCCATGGACATCTCCGACTTAATTCATATAACTGACCTGATCAATGTACCACTTCGAAATTCTGATTTAATAAATATACAAGTATATTTTATATTACCAACTTTCATTTTTCAAGACGCACCTTTATGATTTGTATGATTAATGTTTACATTATCCGTAAGACAATCATCATATCTGTAATGATTTTCGAGCTGTTCTGCACAAGCCTTACAAAAACTAGATTTAACAACGACGTTCAAAATTTTACAATGTAATAGCTAATTAATGATGCGATCCCAAATGAAGGTTTAAATCACCTTCTTTATAAATTGCCACTTTTTGAGATTTTAACCCCCGTTATATTTTAAGTTTTATAAGTGTATTTTAGGATAACATTTTTTTTCGATTACTTTTGAGAGAAAAACATCACAAATGGTCTTCCTCGGGTCTTTAATCGTTATTATAACATGATAGAAAAATCTCTGAAAAATTAGTCTTAATAAAACCATGAAACACAGAATTTTCTAATACCATACCAATCATCCTTTTACCAAATACAGAGTGTTTAATTTTTCAATAGGAGTTATCATTTAATTAACAAAAATCCATAAAATTAAGTTGATATTTATTCTACTCCACACTAATTTTTATACAAATCCATGCCAACAATACCTTCTTGAAAGTTAATATTTCCTCTATGTTTTTTGCAAGGGACATATTTAATCAATGTCAAAAATATGGACCAATTACTGGTCACTTATTTCTTCCATGTATTTAGCTTTTGAAATCTTTTTTTAATTTTTCCGTCTGAAGCCTCAAAAACTGTTTGGAAATTTCGAATTTCAGGATAATTTCAACACAACTTCATCCACCATGATCCCAGATATAAAATTCAAGTCACCTTAAAATTATTACAATATATTCAAATTATAATATTGTATAAAAATAAGAAATTGAAGGAGTTTATTGAATCGTATTATATAAAAAAAATACAATTAATAATCACTTACCATAACTAAGTACTGAAATAACAAATAAAACCGAATGAAACCGACAAATAACAACTAAAACCGATGCATTAAATTCGTGCTTGTAATTATTAGTTTTATGTCGGCGATATTCCCAAGTTGAAACGAAAAATCTACCAAATACGTTTGGAACTCGCACTGCAAGGTTCCGTATACACCTATATACGTAAAAATATTTTAAGGTACGTACAATTTCCAATAAACTGTTTACCAATATTAATTTTAATTATCACGAGCTTATATTAGCTTGTATTTGTTTAACAGGGGTAAAAATATTTAAATTCCTAAAATAAATAATGAAATTTATTCATTTTATTACCCATAACAAAACATTTTTAGACTTGAAACAAATGACTGAAACATATATTTTTTGTATAATTAAATACAATATGAGTATCGAACAAAAGTTGTTTCGTCAAAAAAAAAGAAATAAATAAAAATATTGTGTTCACTGAGCATTTCCTCATTATATTCATAATATTTATCATTATGATAAAAAGTTAGACATTTTTCTCCATCGTTTTCATTACCTTAGTGTTTTTTTTTTCATTTTATCTGGTGTAAAAATATATCAAAATTCAATATTACTTAAAAGTAAATAAAAATCCGACCAATTGCTTATAGAAGAACGAATAGATATTAGGAAATTAAAAGGATTCATTATTTCATTACAATCCTAAAAGAAAGAAAATATGATATAATTACGAAGGAAGTGAATTATAAAAAGAATTTAAAAAAAATACTGAATGCATTGAAAAAAACAATCAATAATTTATGGGTCTACTAGTATAGTAATACTGACTAAGTGCTTTAGAATATTCGTACTGAGGTCGCAATGTTTATCGCTCGTTGCTCTGCCCGAAGCCGATAAAACTAAATCGATGCGTTACTGGTTTTAGGCAATCACTTTATCTACTGGTGCCGTCACTATGGAAGATCCAGAAAACTTCACTTTCGCACGAGGAAAGACATTCGACACAGGATTGTTGGACTTTGAGGTCCTAGTCGATCGCTTTTTAATCGAAGGTGATGTATTTTGTATATCGTATGTGTTCACTGGTAAGCTAGTCGAAACATTTATATGATTCTTTCTCAGTGTTTTAGCGCGAATTGAAGTAATCTGGTTCAAACCCGACTATTATAATTCGCAATTTCTTATGAAACTCTACGCCTCCTGCGCAACTTTACACGGGTTTGTATAAAATAAAAGTTCTACCTCTACCAGTGATTACGAAACGCAGAACAAGGAGCATATTTTTGTACTACGGTGACCACGACAAAACAAAGTCACAGACTTAAGACTTTTAAAAAAAAATAGAATGCGAAGAAAAAACCTTTAGCAATGTTGAGTGAACAATTTGATGACAAATACGTGACACTATTAAGAAACTCCAAATTCAATCTTTTATTTTAGGTTGTATGGTCAAAGAACCCTGAAAGATTCTGAGGCGTTGATAGTTTAATCATTGATAGCAAAGATTCAGAGGTGGAAATTTGGATCTCTCTGGTAACCCTTATCCGGGCGATTTCGAATATTAAATTTAGAAAAATTTTAAAAATTTCTGAAGACAGGTCTCCGAATAACTTTACGTTATCTGAAAAAACTACCCTTATACTCCTATTGTATTATTCCCTTCTACCCATATTGTATTATCCCTGTTACCTCTCTAATACACAGCGAAATGTACCAAGAGCTATCGATCCGTTTTTTTTTCGGGGTTCAAAATTATTTATAACTCGAAACCAGAACTCATTAACGTTTAACTAATTCTAAGTTATCTGAAATAATTCTTTTAGAACAATGCAAAAAATAAGATAAAAGAAATCGATGAAATGATTTACTTTCAAGCTAGTAAATAAAAAATAACAAAAAATTATGTTAATTTATTCAGATGATAGAAAAATTTCTTCAGTGTTAATAGAACTGGTAAGAAAAAAGTAATTTACTTCCTAATGACATAAAATGTCGCCGGTTTGGTTTAATATAATTCAATGGAAATGCCAATAGTGTATGGCGCCGTGAATTGAGCTTTCGCGGCGCACATAGCGTTGTCCAAAACACACGACCTAATGATGGCTATAATAAAATGCATATGTTATCACCTGATTGACAATTTATTTTATAGATTGCGATAATAGTTCGTTAAACTATTGTAATTTATATAGTATACGCCCTTATTTTCCCTAACCACTCACGATCTTTTTCATTTTAAAATAAAATATTTTTAAGTAATATTTACATGATGTACAATTTTTAAAATTGCAATAAACATGCTAATTAATTGACTGATTATATATTGTTGAATTAATACCATAGATTACATGGATTACGGAATTGTAATCCCGTACAAGAACGTTTTGTATGACAGAAATTTAGAATAAATAACTAACTGAAGCGTATACAATAAGTCATTACAGGAATGTACTGAGGCGCTCACTTCAGTTAGTCACGTGATATGGCTATGAAACATTATTAGTTTTGCTACCGGTAAGTAAAATCAAGAAAATTATTATATATATATATATATATATATATATATATATATATATATATATATATATATAATAAAAATATAACATAATGGTAAATCAAGAAAAATATGAAAACACTAGACGTATTTTACCTGATATTCAAGTGGGCGCTTAGATGTACGACGATACCCTTAGCTCCCCTAAATACTTTTACAAATATATTAACAAAAAACTAAGTTACGACTAGGTACTCGTATACGTAGTCTACAAAGCATACATGTACATATTAATTTTTTTCTTTAATTTTCTTCTATTCTTCTTTAGACGCTTCTCATTATTTTCAACTATTATGGAAGGAATTTTTTTGCTTTATAATGAAATTTGAAGGTTTTAATATTTGATTTCATATTAAGTTTTTTAAAAGATTGATTACTTAAGAAAAAACTAACTGCTCATGAGTAAAAGTCAAAACGAAAAATAATTGGAACTTAAACCGTTTAAATCAGAAATTAAATTAAATCAAATTCGATAATAAAACAATTCCAAAGTAGATTGCTAATTTAAATTCCACGTAATAAAAGAATGGATATTTAGGCAAGTAACTTATTCGAAAACGGCTAGGGAAGCATATCACGAGCATGTCCAATATACTCTTGTAATTTTTTTTATTCACTCACATATATACATATAGTTTAACAACTTGTTCAAAATGCGATGGATATTTTTTATTAATCTATACATAATATATTACATAATATTTTTAAAAATCTGTATTACTTCTTTATCATATTTTTCTCTTTCCTCCTAAACTTGATGAAACGCGAAAAGTTATTTTACTTAGATAACAGAAAATTAAAATACCCATCATTAATAAGCTAAAATGCGAACGCAGGTGGACAAAAACCATGCGATAATAATAGACGTCCATTCGAAACCTTTGGGGATGAAACATTAAAAATAAACAAAACATTTAAAATGTTTTATGTTTACCGATATAACTCAACTTACAATAAACCATTACATTTTATCCATTGATATTAAGCCAAAAAATATATTGTTGCGACAGCAAACCTATTGAATTTCATCAATGTACTAATGCCTATAACATCATAACCAGTTTAAAGTTTTTTAAACCGAATGTGAACAGAATTTAATGTAGTTTAATAAAATTTGAAATTATTAAAAAAATAAATATTTATTTTTCTACACTCTTGTAATTTTCGGTACGTTCCGCAATAATCGTAATATAAAAATTCGATTCCGGAGTATAAAAGTTTGCTTAAAATAAATACCCATTATTCGATCTATTGGCTCCAAGATAAGACCGAGCTACGAACTTCCACTACGAATTAAGCCAATGGAGTGAATCGAACGTTATTGTTTTCCAATTTTCTTCCCTGCGCTCTCCTTATATTGAGTGCTTAGTTTATCCATATGAAAAGACAGTAAATATTAATGATAACAAAGAAATTACACATAGTCTATTAATTTAAATACAATGCATTTGTTTAGAAAAATATTATCCTTAATTTATTTTATGTATTAATTTTTATATTTATTTATTCGCTTATTGTGTTTAAAACCAAAGAAACGGAAACACAAAGTTTTTCTCTTAATTTCTAATGATATTTATTTGTTTAAATGTTCTGTAATCTGTATACTCGTTAGAAAAATGTGATTAGATTTAGAATATATTACATTACGATTCTTAACGCATTATACCAGAGGAATAAACTGTCCGTTTTTTGCAAGTCTCAATCTCCCTGAGCTTGTCCAGAAGAGTTAGACAATCGCAATTCCAGCATTAGCAAAATTGAAATTGTGCTTAATTCCGGCAAAATAAAAGTATAAAAGTACGTACATATATAAATCGTTAAAAATCGTCCTTAAAACCAAAGTATATAATATACCTAAAAAACTTTCAGAATACTATAACTTTTGCATAATTTTTTTTCCTTCACTTAATGGTATAAATATAACCGTTCTAAACTATATACAACATTGAACTTGTGATAAATATTATGTATATTCCATTGTGATAAGTATTTTGTTGAGAAATAGTATGAGTACATTTGATTCTATATTTTAGTATATTTATTAACGAAAATCTCGCTAACTAATTAATTAATGTTAATTTTTCTCGTGCTGCGTAGCTAAATATACCACAAAAATTTGACCCAACAAATCGCACAATAATTTCTGTTAAAAGACGGCGTCATATTAATTGTATAATAAAATGAGATTTAAATAAAATAGGAAACTTTAATTGAGTGTCTACTAGAAGTTATTAGATAGCGCCATTTGTTATTATTTTTTGCATTTTTTTACCAATTTTTTTTCGAAAAAAAACGTCAGTCTAAAATCTTTTGTTGCTTAACTTAAATTCAAAATATTAGGCCCTAATACACTCTTTCTCGTTATTACTAATTTGGAATTAATATCTCTAAAAAAATTACCTATTGACCTGCTTTTTGTTTACTTATGTTTACTTTCTTAAAAACAAAATTCCATTCAACGATACCAAAACTTTTTTGGTATTTCATAGCAAACAACCAGTGGCGTGAGTTTTTTTGGGGAAGGGTAAGCTACGAAGGGAGGGATTTATAAAAAAATTATGTACATGAATACCCAAACGCGATAGCGTCTGTGCCCGCGTTCCGCCTGCGCACCGCCCCCGCCTGCGCTATCTGTCGCGAAAACAAAAATTGCAAATAAATATTTTTTCGTCTTTATTAGTGCATGGTTTAGTAACCATTTGCAAGGTAAGTGTTTACATTTATAGATCGTGATGCTTTTTTATTACTCCTTTGTTTGGAAGATATTTAGTGTTTGTATCCTATAGACTACATCATTTGAAAAGGGTAACATACTTGTTTGAAAACTGAGGGTACTAACTATGGTCGATACAATGTTTTGGGATGCTTCGAAAACGCCGCCTCTACATTGATAAGATGCTTTCCGCACTCAAAAATGATGCTGAAAATGAAGGTGGCCTGTACTTTGACGATCCCGACTTTGTCTCAGAACTTGATGAGTTCGTCAGTGGATTTGTTGAGGACTATTTTAGAAATGATCTTGATGTTGATGCATTAATAGAAAGCCTATAAAATGTAACCACTGACCCGTCTCCTGTTCAACATCCGATTTCCTCATGTTGGAGTGCTCCAGACCTTTCAGCTCCCTTAACAAAACGTCACAAGCCTGAAAAAATGCAACTGCTGAAATATAACCATACGGTAACTTTTGACATCCTCGAGCTGGAAACCCCAGTTAAGTTATATATATATATATATATATATATATATATATATATATATATATATATATATGTGTATATATATATATATATATATATGTATATATGTATATATATATATATATATATATATATATATATTGGTTTGTTGTATCTTATATCATTGGTACATTTGTCCAGGTTTACTAACCACGAAGTTAGATTTTTGGAACTCCACAATAAATTGAATATATACCGCTTTTCACATATTATTGTCTCGTAAATGAAAAAAAAATATAATGTCGCAGGTATTACACTATTTTAGGTCCTTTGATAAAAAAACATAGTATAAAAAAGAGATGTTTAGCTTCAACAGTGGACAGAAAGTAGATAATTACTGGGAAATTATCTTAGTATAAAAAACGAATGACATAATATTTAATTACACACCTCCCCGTTATAAATTCCATGGAAAGTAATGACCATTATTACTATGATTCGATAAATGTTACTCATTTGTTTTTCTAATAAAATATGAAGTTTAGTTATAATCAATATTACAACATAATTTTATTTCAAGATATTAGCACTGAAATTATTTTTTATGAAATATGCAGTTAAAACTTTAATTTATTTACATATCAATAAATTAATCAATTATAATTTACATGAGGTAACTTTATATAAGTATTGCACATTAAAGAATAAATAAATCTCCAGTTTACGTATTTGTAATTATAATTTTCTTAATTTCGAAGCCAATATTTGATCAGATGGAAAGATAGACATAAACCAACAAAGACATCATTGTCATTAGGACAATGAATGTCTTTGTTGGTTTATACATGTGGCTTTGAGATTATGTGGCTGTATTATTCTGGAATACTGCATATTACACTTTATCATCTTCTTATTTAGATTACTAGTTTTGTTCCTTACAGCTTTATTACTAATTCCGAACAAAAATAATTTGAAATTGCGGAGAACTTCATTGTCATTCTTGAAGTGCTTTTCTTGTACGACAACGTAATATTTTCATTTTTGTTTAATTACTTACTTGGAGTCGTTGGAAGTTTACAGGTGGTCGTAACACAACAAAATGTTTGTCTATTTTTCATTTTTAATGATTAGTTTGAGATGAAACTTTGAGTTTGAGGTAAAGCCATAATTTAAATTTGTTTTTAATGTTGTCTTAAATACGCAAAAAATGAATGGAACTTACCATATTTTAGGAAAAAAGTAAAGGTATGAAGTTCCGTTTTTGCCTAAAAACGAAATTGAAGAGATGTATTGAAACAAGGGAGGACATTCTAAAGATGCATATGGTAAGATAACATTTTTTATTAAAATTCTGCTAAGGATCTTAGCTTATATTTTAAATATCTTATATTTTACTGTAACAAAATATGCATAAAATTATTTTGTAAAACAAATGAAGTTTAAGAAATTAATACTAAGGAAGATCTAACAAGAAAGTTTTCCATTGTATATTCTATTTTATATCTGTATTTATTTCTTTATGTGATATTTCAAATGAAAAAAAAGGAAGGGGATATTAACTGACCGATAAAGGTCGTCAACGCGTTTGATGCGCACAAAATTGTTCGTGGATTTATAGTCGTAATTCGAAGATGCTTTAACCAATTTTCATTATTCTTTCTCGTTTGAAAGAAGATGGTATCGGGTAGGTTTCATATAAATATGTATGTGCAGCAACTCTTCAACAAATGAGGGTACAAACCCTTTTGAGAATATTAACATCGAGTTTGGAGCTCATTTGACATTTCTTCATAAGTACATTATTTTTAAATGTTAATCAGGTTCTGATGATGAAGCTGAAAAATAGATTCATCGAATTGAGGCTCATTTGACTTGTATTGATGGGTTCATTGGTCAAAATGGTTATAAACGTCCGGTAATAAAGCCAAAAGTTTGTGACATGAACTCCACAATAATAAAAAATGGTCTCATCAAGTTTGATATTATTTAAGTTATCTTGATGAGACCTGTGGTCACAAATGGTAACCACGATCTGATGATGGAGTCTGAAGGTCCTAACAGGAACTCTTCGAAGGCGAGGAATAGATTCATCATGTTTACGTTTGTTTGACTTTCTTGAGGAGCCCTTTAGTCACATGAAGCGGCCAGATTCTGATAATAGAGCCGATAAGTCCACAGTTTTTCGCCTCACTAAAGAAAACTATCCTTTGTGCTTTTCATTTGTGTATATTTGTTGTCTTTCAAAAGGAAAAAAATACGTGCGCAATTCATCTCCCGTTAGCTTTATTAAAAAAATTATGCCAGTATAAATTAGTAGGAAGACCTTTCGGAATAGGATACGTTGAGGAAGAGTGGGTGATAAGATATATTCACCATATGAAACATTTTTATCGAGGATTAGGTATATACATATGTAAGATATTTCTAGATTGGTTATGCATATTGTCACTAAGCTCCGCAAGTAGAAAACAATACTAAAAAGGAAGCAATTCTAGTCATACAAAGACAGCCCTAGCGATACTTAAAGAGATAAGCAATATCATTGCCGCCTTTAATAGAACACCGGCCATGATTAAACTGACAGTGATAAGACTAAAAACAGAGATAATGGTCCGAGTGTAGTGAAGGAGCTTGCCAAAATCATTCGTGACCTGAGAGTGGCTCTATCTGAAAAGAATACTGCTATCAGGGAAAGAGATGAAGAATAAAAGAGATGGATAAAGCCAGTTTGTCGTATGACCACTGATACCCCTTGCACCTTCCACAGCGAATCAGTAAAGATGTATGTGGCGACTTCCTCTCTGGCTCGCAACATCGTCCTAGAAATTGACTACGAAGCCTATCTTCTTTTATCCCACAGAAAAGGATAAACCTGAAAGTAGGGCGGAAATGATGGCCACTCTGAAGAAGACAATTAAAACCATTGGCATTGAAGTCCTAAAAGTGAAGGAGTGTTTATGGAGACGGTAGATGCAACCAGCGCCAGAAAACTGAATTAGGCGGCTGCTTCCCAAACGTAATTCTATTCAGGACGAAAGGACGAAAGGAAAGTAAACCAGACTTCCGTCCAAAATCATCTATGATATGCTTGAAGAACATCATAAAGATCCTAAAGGAGGACAAGCATCCAAGTCTATTCTAGCGGAATTAGAATAAAAGCAGGCTAGGCTCCAGAGTATTTAAAACTGAACATGAGCATTTATTTTTCGATTGGACATACTGTTATGTGATGAACTTCGTGCCATACGATCATATCGCCCCGAACTACCGAGATGAACAATACTGCGGCCAGTATGTACATACTGGGTACGATGCCAAAAACTATCCCAAAATACGGGTGCAGGACGTCTGTATAACTTTTCGACATTTAAGTCGAAATTTTAGTATATTAACGGCACTGATGTGTAATGTTTACCTCGCGTACAGAGCAATTATATCGTACTGTCAAACAAACTGAGTATACATAAATTATCAACTTCATACAACTCAATGCGAATAGAGGTTCTACGACTATGACCAAACTCTCGAAGATGCGCAGTACCCAAAGTAGCTTTTATATTGCACGTGTGCAGGAATAATAGTCCCTCAGCCCGGGACTGAAGCTATATTTCGTTCTGGAGAAAAGACCCAACCCTAAGGCTGCAGTCGTCCTGAACCTGAAAGAGATGGACATCCTCTTCCTGGATCATTCTATCAAATAAACATTGCGTAGTGGCCCATATTTCCGTCGGACAATTACACTTTATTGGAATTAGTATGCATGATTTTGCTCCTCGATATACGGAATGCGTTCTAATTCAAACCCACTGTGTCCTTTGAATAGATCGTGTGATACAACCATAGAACAACTTGAAGATAAATGAATATCTCGGATACTGGTAATGATTTTGTTTCCAGTTAAAATACTAAAGTCAGTTAAAATACTACTTCACATGGACATCACTTCGTCGATTACTTTATAAATGCTTTATAAACCCAGTATAAAATACTCAGAGAAACCACGACAAGAAAAGCCAACCTTATTATTTATTTATTTATCTAGTTTAATGTATCTAATTGATAAATATGGCGGACTTATTGCTACGAGAGCAATCTCTTACAGCCAACCATATCACCAGTCCAGCTCCATTCGACGGACGGCCGGGAATCGAACCCGGGTCCCCGCGGTGCGCCGCATCGTCAAAGGCCGTAGGCATTGTGAGCAACCCAACACACCATGTCGACGACCTTATATTATAATAGAAAATCTTAAAAAAAATTCTTCTTGGAAAATTCTTATTTCCTAGCCGTAATGTGCATACTCTCGTAGACATCGCAAGACCTCATTGCCGCTGCAATCTAGTTGCAAGGCAATGTCGAGCGCGAGGGACTTGAGTATGAACAGAGGTCAAATATATAAATATATATACATATATATATATATATATATATATATATATAAATATATATATATATATATATATATATATATGTATGTATATAAGACGGGAAGATCCCTATGCATCTTCCCGTCCCTGGATTATTTTGAGATGCAACTGGAATAATAAGGGAGATATTAATGGTCACAATGAGCCAGAATAACAAAAGAATACTGAAGTGGGCCAAGAATTTATGTTTATTTCATTAGTTTCGAAAATATTTCAAGATATGATTTTGAAATACAGGTCATATAATTTGCTCCCATTTAAATAATACAAAAATACATTCAAAATTTGCAATGCCGACTTCATAGCCTTGTAACCAACTCTGTTAAAGAACTATACTAATAATACTCATGCGCTTAATGATTAAAATGTACCTACTTGTCTTTTCGAGGGAAAAAACGACTACGTACATCAGACTTGTCAGATAATATGAATTTAATTATTCAAACGGAACGAACAAACTAAGTTGTGTTATCAAAATAATATCATCGATAATGATACCCAAAATAAATTAATTAAACAACGAAAGAAGATATTAAATAGTCATGTGGCTAAAGCGGTATACATTTTTGATAAGAGTCTAATTTCTATTTTTCAATTCATTTTCTTTCAGATTCTAGATATTTTACAAAAATATAATTATTGTATAGATTTGCACATCTACATGTTGCAGGCAAAATCATTCATATGTTTGCATACGTGCATTTTACTCTCGCCAAGATTTTATTTTTAATAACATATGAAGTATATAGAAGAAACCCAACCAGAATGATTTTAAATATGCTCAACATACATATTTTCTTCGAGATACTTATAGAAATACCATATTACTAATTTTAAAATATATTTACTTATGGAACGATGATAGTTTGGAAACACAGTTCACTTATCTATAATAGTAATGTGTACAAATACACGGCCACAAAAATAGTCCATCATAAAGAATCGTCGGTCGGTAAGGAATGTCGGTTTGCTTCATCGCAAAGATGAAGTAAACCGACATTATATTACACAGTTGTGTTATAACGTAAATTATATATGTGTATATATATATATATATATATATATATATATACTATATATTTCATAATTAATATTAACGAAGTAAATAACTTGGCTCCAAAGAAAGAGTGAAATCGCAAAAAATCGGTGAAAAAATCCAGTACAATGTTTATAACTATAGTAACTAGTGTAGCATTAGGTTTAGTGATACTTTTACTTTATTATGATTGGAAATTTCGTGAATGCATGCGTGCGTTGCCGGGATTACCTGCCCTGCCGCTTTTGGGAAACACCCTTCAGATAGGAAGTTCTCCAAGTGGTGAGGTTTACATTATAATTGTTATTACTAAATTATATGGTTTTACTATACATGCTTGATAATTATTCTTTTAAATATCAGTGAATAACAGATCTCTAGTTTAAAAATGATGATGAATTTCCAATTAACAAGTAATTAACAAGACTATTAAAATATATAAATGATTATTAAATTGTCATCACAAAAGTGGTTAATATTTTATTACAAACTAATATAAAATTAACTAATATAAATTATTATAAACTTTAAATAATATGTTATAACCAGACCGTATTTTATCAAAGTCATCTTAATCTTTAGTGTCAAACAATATATAACAAAAATTCACATAATTTTCAATAACATTTGGAAAGAAACAGTTATTTTATAAGAGGTTATGTATTATGTATAAAAGCCGAGATTTTAAAAATTTTACGATATGCTAGTTACAATCATGCTACAACACACTGGCTAAGCAATTTTTGTCAAACACGAAAATAACTTGATAAAAATCGAATTGCGTAGAACGGTGTAATTGCTTAGTAATATAGGTTTTTTAATATTTTTTTGACTAAAAAGTCCATAAACGAGATATTTTTGGTTCATCAAAATTTTATTTCAAAAGACGGAATATTTAGCGCAAATATATTTAATATAAAATTCTTTTCATCGCCTTTGATCAGCGTAAAATATAGTGTTATCAAGTAGTGCGACGAATACCAGCCACTGTTCATTTATATAACTAGAACGGATACTGATATAAATATACAAGATCTGTCTGTATAAAATGCGTAGTAAGGAACATTTGTATGACGTCTGTATAAAATGCGTAGTAAGGAACATTTATAGGTTAATTTTGATATGGCAAAATAGATTATTTGGAATGGCGTAAAATGAGGACAGACAAATGAAAACAATTATACAAACGGGAAGAACAATTACATACGTTTTTAGGTATATATTATGTCACTAGGTTGTACCGTTAAAAATGAACAGAAAGTATAGTCTAGACAAACGTCAACTTCGGACGATATTTAAAGAAAAAGAACTTATAAAAATATAAATAACCGTATAAACAGACAATTGTGTCAAAGATGTTATAATTACCACTTCTTTAGCGCTAATTACATATGTAATATATATATATATATATATATATATATATATATATATATATATAAATATATATATATATATATATATATATATATATATATATGTATATATATATAAATATATATGTATGTTTGTAGCATTATACATTTATAACCTAGAAAAAATTCAAGTAATCGGGAATAAATATTTTTTACGAAATATTTGTGTACCACTTGTTGGAAAACTTTAAAATAAAGTAAATAAATAAAATGGTTTCGTTTTGAGAAATCTGCGTTTTTTGCTAGTGGCAGTAACTGTTGTCAAGTGTTGTGTCAAATAGTGTAGTTAATGACTAATTACTGTACTTTTTTATAAATTATTTAGTGTACCTTGATCAAAATTACTTACGATAAGACGATATTTGTTTAATCCCTACAAATTATATTTATTTATTTTTCAAATGAAATTCTAAAATAAAATGAAATATTTCCTGCCATATTCTTTATTGATACTGTACCATCTATTTAATCCATTAAATTACCAGTTCCATCAAAAATGATTTATCACATGTAAGCATCTATATATTCATATATGTATGTTTATATACATATATACGGACACATTCCTTATGCTTAGCTATGATTCCTAAACTAATAAGCCGATTTTAACAAATAAAATTTCATTTAATTTATCTTAACAACTGGGAGAATACATTACGATTTCAAAAAATTGTACATGGTGACCTCAAATTTCTATAATAATTAAATAGTTTATTAATAAAAAATTAGAAAAAGAAAACATTATAATACGAATTCAAAAATCCATACAAGTTCTAAGAATTGATTTTTGAGCTAATATGACCAACAATATTTTTTCCAAGTTTACTTTTGAAATTTCCTTTTTATTATAGTAGATTTTTTTCTGTTAAAAGGTATAATTTACATAAAATTTTATATATAAATATGGCAGTCCAATAAAATTTATATGGTAGATTCAAACTCAAAAATGCCATATATGTAATTGTAAACAGCTCTACCAAATTATTTATTTAAATGAAGAAACGGATCACTATTCCGGTTTTCATTAATTCTTACACGGACGATCCAAAATATAGATTTCATTTTTTAGTAGAATATAATCCTTCCAGAGTAAAATAAACTTTAATATAGCTTTTCAATCATCAATTATAAATTTTCTACAAACTAATAAAAAAAAATTAGGAAAAACAATTCAACAATTGGATCGCTCTAGAATTGACTACTCAGTTCAAGTTTTGTATGAATTTGATTCGTCTACATATGAAAATTTTTATCTACACGGGAAATATTAATGTTAAAAAATGTCATAAAATATTTCTACAACATTTCATTTTGAACATAATTTTAAATTTGTAACATCTTTACAGCTTCATTTCTTAAATTTAGGGTGACTATTAATTCGATCGTAAATAACGCTCTTCAATCTCTAAGAGTTATTAGGTACAAAGACCAGAGACTTCTTTAATTCATAAGCTTCCGATAAATAAAGGAACCCTTAAAAGCGAACGGTCTTTGTCCAGTGACTATTTGACCTCACGGTAATTCCAACATTATTGAACTAACATAGATGATGCCTCAAACGGCTATTAAAATTATTTTATATATATATTAGGGTTCCTAAAAAATCATTTTGTTAACTTAGAATTAAATAAATCTGCAAATTCGAAAAGCATTTTTAAAGCTTTTTGTTATTAACATCGGAAAAGTATGTCCTTTTCTCATATAAGTATGTACTGCTGTACAAAAAAGTATATGTCCTTTGCTCTGAAAAAAATGGCAAGAAACTGAATATGAAAAAATATTAGGGAATTTCCCTAATTTTTCTTATCGCCTAGGGAGTTGAAATAAATTTTCAACAGAAAAAAAATTATCACATGGACCCTACAAACCTATTTAAAAACTGTCCACATTACAATTAGCTTAAGAGTATTGTGGAGTGAATTGCAAATATATATATATACATATATATATATATATATATATATATATATATATATATATATATATATATATATGTATATATATATATATACATATATATATACATTTATATATATATATATATATATATATATATATGTATATATATATATTTATATATATATGTATATATAATAAAATTATAACAGGGCGAAAAGTCTGTCCATGAAAAATATTTTAATAATAGAGATTAATTCAGCAAATAGCAATTAATATAATAAATGCCTATTTTTAGAATATTTTATCCGTCGGTCTGTCTGTATATTAATTTGGTGTTCAGTCATGCGAAAAATGCTGCACGGAAGTTGATTAAATTTGATGTAGTAATAGTTTATTCCCTCGATCAACATATAGGATATATTTTTTCTGAATATTATAGATATAACGAAAACACCCTTACTTGGTGAATATTATGATATCGGTACTGCTAACGCCACCTATTAACGTTATTAGCAAACTTTATGCTCATAGTTTCAGAAAGAAAAGGAAAGCACATAAAAGTCCTAGCAACTTTTCTTATACCGAAATCCACGCGGATGAAGGCGGTATTTGAATGTACGTGGTTTTTGTGATGATCGGTATAGCTAGCTTTGATATAACTTAGTCTAATATACAAACATGACTTTTATTTAAAAAAACAAAACACAAAAACTACGTATATTCAAATAATGTTAAAACACAAAAATCATGTACATTCAAATAATGTATGACACAAATACTAACTCTGTGCTTATATAGTCTTATTTTATTAATAAATTATTTGGCTGTAACTAAAAAGCGACATTATGCATCGTTATACATTACGATAGATCACAATGTGTAACGTCGGTCGAGTAAGAGTTAGAATAAATTTCTCATTCTGATTCTTGAATAAATTTTCAAATTGAATAGTTTGACTGCACGAACATGAATTTTAAGATTTAAATCTTATTTTCAATCGACTTCAAAAGGTTCACAATTCATCGAAATCTTTTTTTTTATTCACCGTATTCATAATGCTTACACTGCTAAACGGGAAAGACTATATGCGTGAAGTTTATAGAAAATTCCACTTATATTATAAAAAATATGGTATTATCTCACTTAATATCTACCCAGTCTCCTTACTTTGATAGTATTTCCTTTGTTGGGCTATGGACGTAGCTTCAACTTGAATAAGATTTCTAAAATTTTATATTAGGCAGCTTGTTTTAACTAATTCAATCCTCTTAAACCTACTACTTTAAAAGAATATTTCCATTTTGTGAAAAAACTTGCAGATTCTGAGAAAATTTTGAAAATAAGGAGACTATATTTCTTCAAAAGGTGAGAATGTTCAGCTCTAATACACATTCTGAAGCAAACTTTTTATGCGAAACACATTCAGTAAATATACTCTTATAAATTTAGAAATAATTTTAAATACAAGTAATTCAGTATTCGTGTAAATACCCAGATTTCTATAAGCACGGGTACATTATAATTAATATCCGCTTAGCAACGTTTCCAATAACAACAAAATCATATTTTTGGGTAAAGTATTTCTACAAATATTTCTAATTATATCGTGTTAGTAAAGTTAAAAATCAAAATGGTTTTTTTTCGAGTTGTAATTTTGAGGTCAAGGATGAAATCTCTAATACGATTGATTTTATAAAAAGTTTGTGTTACGTATAAACCTTAAAGCTTACGTATAAGCCTTAAAGCCTTAAAGCTTTTGGCACAGTTAGGAATATAAATCTCACTATTTATTTTCATAGCTTTTGATAGATATGAATTTGAAATTTATTTCAAATGATCTCTTAGACTACGTGAACTACGTATTTTCAAAGAAAATTATCATTCAAAGTTTTATACAAATACGCTGCTATATCTATTCACACTTCGTGTTACTGAGTCTTCATTATAGAATAAAAAACACTGAGTTTACGGGAATTATGCTATAAAAATATACAAAAAGTACATAAAAAGTACTTTTTATATTACACAAAACAACAAATTTCACCCAAACCAAGTTTAACATAAATCTGATTTGGTAAGTTCAATTATTGTCAAAGATTTACTTTCTAAAGTTCTTAATACATATACGAAAAATGTTTTCTCTTTTTTATTCATCTTTTTTTCATGATATTCATCATGTATGATGAATGTATTTATCAAATAAAAGTAGTTCCAGGTTTTGCCCCATGAAAAGGACAAAATATTTGTGTTCTTCATCAGATAAGATATTCTTATGTGTATATTAACTTATAACTGTTGTTTTAGGTTTTGATTTTCGATAGGTAAATTTCACAAAATTAATTGATTTACTTCGAAACTCAGCCTACGTTATTAAAAAAATTAAGAGATTATCATGAGAATTTAATATCCCTTAACAATAATTTTCGGAATTTGGCACAAATTTACAAGCTAAAAATATTTTAATTGTAATGAAGATTACAAAATATTAAAAATATCATTGTTGAAAAATGATTTTTAAAGGATTACAGAAAATGTTTCTTTTAATTGCAATCCTTTAAAAAAAATAACTGTGTTATGACGATAACTATTTAATATTTATGATTTTAGTAATATTTTTATTAATTTCATATTTGTCGAAGCTACAGAAACACCCAGTCACTTAGTTAGATAACTGAACTAGGTTGACTGTAATTAATCATTTGCGATAATAAATATAATTGTGACCTTTGACGTACGCATTACACAATCGCACTGATATAAAACAATGTTGTTTGTAATCATAAAACAATAATAAAAACATCTTTGACTGTTATACAACTAAAAGTGTTTACGATAATACAATGAACAATATTATGAATTTAATACAAAATAATCGAAATGCTCTGCTGGACATTCCGGATAGTTTTTCATTAATCAAAATCATATACCATATCGCAATCATATACGCAATATATTTAACTTTTTACTACAAAATGTTTAGAAATTAATGCAGATACTGCTTGGAACATCAATTCTGATTTTACTGAGTTATTGCTTCTCAGGTGAAGTAGCTTTCCGTGGTGATATTTGCGAAATTAACGATTTTTTTAAATTTACGTAAAGAAAACTTGTAGTAAATTGAGTGATAATTCCATCATATATTTATTCAAAAGTTATTTACAAACAAAATTTCTGGTTTAAACACGATATTTTAAACTTGATGGATATTATTTTATAGCGAAAAATTTTGAAAAGATCTTAAAAATTTAAAAAAAATTATTTAATTGTAGGATTGTATAAAATTCATCGCTTGATTACATCCTGTAATGAAATAAAAATATTAATTCCTATTTTAAATTTTGGCTTTCATTATCTGAAATAAAATTATGAATCAGTATAAAACTGCTCGCAAGATACAGATTTGTAACTTATAATTGAGTCAGTGTCGAAATTATTCCATATACACTTATTAAGTTTTAGTGGACTTTCATATTTTGTTGTTGGACCCACATTTCATTAGAATTTTTCTTTTTCAAAATATGAATATCAAAAAAATTTTTTTATTTGCTACATAATCATTTAAATCCAGATTTTGAGTATTCACGCAAAAAGTTTTATGCAGACAGTTCGAAAAATATAGAAACTATGAAGCTCTGATACACAGATTGAGAGATGTGACGAAAATCCACGAGTTACAGTTTAAGTAGAAAATTCCAAAAAGGTTTTACACAATTGTTCAGTAAAATAATTGGCGATTTTTTTTCCAATACAACATAATAAAAACATTTTCTTTTGGTTAAGGCTTTAATAAATATTTTTGGAAGTTATTTTCTTTAGAAAGATAACTGGTTTATATTTAGTATAACTTATGAATGTTAATGTCGAACCTGTTTTTCGTACGATATTTGTGCTATAAACAACAAAATTTACGTAATGAATTCATATTAGAATAATAATTTTCAGAAACAAAAAAAGGGTATTTTTTTGGGATAACGTAGGTTTACTTGTCTTATGTGCTTTTGTTGAATCGTTATATATTTTAACCGATTTATTTTTCAGATCTTTTAAATTTCATCATAAAATCAGGGAGCCTGGGACCAATGGCTCGTGCAAAATTCGGTCCATACCTTTTTGTTCATCTGACAGGTCCAAATGAAGTCGAGGTTTGTCAATATAATCACCTAATAAAATTATTTCGAACATTTATAATTATTTTTCTTTACTTGTTTCCAAAAGAGATGTTCTCATCGCAATCGTGGAAATTGTTAATGAATAAATATATAAATAAAATTAATGAACAGGTTATGAATGGCATACATTGCTGAATACCCTACTTAACATATTTATAAAGTATATATGTCTATCTCACTGTCCCACGTATTGTCTCACTGTGAAAATTAAAAAGTTCAAACATAGATTTTTTTTATTATCCATAAGCATTTTCACCAATTGTTTGAAAATTGACAGTGACAGGTAATATTCAATACCTACAAATATTTTTCCGCGCACTTTTTAATAAAAAAGCTATGAGTAAAAATAATTTGTTTGCATTATGAAACCCACTATATTAAGTTGCACGTAAAATAAATAGATTCTAACTGTACATAAATTATAAGCCCACTTTAAATCGACATTAAAGTTTGTCATTAAGATCTGCCAAATTCCTAGTAGCAGCAGGAAAGCAATTCAGAATTCTAGGTTACAATGACACAAGTATTTTGCGAGCAAATCATGAGTTAAAATATGCCGGAAATATCTTAAAGCCGTATAAAATGGAAAATCAAATTTAAAAAATTGTTAGATTTGAAATATGAACCATGAAATATTTTACTACATCTCGCAATCGTATTTCTGAAGGTATAGTCGAGCAAAAAAATGTGGATAGATTTATATACAAAACGCATTCAATGCTATTTTTTTAGGGGATGAAATAAAAAATTAATACCTCGAAATGTTTTTGTTTCTGATCAAAATTATTTACTTCTCAGACAGTGGTGACCGATCAACATCTCATAAACAAGGCTCACGAGTATGACCTTCTGAAAGATTGGCTCGGTGATGGTCTGTTGCTTAGTAATGGTAAGTATATCCTAGCTATATAGCCAATCAAAAATATTTTTTTATTTATTATTCAAATATTGTAATCAAATATTTAGCCGATTCACTTGTTGCAATAAAATGTATCCAGTAAATTATTTGGTAATATATATACGCTTTTATGTATCTTCACTTTAGCTTTATTTTTCTTTATTTCAGCTTTATTTTCCACACTTTAATTGGCAATTAAGAACGGCACATTTTTTCCTGCCATATTTATAAAAATGGCCGGAAAAATATTTTCTTATACATTACGGTATAAAAAATATTTTGAAGGTTTATTTACGTAGAGGACAACTTGCCATTTGATACGGTAAACATTAATTCGTTGGGTCTTATGTGCAGACCAAGTTATTGTAAAATTTGCCGCATACATGACGTAAACTTTACACAAACTATTTCCCACCAGTTTTTCTAATCTAACGTGGTAGATAACATTGGAAAATCCCAAATTTCATGCATATATCTTTATTAAGCTTCGAAACATAGGACTCTAAAAATAATTGATTTTGGCACTTCTGATTTTTATCTTTGTACTAAAAAAACTATCTTCTCTTTTCATGAACCATTTTAGGTGATAAATGGAGGAGGAGGCGGAAGCTTTTGACTCCAGCCTTCCACTTCAATATATTACAGCAAATTGTGCCCACTTTGGAGAAGCAAATAAATACATTGATAGAAAAATTCGAGTCTACCATGCCACATCCCGTCGACATTTATCCGATGGTTACTTTGTGCACTTTGGACATAATCGCAGGTACTTTATTGTTTAATCAAATCACAGTTAGTGGAAATTTAAACGATGTGTTTACACGTATATGTGCAATCTTGCTTCTATTCTTGCAAACGAAAATACATGTAAATAATATATGCAACATTCGAGCTCATTCTATTCGGGTGCCTTAGAAACACCTGTACCTGTTTTAATTCGACTTTAAATTCACATTTACTTAAAGCCGCCAATAAAAAGTAATAGTTTTATAAAATAATTTTTTCGATATTCCTACTAAAGTATATTTATACGTAATCGAAGTATGTTTTGTCAACGTCCGTTAAAATTTATTGTTTTAAGTAATAAAAAATTAGCTGTAGAGAGACGCGAGAGGATAATATTAAAGTTAATGAAAAACCGGATATTTAATTATCTTTGTCCTTAAAAATAAATAGAGGATCAATAGAACCGACCCTCAAAATTTCTCTAAAAAAATTTCAAAAATAATACAATCTTTGGAAAATACAGTATGTTATTAGGTATTATAAAATGCTAATTATTAATTCAAGATTCACATATATTAAATAATATTCAATACTTTAAAATATATTTAAAAAATTAATATAAAATATATTATATATTAGAAATCCTATTACTGTATACATAGGTATATATTTTTTTTAAATGAGAGAGAACCCCAATAACACATATCCTTAATTAAAAGTTTAGTGAAATGTATTTATTGCAGAAACTGCAATGGGCGTGGAACTCAACTGCCAGTCAAATCCTGATTCAGAATATGTAAAGGCTGTCAAAGGGTAAATAATTCCACATGTGTATTAAGTTTATAGTCGCTGCGAGTAATTGACTGACAGACGAATGTAAATTTTACAATAATCAAAAACGGAAGTTGTTTAAATGAAAAAAAAATATATATATATAAATATACATATGTGTATATAAATACATATATATATATATATATATATATATATATATATAGATATATATATATATATATATATATATTTATATATATATATATATATATATATACATATATATATATATACATATATATATATATATATATATATATATATATATATATATATATATATTCAAGTAAGTATAAAAAGAAAACATGCCGAGGAACAACCATAAATGAATCAAGTCCATTTGATCAGATTGGAGATCAAATGGACTTGATTCATTAAATCAGAGGAAAAAATAATAAAAATAAAGTTTAAACTAAGAACATTTAATATGTTTATAGTTTAACTGTGGTTTGGGTGAACTTGTTGGTTATAGTATAAAAATTACATTTAAGTTTTGAATTTAGATAGTTATTCTGTTTATCACGACACTGTTTATTATAAAAAAATTCACAAAAGTAAGCACATTGAACCTAATTTTTTTTGGGCTGTGTTTGATTTGTATTTACTATATTTCACAAAAAGACACATCTTTGTCAAAAAAATTCAAACATCATTGCGCGAGGGAATAATAACGTTACGATAACTTTAATTAACGAAAATTTTAATAACGGTTTTCATTATGTATCATACTTATAATTCAATTATTTGACCATATTCATAATCAATCACAATTTAAAAAAATGTGGGAAAAACACTGTTTCAAAATAAATAATATAAGTATTTCGAAGTAAAAGTAGTCACTTTTCAAGTAATAAAGATAAAGAACCAAATATATTTCATCGATTAAAAATCAATCAAAGACAAACATTTTGAAATTATTTTCTCAAATGTTTTCAGTCTTCCATAGATTTTAAACGTACAAGAAATATTAATATGCCTTATTCTGGTATACAATCAATCCTTTACACTTTGGTGTAGATAAAAACCTCTTTTCCTTGCTATCCTTTCTCTGAACATTTTTATTAACATATGTGTAAGTACCACACATAATATTCTACAGTAAATAGTTTTGGTAACACTATAAATTTCTCTTTCAATTGATATCACATTATATTTAATTTATATTTAACAATCCCCCATAAAATTTCTTCGTGAATATTTTTGGATGTTAAGTGTTGAGATACGTTAAGCTTTATTGCTATACCAAATTTCTACATCAAGCGGTTTCTTAAAAACGGACAGAACCCCAATAGCACATGGACGGACAGATCTGTTGACAGTTTTAATTTTTTTCCTTTTCGAGACACAATATTTCTTGAAGCACAATATCTTAATAAGTTTATAACTAAATATTTGAAAATTTATTTTGAGATATAGAGTAATTATAACTGGACATGGTCGGCAATTTGACTCACATTTAACTATTTTTAGGGTTCCACATCCACATGATAAATAAGAAATCAAAACAATTTCTTCATGTCTGTCTACCCATCTGGCCGTGGGGCATAGCATAAAATCTCTATTACTTTAAAACTACCCCGCCCCTAATTTTAACCTATATGTATAATAGTTACAACAAATTACTTTGGTCACCTTGTATAATTAAATTAAAAAGATCATCTGTATCTCTTTACTAAGTTAATTTTCCTTATGTTTATTCAAGTTTTATACGTAAACACAGCATACGCACACGCGCAAGACCGTGCACGCAGGTGAGAGCACGCATGCATACGTGAGAGCACACGCATGCACGGGAAAACGCGCACGCATGCAAGCGAGAGCGCGCATGCATGTGGGAGCATGTACAGATATGCGAGAGAGCGCACATACCCACGTGAGAGCGTGCACACACGCACACATGTGAAAACGCGCACGTATGCACGTAAGCGAGAGTTCGCAAGTACTCACGCGCGCCTACACTTGCGCCTTCGTATTCGTAACATTCGTCCATATTATAAACACACTAAAGAGTTACTATAATATTTTTTTCAGAATTAGTATGATAGTGAGACATCGATTACTAAGCCTTTTAAAGAGGTTTGATTGCATTTTCAAACTAACGCCGACCTATAAAGATTACAAACGGTACCTAAATACTTTACACGACTTTACACGAGACATCATAAAGGAGAGACGACAAATATTGGAAAAAGAGATGAAGAATGACAAATTCCTAGTGAAAAACGAAGAAAGCCTTGGTAAGAACAATAAGCCAATTCAATTTAATTACGATCAGTGAAAATTTTTGCTTTTATCTAAGTCATATCATTCGCTGTAATATTTACATTACAAACAAGAAATACTATAAATTTGTAACAAATACAGTTAACACTAGTTTAAATAAACCAGCCAGGCGTTAGTCAGGTTCGTACTAGGAGGATTTCGTACCTACATTATTTAAACCATTTTGATACAGTACTTTTCAATTTCTGAGTTTTAAATTGTATTCTATGAATATAGAATTTATTTGTTTAGATTATGTTTTAAAGAAACGCTGCAAAAAATTGCTATAATTTAAAGCAACGACGCACTATTGACTTTTTTACTACAGAAGCAAATGATAAATTGGCGGAGGCGTGTATGATAATCAATAAATTTATTTTGCATCTGATCCCGTTATCAAGATGAATGTAGATAGATGTAAAGCAACTGTTAAGTATCTTTCAGTGTACGCATATCCAGCACTTTACGGCATATCAAGAGATAAGATGTGACCTGGTCAATACTTTATTCAGCTTTGAAAATTATGCAACACGAGTATTATTTTGAGAAAAAAATCGATTTTACTGATATTTTTTTAATTTTTCTGAAGTTTTTGAAGACAATGCAATATTATTTGAAAACCAAATTCCTCTCTTACAAAGATGGCGAGAAAAAAATTGATGAAATATTTACAATCATTGAGAAATATGTAAAAGCTACTACCAAAAAATAAAACAAGGCACTAGAATATTAATAAAAAAACTAACTAAGAAGGTTTACGAAACAATCTAGATATATGACTATCATGATAGTGAAGAAAGTGAGTAAAAACATGTGGATAATGGGATTCAATCATTGGTTACACCAAATTTACAGGAAGACAGTCAAAACTTGAAATTAATAAGAAGTATATATTCTTACATAGAGGAAACTACAGTGACTAAAATTTATGGTAACTATAATATTCTGTTTTCATTTTAGGAATAAAGAAACGATATTCGTTCCTGGATACACTTATTCTATCAGACACAGGCGAAGGAAAACTTAGTGACGAAGAGATACGAGAAGAAGTAGACACCTTTATGTTCGAAGTAAGACGTAATAATTTTATATTACCTCTCATAAAATTTAATTTAATTTAAATACAACCATAATAACAAATTTACTTCTAGCTTTATACATAAGCAATCATTCTGGATAATAAACAGCAAAGAAATAAATAAAATCTACTTAAATAGTTACACAAAATAAAATCCTAGGGATAATGTGAAAAATTAAAATTTCCTCTATCGACCATAGATTATTCCTGTTATTGATTACTGTAAGACTCTGTTATTGTTTGCTGTAGAATAAGTGAGAATAAGAATAACTAAACCGGGAGGATCTAGAACGTTCTGGAATGTTTCAGAAGCATTATGCGTAAATATATTGGAATAAATGAGAATATACTGGGATATCCCCGAATGTAATAGAATGAACTGAATCGTAAGGATCAAGAATGTTCGAGAACATTCTGAGCTAGTATAATATATGTTCAAAGCAAATGAATATCTTTACAGATTATTTTTCCATGTATTTTTTTAAAGATCCAGGTAAGGCTTAAAAAGATAACCAGTCGCTATTAAATCATCTTTAATATGCTTACGGATAAGTATCACATCATTCAAAATACCCCAATACTAATTTTATTTATACCTAAATCTTAGACGAAGTATTTAAGCCACGTGTAACCAGATATTTATGCCTAAAACATAATAAAACTGAGGCAATGTTCGATATCCCCAAAGTGGAAATAGCAGGTCATTATCTTTCAGCGAACTTTATGATGAAAAGATACAGATCTCGTATCGAAATATGTTTACTATTTTATTAGCTGATTTTGTTATATATCTGAATCAACGTAACAAATTACAGGGCCATGACACGACTGCTTCCGCTGTAAGCTTTATCCTATACTGCGTAGCACAAAACCAAGAGATACAAGAGAAAATTTACCAGGAGCAAGTGGAGATATTTGGTGACGATCCGGAAAAAGAGATAACTTTCGAGTAAAAAATAGTTTACTTAAATTTTGAAATTTTTTACAATTCTTAATAAACGTCAAAAATGATAGAAACTGAAAAAAAACCAAAGGTTATATTGTTTTGAAACAAAATGTTTGCTAGCAACATTCAGATTTTTATTTTTGGTTGATAAAACGCTTACTAATAACCGATGCCTTTTAAAGAGCATCATATCCGAAAGACATTGAGAAACCATTAAACAAGTTTAAATAGCGCAACCATTTGTACTTAAAAACTAAACACCTTTAAATGAAGTTGAATAGACTTTAAAAAACGCGTCACTTCTTTGTATTAAAATATGCAAAATTAACGAATCAATTATTTCCTATATTCCTTTAACAGAGAAGAATTTCCGTTCCAACCAATACTGGGCATCAAGTATTTGCCTTATTCCATATCTTTCCAATACTTTTTCAATCTACCTGTTCGGTCAAATATGCTTCGGACGATTTTTTTCCTTTTCAAACCAAAGCTTACTTAAAAATGTCTTTGGATGTCCTTCTAAGTACATTTCTATTTTATTCTGTGCTCGATCAGAACTTTCGTAAATAATTGTAATAAAATCACGCAAAAATATTTTCATTGGCGAGAATACCTCAAAACTTTATCTAGAGAAACGTTTAACCAACTCTTTAAATCACAGCATGAAATGTTACCATCCATGCTCCGCATGGTTTTATCGATGAACCGGAATATGTTTTATGATATGATCGAAGTTTCATTCTCTGTATTAATTTCCATGACGGCTGAAAGTTCACAATGGTCTCCCTAGCTGTGGTAACACACGTGAATCGAAATACTCTTCAATCCCTCCCGTCTCCGACAACTGATCATAGCTGTATTGAAATGTTGAATTATCTTTGACATTATTGATCTGCACAGAGATGCAGCCAAATCCATGAAAGTAATTTCCTGAACTTTATTTTCTAACGTAATTTGTTTTTGTATATGTTTAAGCAAATAAATAAGCGATGATGATATCTAATAGTAACACTGACTTGCTTTGCCAGTAATTCTATTACATTTATGTATCTCACTTGTACTTAAAGAATTCATAATAAGTGTTAATTGTCCATATACTTTCTCAGATTTGTAAAATGGTTCGATCGAAAATTGTAAATATGATTTAGGAAAGGATCTTTGAAATTCCAGTGTAATTAAAAATTACAAATAGATTGTACAATTAAACATTATACATATCCCCAGGATAGATATCCCACTATCCTAGGGATGTATAAACCACTAATACATATATGTGCACACATATTCGTGCACGCACACTCACACGCACACACACATCCACACACACACACACACACACACACACGCACACATATATATATATATATATATATATATATATATATACATATATGTATATATCGTTACGTTATCGCAACCACGAGCCAGTTGTTTTCCTAAAACGAAGATTGAAAATGCCTTGTTACTAACGGCTTGAAAAAGTTTAATCTATCAAGATCAGATTATAACATTTTTAAACCAAATATTAATTTACCAACCTAATATTTCATGCTTTCATTAAAATAATTGGCTTCTTAAAGCCTTTGCTTGTATTCCATGTATCTTGAAAATTTCATAATTTAATCTCTATTTGTCGTAAAAATAGTTGTAACTACATTTCTTTCCACTCTACGAAATTCTTTACGGTTGAAAGTCGGTTTACTTACATATTTATTTACGCAACATGTTAAATCTGAAACACGAAACCTAAATTGAGGTTAGAAGTTATAGGTGCCCCTAAAGAAAAGTAAACCTGAAAAAGTCGAGACAACTGTTGTTTTACTATAGGATAAATACCATGAATATTAAAAAATAATATTACAATAAAAAAAATATTTTATTTCTTTACTTTTTAATTTCAAATCGAATTAAAACAAACTTATCCAATTAAATAAAAGTCCTAATAGTTTCGAGTATATTAAAAAAAAATTGTCAGTTTTTCATTGCCATATCAAAACTCGTTCCGCTCTGAACCACATAAAAACGCCCGCATGCCTAACTGCTCTTAAATTTAATTGCAGAAGGGAAGCAATTATACTATAAAACATGTTATATTTCATCGTATGGAAGTTTACCACATAGAAATTGAAGCATCTACTCTCTTAGGGTACGTTTCCCGGATTTAAGCTACGTCGTTATATAATAATCACAATAACTGTTTTAAACCATATTTGGAATTTCATCTTCCTTTTTATTCGCCTATATAAAGATACACCATATTTGAAATGTTATTTGGAAATGCATAAATATCGCGTGACTGTTTTGTACTACTGTATCTAAATCCTAAATATTTTGATTTACTATTGTCACGTGCACTAAATGCAATGATATAAATTTTTTTTTTCTTCGAGTATATTAAAGCGATGTCAAAAAATCCCACATACTATATTTTTAAGACAAAATTTATTTAATGATTAATTTTATTATTTTATAAGTGAACTAATTTATATTAATTTGTTTTAATTTAGTTGAGAATTTATTTCTTCGAATTTAATATATAACGTAATAATAAAAAGCGGCAAATTACATTTCATCAAAAAAATATTAAAATTTTACTTTATAATTCCATGTTACTTCAAATAGAGTTACTGCCTTCATTTTCTATTTTAAATAAAGTCATAGAAAATATACTCATTGAATCAGAATCTACTTGGTAATTCCGAATACGTGCACCACTGAATTAGCCATTTAATGAAATAGACGTTGTTCAAGTCGACTATATTTTTGCTACATACATTCATGAATGTTTTTTCTAGGCGCCTGAATAAAATGAGATACACTGAAATGGCAGTGAAGGAATCATTAAGATTATATCCGTCTGTACCAGTTGTGATGAGACAAGTGCCGGCAGACATGAAAATGAGTACGTTTTTCTTCATTTAAGTAGCTATATTGTCATAAGCCCCTTAAATCCGTCAGCTAATGTTAATGTTTTCAATTACCAATTACATCACAAACAATCTGTTTTATAGTTGAACTATTGTGATTGCATACTATAATTACGTGTAAACCTCCGCTAGTCTTTATGGAACTTAGTAATAACAGAAGTTTGACTTATAAACCTTATTTTTACCCATTAAATTAAATAATAATATGTTTCATCATCTAATAATGGAATTATTATAACAACTGCAATAGGTGAGTACCACTGCCGATACGGTTAAAAAAATTATAATAAACTGGATTATCTTTACGGCGTTTGATTAAGAAATAATGAAATGCAATAAAAAGAGAGACATATTAAAATGCACGCATTTAAGGCCTAGACCTGTCGCATTAACGGGAATTATAATAATTAATAATATAAGTGCTTAATAAAACTTAAATAAATAAATATCAACAAGAGATTCAAATAAAATTATAAATTTAAAATAATTACATAATATTACGGTCATTATATAAATAATAAAGTAATTATTAATAAAATTAACGAACGTTATGAACCAAGTGACACATTCGTTTAAGCCTTAATAACGTGAACTATATTAAAGTTAAAATTTCAGACGGAATATCTCTGGCAAAAGGTGTAAGTTTGGTAATTAATATCATCTGCCAGAACAGAAATCCAGCCGTTTTCAAAGACCCATTAAAGTTCATACCAGAGAGATTTTCTACAGAAAACAGTTTGGACAGGCATCCTTTCAGCTACATCCCATTCAGCGCTGGCTCCAGGAATTGCATTGGTAAATTGTATTGTTATAATTTGTATTTCAGTAAACGAAGACAGTAAGATATTGGAGTAATCATTAAATAAGTTAATAACCTTTGTTTGCTTTGGCCCATATTCAGTTGACATTTTCATATTTAAATGTAAAAAAAAAAAGATTTAAATGGAATAAATTATTATGAAAAAGCATGCTCGATAATTTCCAGTGTACGCAAAACCATTTTCATTTTTAAATGATCAACGTAACTTTTAACAACGATGACCAAAAATACTCAAGACGATTTCACATTACCGCATTTCAAGTTCATTCCCAGCTAATAAGCTCCAAGGGACCTTTTATTTATTTTTAAAATACTGCAAAAAAACTAAATAATCATCAATATAATGAATTTTATTTTATTTAGATTATATAGATATCACAGAGATGTGACTTATTACGATATTAAAGACAATTTATCAACTCTCCAATAATTTTCTTTTGTTCTTTATTACGACAAGCATCTTACTTTTGATAGTTAATTCTTATCTATGTATTTTGTGTACTAATATTTAAAACTTTTATTAAATATACCAGCTAATTTGATTGTGACCGGCTTTAAAATGGGATTGAAACTCTGTCTCAGCGAAATTTGAATAATAAACTATATTTTAGTTTAAGCAAATTCATAGTAATAAACAACTAATTTAATATATATTTTCATAACATTTTTTTAATTTATTTTACAACTTTAAATTACATTTTAAGTTGAGGTGAATCTGCTGCGCTCAGATGAAAATACGTTTGTATGTAAATGTTTCAGTTCCGGCGCTAGAATTGATTATTTTAACAGAATGTTATATTCTCCATCTCCCTTCATAGTCGCAGCAGTTATGAATCATTTCTTATTAATTTGAAACTTTACATATTCTTTACCATTGTCAATATACAAATAGCACTCTTTAGTTATTTATGACCGTTACGAATAATATACCTAATTGAGTTAGGTTCTGCTATATATTATATTTCTGCTTTATAAAACAATTTAAGTCGTTTAAATTGTTTCCATGATATATAATGTATTCTAATAATTTCAGGTCAAAAATTCGCCATGATGGAATTAAAAGCTGTTTTATCAAAAGTCGTAAGAAAATTCATTTTGTCGCCTGGAAGTGACGAGCCGCCAGAATTAGCATTGGATTTAGTTCTCCGGAGCATCAATGGAATTAATTTGAAATTTCAAAAACGTCAGAGTCTTTAAATGTATATTATTTAATGTTTTATTGCTCGTTTTGAAAAATATACGAAGAAAAGTTTGATCCATTGAAATGAAATGAAAATTTACGATTATTTATTGTTAGTCATACAACGAAAGTACAATACAAGAAACAACTGAAAATAAAGTATTTATGCTTTTAAACATATCGCTAATAGTATTGACCGATTTCAGTTACCCGTGAAATAAAATGTATCTGTTTCTGAAAAGTAACGAAATTTTTTCAAATGTACAGCACAAGAAATTTTAGCATTTATTTATTACCATTATATGACCAACAAAATAAAAACATGCCTAATCTACCATAAGTGTAATCTATATCTCTGCTATTTAAGTAAGGTCTGTGATCAAAGAAATTTAATAGGAAATATTTTAAATTTAAAGTGCACTACAAACTTTTCAGAGTTTATCTCCACCATCACTAATTTCTAACTTTTTCTCAAGTTTCTTTGCGTCAAATTTAAAACTTCTAAGTCGACTAGAAGTCATTTAGTTTAGTCACCAGAATTTTGACGATGAATGTGGCAGCTAATGGCTACTGGCAGTATTTGTCGTATTGTTATAGCTGTAAAGATTTAATCTGATATGTTAAATTATATACGACTTGAGTTAGAGGAGTGATTCTAAAAATTTCGTGTAAATATCTCACAATATGCGCATGACTGTTTTGTGCATGCTACGACGCACCAAATATTATGAAATTAAATTATTTTTTACTTCTAGAAATATAAGAGTTTGGGTGCACCGGGTCACTTGTCCGTTCGTAAAAAAATTAATACCAACGCATGCAATATTGAATAAAACTGTTTTGGCTGTAGTGGCTAGTGCAGTATTGGGTTCATTGATATTATTATTTTATTACGTCTGTTTGTTTGTGAATTCATGCTTGCAATGCGGGGACTGGCAGCTCGCTTTTGGGTAAAGCATTTCAGATAGTAATTCTCCGAGCGGTGAGGTTCACATCAACAATTTTATAAATAGTTATACGCATTTATTACATATGCTTCATTATTATACTTTTCAATAATAGTGAAATATTTATTTATAATGTAACAGATTTACATCTGTACTACGAAGTTGAACTTAAAAATTGTATTAAAATATGAATAGAACAAAACTGTTAAAATAGAGTAATCGTTATTAGATTATGAAAATGGATTATTACTATCATATACTTATAAAAATATTAATCATCGTGTAGAATAATTTCAACACAATTTTAAAATAAATTTACAACTATCTCTTAAATTTCAGTGTCGAATTTAGATTAAAACTTTCTATTTTTAAAAGATTTACCAATGACACCCATTTATGAAATTTATACAAAATATATTGCAGCTCTACGATGAAAAATTTAGAACACGTTTTCATTAAACACAACAGTGTCTACGGTGAAAAATTTAGAACACGTTTTCATTAAACACAACAGTGTCTACGGTGAAAAATTTAGAACACGTTTTCATTAAACATACATACCGTTCTTATATTTTTTTAATTACAAAAACAAAATTTATACGAAAAAAGGATATTTATAGAATGAATTTCTTAATTTGACTTAAACATTAATTAATTTCAATATAACAGAAACAAAAATATAAGGAAATATAAAGGTGTGAATAATTCTAACGGTTTTTTTAGTTATATCTATATATACTTACGTTACAAAACGTTTAATAAGAAAAAGTTATTAAAGAATAATAAATTCAAATACATTGTAAGTAGGTAAATAAAACGAAATAAAAAACAATATAAGACATTTACAACAGAAGAAAAAACGGAGTCAAAGAAGAACTAGGTCACCGAGATTTTTTTTATTAGACCCCGATTATATTTAGCTAATATGATATTTTACATTAAAGTATATTAAGGTTTATTTGTATAAATCTAAACATAAGTAGAGAAAATGTTTATCTTGCATACCCGTGAAGAGAAATCACTTCATAACCGATTTATTAGCGAAAATTTGTTCAATAATTACTTATTAAAATATGTTATAATTTAAAATATTTAACAGAATTAAACGTACGTAGTACGTAATAAATAATAATAATAATACTACATCACGTTGAAACTACGTGATGTAGTATTATTTCTACTTTCTTTAAGTTCTTTACCACGACCTAGGTTTAGTTGTATTACAGCATCTTTAGGTGGGCTATTAGCAAAGTTACCTTTGCTAATAAGCCCACCTGAAGATGTAATACAACAGATGTAATACTACATCACGTAGTTTCATTTGATTGTGAATAATGCATTTCTACAAAATTAGCGCCAAGTATATTCAATATTTAAAATATTTAATCATAATCTTTATGCTTTGGCTGCTTTATTCTATTAAGCCCTTAATACAACGTTAATGGTTATAGGATAGAGTCAAAATATACGAATTTGCTTGCTTATCTTTTCGTTTACATATCATCCTTGGGAGTAAAAAAACCTTTATGCAAAACGATTTCCAGTTCGAAATTCACAAAAATTCGTCTCAAACTTTAGAGTTTAAAAAAATATATGACGATAAGTCATATTTGTCACTAATATTTGGTAACAAGCAATTATTTTATAAAAGGCCGGGTTTCCAATAGAAAAGTCTCAGATTTTACCAATTTTACGCACTATAACTACAATCATACTATGTTAGTATAGACTTAACAAATTTCTGTTAAACCCAAAAATGATTTGGTAAAAATCTAATTGAATGGAACGATGTAATTACAATACTGAAAGTCTTCCAATAACTGGTACTTATGGCTTAAATGTATAGGAATGCGAGGTATTCATTTTGTCAAAATATGTCTTCAAAACATTGGACATTTGAGTAAACATCTTTATTATGTATGTAAATTATTTACGTCGCACTTGTTCAGGACAAAATGTAGTGTTGTCATGCAGTGTTCCAAACATACGTGGTAATATGTAAATATAAAATACGTATCGTTTTATGTTTCAATGTCGATGTCACATTTTACAAAGGTCGCAATCTAATTGTTTAGAATAATGTGTGATATGACGACAAGCAAAGGTAAACAGTAAATATGATGCGGAATAATTTCGTATCTATGCATATATATATATATATATATATATATATATATATATATATATATATATATATATATTTATATATATATATATATATATATATATATATATATGTCGTATATAGGTAGATACATATGTATATATGTATGCATGTACATATATATAAATACTTAAGTCTATACATCTATAAGGTAAAATGTTGTATTACTGACCACCGATAGTAAATATAAATTATTAATTTCAAATCAAAGTATCAATTTAATACTCGTATATACAGAGTCATCTAGCGTATTCTCACTAATTTTTTTCAAAGTAACTAATGAATAATATCATAGAAGGACCTCATAATTTTTCAAAATTTTCAAAATCATTCTTCGCGGGAAGTGGACCGTGCTTACGGAAAAAATAATAAGTACATGATTGATATTTTATTGATAATTAGATAGTGATTCTTCATAATTTAATATTTATATTCACTCTTTTTCTTATTTTCATTCGATAGATTATGTATTACTTAAGAACTTATGGTTTCTTAAAATAGTTATTAATCAGTGCATTTGTAACTTAGAGGTAAGGTTGGTGGCATTTTACTAAAAAAACTATAAATACTGTAAAAATATAGCTTAATTGTTAATGTGTGCATACGCTACTAACCAAGTTTTTGGCTTTTACTCTAAACAATGGAATATTGATTTTGACTGGTGAGTCATTTGGTGGAATGTAACATATCGTACGGTTATTCTTTCAATAACAATTATAGTATGCCAAAATCTGTTTTATGAGTGTTCATTTAATGATTAATCTAATTTTTTTAACGAACTAACATCGCCAATGAACACAATGTTCGAAAAATCAAGTATTGTTAAAAGTTTCTTCTAAAAGCTCTGGAAGCTGTTCAAAACTAAACGTATTCTGCGAGGCAAGCAGCTAAGCAGTAACTCGTATCAGTACATAATATAACACCCAAAATCATCACATAAAATTTAAGTCTGAACCAAATACTCTACTAGTTTTCTTTTAAAAGGAAAAATATGCACAGGGAAAAATGAATAACTGATGTGGTAAAATGAGAATTTTTAAGGAAAAAGATTTGGAATACATTTTTCAAAACAACATTTCTGACCATAAACTTTCAAAATTTTCTGAAAACGTGACAAATGCAAGTGCAATGCTCATATTAGCGAAGATGATATCCTCTCCGCACTAACTAAATTCTTAGACAATGTTTTAAGACCCAATATCCTTTTGAACTACAACGATCAAATCTGTGATAAGCATGGCTCATCATATTGACCTCAGATTTCAAGTAGATATTGCACATTTTGACTACCAGAAAGGCTTACTGAATTGCCTTGGCGAAACAAGGTTCTCCGTTCCACATTTATAATTTTTCACTTCGTATATTGCGGATAAAAATCAATACGTAAGAATGGTTAACTTTATATCCGAGTCTTACTTTACGCGACCGGGAGAAAGCCAAAGTTCGAATCTCAAGCCTCTACTTTCGACTCTTTTGGTAAACGAAAGCTTTTTGCTTTTTTCAAATAACGAGTAGTCTTCAGCGCGCAAAAAAATTGGTTGCGCAGTGAAGACTGCACGTTGTTTGTTATTCGCGGAAGATATAAAACTGTTTACAATCGTCAAGAATGCAGCAGATGGCGACATAAACTGCTAGTACTTTATAGAGCCTAACACTAAAACGAATACATAGATTTCATAGGATTCACGTAGACTTCATAAGTTCAGTCAAATATTTCGACAAATCTGGGTTTTTTGTACACGGGCCGTAAATGTTGTCTAGCACGGCAATTAATGTAATTAATGGACTTTTAATATACTTTATGATTCTTTAATTAATAAATCCTTATAAAAAATTGTCTGGGAGTACGCAATATTTTTCATTAAATCCACATAAGGCATGTTTATATATCTTCTCAGTACGATCCTAATCTATAAAAAAAGAAATATTTTAAGGTATGTCCTTCATTAATCCTATAGTAATAATTTAATTCATTAAGTTGCCAGTTATGATACTTTTACCCTATGTATACAAATATTTACGTAAGTACCTATGTTTGTATTTTGTATACTTAACTTCTTTGTATGTACGTTTTTTGACATGTATGCAATTATGTTTGTATGCACATATTTAGGCTCATTTCTTATTAAACCTATTTTCATAAATTAAGTATCATTTTATTTTCTTAAATAACGCGGAAAACGTGTAACAGTTTCAAACAATTCGATTTTAAATTCAAATTGCAAAATGTCTAACACTTAAGAATCACTTATTGAATTAACATAGTTACAAAAAAAATTTAACTTTTCTTTCCAAATTTCCTTTTTATAGTAGTTCGATTTTTTTTCTTCTGAAGGATTTAATTTAAGTAGAATTACAGAAACTAAATAATATAATGCATATAATTGTGAGTAAAAGTGGCCTACGACAACTTAAATAAAAAAAGCTTCACTACCAAACGTATGGTGTCTTTCTTTTGATATAACTACCATTATTGCTTACATGAGCGATTAGACAGATTTAGTCTTGACGTTTTTAGCAGAATCTAATCTCTCAGGAGTCATGAAGGCTTAAATTATATAGTTTTTATATCGTCAATGACCGATTCTTTACAAATTCAAATTCTTTTAAAATTATATCAAAAACTATTAAATTGATGCAACAGTTTAAAATTGACTATTGAGTTTAACTGACGTACGAATGTTATTAAATTAGCTGTCTTATTACATTCGTAAAAAAGTTATACAAAATTTTGAAAATATTTTCGTTTGAATATGATTAATGTTTCTAATACATTTAAAAGTTGTTTTTTAAACATGATAAACAATTCTAAAATTAGGATAATTAGTTGATTTGCTCTTATTACGAGCAAATTCACGAACAATTTTCTATTAACAAAGACAAGTGACTTCGTTGATTCAGAAGATTTCGTCAAACTCTTTAAAGTTGTTACTTAACTGTCTTATCCAGTACTTATTTCATTTAAGTGTAGTATCAAAATTAGTCAATCAACGTATATATAGCCTAAAATGTCTATTAAAATTAAATTTCTGATCAGATTAGGGTTTTTGTTTTAATAAATATAGGCCTGAAAGAATTTATCACTGTTTCCAACGCAAAAAACTCGTGCGTCTAAACAAAATGTACAGTCGGAAATATTCACTTAATTTTAAAAGCTATTGTTCGTATTATTAATAAATTCTTTACAACATAGAACAACCTTTTAATTTGAAAATAAATGTGATGTTATAAGCTATGTATGTTTTTATTGACTCAAATATCTTCAAACTCCAGCCTTACAAAACGTAATATTTAGAAAAAACTAATTTATAGTTTTTAAGTTTTTAAACACTAGACAATAATATTCATAGTTACAGCACATATAGTAAAACAAAATTTTCCTATTCAATGCTCTCAGAAAATATACTCTTAAATAGTTATAAAATATATTAAATAAAATACTTTATTACTTGATAAATCGCCGAATATATTGCAATACCGCTAAACTGCAAAGACTGTGTTCGCGAGATTTGTAATTTATTTGAACCAGGGTTCAATTACAAACAATAACGGTAATAAATGAATTAGTAATTATAACAAATGTAGATATGATCATCGACGTACTATCATGAGTAATATGAAATTTTCGATTCAAATAAGTTTAAATGGAAAACTTCCACAGCGGAAAATGGAAGGACAAGAAAATTATTACGTATTGTCAAGTAGTTTGCCAGTGAACAACAAATTCTAACCAATTAATTATTTATAAATTAAACACTGAAGTGTAATTCCACAGCGTATCATCGACATTTTCAAAAATTATATCTTTGATATTCAATGAACTAAATGTTGTAGACTACAAATGATCGTCCTAATTATTATTATAAATAAAAACTAAATTTGAAATTATGCCCTGAAATAAAATATTTGTAATACTTCTCTAGTTAAGTTTGAGAATAAGTGGTAATGATAATTATAATTTGCCATGAAACCTATAACAAGGACGTTTGTAATTACTTTAGTTACAAATTATTCATTCAGAATTAAAAGATTTCACTTCAAATGTGTATGTTTCCACGCGCATATATATTACTTCCTTCACCGTAATTCTTTTATTAATCCAAGGAATAAATAGATTTGTTGGGTGATAAACAAACGCACAAATACAAACGCCGTTCAACCAAGAACACGATCAAGTGTTTATTGAGTGGTTTAATATATACACCTACTGTACTGAATTTAAATGCATTTGAATCCTTGAAACATATTAAATAAAATAAGTTACATAATAATTACTCAAGTGTGAAGAGCCTGAAATTAGTGTTGGATTGCAATTGCGTTGTATTGCGTTGATTGGAATTGCGTTGTAGTATCTGTGTATCTTAAAAAATGAAATGTAATGTGAGCAATGAATGTAATAAAAATGAAATGAATGCAAACAAAATGCATACTTAAAATGAGATAGACGAAGATATTTGTAGAGAGGAGGACAATGTTAAAAGTAATAAGAGGACAATATTAAAAATATCAAGGACTGGATAAAAATCATCCAACGATACTAATTAGTCTTAATTTAAATAATACTGGCTTTAAATGAATTGCAAATAAATAATTAAATTTTTTGAGTTCTTTGTCTGCATTTTCATTATATATGAAAATTTATTAAAATATTATTCTTGTTACTGGGTAATTGAAAATATATTTACTTTTTGAGGATAATTGAATTCATGTCCGCGTACGTACGTTTAGTTTATCAGATGATCGAAGATTAATAAAAGCTATCCTATATAATTATATATACTATATAATTATATCAGCAAACATTTTATTGGAAAAACAAAGAAAATATTAAAAATGTGTGGCAAAACCAGGAGACGTATATTTTTACTAGAATTTGTTCCCTGTTTTCAGTCCATTTTTTCAGGCATTTGTGAAGAATTTGCGGAAGTAAATCACTGGATATGCGGAAAGTAGCAATGATTATGCACGAAGCATCTTCAAATAATTTTTCAAAAACTTGGAGCTTTTCTTTCTTTTTTTAAAATATGAACGAGATATCTATAGTTTATTTGCCTAGTATTTCCCGGACATATAAATAAGAAATATTAACCTTAATAATCATCAGTATTAAACTCTCCTAACGATTGTAGTTTATTAAATCCAGGTTTTTTTTGTAAAAATCGATGTTATCATCTTCTGTAAAATATTCGGAACACTTCAGTTTACATTAGCACTCTATTTATATAGAAGCTTCATAAGGCGTAAATAGTTTTTTTAGTCTTTTTATAGCAAACATTGCAAACGAAGTTTTTGTTTATTTCTGTTATAAAAGTCTTCTCTTTTTTGTACTATTTAGTTGTGTTCATTGTCTTTAGTTGTAATATTTAATTCAGTGTCACTAACTTGTTTAATTTCTTCTTCACCACCTATTTCTTTTTAATTATTCTCTCTTTTGGATATCCCCATTCAGGATTTGCTTCAGGAATATCCTACAAAAATATATGGTATTTAATTTAATTTTTAAATAAACTATTTAATGATATGGCATAAAATATAGCTGAATTAAAACTTATCCAATTATAAATATTCTTCAATATATTTCTTTGACGTTGTTCGATTTATTTCTAATAAAAGTCGTTCACCGTCTATTGTGATTAAGCCGGAAATTATTACAATCCAATAAACAATAATAGGAGTAAATAATATTTGAAAATGTGATTAAGCTCTTTATCTCTTTATTAGGTTTATTCAGTACATAAACATTGTTTTTATTTTTTTTTAATTGAAACTGCCAAGTATAGCAATGAGTTTAAAAAAGGTAAAGAAAAACGTAATTTTCTTTTATAATAGCAATCGTCACGATGAATTCAGCTGTTGTATTAAAATAATTTAATATCTTTTTGCAGTTTATTATTTCTTGCAACAAGCCTTTTATGTGCATATGTGTATGTTATATATATATATATATATATATATATATATATATATATATATACAACGTGTCTTTAACACTCATTTTGTCACAGAATTTCGAAAAAGATATTTTTTTTAAATTTTGCTCTAAATATTCTTAAACATTCTGTATTAAATTTGGAAATTTTTTTTTTGTTCTACATTTGAAAACCACGTTGTAATAGCTATCGATATGAAACTATTCCATCCTAGGTACTGGAAAGGTTTTTGAAATCAAATAAAACTTATTGCAGATATAAAAACTTGCCAAGTTCAAATATAAAAGTTAAATATTTAAGAATGTTTACATGTTCCCATTGACTCTAAAATTCATTTCAATTCCAAATGAAAAACTGATGATTATTTAAATTTTAAGATTCTTTATATAACATAATGATCTAAAAATAACTTACTACATTTTTGACATTGACGTTTTCGCGATCGAATTTTTGCCGATAATTTATAAATTACAAAATATGTCCTAATTAAATCCACATTGTTTCAATATATGCAAATGTTTTCCATAATCCAAATCCAAAAACAAAATTAATAATATCTTAATACAATAGGCCAAATTCATCGATATCGTTTATCATATAAGCACTTAATATAAAGATATCAGAATTATGTACGGTGGTGAGCTTAAATTTTATATAGTTTTAAAGAGAACAAATTTTTACCACCATATAAAATATGTACTTTTCCAAGAAGTTGATTACTGATTACTAGTAATAATTGATATCAATTACCAGTGAAATAAAATGTATCTGTTTGCGAAGAATGGCGGAATTTCTTCAGATGCATAGCACAAAAGAGATAAGCATTTGTTGGTTCAATTATAGAAAACCTGCAAATAATTATGGTATTTTATCAAGCAAATTTAATAGAATATATTCTAACCTTAAAGGGCACCACTAACTTTTAAGAATTTAACTCAACTTTTACTGATTACTGGTTTTGTCTTCCACAAATTCCTTTTGTTGTCAAATTCTAAGTCAACGTTAAGTCGAGCAGTGTTTTCATCCAAACCAAAATTAGCATCAAGAGGTGTAAATAGTGCAGGCGGGGGTACGAAAAACTTGCCTGCATCCTACCGCGCAAGATATTTTAAAATTTAAAATTTTCCTACTTATAGAATTCCGACAGTTTGAAAACGCCGAGTCACTTATTTATTCATAGAAAAATTAATATTAACAAATATGCCGTTCGCCAAATCTTTTATACTAAATTTAGGGTAAAGTAAACCTATATTGGATAGAACAGTTGTATCAAATGGTAATTTAGATATATATGTATTTAAATTTCATTACTCTTTATATAATTCATAAAAACATATTCCTAGAACGTAGTATATAATCGACTTCAAAACAACCATCTCTCGACCAATATAGTCATACGCCAAATTTCAGTGAAAAAATCGAATACTATGTTTCTAACTATAATAGTTAGTGTAATATTAGCAATATTATTATTTTATTATGATTGGAAATTTCGTGGATGCCGGCGTGCATAGCCGGGATTGCCTGCTCTACCACTTTTGGGCAACGCGCCTCAAATAGGAAATTCTCCGAGTGGTGAGATCTAAATTATAAATTTTACAATTTTATACCCTAAAAAAACACCGAAATATTTATTTATAATATTAAACAATTATAATAAGCGAGGTGTCTTAATTAAATATGCTTGTACATGTATGTATTCTAACAAAATGTTATCAGAATAAATATAGTGTTGTTAATTAATGTGCCAAACGTACATTTTAATATGTAAATTTAAAATGTATATATAAAGAACGTATCGCTGATGACGATATCACTTTTACGAAGGTCTCGCAAAATTTTCCAAATAGTACGATAAATTATTTGGAATAATCTGATATGAAGATAAGCAAAGGAAAATAATCGTAAATATGATGAGGAATAATTGTTATTAGGTATGTATGTATGTGTGTTTGTGTGTTAATATATAAATCTGTACATACCCTAAAATATTGTATTACTCCTACACACTGATTTATTTCTACTTAAAATATTAAGTTTCATAAATACAAAGTCAATTAGCGCAACCTCACTGAACTTTTACGTATGTTGCCATCACACCGTAACTAGTCGATGACAGGACCATTAGTATTTTTCAAAGTTTCAAAATCCTGACTCACCGAAAGTGGACCGAGCTTAGAAAAACATTAACAGGTGTATAGGTGAAGCCACAACACTACGGTGCGGCGTCGTATCCCAAAACAAACGACGCGCAACAGTACGATGCGATAACGCTACGCAAAAAATTCATCGCAAACTATTCGGCGGGTAGCGCGTCGTCGCGATGCAGATTTGTACGTTGCGGTAACGCATCGGAAATTTCCACGATGCATTGTGCGTCATCGTAGATTTTTGCGATGCGACTTCACACCACAGTGTTGTGGGGACACAATCAGTACGTTCACAATCGGTATAAAACGGTACATTAAGAATAATCACAATAGGGAGAGGGCCTATTGTGATTATTCTTAATGTACCGTTTTGTACCGATTGTGATCGTTTATTTCTTATTTATGGTTAAATTCCTTATTTCCAATCGTTAGATTATGTACTATTTAATATATTTTAGCTTCGCAAAAAAGTTATAAATCAGTGTTTGTGTACATTACAGGTCAGATAGATGGCTAGTTACTGTGAGATCAAAAGCAAATGTAGTTTCTATTGTGTACACGCAGTAGATAGTTGTGTTTTTGAGATTTACTCTAAAAAATATAATTTCGATTTTAACTAATTTGTAATTCGGTAGTGTTTAGTATATATATATATATATATATATACTATATTGATGCGATTAATCTTAATTTTTGCAATAATTTCTGTATTATGCCAAATTCAGTTTTATGGGGTTCAATTACCGATTAATTTTATTTTTTCTGACGTCGCTTATAAAGAAAACCTACTAAAAGTCAAAGTTTTAAGAATTTCATCTAAATTATATAGAAACTCTCCAAGATGGAACATATTTAGCAATGCTTGCATCGCAAAATAATTTTGAGTAACTCGTACCAATATGCAAAGTAAAATCAAAAACCCTTACAAAAAATTTATATCTGAATCAAATCCTCGTTTAAAAGGAAGAACGTGCGTTCAAAACTGGATAATTGATTTAACAAAACTAGAAATTTAAAAAATATCCTGAAATTATATAAATGATTAAGAATTTTGTAAAAAATATTTAACGCTTAATTTCAGATCTTTGTCTGATAGATGCAAAATCCCACGTCAACGAGGATGAGATTAGAAAATGTTTTTCTGAAGTACATGAATACATTAAAAGCAATAATTTGCAAAAAGTTATGAGTCCCTCAAGAAAAATGTTTACTGCAGATCAAAATAATTTTGATATTTCTCCAAATACATGAAAACTCTAAGTGCCAAAAAGCTTCAAAAACGTGCATGTCCGTATAATAGTGAAAATACTATCAAAATAAAACAGTTGTTTCGTATTTACACTTGTTGCTAATAGACCTTTTCGATGTTTATTTGCGGCTGCAAGTTACATTAGCTTAAAGTAATTATTATTTACACCTATAAGGAACTGCCCGATAAGCTAATAAAACTGTATCTAGGAGAATAAATTATTAGCAAAAGCAACAAGGTTGGATCGCAGATTAAATTTTTAAGGCATCCGTTTCACTTCCATAATATGTCATTTTTGTTGACATAAAACCCATTTTATCATCGAGGTGTGCAGATACACTTTATTTCGTTGTATCCAAATGCAACATATACAGTACAAGCAGCAAATATCGTAGCATGCTCATCTTAGGAAATTGTACAAGAAAAATCTTCAGCCTTTGGATAAATTAAGCTGGGCTACAATTTAATAAAAATCTCGTGACATGACCATAAAAACAACGGAAATCGTTAATGACTTAACCTTAAGATTCCTAATAAAAATGTGGAAAATTTGAAACTGCGATGCACGGGTCGACAGATGTAATGAAAATGCAAAGTCGTCGTTTGAGCAGGGAATTTTAAAAAGGTGTTTCATAAAAAGTAACTAACACAAAAATTCTTTCAACGTTTTCAAAAATTTGTCATGTAACATAAGGAGGACCTTCTACTTTTGGTTAAAATTTTGACATACGGTTGAAAATTATTTTCCTTTACAAAATCACTTACGTCTGTTTTGGATGAGTGACAAATGTTTATGTCGAATATATTACTCTTACGATCGTTATGCAAAAAATATAGCAATGCTGACAAAAAGTCTATAGAAATATAATATTATATTTTAAATTTGTTGAAATAACATATTAGAACTGTGTTATGCTATTATTAAATGTATGTCCACTTCATTTTTCAGATCTTCTAAAGTTCATCATGAAATCAGCAAGCCAAGCAACCAATGACACGTATTAAAATCGGTCCATACCTGTTTATTAACCTGACAGGTCCGAATGAAATCGAGGTTTGTCAATACAATGTTACTCGGTATAATATTTTCATTTATTTGTATTTATTTTTACTCTCAGTTTGTAAAAGAAACATTTTCTTTGCATTCTACTTATTTTAACAGTAAATACTCTAAACAAAATATATTTTTTTAAAATAGGCAATCATTGAAAATATGCCACTTGCAGTATAAATTCAAAGTTTCTCTCGACTTTTTTATTACAAATTTGAAAATTTAAAATAATTTATGTATGTTAGTATAAATAATGAATTGCCATATATGAAGAGAAATCAGTATATCCCAATGCAGTCAATAATCTAGGCACATAATGGAATCGTTTTGACTATGTCGGCAGCTTTAATGTTTTTTAAGAGCTTATGTTACTAGTTTATAGATACAAAAAAAAAGATTTTTATAATATTTTTCTAATTGACTATTGCATTGAATACATAAAAATGAAAAAAAACAGACTTTCATGTAGTTTCCCCAAAATTTTACTTAATTTCCTTCTTAATATTAGTAAGAGGTACCGGCGCACTATTTCACCGTGAGAACGACGAGCTGAAATTTAAACAATCTTCTAATGTGAATTAAAAATGGTCTCTTATAATTCCGTTTAAATTTCAATGTCTGTTTGAAGTCGACGTAAAACAATAGATTCCCCTTTCGACATTTAAAGTTTGCTATTAATGTCTACCGAGTTCGAATTACCAGCAGGAACGTTAGACAATGTTAAAACAAATCAGAATAAAAACCAACCATCCAACTTACAGCTCGCATACAAATATTAATATTATTTTGTCTATCAGAAAAATTCTAAAGCCGATCAAAAATATAATAACAAATTCAAAAAATTATTAAAATAAAAATATAAACCATGAAATACTTTACAACTTGCGATACAATTTGAAACTTCTCCAACATTATAGCTAACTTCATAATGCTACCAAATAAATCAAAACGAGTGAATTATTAAAATTAAATAAACTACACATACAAACCCGCGCATGCGCGCACTCACGCACACTAACACGAACATGCACAAGTATACACACAAAAACGCAAACGCATGAACGCATACACACGCACATTATTATTGTTGCTGGTGTTGGCACATGACATTTTAAATGAAATATACTTAAGGGTTGTGTATACTTACGTATACTAATGCATCTGTGTAAAAACAAGAATGCATTTGTATGTATAAACAGACGTTTCTTTGGATTCACATTCAATGTTATTTGATTAAACAATAAAATACCTGCGCTTATGTCCAAATGCACAAAGTAACCGTCGGATAAACGTCGACAGGATGTGGAATGGTAGATGCGAATTTTTCTATCAAGGTATTTATTTGCTTCTCTAAAATTGGCACAATTTGCTGCAAGATATTGAAGTGGAAGGCTGGAGTCAAAACTTTTCGTCGGTTCCTCCACTTATCACCTTAAACATGAGAAAAGTATTGTATAGTTCATAAAAAGCAAAGATATAATAATTTAATATTAAGATAGCAATTGTGTGTTTTTGGTGGAATATTAATTTTTCTTTTAAAGCTTAACTAAAGTTTATTTTTTTTGAATATTTATTGGTTTCTTAACTAACTTGAAGAAATTTTCTATTTGATTTTTTAATATTTATATATTTTCGCTTATATTTTTACTGGGTAGACTGATTTTTAAACTTTTTTCTTTTAAATGGTGAGGCATATTTCTCAAGTGGTCTCATATAAATATGATCAGGTTCAGATGATGAATCACAGAGACGTCTTGACGAACTTCTCAACTGATGAGGGTACATGGCCGATTTGGAAAATTTGAGTCCATGTTTAAACTCATTTGTCTAATGAAGACTTCAGTCACAGATGATGGCCAGACTTCGATGATGGAACCAAAATAAGGTGATAGAAAATTGTAGTTAATGAGGTCTATCTTCACGAGTTTCTTTGTCAAAGCTATGTTCAGTGCCAAGCTTTTCAACGAATTTTAGCGCTAGTTCGTAACATATCTCGTGTTACGGGAAATCCTGCTGCCTCTAATTTATGAACATGTGCAATGGGTTGTTTTTCATTTTTGAAGTTCGAAACCGAATGTTTACCGAAAAGTAAATTGATTGGGGTATTAAGAAACGGTAAAGATGAAAGTAATAAATAAGATACTTTTAATAATGCGATAAATATTTCAATTATCAAAAACCAAGGTAACTACCTAATGTAATTTTTTTCGTTTTTTGTTTCGCAAATTGTCTCCTTAAGAATCTAGATGGAATGCCGTAATGACGAGATATTTCATGAAAAGAATATTTGTTTTGTCTCAAATATGTGTTTTCAAAAACGCCTTTAAGAGCATCTTCAGTCCACACATTGCAGCCCCAAATCCATCAATCCTTAATCGCCAAGATCAAATTCATCGAGTTTGAGCTTGTTTCAGCTTGAGCTTATTTTGATGGGTTCCTCGATTCCAAATGGTGACCAGGGTGCGATGATGAAGGTGGAAGATGGTGACAGTAACTCAAAAATGATAAAGAGTGCACCCAGTTTTGGATTTGTTCTGTTTTTCTTGCCAGTAGCAAGAAAGTAATATAATAATAAAATAAGTTAAGTTATATAGAAAAACATGAAGCGCTTATAGAATTAGTTGGTAAATACAAAAATATTGGGCAAGTATATATAAATATTAAGCAACTAGGATATTAACTAGGCACAATTATCATTAGTACAAGAAGCAATTATGGTATACGGAGGTACCAAGTACAGGTAGGAAGTAAAGATAAGTAAGTACAGGTGTATATTGCGTAAGTAAGTACAGGGTATGAAGCGAAGAATAAGGTAATGAATATGGTGAAACAAAGAGGGTAAAAATATTGACATGTTCAAAAGTATGTATGTATGTGTACACGCATTCATGCATGTATTTGCATGAGTATATATGAGTGTATTAATGTTTATTTAACACCGCAATTGCATGTTTCAATTTCAATAAATGAGGTATCTTTCTTAATTCTTAGTAATCTTGTAACACTTTCGGTAATATGGGATATAGTTTTTAAAAGTAGTCAAAATTAGAAAATAAAACTTTCTAACACAAATCTTTAACAGACTTAAAATAACCACTAAATAAGATACGCAAAGGTATAAAATAAAAATACATTTTAATAAATATTATGTCGTATTGTGCGACAACTTGACCTGCGCATGTGACTGAACGAATCAAAGTTTATCGTATCAAGTGATAAGTTATATTTACTGTGCCATTAAGAATATTTTTATTTCAATACTTTTGTGACCAAGAAAACATTTGTAAATATTATGAAAAAATGTATTGCGTGTATAATTACTGATTAATACCTAGGTGAAAATTATATTTAAGGTAAAGATACGTAGAAGCGAATAATAGACATGATAAATTAGCCGAAAATATATGATTGTAACAAATGAATCAGCTCTCGGCTCAGCTACTCAGCGGCTCAGGTATACTTACCAGTACTTAATAACAGACCATCGCCAAGCCAATCTCTCAGAAAGTCGTACTCGTGGGCCTTAGCGATCAAATTTTGATCGGTCACCACTGTCCAGAAAGTAAATAATTTTGACCAGAAAAAAATATAATTATCAAGTGGGCACCGAATGAGATTAATTCAATAAAAATTATGTTATTTATTTCTTTCATAAGTCCTACAGAATGCTAAATACTATTTGTGTAGAGAAAAAGGGATTAAAATTGGTAATCGATATGACGTATTGTATTTAAAAAACTGCATTAGTGCCTGGTGCGCTCGGGCTCAAACCGGGACGTCGGTTGTAAATGTGGGATAGTTGCCTGACTTTTTGTAATAGGCGATTAACATACAGAATATGAGCATTTAATAATCTGAAATTTTTGTGATGGTTTGTGTACTTATTAATGAACAAATAATTAATTAGGCTTTTTTGATATTGCTTTGTTATTAATAAATAATTAGACTAATATAATGTTGATTTACAACCGACGTCCCGGTTTGAGCCCGAGCGCACCAGGCACTAATGCAGTTTTTTAAATACAATACGTCATATCGATTACCAATTTTAATCCCTTTTAATAATTGTTTATATTATTTTTAGTTACTTACAAATAAAATAAACAGTTTTATGAATGAAGATAGATGCCCTCTGTGTAGGTTAGATGCTGTCATAATATTTCGACTTGTGGAATAGTTGCCCTAAGGAATTAATGGAAGAATATTTTGATTACATTAACTTTAATTAACATTAGCGCAATGGCACAATCGACTAAACTTAAATAGTTTGTATCAATAAAAATAATCACAATATTTTGATGAAAGAATATGCCTATTTTCTCAATTTAATGCTAGATGGCACAATTACCTTCGGTGCTTAATTTAAAAAAAATTGTCACAAATTCTTATTCAGCAATACCTTGCGCATAACCTTTACTGCATATTTTTTTTATTTTTTTCCTTAGACATTGCATTTTATATTTATTTCTGTTTTTTATATTTTTTCTATCTTATTTTTTACTTAAATTGTTTTATTAATAAGCATTTTTTATTTTTACACAATTTTTGATTTTTTATTCTTTTCTTCTTGACGTAGTTTTAAACGCTGATATTGATTAGAATAATGGCCGTGCGTTGTACAGGTTTCCTGCAGCCAATTTTTGCACATGACGCACTGAATCCAGTCTACCTCTGATTTTGTCGTTTCCAAATCTACGAAACATTGATGAATGTGTAGACATTCATTTGTTGCATTCTCTTTCATCGGAAACTTTGTCAATTTTCGTTAAAGTCTGAACATTGCAAACAGGATATATATTGAGTATTTTAACTTTTGAACTAATTTCTTCCTTTAAATCTTTATTTCTTAGGTCTCTGTTCCTTTGACTTTTTCTTAATAACATTAGAATCGTTTTCTATGAGAAAATCCTCAGAAGTACAAGTCTCTACACCTATAATTTTCTGTGTTGTTTGCTACTTTTACAGGGTATGTAGGGAGAGTAGCTTTACTTTCATTTTTCTTAACAGGAATGTTCTCCTTAGGAGTCAGTACTGCAGCATCTGTTGTAGAAATGTACCGGAATTTTCGGTAAGGAGAAAAATTCCACTTGCTAGGTGAGACGCCTTAGATAGACGTCTCACCTAGCAAGTGGAATTTTTCTCCTTACCGAAAATTCCGGTACATTTCTACAACAGATGTTGCAGTACTGACTCCTAAGGAGAACATTCCTGTTAAGAAAAATGTTTCCATATTAGGCTGTTGCAAAAGCAAAGATGAAGAATTGAGAGAATCCCGTTTCATTCCGTTAGAATTATCAGCAGTTTCATGAAATGGATCTGGATTTGGTGGTAAAAAGCTTCGGAGTTCAGCCAAAGTTGGGCTCACGCAATTAGTAACGTCTGATTATTAATATATAAGGGATCAGGTAATTGCTTATCAGTCGAAACGTTTTCTGTTCATCACAGACTTAATACCTTAAAGACAAATCAGAAATTGTAGACATTTTTTGGAATAATAACCGGATTATATTGGTAAATACCGGAATAATAACCGGATTATATGGGTAAAGCATCTACGATCCAGAGGTAGTAAAACATGCATACTGTGACTTAATAAACAAAGGAGGATTATTTTCTTCTGCAGTCTCTAACATTTCAGCAGAATTAGCGTGGAAATAATGCCCATTTAAAACAACTTTTGTTTTGTTAAATCATGCTCTATCAAAACCTGAAGCAAGAGCGCAAACATCTTATCAATTTCCTCACGGTTAAGTTTCCGAGCTCTAGGAAAAAATAAACCTTTAGCTTGTTGAACGCTAAGCTCTGGATTCCGTTTCAGAGAAAAGTGTGGCTAATGAGGTCCGTCTTCACGAGTTTCTTTGTCAAAGCTATATTCAGTGCCAAACTTTTCAACGAATTTGAGCGCTAGTTTTCGTAACATATTTCGTGTTTGGGGAAAACCCTGCTGCCTCTAATTTCTGAACGTGTGCGATGAGTCGTTTTTCATTTTTGAAGTTCGAAACCGAATATTTACCGAAAAATAAATTGATTGGGGTATTAAGAAACGGTAAAGATGGAAAAAATAAATAAGATACGTTTAATAATGAAATAAATATTTTAATTATCGAAAACCTACCTAATATAATTTTTTTCGTATCTTGTTTCACAAATTGTCTCCTTAGGAATCTATATGGAATGTCGCAACGACGAGATATTTCATGAAAAGAATATTTGTTTTGTCTCATGTCTTCAAAAGCATCTTTAAGAGCATCTTCGGTCCACACATCTCAGGGCTGTACCCTTGTTTTGTATGATACAAAAGTAAAAAATAATCAATTAAGTTTATGATACATGATAGGTGCCTCCAAGAGCATCTATACTTATAAAAACTGTGGTATCTATCAAAAACTGGGGGCTAGACGCCCTCCAATTTAACAAACAAATCGCGTTAAAGAATACTGTAATAACATTTAAATGTTTGTGTTTGATACATGTACATATTATAAATATAAAAATATAAACACTTACTGTATATCATCAAAAGTTCCGAGCGCACAACATTATATGCAGCTCTAAATCCACCAATATGTCGCCGCGTAAAACGTTTCTTGCTGCACAATTCACAACATATCCGTTTCAGCGAAGTGCAAGGCATCGAATTACGGAAGGGTGGGGACAAGCTCACATTGAAACAAAATACTGCGAGAATATTTTTCGTACAGTTTGCTACATGCTTACTTAGACATTTATCTCCCTAAGACGTCTGTCCCACATTTATCCTAACTCTGAAATAAAAAAAAATTAAATTTCAAGGAATTTTTTTTGTTAATGGGAAAGAAATATAATTAAGAAATAGTTAAATTATTTAATATTACATGCGTTTATTAGATTACGATACTTACTTACTTATGAATTAAAAAAAAACATTGAAAAACAAAAAAAATTACCGTTTTTGTGAGAAAGAAGGCTCATTAAGCAAAAAGTTGTTATACAAAGCAATTTTCATTATTACTATAGAAAGTATTAAAAATAATTAAAAGTAAACGCATATAAAAAACCTTATCTTAATAAAAAAATATTTTACCATTAAGTTTGATGAGCCATTTTAGTGACGTACGCAAAATAAAATTGACAGCAAACAAACGGAAGAAGCCACTGTAACCAAATGCAGTACTATAATTGCTTTTATAGCTTAGAAAAAGTTAAAATAATGAAGTTTTTAAAATTAAGCGTTTCGCTTATTAACGAATGGAAACTCACCAAAACAGTATACACCGCTTGTAAATAGAATAAAACGACATTTCTCAATCACTACACGTGTATAAATACATATTTAATGAGCAAATTCATCCTGTCGATTTTTTGTTGCATCGTGCAACAAAAAATCGACAGGATGAATTTGCTCATTACTGCGAATCGTAAAATTACACTCTCATAATTTTTTTCATAACGCACTTAAAGAAGTATAAATTCAATAAAAGAAAATAAATACGTTGCTTAGGAAAAATAATCCAAATAAGAAATCGAAAATAGGAAATGGCGACAAAATGTTATGTACATTAATTGCATATACAAAAAATTGAGTCGTCTCAAAATAATTTTATTATTAAATATGCACAATTTTATAATATTACTAATAGCTTTCGTAAACAAAGGTGAAGTTTTCGGGTCGTCATCACAAATTTTGTTAGTTTGAGAAAAATAATTTGCAACTTTCCACGAATAATTTTTAAAAAATCATGTGACTAAAATAATTGTGCACAATTATTTTAGTCACATGATTTTTAACTGTCTTTTTCAACTGTCTATTAACTGTCTGTCAACTACTATTCGATATGTCGTTTCAAAATTTTTCTTTGATGTATAATTATTTGCATATTTTTATTTTAACTTGACGATTTACGATTGTGTGGCTTTAGTCGCTACCGACTCAGATGAGAGACAGATCAGATAAAATGGATAGAATATTATACGAAAAAGTTATTTCGGCGTGTGTACGTGTGTGCGTGTGTACGTGTGCGCTTGCGTGTGTGTATGTACGTGTGTGTGTGTGTGTGTGTGTGTGGGTGGTTTGTGTGATTGTACGTGTATGTATGCGCGCATATGTGTGCGCGTGTGTGTGAGCTTTGTGCGTGTGTGAACGTGTACGCGCGTATTTGTACTTGGGCATGGACGAGCGTGCGTGCGTGCGTGTGCGTTTTTGTGTGTATACTTGTGCATGTTCGTGTTTGTGTGTCAGTAGACAATATCGTGCAGCAAATTGTGCCAACTTTAGAGAAGCAAATAAATACCTTGATAGAAAAATTCGAGTCTACCATTTCAAATCCCGTCGACGTTTTTCCGATGGTTACTTTGTGCACTTTGGACATAATCGCAGGTATTTTATTGTTTAATAAAATAACATTGAATGTGAATCCAAAGAATCGTCTGTTTATACGTACAAATGCATTCTTGTTTTTACACACATGCTTTAGTATACGTTAGTATACACAACCCTTAAGTATATTTCGTTTAAAATGTCATGTGTCAACACCAGCAATAAATATTTAAACCTATCAACAATTGCAACACATATTTCAGAAATAAGTGTCGGAGAAGAAAAAAGTAGCCGCGAATATATAGTGGAAAATTGAAAACGGATGAAAAAATATAATTCAAAATTTTATTAGCCTGCACCTATATAAATACGTTTAACAATCATATTAAAAACACGTCCCTCTATTTACATGAAAGTTAACTTGAATTTTATCTTTTTCAGAGACTGCGATGGGTGTGAAGCTATATTGCCAATCAAATCCTGATATGGAATACGTAACAGCTGTCAAAGGGTATATATATATATATATATATATATATATATATATATATATATATTTATATATATATATATATATATATATATATATACACATACATTATATACATTTTTGGTTATATTTTTATGAAAGACCAAATTTTAAAGAGCGATTAAGAAACAGTAACTAAATCGTTTATTTAAAAAATTGTGTTTTTTTCATATTATTTCATTACTATTTTATAATCGCTCCTTAAAACTTGGTCTCTCATCAAAATGTAACCTAGTATATAGAAGTTATATATGTAAGATACGTATATAATACAATACATTGATGTTTTTTTTAGAATGGACACTATAATAAAAAATAGATCAATAAGCATTGAGCAAAGATTTGATTACATTTTCAAACTAACGCCGACCTATAAATATTACAAGCGATATCTACATACTTTGCACAACTTCACCCGACGCATCATAAAAGAGAGACGACAGATATTGGAAAATGAGATTAAATATGACCACTCCCTTGCGAAAACCGTCAAAGGCTTGGTAAGAAAAAATAACTCAAATAAATACAATGAATAACAATGACGGCAACTTCGTATTTCTCCTATGTTCCCATTCATATAAAAATCTGCATTGTGAACAATATGTACGGAAAATTAATAATATATAGATTTAAGTAATACTGTAATTTAAATAAACCACTATTTAAATAAGTCACTGTATCTACAGCAGTTATATATTTCTTTTTAATTTAAATTGTGTACTGCGATCGCTACAAGTGGAGAAAGAATAAAAAAAAATATTTTAAATTATTTGTAATTTATTTAAAAATAACAGCAGAAATCCCTGTGTAATTTTAGGGTATTTTGAAAACAGATTGTGGATTTTAAATGCCTAGTTAGCAAGATTACAAGGATAGACAACAAAGTAGATATACAAAGGATAAATTTGGCCATCTTTCACATACTTTAACGAATATATAATTAAAAATGCTTTTGTGTTATACTCGAAGAATTCTTTTCAACAATCGGCCTATGTTAAAATATTTTAGTTCCTAATCTAGTTCTACCAATTCAATATTAATGCAAAAGTTAATCATCTTGCATTGTAGGCACATCGGACGACATACGATATGTTATCAAAGCAATAAAACACAACGCGGCGATCGTCTTTTTCAACTTCAAATATTGAGCAGTACGAATATTGCTTCACAGGGAGAAAAATCGATCATGTTTATATTTAAAATAATGAAATGCTTAATTGTAATTATTGTTGAGAAAGTGTAATGAAAATTTTAAAAAATATTTTGTTTTAACAAACAAATTATTTCACTTTAACGAAGTCTCAAATCAAAAAAATGTCACAGATTATTTTCATCTTACATTTTTGAGAAGGGTCTGAAAAAAATTCTAACCACATCTATTAATTACATCCCCTTTATATGCAATGATTGATAAATTAAGTTGATCCGAATTTATTTTGATTTAAATCTATGATGCTACTCAGCAGTAATAAGGTGACGTAATGTGATATGTTTCAATTACAGTTCCATACTTTGACAGTATGAAAACTGGTATGAATAAGAAATATAATTTTAACTTAATTATTCCTTTTTAAAACAACCTAATATTACTTCAAAAACCATCTTAGACTCTTAATAAGATTGGAAGAAAATATTTCATACTTTTTCGTTTAGGCAAAATAGCTTAGGTATAAAAAGTTTAGGTAAAATATCATTGATAAATATATACAAAACTACTAACACAATAATAAATAAGACGCTAAAATATAAGAGAAATAAAGTTCAATTTAAAAGAAATTCAACTACGAAATATCTACATAAAGATATAGACATATTAAAGTCACGGAAGAGAAAGAAGAATGTGCAATTGCCCATCCCGCCAATTGTTCAATCTCAGCAACAAATAATTTACATGGTGAATTAACAGATAATTACATATAATAATTTATTAGAGAGAACTTACAAAAAATGGCCAAGAATCTAAAGAAGAAATAGGTTTTTACGACTATAGGTTAAAATTAACAAATAGCAATACTTGATTCTTCTTTATTTATTTCCATTTCAGGCATCAAAAACCGATATTCCTTCCTGGATACGCTTATTTTATCAAACACAGAGGAAGGAAAACTCACTGACGAAGAAATAAGAGAAGAAGTTCATGTTCGAAGTAACACGTAAAAATTACATAATGGTTCACATAAAATTAAATTAAATTTTTGTCACCGGAATACTAAACTCACTTCTAAAATTATAAACTAGCATTAATGTTCATATAATAAATATGAAAAACAAAAATAGAATCAATATAATAGTCATTATGAAATTGTTCACAGCAATTGTATCGTGTATCACACACACAACAAAGTCCTAAAAATGATATAAAAAATCAAAGTTCAATTAAGCAGTGTGCGGTATATTTTCGTTTCATGTTAAATTTGTTTAATATTAGATAATAATGAATAATTGGCAATGAAGTTATGGTGTATAATTAAAAAAATAACAGCCTAGAATAATAATTATTAATTAATACTTGTTTAGATGTATGCTTATATAACAAATGGCTGTTTTATAACAGATGACTACCGTTACAAATTATATTATGTTGAAAGAATCAAAGGAGAAAAGAAAACATAATGGAACGCTGTTAATTCAAATCGGAGATGCTCATCGAAATGTTCTAATACTAGCTTCATTTTTACTCAAAAATTGAAGTAAGGTGTTTAAATTATATTTAACCGGCCAGTTATACTTTAAATGTAATAAAAACCATTGCTTTGTCTTCGATTCCTGTAAAAATAAAAATAGTAATAGATGGTAGTTACCCTTTAATGAATATTCTGATCAAAAGATAAATAATTCTTATTCAGTCACTATGATATTAGTTTGATTTTGTTGTAGTTCTGAATCGAAGCAATAAATTAAAGGGCATGACACGACTGCTTCCGCTGTAGGATTTATTCTATACTGCATACCACAGAACCGAGAGGTACAAAGAGAACATTTACCAGGAGCAAATGGAGATATTTGGTGAAGATCCGAAAAAGGAGATAACGTTCGAGTAAAAAATAATTATCTTGGCTTTTTGAAAATTAAACATTTACACATTTCTTAATAAATCAACTGTCTACCCCCTCTTCTTATTAATACTCTTCAATTCCACGAGCACAGTCCATTGTCAGGTAACATTCCGTTAACAAAGTATTCTCTTTCAAATCTCCAGAAATATGGTACAGTATTTTACTCTATGCTCAAACGAAACTTTTGAGGTTCATTCTCATTAGACAACACTAAATTCTTTAGCGGGTCAAAATATTCGAAGAATTTATCTCAGCATCGTTACACCAATACTTCGAATCGCCGAACAGAGTTAGCTTGACGATGCGTGAAACGATGTCCTCTTCCATGGTTTCTATCTCTGACACATAATCATAGCCATATTGAAATAAATAATTCTCGTTTATATTATATATCTACTTCAGTATACTGCCAAAAATCCATGAAAATAAATTCCTAAATTTTATTTTCAGTAATTTGTTATTTTATATATTCAAATGCATAAAGTATCGATGATGCAGTTTATTATTGGCACCGACTATATTTACTAACGATTCAAATATTATTTTTACTACATGTGGGTATACATGTTTCACGCGTACTTTAAAAAAGAATAAATACCCGACATTATTGTAAATTTTTTTTCACAGAACATATCACATATGTGTAAAATAGTTTGACAAAATATTATAAATATTGGTCCAGAAAGGAACATGGTTATATACTGTGATTAAAAATTACACATCCGTCTTTATAAAGTAACTACGACATTATTTTAATCTATCTTTTTAATAATATCTTCCTACTCATTCGCTTAAGTCTTCAATATTTCAAATATTACATGGATAATATATAAATATAGTACGAGTATCTTGTATTATTATGAATCAATAGATCTGTAAGAATGTTAAAACAATTTTAAACAAACTTTTTCACAGGAAAATGTAATATTAGGTAATATTTTCCGAGAAGTGAATCAACGTTTATTTTATTAATTTGTTAAAAACTATGATAGATTTTTCTTTCTTAAATAAAAATATAGCGTAATAATTAAAATTAGTAAATTACATTTTATGAAAATATAAACTCTTTCAAAAAAAACGAGCACTTGTAGGAATAAACCATATCACAGTTATTTTATTATTATTTGATGCATTTTATATGGCGATATGATGAGAATATTGTTATTTATTATTGCAATATCGTTTTCACCTACTTCAGTCATTCAAAATGCGAATAAATAAAAAAAGCGATGCAAAGTCCACAGAGGAGCGTTTTCATACTGGTACATTAAAAATGACTAAAGTTTAATTTTGAATATTTTTTATTAATTTAACATATAATTTGAAAATTTAGTAACGAGTATGGTCTCCTCTAGCTAAAATTAATGCGCTTAACCTACTAGACATGCTTTCGACGACGTTTTTTTATCATGCCCTGAGGAATACGTACCCATTCGGCAACGATTACATTTTTAAGAGCCTGAATGTTTTCTGGAGCTGGTTTTACGGCTCCGACGCGTCGTTTGAGATTATCCCATATGTGTTCTATAGGATTGAAGTTGGGACTTCTAGCTGGCTAGTCTAACCGACGAATTCCGGCCTCCAGCATATACGCATCAACGTCTCTAGAGCGGTGGGCGCGAGCGTTGTCGTCCATAAAAATGAACTCGCCTCCAACTGCTGTTAATGCGGGTTGAGCATGAGGATTAAGAATCTCTGTTATAAACCTTTGCGCATTAAGCGTGCCATTTTCAATAAAATACAATACCAGCCCAAAACATTACGGAGGGATTAAAAAATAGTACTTCCTATTCTATCTCCTTTGTGATTTTTGGTTCAGAGATCCACTAAAGTTCATGTCAGAGAAATTTTCTACAACAAATAGTTTCGACAGGCATTATTTCAGATATGTTCCATTCAGCGCAGGCTCCAGAAATTGAATTGGTAAGTTTTATTATTTTTGTCTACATTTTAGTCATCATGTTTGATGATGTTATTAAGATTCTAGCCATAATTTATAAATTTATGAACTTATTGTTTCTTTTTTTTAATAAACATTTTGCAAATTCAATATATTGTATTAATTAAAGTTTTCACTTTACTAAATTAAACATTTTGCAAATTCAATATATTGTATTAATTAAAGTTTTCACTTTACTGATAAAAATAATTTAATGTGAAACAGTAAATATATAAAAATAATAAATATATACTCATAAAATTCTTTTAGCAACGTAATTTTATAATTTAATATGTAAAATCAATTAAGTCACTTCAAATTTGTCATAGAATAACAAATATTTTAAAAATTTCAGGTCAAAAATTCGCTATGATAGAATTAAAAACTGTTTTGTCAAAAGTCGTAAGAAAATTTGTTTTGTCACCTGGAAGTGACGAACCGCCAGAGTTGACATTAGACGTAATTCTACGAAGCAACAATAGAATTAACTTGAAGTTTGAAAAGCGTCAAACTGTGTAATTATTTCTTATTTTATGTACAAATAGAAAAATTGCGAAGATTTATTGTTAATTACATATATCGAAAACTCTACACATTGTTTGGATTCCTGCTACTGAATTTGTCTTCTTTGCTATCTCTGTAACGTATGCAAATAAATTGCTAAGAAATGAATTAAAAATAAAATTATTAAATGAAACTCAAAATAATTAATGCTATATTCGCCACTCATTTATAAAGTACATTCCTGTTTTTTTTTTATTTTTGGAACCAATGAAGAATTATTAAAATCCAGATTGGGGATATTTCATAATGAGCTATTCGTGCGAATCCAAAATTCATATAATAATTTAGTACAGTTACCCATTTTAACTGAGTTCACTTATATATATGATTTAATTCATTCTAAATATATAATATTTTGATTAATAAAGTGCATTGTTAAAACAACGCCTTTTGTTTGTGTTTTAAACCTCGTCTAAATAAAGAAGAGTGCCTTTCTAAAGTGATGTATTATTTACAATTTGTTTGATGGTTACCATTTATGGAATTCTTCTTTTACCATTATGGAATTATGGATCGGTATTCCTTTAGTTAAATTTATCTTAGAGAAAATTCAATATTATTTGAATTGATCAGTTTGGTCACTTTTTTAACAACGACTTAGTTTCTTGAACCCAAATATAATACTGCCTGCGAAAATACATTTTCTTTTAAAACAACTAAATTTTAAAACCAAGTGAATCCCGAATCCTGAAATTAGTCATCAATAAATATTTTCAAGACTGGTATAAAAAATTATTTCTGTCATAATTCGTAATATAGTCCTTTCGACCAAATGTTCTTGATACTAGTCATTATTAATTTTAGAAATTAATAATTTTACCACCTATTCCCACAACGTCGTTCACATGTGAACCTTCAGAGAAGTTTATTAAATTGATTTTAAGTCTATTAATGCACGTGACACCATGTCTTATAAAAAATAGTTCATTTAAATAACTATAATTTTTCTGAAACGCCAGATTGTCACACCTACATGTTACCCCAGAACCAACAGAACCCCCGTATGAAAACTTCATCGATCGATCAACGAGCTCCTTTTTCGTGATGCGCGAACAAAAGAATAGGCGGACAAATAATACAATGATTTTTTTTTGTAAGTATTTTTAATATAGATGTCTTTGTGATGTCACTTTTAATATAGATGTCTTTGTGATGTCACTTTTAATATAGATGACTAATTACACAGTTTTATTAGATGCATGAATAATGAAGTATGTAAAAGTGAAATTTATAAAACCTAAAATAAAATTTAAAATTTGGTGGTTTGAATCAATTCTGAGGAAATGAAAACCAGACGTTTATTTCAAGCAACCCCTATGTTCGGGACAATGTTTTCAATGTTTTTCGTTATTCATGCCTTAATTGGCGTTTAGTATAGAAAATAGTCTCCTACATGTTTTGTTACAATAAAATTGAACGAGTTTATTGAAAAAAAAGGACAGCATAAATATTTTTTACGACATGCTCTTTTAGTATTGATGTTTTTCTTATTTAAAAAAAATCTGTGTTCCAACTTTACAATTTAATTTTTCCAAAAGCTATTCCGTTCAATCCACAAAACATTTAAGACAATTCGAAGTTTTTAGGCAAATCGTTAAAACTGAAAAAAGTAAAGTTCGTATTTTGCAAAGGCTAATAAACTGTGTCATTTATCAGCGAACAGTAAATTTTAATCAGTTATTTTTAGTTTTTGTTGTCAAGCTACTATTAAATTAATACAGTAAAACATTACCAGTAATTCCATAAGATATCACCGACATGTGAACCTTTTAATACCATCTATCTATAAATTTATGAATTTCTCAAAAATTGTATCAGATATATGCAATGAAATTAGTGTTACAGGTTATGGATGATATCCTCAATTATTATTAGAAATTTAAAGGCAAATCTAAATTAAGGTTCTGAAATAATTTTTTTTATATTTCACAATTAAATGAAACTACGTGATGTAATATTATTTCTACATTCTTTGACTTTTTTACCACAACCTAGTTTCGTTGTATTACAACATCATCAAAGATCCACATGAATATCGTGTAATACAACGAAAGGTTGTGGTAAAGAAGTTAAATAAAGTGGAAATAATACTACATCATGTAGTTTCATTTAATTGTGAATAATGAATTTCTACAAAATTAACGACAAATATATTCATTTTTTTTTAATTTTTGTTTTAAACTATGCCCATATTAAACTACGAAAGCTGTGAGTAAAGTTTACTTAAGTAAAAGTAATAATAACCATTAGATTAAAGAGAATCGATTATGAGGATATGTATATTAAAGTTTGTTACAAGTTAATCATATAACATAAAGAAGATTCACTTCAAACGTATATGTCTTCACGCAAAGATTCATTTCTCTTATTTTACGTTAACACATTTATTGTTCGAAGAAAACTTCTGAGTATTTTTTTTCCTTTCTACCTTCAATACAGTGAATACAAATGTCTCTTTCTTAATTTGTGGACTTTTTTAATGCAACACGTAAAACAGCAATAGCTATAAGTCTATATATATATTCTTTCATGGGACAGTTATTTATGAACAGCGAGGAGATATATGTAATGACAATACCTACTCTATTTATTAAATAACATATTTCTCGGACTCGATATTTGTAGCCTTTAACGCATTATTTAACGTTAGAAATACAATGAAATGGATAATAACATCCATTTTATACTTACTTATTTTTCAGGTTCTAATAGTTTACAGAACCAAATGAAATTAAAATTACCTGAGCACTTAAAAATAATTCGAATTATCTAAAAATTGCGAGTTTTTTACGCGTCAGTACGTATTAATTTATGTTTCAAAGAAAAAAAATTATTTTTTTTTTTGGTTTTTCAGCTTTGTTAAATATCAGAATTTTAAGCATAAGATATTTTTGTTTTACTTAAGTTAAAAGAAAAACAAATTCCATATTGTACCTAAACATTTCTGAGTTCAAACTTTATCACTACGCTAATAACTCACTTAGAGAAGCAACAAGGTATACTACTAATAACGTACTTTCTCAATCATTATAATTTCTTGTGTACGCAATTGATTTTCTATTATCTGACTTATCTACTAAAAACTTATCACAATGTATTTCTCAAAGATTTCTTTTGACAGCAATAATTTTTATTCAAATACAAGTTTTAAATTTTCTTCCAGTAAGTTGTTTAATGACCTCCTTTCACTAATTAAGGCAATAAACACATTAAATAATCTGATATTTAAACGGGCAATATGATTTATATAATGATGATTTTTCTTAGTAATATTCTACCTACATTATTCTTTTCTTTTTTTATCTAATATATTAAATTTTCACTACTGTATAACAACACTTAATGAATTCACAATGTTTTATGTAACAAGTGGAGGCGGAGACGAAAACTTTAGATTATAACTTTCCACTTCGGCGTCTAACAGCCAACTGTGCTCACTTTAGATAAACAAGTAAATACCTTGACACAAAATATTGATTCTACTATTCCACGTTCAATTTTACCTTGAGCATTTTCGAACATTGTCATCGCAAGTTAGCCAATTCTAGTATTTCGTAGTTTAATCAACATAAATTAAATGGAAATTCTAACGGTGCCTCTTCACATTCAGAAATGAATTATTGCCTGTATACACGAGGCTACTCATGCGCAAATGCATGCAATAATCGAGCATATTAGCTCATATGATTTCATATCCGACATATCGGCACGTGCAACCGTGCGGATTCGCTGGAAAGTTTTTAAAGTTCCATATTTATCTAATGGCTTTTCAGTTACGATATATCGAACCCAGTTACTTGGAAAGCAGTGCATGTTAGAAATTTTACTTATTGCCTTTGTGCAGGGAAAGAAAATTTGTGAAAGCTGCCATTTATATTTTTATATGACCGGACATCGAAGTTAAAATTAAAGTTCATTAAAAATTTACGTTTCGAAAATATTTTGTTCTTGAAAATCAATTGGCACCCAATACAGCCAACCCTTAAAATTTAAAATAAAGAAAAACTACAAACATTTTAAAATAATATATAATTTGAAAAACAATGGGATAACACATGGGTCTTTAGTATCATTTATCACATCAATAATCTGATGAAAAAATTGTCATATTTCCAAAGAAAAATATTCCCAAGATCTGCAAAAATTCGAAAAACTACGTTAATATATATTTGAGAAAGCCTGTTAGCGTCTATCTACATATACCCACCTATTCCTTTTAAATATGTCCGTATATTAAAACAATTTTAAAGCATATTATTTTAGAAACATAAGACTCAGAAACTACAAAGAACTTCGAGCCCAACTCCCAATTAATACCGAAAAATCAATATGGAAAATCTTAAAATACATTTAATAATTTTTCTGCATTAACATCTGAAAAACTTTGTAAATAGTTCTTTGAGTAGAGCACAAATCTGCTTTTGTCATTTTCCTTTTTACCAAAAGTGCCTAAGTGACTCATACTTAACAAATTTTATTTTGTGTGGAGTTCAAAACATTCCCTAGAGAGATCATCAAGCAATAATGATATTCCACTCACTTTCTGCCTAATAATCACCAAATCTTTTAAGTTTATATATCTCTATCGCCTTACTACGTATATCAAGATCTATATAATCTTTAGCTCTATCCATAACTCTGTTACGCGATAGATATCTAAAAATGTCTGAAAATTATTCACTGCAACCAAGTATAATGTTATGACAACATTCAATAAATCTAAACATAAAAGACACAAAGCTCTAACTCAATCATCTACACTTCTCTAGCAAAGCTCCATAAAAACGTGGCTTCTTTTATCTCACTACTTTTTGCGACTAATTTTTTAAAGGAAAACTTGGTTTGTTGACAATCATATTTTGACGGGATGGTGAAATATGCGAATGCAGCAATAACAAAAATGCAACAATAGTTTTAATACGCAACCGATTTGCTTAATTTTGCATTATAGGAAAATAATTATGTTTATATATATACATTTTAGAAAAATTATTTGAGGCATTTTGATTGATTGGTAAAAATAGCATCACATACCAAAAACATAGTATAAATCTATTAATCAGATTTAAACTCAATACATCCAACAAATGTTTTTTTTAATATAAGCCATATTAAAAAAAACATTTGTTGGATGTTAAAAATCCTTCATTGAAAGATGTTGAAAAAATTTTAATAAATGCGTTATGTCCTTACAGCATGTAACAAATGGGTCCGAGCTCGATAGCCTAATCCTCTTGTTTTTTCCTATGCTCTCTTATTGCTAAGGATGTCCACGCCATTCCGATAATTTTTGAATACCACGTTTTATCTTGCCAGTACTTTTGGCACATTCATGCGTCAGTAAAATAAGTCAACGCACAAATATTTTCACAATCCGGAATATTCAAAAATGTTATCTAAGACAACAATTTTCAAAACACCAAAATTTGGAGTTATCGCGCGAAATCTTGAATCACCTTCCATTCTCACACACATAAAAAACCTAACTTTAATTTTGAATCTGTAACTATAGGAGAAGTAAGAACGTTATCCTAGCTTGGGTGATGCGTGAAGCTATGATCGTCTTAGTGGCTTTTGTCTCTGATACTCACCTAATCATGGTCATCTTAAAACAAAAATTGTCATTGATATTATGTATTATAAACAGTATACTACCAAATCTATGAATCTAATTTCATGAGTTTTATTTATAAGAATTATATATATATATATATATATATATATATATATATATATATATATATATATATATATTTAAATTTCAAACAAATGTATTCAGTATTAGTACCAACCCTCTTTACTAGTAATATAATCATCAGTTTCACTAAATAACTTACTTGCATTTTATGAACTCTGTTGTTAATATTCTTTCACAAAACCTATCTTATATTTGTAAAATAACTTGAACCGAATTACAAATGTTACTCTGGAAATCATCCTTTAAATTCTTCTATAATTAACAGTGATGCGTAAATAATTATGTTGAAACCGGAATATTTGTTTTAGACTTTTTTTACATGAGTTCATCCAATCTATTCACCTATTTAAGAATTTTTAATATTTTAAATATTACCTGAATATACATATAAGTATAATAGCAGTACCTAGTTCGACTGTGACTAAATCCCAAATATTTCAATTCACATTTCTACAAGCACTGGACACAATGATTTGAAAGGAGACTTAATTTTTTAATTGAATTAAACCGGTCAGTAACAAATCGTTAATCCCATATTATTTATGGCAAAGCTTCTTTAATTCTTATTTTGTAATATTTTGCGTGAATTGAACTGAATGGACTTGTAATTCTAAAGTATCAAGAGTAGATTACCTGGTTTTTTTATTTATTTACAACCTTTACTATATACAACTAAAGTTTATTTCAGCTGGAGCAATATCTTACATTTAACCAAACGTCTGGTAGCGGCAGAAATCATGTTATTAATGGTTGAATGATTTTTCAATGCTGTCACTCGGCGACGTGTTCGGAGCTTGATCCATCTTTAGTATTCGGCAAATAATACTCTTAATTTCTCTTTGCAAATTAACGTTTTGCACATGACGTTTCATGAGATCTTGAACCAATTACATTATGAAATTAAACCTGGGCACACTCGTCTAACCTTAGTTCACAATACTGAGGATGTATGCATTTCCTGCAGATATATCCACTATTCTGTATAATATCGCCATCAGCCAACGTTGTGTTCGTTGAGAAGTTGAATAGGAAGTACATTTCTGATCCAGCATATAAACGCCACCTTTTCGTGATGTTATAAAACATGACCATTTCCAGTTTTTTGCATATTTGAATTAATGCTTGTTGTATAGTGTATGCTGGACAGAATAAGCATCGATTTACTTGGCTTTGGTACAAATAACGTAAATGTTGTATCGCATGTGAACACAAAACTAGACTATCCAACTTCTTGATAACGGTCGGAAAGAAATTGACGGGAGACTTCGCAATTTATTTTTCTTCATTGTACCACTAGCGTCCGCTGCTTTTAGTTTAACTTGTTCATATGATTGAAGTAAATCAATTATCAGTCGTTACTTTTCGGCAGCTTATTTGAGCAGACGACCGAACTGTTTTTTACCAAAGAAATTTCTACACAGTGTCTGTAGAGCATTATCATCCAAAGAAGAATTTTCAATCTGCGGACTTATGTCGTTTTCTTCTTCAAAGTTTTTTTGATGCTTAAACTCATTGCCTCTTAATTCTAAAGTTGACCGACGCTCGTTTTTAGTAATATAATCCAGTGGAACATCTTTTCCGTCACGACAGTCTTCGTTCGGCATTTCTAGTACGTTTCCTTGATCCTCCGAGTCTAAGTTAGACTGTTCTAACCATCTTACAGTTTTTTGGTGTAGTTCAAACACTATATACCCATAAAAAGAAAAAAAGCAATATTTCAATAAAAATAACATAACCTAACGTCAGTCACAAAGGCCGAACACAAAATATTATTACGTGTTATTTTTAACTACATTCGCGTGTCGAGTAGTCGAGCACACAGCGCATATTAGAGAGGGAGGGGGAAAAGTACAAAGACGCACAAATTCATAGCCCATGTAGTAAAGGCATATTTTTAAAAATAAGGATACCTGGATTCACTGTGCCGACGCTAGGCAGAAATAAAGGTATAACCATGAAATACCTGCATCGAATAATTAACCGCGATCCTTTAATACTCTCAGCACAGCTTCAGTTGTCCAGTAGTAAATTTAAGACAATGCCATCTCACGTGATATAATAAGTGTTACATTACGTACCATGAATTATATATTATTTATAACATTAATTTCATTCATAATAAAAGATGGCCCTACGCGACTGCATTTGAAGTTGTGTTTAAGTACATCGACTAAATATTTGCGTCCGATTCGCAAGCTCGGATCAGTTGCAAAAAAATAATTGAAGTGGAAATAAATTGTAATTTATAAATGAACAAAATGTTATCTTGTTTGGTTTATTTTTTCGGGAAACATTTGCAAAGTTGTTTAAAGCTTTTTATTCAATGACATTTATTTAATAAAAACGTTGTATCACTCCCATTATGTTTGTACAGTGGATATACTTATATTCTTGGAATAATAACCGTTATATTAAACTAAATGTGTATGCACCCACAAATGTATACCCATTTATTTGTTTATACGCTCTTGAGATTTGTGCTAAAACTGATATTATTTTGCGACTGAGACAAAGAACAACTTAGACGTCATAACTGTCACTCGACAAGTGAATAATTCGAATGCTAATCGACGTTAAAACAACCATAAGTAAATATTAATATAGCGTTACCTAGTTGAATGGTGTGAAACACGATATTTTTGTAATATGAAGTATTTACGGATTAGGTAGATTTTAAATGGAAGAATGTAGTAATATGTAATATTTATTTTTTTGTAATATTTATTTTTTTAAAGGTTAATGAGATATATTTTTCTAAGTCTGCGTGAAACAATTCAAAATTTAAGAAGCTATCACAGATGGACAAATAAAGAATTCTCACAACATTTTGTCAAGAAGTTATATGTTTATTGCCATACGGTGCATAAACAATTATAGCACGCAGAGAGATATAACATCTAAGTTTAATTCTTTCTCAGAATAAAGTCCACATAATTTTTTTCCAGCATACTGGGTTGTATTTTGATGAGGGATGGAATTTCAAGGAGTGATTAAGAAACAGTAAGTAAATCAGAAAAAAGAAAAAAAAACATAATTTTTCTAACATATTCTGACATTGCCGCTTTAGTAAAACGTGGGAAAACATTTCCGCGTTTTATCAAAATAGAACGGAATTTTAAAAACCGATTAAGAATCGGCAAATAAATCATATAGCGAAAAAATTTAATCATTTTTTTAGGGAAGGTAACCTAGTAACCTAATATATACTAAAAGGTAACCTAGTATATATTTAAATAAACATATAACTTCTTGACGAAATTAGCCCTTTTTAAAGTTTGTATCAACGGAAAATAAGTTGATTCACGATATTTTTGCTATAGCCAAAGCTCAGTTGGGGTTTTTCGAACCCGAAACCCGAAACAATTTTCATATATTTTATACCGTAAACAAGCGAAGAATGGTGGTGCACGAGGTGGGATCTTTGTTCTAAGGTTTTTGATGTTTTTATTGGTACAAGTATAAAGTACAGGGTCACCGTGTTTACAAGAAAATAAATTAAGTATTTTAAAACGTGTAATATAAACATTTTTATATGTGACAAGGCTATATGTTGGTATGCTATAGTAAGTATCAAATATATATACAATGAGACTTTCCTGTGACCATCATTTCTTTTTTACCTACTAAATGTTAGACGAGTTTTCCGTTATCTCATAATATTTAATATACATTTTTGATCACACACATAAGTATTAACGTACTATTTTTATGTTTTTAATTTATGCTCTCTTTTAAAAAACTTTGTCTTCAACGTAAACTATGTATAATAAATAAATAATATGTTAAGTTTTTAACATTGTACTTGCTTAACATAACTGGATAAAATAATAATCTACGATTTTATATTAAAACGTCAAACTAGGAAACTTCGTGCGTCTAACAAAATGCTATGGAAATGGAATCAGAAAAATTTTTCGTTCATCAGGTTTTCATTAATATTTAAACCATGTTTTCTTCCATGTAGCACATAATAATTAAACATTTGTTTTTATCGAGTAAACCGATCTCTCCATTCAGGATAATTCGATAATAAATTCGTAATTGTCATCCATGATAAATTCGTTTATAAAGATAAAACTCATTTTTAAAACCAATTCCAGACCTGTTCATATGTTATCTGTTTACTCTGTAATTTATTCAGAAAGTTTACATGACTTGCAAAAGCGTAATTAATAGTAATTAAACTTTGAAGATATTAGAGCAGGTGTTAAATATTTTATGCCGATAATAATACGCTAATTAAATTATAAAAACCGTGAAGCTTGAAGAAAAACTATGAAAACAGTATAATTACAAAAACATGTTCAAGGTTACATTTCGAATGCAAAATAAAGCAAATGTTGATACCAAAAGTGGAATAAGATAATATAAATAAATAACATTTAATCCAAAATTACCAAATTTTTGGGCTGCTTCGCACGATTATAACGAGCCGTAGATAAAACCGTAAAATTGAGTCATTTCTAATTTATTCTTTCCACAGTTATACCCCTGAAGAAGACAACATAACTCAATCGAAATATGGCCAAAAATATTGATCGATACATTAATTTTAATCGAATTGAATCGTAATAAACAGCCACCAAGAGTATTGGTTGGAAAAAAAGAAACAAATAAATTATAGCAATTTAGACTAAAAACAATAAAAAAACAAAAAACAGTAATTTAGACTTAAAAACTTTTTAAAAAATTCCAAAATAATACTCCGAAGAAAAGTTCGATATTTACCATGATTGTATTTTTAAAACTTATCAAAAGACCTCGAAACCATATCGGCGAAATATTTGTAGTTAAAATTCGAAAAATAATTTTCAACAAAAATCTTGTCCCTTTACATGTATATATATATATATATATATATATATATATATATATATATATATATATAGATATACATATATATATATATATATATATATATATATGGGGACTCCACGATATCAATGAGGACTCCTGCTTCGTTTTTAGAATACCACAATAGACACATATACCTGAATAAGTTGTACTGTGTCCAATTAACTGAAATTTTTTCCGCAGTTTGATTTTCATAATATGACTTGGCTAAAATTGATTTACGCGTGCGTTTTTTATCTCTCAAATTCCTTATGTTTATAATAAAACAACCTCGGCACGTGAATGAGATTCAACTTTGACCAATGATTAGTGAAGTAATCATATTATGACGCGTTTTTATCTATTAATGGTGATTTGCATAAAACCGGTCTCGAATAACTAATTTCTAATAGTCATGATGAAGCATCCTTTTGTGCAAATCATTTTATTTACTTTAATAAGAGTATATATATATATATATATATATATATATATATATATATATATATATATATATATATACATATATATATACATATATATATATATATATATATATATATATATATATATATATTTATTTATTTATATTTATAGATAAGGTACTTAGGGCATATTACGGCTCCTTGATATGCCCTAATTACATATTTATGAATCATAACACACACACCACTATCATTTATCATAAATAATTCACTTGGTTTTGTTTAATAATTACGAGTTATTCATGATAACTTAAGTACACATATATTGATACTAGACTTGTAACTAATGCAAACTACCAGGTACGAATGAAAACAGAAATATCTGAAGTATTATAAGCATATCCGTATACCCCGAATTTTCGGAATTTCCAACCTCCAAAAGAAAAAGTGATACTTTTATAAAATCATTCAATCAATCATCCATCCATCTTTCTGTTTGTCGCAGACGCTTTTTGCAGAAACTTAAAATTTCCGAAACTGTTCAACATAAAAACTTAAAATTTGAAATGTTGTTGATCTGCATAAATCGCAATACTCGAAAATGTACGGAATAAAATTTCAGAAAGACCAATTTAAATAATCGATTTTTTTCTTCCCTTTATCTTACAAGGTATAGTTTAATAAACATAGTCTATAATGATTTAAAATATGTTTTTCCCTAATTTCTTATGTTGTATGGCGAAAAATATGCTGAAAAATTTAAAAAAGCAATTCTCCCTTACTTCATTAAAAATCCATAAATATCAGGAAAACCCATACATTTCTACTTTCATAAATTTAAAGTTTTACATTATATGTATATTTTTCAACCATACCACTAAAAGGTTAGATGCTAGTAATACTTCTGTTTCAATTGATTTTTGTTATTAACTCATTTATATTGCTATTTTTTTTTTAATTACCTATAAAACAATTAAGTGTTGTCGCTATGCCAACAGAGGAAAACTTGAATACCTTAATAATCGTTCATCTAAAACTAAGCTTAATGTCAAAAGAGATAAATCAAAACTTTAATAATTCACAAACAAATCCCCTACTGTTACTATATAATATGCTACAATATGAGCAAAACAAAATTTTAAATTTGGTTATGTTTTTTTTCATATTTGATCAAGAAATTTAGAGTGAGTTAAAATTTATTTCACGCTATTTTTCATCCATTTCCATATTTAACAAACGTTTAAAAATGTTCTATCAACTGATTACAATTTATTCGCTTGCAAGGATAAATTGTTACAATTTACAGATAATCGCAGATATAAAGTGCGATATGCCGACATATTCGACACAACATATTGACATTAAAATATAATTAGCCTATTGTATTCGTGAAAAATCATTCAGTGTAATCCGAAATTGCAAAGACGATAAAATTGCAAAACATTACTTTCCATTATTGATCTAATAGTAAAGTATTGAATATATTTGGCGTTAATTTTGTAGAAATTATGACTAATAGTAAAGGTTTTTTTTATTAGATCAATAATATATATTTCTTTGGAATGCTTTTTGTTTAATAAACGTTGAAGAATTTGTCAAAAACAAAACTTTCCGTGATCTTCCAATTAGAGCAAGACCACTTATTTTTTTTTATGCAGGAACATTAAAAGTTATTCAGGTGCACCTAAAGGATTTCTGATTCTCACTGTATAATAACTACTTGGCTTACCCTCTGAAATAATTACAAATTTTTCACTAGTTATTCATATACGTTATTTAATTTCCTTCTTATTAATAAACAACAACAAAATTTGTACTAAATCCAAACAAATAGAATTAATGTCTTCCATACTGCATATAGCATTGTACAAATGGTATATTATCTAAATAAACAGTAATGGTTACGTGCACGCCAGACAAATTCATATTAATTATTCACATCAATTCTTCTTAGTCCATCGTTTACACCCATTTTTCATATCTCTCCACAACTTACGTTATTTTAATTTTATTTAATCTAATATATTGCTATGCTCACATACGGTATATTAAGTTATATACCAATAATACGTTCCAAAAATGCTCAATTGGTTTGAAATCCTGTAACTGGGCAAATGAATCTAACAATTTTTTTAAACAACGTAAATCAATGACAGGATATTGTTGAAATTTTATTTTACCCAAATTACAAGAAGACATGTAACGATTTTCTCAAGAAAAAGTGGATGCAAAACGTACTTGATTGTTTGACCTTAAGATCACAGCTCAATTCAATCCAAAAGAATCCATCCGACAAAATACAACAACCTTAACAGTTTTAAATCAATAGGTTGCAAATCTCAATCAATCAGTCAACTGTCTGTTTTCTATTCGTAGATCGTGTGCGCTATAGAAAAACGATACATATTTATCAGTTGACATATATTTTTGGAATTTTTATACCATTCACCGTTCAGTTTTGTAATAATGTGTTGTGTATTATTTGAATACGTCGAAGTGGTAATTTTTTTTAGTTATACTACCACAGATCTATCATTTTTTAGACCAGACTTGTAAGTAGATTCAAGGACAAATGTTAGTTTCCAAATTTTCTAATTTATGGTTCGCAAAACAAACGTCTTATACCTGAAGAACAGTATTAACTTTATGTTAACAAGTAATTTTGCGTTCATCATGATATATATTTATAGTGCTATACTATTTATACGTGCACAGAGAAACTGCTTTCAAACAGTGAGATACAAAATTAAAATAAGCTTATATTAATAATGTAGATAATTCATAAACAATTGTATCGATTTTTGTACTGCAACTATTTGAAATTCCTCATTTATACTCATTAAATGATATTGTTGATAATATTTACTGCTAACAAATTTTATTTACAATATATATTCAAAAATAAATTTCAATGATTTTGAGTTTTATGCTGTGTTAACAAAGCAAGTCTATATTAATATATTACTTTTGAATTCCTTTCCTTTTTAGTAGTTATTATGTATTTTGTATGATTGCAACACAGGTATTTTGCAACCATAGTTTATACAAATTAAATATCAAAAAATAACTTGAAAATTGAGAAATTATTTTAAAATTTTAAAAAATTTAAGAAAATCTAACAAAAAAATTGAGTGATAACACATATATACCATTGGAATATTGAAGACAAACAACACACTCTTTAAAACAAGGATATAAAATTATTAATGACTAAAACAGTTGGAAAAACAATGCAACATTTATTCACTCTATTTAGCAATTAACAACTGTGCCTATAGTCTGCAGTGGAAACGTGAAGCTGTTTCGAAAAACTAAAACAGATGGTAATTAAATTTTAATACACAGTATTACACAAGCATTAGTCGTGAAGCACTCTATTAAGAATTTAATATTTAGTAAATATAAACCTATACATACCTACATAATGCGAGCTGAATAAAGAACTAAAACTAGTGAACTAGTATTCAAATTATTCGACAGTGAAAAGACGTGATGAAGATCAGATTGAATTCCACAGAATAATTTTTACACTTACTTTTTTATTACAATACTCGCTGTAACGAAAAAAAAGATATTACACAGAACATTTTCGCCGGCCGAGAGCATCATTAAGGAGAAAACAATATTAGCTATGGACATCCGGTTACTAACGAAATCATCATGACAAATCACATTTTTGATGAAATATCTCATCGCACAGGGTCGTTATTCTAAACTGACCAAATATTAAGATTTATACAAATGTTTTCTGATCATTGAAGGAAATCCAGAAAGAGGACATTTTGTATTGTTTTTAAAACTGAACGAAACACTAGGATGTGCGTATCTTAAGAAAAATATTTTAGTAAAAATAAATCAATATTGTCTTACGTAGTTTTTTTTATCAAAATAGGCTAAACAGAATACTAAGAGCATCACCTCGAGCTGTTTTTCTATGACGGCATTTTTTTTTTAAACAATTTGACACAAAAACTTAAATTAGACATAATTTTAGGAAGTAATGTTAAAATTATCGAGATTATTTACAAAAAAAATTATTTTTATAATTGGTGATAGTTGTGAGTGTTAATGAGATGACAAGATATTTTTAAAGACCATCATATAGCATACCAAATGAAAGCTTGTTAAAATGCAAAAATAGATTCATTATTCCAAATGTTATGAATATATTACCAATTGTACGCTTTTACTTAAATAAAGAAACTCATAAGAGATTGAAAAATAACTATTTTCTTTAATAAATTCAAAAAACTGAAACCATCGCCATGCATTAAAAGAATATTGTCACCGAAAAATGGCGCAAAAGTCATGGCTACATTTCTTAAGACGACCTTCAAGTACATTTGTGCATTAATTTCTCTCCTTGTGAAGATCACTAGCTTTGTGTGTGCTTGATAAGTAATGCTGCTCCATGGTATAATCGATCCACCATGGTGTATATGCTTTGTTTTCACTACATACACGAACTCGATGGATATGGTGATGGACGAAAAAAAATTAAAAAGACCTTTTGTGCCCAGATATTGTAACAGGATTTAATGCGGCAAGAAATATTTTTTTAATTTAACTGCATAAACACTAACTTGGCAACCCTTTTAACTTGTTACTTTATTTAGTATATTCTGTGCAAAAAATTGGTAAGGAATAGGCGTAGAAAAAGTTAGTGAACAACTTCCGCAACGTACAAAGTGTACTGTCATTTTTTTTTATTTTAAGAATATTTTATCCTGTCACCTTATCGGTCCATACCTTTGCGATCAGCTAACAAAAGAGAGCTAACAGCAATAAACAAAGTCTAGGCCACTTAAGAAGGTTGGGAGATTAATTGTGCACGTGAGTGAGAGAGATATTTTTGACACCCTCAAGAAAACTGTTATACTGTTACACGACATTCGGTCAGAAAATTTTGAAAAATATCGAAAATTTTGTAAAGCCTATACAAATTAAAAACGAACTTTTCTTTATAATCATTATTTGACTATTTTTGTTTCCTTCTAGACATTATAATCCACATCGCGCACCTAAAAATATAGACCAATCATATTTATTATATTTCTTTATTAAATGAGTCTTTAAAACAGTTCCTTTCATGTATTAAATCGCTACGATCGATTTGAAGATCGACCTACGAGTATGATTTGAAGAATATAGCTTAGTACAAATCCAGTATTCGCGAATGCAGATACCTTTTTTAAATCTGACGCCGGTTTTCTGTAATTAAAATTTGGCAATTCTCACGCACATGCGCATTGAAATTAAGTCTGAATAGGCCAGTCGTAACTATTGTGAGAAATAATTTAAGTTATTCATTTATTTCTTTCGTTAACAATAATAACTCAAGTTTCAGGTTAGTGTATTTTCCAACATTCTATGCTAATATTGAACACGCTAAGTGTAACTTACGTGGAAATGAATACTCACAGAAAGAAAGAGCTATTATTATAGGTTAAGATATGTGAATAGTTCGGTAGTGGAACTACGAACCCCATATACATAATTTCGCCATGGGCACCCGTATCCCTGTTTGCGACAGCTTCACCCTCTCCACAATTGTTGACATACCTACATGATATTTTTAAGTAGATATTCAGATGGAAATCTCAATTGATATACAAAATAATTATCCATTTTTTTCAGTATACGTGCCTACAAAGGCAGTTATCTTACATCCGATGTGAAGGAATGTCATTGCATTGACCTGGAATGTCATAGTATAGACCTTTTTAATCTCTTTGTTAATTTTGAGGGCTCGTTTTCAATATATTGAAATTGAAAATGGTTTTAATGCATCATTTTAATCAGCACCTTTCGATTTTGAACCGTTACTTTGAAATTCCTTCCGGAAGTGACACCATGTTCACAATTTAAAATGACTATTTCCATATGCCTATATTAATAACACATAACTGTTAATATAAAGGAAGTTTTAGTCATGCAGAGATATTATGAATATCCCGATAACTGGAAAATAAATGGAAAGTTCTATCCTTTTTATTAAAGTTTTATAGCAGGTTATGTAGAATAAGGTAATAAAAAATATTTTACATGTTGAATGTAAAATATTTTTCTTTCTCTTATGGAAAAAATTCACATATTATGTAAGCAGGTTTAAGGGGTGTAGATGTTAAAACTTGAATAATTGTTGCTAACAAGGAAAAAAGTGAGACATTTCAAACCGTAAGGTAAAATGTAAAACAATAGAAATAATTCAAAGTAATAATTAAACAATTTGGGTCAATTATTGTCTATGAACCAGTTTGGTTTAAATAATCTTCGAAAAAAAAACACTCGAACCCGAAGAATTTTCCATTCTACACAGTTTTTAGAAACAGTCTACCTTAACACGACGATCATTAATTCGGGGAATTTTAGATACGATAAGTGGATATGAAATGAAACAAGAGAATATAAGCTAAATATCATTCGTTAAAAAAGCTTACTTGCGATTTCATTGTTCTTCGCCATACCTAACAATAACATAAGCATAAGTAGCAACCGCTAAAATCTGCCGAGTCAGTCTTATAGAGGATTTTGATGTGAAGATATTTTGATACAAAATTACAAGTTGTGCAAATAATTGTCGCAGAATCCTTAGTAAATTCAGAAAAAGTATGGCGTAATATTAAATTTGTGAGTACGTTGTGTCAATATTACATAACATGGCATTAAAATTGTTTAATAAAATACTTTATTAGTACGAATTGATGTGTGTTTCTGATGTTTTAAGAAAACCTATACTAAGCGCGAACGTAGTATCGATAACAAAATCTCACCCATCGAGACCAAATTTAAAATGACGAAAAATACGCCAAATGGGTACAATAGCTTAACGTGCAAATTAATAAATTTGCATAATTGAATATGAGGATGGAAACAAGAAAAACCGAATGGGTAAACGAAAACGACGTCTCTGAAACGATCTTTAAAATTGTTAACACATAATCCGCGGTTAAAAAATGAATAATTCTTAACATTTTTTTAATAATAGCCAATCTTAACTGATATGTCTGAATGGACTAGTCTTTGTTATTCTATAACTCCGTCATTTCCGAACGGTTCTACACGAACTTTGGCATACTAACAAATTATAGGCTGGATTAACCTGAGATTGTGTGTAAGTGCGTGCATGTGTGTGTGTGTGTGTGCGTATGCATGAGCGCGGATACCCGTGTCGCGTGTGAGCGTGTGCGCGTGGGCGAGAGCGATCGCGTGCGCGTTCGTTTGCACTTGTACGCATGCACAAGACCGGGTGCGTGTGCGAGAGCGGGTGCGTGCGCATTCGCACGTATTCTCATTTTATCTTATATTAGGCATCTTTTTGTGCGTGTGTATGTATGTCTGCGTGCGTGTGTATACAAGTGAGTACGCATGTGCATGTGCGTTTGCGTGTGCATATGCGTGTCAACGTACGCATGCATAATCCTGTGCGTGTGTGCGTGCGTTCGCGCTAGCGTGCATGCGTGCGTGCGTGCATGCGTTTGTGCGTGCGTGTGTGTGCATGCCATAAGCTATTGTAGTTTACATGGACGAAGTCGGACACTTAAATCAACATTTAAGCGCGAAAAAAACAAGCTTTTAAACAAATAGTACCATTAATATTAGATATTTTGAATGTTTTTAATGTGAGATCTAATGAAAAAAATTAAGAAGTTTCTTACATTTTAATTCTTTGGGGGGCGGGGAGGGAATTCTCATTTTATCTTATATTAGACATCTCTAAAATTGACTAAGTTACGCTTGCATGATACTTGAGGACACAACAGAAAGTCAAAAAACTGGCTACATGAATGTGGAAATATGACCTGACCAATAACTTACATTCAAACTCGAAAATGTTTATATAATGTAATATTTAACTTAGCTATGCTTTGCCGTTTTATACTTGTTGTATATCACGTATTTGTATGTAACTTAAGTTACATACAAATACGTGATATATAACAAGCATAAAACGGCAAAGCATAGCCAAGTTAAATATAATTGATTCGCCACTACGTGCGCGCGTAGGCAGTTACTCGGTCAATATGTTTATTTCAACTACGGCGTTCAGTATAGCCAGAGATTGCGCACGCGGCGGTCTTGCAAAATGTTGCTCGCCCTTATCGGTATCCTAACAATTCTTTTTGTCGTCTACGAATTTTGGTTTAATAGAAAAATTAGAAAATGTGCCAGGAAACTGCCTGGATTTCCCTTAGTTCCCTTCTTCGGTAACGCACTGCAGTGTCAGACTAAACCTTTAGGTATGTTTATTTTTCTAACAATCAGTTTTATACATTTTAATTGTCCGTGGTTGTTGGCGATTTATTTTGATATTTTAGTATAATTTGAAATTTAAATTTAACGTACTGTTTCGGATTTGTAGAAGTGTAAATATAAAACAGATTTTTAAGTTTATTGCCATAATTATTTTAAAGTGTTATTTTGCAGAACTCAAATGTGAATAAATAATATTGCTTGGAAAATATTTAAATAAATTCTTTAATATCATAATGTGTACTTAAAAATCTAATCAAGATAAAATAACTAATTATCTTTATTTACTTGCTACCCGACGAGTGATCGTTATAGATTATTTATGATTTTTTAATAATATTTCTTTATAACTTCCAAAATTACATAACTTATAAGATCAATTATTTTCTTTGTCCATGGCTGATTACAATCGTGGCTGATTAAATATAATATTTATTTATGTACTCCTTAAGATTAAACAATTGTATCACTTTACGAGCTCGATTTTTAAAATAGATCTCTCTGGGCGGGTAAGGACCTTTTTGAGCGAAATCTGCCCAGATCAAGTATTTTTACATCCGACGAACATATGTGCATTTTCTATTTAATTTAATTTGATGACATGTAATTTCTCTAAATATGTTATATATATATATATATATATATATATATATATATATATATATATATATATATAACTTAGATATATATATTACATATATGTATATATATATATATATATATATATATATATATATATATAGTAATGATATTTTTTATTTTATCCTAAGTTTCCCATAATACTGCTATCACCGTGAACTTACACGAGCTGTGTTGTAAAAATACGTCATTCAGTTTTTCAGTACAGCAAATTAAGAAAAAAAACAAACTTCAATACAGTAAGCTAAAAATAAATATGCATCCTGTATCAAAAATAACCAATCCAACGACAATTCCAGTTACATTATATAAAAGTTTTCAAATATATTGTCAATTCTTTATGTATTAGGATGTAAAAAGAATTATTAATTTTTTGATCTTCTTCTATCGCTACACCATAACAATATCTACTTTTGAAACACCTACTATATACGATTAGCAATAACAACGCTTGTATTTTGATTCAATTCTCAATTTTTTACTATTATATTTATTCGATTTAAGCACTATTTTTTTGTGTATTAAATTTTCAATTAACAACGGTTTTCAATGAATTTCATTTATTCACATGATTTTAGCATTTGTCATTTTTGCTTTCTCTTGTGGTTTGATAAATATATATTCTGTACAAATTATTTCAACTTTTCAAACATTTTTAAACGATACAATAATTACTTTCGTTCCACAGTAAGGTTTAGGTATTTGCAAAGCTATTTGAATCCAAAGTTTTAACTTTAGCCTTTACGGAGATCGGGCAGGGGACATGTTTTTTATGCAATTTTACATCATAATGAATAAAACAATGTGTGTATGTTAATTTCCATTATTGTGAATGAAAATCAGAACAAAACCGATAAGATATTTTTCTATGCATATTATATATCATTACAGGCACAATTAATTATGTAAAATATAAGGCTTTTTCATTACATAACTATATAAAATATATTTTTTTTATTTTACTTGTATCTCCTCTTGATTCTTAAGTTTTTTCCGTAAAAACTTTTAAGCGCAACATCTGTTCCCAGTTCCAACTCCTTGTCACCCGGTAAAAAATCGAGTGCAATACTTGAATTTTAACGTTATATTAGTTAAAATTTAAAATAATTATAACGTTAATATTATAAGACTACCTACGAACAACTTAAAATTACTATTGCAATAATACCTGAAGCACGTTCGAAGTTAAAAAATAATATGTGTCTAATTCAAATGATAACTAACTGTTAGCAAATATTACATGGGAAAAACTTTAAATAACTTAGTAAAATATCGTTTTTTTTATATTCTTATTAGCTTCGCGCCGACTTTCTGACTTTCTTCCGTGTGAATTTCATTAATTTTTATTTTCTTTTCAAAGTTATATCTTTTCTTGTTGATTTTTAGAAAGAATTAATTTTATATCCCGTAATGTTAAAAATATTCTCATTCTTTTCACACAAAGACTATTTACTTTCCCAAGACGATAATTTTGCAATAGCTACACTCCGTAAAGGAATTTCTTCGATCTAACCGGTGTTAAATTACTTAACTATGCTTTTATAAATTACAAACTGAAATATGAATCATTTGCGACTGAAGGACCTAAATATATTGAAATGATATGTCATTACTCATATTAAATACAAATTGCTAAATTTATATATTATTATATTAATTTGCAGATTTTTGACAGTAAAACAACTATGAAATTGCGAAGTTCTTATAGTACAAAACAAAGGAAAATTTGTAGATTTCTTTCTCCTTATTGATTTTTTTTTATCTTAAAAGTAATTTCACTATTTTTATTTCCTAACGTTACTTTTAATAATAATACGAGAAATGAAAATAAAATAAAATTATAAGAATCATGTCAAACAACAAGGCGAAAAAACTAAATAGTGTCCGAGGTCGTGTGCAACGTACGTAACGAATACATGTTTTTCGCATCCGTGTTATTGCTAAACATTCATCAATAATCATGTAAATGTTCAAAAATAAAGCTGTTTACAATCGAAGTCAGTCAATACAACATCATGTACATATGTATTTGCATATAACTCTCTAAAAAATTTGAATTATATAATTATATTAGACAATATATTAAAAACCTAATTATGTCTAGCTCGCTTATATTTGATTTGAAATTCATTATATTTATAAATATAAATATATCTCATATACGGGGATTACAGGAATCTTAAATAACCTGCTACTTAATTTAAATAATATGTTAAGTGGAGTAAAACACGCACTACGAGAATTCAATATACATATACTTAGACGTATCTGAACGTTGTCAACAAAATATTAATACTATAATTAAATATTACATTCGATAAAATATTAGAGCATTAGATAAGTAATATTATCAGAGAAATTTGAAAGATTTAATATTGTGGCCGCAATTAAACTTTGTTCATTTCAATAATATATATATATATATATATATATATATAAATATATATATATATATATATATATATATATATATACATATATATATATATATATATATATACATATATATATATATATATATACATATATATATGTATATATAATATTATAAAATAACTTTATAAACTGTCATTAATATTATTGTAATTAATTCAAATATTTTACCAACGTTATTTGAATAATCGATAGCAATATAAAAAGTAAATTATAAGTGAAAACAATCTAATTACTATAAATACACTCAATCCTTTTATAAAACGAAAAGTGTATTTTGAGAAAGTGATATAAATGAAAAAAGAAATATGACTTACAAAACAAAATTTAAATTAAAAAAACATTTAAATTAACAAAAATTAATACGCTATTAGTATTATTTTATCAAAAGGTGCTTAATAATTTCCAATTGTCTAAAAAGAATATATAAAATTCTTGTATATGATGGGCTGAATTTACAACTCGATTAAAAGAAACTGGTGAAAACAGAAAATTATAAAAGGAATGTATTCGCCTCTATTAACTTTAATAACAAGTTCCCTAGTATAATTCCTAGTATAAATCTACGAGTGTCTCATAGTTTCTATAGTTCGCAGTTTCATACCTAGCCGTATAAAATTGTGAAAGCAGTTTCAAACAGAGATTTCGGCTAAAATCTAGCAAATTATTATTTCTTTTAATGTGCCTACCTACCTTCTTGTACAAAAAATGAGGCTTAAATATTCGAAGACTTATAGGAAAATTCTTTCAAAATTAAATTTAACTATCATTTACTGTTTTTTTTTATAAACCCTGTTTGCTAAAATTTAAACTTTAACATAACGGTCCATTATTTCTTTTCATTAAATACTTGATAATGTTTATCCTAATTGAAACCTACAATATAGTGTAATATCAGGGATTTAGAAGCTAATTAAATGGGTAGTGTAATATATACTAAATACGACAATCATCGCAACTATGTCCTTTTGAATAAATATAAATCACATAGTGTCAGATCAGGCCGGTATGACGGACAACCCATAAGTTCTACATCCGACAAATGTGAAAAAAATACATTTTGTTTCGTTTTCTCTAGAATTTCCCATTTTTAGGATATCGTACCTCAAACTGAGGAACGAAACCCTCCCGCAGCTCTTTTTATGTCAGTACGCCTGTCACTGCGGACTTTCTACGAAATTATGCAACGAAGAAATTGTAAACTGGGCACAGTAATACATCATATTAACCAATCTATTTTGCACTATCTGATTTTTTTAAAATATTCATATAATAATGAAAGAGAATATATAAATAACATATAATTTTTTTTATTTAAAAATATATTATATATATCGTATTTAAAAATATATTATAGAAAATATGCAAAAATTGAGCTCTTCCCCCATATTTCTTAAGGTTTCAAATGAAAAATCAAGAAAAAATAGGATAGGTATAATTTAACTGGATAATGATTATCCTCAATCATACCGCTTTTGAAATATGCACCATATATTCACACTTGTGAAAGACATATTAAGTTATATATTATATATATAAAAAAAAAAAAAAAAATATATATATATATATATATATATATATATGTGTGTGTGTGTGTGTATATGTATATATATATATATATATATATGTATATATATATATATATATATATATATATATATATATATATATATAAATTAATATTTGTAAATAGTTTAATAGAAATATTCTCTACACTTAAATATTTATAACTACACAAATATATACGGAAACCTTTTAGTGGGAGTTCTAGTCGTACTTAACAGGTTTAATTGTATTCCTCTCAATCAGACGCCTTGGTAACAAAAAATGTAAAATGTTATCATTATGAAATTTTAAATGTCGATTATAAATTATGCAAAGTGTTTACACTCCAATACAATAGTCGAAGCTCACTCATTTAAAAAAACAAGTCGAAAACAAGTAGTAAAATGAAATATTTAAATGAACCTACCGCATAAGCTTTTATTTACCTATGATATTAAGTTACAATTATATATTTCAAAATATACGAAATACTTATCTACAAATACATATGAGCAAGTCTTTTTCAGCAATATATAATGACAAGTGTCTCAAAGATTTCATATTATTCATTATTCTTGGTAACAAAATAATACTAATTCAAATTGATGCACGAATATTACAGTAAAAATTTAATTCATTAATAATAATAAACTAGCGTGACCCGTGCGAAGTCTTCGCATTATTTATTCCATTATGAAGCTCAGATGACAGATCAAACAAATATTTTACTAAAATTGACATATCTCTATATGAGCAAGTATCAAAAGCATTGAGCTAAAGCGCCACTTTATTTATACGTGAGTGGATTTGAAATTAAACAAAAATTTTACCGACCGTCAATCATATTGACGTTGAGCCGTTAGATGGCAGCATTGCTGTTTTGTGTATATAATTTTAATAATTAATTAATTTGCAAAAACAATAGCAATAATAAATTTGTTAGTTTGGATGCCGGTAGAGCAAGCAATTATCTATAAAATGATATATAATTTATGTGGATTAGTTGTGAGGTTTTTTCTAAAAAGGGAGTGTAACATCTTAACCTTAGCGTATTAATATATATGATGATGATGATGATATTAAAATAACATACAATATGATTCACAAAGGCTTTTTAAATTTTGGGTACCCTGAAATATTCCCCAATTTTCTTCGTGGTAATTGCGTTCAATACTCTTTTAGCAAATGAGAAAACAATTTCCATTTTGAACGTTTTAACTTCACAAAGTAAATATGAAATTTTGATCATGAATATACCTATCTGCCTCTAAATCTTTTGATTTATTTAATACAATTCGGGAAATTTTAAGAAATTGCAAAGAAGGAAAAGTTTTTATGTACCAATGAGAGGGATCGGTGTACTGTTTGAGGAAAAAAACCTCTTTTTCCACAGTGGGGTAAGTTTTGTAATAACAAATCAAAGCACATTAGCAGGAAGAACGAGTAGTTAATAGGTTTCGATAGAGGAAGCGAAGATAGAGACAGGGGGGAAGGATGTAGAAAGGAAGGAAGCCAGATAGAAAGGAGAATTGTAATGAAGGGAATAAAGAAAAAAAAAGAGACGAGAGTGGGGGGGAGAGGATGAGAAGACGTACAGGGATAAACATGTAATAATACACACAAAGAATCCTGGAAAAGAGAAACCGGGATGTGCATCGTTTCTGCTACATAGCGATCCTGCTACATGGACTGATGACCTAAAGAAGTCGGTGAGAATTGGTTGGATGCGGAAGGTGGAGGACTGTGTGTGGTAGTATGTCTTGGTAAAGGCCTATATCCAGCAATGGATACAGGTTAATGATGATGATGCTGAAAACAGTCATTTAGCTCCAAAGAAAATTGTTACCCAGACTCCAGATTTTAACTATCGTATTCAAGTAGACATATGCAACCGTTCGTGGACGCTCATAAAAATTGCAAATCATGTTACATTTTCATTAATTCTTGTTATGTGATTTAATATACCTAATTACTTGCCACACGAGATGAACCAGTTATTAATGGCAAACCAGCGTGAAGCATACATCATGCCGTGCTATGTATGGTTCAAATGTATTTGTTAACATAAATTACTAATATAATTGATGTACAAAATCACAAATCGTCACTTAGATGGATACCAGTCTTAAGTTCAGCATGATGCTCTATTAGATATCGTAATCCACGTGGGTACGAACAGCCTAAAAGCATAAATAAATAAAAGTCAAATTCAATAATCTCCATGATAATCATCAGATGGTCAGTTCATAGTAGCAACCAAAAAGATACTAAAATTGTAAAAAAGAAAAGAAAAGAAATCTTCTGCATGTTACGTAGCTATTGCATTTTAAGTGCGAAAACGAATAATTAAAGAATGCATCCAGTTTTGTAAGAATCGCTACTTCTTATTTTAGGGAGCGCTCGTTATCATCTTATCGTAAATCATCAAACTACCTTGTAATAGGGTATTTGACAAATGTCGATATTTTTTGTAAAAATGTTTTAAAACTGTAGAGTAAATTTAAAAAAACCTTGGTATAAACAAAATAATGTATAGAACAAACAATTAATGGAAACTTCTAAATAGGAAAAAGTGTGTTTTTCTTCCATTAAATAGAAGAAGTAAATATGAATTTAGTTTCCACACAAAAAAATGAGGAATTTATAATGTGCAATGTATAACTTAAACGCAATATTTAACAAGATACTAAAGATATTTAATAAACTCCCTTATGCTAAATACGGGCCATTGACGTCATAAGCCAGTTGTGTTTTGTATGGTGCGTTTTCGCGCGAATCGTAGTTCGTCAGTTTTTGAGTCGTTATAACTTTATAATGAAAATTCCTAGGTACGATATAGTTATTTTAACCGTTTTTGTTACTAAAATAAAATATAGTCAAATACCCTATTACGAATGAAACAAAATATATTTGCCTATATTCCACATGAAAATAAATATTAACGAATTCGTGTTCATTCATAAAAGCAGGAAGTTTTATTCTTATTTAATAATTGCGAAAAATAACAGTACCAATAACGTTAATTTTTACAGTCAAAAACGTGTATTGTGTATCAGAACACGTAAAACTGTAGTTTAATTAGTTCACAAATGGTCCACTTTCATTTATTTCGTCGTTTAATGATCATTTTTCATCTCCGTAAATATGCGTCCTGTGTCTCGCAGCACATATACTACCCTTCTAAAGCTACTAAATGCTTTATGCCTGGAATTATTTTAAATTTTTGACTTGTTTGGCGTAAACCGTATAAAAAACTAAAAAGCAGCTTGTGTTACATAACAATATTTAGATGCTTAATATGGGCAAATAAACCAAACAAATTAATTAAAAAAGAAACCTATCTAGGAAATAAATTTACTCTCATTTTACATATATATATAATATATTTACAATATACATATGTATTAATTGAGAAAATAAATTGCATCCTGTAATTCTAGAAACTGTGAATGCAATCAAAGAGATAGACATGACCGGAATTTATAATTATGGACCCTTATCGAATTTATAGTTTGACTTTGAGAATCTTAAAAATAGGCAAGAAAAATTACTATCATAACTTTGAAATGTATCTCACTATAGGCTAAATAATCTTATCAAATCCCATAAAAAATCAATGATACTACATCGAAATTGAATAAAAGCTAACATCTAAGAAAAAGTATCTTTAAACTTTAATCAATTCTTCAAGATATAATCAAGCCAAGATGGTCTTTAAACTTTAATAGACTTTATGGTGCAATTCCTTGCCATTAAACTTCTTTACTATTTGAGGAACATGCGTATATTTTCGCAAACTGCATATATTTTGAATAGTATCTTTTTAAAAAAATTAATTCCAAAGTTCCAAATTAATTCCAAAGCCATTACCCCATGCTTCTCAAAAATTTCCGGTCATCACTCGAGAAAATTAAATAAGTAAAAATATCCGTAGATATTTGCAAACGACCTACCAAAGACTATTTATAAGAGCATGCACTATTACTTTAAAATGTTTATATAATAAACTACCTAATTTGGGACAAATTAAGCAGATAAATCAAAAATGTTACGACCAAATCATGCTTATGATAAAGTCATTTATCGACCGATAACGACAATTAGTAATTAATTACCAAACAAACTCTCGCCCTCAATAACTTTGAATTTCGAACAACCTGAGATGCCAATATTAATGATGTGTAGATACGATAGCATATACCGGTATCTTATTTAAACTTGAGGTCTGAAATTATCGTTTCGGCCAAGAATTTGAAACCGAATGTTAGCTAAACCACTTTAGTCAATTATGCCTTTTGGCGTCACTTCTGGCATCGTTCACTTATCATAAATACTTAAGGAGAATTTAATTATTCATCAATGAATAATTAAATACTAATATACATATGCGTTCGTTATAATTAAACGTCGCATTAATTACATGCAGCAATCAACATATAAAAGCAAAAAAACGTAATTACAACACGCTGCTAGTCCATCATGAATTATAATCCATAATTAAAAAATTATGCATTTCTTATATCGACTAAAATGTGCAAAAGAAATGCGCATTTAAAAAAATAGGTAAACAATTATAACCATTTTCATAACTGAGCAAAAAATAATTCAACAATTTTAACAACTGAACTAACACCTCTATTTTTAATTTCGCGCAACAATATGAGTGTACAATATCACTCATTCAAGAAATTGGAGTAAAAATTTCTATAAAAGTATATTTATGTTATACAAGTTCAGTATTTCTGTATTTGTTATATCCTTCCCTAAGTAAGGAGAAACGGATATAGATGAAATTCCTTACAAAAATATACTTGAAAAAAGGGATACGCACTTTACACACAGCACACATTCATAGTATAGAATCGACATTCTGAGTATAGAATCGCCCCCTTGCAGCGGCCCTATAAGTCATTGTGTTTAATACTGTATGCATGAGGGTTTATGAGTGTTTGATGGTCTAAGTACGTTATCATATAAATAGGCATAATTTAAATGGTTCAGAGTTCTAAATGGAGCATTAAATATTACAATAAAACTGGACTGAGTTTCTATCAGCAGAAACACAGCAAAGGCCCTTATACAATAATATCCTTTTATTTTTCAAATTTAATCCCGATATTTTCGATCTAGAAATACGTAACATAGTACCATTTTAATCGATTGTAAACCTATAATTTAGTGCAAAAGGTGTAATATAATATATAGTAAATAAAGCAATAATCGCAACTTCAGCATCTGGGAATCATATTAATTTTTATTAATTGATAGAAGTCACATAGTGTCAGATCTCACATTTTTTTTCATCCGACATAGTCAAATATACTGTTGTTCATCTAGCACAGTTTTCAGGAACCTTGTCGCGGTGAATGGTAATTGTATTCCGAGGGCGTAGCTCTGAATATTTTTTAAAACAACGGAAAAACAATTGCTGGGATATAAATTTTCGGTAATTACTCTTTCCCAGAACAATTATTGCATAACAATCTATCCATCTGAAAAAAGAGGCAACTGTCTTTTTCCAGCACTTCATTCTTTCTTCAGCCTTGCAGGCAATACTTCAGAAGGATACAGAAGGTACTGATCACATAGGAAATTATGCATATTTAAAAATCAAGTAACATATCACTTTACAAGGAAGTAAACACAAAGTGGCTGCACCGTTTATTTTCTGTCATGTGGTATTCAAATTAGTGCCATAGGGGTATGAAACAAAAAAATAATTTATGATGACCGAAAAAACAAGTATATAGTAACAGTTAAAGATTGAAAATATATTTGAGGCAAACTTATAATAGAAATCACATGATGTGGAGCAAAATTTTAATTGCACATTTAAAATTCAAGCATAGAAGTATTGTTACATATTTTATATTTTTAACAAGTTATCTAGCTTTCATGATGTTTTTGTCTCTCAACATTGTGAAAGTGTTCAGAATTATATCAAATGTCAATTTGACTATTCTCATACTGAAATATTCGTTTATTTTGTGTACATAAAAACATTGCACTTGATTTATTTCGGTGTAATTTAGTTTTCTTATACTAAATATAATTTCCTTTCAAAATAATTTAAATGAATTTAGTTTAAGAACACCAAAGGAGGTATTGCACCGTTTATTTTCCTAAATAAAATAATAAAAATTTCGGACAACTTAATTAATTCGAAATGCTTACTTTGCTATTTATCCAATTATTTTCTTTGGTCTGACTTTCAATTGGAAATCTAAAAGTTTGTCTTTGTTGTTACTTTCCGTATTCTTATATTTAACTACATAGCAAATGTAATGACGTATTTAATTCTTTGCTTTAACATAGACTCGTATCCGTATATATTATAGCCACATATACACCATTAGATCCAAATAACCTCTTTTTCCTTTAGTTTTTCACTAGTTTCGTAGCATCACCGTACGTAGATCATCATTTATTTCATGTCTGCCGCAAAAATAAAAAATCTCATCTGCATTTTTACTTCATAATCACAAAAGCTATCATTAATTCACTTATCGTTTCCTCAATAGTTTCTTACGAACGCCATTCTTTCTATTAGTCATATGTAATCGTCGTTTCACATCATCTCGTCTTTTAGTTTGTTACAATTAATAATCTCTTTTACTTGTTTCGCAATGTCATATCCACAAAGACAATCTGTAATTCGCTTATCGTTTTCCATTAATTAGTTTGGTAAGAGTATCATGCGCACTGTCAGCCATATATAATCAGAGTTTCACATCATTTCCTTTACAAATTCATAATATAATCTTTAATCCATTCATCGTTTTCTCTTAATTATTATCAACCCATTCTCACCAACACTGTACAACTTATATTCTATAAACTAGAAATACTCGTATTTTAGACATTTCGAATGTTTATTCACGCATTTTAAATTTAGTACATTTAAAATTTATAATACTTTCTTAATCTTCAAAACACATCATTTTGCTCCAATTTTATACATAATAAAAACAAAGTTAATGTTAGTATCGACCGATAACAACATACCGCACGTTGTCAGAGTGATATGCAAGTACAGTGATAATAACAGTAACGCAACAATAGATAAAAATAAACACACTGTTAGGTACAAATACACTGTTTGATATGAATGCGCTCTTAGATAATACGGTTTCATAACCTAGATAAGCGGACTAGATAAACCGTTAATTAGCTCATACGAATTCTTCAACTTCAAAATGTATTGCATAGGAAGATATGATTATCTAAAGCCCTCAATGTTTGCGTACTGCCATTTCTTCGAATACTCATCGTATTAGATTAAATTCTTCAATATGGGCATTGAAAAATGGTCTGAAATGTTTATCCCTTTATTTCCTTGTCATTATTACTGAAAGGATTTTTATATCATTCTATTTCGCTCTTTCAACCCCTAAAATTATTTGATAAAAATTATTATCCACGTAAATTATTTGATTAAGTCTTTCTTTTCCTCAAACAACGAATGTTTTAATCCACCGTGATTAAATTCATGGGCAGATATACACTCGTTGTCATGCGAAGCTCTGGAGAAGCTAAAAAATTGGGGTTTAATTTCTAAAAATATTTAAAAATTTATTTTGTAATTTAAATACATCTCCATTACACGATGTATAAGTATCCAAAGTTTCACGTAAATCGATTGAGTAGTTGAAGGTGTAAGCAAGACAAACAGATAAATTCATTGTCAACTGTCTTACTCTCTAGGTCCCAACACAAGCTACATCGAGACAAGATAAGCTACATTGAGACAAAAAATAAATATTTTACTGTGTCAATGTGGGTATAAGAAAGCTGAATATATTGTAGTGAATAAAAATGTATACATTTTATTTATTTATTTCAAAGCTAACATATAACTCCTCAAAGCTAACTGCAATATAATAAATGTGAAAAACTAGTAACAAGGTTATGGATTATATTATTTTCTCCAAAAATAATTAAATTGCATTAAATAAGCTACACATATAGAAAATTGGATTAAAACTAGTATCTTTATTTTAATATAAGCATAATTAAATTTCTTATAACTACAAAGCTATTTTACATGATTTTTAATATTTTTTTACAGAATTCCTAAACTTCACAATGGAGACATCGAGAAAGGGGAAGGTTTCACGAATGCTGATTGGTCCTGTCTTATTTGTCTTTTTGACAGACCCCGTGGATATAGATGTAAGAATTAATTGGAAAAGTGATAAAAATTACCACAAATATTGAAGTTTGTAAACGATAGGAAAATTAATGTTTAAAACGCGCCAACATAAAGTTTGTTTACTCGTATTATTAAGATGAGTGCCCTTCTTAGCGCATTACTTGCATAGAAAAGTACGTTATCGTTTGTATTAATTATGAGTATCAACTCCAATGTTAAGTACGGTAGGTAATATATTTATTATAGAAAATGCGCTTTAGCTCAATGTCCCTGTTTAATATTAATCCGAGTTTTTTTTCGATGATTATACAATGTGAAGAGTATGTGTGTGTGTGTGTATATATATATATATATATATATATATATATATATATATATATATATATATATATATATATATATATATATATATATATATATATATATATATATAACCGCCTTCCATTAATATCAAGAATAAATATTGGAAATCCAAAACAAATGTCAACCCTACGATAAAGAAAGTAGGAAATGAGCAAGTATCATTTGTGAGATAAAGAGAATCCAGTGAGGTCCATTAAGCCTTTTCAGATTACTGAAACTTGTAAATATGGTCTGATATTATTTACCCTAAAAAAGTTTTCTCATCGAACCCGAATCCCAAATATTACATGCCTGGTTTATGCACGAGGTATACGAAAATACGCAAAATATTTTTACATAACCCGACAATATTAATTTTATTCTATTGTACAAAACGCCCTCAACTTAAATAATATTAATTCAATGGAACCAATTGTAAGCAAATAAATCGAAAATAAAATTAATTAGAAAGAGAAAAACAAGTAATTTTTGTTCATTTTTAACGAAATATATTAAGCGTTAAAATAAAGATTAAAGTATCTTCGATTTTCAAATAAGCATAACAGTTACTCAAGTACTAAGTATATGTATTCATTTAAGCAAATCATTTATGCAACAAATAATTTTGCTATTTTCTTGAAGTTTCTACAAAAACAATGATTATATATGGACTATTATTTTCGTAATAAGTATAATAACATGATTCACAATCTGCAAAATTGTGTTCGTTAATACGAACACAATTTACAGATTGTGATTGTATAAATAAGTATGATGCACAATCTGTAAAATTGTATTTGTTAATACGAACACAATTTACAGATTATGATTGTATAAATAAGTTTGATGCACAATCTGTAAAATTGTGTTCGTTAATACGAACACAATTTACAGATTGTGATTGTATAAATAAGTTTGATGCACAATCTGTAAAATTGTGTTCGTTAATACGAACACAATTTACAGATTGTGATTGTATAAATAAGTATGATGCACAATCTGTAAAATTGTGTTCGTTGTGTATATACTTGTCTATGTTCATGCAATATCTAAATTTAATCATTTAATTATGTCGTCCTGTAACAGGCACTGACCAGAAGGGAAATGAATAGGTTTCTGTATGTCCTGTCATACAACCCACACATTCTGTTACTTGCTACCTGATTGATTAATTTGTCTCATTTCACTGATATAAAATAAAATATAAATAAAGGAAATATTTCAGCGTAACACATAAAGAATAATTAAATTCGCTCGTATTTTAATAATATTTTTTATTAATTTTTAAAGGCAATCATCTCAAAACCGAGTCTGCAGGAGAAAGGTGAACAATACTACTTGCTAAAACCTTGGCTGGGTGATGGCCTTCTCATTAGTTCTGGTAATCATGATGGACATTTATAACGCTTAATTTATTCCTAATGCGTTTAAACCATATTAAAACTTTTTTGTTCATAAAACTTATCAAATATCTGCTTTGAACTGAATTAAATTAATGATTAATTCATATTAATTTACAAAATATAATTTTCAATAATACACCATTATTTGAAAACAGGCACTGTTATACGTTAAAAAAAGTATATATATATATATATATATATATATATATATATATATATATATATATATATATGCAATCACCATATGGACTACATATAAGCACATTCGTTACCAAGCATAATCATTTAAGCATTTTAAATTTAGGAGCCAAATGGAAAACGAGGAGGAGACTCCTAACACCATCATTCCATTTTAACGTACTGAGGGAATTCATACCAATATTCGATAAGCATGCTGTTGTGTTCGTGGAACAATTAGCAAAGGTTCCACCGGGTGAGGAAGTGGACATATTTCCCATAGCAACTCTATGCGTTCTCGATACCTTGGCGGGTAAGTTTTCTATTTCGTTTAGGCTTTCAAATTATTGAACATTATTGTCGTAATGTGCATTTAACAAGTACTAAGATAAATAGTCATAATATACAGTATATCACTATGATAAATAGTAAATGAAATTATAGTATTTTTATGATAAATAGAATATCACTATGATAAATAGTAAACGAAATATAATATAGATATTTAAATACAAATATTTTTCGAAGTATCAAGTATGAGACTCATTATTATAACAATAGATCTTGACGATCTACAGAAGACTATGAATATAGAAGAAAAGAGGTATTTGAACATTAGTCTACACTATTCTTTATAAACAACTCCAGCCAATGAAAGCGACCCAATCTTTAAAGACACCTATCGCTCTGCGATAATTGTTTTAAAAATCAAAGTTAAATAATTAATGACATCAACTTAATTGTCAAATTTAAAGTATTTTTTTTTAATGTTCTTTGAAGCAAAAAGTATCTGTTCGGTTTTAAATAGAATTTAAATCCGATCGGTGCTGCATAATTATAGTAAGTTAATATATCTACAGCAACGTATTACAAACTCGATGCGAATACTAAATATAGCAACATGCCGCGAAAACTACGATGTACCACCAAATGATTAACTTCTAAATATTTTCATTTTTATTTCTACATTAACGACGGCTTCGTAGTCATTTATTTTTACTGAAACTATGTAAAGCCTCATAGATAGCTATAGCAAATTGTTAAAATTATAATCTCGGCAGCGCATTCATATTTTCATGACTTACAGACCTTCGAAATGAAATTTAAAACTTCCTTTTCATCTTAGGTAAGTAGCCTAATAATAATTTTCCCAAAAGGGTCACTTATTGTCCACTTAGAAAGCATAAAGCTCTTTGAGTAGAAACATAATATTTACTATTTCGTGTACTCAATTTGACAGTACCTTCAAATCCAGAATTATTTATTTCCCGGCTATTCAGCTCGCGTATTCACCTTGCTACTGTTATTCCCCATCCTATACCCGAAATAGATTTAACATCTCCTTAGTTCCATAGAATTCCCTAAAAATGATATAAATTTTATATTTTAATGTGATAGTCTTAATAAACTTATCATTATGTGACCTATCGTTTTACCGTTAGTTTATAAAATCTGTAAAACTGAGTACATGACTTATCAGTTTGATTTAATCAAACGAGCTGGAAAACAAAATGAGATCAAGATCGAAATGCAAGAAATTCATCTATCAAAAACCTGTTCAACCGTATACTATAAAAAAAATATTGGATTGAATTGAAACAATGATTTTCAAATTAATTTCTCTGTCCTTACCAAAACAATTCGTTCCGGTTTTTCCTGGACCAAAAAGGCTACGAATGCGTTTTATGCTATAATAGCTTTTTAACTAAAATGATCAAATTTATAGTTAATCATTTATGGTTTTCTTAACATTCTAATCACTTATTTCATGTTTTAGTCGAGTATATAGTTGTATAATTCAATCTTGTGGCATATAAACGTTTATAACAAATAATATGTAATAATAAGCAATATGTATCTTTGAACTTTCTTGCGGATTGTATTATTGTATGTAATCCTTCTTAACGTTATTTAGATGTAGCTTTAACGGTTCAATATATTTAACGCAAAAATATTTTTATATTTCGTGTTTATGATAGAAATGAAGTCACTTTATTATGGTTAGCAGTATAAGCAATATCAGTAATATAGCAATATTACGTTGATAACAGCGATGAACTTTTTTTCAGGTTTATTTATGCAATATCTTCCTATATTATTTTACTTACTCGTTATTGTCGGTCAAAAATTTCACTCAAGAAAATGTGCTCAGCATACTTTCCTTCCCTCTTATTTAAATTCTTTGCGCATCTAGAGACTGCAAGCTAACGACGCTCTAATTCTTATGTCAATTGAATAAACCGTTTTTGTGCCGAACCCTAAAATAAACGATCAAAACTTTTCTCTCCATGAAATCAGTGTGCGTCCCAACTATTTCCATGCAATTGCAATTAATCTTTGTATTGATATTGTTATAGCTACACCCTCTTAACCGAATAGTATCGTTTCTTATATTCCAGTTCTATTATATTTGCCACAGATTTCAACGCATATAATTTCTGATAAAATACGTAATGAATCAAAATAAAAATAACCAAAAGGAGTTTAACGATTGATAATATCAAGAAATGCATTTGATAAATTTGTTTAGAACTTGCATAAAAAATGTTCGTATTAAATGAAAAAATCTACATAGTAACTAAAACCTATGTAATGTTTCACTGTCATCTTAATCACAACAAGACAACAGTAAGTTAAAATATATTGTGTAGGGTAGGTCGGTGAATTGCTCTGAAGATTTTGGACTGGACTTTTTTGTAATTTTTCTTCTTCTGAAGAAGTGGCGGAAACTCTTAAAGAAATGTCGATATAAAATCGATGATTAGATCTGAGGTATTCTTTTTGTATCTAACTAATTTGTCATAAACAAAAAATCTTTGACAAATTTATCGTCTTCAGATTCCAAATTGGTGGTTTTGATCTGGACATCAAGCAATGAATAAACCTGGGAAAAAGGTTAATGGTTTTAAAATATAATTTTAGATAGAACTTTGTAGGATATGCAGAGAAGACTTTTTAATGCCTTTTTAATTATAATAGATTCTAGTTTTTTTTTTATATTACACATATAATATTTTTATATTTATATTTATTCATGAAGACCATTAAGAAGCCCAAGCTCATGGTTTTTCTACCAAAACACACGTGATCTTTTCTGTTTATAATACATTTTCTATTCCTCTTTTCTAATCTCTGTATTTTTTAAAGTTTAAAAATAATTATACTTTCCTACAAGATTGATTAATTTTGTCATTAAGAGTGTAACATGTTCGTCACGATATTCCCTAATATATTTTTGAATACTATCTACCTATCCTCCAACGAGTTGAAATTATTTAAATCTTCTAGAAGTCTAGAAGTTTCACACAGTTAATAAATTCATTTCCTTTCATTCCATGACTTTTCGTAGTCAAATACAAGGTTTCATATTATTTCTTAACATTGCTTTTTATTTTTGCTGCTTTTTATTTTTAAGGATCTGTAATCAGCAAAATCAAGGCTTGAATCAATAAAAATTTGGTACATTTCTTTCTAGTACATACCATAAAGTCCTATCATATCCTAGTGTTTTGTTTATATATTTTAATCACAAAAAAATCATTTCTAATAGGCACGTTTTAAGATGAAGAAATCAATCAGCCTGATCTCGTTTCACTGATAAAATCATGCAGATTATGACCGCCTAAAACCACCCTAAATTTGGTCTCTTCGTTCTCAGTATTAAAGTACCACAAATTGTATGTCATATTTTAGTAACAACGTGTTACAAATGGAAAAAGATTGTTCTGATACGCAAATTACACATTTTACAACAGGCGGGCTTTGTGGCTAGTTTACACTTTCAAATCCAAAATTAACTTATACTTACAGAAACCGCCATGGGAGTAAAGTTGGACGCACAGATAGGCCAAAACACGGACTACGTAAAGGCCGTTCAAGAGTAAGATTAATATTATTAAAATTTATTAAAAGAAGTATTAATTCTACAAGTACAGATAAAAAAATGAAACAAAAAAGACATAATTTATGATTGCACAAAGGAGGAGGAATTAATTTACACTAAATAATACTAGAACAATTTATCACTTATTTACTACACAATCGATCCTTAGTGTCAGTACTGTAAGCTAAAAACGTAATATATTGTGAAAACTAAAATGAGTTCAGAGGAATGATACAAGAATTCATTAGACCGTTGTAAAAAAAAGTGATAATGGTTAAATAAAGCGATTAATAGAATACCGACTTACACATCGTGCATAGAACTGTTGCCAATCAATGAAAGAGATAGGAGAGGGAAAAAATTAAGAAAGCTTACTGGAAGCTATGATGAAATAATTCAAAACATTTTGTGACCATAATATGTTTTCTGTATGTTTTATATTTGGAGTTCGAATCACTAAACTATTTCAAATACTATAACATTAAACATACACCATGGATTTTTATAAAGTATTAGTAACGGGTATTAATTTAAACAATGAATTGCGGTTATTTATGTATTTTCAATTAGCGATAGGGAACCACAAATGTCGATGTTTTAAGTTAAGACCCTTTATTATTAAGATACCGATATATAATATTAAGTAACAGAAGATGTAACAATAGGTGCTGACCAAAAAAAATACAAATATTAGGAGATTATTTAATTTCATTTTGCCTATTTCATGTTCGTTTTAAAGTGACTTGGGAGGTTTTAGTATGAACCAATAAAATCTAATTTTTAGTCTCCATGTTCCCTCAAAATCTTAGATATTCACAGGTCAATATCATAACTGTTTCGTACTGTATCCTAATTTACATTTTAAAGTCGATTTAAAATAAGGAGCGAATACATGTCACAAAAAATGTGTAACGTATATTTCAGAACAACGAAGATAATGTTAAGCCGCATGGTGTCAATATTTTGGAGATTCGATGTTATATTCAAATTAACATCCACGTATCAAATTTACAAAAAACACTTAAACACGATGCACACCCTAACACGAACAGTGATCAAGGAGAGAAAAGAAGCACTAGCTAATGAAGAAACTAAACAAAAGGAATTAGCTAATGAAGACAATTCCAACAATATTGATGATAATGTCGGTAAGTAAAATTATTTATGAAAGTTTCAAAAGTAAATTTAACTAAACCGTGTGCAGACCTAAAATGAATAGGAAAATTTAAAAAAAGATGGAAAAAAATAGTATTTTAGGGCTTCTATTTTTAATATGATGAAACAATATAACAAATTGAGATGAACAATTTTTAAATTAACTTTATTAGATTCAAAAATTTCCTTCAAAACGAAGTTTTTACAAATAATACTTATATAAATATTCTATAATGTGTTATACTTGGGTCTAGTAACCATGATAAAATTTCCAATATTTCTGAAAATATTAATGATTCCTTTAAAATATTGACTTATAGGATTTATCGTTTAAAAGTTTGAATTAAATAAAGTATTTTGAAAGTAAATCATAAAACGTGTAATAAAGCGTTAAATTTCTGTTGTTCAATTAGACTTGTTGTATCACGCAGGAATCAAGAAACGACTATCGTTCATGGATACATTACTTACTGCTGAAGGGGGCTATTTAAGTGATGAAGATGTTCGTGAAGAAGTTGACACATTCATGTTCGAAGTAAGATCATATCTTCAATTCGTTTTACTTGTCATATAAATAAAAAACTCGAATTTAAATACAGATAATCACATTTTTAATTTACTCTAAAGAATTAATTTTTAGACTATTTAATATTTATTATTTATAAAAAAACACAAGCCAGTTTTAGTCAATAACAAAATTAATCATATTTTTTGATAACCAAGTTTTGCCAACTATAGGTTCGATTAATCATTCCATAAGTATTGTTTTACGTAATATAACAAATTCTAATCCGTTATTTTATAAAATTTTACCCTGACCTTTTCAAATAAAATCTACACATGGGCATATTAGCATTTAAATTGGTATTTCAAATACTAATGTGAAATAAATTGCAATTTATGAATCATACGTAACGTTAGATTAAAGTATGCTTTATTATATATTAAACTAATTTAAAGTAAAAAACGTGATATCATTACCAAAGAGAAAAATATATACATTTTGATAAAAGTGCCGACATAATACGTGAACTTTTATAGGGAAATTACTTCTATATATACTTAGTAAGTATATTTGAAACGATCTATAATTTTATCAAGTTTTTCTCTGATTTAATTAGCATTTTTAGTAAATATACTAAAGGTATTCCATCAACTTAAAATGTTAATATTGTGTACAGCTGAAGATGCTATATTAATGTGGTAAATTTACGTTTGTAAAGTTTTGAAATAAAATGAGAATGATATATTTTCATTTAATAACTAGTGGTCACCCATTGGTTGAAATTCGACCGTAATTCATTAAATGTTTATGTTTGTACGTTATTGAGCTTCTTTTGTCAAAGAGTATTATACCACTATAATAATTGTATATATATTTTTTTTCTAATTTTGTTATGTTACGTCACCTGGGAACGTGAACAAATACGTCATTAGCGTGTGTCCTTTACCTTAATTCCCTACACTACCTACATATAGGAAGAGGACCGTTTCATGGGAAACCCGAAATTGTTGGAAGTTAAGAACTTTTAATTTTCAAAATGCAGTTTTTATTTGCTTTTTTCGCTAAACAACTTTTATCTTTCTGGTTATACCAAATTCTCGAACATTGTAATAATCCGATTTCAATTAGAAACTTTATTTTTGTAAAAAGGGAATAAATTTCAAGTAATTCATTAAAAAAATTAAAACAAGATTTAAAAAGTGTTTTTAACTAGTCACAATGATGTTTTCCAGTATCTAAGAAATCTTATTAGTGTCAGTGAAATGTATCCCTGTCTCTGCATTGTTTTATCCAGTCGTTTTTTTAGCAATATGATTGTATATTTTATTATGCATGTATTGACAGAATATGCATATTATGTACACAGTAGTATGTTTATTTCTTTAAAGCAATTTCAGATGCTTACACAAATTTCAATTTAATCTTTGTCCAATTCATTTCATTGTCAAGTGTTTTTATAATTTTTACCATCACAAGCAATTTGTGAACAGATATGTAACGATGTGAACAGATATTTGAAATTGTGAAAAGATATGTAATGATTTCTGTCATTAATGTTACTTCTGTTCTCATGCAAAACAACACTTACACATAAACACACACACACACACACAAATAAAAAGTAAACTAACGCGTATAATAAATTGTTTACGATCCGATGCGTATTAAAATATCCTCCAACTCGTAATTTTTTTGTAGCATTCAGTTTATAGGTAATGCTTTCATGCAAGCTATGTTGAGTTAAGCTTTACCGAGGATAAATGTGTGTATGTGTGTGTGTGAGTTGTGTTTGTGTGTGTGCGTGTGTGAGCGCATGAGCACATGCGCGCGTGCGTGCATGTGCGTGCGTGCGTGTGCGCACATGTGTGTGAGTGTGTGCGTATTATATTCGTATTATATGCGAACTTGTATGTCATACGTGGTTCGAAACAAACCGTGAACCGCGCGGCAAAAAGATATCTGCAATTGTTCCATTTTGCTTCGTTAGACGTAAGTGAAACATGAGATGTAACAAAATAAGTTACAGGTGTACTGATAATGTCCACGTTCTGTCGTGACTCTTATTGCAGTATTACCATTGCGGCCGCATCGTCGAATTTATTAACATAAAGAAAAATACACTAAAATTTTTATTAATTTCTGATAATTGTGTAAAAATTATTTTTATCTATTATTCATATTTTAAGTCATTATGATATTTGAAAAAACGCCATAAATCTTAGTTGCTATTTAAAATATCTACACACGAAATAATTACCTCCAAATTTCTCATAAGTAATAATTTAATTCTTTAAACATATTGCTATGAAACCTTTTACCAGTTCTGATGTAAATATAAATGGAAATAAAATCTAATTAAATACAAGAAAATATCCAAAAAACGAATTAAGGGGTAAAAATAATATGGAACAGAATAAAAATAAAAAAAAGGTTTAAGGTGAACAAAATATGATTCAAGTTATTAAAAGAAACGTTTACGGGGATGGTATATGTGGAACAAAGTGAACAAAAAATATTTGGCGTAATAGTACAAATACGAACTTAACGATTGAAGAGCCTTTGAGTCCCAAGACTCGTTTGAATTAAATTCAGGACCGACCAAAAGAGAGCAACATTAAATGTCTTAATAACAACAAAGAAGTCTGTGTCTTAGAAGCTGCCCCATTGAACCTATATTGGCAAAGAAAGATATGGAGCTCTGTTATTACCATTTTTCTCAATTTGTCGAAAATAGTGTGACAATTTAGATAAACAAAACCAAGCGTTACAAGAAATTATACTTATTGGAAGTAAAACATTATAAAAACAAATAATATTTGAATAATATGTCAGTTAATAAAATTATTTAAATATTTCAGTTTAATCCCACCAAAATATTTTTCAGTATTTGACGAAATTAATTTTTCCTTTTTATAGACTTTAAACTACAAAATAAATATCTAAGTAACGATAAATTTTTATTATTATATATTTCGCGTAATAATAAAAATATCTTAAGTTTTGTTGTTGTGACCTCTCTTACCTAAATTAATAGCAATAATATTTTACATTCAAACGTCCAACGAATGTAAATATAATCATATTCAATATTTAAAAAATCTCAATCGGCTGCTTTAACATGTAAATAGGCAGCTTAAATATTTTGGCTATTCACACACAAGGTTCGACCAGGTTTTTTGTTATTTTACCTGCGTTTTTATCATTCTAATTTAGGCAACTGTGTCAGCCACGAAATACCGAAGGCAATGGTGAGTTTAACTTTGTTGTACTATACAGATGAGTCTACGCTTAGAACTATTAATTCGTCTTCAATGGCCTTTTATTTTTTTAAACTTTATTACTTTAGAAATTAATTTGTTTCAATCCGGAATTACGAATAGCACATCGAGCGAATAATAATATAAGTGTACATACGTTGCTAGATGTTATGATGTTATGAATATATCTTCAGTCGCAGCACAATAAATATTATGGACAATATAATAAATCGAGACAACCTAACATAATGTTTCTCGTCTCCCCTTGGATTCCTAGACTATATTGTATTTTATCTATCAATAAATATTGTTTGATAAGCCGTAAAAAAACTTAAGTGATGCTAACACGAAGTCAAATTCGTCGAAATATTTAGTCATTGCAAATACATTAACAACTAGCGTTTTGCCACTGCTTCGTCTTCACGTACTTTTTTATCTACCCAGACATATGTACCTAACAGCAATATGTGTAATCAATGATCAATGCGCAATCGTTAATACCTTTTTATTCTTTAACTTTCTTATGTCGTGTTAAGTATTATTGGTTTTTCCTAGATACTAATAAATACAACAGTGAAAACATAATTGAAAATTTCGTAATTTCCGAATGATGGAAACACGAACAAACAAATATACTTTAAAACAGAAATAAATTTCAATACTGTTCTTCCTCGTGAAAAGGAGAATGATAGAAACTTCTTTAACTAACTCTAAACACCAAAAATCAAACAGAGTGACGAGTTTTAATCTATCGAAATAACTTCCTTTTTTAATATATTAGAGCTGAATTGCAGTTTTCTAGATAATACTATAGCTATTATGTTTGTTAGATATTATAGAAAATGGGTCTAGAAATGACAAATTTTATGGCCTATAAAATCATTATTTTTAGAAAAATAAAAATTTTAAAATATATTTGAGCTCTATTCAAATATTGATTTTCAATAATCCTTTTTATACCTATGTAGAATTTTTTAAACCCCCTCCCCCTCTCCACTTCAAATATATATATATATATATATATATATATATATATATATATATATATATATATATGAAATCTTTTAAAAGTAATTTTTATCCCACTTTTAATTTTGAGCCAAGGAAATAATGGTACGTGTGAATTATATCTTAATTATTATAGTTTAGAGACTAACCTGAACTAGCTTACTTGATTACTTAAATTAACTGGATTACCTAAATTTCTTGTACTCCTTTCGTAGTTATAGCGTTATCCTTGAATTATCGCTACTGTTATATTTTCAAGTTATGTTTCTTTCAAATATGATAATAACGTATTTAATAGTGAAATCCTTTTTACGCGTAATTTACTATTAAAAACTTAGAGAACTTTGTTACTATATTGAAAACAACGTCAACAAAACCATTTTGCTCTTCCATCCATAACTGGTCGACCTTACCTTGAATTGCTTCAACGCGGTCAATGGCCAAGAGACGCCGACGTTTCTTGCCTCGTAATGTTTACGTCTAGTAAAATGCGTTAATTGGTAGCTCGCCTCAATAATCTTCACGTAATTTATTGATTTAATAAAACGATTACATAACAATATTCAACTTATTATTAACATTTTTAATCATTTAATTGTTGCGTAGTTTGTGTCTGTACCCATTTATTTGTTTGTCTCCATCTTACTAATATCAATAAGATTATTCACTTCAAGTCAACACAACAATTTATCTCATAAATGTATATTATATATATATATATATATATATATATATATATATATATATATATATATATATATGTATATATATATATATATATATCTCCTTATATAATGTTTCTATATTGTGCAAGTCAAAAGAAATGTTTCTTTTATTAAATATATCGTTAGGTTACGAGGGAAAATAATTATGAATTTTGTGCTATTCAACTAAATAATGTTAACTGCCACCTTATGAAAAATGCTCATGAAAAATTGTTAACTGCCACCGCTTTACCGTAATGTGATTTTATGACACATAACCGTTCGCTTTTTATATCCGATAACACCGCAAAAGTAAAAATAAATTTAACAAAACATTTATCACTAAATTAATATATTAGAACTGCAATGACTGTCAGTCTGTATCAGACGTAAAACTGACTTATCAGTTCAAGATTAAAACTATTTTGACTACAATGACATAGTTTGTTTTTTCAGACTTCGACTGGAAAAACGGAAACCTTGCAAATCACTCCCTTCTTTATTTGATTTACAGATTTTCATAGAAACTGTATGACGTAGAAACTTCAAGATATAATAAATCATATCAAACCTACTTATTTTGCTGTAGATAACTTTTTAAAATATTCATATAATAATTTTAGAGGTGCAGAGTTAATTACAGGAAATTTATTTTTATTTTTATTTGTATAACGTGCGGGATATATTTTGAAAGGGCTAATTATAAGAAGCATGAAGATATTTTTTCCAAATGTTAACTGGCTTACTCTCAGAAATGTTCACGAAAATGTAGAACAAAATGCATCCCTACTCATACATTCAAAATTACACAAAAAAATGACAAAAAACCGAGTCGAGGGAATCTTACGAGAAACTAAAAGGAAAAGGATTGGCCATAGTGATTATCCTATAATTTTATGGTTAACATATATAAATGGTTAAATATACTATTTATATATATGAACGGCTCAATGGAGATGTTTATATGAGCCTGAGTACGTATCGAACATAATGTACCGCAGTGTGTTACACTCACTTTCATCAGGTTTTACTTCCTTAATAACTCCACAACGAATCGCCATATACAGAGTGTCATAAAATAACTCATAAGCCCGGTTCATCGATTCAAAAAAATATTTTTGAGTGTGTTTCTTAATCGTGCTTAAAAGGCTAGGTAAATTTTTATGAAGTTTTTTATAAAAATATATAAAATTATAGGATATTGCTCTAAGCGGTACGATTATGAAATTACATAATTTTTCGGAGAATATTTTTACTTACATATAGTTGCAATATTATTAAACAAACTACCCAAATGTGACTTTGTGTCTTCCTTCTTGTGTCTGTCAACTTCCGCCTACTACCGCTCTAGCAGAACCAGGGAAAACATTGGAAATTATGTAGGAGTAATATCTGCTTCCCTCATCTCGTTTCATATTTTTATAAATATTTTTGACATAAAAACATCTATTGAATATATTCGGCATTAATTTTGTAAAAATTCATTATTCACAATTAAATGAAGAAACTACGTGATGTAGTATTATTTCTACTTTCTTTAATTTCTTTACCACGACCTAGGTTTCGTTGTATTACAACATCTTCAGGTGGGATATTAGCAGAAATCTTTGCTAATATCCCACCTGAAGATATTGTAATACAACGAAACCTAGGTGGTGGTGAAGAAATTAAAGAAAGTAGAAATAATACTACATCACGTAGTTTAATTTAATTGTGAATAAAAACATCTAGATGACCCCTACTAACTAATATATGCTATCATCTATAATAATAAAAAACAGATGTTTAAATCCTCTTTTTCTTCACTCTTATACATATATATATATATATATATATATATATATATATATATATATATATATATATATATATGTATAAGAGCGAAGAAAAAGAGGATTTAAACATCTGTTTTTTCGACATTCAACATCTGTTTCATGATAACTTTATATCAGTAAGTGCAAAATGTTAAATAATACAAAGTATTTTTTTAATTACGGTATTTTCAACATTCTAGGGTCATGATACCACTGCTTCAGGGATGAGTTTCCTGCTATATGCCATGGCAACTAACCCAGAAGTTCAAGAAAAGGTTTATCAAGAACAACTTGAAGTGTTTGGTGAAGATATCGATCGCGAACCTACTTATGAGTAAATATTTTGTCTTTACTTACAGAATACTAAAAATATAACGGAAAACGCTAACATTTACAACTTTAACTTGGAATTGATGTTAGAAAAACTGTTACGTTTCTGTTTAAGGGTTCAATCAAACAGCAAAAGAAGTAAATTTTTCTTGTAGAAGTAAATTTTTTCATGATATAAGTTTATTTTTCTTAAGTACAATTGGAGAATCTACACAATACGAAATCACTATTTAAAATCTCACTGCACTTGTTAACTTGTTTTCTCATTTCGTTTAACCTGTTTTGCAGCGACTTAAATAGAATGAAATATACAGAAATGGCTATCAAAGAGTCCTTGAGAATTTATCCATCCGTGCCCATGATCCTAAGGAAAGTGCAAAAGGATTTCAATCTGAGTAAGTTGTTATTTTCTAATTAAACTCATTTGATAATTTCATAATTCACTTATTTGTGTAAATGTGCACGAGAAAAAATTTATTATAAATTTATATTTATCTATCATGTGTTTGTGCTCTATAACGCAAAATTTTCAGATTTAGACGTTCCTAAAATTATCATTGCTCAAAATACATTTTTATGTGTCATTGTCCTAAAATTTATTTTTGCTCAAAGTACATTTTTTTTAATTCCATAAGCTTAAATATGGCAAGTAAATACCAGAAAATTATAAATAAATGACCTTTGAAAGCAAATTGATTTTAATAAGATTTTCTTCAAAGTAGCAACTGATTCTTTACAATAGTAAGAAACTTATTATTTACAATAATAAGAACAATTTTAACGTCATTTCGATTTCACTATAACCATATGAGGTTCTTTAAACCACTTTATATCACCAAGTTCTTTCCACAAATTATTCAATCTTAAATGCTAGCACTTTGCCACAAATTATTCAATCTTAAATGCTAAACAATTAACTCGGGCAAAATAAATCGTTCTTTTAATATAAATATATTTTTCAGATGGAACAGATATACCAGCTGGATGCTCTTTGTGCATCAACATTATTGCTATGAATAGAGACCCCGAAGTCTTCAAAGATCCGCTTAAAATGATACCTGAAAGATTTTCTAGCGACGAAATGTCAAAGAGGCATGCTTTCAGTACAATATCATTCAGCGCTGGTACCAGGAATTGTATCGGTAACTTGGTTTTCTTCTGCTCGTCAATATTATCATATACGTAAAAAGATTCTGCAGATGTTCACTTGAACAGGTTTTTCCTCTAATCGTATGTTAATGTATTACAATAATTAGACAATATTTCTCGTGTAGTTTGAAGTACAATAACTAATTCCTTTTTAATTACACTTTCACTCTCGTCTTGCATTATAATCATTGTCTTTTTTTTCACTTACACTTTTTTCACATCAATTTCTGAAATATTTCATATTAACTTCACTTTCATTGTCCATTGAAATGTACTAAAATAGATATTGCTTGCATATCAATTCCTCTTCTTTCCAGCTACCTTTTACGTGTGCTTTTGTGATTGCATAGATGTAGTTTCTAAATTCGAAATGTAGTTTCTTTCACATTTTGAGCATGTTCTAAAGAGCGAATTGTATCTGCGTAATTTTTTCAATGGAAATCATCAAAAAAGAGGAAGAAAGGATCTATTTAAGGTCTACAAAAATTGAATCTGTCGGATCTAAATTTTAAAATATTTGAATATCATTGGAGTGATAGTCTAAACATTTGACGGAATGTGATATAGTACAAAATATAGCTTGATTAAACTTTTAAATTTACTTCATTATTAACATATTTTGTTGTTAGTTTGCAATAAATTTATTATCTAAATAGATGATTGAATCTGTATCATTGTTTGAATCGTTTTTTTTTTTCAAAAATCCTTTAATAATTTTCAGGACAAAGATTCGCTATGATGGAGTTGAAGAGTATATTATCAAGATGTCTACGAACTTATCGCTTTCTACCTGGCAGCACAGAACCTCAACTTGGCACCGATTTAGTATTAAAAAGTGTTAATGGAATCAAATTGAAACTGGAAAGAAGAAAATGACGGACTTAAATATTGTTATTTTTAAAAGCTGCTATAACAAAAAAATATTTTTCTATTTTCAGAAATTCTCTAATCTATTTAAATAATCTCTTTGAGTAATAAATTAGTAAGTCGTTGATTTAAAATAAAATAGATTGATTTCTTAAGAACTGGTTCTTTTTAATGGAATTCCTTGTCGACCAAAATATTTTTTTCTTTAATCACAAGTGAATCTTTGGATGAGAAGATATAAGTTTATTTTGACTTGTTTTGATATAATAGACTAAAAGAGCATATGATGGAATTATGTCAATTGTGGATAATGCTGTCAATAAAACATCTATATATCTAACACACCAGTTAGCACGTCAAATAAATTCATTAATATTTTATCTATTTCCATATGTTTACTTATTGGCGGTTGCTTTCATATATAAATTATTAGAGATAGTGTTCGCTATATGTCGAAGATAAGAGAATAAATATTTTCTTTTATTCAATTGGTTTCTTGAAGGAATAAAATAAGTAATAAGAATTTGGGGTGTCAACAAATATATTTAGCTAATTTTTTCTTTCATGAAATTGAAACATGTAATTTTATGATAATAATAATGATATAGTCGTGTACAAGAATAAAAACATACAAATATTTAACTTTTGGTCGCACCACATCTCATCGATTGGTCGGTCACATCTTTTATTAGCTTAAGGCTCTGTTCTTTTTTCTTTACCTTTTTCGACCAAAAGATCTAGATATTAATAGAAATTAGATGAATTGCTAAATATAACTTGTACAAAATAATATTGAAATCGGTATTGGTACAGGAAAATTCGAAAAAACTTAAGTACATTGGTGTAATAAAGTACTGAATATTGAATATATTTTGCTTTAATTTTGTAGAAATTCATTATTCACAATTAAATTAAAAAATGATATTTAGCAAAAATATTCAGGTGGGATATTAGCAATGATCTTTGCTAATATCCCACCTGAAGATGTTGTAATACAACGAAACCTAGGTCGTGGTAAAGAAATTAAAGGAAGTAGAAATAATACTACATCACGTAGTTTCATTTAATTGTGAGTAATAAAGTACGTTTGATTTATTACTCAACATAACACATTATATTGTCCGGCTTGAACATGAGGGATCTGACAATTTTACTGTTGAAACAAGTAACAAAATGTAACAAGGAGTTTAGAAGGGGAGAAAAGTCTTCAAATGGATATGTAGAATTCAAACTTTTACTACAATAAGAAAAAAAAATAACATTCAATTTTACAAACTGAAAAAAGGATTAAAAATATTTCATCATAAATTCTCGGGCAGAAGACCAGAGAACTTACGTTGAAATTGTTATGTAGCAAAATAATAAATAAATAAAAAAATGGCACATTGGACTTATTATATTTAATTCGCCATATGTAAATAATTGGTGGAAATTATGTTTTACATTTTTTCTTTTGAGTTTTATTCGGCTTGGATATTTTGTGAAATATTAGCGTTGTTATTATTAATTATATATTAAATGTATATTAAATTAGTAAATGATTATTTTATTTACCGTATGACGATATATTATTTTGTGTTAGATACTTGTCCACAATATGCATACAGTTGCTCTCATTAATGCAAGTTGTATACAATATGTTAGTGCCATTAAATGACAATTAAAATAATATTTGAAAATTCGTAAATATTCTAGCCAATATCATCGAAATATTGATTATAATGAAGATAATCAGTTTATAATACGTAAAACATAATCATCCAAAAAATTCATTAACTACTAAACATCCATTCAAATGCATTTTTTTCGTAAGCCCAAAGCATTTCAGTATCAATAACGTCCTTGCACCAAATTATCTACCATATTTATATAAAAGTCATAAAAAATTTCCACTTAGCTTAAGAAATATACATTCCATAAAAATAAGAATTCGTATTTCAGATTTTGTTACGACAAATGACAAATTTATTAATCTCTTTCAAAATAACAATATTTAAATTCTTGCATTCTCGGCTAAATTTAATCTGGCAATAGACAAAATGAAACCTTTTTACAAAAAAAATTTAACCAATTTCTCAAAATAACCATGAGATAAGAAGCGCATTGAGAAGTATAAAATAATACTCAGCTAGAACTTTTGGGGTACAATATCTTTCCCGAAGAAAAATAATTTGCAAAATACTGCTACTGCCAGAGGTTATAGGAATCGATGCCAAGTCGATGCTTCTCTTCTTTCTGATATTCGTACTCGTTTCTAACATTCTCTCTGACATTCGTGGCGCATCTCTCCTCTTTTACATTCACAAGTATATTCACATACACGAATGAGTACCACATTTCACTTGATACCGACTCCAAAAATTTCTAGAAGTAGGAGTATTTAGCAAATTGTTGATGTTCAGAAACGATAATATACCACAAAAGTTCCAACTGAGTACTCGTATTTTCATTATTTTATCATTTTCAGTGCGCTTTTTATCTGGTGGTTATTTGAAGTCGATTCATTTTTTTTGTAAGAATGTTTTATTTTTCTGTTTTTAGTACCTATGACATCCTACGTTGTCCAAAACTTCCGAAAAAACTACAATGATGTGTCATTTATGAAGTCGAAACAGACATCTGAAGCATTCAGTGGATCTAAATATATCCGTTTATATCTACATACATAAATGTATGTGTACACACATACACATGTAAATTACATTCCCTCTATTTGAGTTCATCATTGCCAGTGCTTCAAGCCTACCATACATATTATGTATCGGCCTCCTAATAATCTAGTTGCTGTATATGTACTTGCTTTTTACATACTTTGTATATACTTACTTACCTACCTGTTTCCATACTAATGTTCGATCAATTCATACATTAGTTTATAGTTTTAAGAATTGGAAGTTTATAGCTGTACTAATTTAGTTGTATTAGTTTTAGAAGTTGGAAGTTTATAGCTGTCCTTCCGTATTTCTTTACTAATAAATTAGTTGTTTCATGCCTTTGTATGTGTCTGTATATACTTACTTTACTTAATTGACTTTGTTATTTTCTTGCTTACGTCAACACAAGTGTGACGTGCCTCAGTGAAAAATTCTTGTGAACATCTCTCACTTCCATCATTGTGTTTATGTTAAAACTTTAGACATTACATTACTGTATTTTCGATGGATTTAGGCCATCTATTATATTTTATAGCGCCAGGGATATGAGTTGACATACATGAAATATACATATCACTGCGTCAGGCTGCGGAATTAAATTGCGAAGTTAAACGGCAGAATATATGCTTAAGACCCACGACACTAATTTAAAAAGAAGTCCTAAATTCCCATGATTTAAATAGACAGCACTTCCACCACGTAAGAACTATGGAGTAGAAATGAGAAAATTCCTATTTGAGACCCGCGATACTGATTTAAAAACGGCAAATGCTCAAGTCTTACGGTTAAATAAAGCAGCTATATTACGAAAAGTCCAAACTCGATGAATTTACTACTCATCACTGAAGAGTTCCTCTCACCGCCTTCTGACTTCGTCATTGCGCGCTAAAGAGTATTTATCTAGCCCTTTGTCATGTTTAATTACATTATCATCAGACCTAAGTCATCGAAACTCGATCAGGATACTTAGCCGTTCAATATTGGGAAATTCTATGTTATGCCTTTAATTTCCATGGTCATATTCTAATCAAATTTTACGAGTCTTTACTAGGAGTATACCCTTCCAAATAAAAAAATAATCGTCCAAAGGGATTACAACTATATCATCCAAACTCGATCATGGTATTTGTGCTATTTAATTTTGGAGAACCCTATGGTATATCATCAATTTCTTTCAGATTCCTATAAAAAAATTCCTACCTAAAAATGCGGACGAATTGAAAAGTTCCTATTTTTTTAAAGTTGGCTCGAAAAGCTATGTAAAATAAAATGAATACAAATTAAGCGAAATAAACAAACAGAATAAGTATAGTAATATTGATCGCATAGAATGAAAACATGAAGAAAATAAATTCATTATGTAAATACACCGAAATCAATTATGATACATGTCTATAACACGAAATGAACACAAAATAAAAGCCGTAGCAAACACTCTGAACAAAAAAAACATGAATGGAATGTGAGTCCAAATAAATGAATACACCTGTCGATACTGACCTTCCTTTCTCGGCCATCTGGTGGCCGGATTGTTGATGTCACAATTTCCGAGTCGCTCTGTTTTATCAGACTTTTTAGCCTTGACCTATGTTTTTAATTAAAATATGATAATTACACGTAAGGTTAACAAATCTCGGTTGCAATGATAAGTAACTAGTTTATTCTTTAAAAAATTACTTCGTATGTCGATATGAAGCTAATATATTCTAATCTTTATATTCATTGTTTGTTTTTTTTTCATGTATACAGCTAACCTCAGCAACAAGTGAATAGACTGGAATGGAGTTTGTGCAAGTCAAACATTACTGAATCCACTTACGTAAATGTAAATTTATCTAATTAAAGGTTTTTACTTTTATAGTACGGTTGGATATACGGTTGGATGACTTTGCGCAAAACAAGACTGCGCGGTACCAACAAAGCGACGCTGCGCAGAGAGAAATAATCGACTTACTCATAGATACTAAAACGCACATTCTGTTACCACCTAAAAAGATAATAACAATTACATAATTACGGATTGATATTGAACATCTTATAAATCCGTAACTAAAGGGTAAAACGGAAGTATGAATTACAGAAGTATGTATCTTAACATATACAACGAAAATGATATACCGATCGAATACCGGTTACATTACGTTACATGCTAAAAACGGATAAAATTTGGAATGTTATATAATTTCTTTGAAAATAGCAGACAATACTGTCTCTCTGTACTAATTAGTTGCATTAAGGTAATTCCTCGTAGTTTATTTTAGACTCTAATTGTTCACGTACGACACGACATATATTGCGCGAGAATTAATCCTTCCAAATTAAGAATAGAATTCAATATTATCAAATATAAGGAAATCTTCGCATATTGGAAAGCAGTACGGGTGTGCTACCTTAAAAATTAATTGAAAGTTTTATCCACTGCTCAATCGTCAGTCATCCAATTCATATTGAATCAATCAACCTGCTCTAGTCCAGTTAAAGATTTTCTTGTAGTGCGTATTGCAATTGTGAATTTATTAACCATTGCCGAAAATTATAAAAAAATTATAAATCGTTAAATTCTTCCTTTGGATCATAAATTATACATTTATGGTAGAACCATGTGTAAATTTAAATTAAATCAAATTAAATTTTATAATTAATGACTGTGTTCGTTCAACATAATCAATGTAATATTTTAAAAACCTCCAATGAACTTTATTTTTGTGAAATTATTTTTTAGGTCACCAGCAAAAGAAGTATATCAGGTGTTTTAAACAAATGCGTAAAAATTTCGGTTTGGAACCATTTCTTAGTAGAATATAATGGACAAAGTGTGGAATGCAACCATTGTAAACAAGTATTAAAACTCCTGATGATAAAACTGGGGCTTTCCATTCCCACAAGTGTGCCAAGCATATTGATGAAATGACAGAAGAAGTCTTCAAAAGTGCCACTGCTTTAATTACTGCTAAAATGCTAAGGACTGAGTCAGAAACACTAGGAATGAACTTCCACCGAAGAAAAATAAACTTACAGATTACTATTCAAGTATGTTATTTATCCAGACTCATGTGGTTAGAATGACAGCCCTAGATGGAATTTCATTTAATAAATTTCGTCCTTCTGAAGAATTAAGACATTTTTTTAGTCTGGCCAAGATTTACCAAAATCTTCTACAACTAAAAGCAATATAGTTCTAGAAGGGAGTAACAAAACAAGAAATAAATTAATTAAACCATTTAAAAAATTAAATTCCTCCAATTAATTTAATACTACTTTTGACAAATGTACCTCCGTCCGAAAAGGAAGGTATTTAAAAATAAATATTAATAATAAAGACTTAAGCCAAAACAAGAACAAAAATTTGGGGCTGTTGAACATAAAAGATTCCAATGTGGATGATGATTCCCATGTGGGATTGAGGGCGGGCGTAATTTCGACAATATTTGAGTGCGTTTGGTCTGTATTTCGACAATATAATTTCTTTCACTATAAACGGGACCAGGATAATGGTTAAAACGGGTAAGAATTTTAACGGCCACCATCAACTCTGGGATTCCCATGGAATACAACTTGTGGTGATTAAAATATTGTATAAAACGCAGAAAACTTCAAGTCTGCAATCCGAACCCGAACTCAAAAATATTGATACACAAGAATAAAATGGAGAAATAGTCGATGAATTTTTTATATGTAAACCTAGATTTCAAAAGCCATACTTTTCATGTAATGATATTATTAAAAAATTAAAGTCTTTCTACAATTCATCTTTAAAAATTGACATACTAAAATAATACACTGTACAAGAGTACTGTAGAAACCTGGATCTGATATAAGACTATAAAACAAGATGGAGTGGATTGGCTTGTCAGATATGGTTGGTCGATTCCTTAAATTAAAAACATACGAAGGCTATAAAGACGTGACTAGACCTGAAAGCTAAGGAGAAATTTACATATAAAGAAATTGAAAACCTTTATAACCTTCATCGCAATTTAGATGTATCACCGGAATTCCAGTTTGTTCAAAGCGGTCGCATGTATTATGCATTACGCATATAATTTACTAAGCATAAACTTTTTTGCTTAATAAATTAGATTTTCAATGAAACCAACTCAATGAATCTTGATATACTTTATTTTTAAGAATGCTAAAATTTACAATAACTCCCAATTACTTTGTGACTCTTTTATACGTTATTTCTCATAAAAAAAGTATAAAAAAGACGAACTGTGGCATTTGGTGTTTTACAATATTTGCTTAAAAATTAAGAATTTTCACAGCCGCAGCTACGAAAACTTTCTAAATAATGTTGTCAGATGAAATTAGAACATTTATGGTACAATTATTAGAAAGACTGAAGTTTAAGCAAATACAAGAGAGTCCACGACGACGTCTGCAATAAACCCAAATGAAAGATGTAACCACAAGAAGTAATAATGGAAACAAGAAATTAACCATCACACAACAGCTGTAAAAAGAGATACACGACATTACTACAAGAAACAAAGATCTAGAATCTATTATTCGAGTTGAAATATGCGTTTATGACAGTACTGGTGGCCGCAGACGAGAAGCATACCTAATAACTGCATACAATTATGTATTTTCCATACCGTCTACGAGTGTTGAAGTAGAGCGAGTTTTTTCTTCCGCTGCCTATTTTTTCAACCAACTAAGATTCTTGTATTTTCCACTTTTACATCGCCCCTGGGTTGTCTTGAAGTAATTGGTAGATTAATTATTGTAAATTTTAGCATTATTAAGCACAGCGAGATTCACTCGCTTTATAAAGTTCCTCAGTAATATTATTACTCCATCTCCATCGTTTTAAGACAACATAATTGCGATCCTTATGATTAACCGGTTTACTTGCACATGTTCTTTTGTATATATCTTAGGATGATTCAATTTAAAATTCATTAAAATTAAAGTGATGCCCAGTCTTCATCTTTATGATCATTATCATTCATCATCGAATTTAATGTTGAATAAACTAAAGATGATAATCCAGCCGTTTCATGTAAAGAAAATTTGAAATATTCTCTGGATGCAGTGTTGTCCATATTTGCCGTCCATCTTCTTTGCATTAGCAGTAAATATTAGCACTCCATTTTCCCGAAAAATGCTTACTTTTTTCTATCCATATGTGTTGTGATGGTCCACGAAGAGATCTTCGATCATTCGGTAGTCGATCTAAATACTCTTTTAAAATTGACAGACACTCATCAAATGGTACTTTAGAGACCCGCGTAGGTTTTCTTATTATGAAGAGCCATTTTGTCTTTGATAGTTTTCGTTTACTAAAAATAGCACTCATAGTCATAAAATCAATAGAAGCGTTATTTTGAGCTGTTCACTGAATGCAGCATATATTTCCACAAAATATTCAGAAGCATTGTTTCGCGTTATTTACTAGATGCAACACTGATTGTCTTGATAAAAATGGTATTTCGTGTTATTGAAATCAAAATCAATCATGCACAAACGGCGCTCAGAAGAGATCGATCAATATTGAACTTTGAATTAGGTCAGTTTTTATATTAGACTTAAGCATCTTAAAACTGATAATTATAAAACAAAAGTTTTACAATAGTACATTGCTTCTATAAATATAGAATAATAGCAGGAGGGGTAATAAAATAATAGAAGTTACGCGCCAAGATGATTTTTTGTTAGGGAGTCGAAGAACTGTAAATATCTCATTAGTATATATCAATAATGCTGATTAGCAAACTACAATTGGGAAATTCCCTGGCGTTGAGAAATCATAAAATTGAATACGAGAGTATTTTCAAGACTATTAATGTGACATAAAATATTTTTTAAAAAAGAGACTTCAAAAAATAGGCACTAAAAGTAAAAAATAATTAACTCAAAATAGGTACCTACTTATTGGCAATAAATAACTGAGTTACTTATTTTTGAAGTCAATGCCGGCACTTTCGACCAACTTGAATAAATGTATAATGTAAATTTAAAACCTTAACTTCTAATATACTCACGAAACGAAATAGATTCTTAAAGGGAGATTTACATTTGTGCAAGTTGATCGCCGGTGCTGGCACCGACTTCCAAAATAAGTAACTCAGTTATTTATTGCGAATAAATAGATACCCATTTTGAGTTAATTGTTTTTTAGTTTTTAATACCTATTTTTTGAAGTCGGTTTTTAAAAGATATTTTATTTTAGAATGTTTAGTGATTAATAATATTAATAATCACACTATAGATAACATTCTATTATTATCTTTCTTACAATATTGTATAATTATTAAAAGTCATTAACAAAAGCTAGTATATAGATAATTTCTTCTTCGTCTAAAGTTGGTTATTAACAATATAAAAAACCAAGCAAAAGGAATGGCAGCCAGTGATTAGCTGTCAGCCGTTGAGAAGTTCCGTCCTCCGTATCCGAAATCCAATATCAGATTTTTCAAAGTAATAACTAAAATAACTAACTAATAGCAAATATATTGAATAATGGTTGATTTACTACCGTTCCGTTAAGAAATTGCATTATTTACGACGTGATCGATGTTGCAGTTATTTTGCAAAATTAAAACTCCCAGTAGTAAATATTTTGAATTATGGTTGATTTACTACCATCCGATAAGGAGTTCCATTCTTCATCTACAGAATACATCGTCAGACTCTGACATGGTGGATGGTTTAGGTATTTTGCAAAGTAACAACTATCAGTAGCAAGTATATTGAATCACGTTTAATTTACTATCATCCGTTAAAGAGTTCCATTGTTCACCTTCAGAATTCTTCATCAGATCCTAACCTGGTCGATGGTATAGTTATTTTGCAAAATAACAATTATTAGTAACAAATATCTTTAACCAAGGTTGACTTACTAACATGGGTTAAGGAGTTCCATTGTTCATCCCCAGAACTCATAATCAGATCCTGATCTGATAAGTCGTGTAGTTATTTTGCAAAGTACCAACTATCCTTAGCAAATATCTTAAATCGTAGTTGATTTACTACCATTTGTTAGGGAGTTCTATCGTTCATTTCCAAACTTCGTAATCGGATCTTCATCATATTTACATAGGACCACCCCTTAAGTACCTTCTTCCAAATAAAAAAAGAATCATCGAAATCCATCCACTCGGTAAAGAATTATACATAAAAAAAGATTCCGACGAATTGATTTTCTCCTTATTTGAAGTCGGTTAACAGATTGACGACAAAGTGTACCTTCTAAATGATATTTTGTCATTTTTATGATTCTTATTGTAGTGAATTTAAAATACGATTTCGCATGCACTAGCAAGACCACCTTGAATTCATAATTTTTGGTGAGATGTAAAAAAATTAAAATAGCTACTAAGTTCATTTGCGCAAATTTTGTTGCCATTATGTCCTATTTCCTGTTATGTCTTTTTTTTCAGAAAAATGGCGAAGAATGACCAGCTAATTTTTAAAGGATAAAGATCAAGGTAGATACTGGCCCAATTAAATAAAGACAAAGTAACCAATATGAGACACCCTACTACTCAGAAGTATAAAGAAATATTTGGTCGAAACTGTCAAGCAGTAAGTATTTTTAAGGTTTACGGATAAGAAGTTGTGTGAGTTTTTGAATTTAGTAACAAATTATCTACAAGCCAATGAAAATTTGTGTCCATTACTTTTTCAGTCCAATGCAGATGTCAACACACTTCATCTGCCAAAAACCAGCTTCCGCCTCCACCGCAAAGCAATCACTACTCGTCCTTCTGTAATCGGTCACCCTGAACTCCCATTCTGTTATAATGGCGTGTGTCGTTCACACGACACCCACCATCCTGGACAAGACGACTGCCTGACCAGCTACTTTCGCCAAAAAATTACATACCTATCATTATCGGATTTGACATATGAAACGATAAATAACTTTCACAACCTTAAAAAATGTCAGTCTGTTAGAGCAAGATATAGAAACTGTTAAATGAGGGGCATTTAACAGTTTCTATATCTCGCTCTAATAGTCCATCAATATTAATAGCTTTCTACAGAAATACGTCAACTGAAGACGATAGTCAACATCGTATTAATAATTCGACGACCACGGCAATACAACTACTTCCGATATTATGGAAATATGAACGAGGGCAGAAAACGTAGCCAATCTGCTGAACCCAATTTTGGAAAAAAAACAAACCCAAAAGACGTCAGATGCTTGGTAATGAATACTTTGGATACTCAAAACCTCGAGATAGGAAAATGCAACATGATACAGTACGATCTTCGAGACAGCTAGGCAAAAGTTGCAACTCTAAATTTTGGTATAAAAGTAAAGTAAGAAGTTGTCAGAAGGTTACAGAAGAGTGTCGGCAAAATATTCATACACTTTTGGAAGACATTAAACTGGGATCAAAGAAATACTTATGTATTAGGATTGGTTAAACGCTCAAAAACATCGAGAAAGACTAAGTCAGCTGGTAAGTATTCTAGACATAAAGGAACTCTGACCTATTCATTGCAAATACATAAAAATAATTCCGATAAGTCCAACTGTGCAACGAAATATTCTTTAGTGCATTCACACTTACTACTCTCACTACTTATATGATTCAGTCGTTGAATTAAACAGGGTGAGTTTGGAATGTCTTCAAGCCGAGAAGAAGTGTACAAAAATAAAAATACAAATAGAAAGACGAGAGCTGGAATAGAGAGTAAGATTCTGACATTAGAAAATTTTCTGGATTGCCTGCCAAAACTGCCGTCGCATTCTGCGCGAATGGATTCTAGTAAGTGGTTTAGAGAACCAATGTACCACTTTCTATCTGAATTATACAAAGTTTACAAATCTTACAGCATAGAAGCAGAAGAACCTGAAGTGTGCCGATTCACGTTTGAAAAGAAATTTCACGAGACAAATCTTTCATTGTATACTCTAAAAAAAACATGTGCGATATTTGTTTAAGTTACAATACTGGGAATTTAAATGAAGCGGATTATGAGACACATATAAATTTGAAGAATGGGGCTAGAAAAGCAAAGGAAGATGACAAGAAAAAGGCCTCTGCGGGAGAATTTATATTGCTTACCATGGACATAGAAGATGTAAAGGTTTGACCTTTCTTAACTGCAAGCGCCTTATATTTTAAGACAAAATTAACGTGTCACAATTTTGCTGTATTTAATTTAATAACACACCACAGCACGTGTCATTACTGATTTAACATCAAGCACTTTCAGTACGTTTATAATTGACTGTTTGGAAAAACCGCAACAATGTACTGTCTAATGCGCTATTAAATTAAAGCCAAAAGTACAACGTTACAATTACTCAGAAGTTTTTAGAACCGGGTCACACTCATATGGATTGTGATTCAGTTCATGGCGCAAGTGAGCGTAGATTGAAAAATCGAGAAATTCATTTGCCAAGTGATTATATCATCATAACCAAAAAAGCCCGTAGCCTCATGCCGTACGAAACAGTTCTGGTAGATTACAATCTCATCAAGAACTACGCCAGTTCTGAGAATTTGATTTACAAGAGTATTATTTTAGGTATATTAAAATGTCTAATAATAAATATTTCCTCTTTGGATTTCTGTATGTTTTAATTTGCAATACCTCTTAACTTAGCTAAAACTATCCATAACTTCAATACAATATCTCCTAACTACATTTAATTCATTAAACCATAGGATTTCTTTATATTCACTAATGTCATAAATTGAAGGTTCCTATGATGATAAATTCCCAATATAAAAATTATTAATTAATAGGTGTGAAAAAATAATAAACATTTTTTCATTTGCTCTAAAAACATCTTTTTTTAGATATGAGATTATTACACTTCGTCGTCGAAAAAGCAACGATTACAAAAAAAACCCTAAACTTATTAAATAATGGCATGTAATGTCAAATTTTATATCTATTAGCTAGATACCTTTCACAATTATCGTAAAGTATGTATATATCGTATTGTTTAGTGTTAATATTGTATGCTTAATAAAAAAAAACATTCTCACAGCATTTAATTGATAATAAGGCTGTGAAATTAATGCACTCTCTACCATGATACCTTTAATCAGCCAAAACGACGCGCGTTGCCATCATCACAAATTAATTGTTCATTTTTTAATGAAATTATACTAACCGATTGTTTATTTTAGCTGACAAATTATCAGTGGATGATTTCGTATCGAGCATAGCTATTTTTTTTATTTTTATCAAAGGTACTCAAATTTTCTAATAGACTGAAAAAAGTTTACCCGTTAATAAAAATGTTTCTATCGCTGCCCAATTAATGGGACAAATTGACCTTTCATGACCATTTTCTGACCTTTCAAATGACTAATTTTTTTATTAAATTCACGCTATGAGGTGCTAACTGTGCTGAGCCAATATTTAATTTTGAATCTAAAGATATGACGTGTTCTAACTAACCCCGCGTGAATGTACTTAATAATTTTCAATGCAGCTATTAAATTTTTCTAAATTTTCCCTTGTCCTGTTGTACACAGGAATATTGAAACAAAAAATGTGTGAATAACACCACAGGTAGATTCAATAAAGTTGTGCAATTAACAAAAACTTTTTTTTAACTCTATTGTACATGAAAATATTGAATTTTGAAACAAAATTGTAGACCGTTCTAAATAATCATTTTCAATGTAGCTGTTCAATTTATCATTTTTTTGTTTACCTTAGTCGTACACGAGAATATTAAGTTTTAAAATAAAATTGCGAAGCGCTCTAAATAACTCAGCGGGTAGTATGAATAAACTTAACAGTATTGGACGTAGTTGTTCAATTTGTTCAAATTTTTTCCACCTCTATTGTACACGAGATTTTTTAGATATGAAATGAGGAGCATTCTAAAAAAAGTCCAGAAACAGCCCATTGTACGATATTTAATTTTCTACAGCATATAAATTAAATCATTGTACGATAATTATCTTTCTACAGCAGTTTTATTGATATTTCCTTAATAATAATATATTATTTATGTAATTTCTCTGAATGCAAGAATTTTGCCGTATAATATGAACGGTATAAGTAATAGACGTAATGACTAATTTTTGAAAATAATTTTGCCATATCTTAAAATCGGTATAAGCAAAGCAACGAGCTAGATGAAATAATCGATTTCAATTTCAAATAACTAAGCAAATATTATTTTAAGTTCTTTAATAATGTTTATATTTTTGTTTGCTTATTTGAGTAAATAAAAATATATTGAACAAACAAAAACTAAGATAACACAGTACTTGCACTGATAAACATATCGTTCGAGTATCGATTACATTTTCGTCAAAACAAAATCACGTGTGGAGCATGTAGTCTGCATTGCCATCTCTGTCCTCCAAGACAAATGTCTTTGCGCTTTGATACTTCATCGTCTTTAATCCAATAAATATTCCAGAGTATAATAACGCCAGCTAGTCCACAACTGAAACAAGAGAGCGAAGTGACATCTATGGGCAAACTTCTTATTTACTAATCGCTTGCCAATTTGCAATGTTCTACCACCTCCACCGTATTTATATTATTTTCCTTTTCATACATTTACCTATCTATCTCATCTTCACAATAATAATTCTATACCATCCCAAAACTCTATTTACATATACACACATATAATTTGCTGCTCATACTCTGTTATAGGGTTGACGTCTCTTAGAAAAAACTCACAATCATTATTAAAACTATGCCCAAAATTTTCAACAAACGACAAGTAATTTGCAATATTAGCTGTTAATGGCACGTTATTCATCATTAAAATTATTACTTAATACTTAACATTCACATTCGGGAATTATTTCCCGAATTAAAAGGATTTTCAAAAAATTAAACCAAATTATCTGTATCGGTATAAATTACAAAATATTGTATTTTTGCAAAAAAATTTTGTTTTGTATTATTTCCAAATTCCATAATTCATTTATTTGTAATATTAATTAAAATTAATGGCCGTATTAAAATGGCATACTTATCATTAAAATCCGTATCTGAAAAACTACTCTAAAAAAATATTCCGTGAAGTAGAAATGTGACTAGAGAATTTAATAAGATAAGTAGATTAGCCAAAAATAATTATTTAACCTTTTGAATGACTTAAGATAAAAGATTACATAAAGCGTCGTTTTATTCCACAAATAGATACTAACATTAGAAATCAAAAATATTGACTGTGTCATTGTAAGCTTAATGGGTAATTTCATGTATAATTAATAATTTATGCAAAACCTTTTATTCAAACTTAAAGTCCCTTTTCAAAAATAACCTCGATCATATATCTGGAATATTTACTTCCTAACATTAGTGCAGAACTCCTAATCGATTGCCGTGAGGTTTTAAAACATTTACGATTAAATTATTAAAAACGTGGGAAAATCGTTTTAAATACTAACGTCAGTTTTCCTTCGGATATTCGGCTAAGAACATAATTATCCAACTAATTATAACCTAGAAAATCCACTTAACTTTAATCCAACGACTTGCTAATAGAAAATTCCTCATCAATCTTTTTCAGTCTACAGATATTACCTAAACAATATTGGTAACGATGTTTATGAAGTGTGTATTTAATAGCGAAGTGGAAATCCGAGCCGGCAAACGCAAGCGAGCGCCGTTCATTACCCTCGATATGTGATGTAATTTGGTTAGTGAAAGTCATTTCGGCAGCAGACATTGCCTATTAAGCGGGGTCTATATTTTGTCGATGCGTTGAAAATAGATCCGTAATCGTATTACTGAGGGATAACTACGTTAATGCGGAGAATATGCGGCGTTTTCCGTGTCTGTGTTGGATTTAATGATTTGGTGTTAATAGTCTTTCATCATACAGTCATGTAAAAAATGTAATAGAATGATTGGTTAAAACGAAGGGTTTGATATTTCTATATTTCTTCAGAGAAAACTTGTATTACTACTTTATCAGTTATTTTTCAGGATGGACATTATAATATCCATAAACTGATATGATTCCAAAATCTTTATTGAAAACTTTGTTTTAATCATATTAACTACATAAAGAGACTTTCCTCTGTTTGTTTGTTTAAGTTATAAAATTAGGTATAAAAAGGGCTTAACATCAAAACATTAATCACCGTATTATTTATGGAATTCAGGCTGACATAGGGTATATTCAATACACAAGGGTCGTGATCAAAAATTAATTAAGTTAAGAGATCTAACCAGATCGTGAGTAGCCAGGATGTTTGCGTAAAAATTTAAATTTAAAAAATTTAAATAATATAACGTATGAAAATATGTTATATAACCTAAAATCTAAAAAAACGTCCAACAATACACACCACTCATTGTTAGAGATTGTTAGTTACAAATATTTTTATGTTAGAAGGTTAAACCATACTTTTACTAAACAGAATAAATAACTAAAGGTTTTAATATAAAGAAAATAATTAAAACAAATGCCATTTTTAATCTGTCAAAGCCAGATTGGGCAGGTTAATTGAATAATAATTAAAAATGAAATGGAAAGATACACTTTTTGCATCGAAACAATCTATCTATTTAATTTTTTAACTTATTTTCTATTTTATATGTCTATTTTTTCATTTTATTCGGAGTATTCGTGGAAACTCGTTCCAAAAACAATATTAACGCTTACAGAATTAGCAGCTCTTTGCTTAGCACCCATGTAAAATAGGTAACAGTGCAGAGATGTGAGCGTGCACTCACTAAGTCAGTTTACTGGTGAACAGGGCAAGATTGCACAATCCCATTTGCAAATATAACTAATTAGCTTATTTTTATGTTGAAACTCAATTATTTAGCGCCGGTAGCTAGTATATTGATCTTAAAATAATTCTATTGTAATCTAACTAATTATTTATGTATGTTAAATATTTTCTACTAACAAAAATATATAATGATAACTATAATGGGTGAAATATTTCTATGTCTTTATACGACTAATGAAACGCAAATAATTCTAAGACTAGTCATCGGAAGAAATTAATAATATTTATGTATGTTAAATATTTTCTACTAACAAAAATATATAATGATAACTATAATGGGTGAAATATTTCTATGTCTTTATACGACTAATGAAACGCAAATAATTCTAAGACTAGTCATCGGAAGAAATTAATATTAATATATCGTTATATCTTTATTTCTTTGCCTTGTAATTCTCCAAACCCGAACACGTGATGTCTTCAAAGTTCAAAATTTCTATTAACTCAATAATATTTTTAAGCTGTAAATTATAGAAAGCTAAATTTCTAAAAAAAAGCAATGCAATTATTTAGAAAACTCATGCCTATGCCTTCAATACGCTTTAGCAATTTTATGAACTGATGCTAACCCGTTGTGAATATAATTTAAACTCTAAATGAAATTTAAAAACATAATTAGCCCAAGCAACAGTTCACAAGTACAGTATATCTAACAAAACCTTCATTCTACAAACTTTGTAAGGGTCGTTACCATAAACATGCTTAGACCGTGCTTACATGTCAGACAAAGGGAAGGCAGTCGGTGGAACGAAGACCACGTGCATGAGGTGGGTACGTGTAATTCAGTACTAATTAAGCTGTGGACGTCGGTGTTTGACTTTACGATATGGAAAAGGCTTAGGGGTATAATGCAAATAAGTTGTCAATTTTTTTAAAGTTAACGAGAAGGAAATATATGACGCGGGAGTTACGTAGTAGAACAATATCGTCCTATAATATGCAGTAAAAAACAGACTTTTAAAAAAAAAAATATTTATAATCCAAGCAGACGAGCCGTGTGCGTGATGCTTTCTAAAAATTACCGATCTTAATTAAATTCTGGAACTTTGACTACAATTGATTCATTCAAAATCTAGTCTCCCAAAAACGATTGCAGGATTATTATATAACTATTGACATTGTGACTGTTTATTCTAAATGCAACTCAATCTAAATAGAATCCTAAAAGCACAAAGATCATCATTCCAATAGCTAGGATACCAATGTAAGAACATGAATTGCAACTGCATTCTATCCTAGATGCTTTATACCCTTCCTAGTATATATATTTTAGGTCACTTATATGTCGAGCATATCTCCATAGATGGGGTGTGACACATCTTTGTTTCTGTCTCTGTCATTTTTGTACTAATGTGAATCGCTCTTATATTCCGAAAGTTCTACACTACACGATAAATATTTAATGTAATTAGTTCATGTTTTATTACTACCTGATTTCAATATTCGATCTAGTGTATTCTATAAAAAGTATTAAATAATGTGAAGATTCTGCCAAAGAAGATTGGGAACGTCAGTGAGGCAACTTCCAACTGGGAGATACGGCACATATTTTTGTCGATCAATACTTAAGCGATTTTTCATTCATCTTTCACATTCATTTTTCAAACACAGACACACACACACACGCACGCACGCACGAACACACGCACGCACACATCTAAAAAAATAGTACCTTTTTACATGGTTACTCTAACTCATTTTATTTATATTCTTAAGGATCATGTCCTAAATAATTTGAAATATCTCGGAAACGGCTGTTGCGTCAACAAACAAAATTGTAAACTTTTTTGTGCACAATTAAACTCTTCAGAATTATTTTCATAAAATCAATTATTCACAAGTCATAATGTGATAAAATTGACAAAAATTAGTTTTTCAGTATTACTTTGCAAACTGTTGATTATACTTTAAAATGTTGCACGTTGTGGTGGTTAAATATTATATCGTTATTCAGAAACTTCTGTCGAAAATATCTATGTCTGATTTACCACAGCTATTGATTAACGGCCATATTAACCTTTTACTTTGACTTAAAAAGATCTTGTTAAACAAATAAATAAATCTACCTCCAGTTAACACTCAAAATATTGATAAGTGAATTTAATAGCTGCAAATTTACTTATTTATTTTAATTTATATAAAACAGTTGCGGAATAATTATAGTTTTCACAAATTTACTGGATAATTAATTAAGTTCATTAATATTACAACACATAACGATGACACATTTCGACAAGTTTACTCTCACTCATTACAAACACGTCACACTCTAGTGCAACGGCGATCAGACGGTTGAGCAATTATATACCTTGGGAAAGTAGAGAATTTTGATGTAACGATTTTTAGATGCCGATATATAGCAAAAAGATACTGACTACGCGAGAGCAGATAGTTTCAGATGCAAAGAGTGAGAGATTTTTCAATAAACTTAAGCGTAAAATCTTTCCATTTAACAATTGGAAAATTAATTTCATCAAAGACACTTCCCTGCAACCTATATTAACCAGTATACCCAAGAGAAAATCGTTCGGGAATATAAATGGCTAAAGAAAAAAATTATATATTCGCAATGTATTCGCAATTTAGTTTCCTGTATCATGTTTAACGTTATTTGGAAGGGTCCCAAGATAATTTTACCCCACCTCGCCTACGCCGAAACTACTAAAATCAAAATTACGAAGAAATAGCGTTACTAAATGTCAATAAAAATTTATTGCAAAAGTACGACGATAATTCCAAATTTGAAATATTCATAATATTTTTATACCTTTAAAAGTTAAACTAGTGATATATTTACACGATGAAGACTAATATTAATATTCAGAAATATTATAGTTTAATGTAAATACTATTATATACCCTATGAAATATTCAAATATGCCTAAGCATGTACGGAATCCTTTATAAAGATTCGACTCATCGAAATCACTAAATTGGAATGTAGAAATTCAAGAAATCAGAATCATTCATGTTATAGCTCAATATTCTATTTATAGTCATAATAATAGCCTTATTTTTCTAAATATAAATATATCAAATTTATCCAAATACATAAAAAATGTTTTTTAAATAAATATCTGCAACGAAGGCTGTATATATTAAAGACGTATATCTCAATCATTATATGTCTCCAGATAACATTACCATCGCCCCAAAAAGGCTCTGTTAGATGTTATTCGCGCAAGTAAAAATACCGGAAGTCAGCAAACGCCGGGGGAGTGAGTTATTCGTTATTTCGTTAGGCAAACGAGGCGGGGTTTAATAAAACAAAGTCCAAAGGGGTTACTTTAGGCAAATCCGTTCAAAAATTCGCAATTCAATAAACGTTTTCTCCTTCATTTCTCCACAGATAAGGGACTGACCGAGGGAGAAGACCCGCTCGGGGTTAAGCTGAACTCTGACGGAGATTTATCTTTAAGTTAAAGGGCGAGGAGACAGACAGTTATGTGGCAAACCCAAATGTATTGGACACGAATATGCCACACTAGATTATCTTTGTACTGCCTCAGCAAGCAAAAAAATTTGGAAAAATTGAAGACGTGCCATAAACAATCTCTACCATCGAAGTACACACATTTTTTTTCTTTTTTTAGATATTAGTGTCAAATGGGAATAGTGAATGTTGATTTTTTCCAACTTTCCTACTATCATTCCATGTGGATAACCTGTTCTGGAGAATTTTGTATTTTGTCACATCATCTCCGTACTTATTTTCATAACAACTTGTTTCCTGTTAAGTCCATTATTTAGTTATCATTGTTTTGGTATTTAATTATGGTGGGGAATATTAAGCGTTCGTTTCGCTCACGTTGAAAGATAGATAATCCACCACTACCTAAATTTCATATCACTAACTAAATTAAAAATATGAAATCGCGTAAATATTTAATTTTCTCATCTAAAATCAGTTTTAAACCAAATCACTTGTTGAAATGTAGTGAAATAAACTGTTTAAACCATTCGGTAGGTTTTTAATAATACTCGAAATTATCCTAGCTCTCAAAGTCGTACATACGTACACACACACAAAAACACATACACACACACGTATGTATATATATATATATATATATATATATATATATATATATATATATATATATATGAACACTCCGATTTCAATTAGTTCAATGATTTAATAAAACCTGTTAAGTATGACTAAAACTGGCACTAATCATGACACTCTTGTTTCATACACTCATAATAGGTCTATTAAATGAAGGTCCATGATGTTCCCTAGTAAACATTTCAAAGGTGAAAAAAATCGTCAAAATTAAAACGTCTCACAGTTTCATCAATTAAAATCATTGGTACAGTATACCGGTAAACTTCAGGCAAACTCCCAGTAACCGTGTCTTTTATAATTTTAACTTTAATAGTTTCGAAGTCCGACCATAATGTATTCTCAGCAATATCTATAAGACTGTCTTACAAAAAAATCTAAAAAGAAAATTGTTTTGAAATATGTTTATCCACCTTTCAATTACTGAAAGCAGAAACTTTATTTTATGACAAATTTTATCCTCCAAAATTCTGAGACAAATATTTTTAGGTTCTTATCATTGTCACTTTCAACGTCAAACAGTTTCTGAGAAAAGCAGCTGTGACAGGTATTCAAATGGACGCATAAGTATTCCTCAAAAGATTTCGTTTTTTTCGTCTTTCTGAGAAACAGGATCCTAAAAATTGTCTCAAATTAAATATTGCGCGATATATTCAATGACAAATCGAAAAGAAAATCACGTCTGCTAGTTACGTTCCATACCTACATCTTAATATAAGAGATACCCAGTAAAATACAGTTCAATAAGGAATAATTAAAACTTATGAATTTAGGTCAAAACTTATTAATAATGTATGAACCTCAAACCGCTCTATAACAGTGATACTACACTTCTCATAATGCGGACCTCGAATTCAGGTTTTGACAGACTTGGTTTATAAATACATTATAGTCTTTACACAGTATATACATATATAATTATATTTTAGCATAAATTTATCAAACATTCAAATTGAAAGTAAATAATTTATCCTGGTAATTTTATAATGATTGGGACGATAAATAAACAGAACTTTGAAGTCCCGTTTCGTTAATCAGAATGTGTTTAATATTTTTTTTGTTTAAACAACTATTTATTATCGAATATAAGTATACATAATTTGACTGTGAAAATTAAATTTTTATTTGTAGGAGTAATAAAGTTCGGAAGAAGTTGAAAAAAAACAAGTCTAAAGTTTGGATTTGTCTAATCACTTGATTTGGGATACTAATAAGTAAAAAAGAGATTAGCAGAGGCCAAAGCCCTCCCTCTTACTCTATAAAGATTATATGGTAAAATTTACGCTGTACAATATAATGAACTTTAAGCAAACGAAAAATTCTATTAACTACTGTTAACTGTTGTTTGTGGTTTAAACTAGTTCATATCATCACAATATGTAAACCAGGGGTCGATATCTATTGATTGATTTCTTGGCTACTCAAATGAAATCTACCCAACAGGGTTTTTTTTAAATTCATCATTAAATTTCAGTCTATGTTAACTTATAATTTACATATCAATTATCTAAATTTTGAAAAAAATTAGTTTGAAGTAATTAGAAAAATTAGCGGTCATCGAAACAGTCTTTTGATAAATGAAAAAAGTATTCAAATTATGCATACGTAGGATAAATCTCATGAAAACAACAAAACAAATAAGATAAAGATCTTCAAGCTACAACTTCATTACTTAACCGAAACAAGTTTAAAAGACGTAGCAAACTTGCTCATGTGAGCGAAGCCACAAACAAAAGGTAGTTAAACTGTTTCTTTGGGAAGAAATTTACTCAGCTAGTGAGAGGATCTCTAAAAAGTGAGATAGAATTTACTTGAAATTTCATCAAAATTAACACGTATTTCAGATACAACAAATAATGTGAGAAACAATAATTCATGAGACCGTTAACCTGACTTAAATATTTTTTTCTTATTTTCTAAAATTTGTACTGGGAAATAATTCCCTTATTTCAAACGGTTATGTTCCATATTATTATTATCTCATTGTACATTTTACAAGAACATCGTTTATATTGCCAAACATGCGGAAAGCGGATAATTTAAACCAAACACCACAGGTAAATTCTTTCGCTTATTTTGTGTCGGAAAAACGGCCGGATGTACTCGTACAGCGAACCGTCTGTGTTTTTTCCCGAATCGAGCGAATCTAAAACAAATACAACTTATCGTCGCTGGTGTATTTTTAGTTCACCCACCTGCGTTTGAGCATTTGTTTGTGCATATATACACGAATGAGGTATGTGTGTATTTTACAGTGAACATTGTTAGTAATCACATTGTAAAACACATTATTTCATATACACATTTATTCACAGTAATTGAACGTTCTGTGTTATTCCGCGATTATTTTTAATATATTCAGAAAACTATACACTTAGGATATCTGTTAAAGTCTCGTAACATCGTTGTTTTACAATATTTTATAAGGAAATTTTACGTAAATATGTTTTTAATATTAGCGAAACCCATTGTAAAAAATATTTATTTGTAGTTCTTTTCCAAACGAACTTTTTTTCGCACACACACGATGTGTATCATTAAAATAGTACTTGCATATGTAAGTAAAAATGAGTTATGTAATTTTCCTTTTAGTGTTTCATGGTGAGGCGAAACGTATATAATTCTTGTAGTCCATCGGTTATAGCCTCGCATTGTCTATAATTTTAAACTTGATATTAGACATTCCGTTAAGTGAGATATTATTGAATGCATCTTTTGAAATTAAATTTAGTTTGTTTACCATATTTTATTTTTAGGCACCATTCTCTAAACTTTATTCTCGATTTTAATTTTTCATTTACCGTCAGTGAACAATGTGAAGAAATCCTAAACAGATTGATTATTTTGGTTGACTTGCACCAACAATTACTTGATATGTGGATAATTAAATAATACTATTTTGTGCATGTTGCACCCCGTAGTGTTTCGTTCTCAATCTAATACGAGTAAGCTATAAAGTCGTTTATATTATGGCACCTCCTGTTTCAATTTTAAAAGTAGTGCTATCAATAAATAAACGAATCGTGAAAGTAATACTTACTGAGACCGTTCAACTAAAATAAGTTTCAATTATACAATATGAAACAATATATTTCTAAACACCAAGCATTAATAAATAAACAATAGTAGGGATACTGTATTGTCTTGCAGACATACGTAAATATTAGTCTAAAAATGATTAAAATCCTAATTTTACATGTTTTATCTGTTTCCCTATTAATATTTTCTGCCAACAAATTTGTATCATCATTAATATCATCTATATAAGTGTGACATTAATTTATTTTCATTTGCTTGTTAGATAATATCTGAAAAACTAATAAAAAGTTTTCTTTTTAAGGTTCTTTATAAAGTCACCCTTATAATATCATTAAAGTGACCGCCCCTCAATTAGTCAGCCTGCCATAGCTTTTTTTCAAAACCCGTTCGATGTAGATAGTTGAAATTATCACGTATAATAAAGTGTATTATTCCATATATACTTCAACTGTTAAGGCTAAAAAATATTTATATAAAAATTTTAAAGGTCACAATAAATATTGATTGTTTAATTCCATCTAACTGTTGCAAAGGCTGAATCCATATGAATACAAAAATATATTTGTTATAATTGTAAGTAATACACCTCCAAATATATTTTAATATTCCTCTGTTTACAAAATTACTAAACTTAAAATTAAGAGAATATTACAAAATTAATTAAAGACTATACAACAATTTTATCTGGTTTACTAGATATCATAATTTTGAAAAAAACAATCACAATATCGTTACGATTTACATGGTGAAAAATAATATTAATAATTGTAAAAAGTTTGACATAAATACGTCAAACGTTTAAATTTTTATGTGTACCTAAAATATGTACGAGGCCCTCTTAGCGCGATATTTAACAATTTTTTGTAGAACACTTATCACTTTACTTTTTATATCGTTATCGTATCTTTCATTAAAATTTTTCATTAAAAAATATGTGTTGTTATTTCAAAGTTATTATGGGATACAATTCACAGGTGTTAGGAATATTTTTTATTTAAGCTAAAGTGCTAGCGGCTTGCTGTAGTCTATTCTTTAACTATTCATCCTACATCTCTACTCTGACACTACTCTTTCATTTCACGCATGCTCTCACTAACATTTCTTTTATTCTTCGAACTCTTTAAATTGCCATTTTAAAGACATTCTTCAATTTTAGAAATTACGTAACTAGTCTTTATTTTTGGGATTTCTATCCTCAAAAAAAAGTAGAACCCTAATGAAATCACTCATCGATCGTCCGTTGGTCTGTTTATCATAGCCCTTTTTCTGAGAAACCATTTCATGCAGACACGTTAAATTACACAGTGATAATGCATATTGACCCACTTATATTTCAACAGTTTACACTTAAAAGTAATTACTAAAAATGTTAAAAGAAATAAATAAAATAATTGTTTTTTTGAACCAAATGCTTTGTACCGTCTTCCGAAACTTAATTCGGAGTCTCGCAATTTATCATTTTTTTACGTTGAAGCCTCTTTACTGTGAACGAACGAGGAAACAAGATTTCAAGATAAAAAAACCGTCTTGGAAACATTAATTTTATTTTAAAAGTCTTATTAAATGATGTTCCACTCAACGAAGTTCGCAAAGAAAAATGTTTACTTCCGCCTTAGGCTTATAAAGAGGTAAATAAAAAAAATATTCATTTGGTCTCAACCTAAAGCCTCTACTTGCAAATTGTTATGCTTGTAAATGTAAAATTACAGAAACTTTAAGACTATATGACGGACGTATATGCACAAAGCATAATAATCCAAAATTTATGAGACGTTGTAAAATAGATTAGAATCCCTTATAACATCGATAGTTTCGCATTTTTCATAAAACCGTTCATCTAATCAACTTATTCCAACAAACACTGTGTCCATATAACAAGCACTTGTCTTACCTGCACACCCAGTTACCATTTTCTTTATTTCATCTCCTCTGGACAAACAGAACGGCAATATTGCGGATTAGTTCCGCGGAGATTTTAACTTTGCCGCTTTATTTAAATAATACTGTCTGTATGGGCGGCGAGTCGATTTGATAACACTGTTTAATTAGTATCTTCAGCAAAGTCAAAGCTACGCTGTGTGCTTAAAGATAAAACCTGTAATATAGTTTTAGTAGATGCAAAATAACATATAGAAATCTATGTCAGTAAATCATAAACCGAAAGTTAATTATAACATATTCTGAACAGTTTTATTGTATGCCTTTTCGCGCTTCTATAAATCGCATACTTTTAACCGGAACAAAAATGAAAAGTATGACATGAAATTTGAATTTGAAACACCGGAACGAAATTAGAAAAAAAAACAAAAAGTAAAAGAAGTAGCAGTGCTGAATCGAAAACAGATTTTGTTTATTTGAAAGCTGTGATATTGCAGTTCTTTATTTAATTAAAATGCACTCCTTTTTTAAATTTAATTTTTGAGCAGCTTTATAATTAAAAAACGTACAATTCGTGTATTTTCAAATTACATGCTGTTTTAGGACGCAAATATTAAAATTAAAAAGGTATTAAAAACTGTTATGTGCTCATAGTTTTTTTTGAATATTTTTTTAATGCAAAATAAAAACAAACAAAAAACCTTAAGTAAAATTAATTTTTTTCCGCAACGAATATTTAGCAATATAACACTTCATTCTGAAAAAATTTTGTACTTTATTTTGAAACAAATTCTTAAATCGAATTGTCATCATTTATTTTACGAGTCTCAAATTATAAATTAAACATAATGAAAATATCTACATTTTCATTGTAAAATAATTTGTCATATTTATATGCATCGTAGAGGTTGAAGAAAATCGTATTAATTAATAAAAATAAACTGTCAATAGACCTTTTTCTAGGAAGAAAACTTTTGGCTTCTTCGGCAATGGCAATAAGAACCTATGTGTTGAATCATCAATGGAAACTTTATAGTAAAAGATTATTGTGAAGAATGTTAGGCCAAACAAAGTTCTTAGAAGTTTATCATTTTTGTTTTTATAACAAACAAATAAACATGACAACATCGCTGAGAAAATTACTGAATTACAATATTTTTTTAATAGTTTATTTTAGAGATAATATACAGCGTACACATCAAAACAGATTGTACTAATTTTTTTTTCTAATAAAAATTATTAGGTATTAACTCTAATGAGTATTAACTATAATAATCTACAAAAATTATTCGAATGGTGTGCCCAACAACACAAAAACTTAGTTTTAGACAAGAAGAGCTGTGAACTACCAATAACAGAACTAAAACAAAAAGTCGAAAGACACGATATGTTTTATACCCGGGATGTGAGGAAATTACGACGAGGTGTAGGCGGAATATTAGGAAAAGGCGGGCAGCGTAGAGGTAAAAGGGCACTGTATGATTAATCAGCTAGACGGCGTTTTATTATCTAAATAAACGTGCATGCGCAGTATTGGTCGTGAAGTCTAGAGTAAACACAGAAAACTTGTTAAAGTCAATATGTTACTCTTCAGATCTACGTTTATATTTCTCTGTCATTTATGCAATTATGGAAGATTGTAAAAAATTCATTTCATCGTTTCTGTAATGTAAATTGCTTCTTTTGTTTTGGTCACCTTTATGGTCGATTTTATTTACTATCTTAATGTTAGTCTTGTAAAGTCTATTGATAATGCGAACCAAAAATATATGGCCATGTGACGATCTCAATACATGACCATATTCACTTATCTGAACGATAAGCTCTCAACGTCGGTCTTTTAAAATATATAATGCGAACCAAAAATTTATAGCCATATGTCGATCTCAATTTATAGCCATATTCATTTACCTAATTGATAAGATCTCAATGTCGGCCTTGTAAAGTATATTAATAATGTAAACCGAAAATCTATGGCTAAGTGTTTTTTTTTTCAATAATTTCCAAACTAAATATTATTTCAGCCATATAACCGTATTGTTCAGATATTTAAATTTTTACTTCGTTGAGCAATAGCTGCGTAAGCATAGACGTAGCATTTCTTCTTTGGCATACTACTATTTTAAGTATTATTCAAGACAACAGTCTACTTGAGGACACCTACCACGGACGCCAAGAATCAAGAATGTAAGAGAATTGTAATTTAGTGATAAATAGGTTAATATTTCTGAGTCAAAATGGCTAATTACAGTTATTACATCATAATAAATTATTATAATACAAAAAACATTTTCTCTAAATAAAATTCTTGGTTTAAATGTTCTATATATTTCTCAATAATTATGTGTCTATTTAACCCTAGATTACAAATATACATCTTTCGACGTATATTTACGCTGAAACATATTGTCTATATCTTTTAACGCGTGAAGTTAGCGCTTTGTGGTTTCGAGTGAACTCAGTAGCTATCACGGAACGGCCGTGTCGCATAACTGAGTACCGCCATTTTGATAAGATAACAACATTGCACGTCACTTTAACGTATTATTTGTAGATTTGTAACGTTTATGATTTTTGTTTATTGTTTCTTTTGTTATTGTTTACTAACCAATATCTTTTTTTAGGTGGAAGTGTAAATAACGGATAATGTCATCGTCTCAATGACTAAATCCCTTGGATATCCAAGCTCTTTTATAACATGAAGAAGATGATTATACTCCAGAAATTTCTGATAGGTCTTTGGAGGAAGAAGTATTCAAAGAGGATATTCAGAGCAACTTGGGGATAAATATGTTGATAACATCACTTCTATCGAAGAAACCCAAACAGCAGATCAGGATACTGAAGTCAGCAGGCCTTCAAACAGGATAATAAATTTATCTCAACGTATATTACGAGGTAAGAATAATCATTGTTGGTCAAGCTCGAAAGGTCCCAGCACAGGCAGAACATCAACTATGAATATAGTTCATGTAACAACGTAACGATTTTTTATTGTGCTTTGGTCTGTTTATAACAAATGAAATTATTTCTGAAATAGTGAAATGGACGAACGTCAAATGCCAACGAAATTTGGTATTATCTTATCGGCACCCATGAAAAATAATCATCTTTCTATAGATGCATTGTTTGATCCGTCACTTTCAAGGACTATGTATATTTTTATCATGAACAGAGAAAGGTTTGTTTTTTTTTACTCAATGCTTGCGAACTGATAATAAAACGCTAAGGGAAAATATCCGAAAAGATGATGCACTTAAACCTATCTGAAAAAATGGGATACATATATTACAGAGTAAGTTAACAACCTAGAGTTAACATTACGATTGAAGAGCAGTTGATAGGTTTTCGAGGAAGCTGCCCGTTTCGTATGTATATTCCTGATGAGCCAAGTAAATATGGCATCAAATTTCCTATATTATGTTATTCTAAAGCAAAATACACGGTGGATGCCATACCTTAGGTTCACTTCAGTGCCATTAGCTAAATAAAAAGAACCACATAAACTCACTTTTTCTTTGGTTTATGTTAATTCCTATATAATTTGCTGTCAAAATATAATTGCAAAGAATGAATAAAATACATGAAAAAGTCAAGGTTTGATTTATCATTACCTCGGGTTGAAAAGAGATTAGCTGCACCAACTAAAAAATCCATCGAACATCTGAAAATATCACAGCTGAACTGGAAATAAATGTTCGTATAAAATGTCGATAAAGTTCGTATAAAACGTCGATATTGTTCCAAATGTTCGTATAAAACTTCAATATTGTTATATAAAGAGGATGACAAAGTCGCAATGTCACAAATGCTATAGCCGTTTTACGGCGAACATAAATTTTATATCCACCGATCTTATTATTAGTTCGTAAATTCATACAAAAAGATTGTTATCGATAAATTAATGTTATGAAAGTAATAAAAATTATTAATTAGAATTTAGATTTATTAAGGAAAATATATACTTTGATAGTTTGTGAGAGAATCTCACGTTTTGTTGTTTTTTTTTCAAATAATTATTTAAAATTGATTTTTATAATTTAATAAAGTACATTTTAAAAAATGGTCTTTTATTGACTAGATATATAAAACAATATAAAATTAATAAAACAGTTATCCAACAGTTTTTATGTTGAAAAACTAACTTTTTATTATGCACGTTGAAGCGCGTAATTTATATATTCGAGACTCTAAATAAAATTTGTAGTCTAGAGTTAATTTCGTATCTAGGTATTGTTTTGAAAGAGCCTAAATTGTACCTAAAATTCTCATAGAAAATATAAAATTTGCCATAATCCTTTTCTACGAAACTTCGTTATTTCCCTATTCATTCAGTATTCGCGACTCCTTACAGATTGAATGGGCAGCTCTATCTAAACATTCTAGTAACTCAAATGAGCACACGAGTGCGTCAATCTAGACTCTCGACCACAGGTTACAGTTCTGCACACATATACAAATATTTTTAAACATATACATATTTTTATACATTTTTTACATATACATATACATATAAAATTTTTTTTAAATCTGCCTTATACATACATAATATAATAATTTACATAAAGGGATTTTTTCATGTTGGTGTGAAAAACGAATACTTACTTACGAATCCGGCATTCGATCGCTGCGCATTTCTATTTTTAGTTTTTTTTTATGTCAGATACTTGCTTATTCCAATACAGATTCAATTGAATAAAAAATAATTGTGCTCTTAATTTAATATATTTTGATCTTTTTAATTAGGCAAAAACATTTTCTTCGATTTATGGCTTATGTCAAATATGTATTATTAATTGTTTAATTGTTCTACATTTACTATTTCTGATATATTTGTTGTCAGAAATTAATTTAGTCACGTCCTATAAATAAAACGAGATACGATACATATAAATAAAACCGAGATACGATAGAATAAAAGTATACTTACAACGTACTTTTTAACTCGTTCTAATGTTTTGCTGTAATTAAGTTAAAAGCTGATAACATTTAACTCATATATTATTCAAATATCAAATCATATGACATCATTCAAAGACTAGAAGCACCCAAATATCGTGAAAACATAAGTTTGCCAAATTGTTTGTGTCAATTTCATAAATCAGCTGGCGGTTATTTAATTAACACTCGTGGGGACAACTGTATTTGTTTTTGCATTTTTAAGCAGTTAAAACTATTCATTTAAAAAAACTTGAACGAATACGGTTTTCATTGTTCTCTTGATGATATCAAATAAAATTACGTCAACACGGTTTTGTCATATTCAATTTTAAAGCCCTTATATTATCTGTAGCTTTATGAAACTCTCCGTTTATCCATGCAACTCTCCGTTTATCCATGCAACTCTCCGTTTATCCATGCAAAATCGTGGTTCTTGGAATAGTTAAAATTCGTAATTGCTCTTGCTAGAATATCAACCCATTGAAATATAGTATTATGATCATGGGTCGCACAACCGAGTTTTTAACCATCATTAAATTTGGGGCGAAGGAATTATCTATATATTTTAATAAAAATGTGTGCTTATTAATTATTCAATGTAATCTATAATTTGTTTTCGCTCCAATTTTTACGCAATCCGTTCGCGTGTAGTATTAAGATTGTGATCGATTTATAAAAAGGAGAAAATTTTGAATGTGTGAGAACTAAGCTCAGATTTGGGAAATCGGGATAAATGGTATTAATTAATATATGCTAAAATCAAACAGACAGAACTTTTGCCCACAGACTAAATGTTTTGATCAAGTAAGAATATGGTGAATGTCATGAAAGGGGAGTGTTATGCCACAGTATTTCGGTATAAAATGTAAATGTTAATTCAGCTTATATGCTATTTTACTTATATGTTGTAATATTTTCTTGTCAAATTTTATGTATATTGGTCGAATAATTATAGAGTTACAAAGTAATAAACATCCATATATCTTCCCAAACTTTTTATATGCAGTAGTAGATGGGGTAAATACAATTTGCAAAATGTTTGTATTAACTCTTCGTTATAAAAAAAAATATCCTCAACAATGTTTTTCTGAATCTTATTTTTACATGTTGTACACAAGATTCTCCAAGATTTTTTCAAAATTTGGTCGTTGCTATTCACTCTATAGCATTTAATGGCCTAAATTTGCCAACTTCCTTTTTAAAAAAAATTATTTCTACCTTTAAACAAATAAATAAAGAAAGTTTCATTATAAACATATCAATAAATACTTTTATGACAATAGATAAGTAGTCCAACAAACATCCTTATAAACAGACAGTCTCTTATTGGCATGATAAGCATATACCCTTTATATTATCCCAAACTTTTAGTTTATGGTTAATGAAAACTATTAAAAAGCATTCTTTGTATACTAACTGCCGATAATACTTTCCGCATAATATGCCAATAACACTTTCCGCGAAATACATAAAATAATTACTACTCTATACCTGCAATTATAATCCGTAAGAATTTTCACCGCAAATTTAATCCTGTTTAAATTTTCTATGTAACGACGAACCTGTTTTACCGTTAACGTATCGTGGGAAAGCAAAATTTTCACCCTTGTCTAAACTTCGCATCCGTTATGATAGAACTTTTAATAATAAAACAGAGCTACAGCGTTAAAATTAATATTCGCATTTCCATGATACAATTTCCACAACAATACGTCAGTTCATTCAATACTTCCAGGAATGAAATTCAATCATAAAACAATACAATTGTCTGCCGAGCGCGAGCCGCGGACTTCGTTCGCAACGCAGAGATGCTTGGAGTTGCTAAGCCGGAAAATAAGCTTTGTAGAAAGCGGGGATACTAGCTTTAATACTTTTTTGAAAACTTTTCCAAAAAGTGTGTATGGAAATTTCCAGATCAGACCTATGTAGTTTTTGATCAAAATAATTCAAAAGGTTTATGAGTTTATGAAAACACAAAAGCCATAAGTAATCTCATTCGGTTTTTGAAATTACCCTGAAAACGTTAAAAGTGATTCAGAATGCCGTGAGTTTATTTTGTTTTCCGTTACAAATCATTTTATTGTCAAATATTACTGAAGGTTGTTAAAATTTTGGACAAATTCGCACCTGGTAATTCATAGGCGGACTTACGAGCGCTCTGCTTGTTTCATTCGTTGTTATCGTTATCACTTTCGAATGAATCGAATTGGACTAACGATACTGACAGCGTTGCCTAATAAAGTGCGTAATTAAACTTAATGAATAAACTTTTGTTGTTTTTAGTGCAAAAAAGAGAGTGGCATTTTCAGAAGATTAAATAAAGACTAATGTAATCAATAAAACTTGGAATTTAATTTTTCTATCAGAATTCGTATTTTCATATCGACTATTGGCCCTTTATAAAGATTTTGAAAAAATATATCCTTATTTTTAAATGGGAATCATATTTATAATTCCATAGGACAGCAAAATCTTCATTTTAGTCAACTTTGAATGATGTATGTATAACCTTTCAGTAATTATAGATATCGAGAATAAAAATTACCTATGTACCTTGAATATGAATGCATTTTAATATTCGCCTCCTGTTACAGCACTTTGCAGGATGCTTTTATTTGGTCTGGAAGCTTTAAATTAGCACTAAAGTCTAAAAAATAAACTCTTGGCAAGTATAAAATAAATTGATATAAAATTTAATATCATGTTTAATATAAATTCATAAATTACACGATGTTGCTAACAGTAATTTATTTCAACAAATTAAAAAGGAAAAGTTAGTATAACGGTAATTTTATACATCATCGTGTTTTATAGCAAAATTCTTAATTTCGAATTCACTCAAATTTGCAAATATATATTTCAAATGAAATGAAATGAAACAAACTCTTCTTGATTCGCTTTGCATTTTACGAATTAAAAACTTTTTTATTTAAGGCTACTTTTTTCTGCTTATTCTTAATCAATAAACTTTAATAAAATCCGTTAACGTTTACAATGAACCGTACAGAAGTATAAAATAGTGATACCAATACGGGAATAATAAGTTACGAGTGTATTATTTGCTTCAGTAAAAGCTCAGTTCTCAGCTTTTCCGCTGCGATCGCGCCCCATCGCGCACGTCGCTACAAAATTACGGGAAGAATGCACTGAACAAAAAGATTACTTATAAGGAGATTAAATTCTTGCACTTGCTCTGTCTTGTATTATTTGAAATATGAAATTCCCCGTTGTAATATCAAAATACCACGGGTGCATTGCACTCTGGGGTACGTTTCGCGACAGGGTGGAGCGCGTCGGTTCGTGCAGTAAGCGGAATATTTGACTCAATGTAATGTATGAATTATGAATTCGATATTTGTATAAAGTTATGCAGCTCCATAAAGATATTTAAGAATATATTTAAGTGTCATGTAGAATAAGTCATTATAAATATCCGAAAAAGTTATTAAAATTAAAGATTATTTGTTTAAATGTCGAAATTTCAAAAATGGTTAATCACGATATCAAAATAAAAGCGAAAGTAAAGTTTTAAAAAATATTGAGATAGCTTGCAATACAGAACATAAAATATAACTGGAGAGAGTAAGTGGTATTGGCACACACGCCACGAATGTGACCCGTGTAACAATGTTATTCTCTGCAGAATGACCTATACTTTAGTGACAGATGGAATAAATGGTAGACCTCCGTCATTTATCGTTAATTAGGGCTCAAAAATGCACTGTTACGCCATAATTACATACAAAAATAAAGCCAGGAAATGAACGTCACCAATTACGGAATTTTCTCTAATCTATGTTATTTGAATGCATTTTAAATAAAAAATTATCGTTATTACCAACGTCATAGCACCATGAATATATTTTGAGATTGTCATCTTAATGAAACAAAAGTTTTACACTCCAAAGCGATTGAATTTATATAATAATTCTATAGTCTAATAATGATACGACAAACCACTAATATTTTTTTCATTTATTTTAGAATATAAAAAATAAATATATTTATTTATGATAAATTTTAAAGTTGTTTGAATAATATATACGACCAATAAAAAAGTTTTTTTAAAAGAAAAATAATTGTACATCTAAGGCAACAATTTTCGTTTTATAATTCATAGCAATTCGAGAAAAGGCTAAACTTTGAAATTGTGAATGTTAACAATTTCGGTAATGTAACCATCAATATTAAATCTAAAATGAATTGTCTCATTTAAATGTATGCTGTTATATATCCTAAAGACTCCTCTATAAAGGAAAAATGATGGAAGAACTGGTTAGAAGAAGAAACCGCTGGATGGAAGAACTGGTTTCCTATAAAAATAGGCACAGGACTCTTTTCTCAGCACACTTTTTAAAACATAAATTTAATGTAAATGACTGGTAGAAAATATTGTTTGTGAATTAAAATATCATAACTTACTCACATTTAAATCCTTTTGCACTTTCCTCAACACGATTGGCACAGATGCATAACATCTCAGAGACTTTATAACCAATCCTTTGTATTTCTTATTGCTTAAGTCTCTGCAATTAAGGAAATTAAAAGAAAACAACAAAAAAGTCGTATGATCTTTTAAATAGTGATTTCATAAGGCATTTCCCGTTTATGCAGTTAGTTTATGAAGTAATTGACCAATCTACATTAATATTATGAAGGGTAAAGGATGTATGATTGTTTAGAAATATTTCATTCAAAAACGATTTGTCCGACAGAAAGAACACTTTTAGCTATATACCTGTATCATAACTTGAATCACGTAAACTTAATATAATCATGGCTTTTCAAAAAGAGCTAAATACCGATTTTAAAATTTTGATAAGGAAAATTGCAAATGTTTAAATGAAACATGTTACTTAGGCTAAAATCATCATGAGCACATCGAAATACAATATACGAAAACAAGCAGATGTAAAAAGATCTGAAAAAAATCTAATCTGTACCAATTATCATGTAAATATTCTAATTCCAAAATAAACATTATGTTTACGTTGGAAAACAATAATTACTATGAAATAGTCCTAAAATGTAGCGACCGATAAATTTACGGAATACATTTCTTTGCAATACCGAAGAATCCTTACAAAACCGAATTACTTGCGACCTCAAATGTAATAATAACCGTCTTGTAGGAAACAATTCAAAACTAGGCAAACTTAAGGTTTCCAATAATTTTTACCTGATAATAACTAGCTACAGAAAATAGATACAGAGGTTATCACGTTAAAACAAGTTAAAGAAGTATGAATCAGGTAAGTGTCTCCTTAATACGAGTTACTCACTAAACATGTAAAATTAATATTCGGTCTACTTTTGATACAGAATCAAATCGTTTTTTTAACTTTCAATTGGTGCTTTTTGTGTAAAATTATTCTAAGCTTTATATTTAAGGGTTTCAGCAGGTAGAACCAAAATAAAAAAATGCTTTCTAAAATGTTTAATTACACATTTTATTTATTCTTCTTCACAACTCGTCTGTCCATCTATATATCAAAACCTTTTTTCTTTCAGAGAATAAAGTTAAAACTGATATATATATATATATATATATATATATATATATATATATATATATATATATATATATATATATATATATATATATATATTATTGAGATCTATAGCCCCATAGTCCTGTAAATATTCCATCATATTTCCACCCATATTCCCCATATTTTCACCTTCTAATTCAATGGAAGTATTTTATAACTAATTTGTTATTATACATGGAATTATTTTGTGAAATACCTGTATACTAAGCTCTATAGTAATATGACATTACTTTAAAAAACCCTCACGACATAAGAATATATAATATCCTTGTTTTCAACTTAACAAAATAAGTACAATAATCAATGTTTTACCCTTGTTATATCCTTCCAGCCATAAACCATATCAAAAAGGATTGCGTATTATATCAGTTATTACTTCGTGTTTAAAAAAATAGGAATCAGTCGTGATTATTTTATTATTAAAATTGATATTAAAGAAATCTACTCACAACGAGTAGTTTATTTTTATTTGATAAGTCAAATTGTTTATTGCAATAAATGTGTTTTCCAAAATATTTTCTCTTGTTAATATTTTACGCTATAAATGGTTAATTTTAGAATAATCATTTACAGTCACCCTCATAGTAAATAATATTTGACTTGATTTTTTAGTATAAAAACATATTTTTGTTGATTTTTTTATGCTTTTCTACCTATATTTCTTCAAATTAAGAAAAGAGTTTCCGATAACAAACTGTATTTAAAACCTATATTCTTTGCGCTACGTAAGAATAAGAGGACGGACCGGAAAAAATTAACAAAATACATTTTAAAGGCCAGGTATCTGTCTAATATTAATGTGTTAAATTAATACGAAAATTTACATTAATGAGAAAATTTACAAGTTTTTTAAATTTTTTTTCTCTTTATTTAGGAAGCAATGCGAAATTTCCTACATTAATGGATATGAAAGTAAAAAATTTCGTTTTTAAGGATGAGTTTTTTCTGCTGGTAAATAAATTATTGCTAATATTTGGTTACTTCAATAAGCTTAAACAAAGCTGTTAGGTAATTCAAAATTATGAATATATTTGGCGTTAATTTTGTATAAATTCACAATTAAATGAAACTACGTGATGTAGTATTGTTTCCACTTTATTTAAATTCTTTACCACGATCTAGGTTTCGTAGTTTCATTTAATTGTGAGTTCACAATGAATTATAATCTTTGAGGTTAGGATATTAAGAGAGGGTATACGCCCATACTTTGCGTGTAGAAATCTTGACAAAATTTTTGTAAGCAAACGCATGCCACTTTTGGTAATATTGTAATGTCAGTCGAGATGCTTCTCCTTCGTACAATATATTTACTCTCTTATAAAATGATCAAATGTTCTACAAAAAGTGCAAAAATTAAAGCAAAAAGAAATATGAATTAAACATAGTGTTACTTATCATAAATAAGTACATTTCATATAATTTTGGTAATATTGAATATTCGTAAATAATTAACAGCAATTTCAAATTAATGAAACGTTACAGGACATCCATACTCTACGTCGATAATTTTAAACTGAAAATATGATATATGTTTGTATTCTATATTGAATATTTCGATAATAAAACTTATTTACGACATTAATTTCAACATAATAACTTCATCAGTACATACATATTTATTCAACGAGTTGAATATTTTTTTCATAATTAATTAATAAAATTATGAAAAAAATATTCAACAATTTTATATTACTGAAAACATATTTACTGAAAACCACTGAGTTCAATTCCGGTAAGCATTATGGCTACAATTATAACTATTATATATTAGTGACTTAAATTTTCAATAAACATACACTTCAAGGACAATTTTTTGGTTTTTAATAGCATTATTTATTACAAGCAATTATTACTTGAAATGCATAAAATATCACGCATTATAGCATGCTGTGAACGCTTTTATCTTGTTATAAACGTGACTTTGTTTTTCTTAGGTTACTTAGTAGTATAATATTATCTAAGTCCGTTTACTTATACGATTATTACACTCTTGGTATTTATTAACATTGGCATGATTTAATTATTTTATTACAGGTTTCCAAAAGACAAAGTATTTAAAGAAACATGGATAAATATCTTAAAGCCTAATAACACTAAATGATTCGCAAAAAAAAACAATACCATTTGCTTGCAACATTTCACAACCGACTGCTTGGGATAAGTGAAAGATGTATTTTTGAATATGCTTCGTGATGAGTGAGAAAAGAATTTCTAAAGACAAATTTCTACTTTATATTTAAATAAAATAATAAGAATCAAACTAAAACATAAAAAGAAATTTATACTTTGATGTGTGTACAAGAAATATTGGCCTGATAAGCATTCAATATTTTTATCAGTAGTTTGTAAATAAATTTTGTGTCCTCGAATATTTAATATAATATTCTAGTTTATCTCACTATTTTAAGCTATATAATGAATTAAATTAATTATACCGATAGTTATAACTTGAATTTACCATCAAATATTCCTTTGCAGGATATCCTGAATTTCTAAAATTCTATTTCTTTCCCCAATAACACTCAAGCATTTTGTCAATAGAAACTAATATCGATATACGCGACAAGAAAGCGAATTCAGAATTAAATTAAAGTGCTCATAAACTACTAATTAAACTAAATCAAATATTAATTTTACGAAACGTAAATATATTGCCCACTATATATATTGCGGGCGTAAAAATAAACTAATTATAAAAACGCATAATTCCATATAGAATTGGAGAACATTGATTTTTTTTGTTTTGCTTTATTTATGCTAGAAAACCTCTCATTACGCCAACTTTCAAGTGTAGGTCGACCAAAAGTACCCTATAACTTTAAGTAAGACTATGACATAACATAAAGAAAAAAGAAGTTTCTTACGTGAATTAAAATAACTTGAAATCTTTACAACAATGTAAGGCTATCGGCCCTAGTACACGATATTGATTATTCAATTGATATCTCAAGCCGTTTCTTGACAGACAGACGAACAGACGAATGGACGGGCTATCAGCTGATATTATAAGTGTTCCGTTTTATTCATTTTGAGCGATAGTATCCTAAAAAATGGGACGCTGATGTGAAAATATCAAATCTTAACTTTCGATATGGCTAAGTAGTTTCAATATTTTTGTTTTTTAAGAAAAATACATAATTTATGTTTTGGGAAAAATGTTTTTAAAATCAAATTTCTAAAATTAGGACGTTATTATTCCACGTACCACGGCCTGTACTCTTGCATCAAACAGAGCTATTTCTTTCATTTAAAAAAAATCTATGTTTTCATTAAAATTGTGTATTCACTTCCGTGATATGGGCTACATGAATGCAAAATTACACAAAGACGTGTAAGTGAGACAAATAAGGAAACATACGAGCTCATTTCGAATTTACAATATAATAGAATATTAGTCCTGTGTTTTGATGAAAATAACGCTGTATTGTTTCTTTGTTTTTATTTGAAAACTCCTTGAATTTTTAGATAAAGTTCACATAATAAAAGGGAAAACTAGCTCACACCGGCAAAGACTTTTGTAAAACCAATTGATTCTAGAATTATCACTTAAAATGTGGATGAACTAATTTAAAACAAGTAAAATTGAATATGGGTACTTTTCCAAACCTATATATATATATATATATATATATATATATATATATATATATATATATACAATTTTTATACGATTAAACAACTCACTACCCAATAAGTTTTAAGAAAATTAGTACAGAGGTAACTTGACATTCGAAGAAGTATATAAGGATAATAACTGCGAACAATACAGAGCATTCGTAAATTAAATATGGTGGTTGCTCCAAAATGTAATCCGATGAGCTCACAAAAGATCGACCTATTATTTCAGTCCCCGGCTTATTTCGCAGTGATAAAGTATGCGATTGTTGTTTGTTTATCCTCTCTCAGTTAATATAGGTTATGCCTTTCTTCTTTCTTCTCTTCTCAAATCATCTCTGACATATGTAGGAACATGTGAACCTTTGGTCCTGTTTCTGAGTATAATCAATGTTGCTGTCCTGACCTTCATTAGCTGTCCTGACTTTCATTCAGTTAAGCAATTTGTGAATATATTATTTATACCAAATACATTTGAAATGAAAAGTTTTATTTACAAGAAAAAAACATTATTTCGTTATTCAGTCGTGTGGTAAATTACGTGAACAATTTTTTATAAGAGAATAGTAGACGTATTGTTGTAAACGTCTATAAAATTTTCCGAAATTCTTGAACTAAAAATGATGGTTTGCAAAAGGCCATACTAGGTATATTTACATCCAGTATATTAATATATATGTAAATATATATATATATATATATATATATATATATATATATATATATATATATAATTCCGAGTTCGATTCCCGGCCGCTCATCGAGCGGGACTAGACTGGATTTATATTCTGATTGACTGTAAAAGATTGCTCTCATAGCAATAAGTCTGCCATGTATATCAATCTTATACATTAAAGTACATAAAATAATGAAAGACATTTATAAATAATGCACAATTCAATCATTAAATTTTAAGTTTTAGAATCATCACCATCAAACTCCAATTTATGAACAGACAGGCAGACGCTAGAGTGACACCATAAATTACTCATTACACGAAATCTTTTTTATTTGTGTGTGGTAGATAGACAAATATCAAATATTTATGCAAAACAAACTTTTCTTCCTCTGGCCGAGCGCAATGAATTCTTGAAATGAAATCTTTTTTGGCAATTCTATTTGGCGATGCCCCAGCATTGCCAAAAAGGCTTAGTCAGCATTCATAACTCATTTGAGAAGAAACCTTGAACCCACGACTCTCTGACACAAAGCTGTACATTAGTATTGATTGAAGTGGCAGCTAGCCACCAACATATTAGAAATGCTGATGTTTGACTTCGCGTCAAGGAAATAAAGGCCGCGGCGCCCGTCCCAGCTGACATCACCACCCATAGTGCCTACCACTATTGATTGGTTTTATTAGAATTCTATATGGTTCAGTCACATAATAAGTAATCGCTATCGTCAGACTGAGAGACTCCGTTTCATGGATACGCGCAGAGCGTCTATGAAAGGGAGGTAATGAATTCAGATGTTTCCCAGTGGTCTTCGCATTGATTCCTTTCATCTAATAAGTCTTAAGACTACTAGATATATTCTTCCAAATTATTTTATTGGTACCTGTAATGTTAATCGAATAATCAGTGTCTATAATAAAATGGCAAATTGCAGTATCTATAAGCGCATTACATCTACAATATCTATTACAGATACCATAGAGACTATTGTTGAATTCAATTAAATTAATTAACAGATAGCTACATAATTAGTAGACAGCGCCATCTGTTTCTATTACTCAAAATTTTTGTAAATGTGTAGTTTTATAATTCCGCACTAGATGCCAGTATTTATTTTAATTATTTTAAATGTTCTTATGATAACGCATTGACATTTACTACACTTTATTTGGCATGTCAATGTGATCGAGTAACGAGTAACATAAGAAAATCTATAATTTACCAAACTTTGACCAAAAATAAAATATTTTAATATGTATTGTTATGTAGTATCCGTACTAAGTGTTATATTGCTAAATAAATAATGAAATAATGCCATATTATATGTAAATAAATAATATTTTATGAAGATCCATCAATGTAATAACACAACAACGGAGCTACCGGTAATTTCATATTCACGAGGTCATGTACATGCATGCTATGCCTATCCGACGTTGGCGGATGTCTACGTTTTTACTTGATCGTCCCACCGCACCGGTTATCCAATTTTTAATATTAAGTATTTTTAATAATAGAATCAGTATAAATGCCACTTGACGGTTAACATATATTTTGTATCGTAAATAGGCAAAGACATAAATAGTAGCACAGAATATAATAAAACAAACATAATTTTCGCAATGTTATTTTTGACTACCATTTTTTGGTTCTTTACTAAAATACGTACAATTACTAAAAACACAATATTATCTTTTCCTAATAAAATAATTCATTTAATCCACTAAATACGAAAGATTTTTATTTTTTACAAAATGAAATCGGAATACATTAAAAAAGACAAGAAATGTACGTTTAGAAATACCGACTTATAATATTCTACGTACTGTGATGTGCACTTTATAAAGTTCATAAGATAAAGTCGTGGTATAAACATAAATTATAATTATTAAAATATGAATAATTTCTAAACTTTTCATGAAAGAAACAAGGGAAATAAAGTTATCGGCAAATATCGGTTAGGTCTATAAATGTATAGACGAGAAAAAAAAATATTTTATTTAAACATATATAAAAGAAAAAAACCTTTTATATATTTATCATATGATTTACATTAAATTAAAATTTAATAAAGCCATCGCAGATAAATTGAACATAACATTAATTAAAAATAGTTTATATTATTGCATGTATGCACACATCCTTGTGATCTTTTTTCAGGGTGCCGTATCACGAAGAGAAAAACGGAGCAGTCGTTAGATCACTAATGTGTCCGTTAATCTAGTTGTTTATCACGGCTTTTTTTTCTCAAAAACCATTTGAGTTACGAATTCGTCACAGAAATGCCTTAGAATTTTAATAGCTACAGTAATAAAGCATATTTTTCCACGTTTGTCTCAATACTTGCACTCAAAGATACTTGTATGGAAATTTTCGAGGGGACAAACAGAATTACTAGATTTGTTTTTAACTTCATGAATCGTGTGAAATGTAATTTAAAAGGATGAGTTATCCTCCTTCTCTTCATCTCCGAAAATGCTAGTAAGTATTGTAAAAATAATAACTTTATTAGAAATTTACGTAAAATTTACCAGGAAATTATAGCTATAGCTCTAAATCTAATAATTTTTGGGGATATGTATGGAGAAAAGTAATATTAATGCTTGTAAATAATGAAGCATTATGTACGCTTAAATGTTTATTGATATCTATATATGGAAAGATTGTAATGCGGACTCTAGCTGCGCTTAACACGTTTGTTTCTTACTAGGTGTGCCCCATTGTTTCACTAGCATTCAATTCAGAACAAAAATTGTTTTCCCTCGTATATTTCGCTAATATTTATGTTATAAACTATTAGCGTACCAAATTGCATCAAAATTCCTCCAGTAGATTTAACATGATTGACGCACACAACATACAAACAGACAGACAAAAATTAAACAAAAGCTTTCTGGCTTCTATTGTCATTCTATATGCTAAATCAATCACTCTTTAAAGTATTTTCCATGTACAAAATTTACTCTGTTACAATTTTACTGTATGTATTGATCAAAATAACATAGAAACGGATATGTAACCGCGATAAGGATACTCCACCATAATTTATATTAATTATCAAGTCAAGACGGATTTTATAGAAAATTATCACAAAATTTATGTAGACGAACGTGTACATTAGGTTTATTTATTTGTTAAGGTTTATTTATTTGCTAGTCAAACATGAAACATATTTACGCGCCGAGGATATCTTACTTATATATAAAAAAGGAGAAGAAAGAAAGAAGCCATCTTTTCATCTAAACCAATTTACAAGGAATTTTTATGATCATTAGTTTTTGTTTTTGTTCTCTACCAATGCTCTCTACCAATCTTCTCTACCAATACCGGGCGGCTACGTATTATGATTCAAATTAACTCGAATTAATTTATAATATGACTCTTATTTTTCTGAGTTATATGATATACTTATCATCACGTTGCATCGAAAAAGAGGTCAAATTGCCATTGAAATTTTCTAGTTGTTGAGTCTAAAGTAAATATTTTCCTAATTAATTCTGCTTGACACATAATTTTTACTTGTAAGGTTCCGTACCACAAAAGGTAATATTGACGTCTCCGCCTGTCTGTCCGTTTGTCCCTCTGTCGTTTTATCTGAATAGTGATCAAGCATATTAACGCGCCTATAATTCAATAGTTAACATTTTAAAATAACATATAATGGAATTGACTGAATTTTATTCAATCCTATGGTAATAACATACACACACGCGCGCGCGTGCACAAGCACACAGCCAAACGGACACCCACACCCACACGCACACGCACACCCACACGCACACGCACACCCACACGCATGCACATCAACAAATGTGCGTGCAAGTATGTGTGTGTGTGCGTGTGCATGAGCGCGTGCGCGTGCGTTTGCGCGTGCGTATACACGTGCGTGTGTGAGCGCGCATGTGCGCGCTCGCATATGTGTGTGAGTGTGTTTTGAAAGTAAAATTAATTATGATGTTATCGCTCTGGGGTGTTCTCGCTAAGCTTACAATAATTCGATTTATCCTTTATCAATAATTCAAGATAATTCACTAAATTCAATTAAAATTAATAATGCATGCGTATTATTACAATTAAGATTTATTTTTAAAAAACAAAATAGAACAAGATCTAGGCTGTTAATGCTACCAAAAATTAATAAAACAAGTAGTACTAAAAAAGCAGATTGCATGCAATTCAATATTTTCATCAACTACCTATAATATTCAATTATTAAACTGTTTAAATAAATCAATAAGAGAAGATGAGCTGATTCTCTCAAGCTTCAAGGCTATATCTTTATTTTGTGTCTATTTACTAAAATAATTTTACACCTGCTCTATCATTTTCAAAGTTTCATTATTCATCAAACTCTTGTAAATTTTGGAAAAATGTTATATATATAAGAAATTAAATAAAGAATGTGTGAACACGTATGAAATATGTTTTGGAGTTTATTATTTACATTAAACGAATGGCTGGAATTATGTCACGAATTAATGTGTACAGACAAATAACGCTACCATTCATGCGCGGAAATCTTCACTCTGTATTTTTTGGTATAGAACTGGTAAAACTTTGACAGTATTTTATGTACCAGTTTATTCTTAGATTGATTTATATGTTATAATCCTACACTACTAGAACTCACACTGCAAGAGTTCCGTGCCCGTTTAGTAAACTTTTGAGTATACGTATTTTTCTATTAATCCATTTTCAAATATTAATTTTTCACAAGCTTAAAAGGTGACGCATATTTCAAATATTATCAGACATCGCTATAAATTTCCTGTAATCTTTAACTCTGTTTTTGCATGACTTTTGCTTCAGTAGTTTCGGAAATTTAGGGGAAAGGATCTCATTTCGCTTATTTTTTGGAATATTTTAAATTTAAATTTATGGAGAAAACATTTCTGTATTCTTCGTTAGCAGTGTTTAGAAAAAGATATAATTTTATTTATCCCCTCTTTAATTCATAGATGACATTTTTAAAAAAATTGGCTGATACAAAATATGTAAATTAATTTGGTCGAATGAAATTAATTCCCTTCTACTCTGACGGGATTTTTGATGATGCATTTCTTTTTTAAATTAATAAATCATAACGTGATAGGATGATGTCCTGTCGCCTATTCTTCGTGAATGACTGTGTGATCCTATCTTATTTGTTATTATTACTTCTTTTGTATCCTATTAGTTGTTCTTATGTGCTCGTATCGGATTATTTCTTATTATGTTCTTCCACATGTCCAACGCTTTGGTTTGTTGTTAAGTTGGACATATAGTTAACAAGAAACAGATAAATAAATAATGAAATATACTTACTATGCCAAATTTCAAGTTTCTATGTCTCATAATTTCTTAAAAATTCGGCTGTGGATATATAATTTAACCTCAACCATTTGTATAAAGTAAAAAATAAACTTCAATGTACACCTCATATTTGTTAACAAGTACTTTATTTATTTTGTTGCCCGCATAAAACGACTTCAAGATTCACGACAGTATAACGGTTATTAAGCTTTGAAAACAATAGAGCAACAAATAATTTAAGTAAATACTAGTAGACAAGAAATAATCACACGACTTTGAAGCTTAAGGGAAAAAACATATGTTCTTTTAAAAGCTCCGTTTTTAGTTTGAGTTACGAAACCATAAAAACCACTAATTAAGCCAAAAGAGTATAAATACATATGCTGAAAATTAAAAACAAAATTCACGTATGACTTCAATGTTATCTATGCCTATATACCTCATAATGTTTTATTTAGTGTTCCGACTCTCTCAAAATGTTAGAATGACTCTGTTATAACAGACTTATTTTATTCATTAGTGTAGTCGCCATAGCTTTATGAACTATAAACTGTATCACGTGGAGACATAAAATTTGATTAAGAAATGTTCCTTGATTGCCCACTCCAATTGACAGAGTGTGGAACTTAGAAAAAAGGGCGGAAACTCTGAAATGAAAATATGGAACAATTTTCTTTAATGAATGAGCTGAAAACTTTTTAAAAAACTAGGCAAATACCATATTTCACACCTTGTGAGTAGATAATACTATCTATATATTTACTGTGTATAATTTTAAACAATTTACTTCCGATTATTTTAGATTAGAAAAGTAATGACCAAATCATTCACTTTATAAACACAAATTATACTGTTCAAATAACGAGATAAATATGGTTTTTGATATCATTGTAAAAGTACACATTGTATAGAACTTGTGTACTTTTATTTTTAATATTTACGATATTTTACTCCTATGAAGCATATGTTAAGCAATATGTTTACATTGAGAAAAATAATATTAACATTCTCAAAAATTTATAGAATTATTTAAAACTATTATTACCTTATTACTTAAATAAACATAAATTTAATTAATATATTGGCAAAGTGCATATTGCGTAGGCACTCTGTAAGGAAGAAGGGACGCATTTTGTGTCACTTTTAAGCATTAGCTATCGCAAAGAGAACTCTTAATTTTCAAATCTAAGGTTAAATGACAATGAGATTAGTTATCATAGAGTTTAAAAAGCCTAGGTAATGATTTTTTTTCAATTTCTTTCGCACATACCGTCATATGGATGAGTGGATTTGATGAGATGTTTGAGAAAATTTCACTCCCGTTTTACCTAAATGGGGAGGTACATAAAGCGAACTATACCGTAACTTTACTAAATGTTACTCCAGATATCTATATAAACCTTTGAGAACATGTAAAAAATTATTTAAATAGGTTTACTTATGTGTTTATACATACACATGCACACAAACACATATATTTATTTATATATATACACATATATATATATATATATATACATATATACATATATATATATATATATATATATATATATATGTATATATATATATATATATATATAGATATATATATCATACATACCCGTTATAAGTGGCATATTTAGTTAACTAAATTTGCCACGAGCGCGATGGCGCTCGCGAAATCAGTTGCTGTTTAGCGCGCGGTAGGGGAGGTCGTTCGCACGCATCGCTAATTTTTTATCTTTCTACGTGTTACATAAAGTTCAAATTATAATATTATTAGTAATTACAATATAAAAAGGATCCAGGAAAAGAAAATGTTTAACCCATAATGTCGGAATACGAAAATAATTCCAGTGAAAATGATCGTTTTTCAAGTTTTGAAGAAAGTGATAGTGGGAGTGACATTGTGGTGCGCTCACAATTTGGAGTAATGCAAATTTTGAGTGATAATGATAATAGTGACGATAACAATTATTTTGCTGATACGGAGGATGTATCGGACTGCGAAAATACAATGTGACCTTGATTTCAGTTTTTGTTGTAATTTTTGTTCACAATATATATTTCCATAATTTTCTTTGTATTTTATTATCCTTGTACAAGTTTTTATTAAGAAAACACCAAAAAAAATTATTAAAATTGGATAATTTTTGGAGGAGATACAGTTTTTTTTCGAGACAAGGGTAAATGACATCAAAAACAAAAGATTTCTTTGGCATTTTTAAGTATATATTAGTAAAAAACATGGCACTAAAACGAATATATCTATACATATCACATGTAATTAAAGAAAAATCTTCGCAAGTCTTACAAATATTTCGAAAAATTACATACTCCTAGTGGATCAATTGTTTTTATAAACAAAACTGCACTTGCGAATGGGTAGAAAAGAATTCGTAAACGTGATAATAGATGGCAGTCAACGTGTGGAATCATGCACCGCCATCTATTATCGTAAGTGAAATTATTGTAAGAGACGCTATGTGTTTACACTAGATTCCGCAATTAGAAATAAAGTTATTAACCAATATCGTCTTTATTGAATAACTGAAACTGTATAACGAGTATTAAAGCACAGTACGCAGATGTAGAAATGTTCGTGTGTACACAAATATATAAATCAATTTAAAAATATTGCGTATCCATGTATTATTTTTAATCTTACTTCTCCTGCTAATGTTTGTTTATATGTAATATACTGCTGTTAATAGGAATAAGTTTGTTTTACATATCCTTGTTTATATTAAAACTTGGAGGTAAGTAAATAAACACAGAGGGAGTAGGTATTCATTCTCGGGATTCCGTAGCTAAACTAGGAACCTTTATAGTTTCGCCATATCCGTCTGTCTATCGGTTTTCATGGCGGTTTACCTTCAAAAATACAGGTGTCAGTGGCAGATTTCAATGTTTGAAAAATTGTAAAAAAAACTACACCTCTAATACAATGTAGGTTTATTTTAACTTTATAACAGCAAATGTGGATTTCATTTTTTAAAAACCACGTTTTCCAAATGGCTGCCATCGAGTCTTACACACTCTTCGAGTCTAGCACGCATGTTTTCAAAAACGAGTTTGCAGAGCGACTGGGGTATCCTACTGAAAAAATATATTTGCAATAAACATAAAAAAAAATATTTTGTATTAAAATATTAGCATAATAAAATTAATTCTAGACTTCCGTATAGCGAATTGGAAAACCCAAACTCTCACGTAATCACTCACGTATCCGTACTTTTATTAATCTCTCGCAGTACTTTTTTCAGAGACAGTTTGATACAGTGACTTAAAATTTAGCATAGTGATAAGGTGTAACCCCCATTTAACTCAATAAATGCTAAAAAGAATTGTATGGAAATTTTTGGGGTGGAAAATGAGGTACTCAAAATTTTTTTTATCCGGCTTTATGTGTCTTGTGAGGATTCAGAAACTACAATTTTTTTCAGAATTTTTAATTTTTGAGATATTTCCGAAATTTTTTTACAGAAAAAATATCCCCATTTCCTTCTTCTGAAACTGTTAAAGTCAAAATTATGAAAAAAAGCTTTCCTTGAAATTTACCTACTTGTAAATAGTTTAATAAAAAATTAATAAAATGTATATGTGGACTTAAATGTGTGAGAAATCCACATGATATAAATTATAGTCGCACTTAATACATTTTTAGTACGAAAGTTACTCCAAAAAAAAAAGAAATCCTATAGAAAAGATCATTTTTTGCTAAAACATTTAGCTACTAAAACTTGAAATAAGCATAGTGATAACGCATAATAATTCGCACACGTCTCCACAGTCAATATTAAATAACATTCAAAGGGAGCAAATCACTTCAGAAAAATTTGTTTTTTTTGTTTTAATTTCGTAGGTACTGAAAGATTTCCAAACTATTTTTTAGATTTATTTGTAAGATACTTCTAAAGATACTGTTGAAAATGTCCATAAAAATATGATATATCTTAAAAACTAATAAAGGCAAAATTAGGAATAAACAGTGTTTCTAAAAGTTTACCTAAATTTTACTAGAAAAATATAACGGTGACACAAAATTTTATACGTTTTAAGAAAATCACGACAATAAATTAATATTTGAAAATAGCTTAACATTATGTTATGAGGTACCGTATTTAATTAAATGTTTATGTTATAAACACCAAAGTCCATTTAAGTTATAAGAACAGTGAACAGTTTTATTAATGATATGCAGTATTCCAATGAATATTTGAAACATTTTTCAGGAATACTTATTGAAGTTGGTCGACAGATGGCGTTGGGCTAATGTCACATGTCGGAGAAATGCTGCAGAATTACTCCTCATTAGTATATTAGTAGTATTTAATCTAACAATATATACTTTCAAATTCTATCATTTTTAGGTGACATTCCTCTCGGTGGGAGATACGAATTTTTGTATCCTTTCAATACTTTTGCATTTAAAGTTTTTTTATTCAAACTTATATACCACCCAGAGCATAATTATTATTTACAGTTATTTATTAAAATTGATTCTCTTATATTTTACAAAAACGTCATTTTTATAACTAATTTTGTGCCATATGAACACTTCATTGCAAAATTATATCTATATGAGATGCCCGTCTACCTGTTTTTCTCAAAACGATTCAATTCGCCGAACTTCATCCTCTTAATCGAGTTTTCTTCTTGTTTGCTTTGTCAACATAATGAAAACATCACTGTATACGAACTTTATTGTCGCCTTCGAGGCGGTTTCCTCACACGACGCCGTAATATTTTTAAAGGAAACTTTCCAATGTTTATTTTGGTTTGGAAATTCGTTAAGCTCTCTCAGAGGCCAAGATGAGACGTCGACTGCGTCGGTTGGTTGCGAGTTACGGAAGTTTACGGGCGGCTGTAAGACAACAAAAGTTCGGTACACTTTTCCAGCTTTAACGATTAGTTGGTGATAAAACTTTGGGATCGAAGTAATACAAAGTTTAGATTCCTTTGTAATTTTTTCTCGCTTAAAAGCTTCATATTATCTTAAGTAGTAAAAATAATGAATTGAAAGTATTAGAAAGAAAAACGGGGGAATTTTATTTACTTGTAGAGTGTATAATTATGAGAAGTGTCGCAAATAGTATATGTAAAATACTATTCAGTATATAATCCGACAAAAAGATATTACTTCACAGCCCTTCGAGGGATTATTTATAGGGATTTAGAAATTTTACAATCGTTATCATACTGGTAATTCCGGTAATTAAAGTAATAGGACATGGTGTACATATAAACACTAAATAAATTATATATGTGAGCTCAATAAGCAAGATTTTAAAACGAGATTTCGGATTAATAAGAGTACTGTTGATTGGTTTAACATAATAATAATTATTATTATTATAAATACAATAAGAAGTGTTACTCTGCGTGTAATAAATTATTATAATAATTATCCATTTATTATTGTAATTTATAACTTCCCTTAATTATAAACTTTATATCAATATTGGCTTTTGTCCCATTTAACATTTGATGGAATGGAAAGCAGAGAATGATCGCGTTCCACAACTACGCACAACTTCAACTGCATATAGTTAATTAATTACGTTTAATCGCATATAGTTAAAACGTACTAGTTTATTTATGGTCAACTTATTTGGCGCGTGTATATTTTAATGGCGAATTAGCCATATGTATTAATGGAACGCGGCCCTTGTACGGTTTAATACGCACGTAGAAGCAAAATTGAAACTCATCCCTAAAATTTGGCTTTTTTTCTTGACAATGAAAATAAATTTGAAAAACGTGTTATTTATTTATTTTTACTTTATAAATGATACAAATAAACAGCATTCAATTGGCGTAGTCAAAATTTGTGGATGTAAACAATTTCTATTTATGATGCTCATTGAGTGCTGTTAATCTATAATTACTGTTAATAGTTAATTATACTTCAGTAAAATTAACTATTAACAGTAATTATAGATAATTATACTTCAGTTTTTTTAATATAATAAAAACCATTTTGAATACAAAAAACACATTCAAAAACATTTTTATATGTAAAACCATTCAGGCCGACTTTTAACCTTTAAACAATGAAAGTATGTAACATAATCCACATAAATTTTGGTAAGCAAAAGAAATAAGAAGTTAGAATTCATAACAAAACAGGTAATATCTCTTGTTTAGTTGGAATATTATAATTTACAAAACTAGCAAAATTAAAATTAAATAAGGAATTGCCATACATATAAATATCTTGTCATGAATTAACATTTTAAAAGCAATTTGGCAAAATTTGTTTTGTACAACGACTAAAATCTTAGCCGTGACCTCTGGAAGTGAACATAACCGTTCCGTTTTAAGTACGCCTATTTTAGTGACAAATATGCTTTAAAAAAACCTGGTTATCATACCTGTTATTAAATAATACTGTCCATTTGATGATAGATTTGAATTTGGTTTGATTTTTAAGGATTTTCAATTTACTACCCATTCATCTATTTATATATCACAAACGATTATTTATGCAAACTAGAAAGTTGAAAGTTTTAGTTCACAATCTATTAGATATCAAAACTAAATTATATAACCTACATTTTAACCTCGATCTATTTCCGATAGCCACCATCGTCAGTGGCCGGGCAGACCCAGGTACACTTTGGCTTTTTGAAGAGTTCCAGTCCAGGCTGACCTTGAATTTGTCTTTGTTTTCCAGTTCTCTACAGTTAACATTGATCTAAATATCAAGATAGGGCCAAAGGAACATTAAAGCAAATAAAAAATGACAACGTCAATTCATGTGCGCCATCTATTGCAATTAAACGAAACTACTTCGTTAGTCACTTGGCCGGCTGTATGCGACTGTAGAACCTTGTCATGGCGTGATCTTATTTTATTCTTTTTAAACAAATTTTTATCATTAAAATTTATAAGCATTGTCATAACAATATACTCATGTATATTGTTATGACAATGCTTAAATAGCTTGAAATGTTTACGTAAAGTAATGAAAAAAGTTATTTTTTATAGCAAACGGCAATTATAATAGGAAAATACAATGGCACTATACTACATATATATTATTATGTCGGGAACGATTCAAAATTAAGGTGGCTTAATTATCTCATCTTCAATCAGTTTTAATTCATTCCTTGTACCGAGAGGTGCGTACTTATAATTATCGTCGTTGGTAAGACGATTATACAAACACGAATATATACTTCATCATTTTAAGTGTTGTTATCAGAAAAGATAAAAATTAAAAAATAAAATTTATCTTTAAGAAATAACAATATTATAATACTCTCCATCTACATACAGGTACGTATCTACGGCATGCGTTCGATAATAATTTACCCTTTTTTTGTATTTCATATTATTTTAATTTAAAATATTTATTACTTTAGTGCAAAATTGGTAATGTTCAAAATGTATGGAAATATACGAACTCATTCAATGTCACATTTAAATTCTATCTAACCACATAACAAAACGCGAATTTTCGACAACTCTGCCACAATACAACTCAACAGTTACATCTAATATTATTAAATAATTTCCAATTACGTTATGCTTTTGTGTTTTATTTACCTTTACAAAAACTATATTTTTCTAATTGCTCTTCCCTGCTTTAAAAATTAATCAAACATCTGACATAGTGAATTTAAATTGGTTTTAGAGAGCGATAAGGCAATGTTGAGTTGTTTACAAATATTCCAAACTAAATGTACTGCGATTTCGTTCGCATGAAATTCTTAATAAGAAAAATTATTAGAATTTTTTTCTCTCTCATATGTTGCTCTTGCGTATAAACTATTACCATTATTACCATACCAAACTTTATAATAATCCATCTAGTAGATTTTGCGTGATTGATGCATAAGTAACAGACAGACGAAAATTCTAAAAAGTTTTTCTGGCTTCTATTATCATTCTATACGCTAAATCAAACACTCTTATTAAAATATTTATCATATACAAGATTCACTCTGTTACGATTTTATGATGCAAATATAGATAATTATTATTTGAAAATTTAACTATCTAGAAAATTTTGTCGATTCTGTTTTCTAACGAAAAGCAGTGTATACTTAACAAACTGGAAAATAATACTTTACTAATACTTTTAATAACGCACAACATAATAGAAATTGCTCCCAATAATTAAAAACCCAATATAATAAGCATGTTTGTTTTTCATCTATGGGCTTTGTCAATTAATATATGCGATGGCTATATTTAATCACTAAAGGTCTCAAGCCTATGAACATTGTATACTTACATTTCTAGTTTTAAGTTTATCAATTTTGCAGGTTTTGAGTTATTGATGTGACAGCCATAGATCGACAAATGCTAATTAATTTTGCTTCTAAGGTTTCCTGTTTTTCCGGCACCGTACTCATCAGGAGATTTTAAAAAATTACAGCATAGAAAAATTAATATTTAAAAAATAATGTGTAAAAACACGTTCTTCCAAGATCAGGATAAGGTTGAAATTCTTATTAAATATACAACTATTTTTACGATATAAAACAAAAAATGTACATGGGAAACAATTATTAACTAAAGGTAACATACATCAAACTTTTTTGAAATTCTCCAGTTGTAATTCAAACATAGTTATACTACACAATCCGGTATTTTTGACTGTCAGGATAAACATACTCACGAGAATCGAAATGTCAACTGAAATGAAATGCTGCTAAATTCGCCATTTAGCATCGTTTCTAGTGGGACTTTTTTCAGTTGCTGTGGACCTGTCCTTACGAAGTAATATAATTTATGACAGTTGAGATACCTAAGTAGCAAATAAAATATCTCATGCATTATTTGACGTAGAAACTTCACATAAAAAATATTTATAGATGAAAAAAATATTCAAATATTAAAGGGACAAATTAAAAATTATTTTTATTTTAATTCTTATGACTTATGGGACTTTAAATGATTCCAAATAATTTGTTTTAGAATTTTACTTAAAATAATTTGAGAGCTATTTCTAAAATGTCCACAAGCGTTTCCTCAGAAACCATCTGACGTAGAAAGTTGAAATTTGGCACATTAACCAGCATATATCTCAATAATAAACACCTAAAATATTCTAAAAGGAAATTTTTGGAAAAACAAATGAAGTACTCAACATTATTTTGTTTTTTATTTCATGTATTGTGAGACATTAACTGAAAGAACAAATCGTTCTTCGATTGCAAAACTTGATGAAAAAATATCCCCATCTCTGCAACTTTTAAAGTCAAAATTATGTAAAAATATTTTTACTAAAAATTTACCTAAAGTATACTGGAAAACTGTAGCAATAACTAAATATCATAATTTTAGAGACAACCAGGATATTTTTACGACTATAAATGTTTTCCAGGCAATGAGTTACGTGCTGAAAAATAATATAATTATTTGTAAATAGCTTAACCGACATCTATATACCCTTAAGTATGACGGGGTGTACAAAACCATCATAGTATGCGTTTTTCTCGTACTTAACAGATTTATTTTAATTCAGTTATACGGTTCAAATTTAAGTAGATCTTTTATGGCCCAATATTTCTTTTGAGATCTAAATTATAATCGTTCAAAACTAATCCGCGTTCCTTTCAATAAAATATTCTCGCATGTTTACAAAAGTAAATATGTCAAAATACCAATATCGAACAAAGACTCAACTAAATGAATGAATGACATTTTATATCTCCAGATAACATTACCTCCAAAAACCTCCATTATACTTTCGTGCAAGTAACAATACCGGAAGTCAGCAAATGCCGAGAGGGAGAGCTATTCTTTATTTTGTCAGGTAAACGGCACGGGATTTAATAAAATAAAGTCCAAAGTGGTTGCTTTACCTAAATTTATTCAAAAATCGCAATTCAATAAATGATTTCTTCTTTATTTCTTCGCAAATAAAGAACTGTGTGTGGAAGGAGCCCTCGTAGTATCCAATTTAATTCTGTCAGCAATTTATGGATAAGTTAAAGCGCGAGGAGGCGGACGATTATGTGATGGACTGGAATGTATTGGAAACATGCCATTACTGGGATATCTTCGTACAGTGTCAGCAAGCTAAACATTTTGCAAAAGCAAAAATTAAACATGTATGATGTAACGTTTATCCCCAAATAAATGTTTTTTTCTACTTGAAGGATTTGATGTGAGCGGCTAGATGAGGTGAATATTATAGCTTGTCACGTCATCTCCGTACTTTCCGAAAAAATTAGTAATTTTACTTATTTCATACACAGTGCTTCATTGACTTAGTTTATCATTTTTTGTACTTGAAAAAATTGTCTTATGCGTTTTGTATTTTAAGTGGTAATATTAAACTTTTGTACATCTTTCATAGGTTGAAATTCATCAAATAAACAACAACTGTCCAAATCATGGAACTAAATATGGACACTAATAATGTTTTTTCAAATTCTCCATATAGTATAAATACTCAAAAAAGTACTTTTAAAAGTAATTTTATTTTTGTAATTTATATTTGTTTTATCTAATTGGTGAAGCATGATAGTTAATTTAAACCTATATGTAAGACATAATGAGGGCCTGAGGATTTTAAAATAATGAGGGCCTGTTTGACACACCATTTCTTTTAGAAACTGTTTGACGTAAGACTCGAAATTCGGCATAGCGATAAAACATATTAACGCCCATATATCTTAAAAATAATCATATAGAAATTTCTGAGCTGTGTATCTCTCAATCCAACCTTAAGTTATGAAAATACTAAAGTTTTTAGAAACTTAACTAAAGTGTATAAAAAAACTATAGCAATGTTATTTGATTTCATATTTTATAAATATATCAAAATATTTTTATCCCCGTGAAAGATTTATGGACAAAGTATTTACATGAAGAAAAATAAAATTAGTAAATACATTCAAACATTTTCTATAACGTTCAAACATTTACCATATATCTGTTAAACAGAGGTATGATAAATGTTTGAACATTTATATGTATCTAATTTTTAATGAAACACGCGTAGTGCGAGTTCTACTGATATTAGACAATTTCTTTTACTATTGTTCTTATCATATTTATATCACGAAGATTTTTCCAAAGGAAGATGTGCATTTTCATTATTAAACATTGAAATTGTATTTTCAAAGGTATGGCAGGCAGGTTGCGCGATATCCCAAAGTTTGCTATTTCATCTAGATTGTTAATCTGTTTTTCATCTTTAATCAGTCATTGTACCTCACTACCCTGATCCATCTCTTTAACTTCACGTAAATCACGAAGTTCACGTTTATGTAAGTAAGTATTTTTAATTTTCAGAACTCCTCAAAATTACCAACTTTTCCATATCGTTCGAATAGTCTTCCACTTTTTTTTAAACCGTACCTCGTACCCATACTTCGAAAGGAAAACCACTCACGTCTTTGCTCATCTGTGTCCGTCGGTCGTAACCAATAACCATTTACATACAAATTTAGTGAAATGATAGAGCATATTAATTCTAAGTTGTTAACACACAAAATTATTATAATAAAAAGAAAAGTTGAATAAAATTATTGACTTTCGTTTAAGTTTCAAGTATTGTTTTAGGGTATAAATTAAAAGAAAAGATTCCAAAACTCTTTTTTCTAGAGGTACTATTGCAAATTCCCCTAAAGTGTTATTGCTGGAATTTAATTTGATAACCTAGGAAAGTGGAACGACAAGGGTTGATATATTATATCACCCCTACCTGAATTTAATAATTGAACAGCTACAAAAATACAGAAATTTTAAGATCAGGACATATAAATAGACGGATTGACATGTCGAAATCCAATCTATCCATTTGTCACGCTCTCAGTTTCTATCATTTTAAATTTATCCACATGAAGTTTTGCAGGTATATAGATATAAATCAATTCTTTAGATATAGATTCTATATCAATATGCTGCAAAATAAATCAAATATTTTGTTTAATTCAGTTTTCCGCAAATATAATATTCTCATTTCGAATGCTCATTTATTAAATATTAAAGTTCAAAACAGTTTGGGATTTAAAAAGAGAATTTTGTAATTTTTACACAATCATGTGAATAAATAAAGCATTTTAGATGCATAAGGATATATTACGCTTCACATACCCATTTGAAAAACTTAAAAAATCTAGTACCGTTCCTTTTAATACTGATTGTTTCACATTTTTCGCAACAAATATATATTCATCATAACAAAAACTGGCATCTACATGATAAACATTCACTTAATGACATTTCCTTTGGATAAACAGGTTGCAGGCGATGCTGCCGAGAACTTGCTGTATAACCGGCGAATCGTTTCGATAACATTGTTTAGTTAGTTTCATAAGCTAAACATGGTTGCACTGTGTGCTTAAAGATTAAGTCTTTAATGTAGTTTCAGTAAAGGTAAAAAAAATTGTCATATTTATACAGATGAGAGTGAAACCAGAGCTATTACTTAAATCAAAATAATGATCAGAGGCGTATCCTTATTTAATTGTACCCATAAAATAGCCGGTAAGCTAGAGATGTGGCAATCACGAAAGAACGAATCAATGGGACCCTATCTTTTAAAATGAACGAATAATCGAATCACGGAGTTGTGAATGATTCGTTGTTTTTCGTCAATACCATCGCGATCTCATTCGCGATTGTTTGATTGGATCAATAGCTTTGCTCGAATCACATGTTATACACCACCGAAGTACCGACACGCATAGTCGCGATTGATATTTGGATTTCGATTCGGTTCACGGGTCATTTTATCTTAGGGAATATTTCGTTAGACGGCCATATCAAGTATGACGTCAGCCGCAAGGCGGTCGTATTTACTTTAATAAATTGGACACCGTATGTAAATAAATATTGAATAGGTATTATAAACTATTTACTTTTAGCGGATCTGACGGTTTATAACTAATACATTAATTGTACGCTAGTATAACAGACGAATGAGTGAGACGTGAGTAACGCCAAAAGTTTCCCACTCGGAAGGTGGACTCCCAATTTCGGTTGAATGATATCAGACTAAGAATGGAGGTAAGAATGATATCAGACATAGGACCATCCAAAGTAGTCTAAATTATAACTCATGTATATAGATAGTATCCGGATAAGTAAAGAGTTAGAAATAAATATTTCCCATATTTTCAATCCCTGATTTTCAATTTTGTTTCGGTATACCAAGTTTTAAAAATTTTGAATATGATGATGTATCCATAAATCCGATTATCAGTTTTTATTCTCGCGTAAAATGGAAATATGTTATAAATTTTAGTCACTTTTCCCTTCCCCTCCCTTCCCTTTTCCCTTATCCCTTGAAGTATATTTTGTAATGACCATTAAAGTTAAATACGAAGTAAGCATAAAGTAAAATAAAGTAAAATACAATAAAGCCATTGGACAAATAACCTGGCGTCGATGTCGTAAGCAAACCTTCGCTTTATCATTTTTTTGAGAATTCCATTCTGAAAAACCTGACAGCCTAATAAATGTTTTCCAACGTTAATGTTTCGCAACGCTTTAATATTAAAACTGCAAATCAAATGATTCATGTAATAACACATGGTGAACAACGGGTGAAAAATCACTCTTTTTGAGTCACCTTTGCTTGAAAACTGAATTACCAAAATATAATTGTAACAAGACGCGAATTCTTGTTCTTACATTTACTAGTATTATAATTAAGCTTTTTCATTTTTTAACAGTGTATTTTATAGTAGTATTTGAAGATTTAGGTGTTGCCAACATGAAGAATCAGGAACGATGTGATGTATTTATTCGACGGTAGCAAAAAAAACAAATAGTTATCTATAAAAACATGATTTTTCTTTAGAGCGTTTTTAACGCAAAACTCTATTAATTGATATAACAACAAAGCTATATTGTTCTATTTTAAAATGTTCATTAATAAACCATGGCCAAGAAAACGGTTAAGACCAATTTACTGCAACATACATTCTTTTCGAAATATAGTAGATATCTTTATTTACTGTGTGCAAAAAATAAACTAAATGTCACCATTGTCATATATTCGCTTCTGCTTGAGACTTTCTCAATTATAAATCTTAAATAATTTAAAATTTAAAAACAGTCATTTCTGTTCATCTTTATATTATATAGTTAATCGTGTTATAAAATAAAGGGAAACTGTGTTTTACACCAAAATATTGTAATTGTCACTAATTACTTTGCATTTTAAAAGTTTCAGATGTTGTTAACTGCAGATATATTATTACTGCTAGAGTTTATGGAGTCCAATAAAACCCATAAATTTAGCAATTTTTTAATCATATTACATAATATTATTTCCATCAGGCGAGATTTTGGTGAAGAGTCCATTTACCGTAAAAAAAATAAAGTAATAAAATCACGATTGCAGAGAAAATATAAAACTTGAAATGACAATCATGGATAACAGTTAAGGTCAAATATTTCTTTCGGTTAATAACAAATACTCTAAATATAAATATCTAAATCTTAGTTAAATATGCTATAATCACAAAAAATAACTAAATGGGTATTCAAATAGATATTACATGAGTATATGTAGGTTTTTTCATCATAACAAAGGAAGCTTCTGATAGAAATTTAATAAAGAATAGTGTAAATAAAAGTACGTTTATTTGTACATAATTATCACAAACTTATAATTATCAAAATTAAACCAACACAATATATTAATTAACCAGTTACGTTTACCGATTTCTGCCTAGTATTCTTGATTAGCCTCATAGGTTTTTTAACTAGCTAATTCGATAATTTCACCATTTTCTTGACATTATAAAGTCAGTATTATTTAGTTAAGAACTATTCAAGTGTTAAAACTAATTAAAGACTATAATAATTTTTTTAATACGAATTAGTTAGATACATATCTGTATACAAATAAGACTTCATCAAAAATTATAAAAATTATGGTATATTCAAAGAATTCAATTCTGTTTGCAGAAAGAAAAAGTTTTATGTTTAGCTGATGCTATTGGCAGAGTGCCGATGTAAGTATTTTTAAATGCTACAATGTTTCTTTGTTTTTTCTGATACTTGCTCGTCGATAACAGCCTATTGACATTGAGCTGCATTTAAATCATATCTATAACAAATAACATGAAGATTATTTGAATCTAACTTCATCCCTCGTACTTGGTTCCGTTTAATCCTTTCGTAAAAATTTAATCTTTAGAGTTTTTGAAAGACGTGTATTGATTCATATCGGGCTCGAAGTCTCAAATGTCCTCTGAAGTTACCTTATATCATCTTATGCAAATGTACTAGTTTTGAGGTGTATATAACGTCCTCCTTTTAGAAGACCTTTCAATTAGTGCGTACGCACTATCACCCTCTTATTGAGTATGACCTTTTTATAAGAATCTGTGGCATATCTGAACTTTAAGCTGCTCAGCAGCATACAAGTACATTACGAAAACTAAGCTGTTGCGATTCTGGCCATCATAGTTATTAGACCATAAACGTATAAATTTGATTCCCTTTTCAGCAAATTTTGTAATATAAATGTACAAACAGCTAGCCGCTTCGTTGGACTTTCGCTGTGCAATGGTCTCATCCCACGTATAACAGATTCCTCTTTTGATTTCCATATCAAACATTGTAAAATTAAAAACTGGTAATTTCCGCTTGTGGTAAAAAGTGGGTGCACAGAGGTCTTTGAAAATCAAAATTTCCTGCTGAAATCTTTTTCGATGCACGCTGTACGAACTTTTTATCCTAAGATTTAAGAGAGGTAGCGATGGTTTTATTCTATATATGGTTGGGTATTTCTGCGATGTACGGCTTATATTTATTAGCAGTTTACATACCACATTAATCTTTCTTTGGAATAAAAATGATCTATTCAAGTGTGGGTTGACGATTCATAATGTGGGTTGATGTTATATTATGTAGGTGTGCTGAGTTTATGAACGATATTATTTTCTGCAGTCCGTGTACATTATAAATATTGTTATAAAATTGAATTCACCGTCTATCTTATTCAATTTTTTCGGGTATAATGAGATTCAATGGGGCAAAACGATTTAACGTGAACACACATACACACACCTTTGATAATTGGATCTGTTAAGATCCTCTTTTTATTGGAATGGACATGTCAGTTACCGCTTTTGATACTCCCACAATATCATTGTAATTATTCATTCCACTCTAAATGAACTGGTTACTTACATTTAAAGTGTTCTTAGACATAATATTACACGATTTCATATCATGATGGTTGACAGAATAATTACGCTTGGAGTTATTATAAATTTTGCCTATAAATTGCCATTGCTTTATGTGAGCACCTAAGCCCCAAAATAAGTCAAAAATTCGTTTTAAGTTTCAATAGATACCATTGTATGGCATTTCAATTTACAGTTTTCGCAATCTACCTTTCATACTTTATGTTTTGGCTCCTTATCTCCTCTAGATAAGTGTTTTTTACCGTGATTTACCAATAATTTTCTTCTAGTGTCTAGTCAGTAATCTTTCTTATATCAAGAAAAGTATCAGAAGAAGTATCAATGTAAAACTTAAGGAAACTCATTGCCAAACTTATTTCCTATGACGATGTTGAGCAAAATTATCTAAAAGAATAGTAATTTGCGAAATAATTTCATTGATTTATTTTAAATATTATATATATATATATATATATATATATATATATATATATATATATATATACATACATTTGTGTATATTCTTATTTTTGAAACAGAAAATGATCGCTAAACCATGGAATATAATAAGATAAATTGTATACCAAACTAAAAACGAACAAGTGATAGATGTCTTTTTATACTTTGAACACAAACTATTATAAAATGGAAAAAAATAATAAATGGCTTGAAGCTGGGCATTACACGATACAAATCAAATAGATAAACTCACTTACCTTTTCTATTTCTCCGATATTTACATTTTCTATCAAACTTGATAGATTTTCACTTTTCTAAACATCTCTTTGTTTTTCTTTTTTTTCCAAATTTAACAATAGTTTATTTCACCTGTTCTTTATGTTTTATTATCATGTAACTTAGTCAAGAGTAAATGGTGTATAACAATAATTTAAGTACACGAATCGAAACAAGCCATCAAACCCGCGATGAGTAACTGACCCTAGATAAGTAACTGATATATTTGTAACAAGCGAACTTGCCGATCATCCTACACACACGGATAAATGTGCATGTTCCGTATGAAGTACACGTGGAACATGTAAATTTATCCATGTGATGCATGTCGCTTCGTAAAAATAGGAGTAGGTGTCATTAAAGGTGAGGCTAAATGATTTTGTTCTCTAAATGTATGTGTGTACATACTTCATATATATGTAAATTCGTAATATTCTGTATACCGTGCATATAAAAATTGGATAAATAAAATTTTTTTACAAACAAATCGACTTCAAAATAACCACCAAATAAGAAGCGTAAAAATAATGAAAATTCGAGTACCTATTTGGAAATTTGCGGTACAATATCGTCTCCGAACATAAATAAATTTGCAAAATACTCTTTTTTTAGAGATTTTTAGGGTCGATGCCGATTGAAATATAGTACTCATCTATGTGATATGTGGATTTGCATGTACGTGAGAAAGTAGATAAATTAGATGAAAAGATGACGTAATAATATAAAGTACAAATGTATTTCATCTTACAGTCGCCATACATATTTTATAAAAGATCCCTTCTAAATTGAACAATATGGAAACCTCACAACTAGGGAATGGGTTGTTGAGAAGTTACCATACTTTCTAATAAACGGATTGTGGGAACGCCTTCGATATAAAATCCATCATAGTATATAACAAGAATTCAGGTTGAACTAACCAATACAGATATTTGCTCAGTATATTGCTCAATTTATTTCCCCATATGTATATAGTGAAAATTTGACAGTTTAGAAGTAACTTAAGGTTCAGTTTATTTTTGGTAAAAGTTTGATTTTTTCTAACTATTGCGTCATTCTGGCTAAACTATTAGAACTACCACCATAATTTATTTTATGAACATAGTCTAGTATCTTATTAAAAATGAAAGTAATTAAACAAAAATTTTTTTTTTTAAATTTAACTCAAGTCGAAATACTAAAGTGTAGTGCTAACGGTTTCGTTTTAGTCATGTAAAACGAAACCGTTAACACTACAAGTATAATATGTTTGCTAGGATTTAATATTTTTTAATATATGTAATGAACCAACTTTAAATGACTAGTCAGTTTTACTTCTGTAGTCCATAAAGCACATTCATACTTTTACCTGTCATATAAAAAGACACATATGAATAACACATAACAAAATTAGACTACACTAAACACGAGGATATAATTTAAGTAGTCCAACCCACCACTACTATCCCAACTCTAAAACTAATATCAGAAATGCCAAATTGAGGGTTCTAAAAACAAATCTATTTCAATGGACTAATCTACTCTATAGGCATATGCACGAACGCCAACAATGCGTATTAAAAAGTTGACGTCATACATTAAAGTTTACGGCAACGTATTTTACTAAAAAAATTTATGTGTACGGTACATCATGAACAGTACATATCATTATATTATGAACAGTAGATATTATGGTTACTTTGTCTATAATATGCATATTCTACAAATTAAGAAAGTATATTATAATAAAACGACTATAACAAATCAGAGAGTAGTGAGTTTCGCTGACACTGTCAAAAATTCTTTAAGCGATTTGCAGGAGGGATCAGACCATTCACATTACTTGCAAAATAACTATTTGAAGAAATTTTGACAGCGTTCATATTTGGGCTCAATGAATGAAAGAATTTCTCCGTATTTTTTCATTTTAAAATTTTTCATCAAGTTCCTTATCCAAATTTAAAATATATACTCTATATTATTAGGTTATATATATATACATATATATATATATATATATATATATATATATATATATATATATATGTATATATACTATATATATATATATATATATATATATATATGTATATATATATATATATATATATATATATATATATATATTTATATATACCGCGATGTCCACCATATTAGATTTTTAGTAACTTGATATATTCAGCTATGCACGTGAAGTCCTAAAAAATGTAAAATATTTATGCAATAAATATTCCATAAATACTTCCAATAATTAGAAAATATGATTATTTGCAACTTAATTTTAGTTTACAATAATTAAAAATTACTTAAAGGTGTGAGCTAACCTTAATCATGAAAGTGTCGACTTCTTCGCGAATATCTTTCTCGCTTAAATTGCCTCCTTCAGCAGTATTTTATGGACAAGTAATGTGTCCATAAAAGACAGGCGTTTCCTTGGTCCCTGCGATTTGTAAAAGTTCTAATTAATCAACTAAAATTTCAAATTTTTTTGCTTAGCTTATATATTTTTGAATCTAATGTCCAGAAATTATACTTGTTACTTGAATTGAGAGACTTCTGGAAATAATAGCAACATTTCTAGAAATTTCAGATAATTTGGTATGATTTTATGTATATTTTGGTATGGTTTTAATGGAATTAATTTTAAAGTTTTTAATCTCTATTTGTTATTCAGAATTTTAAAAACTCCATACTTTCTACGACGTATATTATGTAAGCTTGGCTTATTTTCGATAGAGTTGTCATAAAAAGCTAGAAATATTTTTTTTTTATTATAAGCATTTTTATTACTTTTGTGATAAATATATTTGCTTATCAATACCATTATCAATATTGGTGCAAGTAGCTTCATTAGCCAGTTCTTTTTGGAGTGTTTCTTTTCTCTCCTTTATGACGCTCCTTATTAGGATGTACATGTCGTTTAAATGTTTTTTATAAATTTTATACGTGAGTGTCGGCTTGAATGTAAGATCGAATCTCCAAAACATCGACGTCATACGGTCTCTTTATTATTCTGAAATATAAATTATATGCTGGTTGTATTATGTATTCGCTCCCTTCATTATGTCTCGATTGTCATAAGCAATTTAAAATCGTTTAGCAGTTGTAAAATGGTATCTAAAATATAGAAATATCCGATGAGAAAATTTTGAAATTTTAAATGATATTTTCTCAGGCACATGTGATATTAGTCATATTCTAAGTCCTTCTAAAATGAATTTCAAATAAGTAAAATACAACCGTAAACAGTTTAAAATTTTGCTGTTTATTTACTAGTATACGTAGCAATTGTTTCTACTACTTTTAATTCAAATTTGTAAAATAAGAGTTTACTTTCTCCACAAATATCACGATGTACAAAGAAATGATTAGAAGCGATGAAGTTTTGCGATTTGTTACTCATTATCTTGTCACTAATGAAGCTACACTTAGAAATAAGTCGAAAGGGTTTTCTTCTGTTAAAGACTTAATAATATTTTTATAGAAATTAATTCGTAACACGATTACATAATAATTATAAATGATATGGATTATAGGTGGCTCTGAATAACATTCATATAAATCTGATAAAAGAACTGGTGGGAGTATGACGAAATTTGAGGGGGTTAACTAAACTAACTTGTGCCCCTCTCGCCAAAATGTTGTTATAATCGTCTTAAGAAAATTTAAATGCCCAAAAATATCAAAATTAGATGTCATAAAGATAAAGTAAGATAGGAAAGGCAATTTCGATAACATAACTTTTATTTGAATTGAAGACATTTCAAACAAGAGTTTCAATAACATAATGCATATAATATTCTCATAGAGATTGCACGTTTCCCTCATAGAGATTAATCCCTCACATCACACGTTTGCCACGTACCGAGGAGATATTCCGATCTAAACGTAAATAACGAAAGGCTGATATCTAACGTCAATTAAAGTTAGAAAATGATACGACAAATAAATTTACCAAAGGAAAATCAGAAACATCAAAAAAAACCTAGACTGCGGGGGCCAACAAATAGAACAGTGCTTAACTTGCCAAAAACTTTACAAAGTATTCTGGGATTTGAATAGAACATTGTAGTAGTAGGTCACCATAAGTGACCGCATAAGGCATACACGACTGGAAATTTTCGATATGATATATATGAGAAATAATTATTGCGTTCTCTTGTCGGATTGACAGTAAAAAGTTTTAAAATGTTGTTAGTGAAACTTAATTACCTAAAACCAGGCAAATAAGTTAAATTAACAAAATTTACAATTTAAATTCTATATTATTACTAATAATGTTGTTTCTTAATAGTTAATTCATATAAATTAAAAAATTGTACTATGATCGATATTTCTTACATTTTTTACGCTAGATAGACATTAAGGGCACACTTCTATACCACCTTACCCCATATATATATATATGTATATATATATATATATATATATATATATATATATATATATATATATATATATATATATATATATATATATATATATATATATATATATATATATATATATATATATATTATTACTCTTCTTATTTTCAAAGACAATGTGAAATTTCATTAATCATATTACACCCCTAATAAATGTTTGTAAAACGTATATCTTATGGCCAAAATATGTGTCATTTGAAAGTTATCGTTTTGTTAATAACTTTATTCGATCTTATAATTATTTTACTAATTGTTTCATCTTGACAATTTTTGTGCTTTCTCTCAATCTATCGTAGTATACAACAATGCACCACATTTTCATTATATGGGAGAGATTACAATAAAATTGTGGTTAATTTTTGGAATACCACAATGGGCTGTAAAAATTCCTTATATAGCAAAAAAGTGATCCCGGGAAAAGACCCTTTTCTTGTGTTTACCTCTTAAAAACTCCTGAATTTATTTGTTTATAAACAAAAATGTCTCGTACTATTTAGTTATAAATTTCTGACTAATCCATGAAAAATATTAGTTTATTTTAAATTATAATAATACTACTCTTACTGGTGAACAGCTTTGACCTAATCCATATTTTGACCTTCTGTGTGTTCAACATTAATTCCATGGTGGTTTCCATGGGATAGTATATCATCTTGAGACCCATACCCCAAAAAGTTGTCAAATTCGCATGAATTTTATAATTCATGCTAAGTATAATACCGACAAGTAAAGAAATATAAAAAATCTACCCCCCCCCCTAATAAAAATATAAAAAATATCCCGAAATGGGGGGTGTCACCAGTGACAATATTAATTTCAAAACAATGACAAAGGTCTGAATCAATGAAAATTTTAATTAAATGTAAGCCAGATAAATTCGGCGTTTCTTAATTTCAATTAAATTGCAAATGTTTACTTCAATTATTGATATGTGTAAGCTTATTTATTTTAAAGTATGAAAAATTAAAAAACAATTGCGGTTTACATTGAAAAATAAGAATATGTTGCAGCCTGAATACTTGACAAATGTCTGCTGCTTGCATGAATCATGCCGACACTTTGCCCGACTGCCTTTCATAAACACAGGCAAATGTTGTGGTTTTCTCTTTGCAACGTGAGGTATAGGCTCAACGAGTCTACGCTTTCGGTGGGAAGGCAGAGGTTTAATTTCTTCTTGCTCTGCAGAAACAATACTACTACAAGGACTATTACGAGTGACGCGTGACATTGAAGAACTGGAACATTGAGGAGTAACTGATATTTGATTTTCATAAATAAAGAGTTGGCGAGATCCATTTTAAAATCGAGATGTTTTATGTATTTCCTTGGAAGTCAATTTTTCACGGCATCTTACCCTATCCAAGCAACAGCAACGAAGTCCAAAAAGTTAAAAATAGCACAAACTGTCTACTTCCCAGTTCACCTCGCATTGGGTATTTGCCAATAATGTGGTCTAACGAATCAATACCTCCCATGCACTGATTATCGCACTTGATAGTAACTGGCTGTAGAATAACAATGTACTGCTGCTCCTTTTTACTCCATCGCTTCCAATTTATCGCATCGTTCCCAAACGCTCAACAGCACTTTCTGTCGAGGCAGGGTGAATTAGTTTACTGTCTCCCCATTTTACTACAGCAACAGCCTTATCTTACCTGATTTCACAGACGAAACTTCCTCTTCTGTCTTTTATTAAAGACCTGCCAGTCCTGTGGGTGCTGCAAATATTAGTACAATGCGATATTTGTTCAAATAATTCAGGCTTAATGTATTGGCAAAAGTAATCATACGAAGGTTTAATAGTGGTTGTTGGTTCGACTAATTGTGAATCCTCGTAATGACTAGTTGAAGTATTTTCGAAGTTATTCGTACAATCATATCGCAATGAGCTGTCTGTTAATCGCCTTTCAGTACGAATATTCTGTAAAGAGATAAGCGGCTCTTCGTGTGAAGAATCCCACTCACTACTATCGGGAGACCGAGGAAGTATCTCTTCGAGGATGTCTTCATGCACAGCGGTACTCATCTTCATCAATATTCTCACAATCAGATTCATCAAAGTTGATCAGTCTCGCCTCAATTTCGTCATTTCTCAGTCCTGGAAAAGTCTATATATTAAGTCACGAGTGCCCGAAATGTCACGTATAATACATGAATAAATCGTCAGAAATACTAATTAAAATTAAAGTTTTATCATTACATCTGTTAGATCTATGAACGTAGCACACAAATAGTATAAAACAATAACAGAAAATGTATCTCAAATAATATTTAACACTCTAGTAATTCGCCATGATGGAGCTTGCACTGATTCAAAACCTTAATTAATATTTACGAAAACAAAACCTTTGGTGAACAAGCCAATTAGCTATAGGCCTAGCGATTTTCTTGATATCATAACGTTTCATATTTCTGTAATAGTATCCACAAATATTAAAAGATGGCGTTGTGTTAAATAAAAATATGCAAGCGTCATGAGTGACACCGGGAATCTCAGGAGGATATAATATCTTGTAGAATAAATATGCTACCATTTCAACTTGTTAAAAAATGCAAAATTTAAATATCGTCAGATGTTTGTTCAGGTATAACTCGTTAAATAGTCCTATTATAATACTTTTTTATCAAGTGAAATATTCAAAGAGTTGAATGACAGAAATATAACAGAAGGTTAGAAAGAAATTAGTCTTCACAAAGTTTACACGTTTCGAAGTTGAATATATTTGGCATCAATTTTGTAGAATGCATTATTCACAATTAAATGAAGCTACGTGATGTAGTATTATTTCTACTTTCTTTAAGTTCTTTACCAGGTGGGCTATTAGCAAAGATCTTTGCTAATAGCCCACCTGAAGATTTTGTAATACAACGAAACCTAGGTCGTGGTAAAGAACTTAAAGAAAGTAGAAATAATACACCACGTAGTTTCATTTAATTGTGGACGTTTCGAAGTATTTAATTCCAAGCGCATATTGATTGTTTCATTAGGTGTCTCATTAGTTTAATATTACAAATTATTTATATCGCTGAAGGTTGAACTAAGTAGAATAGAAATTGGCTTCTAAGAAGCGATGCAGTTAACAGTCGATTAGTACAGTGGGATTATACAAAAAGTCCGCGTAGAAACACATTATTGGTATTTTTTGTTGTTCAGATTAATCGTTCAGTACCTTTCTCTATGCAACATTCCTTGTTTTTCACTTTAACTGGAGGATAACCAAATTGTCATGTGAACTGAATCTGTAGCAGGCCATGGGATAAACAATAATTGCTGACATGTGCACCAATCAGTTTCAAATTCTGTCATTATTTCTTATTTGAAATCATGATGTATATTTATAACCATTACAGCAAACAGCAAACGCTTGAACTTAAAATGGTAATCTGAAGGGATCAGATGAATTTGAGGCATAAAGACGATTTCTCCTTGATTGATGCCTGTAAAAATCTAGACTTCGATTACGTATCTGTGTGGAGTTTTCATATGAAGCCTGGTATCATTGCACATCACCGAAGATTTTAGATTACGTGTACACTAGATACTTAACATTATAACTGAAGCGCCATTAGGCATAGATTATGTAACTGCATGACTAGAGCACCAACCTTGAGGTAGAGAAAATGAGGCGAAATTCTTGTGGGTTAGGAGTATACAAACACTTTACAGGATAATCGGCCAGCATCTCCGACCTCTACTACTATATCCACAGGTTTGTACTTTAAGAACCCAGCAATCAGATTCTCTAACATTAAGGTGTTGATAATATTGGCCAAGTTATTTCTTGAAATAAAAATAGCTGTTTCTTTTAAACCTAAATTGCAATATATTCCAGCCTGATAAATATTCGGATACATACTATCAAGCATTTTATTTTCCATTTTATTTTTTTATTTATTTTCCCTTTCTCCTACCAAACATTTCCATCGCCAATATCAAGTAATAAGTTAGAAAACTCCTCTGCCCTCATGCGTGTATAGTCTCGTTGAGGATGTACACGCATGTTAACTCTTAGAAAAAGAATTTTGACATTAGATCATAAAGATATGACTTGAAATAACATGATACGCAATACGCAATATCTGCTAAAATACCGTGACTCGCCAGCCAAAGACACCGTGACCCCGTCCATTATTCACCTTCAACACCCTAGAGCTTATTTTTTAAACCTTTAATACCTATTTTTTGAGTCATGATGCCATCGTTTATATGTCTTCAGGTTTTGTCTACACTACACACCGTCCATCCCGGCAAACCATGATACCACTTACACCTCCTCTTGCATGAAATCCGGGGACCCACGTTATTTACTGTACTTAAAACTATAGCAGGAATAATTTAACTGATTTTTCAAATAACGTATAGAGCGATAATACACTCTAGTATTTATAAACCCTTTAATGTACATAATGTTTTAGAGTTTTATTACAATAAATAACTTTTTAAACCAATAAAAAAAATATTAGAGTGTAAACACATTTTACATCATCATGACTTTCAACCCCTTGAGGAATAGATATGGAAAATTAGTAAAAGAGATATCGCTTTGTTTGTAATAGAGAGTCCAACGATGAATTAACACACCTGTTACTTTAAAATAAATATATCTCCGGTACAAATTTTCAACCCTCATTTCTCATCCTTAGGAGTTGAATTACCAAAAAATTCTCCTTTTTCCAAAGGAGTTTAGGCGAGTAAATAACTAAAAAAATGTGAAAAGTTCATAGCGGCAGCTCAGAGTGCTTTTGTTTCATGAATTTCATTTGGGACAAAAAGGAAGCAGAGCAATACATAACAGATGCACGGAAATAGGTAAATGTACTTTCTTATTATACAACTAAGCATTGCTTCCAATAAATTAAAACAGGGATTTTTTTATAAATCCAATTATTCTTAACTAGGTGCGACAGCTTATATTAAGTTCGGAAAAATTAAAAAGCCGTACTGTAACAGATGTCAGCTAATGTACATTTGGCGAATCTAACCTCATAGTCCCATACCGCAACAAAAAAGTACATCATGCATGAGCTAATCTGGCTGCACTACAATGACGGGTTTATTATTTGCCAACCAAATAATATTCAGATAAACTTGATATTTAATCTATGTCTATCATGTAGACCTAGTTGATAAAAATAGAGAAGTACCAGTTTTTATTTTATTTAAAAAGTTTTCGGGACAACCATATATCTTACTTGTAGACTAAGAAATTTTTTTAATTATGGAAATTCTGCATTTCTTCTTAAATTCAATGTTTTTCCACGTTATTTAATTAAATCAACCTCAAATTAATACAACCAAGTCATGTACTCAGTCTTGTAGCGTATATGATGTAATGATACAAATACAGTAGGGTACGTTATATTAGCGCGAATATACAATTTGGTAATACATAATGGTTGTTTGCTTGCGTGGAAAAACTAGGTACATAATTATAAGAGTTAGTTAATATTATGTAAGGGTTTTAGTTATATGTGAGTAAGTTAATATTACAAAATTAATTCTACGTAAGAACAACTCATACCCTCAATTCGATGATAAACGTTTCTCAGCAGGGCGTTCAGCTGTTTAGTGGAAAAAATGGGCCATTATATGATATTTTTAGAACTTCTTCTAGATGAAAATTGACTTTTCGACATCAGTTCGGAATTTTTTTATTTAAAAAAATGTGGTAATATGGTAGGCGCTAAGAAAGTTTAATTTGAACATCTCTTTACATAGCTTCGATAATAAATAATATCTATTCCCGCCTTTTCCATCCGGGTTATCACAGAGCCCCTCCAGGGACCCGTAACAACCCCCCTCATACAAAAAAGGGGACCATCGAAGGTCCCCTAATAGTGTCCCGTAACTACCATCCAACGCTTCCACCCAACAGAGCTAGAGTCTGTCCCTTCTCAGTTAGCCATTCAGAAGCTCCATCTTTTCAATTGCGCTCTTCGCAAATGGTCTGAATGACTCAAAGATCGGTCCATAATAACTGTAGTATAATTAAATATTAGTGAACTAATTACATATACGGTAAAGGAGAGACATGTACACTCTATAGCAGGACTGGCGAAATTGGTGAATCCAACCACAATAGAGCTTCCTTCTCAGTTTGTACTTTTTCGCATAAGAAAAGTACTATCGCCCCACATTAACTTGCATTATTGCAATAGTTTTGTTAATAATAAGTGCAAGGTATAAGTGCAACAAAATCGTAATTATGGTAAGTACCTAGATTTATTTATTTCTTGTTTTCAAATTTTATGCAATACAAATATGCTCTGAGTTACCAAGTAGATTATTTTTGGGCTATTACTGTCACTTAACTACTATTGTTGAAAAAATAAGCAAATTTACTATAACTATAATTAAAAGAAAGTAATTACGATATTTTCCCGACCACAAAATTCAGATTTCATTCGTTTTATTTTAAAATGTGATTGAGCTACTACTGTGATAAAGCTATTATTGTCGAGGAATTAAGTAATTATAATTAAAGAAATTAATTGTTATATTTTATTATAAATATTATTTTAAAATGTACAAGTGACCCTTTCAATGGCTTTCACTGTTGTTGTTGTTGGCTGTAAGTTAAAATCTATTGCATGCCGAATTGTAATTTTGTAGATTCTTGAGGGCTAAAATATAACTTCACAATTTTTTTACGATTTCCAAGTTAATTCGAGTTAGAAGGTCTTTTGTAAAATATGTTTTCAATCCCCACATCTTAGGTGTTTGATCCTAACGCCTCAACTACATTTGAGTCAGTGAATCGAAAAATCAAAGTAAATTCATCCCCAGAACTTAATTTTTGACTTGAAAAAGTTTTTTTATTTATATATTAATAGAAATAAAGCTAGTTTTAAGTAGCTCCTATATTTGGTGTGAATCACGAGCAAACTAATAGTACTTGCATTTTACAAAAAAATCAGAAACCGCAGATAAGAAAAAAGCTTTCAGGAGCGCAATTTCGTCAGCAAAAATGAGAAAAGGAGATACAGAAACAAAAACATGCATGTTCTTTAATGAAATTTTTAACCAATCCAGAAAATGAGGAAATGGAATGTTAATAAACTGCTAACGTATCTTCAACAAGCACAAACCTAGATCCTGACGGTATAGAGGTATCTGAAGAAAATTATGATGTTATAATTGTTCTGCAAAAGGAGACCCCAATAATGTACTGCTGAAGAACCTGTAAAGAATTCATCGTCGTCAGTAGTATGTAGCAGTTTAGCTTATGATGATCCTGGTTTATGGCTTGCCAGTATTAGTAAGGATCTTTTTAATATTTTGGTCAGCCGTGGTCAGTCAGTCATATAGGTGTTTAACTACATTTTTTCTAATAATAATGACGGCTGAAAATTCACAGTCAACTACTATTCTAGAAATTTTCCCAATGGAGAGAAAATTAACGGAAAATGGCTTGTTTACTCTATTTCTAAAGATTCAGTCTATTGTTTTTGTTGAAAATATTTGGTAAAACTTTAAGTTGTTTCTCTAGTTTGAACGGTTATTTTAATTGGCAACATTTACTCTTAATATTGAAAAGATATGAAACAAGCGTTTGCCACAATGAAAATGTGAAATCATGGATATAATTGAATAATATGTTAAAAAATTAAACTACTGTATATGAAATGCGAGTAACACTTATATATTTATGAATCAGAAAAAAAACAATTGTGTGATATATTATAAAGGATCATAGCCATGATAAAATTTTTATCTCGTCAGTGTATAGCTTTTCGGGGTGCACCAAAAGTATTACATGAACGTGATAATTTTCTAAAAGCAAACAAAATGATAGCATCCTTCCATTTAGTCAGGCGAGAACATATTCACAGAATTCGGTCCTCAAAATTCCGTTTCAAATCGTATGACTCACTATTAAGGAGATCAAAATCAGAATAAAATTATTGGCACGTCGATAAAAAATGATATACTGGACAAAGTCAGAGAATCAAAATATTTCTCCATCATATTACATTACACACCAGATCTGAGTCACACAGAACAAATAATAATTGTATTCAGATATGTTCATTTAAATAATGATACTAAAATGTTTACGATACGCGAAAATTTCATCGGTTTCTACCTACCAGCTCTAAAGGTGAAGGTCTATTAAATTTTGTTTTAAATTTATCTTCACAATTAAATCTTAACATTCAAAACTTATGTAATTAAGGGTATGAAATAATTTGCAGGCCTTTACCGGATTTAAAATGAAAAGCAATTAGTGCCACGCGATGGTCTAACAGAATCGATACAGTCAAATCATAAACAGATTTCCCACCAATAAACGCAATTCATCCAAGAAGATGAACATAGTGGTGAATATGAACATAGTGGTGAAGTTTTATTAGACTCCAAAAGCATATACAAAGTAGATTTTTTTCCAGAATCTAGGATTCTGGAATCTGGATCAGACATAAATGTCTTTAAAAGGTAGATTCGATGGATTAAAACATTTACCGAAGTATTTGGCTTTTAGTCTAAAGCTTCAAAACCAGTTAAATAGTGAAACAGACATTAACGGTATGGATTTGTGAAACGATGTTAATGCTTTATAGTTGCATTTTCCAGAAAATCAGTCTAATGATCCACAGACCGTTTTCAATAAATGTTTACTTATGATTTAAGTTCCACAATTCCCAACATGAAAATATCTTTAAGAATATTACTTATATTGCCGGTTTCAATTGCATCTGGTGAAAGGTCTTTCTCTAAATTGAAAATTATAAAAAACTATTTAAGATCAACAATGCAATTAATAGCAGATTTTGTGAACATAAAAGCAAGAAGAGTTCAATTTCTGTAAACCAGCAGGAAACATTCGTGAGCGCATAATTTCGCGTAATACCCTTGTGAATTGGTGATCGATCGAGTGATAACACACCTATGGATTATTTTCTGCCGGTATATGTGAATTCGCTAGTCTATTCTGATAAACAATAAACTTTGGGCCACTTGGAAGACAACATTCGTTGTTGGATTTAAACATAAATGGCATAAAATAACGTTTTCAATCATATCAATACCATGGCCATTGTCGTGATTTCTGTTTATTTATTAGCTTAAAGTTACATACTTCTTAAAAAAACACCCATTATAATAGTTGTTTTTAAATCTTTTGGCCTATATATAGGGTACCAAGAATAACTTCCATTTAATTTTATTACATACACCGGAACATTTGCATTGTACAACCTCATATAATAACAACAATAGAATTTATTACCCTCACTAAAATACTGGTATATCGTATAACTCTCGGAAATATAATAAAACCTACACCAATCCCCTACAATAAACTCACTAACATAAGCAGTGGGAAAACCCACACAACCCGGCTTCCGCTATTGTGTTTGAAACATATAAATGCTGTTGGATGTTCCTAAGAGTTAATCTTTGCTAATAGCCCACCTGAAGATGTTGTAATACAATGAAACCTAGGTCGTGGTAAAGAACTTAAAGAAAGTAGAAATAATACTACATCACGTAGTTTCATTTAATTGTGAATGTTACAAATCTTAAGAGATATACGACAATGTTATTAATACAAGTAAATAGAAAAAATTCAATTATTTTGAATCATGAATATGGTTAAATGCGTGTAACAATGAGTAAAAGTGAGCAATTCCAGAAAGTATGTACATTTATTAATGTGACTGAATAGAAGTAATTTCGAAATATCCCGTGCAATTAGTACTACTTAAAAAAAAATTTCAGAGTTTTGCATCGAGCCAACATTTAAAAGAAGGTAATCAAAATTAATATCACAAACTACTTGCAAATTTAATGTTAAATTAATTAAAAAAAAATTCAATAGATCCATAAAATGACACTGCACGCATTGAGTGTAAAGAAAAAATCAACCCCACATAACATAAGCACAGATTATAAAAATTATTATTATTATACTCCATTTTACCTAATGACATTTCCATCTGAAGCATCAACTTACAATATATCATGGAAGAAGGTCTAAAATTGCAGAAACTCTGAGACTAATCGAATGGACGGAATGACATAACAAAATTAACTGCACGGTAAGTTAACTGGACAACGAAATCCTACAAATACCTCAGCCTCATAATATGAAATAAATAGAATTACAATATGCTAATTCAGCATATTTGGTCGCCTTTTTAGTATTCGATCGGAAACAAAACATCCGCAATTTGTCTAAAATAATTCTTATTATTACTCTTAAAAATTTAATCAAAGTACCGAACCGGTAGATTTTAATGCAGAAATAGTCATTTTTTGTATCATTAATATCTATTCTCATTACCAGATACTAGCTTCGTTGACGATTTTTTTTTCGAATAAAGACTTCCACAAATACCCATGAATATTTTGCTACAATCTGTGTTAGATAGTAAGACACACACACACACACACACACACATACATATATATATATATATATATGTATGTATGTATATGTATATATATATATGTATGTATATATACATATATATATATATATATATATATATATATATATTTATATGTATATATATCTGCAACCTTTGCAGGGCAATACTGGATAGATGTATGAGTTCTCTAGGGTAATCAATCATCTTCCGTTTGATTCACATAGGGGATTAATTTGCACTTTCGTCACCTTTTTTATTTAGCGTGATATAGCCCGCGATTAAAATATACTGACGGAGTTTTCTATTTATCAATTACTATTGATATTGATTTTACCCTCATTAAATCATAAAACAATTACTGTAAGCGTTTTGCACTATAGGGTTAAGATCTAATCCATTGGCATTGCTATAGTATTTAAGAAATAGAACAGATTCTCGATTCTGTTGTTTTTTGTATGTGGTTTACCTCAAATATTTGGCAATTAACAGCCGATTTGGAAGAATCTTTTTTTTTATTTGAAAATCCCAGTTCGGACCAATTTGATTAGAACAAGGAATTGGAATTCTTCAATATGTGGAGCATAATGTGAAATAACTAGACCGTGATGAAGGATGAACACGTTGGACTTGTCCTACCGTAAGCACAATACAAGAGTTGTGTGTAAATTTGCGTATTTATATAAATAAATATATATATATATATATATATATATATATATATATATATATACAAAGTTCCTATTTTCTAAAATGTATCACATCTAAACAACATTATTTGAAAAGAAAAAACTGCTACTGCTACAACGACAAATCATAATAAAAAATAATATTTATAAATATCATAACAACAAACCGTCGTATAAGAACAAATCCAATTTTTTCTCTAATATAGTAATAACACATTTTAATACTATTTCTACATTTACTCGTTAAAGCAAATATTAGGATATCGAGTCTTCAACTTCAGCTAGACACTTATAACTATAATGATCCTCTTATGACTATAATGACTCCTCTTGCTCTCTTTGTAGCATGTTCACTAAACACATAGGTTTGCATATAAATGAACGTGTGCATGTTTAGTTGTCAGTTTTTTATCACATACAGCGCTAGCCTTAACAATCAATAAGTGCACTCGTATTGTTATTAGCGAATGCTCAAAGTTTATTACTACTTTATTTTATTACTTATATATATATATATATATATATATATATATAGACGGTATTGTAAGTAATCACGTGAAGGTTCCATAATTTTGTTTCAAGACACATTTGACGATAAGGAGGTGAGACACAGCTGCTTCAAAAACAATGGATAAATAAGTTAATTCGAGGTGAATCATAGATGATTCAACTTAGATCAATTTCAAGGTAAATAATTTTAAAAAAATTTCAAAACTTTTCATAACCGTTATGTTCGACAGCTGTCACAGAAACAGACGTTTACACATTATAAGGTAATTAAAACGTCATTTGTAAAGCGATATTTCTGAAGGTCGACTTCTTATCGCATAAAAGGGTCATTCAACTAATGGATACCGGTTTTGCGCACATGGGTGACTAACTGCACTATTGTATTCACGTACAAACAACTAAAGTAACACACACGTACGGACCTTTCGATGGTCAATTCCTTTCCTTTCAATATATAACATAATTTGGAAATGTAACTACGATATTGTACTTGTAAATTAGGACTCCGGGAAACAAAATATGTGTACTCACGGCCAAGTTACGATTGCAAAGGATTGGGTAGTTAGCTAGAACATATTTAATTTTGCCCGTTTTCGTAATCACAGAAAGCAATCAGCTCACAACCAGTTGTACAGACTTCAAGCGTCATATTGCCCCGCCCGCTTGCCTCTCCTGATGTAACGTAATATGCGCTGCCTCAATAATATTTGTGTTAACTGTTAATCAAATAAACGTGACGTCGGGTGGATATAACCCCTGCCACAAGCCCTAAAGCGCCATACAATGCATCAATAATCGCAATCAGAATGTGCCAGCGAAGGTCTGTAAATGATAGAGCACTGAATACCCATATTATCGAATCACTAACGAGGTCGTAGTGATCTTGGATTACCATGCCTTTAATGTACTCCCACTGGATTATTACTGGATAACCTGAACAAGGAATATATTGTGCTTTGAGTATTGCGATTTCTATCTTGACGCAGTATGATCCTGACGTTAAAGAGATAAAACTGAATGAAATTTGTATAAACTCAAGCTTAATAACAAATTACCAAAAAGCACGTACGCAATGGAAAAAAGGAATTTCGAACAGATCATAATAATTATCTTGTCATGAGTTAGCGTTTTGAACGCACCATATTAGCGCGTGTTTAGTAAAATTCGTTATGCATTTCACAAAATATCGTATAGGCTATGACTTTTAGAAATGCACATAACGGTTCTTTTTTAAACACATTTCTTTTACGGACGAACATTCTTTAACAAAAACTCGTTATAAAACCTCTTATTAAATAATGTTGTTTATTTGGTCATTAATTTCAATATGGTTCCATATTTAATGATACTTTACTGTTTATTCTATTCGCCTGTTATGAAGAGTTATTAATGAAAGCTAGAAAGTTGAGAAAATCAGTTCGTAAAGCAAAGTTACGATCCTAAATGTAGACGTAACTGTTTAAAAAATAAATATTTATAAAAATTTCAAGTTATTAGAATTTGTAAAATTTATAACATTTTTATCGCTCCCTGTCCATAGGCAGTTATAAAATAAAGATGCCAATGTATAAAATATCACCCTTCTTTTTTTATTTATGAAAATTTGGTGCCCATTATTTTTTAACTCCAAATTATAAAACTCACCCAAAAACAAAATCCACGTATTAACGTAAATTTATTTCATATAGTCTCAGAAACCATCTAACGTATAAACTTGAATTTGGGCATATTAACAACAGTTAATACTGGAACACAATCAAATGAAAATATTTCAGGGGGCAAATTAAATAATCAACATTATTTTCTTTCTGATTACACTTATTTTATTATATATATATATATAATATATTGTACAACAGAACGTGCTATAATGATTGCAAAACTATTTTATTTTCTAGAAAACATTCATAAAAGATGTGCTTTACCTCCGCCTCAGAAACTGTTAAAGTTATAAAAATATGCAATGTTATTAAAAGTTTACTTAGGTAAACTATATAAAATTTATTAGGTATAAGCTATAAGAATATAAACGATAAGGTTTACCGAAAAACTATAGCGATAAACCTAAATACCATGGTTTTAGAAACATGCAGCAAATGTTTACGGCTACAAAACTTATAATACTCCGTATACTTACATGGTGCAAAATAATATTAACATTTGTGCAAAGCTTAATGAAAATGCTATATAAACCTAGTATACTAAGTCTGTGTGGAAATTTCGCATAGGTTGTGAATTATTTATAAAGTTAGCTCTCCTTGTATAATTAAAGAATTTTTCTCCTGCTCCGTGTAGTTCCGATGAGCAATGTTAATCTTTCGTCCTTTTTCATAAATTCAAATTCAAACAATCCACAGCCACTAAAATCTTGGAACAAAATACGATCACTAATAATAATGTAAAGACGTCTTCACACAGTGAAGAAACTGAAAAATGTGTTTTCACTAAAAAATTTAATAACCTCTCCCGATACGATAAATAAAATTTACTTTTAAAAGAAATAATTTTACACCTTACCAACCTGGTTGACTAACAATCAATTTAAACATGTATGTACGACTAATATGGAGCTTAATACTAAAAAAATAGACTTACCTTCTCATGCATGTGAAGCGCGAGCGAATTTTTTTTGGCCCCCTTTTTAATATACCCCATATTATTGAACAGGTCTCTTTGAAATGACATTCATTTACTGTTCAATATTCCCAAAATGTTTACGACTTTGAATATTAATGTTTGATCAGAACTTTCAAATAATTTTTTTTTTTATTAACTTCAGTCAACAATTGTATGTGCCTAATGCAGACAAGTTGGGAATAGAATTTTTTGTGCGTATTCTGACTGGCAATTAGCTTAATTTTTAATGCCTTGATCCTGATTTTTTAAGTTTCAAAGTCGTTTGTATTGTGGTTTTCTCTCGCCATAACAGGAAAATAGACGCAATCAATAATTCCTAAAAAATCGTGGATGAATTGTTGAATGAATTCATTCCACAAAAACATCTTGTATCATTAAATATTGAAAAAACACATTACTAAAAGTTTATCTAAAATTTACCAAAAAACTATTTCAACAATTAGAATCAATTTCAGCATTTTTTGAGAAATTCACGAAACTTTCATGCCGGTTAATGGTGAAAAACAATATTAAAATTTGTAAAAAATATTTGAGAATCAGTCGTGTCAAATGTTTATATGTGCTTGTTTGTGCACGAAATACTCGTTGGAGAAATTCTATTCATACTGGACAGACCATCGCAATAAAACTTTGTTCGTCTTCTTAATCACACTTTCTTTGATATATAAAGATATAAAGATATTTAATAATATAAAGATATATCTTTTAATTATATCGCTTAATATTTTCTACAATCATTGAATTTCAAATTCAGTAATTGCACACTTTTACCATATTCAGTAATTGCACAAACAGAGATGCTGTCGAGTACTTGCACGGAGTTTTTGACATTACGGTCTTATTCAAACGGTCTCTATGGGCGGCGAGTCAAATGCATGACAGTGTTTGGTTAGTTTTGCAAGCGAGTTATGGTTATATTGTGTGCTTAACGATTACATCTATAATGTATTTTCAGTGAACGGAGATAAATTTAGATTTATATAACATAGTAAAATTTATATAACTGCGAGTGAATTGTAATGTATTGCTAAATTAAAATTAATACTCAAAGCCCTATCATTATTTCATTGCATAGATAAACTGTTTATCATTGCATGCAATTATGCAAAATTAAGTATTTACGTCATGGGATCGAAAAGAAACGTTGATTGCTGAATTAACGGTTTGGAAGAAAATATATAATTATTCCAGAGATTTTTTGCTGAGTATTAGAAACGTAATGACTGCTTTTTGTAATTTAAAAAATTTGTAATTTAAAAAATGCACACGTTGCAGCGTTAATTTTTCATGTTGGCGATAAATAATAAGTGAATAAAATTTTAATTGGGAATATGAATGTTCTCTTAAAGATCTTGAACAATAAAAAAGTGGAAATAGTAATAACACCTAACACAATTTTTTTTTCATACGCAGTAATAAAAATTTAAAAATTAATATCTCTAAAACTATTAGGCCTAGGATAATATTATTTATTGCTTCATATGTGTAATAACCCCTCTATTACCGAACGATTCGTTGGTCCACTCCTTACGGGACAACCTGTATATATATATATATATATATACACACACACACATATATATATATATATATATATATATGTATATACATATACACACACACACACACAGTAATAAAAATGTAAAAATTAATATCTCTAAAACTATTAGGCCTAGGATAATATTATTTATTGCTTCGTATGTGTAATAACCCCTCTATTACCGAACGATTCGTTGGTCCACTCCTTACGGGACAACCTGTATATATATATATATATATATATATATATATATATATATATATATGTATATATATATATATATATATATATATATATACATATATATATATACATATACACACACACACACACACATATATATATATATATATATATATATATATATATATATATATATATATATATACATTTAGAATATCTTAGAATATCTATGTACTTCTTCACGTGTTCTAATTTTGCGTCATTCATTAAAGAAATATAAACATTCCCAGGTTCCATATTTTTGACTTAACTAAAAATTAAGGTAAAGGAAAAAAGAAATGCAGTTTTATAAACGAAAGAATTAACATGAAATTGATTTCACGGATTATTTACATATTTATAATAGTTCTGTATTGCATTTACCATGGTGACAAAAATATTGGTAAAATACGTCACTAGACTTAACCGCTTACCTGCCTGGATTTAGAAGTATTTATACCAGAGCTTACGTGCTTTTGAAATATATTCAAGCCATTTCTCAATTTCTGTCTCACAGAGAAAAGAAGGCAACAATAATAAGAAATAACTAAATATTTCGTGAAGTAAAAATCAACTTGAAATTTAAATGAAGAATAAAGATAATTTTAAAAATTTCCATTTCGAGATCGCCCAATTTTAATTTTGAATATGGCCTTACCATAAGACATTAATAGCAAAAAAATTAAAATAGCGATAAGGATGGGTTTAGAGATATGACCAGAGGAGTCTACATTATAACTCAGGCACATAGATAGTATGAGGATAAGTAAAGCATTATATACAAGTGTTTCTGGTATCTTTGATCACCAATTTTGAAATTGTTGAATAATATGACGGATCTTGTTTGACCATGCATACAGCCAATCACCAGTTGTTTTTCTCGGCTAAAATGTTAACATGTTATACATTTTAATTAATATCCCTTAAATACACTTTATACGTATTATATAATAATCATTTAAGTTAAATTATGAAATGAACTTAAAATAACCATTGCACACGATTTTTTAACAATTCTATTCTGGAAATCCTTTACTTACGTCCATTTTTTTATCGAGCCTTAATTTTCTTTATGCATTAATGTTTATACCTTAACTTTATCAAACATTCTAGGGCTTATAAATGGGTCAAAAACCATTATTTTATTAGCCACTCGTTGCTTTAAAACTGAATTATTAAAATCTAATTTTTACAAAATAAATAATAAAATAAAAATCTGTGCTCAAATCAATCAATTTTATTTTTTTTCGAAGGTTCCAATTATAAGCGTCAATATAATTAACGAATATATATATATTTTTTTTTTTTAATTTCATGTTTATTTGGGGTGCAAAGATAAAATTAAAAAGTAAAACTAAAAAACACTGCTTTGTTTTATAATCTTAAAAAATGTAAGACACTATTTTGTAATATTTTTTTTAATACAGAGCATAACCAGAAAAAAATCACTAAAGTTAAACTTAGTACCACGATAAATATCCACTTTTAATTCAAATATTTGCTGAAATCTTTTCGTTCTTTTCTCTTCGAAATCTTATTTTATGTCATTTTAAATGAGGAAAACGGTTTGAAGAAAAGCTTAAAGCATTAATAATTTCCCCCCTAACCCAGTGTATATACATAATAAGTGTATAACTTAAAGTATTAGTATTTCACGTCATAACCTTTCGTATCAAGTGATTATTTAAAATATTTGTCGTTGGTGTATATTTCTTTATTATCTCATATTAAGCAAATTGTCGAGAGGATTTAATGAATTGTTTACTGATCACAATCTCAAAAGTTTACGGTATAGCATTTACATTAAAACAAAGTGACGTGTTTAAAATTTGAAAAATTATGACAAAAATAACTTTTATGATCATAATGATTTTCAGCTGCATACAAATTTTAATGCAACATTTTTAAGAGGTGAAGTGGAAGAATTTATTTATGCAAGTGTAGCTGCTATCAAAACCATAACCATAAGTTATTAGATATTAATTGTGATACAAAATTCTGTAAATTTACTATTTTAAACTCCCACCAGTACAAAAATATATATTTTACAGGAGAAGAACTGCAAGCTGCGTTTATATAAACTAAAACAAACAAGTCAGTCGACGCGGTGAGCTCAAGCCGCGGGGCAAATGAGGTATGGGAGGGATGTGGGGAAAAGTCGGACGACGTAGACTTAACACCGCCCGAAAAAATGCATTAGTTATTAACTAGATGGCGTTTATCATTTATAAAAATGTGCGCGCATCCTGTTTGTCTCGGAGTCTAGAAACTAAATACGGGAAACTTTGATTATTGAATATATTTAGCGTTAATTTTGTAGAAATTCATTATTAACAATTAAATGAAACTACATGATGTAGTATTATTTCTACTTTCTTTAAGTACTTTACCATGATCTAGGTTTCGTTGTATTACAAAATCTACATTGTTCACCTGAAGTGAGTCTATTGCTAATAGCCCACCTGAAGATGTTGTAATACAACGAAACCTAGGTCGTGGTAAAGAACTTAAAGAAAGTAGAAATAATACTGTATCACGTAGTTTCATTTAATTGTGTACGGGAAACTTGTTAAAACCAAAGTTGCTGTTTGTTGCTCGTCAGATCTGCAATTGTATTTATGAGTGTCTGTTGCGTCTGATCAATTACACATCATTCCAAAACAATCATCAGATTATTTCAATAATAAAATTTTACGGTTAGTTTCTTTGAATATCTTAATGTTAGTCTTGTAAAGTATATTTATAATACGAACCAACAATATCTCACCAGGCGTCTTTTCACTAATTACTTCTAAACTGTCTACGGTTTCAATAATAAATATTCAGTGTTATGAACATTATTTCACAGGAATATCAATTATACGCACCCTTTGTAGAGCACGTATAACTGATCATTTTGAAATTCATTAATTTGTTTTTTAATATAACGGTGAATGATTTATCTATTTATTTAACACTTTAAACAGGAATAATTGCAGGATTCCATTTTATAACCTAACAACCTTTAATTGCTTTATAAAAGTAAGGAATTTGCCCAGAACATGTTTTTGTCGATTTTACTGTTTTCTACAATTACTCCAAACCTGTTTTTGATATTAATATGATAATGGTTCAGACACTATAACTTAAAAAAACCAGCATGCCTCGACTTCCTTCAGATAAACTATTATCGATCGACCTAGAAAGATTAAATATACCCTACATCCATTATACTGTAAGTAGAACATTATAATGATGTTCTATAAATAATACAAGTAGACCAAAAGGTTACATATATATATATATATATATATATATATATATATATATGTATATATATATATATATATATATATATATATATGCATATGTATATGTACATATATATATATATATATATATATATATATATATATATATATATGCATATGTATATGTATATATATATATATATATATATGTGTGTGTGTGTGTGTGTGTGTGTGTGTATATATATATTGTAGCAAGCAGATTTTCCTTTTTATTTTTTTTATTTTACATATATTCATATAATTAGTTTTAAATGTCAGATAATGTATTGAATATGGATTGTAGTACGCAGCGTAAATGAATACATCATTATAAATTTTCAAAAGTGTGTTGTATTTTGTAATGAATGACAACACCATTAAAATTTCAAAAATTCCTCCGGTGAACGAAACGTAAAAAAAACATAATTTCCTTTAATTGTTTAGAGACAGTGAATGCTGCCATATTTTTCTAAAATTTAATTTATTCACTGATAAATTTCACCAAAAAACTATATATGCTTCACTTTTTATTTCTATATGATTTTATTTTTCAACATTCGAGGCGGCCACCGTTTGTTTTTTTTATTTAAACTTTTTACTTTCGTTGAAAAGCTACGAGATAAAAATCAAATGTTTCTCCCCGTCCTAAAATACTTGTTACCGTAATAAATGTAAACTTGCATGGACTGCATAGAAATATATGAAAAAAATTATTTGAAGTTAATAATAATATTTAATATGCCAAAATGCGCAACACTAACCGTAACAATTTTTATACAAGTTTTCTTTCTGTCTGTTCTGTTACGGCAATATTCCAATATTCCTCCCAAAAAGCAGGGTTTCCCAACTTTTTTTTTGTTGAGGCTCCCCGGACTATAAATTATATTTTCATGCCACCCCCCTTTGATTTAGTAAATTAAATAAAAATGGAACTGAAGTTTGTAAATACACAAACTTACCTTTTAACAGTGAGACACAATAATTTTACATATTCAAACTGATTTCTCAACAAAAAATGTACACCAAAACGTCAAATTTTTCGCAAGTTTGTGGTAATAATAGTGAATATAATATTTAATTTCATTAATTTTATGCATGTAAATTATACATTACATTGTAATGTTATTTGTTAATATTGTTTGTATATTTTTTTGTTTTTTCTTTCTAAAATGCAAACGCTTTCCGCCCCCCTTGACATCTCTCTATGGCCCCCTTGGGAGGCGCGCCCCCCTGGTTGAGAACTCCTGCTCTAGAGCATGAATTCCCAACCAGTGGGGGACCTTGACCACACTTGAGGGCGTAGAGTGATCCAAAGAGAGGCGCGGCGAGCGGTTCCAGATTTAAACTGCATATAGGTATTTATTAAAATTCATATTCTCGCGCGGCGCGGACGACGATGCCAGCGATGCGAAGTGCACCTTTCGTGTGCCCCCGCCCGCACGTCCTCCGCCCCGTGCCGCTCACATCACTCCGCCCTTGCTCAGTGACCCGCTGCCTATTGTGAGGTGAGCTATGATAACGTCACTTACGCTGACAGATACGTTTACGCTAACAGATACGTACAATATTATTAAAAATTAGGTTAAAAATGAGTACTGCTAGCAAAAAAAGAAAATATAGTGGTGATTCAAGTTTGATTTTACTGTTGCTAATAAAAACGGTATTGAGCAACCACAATGTTTGATCAATGAATGAATGATGAACATCAAGAGCTGCTGATGTTATGGCGACATTCATTGATTTTTTCGATACCCATGAGATTTCATGGGAAAAACTTATCGGAGTTTGTACAGACGGCGCTTAATATGATTGGCTGTTGTTTGATTTTGTTGTTGAGTGTAATTGCTGTATTGGTGATATTACTGAAAGAGAAAAATCCGTCAATAATATCAATATACTATACAGATAAGCTGCTAAAACACTTTCCGAAGAGATGATCAAGGCTCTTAAATTGGCTATTAAAGTTGGGAACTACATAAAATACAGTGCTCTCAATATGAGATTATTTGCTCCTTTTTTGATGATTTGTCCTCAGCTTATAAGACGTTATTATTTCATACAAAGGTGAGATAGTCGTCAAAGGGAAATATGCTCACACGATTATTCGAGCTCAAGGATGAGGTAAAACTTTTCTTTGGAATGATACACTTCAATTATTTCTTGTATATCTTGGGGATCTTTTAGACTCGTTGAATAACTTCAAATTGAAGCTACAAGGAAACATAAAATCAAATATCATGGCTCATCACGATGTCATCAAAGCTTTTGTTAAAAAACTGCAACGTCGAATACAAGCTGAAAATTACTCGACGATTCCCAAGTTCTCTTCAATGCTTGATAGTATTCAAGAAACTAAAAATTTATCTGTACACTCTCTGAATCACTTGGAAGGTCTGACTGCTGAATTTTGTAGATATTTTCACGAAAATTTTTCAGATAACCAAATTCATAAATTAAGAAGAAATCCATTTGTGGTTGATGTCGAACAGCTGCCCGAAATATTACATAAAGAAGCTTTGGCCGTAAAAATTATTCGTCTGCTCGCGATAACTTTAACCATATGGATTTGACTATGAAAATGATTTCCGCTATGCACTGACTAATTTGAAGCCAAAGATTCACCAATTGGTTAATAAAGTACATAGAGCACTATGGCCGTTAATAATTGTATATTTTACTTTTATCGATTGTTTACCTACATGTCATTTGAATAAAAAATAAACACTTACTTTTTTATTTTCATAGTATATTTAATTTTCTTCGGCCGACACAATCAAAATATTTTTTAACTTAATAGACAAGGGAAGTGTAGTATCTTAGCAGAAAGTTGGATGAGGTGCATAGGGTAAAAGGTTGGGAACCTATGCTCTAGATATTTATTTGCAATGGACCTATATAACACCTATCTTGTAACATCATTTCTGATTTCCTTAACATTGAATCAGTTTTCTGATTTCTCTGTCAATAGATGTTTTACATACACACCTTAACATAGTTTCTACGTTGGGAATCCTTACATCTACCATATTATTGCGCAGTACCCAATCTCTGACCTATTAATATACTACTTTTAAAATTTGCTATTTTAAACAATTACTTTCTTCTCTGTAATTTCAATTTTATCCCATTGATACTTCTCAATGCTGAAGAGATACCAAGTTGGGGATCCTTAATGCCTGGTAAGAAGCGAAAGGTCCTTAAGCATTTTTACAGTATGCTCTTCAACTCCATCATAGCGAATCTTTGACCTGAAAATATTCAAAGAATTTTTTGAGACTTAGTTCACGTTGATGATATAAATACAAGCGTCTTATTGAACAATAAAATAATCACAAACTGGCCAGAACATATATTAAAAGTAAATAAAGATTTAGGGTGATATCAAATTTAATCAAACGTCACAGAATACAGCCCCTTTACTTTAATGCTTTGTTTTAGATAGGAAGCCTTTTAGATTTTAAATAAGTCTTTTATTGTCCTAATATTGACTTCGATTTTTTCCTTTTCTTATGCTACAGGCTGGCTTATGAAAGGTCTCCCATTACGCCAACTTTCATGATTGTAGGTTGACCGAAAGTATCCTATAGATTTTAATAATCTATAGGTAAGACTATTGTACAAAACATACATTTAAAGGGCATTAACTTTTTGTTGATTGAACAAAAAACATGAAGAGCTGCATACCGGGAATTTACACTTGATATCTCCAGATATTTCTAAGGAAAATGACTGACAGGAAGGCGAACGAAGGGATAACAAATGCCTTTTTTATTTTGAAGAACGGGATCCAAAAACTATAGTTCCATAGGAATATTTAAGTCTTTTGAAATTATTAATGCAAATCAACCTGATTGAAATTTATTTAAAATTCTAATCCAGTAATAATACCTACCTTTTTTAAGATTATTTAAACCTGACATTGAAAAATTAGTGACTAGAGATAAACTACAAAGAACCTTTTTTCGTGGCAAAATAAATTAGGCTTACTCGCAAGAAAGCACCAACAAATTTTATTTCCACCGTACGTATAAGAAATAGAATATTAAATGTTTTATAATTATATATGCATGTATATATATATATATATATATATATATATATATTTATATATGTATGTATATATATATATATATATATATATATATATAAAATGAATTACTATGGTTGTAAAATTAAATTAAAGGAACTAAACGGAATGCAAATAGCACGAATTGTCGATAAGTTTGTATTGGAAACTTCCATTTTCCAAACGGAAACCCTTTATAGTCACTTTGTTGTCTTCTGTTTGCCTTTCTGTCTGTGTATCAAGTTCATTTTCCTTAAAAACGGCCAAAGGTATTGAGTTGAAATTAATATCAAATTCTAAAATGATGATATATATAGATGCATGACTTTTATATGGCTTCAATAAACTAAATTATTTGATTTCTTAATTTTCGGTTTTTTAATAATCCTTACTTATTAAATTTTAGAGAAATAAAACTTTCCTTTTTTTTATTAATTTTGGTTCGATTTTGAAGTTATATCACGATGTATAAAAAACAAATATTCTTACCTACCAAAATTTCGGTTCTGAACAAATTCTTAAGAAGAAAAGTATGAGATATTTTGGCATTTCAAATCAATGTAAAGTTAAAAGGCAAAATAGCTTATCTAACGCTACAACTCAAAAATAGTTTGAACCGTGTCAATTACTTATCGTGACTGGCCATACATGCCAGACTTCTCCAGTTTCGGATATCCATTTTCGAGGATGGGCCTCTACGTGGTCGAACCAAAGCAGTCTTGTTTGCCCCAATGAGTAGCTGCTTTCAGAATTGAAATTGAGACACTTCTTATCTACCTATCGAACTCCCATTCATCGCATGGCTCAACCTTCTGAACTGCGTAGTTTATGAATACGCATAACACTATGAGGTTAATGTATGGATTAGTTTTTTGAGAACGATATTTTTTTTTATTTCCTGAACTATTTGCATTCCGGGCTCGTGTGATATATTCATATTCTTAACGTAACATTGCAGAATCAATTGTCAAATGAAACAATCAATTAGGATTTGCACGCGTATTAGTAAGTTTATGAAATTTATTTACTTAATCATCAATTTAAAATAATAATTAATTTGCCCCGTTTTAACTAATCGTATGTTGTCAATTGTTGTTACACTTACTGTTATTACAATTAAACTGTTATTTTCTTTTTAGTAGCATATTATGTATTATATGAAGTATCAGGGACATGATAATACATATGTAGATCAATTTCATTTTTTTATTTTTCTTTAAAGTAGGGCTATTAAGGTCGCTTTTGACATGTCATGATTTAACTTCTAATTATTATGAGCAAATGTCCTTATTATTTATACATACATCTACAATCAATCAGTCCCTCTTAATGAGGGTCAGAGTGTGCATATTACCCTATAATGGCCCTAAATAAATATCGTAAATCACGTGTATTTTTTCATGGAGATGTAAACGTTTAGGTATGTATATTTAAATAACAGTGGTAATTGAAATAAATTTTTTCTCTCTAACTTTTCTTTCTAAATATTTGTATTTTTTATTTAACTAATTTTCAAAACATGAATTTCTTATCGTTAAAAAAATACTTCAATAAAAGCACAAATAAGAGATATAGTCTTATTATTGAAGTATGTTTAAGTTCCACAATTACTTCCACTAGTACAATCGCTGATATAAAATAAGATTATAAGTCTACAACTTCAAAAATGTTTTTTTGTTTTTAAAAATTAGAAATATGTTAGGCTTATTTGACAGTTTACAAAGTATATACTGATACATACAAATTCATAGAACCGTATTTTAAACAGTTTCATGTAGCTTTGAGTTCCATATGTTCTTGTTAGAATTAAATAAAGTAGAAATAATACTATATCACGTAATTCCATTTAATCGTCAAAAATTAAATTGAAATTAATTTTTACAAAATTAACGACAAATAATACTTGTAATAGTAAGTTGACTAAGGGATAGGTCAGACATGTTAAAAGTATAGTATACTCCAATTTTGCAGCTATCGAAAGCGATGTAATTGATACACGTATTAAATTGTTTAAATAAAATGCATTACAAAATACATTACATACATGCATTATAAAGGTCTTGCCCCTAAAATTATTGAGCCGACGGTAGTGGGCGCGATAATATATGTTACATTACAGACGGTATTTAGTGAAGTCTAGGGAAGAATTTCTTTCAAAGGTAAAAAAAGAAGAACTTAACCTCTTAAATACCAGTAAAACTTGCACTACGAGGATTCTATACATACATAGGTACAATTTATACATTTAAACCATATAGTGCTTCAGTTTAATAAAAATGCTAAACCGATTTTTTATGGCGTGAATTTCTCAAAAATATTTCATCATTTTTAATTATTTTACGATATTTTTCATTAGTGCTCTTTGTTGAAAAACAAAATTTGAGAAATATTAGAGACGAATTAAAGCTTCTTGTACAATGAGATGACTTGTTAATGTTTCAAATAAACCTCATAAAAAAATTAATCTACGAAATGCAATTTCGACAGTCCTTTTAAATTTTTTAAGAGAAAAAAAAAACAAAAACGTATATTAACTCTCTACTTTCAGAGATCTACGCAACGATACGTACGTATGCAAAAAAAAATCAAACCTTTATATTTACGAGAGCTTTCTCTAAATTTAATGTTATGTCATTTTTTATTCTATTTCTAGTTTCGGACTATCTACACAATCTCGCAGAAATGCAGATAGACTGTCCATTTGGGTGTAGGACCTTAAAAACCGATAACAGTCGCGCCTTGATTTAATTTTAATTACATAACCCACTTTTATTATCACCTGAGCAAACAAAGAAGTCCACGCTCGAGCGTGGCAAAGGCAAAAAGCGAGTTGTTGATAATATTACCATGTCTCAAGTCGAAGTAACAATTCGTTTTGGAGAAAAAAAAATTTAAGCGATTTCGCTTCATTCCTACCACTCTAACTTTTTTTGAGAAATTTTGATCACTGTCTAGCGTCTATAACTTTAAATATTTAATTAAAATGGCAATTATTTAGCTCATACCACTTATCATATAATATGCTGGGAGAGACGCAAATACGATACGGTTCCATAGATCTCGAGGAAAGATGAGAAACCTTTTGTTACTCTCAATTTCTAGATATTTATTGAAATATTGATTTCAGCGTAAAAATAAAAAATTAATATGATATTTTGGATGAATGCTAAAAATTTTAACCACAGACTAATCTTAAATTCTTCTCAATTTATAAAAATAAAAATAAATGCACATTAGATTTATATACCTAAAACGACGTACTATTGAGAAGAAATTAAAAAGTTAGATGACAATAAATATAAAAAGAAGAAATTGATCAAGCATCGATACGATTTGGTCGAGGAAAGGGAACAACGAGTGATTTACGAAAGGTAAGTCGTTTTCAGGTAAATCTTGAAAACATTTATAGAGGACAAGTTTATGATTCCAGGGACCGGATGTTTTAAGATTTTATAGCTCGAACAGGGAAATATTTTTTGCTGAAAATAGTGGCGTGAATTATGCAGTTTGAAAACTTTTAATAAAACATTTAATAGTTCTTCAAAATTTCTATTCCTTTTCTTTTTTATGGTATTTTTAGTTATTAAAGTTATCATTTAATACATTTTAGTACCAGAACTTTAAACCAATTGAATTATAAGTCGAACCATTTGATAATTATTATACATACATTAATAATTATTATACATACATTTTTTCAGACCAGTAAGAGTCACAATGTCAAGTCAGCAGGGCGACCTTCGGTGTAGACAAACGTATTCGTCATTGTGGCGGTGCAAAACAATACCTTGTTATTATGGAAAATATAAAAATTGATGCGTGCCATAATTTGGACCTTATGTGTTTCATGTGTAAACGTCTGAAATGAGAGCGATGATTTATGAATTTATTCAAATATCGTATATAAATAAAAATGTTAAATTAATTACTTTAAAATACTGAAATAACTTTTCGAAAATAATAAAATTACGTTTTATTGTTACTCCAGTAGATTTATTTCAGTTACCAAACTCGATAACACAGTTGTAAAAATTGTAAATAAAAAAGTAATTACATATATATATATATATATATATATATATATATATATATATATATATATATATATATATGCTTTAAAGGAGCACTCCAAAAATAATTGTTTGATGAAGTCACTTCCACCAGTATTGGTGGTGATCTGTTAAGCCAATTATATGTATATATATCATATATATAACCCACCTACAAAATTTACAAAAAACACTTAAATACAATGCCCACTCAAACAAGGATACTCTCCTGAGATTAATCTCAGGAGAGTCATCACTCCTTATTTGAGTGGGCATTGTATTTAAGTGTTTTTTGTAAATTTTGTAGGTGGGTATTATTTTAAATATGAAATGGAATCTCAAAAACATTAAGGACATGCAGCTTAACACTAATAATAAGCCTTATTATAATAAGTCTTTTAATTCCATTCCACCATTTTACGACTTACGTACATGCAGGTTTATTATACAATAATTTAACTTCACATTTCTTATGCACTTAAAATGTGATTATTTGAATGTAATTCAAGAAAACATATATTTATATAATTAAACAATTTTGTTGACAATTTACAAAGAAGCTCAAAAATACATTTAGACATCAATCATTTCATAAATATTATCAAAACAGAATTCCAAACTAATGGCATCTGTGTAATGCACCGTTATAAATCACTTGATATAGCATAAGCTACATTCAAATGTTGCCGCTTCAATGGAGTCAAAATGCAAAATTTGACTCCAATTTGCTGCAATTGTGTACCGACTTGGGCGCAGCGTTTATATGTATTTTACCAACAATATAAAACCGAATTATGTTGTGAAAATTTGCATAAACTATATAAAAAATGTTGAAAAAAGGAAAGGATTTCTATCATCGTAAAGTAACATAATTTTCTTTAATTTCAGGCACATTGTGATATAAAAACGCCATATCAATCACAGATCATATACGGTAATATAAATATTGGTAATAAATCACATTTAATTAAACGGATGCTTCGTGATGGTATGAAGTAACTTTGTACCATTTCTTAGTTTTGTTTAGCAAAGACTATAATATTTTAAGTTGAGTTATCACACGACATAAACAATATAACAAGGAATATTTTTTATTAAAGCGATTCATAAACGTGTATAATGTCATTTGTCTTTGAATTATATTACACAATTTTGGAAACTTACAGAACGTAAGCAGCTTCGTCGACCGCCTAAGGGAATAGAACTGGAGCTAAGATATTTATTTATTCATTTATTAATTTATGCACTTTAATGTATATAATTGTTACATATGGCAGAATTATTGCTACGAGAGCGGTCTCTTACAGCCAACTAGATTACTAAACCAGTCCCGATCGACGAGCGCCCGAGATCCGGACCCGGGTCCTCTCGGTCGCTGCGCAGTCAGAGGCCGTATGCCTTGTGATCTATCCAACAAACCACGGCGAATGGTGATGAATCTGATAAAGAACCGCTAGATTATTTCATAGATTAAAGGGCAATCAGTGAAAGTATATGAAGAATGTTTAACGCCAATTTAAAACAAGGTACTTCAAAAGACACATGAATATCCTTAATTAATGGTGAAAATGTAATTAGTTTTCAATAAATATGTATAAATAATATGTATAACAGGGGCGCGTTTTTTGCCAAAGTTTATATAAATCACGACATTTAAACAAAAATTTGTTTGTGCAAAATTTTACATACATTTCTTTCGTAGAAAATGTTAAATAATTTATCCCCATTACAAAGTTACTTCTGTACAACGATTTTGTTAGTTTAATCCCCTAAATAAATAAGTTGTTCATCGTAGTTCATATCAAGACGAATAGATGGCGTTGACAATCCATGTAAAGATTACCTTTAGAAACATGTTAGTAACGCTATATCTGGTGGTTTATATCGATGGTGTGATGTCATTATTTGTTATTAAATACGTTTAATAAAATTGAAAATTTAGTATAATCATCATTATTCATTAAATTAGACGTGACGTATTTTACATTAATTATATTCGGATACGCATTTTTGAGTAAATGCCTCGTCCTTCATCCTTCAATGGAGATCCCATTGGTCATGGGTATTTATTCCATAACTATTATCACCACATTCCGATATTTTTAACGTCCTCTAGTATAGTTAGTGGAACTAGTGCGTATATCAAATCGCGTAGCGGATTTTAGAGATAAAGATAAAGTTCGCTGCTAAAAAAATGACGTTCGTCGGTAAAGATGACTATATACTTCGCAAATAGGTGTCGTCCTCTATTGATGTTAAGCTGAAACAGAACGTTGTATCGATCCGAGCACAATCGTCATTCACTGATTGATTCACAGATGTCTGCCTTTATGTGTTTATGTTATTGTTTTTAGTTGATAAGAATAATTCTGTTAAAAAATAACTATTTCTAGGGTAATTTTCACCTTCCCTCTTTCTTTTTAACATATTAATATTTTGTTACGAATTGTTCGTTATACTTTCCTTAAGGACTTTGGGCTTAGCACGACTGGTCTAGATTCAGTGGCACTCCTTAAACTTAATTTTTACTCTTTTTGTCCTTTTAATTAATTTGTTCTGTTAAAGTTTATATATAGTTGTAAACCTTATTCACTGTTTTGTTATTTTTATTTAATTTTGATTAGAATTTATCATTTTAACCATTTTACAAATATAACAGAGCCATTTTATATTGGACGTACTTCCGCACCTACCCCCCGTAAGTGGGTAGTACAAGCACCGCCACAAGTGGCAGTGTGGTAGTATCCACAAACTGATTTAAATTATAATCAGTCATTTTAAAATTGCTTAAGAGTTGTGATATATTATTTAAAATATGGAATAATTATTGAAGAAATTTTGGGATTTTAACTTATGTTTAATTTATTAATACTTAATTATATTTTAACTCACTCTGATATGAACTGCAAATAGGTGAAATATAATCATAAAAACTTACCTTATCCTTACTTTCAAATACCCTTGCTTTTGTATAAATATATTACCGATAATAACTTCCATTTAATTTTATTACATACACGGTAAAGTTTGCATTGTATAACCTCACATAACAACAACAAATGAATTTATTACCCTCACTAAAATACTGGTATATTGTATAACTCTCGGTAATATAATAAAACCTACTCTGCGCCCCTGCAATAAACTCACTAACATAAACAATGGAAAAATCCGCACAAATCAGGCTTCCGCTATTGTGTTTGAAACATATAAATGCTGTTGGTCGTTCCTAAGAGTTAATCTTTGCTAATATCCCACCTGAAGATGTTGTAATACAACGAAACCTAGATCGTGGTAAAGAAATTAAAGAAAGTAGAAATAATACTACATCACGTAGTTTCATTTAATTGTGAATAATGAATTTCTACAAAATTAACGCCAAATATATTCAATAAGGAATATTACCTGGATATTGTTTTGAAAATGCATTATCGGTATATTAAATTTAATAAGTAGGAATTTGATACAATTAAGTACTTATCTCGCTGAGAATCGGAGGACTTCCATCTTTTCCCAAACAATTTCCGAATTTCCTACGTAAACTGCAATATTCCTTTATTGTTTGAATTTAATAAATACATGTTAAAAAATGAGCTCAATATGATCGTACCAAAATGTCAAGCGCAAAACATCAAAGAGTCCTTAATATCTTACTAAATACTTATTCCCTAAGAATGTAAAAAAATATATGTAAAATCGTGTAAAACTAACAGAACATTCAGAAAGAAAATAGTATAATAATAGCTTGTAAAAGGATACTCGTATTTATTTCCCGTAAATATTCAAAACTTGTAATGCAGTATTTAGCTGAATAAATAATGATATGTGGAATAAACAATATTATGTTGACGTTGTAGCATTTTGACAAGTAATAACAATATTAACACAATTAATAAAACTATTTTTGAGTGTTTTATTACGAAAAATTTGCATCAGTCACTGTCACTTAAAATGAAAATTGAACCCTTTATGAGAATCGTCAATAATTGAATCAGCGCTTGCTTCGCCACTACGTATCTCGAATTTTAAGTTTCTATGTCGAAAGGGCTCTAAAAAATTAACGTTTGTCAATTGTCAAAAAATATATATTTATATATATATATACATTTATATATATATATATATATATATATATATATATATATAGATACATGTATATAATATGCGCTTTTTCTAAGTTTTTTGTCATTATTTATGTTATTGTAAGTTTATCACCTCTTCGTCTCTCTCACTCTCACTCTCCCCTCCTCGTCTTCCTTCTCTCTCTGCCTACAAAAGTAAATATTGGCATTCAATATTGGAACGGAAGTGAAAGAGGAACATACAGCCAAATAAGTTCTCTTGAGCCTTTCCATCATTTTGTTGAGATATATGAATAAAAAGATGGAAATAAAAAGCACTATACGGAAAATATCCACACAAAATTTGGAACATATTGACAGAGAATCATCTATTTTCTAGTTGTTCAGAATTAACATTTTTGTAGAAATCGGAGAAAGCTTTCATGTCTTCAAATACATAATAAAAAATAGCAATACATAAAACGGCAAATGCAAATTATGCATACAATCAATTGAAACTATAGACTGTATTGCGGAAAAATGTACAATACTAGCTAGTAAAGGACATATATATAGGCATGATAATGTAGATAAATAATTCCATCGAACACTCGCATTCAAAAACATATTATGTGTTGACACATACATATTCTACTGCTAATGACATCCAAAAATATGTTATAAAAATTAAGCTAAAATTTACTGAAATTGCAGAGTCGTGACTGGCCATAAATAATAATAAATCCGACCTAATTCCAATACTAAAGACTTGTACAACCGTACGACCGATAGATTTTTCAAACCCAACACTGAAAATGATAATAAGACATAGTGGAACAATCCGAAAATATTTGCTTCCCTCCGATAATATTAAGAGTACGTATGTGACCCCATAACACCCCAAAAATTATATATGTTATTCTATCACCCACTGAAAACTCTCCAAAACCCATATTCTATAGTGCATCGCTTCCTCTATCCTGCTTTGAAAATGGACATCAGCAGAAAATCAAAGGATCGATAATGTCCGCCTTGACTTCCATACTCTACTTACGAGCGTACCCATGGAAAAACTCGATGGTAGCAATAATAATAATAAAATAGTTATATTTATCGTCTTTGCCCAGAAATTAAAAAAACAGTCAATAATTTTTTTTTGTTTCTTAACATTTCTCAATTACGGCGACACCTGCGTAGCTTACTATAGAAATATTCAACTCTTTACTAAGTCCAACTCTAAAATCAATGTAAATGCAATAATTTCAGACATCAATATAATAATTGTAATTATTATAAACATGATAAACTAAAATTAATTTTCAATATTTTCCTGTTGCCAAACTAAGGAACGTTAATATAAATACCTACCTTATATAATAATAACTGAGAAAATTTTCAAATACGATTGTAAATAAAGAAGATCGATTGTAGGTCAACCTAGTATACTCTTCGAGCATAGTCTTTATTTCCCAATACTTTCATTCTATACTTTAACTGTGGTATTGTATCACTATTACATATATAGAATCGGTTAGCGCGGGTAACTATTCTGTGAAGACAATCAAGAATCCAACTCAAGCGACGCTGAAACGCCTAAATTTTATAACATAAATACAACCCCGTTACTGAAACTTTGAATTATACCATATTCGCGTTTTAACCGCAAGACTTTATTCTAATTATCCCCAACTATTATACACCATCAATGTGACGCTCTCTGGAAACACGTGGAACCTCAACGTAATGAGGCTACGATTACATTGTGATCGGATAAACTTATCTCACAATATTTATATTACTCAGGGTCAATAGCCAGCAAACCTATCAAGAGTCCCCAAGTTATTAACTGACATACTCCTTCGCGTGAAGGCACTTGCCTAATTCCTCTTAATCCTAAGATTTAATTAATAAAATACTAGTACATTGTTAAATTTTATCAACACCTTTGTGAATCCTTCTTTGAAAAACTTAATAAAAGAACGTGTGGATAACGTACGTAATAACAGTAAGCATGGATGTTTTTGAAAGTTTTTTAAACCTGGAGGGAGCATAAAATGAATTATGAACATCAATTGTTTAATAGTACTCAGTAGAACGAACTAACTGATATGTTTCCGAGCCGGAAACCCATTCGTCTCCAATATTAGGTCATCTAACATTTAAAACAATGTCTAAACAATGTAAAAAAACTTTTTTTCATATCTTGATGGTGCCCGTTGGTTTTAACTTTGCTAAAGGTTTTAAAAATTGTATCTATCGGTCTAACTGTTGTAGGTTTTTCGTTTATCTACACTTAAATTATTCAAAAACTTCAAGGATATTTTGACGTAGTTTTCATTTTAAATCATCTAATGTCTATAAAAACATATATATTATGATGTAAGCATTTTAAAAAATAAAGAAAATATATTTGCGTACATTTCTCATTATCATAAAAAATTGGGTAAACAAAGTATACCACGCAAATGAAATTGCTTACAGAAATATAGTTTTTTTTTATAGAATTAAGTCTTATTTTTTAAACGATAAAATTTCGTAAACTTTTATTATTACTAGCTTTCTTTACATTTATGTCGTATTTTTTCTCTTTTAGGGTGCATAGTACAACAAGGAACCCCTACGATTTCGTTACGTACATCCATTCATCGTTTTCATTTAGAGAAATAAGAATAATCTCTAAAACAATTGACACGTAATAAAATATTTAATTTTTTTCTCAATATATCTTTCCATAAATGAAAACAAGGGCGATTTTTTTCGCGGATCCCTTCAAGTGAGCTATTATCAGAAAGTTTTTTTATTCATTTCATTATTCATCATTTGTAAGCTACATTTAAGCTACGTTAATCTTAAGCTTCAAACTGTATAATATTAAGCTCAAACTATTTACAATATACCCACCTATTTAAAATTCTAGATCTTAGAAATAAATACAGATATAAGAATCTAATTTGAGCTTTCAAACATAATTATTTCAGTTAATTCAGATAAACAATTTCGGAAGATAATGACAAATGAATCCTATATACGTATGTTCTAACATTCATTTTCTGGACTTTTACTTTATATTTCTTTGTTGAATATTGTTATATTTATTTGTAAAAAAAATATTTAAACCAAAGTAAAATATCATTAACAAGTACTGGTATATCAATTAACCAACCACTTGTGTGAAGCGAAATATGAATGGAATGGTCTAATCCATTCTACTTAGCTACTTCATCAACAACGGACACAACTACACAACACAACTACAACTATAATCAAGCCACACTGTTGGTAATTATGTTACAACGTGAAGCTTGCGTGATTATAATATATATAAATGAAAAGACATTCTCTTCAAAATGTTAGGTTAAGAAAATATTTCTTTTAACATTCGTAATATTGCTAGAATTAAATAAACATATCATATAAAATTGAAACTCGTCCTCCGGGGATTCCGGGGTGTATTTTTCACTATGTAAAATATGTTATACGTTTTCTACAAAAATAATTTGGTTGCCTACACCTTTTTGGTTTTGTTATCGAAACTTGTCCGAAATCATTTTTTAATGAAGTATTTACTAAATACAAGTATCCTGAGTTTTTCAAACTTTTGACATAAGTGATTAAAAAGTTATGTGAAAAGAGAAATACTGCAAAATGTATTAGTAACTTGCATCTCGAGAAAGACATGACATATCGAGATATATTACTAAATATTTTCCATTTTATTATAAAAAGTCTCTTCATTAATCCTTTACGGGGGAGAAAAAATATTTCATACCCAAACTAGAGGTTGGGGAGGGCTCAACTCCCCATATTGACTCACTCACTCTTTTTAAAATATTTTCCATGTACATTATTTACTCTGTTACAGTTTTATTATATGTATAGATATTGTAAATTGGAATGCTACGATTACATAAAATTGAGTAGTTAGCTCGAACATGTCTAGTTTAATCCATACAAAGGAGGTTAGAAACAACAGCTGCTTTTGTACATACGTAGAGGTACAATGTTACTCAAACTCATCTGTAGAATTGTACTCTTTTCTAAGCGGTGGCATACGATTTATAAAAAACATTTCTTTTATTTATAATTATTTTACAAACATCACAAATAAATTCCATCAATAGGCAGTATCAACATTTTCGTGCAAATAATGATTTCAACTTATTAGAGTATTCGAATGATATTAACGACCAATTATTTTTTTAATTAATTTATTTCATTAAAATATTTTTTTGATAAATAAAGCTAAAGAGTATTTTATGTGCAGCAGACCACATAGACCACCGTGCAACTTGTAGACAATGCAACCGAGTAAGGTTCCGTGTGAATTACTTACTTTCAGTAAACAAAAAAAAAAGAAATCAAAATCTTGCTACAATGATCTCTCATCTGTTGATTTTTTTAATATTAAAATTTACAAAATTAACCACAGAATACGCCGTCTACGAATAATATTTAAATCGTCTCACAGAATAAATAATTAAAGATTTTTCGTTCATTGCTAAAGAAAGGGTTAAGCCAAAACTGACAGGAGTCAAAAATTTCACAACAGACCACCGATAGCTGTCAGCTCATAACCAGTTATTGTATATTATGTATAGATTTCAAATGAAATATTGCCCAGTCCGCTTGCCTCTCCGAAGCTAACCTGAATATGCGCTGACCGCATAGCTTTCGTGTAAACTGTTAATCGAGTAAATCTAACCTCTGAGCGAATACGGCCTCATATCCGGTGTCCTAAGGCATTGTACGACTCATCAATATTCGCAATCAACGTTTGCCAGCACAGGTCTGTACGTGATAGCTGACTGCTAATAATATTGAATCACTAACGAGGCGAAGCTGTGGCGATATTAGATCGCTGCGTCTGAATGGGCAACCACTGAACGGTTACCGATACAGATAACTGGAAATGGTATAAATTGCCTTTGCGTATTGCGGTTTCTACTTTGATGCACCATCACCCTGATAGAAGGGATATGACACCAAATTAAATTTTATATGAACTAAATCTTAATATGAAATTACCAATTAACATTTATGCTGTCAAAAAAGCCATTTTAACCACGACTTTCAGAAATTAGCATAACCATTCTATTTTAAGATACTATAACAACGCATGAGCTTTAAAAAGTCTCTCATTAATAAAAAATAATCTCATTTATTTGGTCATTCATTTTAATTTGGTTTCATCTTTAAAGATTTCCACTTTACTGCCCATTCATCAATTCGTCTTTCACAAACGATTATTTATGTAAGATGGAAAGTTTAATCAGAAAGCCAAATTAAATATGTCCCTAAACGTAGAGAAAAAAATATTTAGAAAATATATGGTTTAAAGAAATTACTTTTATTATAATTATGTCAAATTAACAATTTTTTTTGTTTCCTAGACTTAGGCGGTTTTAAAATTAGATTATAGCCTGTAAAATCTGACCTTATAATTATTATTGTAATTATTTTTGGAAACTCACCCATTGGCTTCTAACATGACATTAAAAAATACACATATTGACGTAGATCTATATCAAATAGTCATTATCATAATCATCAGTGGCGCGACCGCCCCAAGCAAAATCTGGCCCTTTCAATGATTTTGCACCCCCCTATCTTGAATTGATTTTTATTTTTCAGCTGTCTGCTATTAATATAGCAATGTAACAAGTAAAATATTTCTGGCACCATATAGAAAATTCTAAAATATATGGATATTTTAGAATCAAAAAAATATTCAATAATACGTGCAAATTTTAAAGGGGCATATGAAATAATAGTATTTTTTCAATTTCTTGGTTCTTGCGGAAGATGAATTAAAAGAACGACTTAGAAAGATTTTATGAGAAACCACTTAGTGTAGAAACGTTCAATTTGTCACAATAATAAAATATGTTAAACCGAGATATGTGTCAACAGCTAAAACTCAAAAATATTCATTTGGTAATTTTATTGAGGGCAAATTAAGCGCTCAGATTTTTTTTAAATTCCACATATAATACGATTTATTATTTATAGGGGTTAACTAATAATAAAGATATAAACAATACCACGGATATCCATAGTATTTTAAATAACTTGGCTAAAACCCTTATTAATAAAAAATATAGATAAATATAAAAAGATTGTCTTTTATAAACTTAAATGCAACGATTGTTACAGCGTAAATATAGATCAAATAAGAAGAGATTTCACTATCAGATACAAAGAACACATTACTAGTTGGCGAAATAACAAACCAGACGCATCTCATTTTGCAAAACATTTTATTGCAAATAATCATCACCTTTATACCAATAATTGTCCCTATATATTACAAATAAATGCAAGAGGCAATAATCTCAACATCCTAGAAATATTGGAAATAAACAGACATAAGAGAAACCAAAGTTAATATATTAAATGAACAACTCAATACAATATCATCACTCATATTCAATATCTTCTAGACGTACTATAGTTAGACAACATTGATACTGCAGTTCACTTTAAATTATTTCAACCTGATCACACATCTAAGGAGATACATCACAAAAGAAAACAAAAAGAAAAATGGGAGATATGTATATCAGAAGATAATGACAAAAGTGGAATCCCATATACGCATATTCTGACATTCATTTTTCTGGACTTCTACTTTATATTTCTTCGTTCAATTTTGTTATATTTATTTATAAAAAAATATTCAAACCAAAGTAACAAAAACAATTGAAAAAAATGTCTTATCATTTATCAACAATGTTATTATCGTGAATGTAATTAGGACATGTTCGGTAAATGAAATAATTCTACGTCTTTAATTCTCGATCAATTTCTGGTCGATTAAAATAACATTAACGAGTACTGGTATATCAGTTAACAAACCACTTGTGTGAAGCGGAATATAAATGTCTAATCCATTACACTTAGCTACTTCAACAACAATGCACGACCACCTTAGTAGGGAAAAACATTGATGCATAAATTATAAAACTAAACTATAATCAAGTCACACTGTTGGCTATATATGTAACATAACATATGTTACATATATAGCCTTTTTCCGACCAGTAGATACTCGTGCCATTGTGTAAATATATTACTAAAAATAACATCCATGTAGTTTATTATATACACCTCAATAACTTGAATTGTATATCCTCATAGAATAATATCAGTTTAATTTATTACCCTCACTAAAATACTTGTACATTATATAACTTTCTAAAATATAATATAAACTAAACTACAACCCTACCATAAACTCACTAATCTAAAAATTTGGGAAAACCCGCTGAAATTCCACTTCCGTTATTGTTTTTTTTAAATATTTAAATGCTGTTGAAAGTTGATTGACCCCCTCCCCCTCTGTTTTCGAAACTACTCAACCTAATATTATGAAGATAATTAAGAACTTTAGAACCCTATGCAAAGGTTGTAGGATAATCGCAACAATGATTCTAGATGTCATAGTTTTTTTTAATATTCGTCATATTGTCATAGTTTTGAATACAGCCCAATAGAAATACCATATACCCTTAAGCATACTTAAATGCGTACGAAAACCTCGCAGAGCGAGTTCTACTCTGGCTTAAGAGGTTTATTTCAACTTAGTTTTATGATTCAAATATTGTCAAAATTAAAATTATCAAAATCGAATAGTGTTTATAATGTTTTAATATTATTTTTATAACCACAATAATGATCAGTCAAATTCATGTCGTATCGAGCAAAATATTTTAAGATATTTACAGATCTAAATACCTGAAATATACGTTCCATCTGTAGCGAGGACTGCGTATATTAAACACATATATCTCAATAAATACATTGTGTATCTCTAAATAAAATTACTATCGCCCCCAAAATACCTCTGTTAGACGTTATTCACGCTAGTTACGACACCAAACGCCGGGGGAGTTAGCTATTCGTTATTTAATAAAACAAAGTCCGAAGGGGTTACTTTACGTAAATCCGTTCAAAAATTTGCAATGCAATAAATGTTTTTTCCTTCATTTCCCCGCAGATAAGGGAAGGTCTGAGGGAGAAGGTACCGTGGATCAGGCTGAACTCTTACGTAGATTTAACAGTAAGTTAAAAGGCGAGGAGACGAATAGTTATGTGAAATACCCAAATGTACTGACACGAAGATACCATTATTGGGATATATTTAAACTAAGTCAGGAAAATAAAAATTTTATAAAAATTAAAAATATATGACGTAATATTTAATTCTGATGTGAATACTAATGTCTTTATTTTCTTTAAAGCTAATTCTACATATTGGTATCAAATAAAACTCAGTTAATGCAATTTCTTCATTATTTCTTACGCTCACAGGACTTGATGTGGGCGGGCGATTATGGAAAATGTTATACATTGTAATATGGAAATGATATAATATGGAGAATATTTCTGTTGTTCGGTTTATTTTAAGTTTAGAGAAAAGTAAGTATCATTACTTGTTTCATATGCAGTGCATTATATAATTAGTTTACTATTTTTGGTAATTAAAGGATTTTTCTCGAATACATCATAGTTCTGATGAAATCATCTATTAAAATTTAAATAATCCAGAACTGCCCAAATCATTGAACAAAATGTGAAGATTAATAATAGTTTGTGAAAGGCACCGTATAGCAAAGAAACTAAGAAATCATTATCACGAAAAAACGTCCACATGAATGATGTTTCCTACTTCGTTAAATCAAATTTATTTTCAGAGATAATTTGTTTTTAGTTTTCCAATCTGATAGTTACTTTACACCAACTAATAGTTAATTTACACCTACACGCAGATTGTGCAAGTATAAAGATCTTGCTTAATATAGAGTAAAATATTGGAAAAAAATTATCTCACGATGTAATTCAACATATCTTTTGAAATAATTATTATGTTTCATTATATGTCCCGTTCTAATTTGTCAACCATCGGATTGAAAAATGAAATGATTGTGGTGAAGTTTCGTCAATAATTACGTGAAAACAAGGGATTAGTAATTTGTGCATGTTCTTTTACAGGCTTGGCTCCTTTTTTTATGAATCGTTCGCAATTTGTTAAGTATCAAAGTCGATTACACTTTGATCTTCCCTTGCTGTAATTTTTATACCGGTATAATCAATATTTCTTTTAAATTGTAAAAGTAAAACGTAGTGAGCCTCACCCAAATAAATTATCTAGCTATCGTAAAATAAGTTTGGTAATATCTTTATATACCTATCATTGATCGATATATAAAGACATGAGTATTGTATTGTTTTGTAAACACATATTAATTTTAATCTGAAGATGACAAAAATAGTTCTAATTCTCCGTGTGTTGATGGGCTTTTTATCTATTTCCCTTACTAATCATTTTTACCGATAACTTAGTAAACGGGTATTTTTCAATTTTAAAATTAAATAAAAAATAAACGAATAAGTTTAAAACATTAGTTTTATTTTTAAAATGTAACAAAAGCCTGCAAATTTCATTTCTTAAAAATAATGTCTTCCAAGTGACGTTCATTTATCTCAACACACTCTTATAAGCGAACCCTTATATTGGCAAGGACGCGCGGACAAAGTGCTGGGGTGATGGCAGCGATTTCACGTTGAATATTTTTATAGGGCAGGTATAGGGCGGATATTATTACAATACTCTTTATACTTAAACAAAAGAATCCTCACAAGAAAAAATCAGAAGGCGTCAAATCCAGCGATCGGGGTGACCAGGGTGTGTCTCCGAACTTGCTTATTAATTTTCTATGAAAAATTTATCTTAACTAAAATGCATCCTATTGTTGCGTACATGAAACACTTCCAATTTCGAGATCGAAAATTCATCAACCATACAGCAGTATGTCGAGGTAGTCACAGTTTCTCTTTGATTGGATAAATATGGGCCAATTATTCCCTGAGCAGAAATTGCACACCATAATGCAAACTCTTCTGATGCCGTTCCCTTAGATTGTTTGGGTCCCGTAACGTATATTTTGTTTATTTACGTAGCCTTCGATGTGGAAATGAGCTTCGTCACTAAATAATATGTTTCCGAACGTTCTTGGGGGCCGAAAAGGTTCCAATATTGTTATTGCGTGTGTTTCCCTTGAAACATAGTCATTATCGTTAAGTTTTTGGACGATATGCATTTTTTAGGGATGAAGTTTTAGTCTTTTTTTTAAATCACATGCATAGTTGAATTTTTAATACCTGTAGATTTCTAGTTTCTTGGATTTTTATCATTTCTTGGTGGACCCGTGCCACACGTTCTAGCAGAGTTGCTGACGTGGGCGGTCCTGGTGGCGGCCTATTAACTGTTGTCTCTTAATGTCGAATTGTTTGTACCAACGACCAGATAAGTTGTGTGGTTGGGCCACCGCTTAATCGTCGAATGTGAACAGAAAGCATGACTGACGCGCTCCAATCAAGGATTCAACACACATTAACATTCCACCGCAAACGCACGATGCGGTCCCGACCAATGACTCATTACGATTAACATATCTGCAAAAATGACACAACTAACGCTACCTCTGCCGCGCCTCTAGCCCCACAAATAAACGAGTAACGATCATTTTAAATTGAAAAATTCCCGCTGAACACCTTTACCATGTAAACTGCAACATCGATCGATTTTGGCCAGTTTGTTAAATAAAACCTGAAAAACTAATAATCATACTTCAAAAAGAAAAGCCCATACTGGCCTTCCTTCTGGCTGCCTGTAGATCACAATATTTTAATAGTAACCATTCGACATAAAAACTTTTAGTTTTTCCGTAATTAACACCCGAAAATGTTCGTATCGCATTTTAAGAGGTTAAATTAATTAATAAATTTGTTGAATATATTTGGCGTTAATTTTGTAGAAATTCACAATTAAATGAAACTACGTGATGTAGTGTTATTTCCACTTTTTTTAAATTCTTTACCACGTCTTTTCCACGACGAGATTTCGTTGTGCTAATTGCCCACCTGAAGATGTAGAAGAAACCTAGGTCGTGGTAAAGAATTTAAATAAAGTAGAAATAATACTACATCACGTAGTTTCATTTAATTGTAATAATTTTATTTAAATGTCATGTATCGTATGGCGTATCGTTTAAAACGGCTGAATATAAAGAAATTTCCACGATTTTAAGTAACATCTCTCTAACCCTAACTATATGATCAAAAATAATAATAATATTTTAAATAGTTTACAAGAAATACGACAAGTGTTTGAACTTTGAATATATGCCTAAATGTATACAAAACCCGTTTAGCGTGACTTTTACTCATATTTGACATATATTTATACCATCACAATTATAATATCGTCTTTTACACCACGAAAATTTTGTAGAAGGAAGAAATGTAGTTAGATGCCATAGCTTCGAAAATATTGATTTCTAGTTTCCAAGTTACAGCATACAATTTACACATGGCAAAGCCTGATATTTAAGTCAAAGTGCTAGCGGCTTTCTGTTGTCCATTTTTTAATTATCCGTCATCATATCCTACATGCCTTTACAGAAGTACAATTCTAAGACTACTCATATCACCAACTTCTAGACATTATTCTGTTATAACTTAAATGGTTTTCTACTTTTTACGATTCCCACAGAAGAAACAAACGAAATTCTTCCAGATAAGATCGCTCACGATTCCATTACTGTATACCTGTTTATCGCAGCCGTTTTTCTCGGTTTACATAGAAATTTAAAGTAGTGGAAAAAATATATTGACCTCCACATACGTAATACTTAAAACTTCTTACAGAAACATTTTTTGGAGTAAATAAAACAATTATTGTTTTTATTAAATTTGAAGTATCGTTTCTGATGTCGATTGAAAGAAAAGATATAAGGATTCCAAAACTTTTTTTCTAGGGATAATGTTGGAAATATCCAGAAAATATTTATTAAATCAAAAAAACTCGTAAACTGCTTCAGACAAAATTGTGAAAAAATACAGCATGATCAGAAATTTACCAAAAAACTATGTTAATGATTACATTCAATTTCATAGTTTTTTTTTGTTTTCCAGAAATTGAGGATAATTTCATGCCAGTGAAATAAATACTTACATGTAAAATAATATTAATATTTAAAAAAAAATAAAAGAACCACTACGTTTATACATACCTAAATGGGCACAAAAACCCCATAGACCGAATTGTACTCGTAGTCGTACTTAACGGGTTTAATTTTTCCAGCGCTCACATTCTTCGCTGACATCTTTTTTGGTAGTCTTTACAATCTATAAGTTTAACATGACGAAAACACCGTAAGACTCTATTACTTATCTTCCTAATCAAACTTCTTTGATGTTAAATTATCGTTAAATATAAATATTTTTAATCACATCACTTGATATTTTTACAAGTAAATTCTGCAATTATCTCATTTTTACCACATTCAATTTCTTTTAATTTTTATTCACGTTATCTACATGACTTACAGCTTTCTTTCTTAACGACAATAACACTTCACTTCTTTTATTTCGGAAACTAATATTATGTGATATTACTGGAATTTAATTTGATAACCTTGAGAAATTGGATGATAAGTGAACTTAATAACGAGACATCTAAAAAAAGTACAGAAACTATTATACCGGAATGGACTGAAATTAGGAATTGAATCGTTTATCTGTCCGGTTAACCATCTGTCACAGTTTCACAATTTTTATAATTTAAAATTGATCCACATGAAATTGCTGGTAAATGCTTCATATAGAAATATAAATTACTGGTAAATGCTTCATATAGAAATATAAATTACTGGTAAATGCTTCATATAGAAATATAAATTGCTGGTAAATGCTTCATATAGAACTGTAAATTACTAAGCAGCAAAATAAATAAAAATTGTTTTAATCAAACTCTCTATTACATAAAATCGAAGACCGCCATTTGTTATTTTGAAGCCTCGTTCATTAAATATTAAGTTACAAAATAGTTTATAATTTAAAGAGGTTCTTTGTCGTTTTATACGGTCATGGGAAAAGTAAAACGACATATACTTAGGATCAATGATTTACAAAAGCTAAAAGTTTAGTACCATTCCTTATTACAATGATGATTCCAACAAAAACTGAATCCACTTGACAAACACTCAACCACCATTCGCTTGTACACACAACCACCATTCGCTTAATTGCATATTCTCTGTACAAACAGTGCCACGGGCGATGCTGCCGAGTATTCGCACGGAGCCTTTTGACGTCACTGCCTTATTCAAATAGTATCGTCTGTGTGAGCGGCGAGTAGATTGAATAACATTATTTAGTTTGTTTCGCAAGCGAGTCATGATTGCACTGTGGGCTTAAAGATTACACCTGTAATGAAGTTTCACTGGACGAAAAATAATATTTTGTCATATTTACATAGTTGAGAGTGAATTTAGATATACTGATTAATTAAAACAAATAATTATATGTGCGTGTGTACAGGTGTGCGTGTGTGCGGGTGTGCATGTGCGCGTGCGCGTCTGCTTGCGTGTGTGCGGGCGTCCGAGCGTGCGTGCGTGCGTGCATGCAGTCCACCCACATATGATTGACAATTCCGACTGATACATTTTTTTATATATAATTATGAACGGTTAATTCATATATTACGCACTTTAATCAAGTAAAGAACGGTACGATCCAATATTATAGCTTATCAAAGTAAAGATAATTATCTTTTACAATTATTCCAAACATGTATTTGATGTCAATATTATACTTAAGAATATCTCCAGCACGCCCTGACTCCCTTCATTAAAATCAAATTTTGTCTTTGAATATTTTAAAAATATTTTATGTACATCTATTATACTTTAAGTTGCTTGCTGCACGCTAGCACGCACGCGATCATTATGGTATTGCTCTATAAGTAATGCATGTATATAAAAAGTCATAGCTATATGTTAGTGTATCAGTTTTATTGGGTGAATGAAAATATTGCTCAAATATGTTGTAATGTATATTGTAGTTGAGTAGATAACGTAAATGAAACATAACTATACGTTAAAAAAAACAATCTTGTATCTTGTAACAGCACCACTAAAATTTTACAAAATTTCTACGACGAATAAAAATTAAAAAATACAATTTCCACCAGCTATGCTACTAAATGATAAATTTGTTATTGGAAATAAAAGTATTTGAGTGTCGTTTTAAGTATAGTAACAAACAATTTCACCCATATTTCCAATGTGCTCATAGAGAAAAATTACAAAGTGTGTGTTCTAGGTTAGGAACAAAAGTTATTTCGTGTAAAACAAAAAGTATAAGTAAAAGTGAAAGTAAAAGAACAAAAATAATTTATAGTCAAAACATATTTTAATTAAATGTAACTTAATAATATTATATTAGCGAAAATTTCAAGACGACGCTAATACATAGTAACTGAGAATGAAAAATAGCATTGTTAGTAAATCCAGCAAGAAATGTTAGCCGCATAAGAATGCAACTCAAAGAAAATGTGTAATGCATTTAATGCAAACTAATAGGCTAATTAGTCTTCTCTCCATTTTAACCTTCATCGTATATTGTTGTTACTTCCGACCTAAAATACGTATTATTAATTTCATTGTATGTAAAATTATGTTAATGGGTTTATTAAAATCCGGCCTAAAATACGTATTTCATCGCATGTATAATTACGTTAATGGCTTTATTAAACTTTGTACCAGATTGCGACATATACAGGTTTCCTAGGACTTACTGTAATCTTAAAAGGATGTATGTAGAAAAATTTGCTTTTTAATATGCATTTAGCGAAATTTAAATTAATACAATAATTTGATGAAATTGAATATATTAATATCTTAATAGAAGAAATTAAATTTCCTAATGTGTCATTTAAAATAACTCTGTTAAATACGAATTGAACTAGGAGTGAGTAAAACCTATTTAGGTACTTATAACAATTTAAACATCATCAATTTAAACAGGGTTAAATTTATTGGAATTATTAATTTTTTTTTACTATGAATTTATATAGTGTTTTCACAGACCTAAAAGTACTGCAAATTTCTGAAAAACGGCTTAGCGCCCACATAACTGGTTTCACTATAATATATTAATTTTTCTTTAGTAATTTTTATTGAAATATAAAATTTGAGAAATATTAGAACCGAATTACAGTTTCCTGCATAGCGAGGTGACTTGGTAATTTGTAAAATTGACCTAGTAATAAAATTATTCTGCCGATGGCAATTAGGTGAAAAAACAAAAAAATTATATTTACTCTACTTACACGGCCCTTTCCAAATATATACGTGCCTATGTAGAAAAAAAGTTTCAAGCCTTCTCTGCAATTATAGAGGCCCTTTCAAAGTACATTGCTCCTCCGTTATTCGCGACTTCATTATTCGCGAATTCGATCATTCGCGGAAACTATTTTACTGATCAAAGTTCGTTATCCGCGAACAAGATTCGCTTATTCGCGAATATAAACGCCGCGGAGCGGGGAACCACCGTATTGTAGCCGAGTGGCAAGTTGTAATGGCTTGACAAAAGAAATATTAACTACTACACAAAGAAGTGACACTCACCTCTCCCCGCTACTTTATCGTCACCCGCAGATAACGGGTACGATTCAGGGTATGCGTTCCTAGGTTGCCCACTTGCTGCGTGCGCGTGTGATTTGCTCAATATTGCGATGTTTGGTTTAGTTTAACTTGTATAATTTAGTTTTAATTCATAATTACTTACAATAATTCAATATAACGGTTATTGCGTTGTGTACGAATCTTAGAAACAAATAAAGTTACGAATGAGAGGAGATTATTTTGACTCCTTTTTTAGTTTGTTGTAAATAATTTTGTTTTTTATCACCGACTTATTTGGTTAGTACCTATAATTTTATGTTTACACACGTGTCACTGAGTAGTTTTAAATTTCAACTGTTCCTATAAGTGATTGTTTTGTTTGAAAGCGATGTAGTTGGAAAATGTATCCTTGTAGTGTCGACCAAGGGTTTATTATATTATTTATTAAGAGATCTTTCACAAAGCAAATCTAACCAAGTAAAAAGGCAAGTCTACATTACAGGTGTATCACATTTATAAATAAACAAAACTTATTTTTATTTAAGATTTTATTTCGATTTTAGGATCCAGACTAAGTACCTTTTTACAAATTCTATCCTAATACTATTATTATCAAATCACTTTCACTCAATTAAGTATATAGTGTAAAGTATTTACATATATAATTACATTTTTATAATTAGATAATAATAAAGACGTGCTCGCTAGTATAAAGTTACTGCGTCAGCGTGCTATCGAGACAATCATTCGATCGACGCTCTTAGTTAGAAAGAGAAACAACTATGTTCTTAACATAGCGTCAACGATCAGCGCAATTGCCCGCAACGATCGGGACCGATACGTAGTGATAAAAATATTGTATATCTACACGCTGCAGATAGCCCTACATTAATTTACGCACACACACAAATGGATACAGACAGGCGAGTACGTATGTAATAGTACATAAAATTAAATCTGTTCGCTAGTATGAAGTGTCGGGGGTGTAGCTCGACTATGACTCGTAACGTTCAGTCAGTACTCTCAGCAGCTTTCTTTTTTTTTTTCGAAGTGCACGTATTGTTAACAATATTACGTTCATTATATCGTCTATTAGAAAAACAGCCGAAAATAATGTTAAATTTGAAGACTAAATTAAAAGTTATTTCTCGTCTTGAATTTTTAAAAGTACGTCATCCGTAGGACGTAAATTTGGGATTAATGAGTCTACTGTGTGAACTAGAAAAGCTCAGAGAATTTGTATAAAACAATCTATCCAGGAATGTTCTGCGACCTTGGCGAAGATAGTGAAAAAGTGCATGATCCAACAATAGAAAAAGTAGAAAATTTGGACAATTCTATTTGGACAAAAGCAAAACATTGTATGACGAATTAATGAAAAAAGGTGCTGCATCAACCAGCAGAGAGAGTGTTAAAGCAAGTAAGGGTAGGTTTGATAGATTTAAGCAATGATATAAACTTCATAATATGAAATTCACCGAAGAAGCAGCAAGTGCTGATGAAAACGCAACAAAATCATTTGTCAAACCATAGATATGCCAAGATTCACTTCGGACCAAATATTTGACGCGGATGAAATATGTCTGTATTGGAAACGCTTACCTTCTTAAACGTTCGTGTCGCAAGAAGACGGACGCGCTCCTGTTTTCAAAATCATGAAAGATAGATTTACCCTTCTTTTCTGAACCAATGCAAGCAGAGATTTCAGGTCAGCCTTTCATGATCTGCAGTTCCAAAAATCCTCGAGCAAGACGAGATGCTACAACTTGAAATTTCATTGGGTGAAGAAGGTTTTGCTAACCTGAATTGCGTTCACGAGAAGAAGAAAATTCGTTAAATTCCACAAAGGAATCCGAAAATGCATATAAAGTCAATGAAGACAAATGAACAATTAAAAACCTTTCTATGGTTTTTGCGATGGCAGACCGGTTAAGTAAAGAGATAAACAAAATTTACGATAATTGGGAACTCATTTCTAGCTTCAGAAGAGCTATGGATTGTTCGCTTGCGCCATATAAAATCCTGCCAGAAGATAAAAGAAAAGAAGTCAAACAACCCAACATAGCATACTTTTTCAAGCAAAGAGCAACTAGCTTTTAAACATAACTAAGATATTTATATTAAATATGACTACGATATTGTAATTAACCTCAAAATAAAAGCTCATATGTTAAATATTTTTTTAATCAGTGACCGAATGGAACCCTCTGATTTGTATGAAACTAGAACCCTGATATTCGCGAATTCAATATTCGCGAACTACTTTCGAAACACACACCTCTCGAATACAAGGGGAGTAATGTATAATGTTTAGTAATTTTCAATTCTACGTCTAATTTTGGGCCATAGAACTATTCTGATAAAAAGACAGATGGATGTATGGACGGATGGATAGATCACAACGATGGGGTTTCATTCAGACCCTTTGGTTACGGAAACGTAAAAAGTATTAACGAATGAGCCATGATTATAACGTATCTTGCTGCTATTAAGGAGACTACGTGCCCAATACGTTTTAACTATAAATTAATATAATATTTATTATGGCTCAATATTCTTTTCATGGTAATAATAATAATTGTTTAAAACGAATCCACATAGTACTCATAAAATAAATGTTTTTATAAACTATCCATAATGAAGTCTATACATATTAAGTACATACATATCAATAAACGCATTTTATGTCTGCAGAGAACATTACCCCGTCCCCAAAAACCTCCTTTGGATGATATTCGCATAAGTAACAACACCGAAAGTCAGAAAATGCCGGGGGAGAAGGATATTCGTTATTTCGTTAGGTAAACGGCGCGGGGTTGAATAAAACAAAGTCCAAAGGGGTTACTTTACGTAAATCCGTTCAAATATTCCCAATTCAATAAACGTTTTCTCGTTCATTTCCCCGCAGATAAAGGACTGGCCGAGAAAAGAGACCGCGTAGAGCCTGACTGGACTCTGGCTGGGATTTATTTGTAAGTTAAAAAGCGAAGAGACGGACTATTATGTGACAAACTTAAACGCGAATATACCATTACTGACATATCTTTGTACTATGTCAGCAAGCTAAGAAACTTGTAAGAAGTAAAAATAAAATATGATATTATCTTTAAAATCGATGTAATATTTTTTTCTTTGAAGCTAAGTTTACATATCAGTGTTAAGTGAGACCAAATTAATACCGATTTCTTTCATTATTTCTTACTACTTGTGGGACTTGATGTGAGCAAACGGTTATGGAAAATGTTATATCTTATCATATCATCTCAGCATTTCTTTTGTTTAGTTTAATTATAATTTAATAGAATTTATTTGTTTGTTTTACACAATGTTTTAATTAAATTGGCTTACCCTTTTTTGTTCAATTAAGGGATTATTCTCAAATATATTGCAGTTTCGATGCGTGATAAGTTTTCGTGGATCTATTACACTTCAAGAATGATACGAAACTACTCAAAACATGAAAATAAATGTGAATACTGATAATATATTAAGAAAATCCCCATGTAGCATAGGAACTGAAAAATCACCTTTTAATGAAAGTTGAATGGCGTCTTCCGTTAGGGAAAATAAAATTTACTTTCAGCAATAATTTTATTTTTATAGTTACCAATCTGATCAGCCAACTATTAATTTACACCTGTGTGTACGATATTTTGCAATTAGCTGCTTAATACAAAGGTATTTACTAATATGGGAAAAAACATTAAATCCCATAAGTATAAATCTTAAGCGACAAATAATTTTTAAGCATTCTCTGGAGGGAGATATTACTAAATTCTGTAAACAAATTATTAAGGTTTCTGTTAGGAAAAATTTCTTTCGAAATTAAATTAAGACCGGATACTCCACATTTCATTTTTAAGTAGAGGTCTTGACATTTTAACGATTTTTTCAAAGGGATATGCAATAAGCGCCCCATCATAATTTTTTATCATAACCATTGATGATTTTTCAACTCTCGCTGTAATTTTTAAACCGGTGAATCAATAATTCAACAAAATCGTGAAAGTAAGAGTTAGCGAATCTATTTAATTAAAGTATTCTGCAACGCTAGGGAAACTTCCCTAATATATAACATTAATAAATATATAAAAGTATGAATACTGCATTGTTTTATAAAGACAGGTTAATTTTAGTCTAAAAAAGACTAAGAAATCCTAATGTAGCGTGCTTCGGCGTGCTCCTAATCTGCTTTTCTCATAAGTATTTTCTATCAATAAATTTGTAATTTATACATTCAAATAAATGTAGCAACAATGTATTTTTGCTGTTTTTTTGAAAAAATTGGAAAAGCTAATAGACAGATTTTAGAAAAAAAAACCATACTGACCTGCCATTTATCTGCCCGTGTGTCACAGTCTTTTTTCAAAAACCATTACACATTAAATTTAAAATTTGGTACAGTGAGAACTCATACTACGCACATTAATTTGGTACCTTAAAAGAATCAACCGTAACTCTTCCAGATAACAAAAGCAACGTATCTCTATCTCGGTCTATATGTCCGTCTGTTACAACTGTTTTTCTCGGCAAACGTTTACATAAAAAATTATCGTAATGATAAAGCATATCGCCTCGCAATAGTTGATACTCAAAGCTTTAATGGTTTAAATACCTAAGTGCATGGAAGATGCTTTAATTTTTGCACGTTCACATCTGCATATACCTTTTTTATCAGACTTTTACAATCCATATATGCAACATAACCAAGCTATCGCAACATTATTTATTCCTCTTCCTAATAACATATTTTTCGATATATTCTATATTCACAGTATTTTGCGTTGATCTCATTTTTATCAAATTCAATTTCTTTTAATATTTCTTTTGCCAAGTCCGATTTCTTTATTCCTTAACATCGTGATTCCTTCTTTTATTTAAAAAAAATAATGCCTGACATAGCTGAAATTTAATTTGGCAAATGGGACAATAAGTGGTAATACTTCACATTGCCCATGGGTTACTTATAAGTACTTAGTAACGAGATGTCAGTAAATATTATAGACCGTGACAAGAGAATGCTCAAACGTAATAAAATGGAATCATCATTATCATGTATCAGTCTGTCACGATACCTCACAGTTTCTATAATTTTAATTCCGCATAACATTTTGCATGTTCTTATCTGATGCGGAGACCGAAATTGATAAGCAGCAAAATAAATAAAAGCTCTTTTTTAACTTACATCTCCCTTGTCTTATCCACATGATAAACACTCGTCTTACCTGCACATCCAAACATCATTCGCTTAATTGTATCTCCTCTGGACAAATAGAGTAGCTGGCTATGCTGCCGAGTACTTGCATGGAGCATTTTGACGTTGCTGCCTTAGTCACATGTTGCTGTCGCGTATGAGCGGCCAGTCGGTTTGATAACACTGTTTAAATAGCATCGTAACCGAGTCACGGTTGCAATGTGTGCTTAAAGATAAAATAACACTGGACGTAAGATTATATTTTGTTGCATTTACATGGCAGAAATTAAATTTAACAAATTAATCATAATAGAACAAATTAAACATAATAAATTAAATAATTAAACGTAATAGTGATAAGAAATCTATACTTACTCATTTGTATCGAGAACAAATTCCGTAAGCGTGAAAATAGCGTTTAAGAAGTTTATCTCGTTTAGAAGAGGCAACTGAAATTTCAATTAATTTAGTTTAAATTTCAAATATTACCTCAAATTATTCATCATTACCATAAAAATTATGTCAAAATGTTTAACATTAAATAAAATGATAGAAGTTTGGGTGGTTAAATAAAGGACTGAAAGAAAATTATAGGGTATTTTTAGTAGTAGGCAATCTATGGTTTATTTATACATTTTGCCCCGATTCCTTTACCCATTTATTGATCCGTTTACCCTTTATCACTGTTCCATTTACTTATGCAACGTATACCTGCTCTGCTTTACAGTTCTTTACCTTTAAATCAAACACAAATAGTGACCCTAAAAATCATTCATTTTCTTTCAATCATTCATTTAATGTAAGATAAAAGTTGTAAAAAATTCAAATGGCGGTAAGAATTATTTGAAACATATGGCCAGTTAGAGTACTCTAAATTATAATTCATCCATATTGATAGTATAAGAATAAGTAAAGCATTATATGCAAATATTTTGTGTATGTTTAATCTTTGATTTGGAAATAATTTTTTAATATACCACGTTTTCAGTTATGAACAAATTTTCAAAATTCACTCTGACGTATCAATACTTATAATCGTCCAGCATTAGTACGAAATTGATCATCAGTTGTTTTTCTAGTCTAAAAACGGAAATATGTTAAACAAATTTCATTAGTTTCCATTAAATGCACTTGGAATGTATTTTGTAATAATAATTAAAATTAAATTATGAAATGAATTAAAAATACAATAAAACATGTGTCGAAATCTTTCGTCGATTTTCGAAGGGGCGAAAAAGCACTGTTTTTTTAATAACTGTTTGCTTTAATACTTGCTTGACTTTTAAAACTTACTTTTTTAATGACGTATTTATTTTTAAAGTACTTGCCTATCATTATCTTGAAGGATCATTATCCGATCATACTCAATTTCATTTATAGCCAGACTTTTATAGAATTAAATTGAAAAGTAAAATTGTTTAAAATCTGAAAAATTTTATCAAAAATACCTCTTATAATCCTAACGATTTTTGTTTGACATAACAAATTTTAAATCTACGCTTTTGTGAGGTGAACGGGCGAATCTTATTAAAGCAAACACAGCTTCTAAGAAAACCTAATCACAATTTAATATTAATCATAATGGGAAATTCTATAAATGACCTTCGTAAAATTAAAAATATTTAATACAAAATAAATAATATTTATACAAAAAGAACTATGAGCCACAGTATAAATTAATATAAACTAAAACAAACACTCTAACGACGCGGCATGCTCAAGCCGCTGGGCAGATGAGGCTTGGGTGGGACGTGAGGAAAAGGCGGGCGGCGTAGAGTTGAAAGAACACTGCAATATTAATTAACTAGAGAGCATTTGTTATTTATATAAACGCGCGCTATTTTCGTCTCAAAGTCTAGAGTAAATACTGGGAATTAATTAAAGCCAGTATGCTGCTCTTCAGACCTACATTTGGACTTATCTATCCATTTCGTTACTTTATCTGGATTATGGAGTATTCTAGAAAATTATAGGATTATTCAGTAAAAAAAATTATTCTTACTTATTTGTGTATATATATATATACCTTACATTACAATAATAAAAATTGGTTATCTTACTTTTACTTTTCTTAAAACGTTCTAATGTTAGCTTCGTAATGCAATCCAACATTTCATCAGGCGTTTTGTTACTAATTGCTTGTAACATGTGTATTTTCCAACAATATAATCTAATGAATATTTAGTGTTCCGAGAATTGTTTCATAGAAAAAGATCAATTATTCCGATAATGTAAAGTGTTCGACCAAAATTTGTTATTTGTAATTTATTTAAATATAGTTGCGAAAGATTAGTTTATTTATTATCAACTTAAGTATAGTTGGAAACTATACAATTCAATATTGTGACTGAAATAGGTTTATAATGAACAATTTTGGTTTATGAAAAATTTATTTGCCCCAACTTAATTATAGACATATTATCTAAAATTATTCCAAAAATTATTGTAATGTTAATATGATTATTGATAACACTGCTGAGTACTGAGATTCAAAAGGGTGTTTAAATATCTTATATCCATTATTACATCTAAGTGGTGCATTATATCCCATAAATCTTTACATATATATATATATATATATATATATATATATATATATATATATATATATATATATATATATAATATATATATATATATATATATATATATATATATATATATATATATATATATATATATTAAATGGCATGTAAAAATATTGCTCAAATCAAGTAATATGTAAATATAATATGTTGAGTATGTATTGCAGTTGAGTACATTCATTTAGAACACATCGTTACACAATGAAAAAATACAGTTTCCAATAATTATTTATTTGTAGTTACTTTAATTTTCTAGATCTAAAATGGCCCATTGGCTAGTGCCATATTTTATTAAATTAATTTCAACGGAATATTCCATTTTTGTGCAATTTTCTGTATAACAGTTGGACCTTCTATCAAAATATACGAGGCAAAGGGCCAAACAAATTTTAATTCAAACATTCCTCCCCGTCCTAAACACTTGTTGCATTTTGTTAGTTTTATCACTAAAATTTATCATCTACCTCATATTCATGTCGTACATATCAATTTCTAACTTTAACAACAAATATGTCTTTTATTTTAGCTGTGTAATTTTCCTTGATTTTTATTGTACCAGTATTGATGTTGATATTATTTTGTAGGAACTTATTATATTTGAAGTTATTGATGTGAAACATCTATAGGCGCAGGTATAGACGTGGCGACGCTTGCCGTGGCGACGGGTCGCCACGCTATACTAAGGTATATATATATAGTCTATATGTAGTAGAGTGTACGGTATGGCGACGTGTCGCCATGCGCAACCGACTACGCGACCCCCTCCTCACTCAGTTCGACGCTGTTGTTTACTACGGTACACATAACATGTGCTTTATAATTTTGTTTGATGTGAAACATCTATAGGCGCAGGTATAACCCGGTTCGTCGGCGTGGGGACGCTTGCCGTGGCGACGGGGCGCCACGCTATACTAAGGTATATATATAGTCTATATGTAGTAGAGTGTACGGTATGGCGACGTGTCGCCATGTGCAACCGACAACGCGACCCCCTCCTCACTCAGTTCGACGCTGTTGTTTACTACGGTACACATAACCTGTGCTTTAGTATTTTTGTATAAATTGTAAATAAATGTTTATTAAATAAAGTCACCATTTTCTGTAAGAAATTTGTAATACTTTATTTTTTCATTATGCTACATTTAGTTCCTGTAATAATCTTGTCTTTTATGCATATTACTTGTACGAACACGATGTTTCACATCTGCCAGGCGTCCCGTGACGGCTCACTGTTTTTTTACGTTTTTTTACTTTTTATTTACAATGCTTCCATTTTGGATAGCGATGACCAGAACGTCGGTGCAATGTATAATGCACCGACCAGCTAGCCAAGCGAACCTCGCCCAGCGCCTTCAGGCCCCAACTATTAGTTTCTATCTAATCGCATTGTTTAGTCCGATGCCATTATAACTAATTCACTCGTTACGTAGTTACCTTTGTAAGTTTTGCGTGTTTTTTCTTAAATCAGTCAAAAAAACATATAACAGGCTTAATGCCTATTTTGACACTATCTATTATTATTATTAATTTTATTCATCCCATACGACAGTTAATTAAACGTAAACATTTACTGAATTACTCAGTTGGTGTATTTGGTTGATTGTCATCGTTATACAGAAAATACAAAAATTGGGATAAAAAAAATTAAATATATAAAAGTGCCTACAATAAGTAAACTAGCATAGACTGGATGGAAGTATTTGAAGAAAATTATTTGAAGTTAGTAATAATATTAAACGCGCGATAGATGAAGTTAGTGATAGTATTAAATCCGTGATAGTACTCTCTAAAACAATTTTTCACCGTGTGTTCATTTAGTATGTACTGTGACAAAGTTTCCACATTTCCTTCTTTATAGATACATTTATAATGGATTCATGTAACGCTTCATATGTGCATTCCTTAACATGGAAACACTTTTCAGATTTATTTGCTAGCAAATGGTTTTCCACATAAACCTTACTTCCTTCATTTAGAAGGCCTACATCCACATTATTATTAAGTTGAATGAATTCAAAATATAAAATATATATTACTTTTATAATTTATATTTTTTCAAAATATATATTATAAAAGTATATAAAATATTATAAAAAATAACGATGTTTATGGCAATTACTTTTCTATAATTTTAATTAGATACCATTAATACATGTCAATGCTAAGTAAGTGCCAAATTTGGGGTTGCTTATTACCTGGTATGAAGCAATCGGTCCGTAAGTATTTTGGCAGTATTTTTATTATATTTGGCTTTTCAACTCCGTTATAGCTAATCTTTTATCTGAAAATAATCAAAAGAGTTTTTTGAAAATTGATTCGAGATAATGATGCGAATTCAGATGCTTGTATAGAGGACAAGATAATTACAAAGTGGCAAAAAATATAACAATAACGAAGAAAACGACACTTTTATGGACCAAAATTTTATCCGATATCAAAATTATGTCAAAAGACCCAGAATATTACCTCAATGATGTTGAAATAATATATATTAGACGGGAAAACACTTTTTAATCGACTTCAAAAAAAGGAGGAGTTTCTCAATTCGTTGGAATCTTTTTTCAATATTTTTTTATTGGGTGACCCAATTTCAATGATCCTTTTATTGTTTTTGAAAAAACCGACTTCAAAAAAGTAGATACTAAAAAGTAAAAAATAATTAACTCAAAATAGATGCCCACGTATTCGCAATAAATAACTAAGTTACTTATTTTTGAAGTCAGTGCCAGCACCATCGACAAATGTAAAATTTTATATTATAAAGACGCTCTTTATGTATCTATTGTATTCCGAGTACATTAGAAGTTAAAGTTATAAATTTACATTATAAATTACACTAAATTATAAATTTATTTAAGTTAGTGGATAGTGCTGGCACTGACCTCAAAAATAAGTAACTTCGTTATTTATAGCGAGTAAGTAGGCACCTATTTTGAGTTAATTATTTTTTACTTTTTAGAACTTACTTACAAAAATGTCCCTCATCATGGTCTTGAAAAAGCGAAGTAGAAAAGTTGCATTCAGTATTTAAGTTTTGGTCGTGTGCTAAAACGCAAATTGCAAAAATGCTTTCATATTATCATCATGAGAGTTTATACATAGTCAGTATTATTTATTAAAGACTTTCGTTTAACAACATTCACTAGCATTTACCAAGTCCACCATGACTTCACAATTGAAGTGCTACAGATTATGACACCATGCAATAATAGAAGAGCGAAAGTCTTACTTAAAATCTAAAAAGACTTTCCTCTCTAATATACGAGTAAAGTATGTTAACATCACTGGAGGTTTAACATTCTATGTCGTTTGATTGAATTTGATATCAGCCATAATCTTCATTAATTAAAATGTTGAGTTTACTTCATTATTATTATTATATATACTCGGCAGTTTGTGATTACCTCATTATCTACAAAAACGATCGAATTAAAATAATCAGCGTTAATTAACTCTCAAAAATCCTTTCATTATTTTCACGTCAAACATTCGCTATGACAGAGAGAGTATACTATCGTATAGAGGATACTTGATAAGAGTATACTATCAAGATGCTTAGAGATCTATCGCTTCCTACCAGGCAGCAAGACGCCCCCGCTTGATACCTCTTTATCAGTTAGAAATATGAATGAAATAATATTAAAATTACAGAGAAGAAAATAATTGTCTTAAATATCGTCGTTTTTAGTATAATTTTCGTGCTTTTATAAAATCAAAGAAATAATTCCATGTTTTGAAAAATTTTAAAATTAATGTGTAATAGTTTTACACTTATTATCACAACAAGTATTTTAGTATAAGTATTTTAATTAAAAGTATTTTTCTCTTGATTTCTGACTTTTAACCGGTATATCCAATTGTTTTAATATATACAAACTATTACTAAAGTAATTAAAAAAAAAACAAATGGCGGAAATATTCTCCACCTCAAATATTTTATAAATTAAAATGAAACAGATATAAAAAGAGAGGCCTGTTACTGGGTATTTTAGTGAAAGTTATAAGTGAATGAATAATATTTCAGAAAAATATCCACCACCACCATTAAATCTACCATGTTGAATTCATCACGTATTCAATCTATAAATTGTGTGAGCTTTTAGTGGTGTTGTTATTCAATACAAAGTACACCATTGTCTTTTCTTATTCTACATTACTTTCTCCACTACATTACTTATTCAACATGATATATTTAACTATCAGTCGTTTTAAGCAAATGTTTGTTCTGCCTTTTACAACTAATATTACACGCAAGCACCCACGCAATCACGCACGCACACACGAACGCACACACGTATGCACGCACGCACGCCGCACGCGCGCTCACATGCACATACGCACGCATGCACACAGGCAAAATCGTGCGCACATGCGTATGCCCGCACGCACGTACACACACAAATTAACGAATTTGGAAAGATCTCCTATTATCAGTAAAACTGATATTTCTTCCTGTAAAATAATACTCGTAATACTGATAATTCATTAGATTTTATCCTTGGAACAATATACACGTCGGAAGTGATTAGTGAAAACAGGATTGGTGTGATATTATTGTTTCGTATTAGGAATATACTTTGCAAGACTTTAAGACCCAGAAAAGATACCGTAAAAATTATTGCTCAAATAATTTGATGTTTTTTCTAAAATTATCCTTAATAGATATAATGTTTCGCAATAGATAGACAGAGAAATAGAAAAGTAAGTCTGAACAACACACTAATTTTAATAAGTTTCCCACTTTTACTTTAAATCTCAAGACGAAGACAGCGCGTGGTGCAAAGTACATTATATTTTTTTATATTTTCTGTTTGCATCCCAAATAAATTTTTTTATTTGAAAATAAAAAAAAATGTTTATTTATTATATTGCTGCTTATAATAACAAACTTTGAAATAAAAATGAAATTTACCGTTTGATTTTAGCACTGATTTTTGTTTTATTTTCGGAACTTGTAACAACCATATTTCGACAATTCAATTTCGAAACAGATAGTGACTTATTGAACTTTTTTTTTATATATATATAACATAGGTAAGGTTCTTCAAAATAGAATTCTCAAAAAAATAATAAAGCGCAAACTTTGGTTTCTATATCGATGAACATAATTTTTCCAATGTTTTTATTATGTTTTAAGCTCATTCCTTAATTTAACTTTTATGTTTATTATAGAATACGGTCCATATGTATTTGGAGGAAAATAATTAAGGCTTATAACATATTTACGTTTTGATTGAGAAAAATAACTGATGATCGACTTTACGGACAGTTCGTGAAAAATCCGTGAAAACAATTTCAAAATCATAGCTCAACAATACGAAAAATATTTATATATAATGTTTTACTAATCTACATACGATCTATATGCATGAATTGTAATTTAGGTTACAATTCATGCATATAGATGGTATGTAGATAGGCTGGTCATATTCCTAAATGCGATCTTACCCCATTTCATTTTTTTGCGATTAAGATATAGTAAAGTAATAATAAACTAAAATTGGGAGACTAACCTCCAAATAAATTTCAAGCCGAACAGTCATAGGTAGCAACGTAATGGATCGACGATGAAGTCAATAAATGGGTTAAGGGATCGGAAGAGATATATAATTAAACCACAGATTGCCTACTACTCAGAGCACCCCATAATTTCTTTTCGGTCCATGATTTCATTATACAATTTTTTATAATTCCTTGTAACAATAACTGACTGTTTATTTTAATACTTAATGTTTTAAGTAAATTAAGATACCCATTTCATTCGTCGTTTCAAACAATAATAATTTCTTAAATTATATTTTCAAGCTCTCAGGTTATTTTATTGATATAAGTAAATAAAAAGACGTCTTCGGTCACTATTTTTATTTAAGTAATACATCTGAATTCACTCCCAGTTTCTATCTCTCCAATTCTACTATATACCTATTCCTCTCCCAATTCTACTACATACCTGTGACAAAATATTAAAATATTATTTTACATCTACTGAATTTATATTAGGAACTTTATCTTTAAGCACACAGTGCAACCATGACTCGCTTACAAACTAACTAAGCAATATTAAGCAATCGACTCGCCGCCCACAGATAGTGCTCTTTAAATAAGACAGCAATATCAAAAGGCTCCGCGCAAGTTCTCACAGCGTCGCCTTCAATTCTGTTTGTACAGAGGCGCTGCAACTAAGAGAATGGTAATTGGCTGTGTAGGAAATATGAGTGAGTGTTTATCATGTGGATGTAATTTTTCGTTGCAATAAAAATATAATTGTCACGATGCATGTGAAAATATCAGTATTATAAAGAACGTTAGTCCACTTGTCAGGTTTATCATGTAAATAACTAAAGCGTTATATATCGTTATTTATTTATAATACTTTATTTATCTACATGATCCTTTAAACTATTTTGTTTATATGAACTATTTTGAAGCTTAATATATTAAAAACGAGGCTTTAAAATAACAAATCGTGTTAGAAATCTCAATTTTATATTTATGGATAGTTAAATTAAGAAACCTTTTATTTATTTTGTTGCTTAGTAATTTGCAACTCTGTCTGAAGCGTCAATCTATAATTCTATGTGAATAAATTTAAAATTATTGAAACTATGAGACCGTGACAAGTGGATGTGATAATTCGATTTCATCATGTCCGTCCATCCATTTATCTATCCCGACCTTATATTTCTGTCATTTTTAAAATGATAATTTATCTCCACTTATCGTCCCATTTGTCTAGGTTATCAAATTAAGCTCCAATAATATCACCCATTATGTGTTCTTAAAATGAAATAAAGAAGTATTAATTTTAAGAAAGAAAGAAGTGAGTGTTGGATTATGCAAGACGAGAAGTTAAAGAAATTGAATATAGTAAAAAAGAGATTATTGCTGAATAAACGCGGGAAAATATCATTCAATATTATTAAAAAATGCAATTATTTAACGTAAATTTAATGTCAAAGAATATGATTAAAAAGATGAATTAAATATATGGCGATGGTGGACTTATGGATTGTATCAGGCGATCAACCTTGTAAAAAGTGTCTCGAAAATATAATCGCAGGAAAAATAAAGTCTGTTTAGTACAAATAGAATTATCTCTATGAAGATTTCGTGCACTCTTAGATACATTTAACAACATTTAAGAGTATACCGTGTTTCTATTAAATTTTTCATAAATATTAATATTGCTTTTCACCATGTAAATACACCTTTCACTGGCCAACAATGTATATCGAATTTCTCAAAAACTATGATATTAATTCTGGCCATTAACATAATTTTTCGTTAAACTTCTAGTAATACTTTTTTTTAAATAAACGTAGTAGTTTTTTGTAGGGAAACATATATTTGCTGGCAGTTTTCAGTAATATCTCTAGACCTATGTTTCACAAAATTCTGAAACAATAATTTCGGAATCTTTATAATATCCTTGTCAATTTATGCCCCAAATGAGAAATTAAAGTAAATAAATCGATTATCTTTTACCCCATCTGAAAATAAAATAATAAAACATTTTATATAACAATTTCGAGTGTTAACTGTTAAGGGGAAATATGCTGTATCACCATGCTTATTTTCTAAGTAAACGGTTGCTGAGAAAAACGGCTGTCACAAACATGAGTGATTTTATTCACAAGGATTTGCATCTTTCTTTCATATATGGAACCCTAAAATAATTCGAGTTATAAATTTAATATTGTCTAAAAGTTGGTAATTTAGGGAACTTTAAAAATTAAAATATATTCTTGAAAGGATGCATGAAGATGTGTATCAAGGTAGACGAGAATGAGAGACAGAAAAAAAATTGATAACAAAAAGCCACAAGCAATTTAATGTTAATAGCAAGATTTGCAAGCTTGTGTAAATAGTGTACCATAATTTTGAAACCAAAGATCGATTTTTTTTAATGAAATTACATTACTTCGAGAAAATTTTCGTCGCGTGAAAAGTAATAGAATGATTGCAATGGTAAAATATCTGTTAAGCGTGAGTAGAACTCGCACTACGCGATACACATTTACATATACTCAAAAGTTGAAACATTGCCGTGTAACTCTCTAAAAATATTTTTTATCATTTAATAACATTTCCTATAAAACAATGTATTTATATGATCTTTAACACGAGTTAAAAAATGTGAGATCAACTAACTTTACTATAATTTTTTACATAAACTTAAGTCAAGTTTTGTAAATCTTATTAATTTCATAATTTTAGGTTAAAAAATTTTTTGGTACTTATTATCACCCTTTTGAAACAGGCAACACATGAAATTGAAATAAAATTAACTATTTAATTTATCCTCTAAGATAGATACGTGTTAATATGTTTTATCCTTCGTCAAAATTGTTTCTAAAATAAAGGCTATGATGGACAAACAGATAGAGTACAGTCTTTTCTTTCGAAATATGGAACAGTAAAAAATAAACAAAAAACTATTTATAAATTTTTCAGATTTTTACTTAGCAAAACAGAAAATGATGCTGCACTTTTGTACCTATATATACAACTAGCTGACCCGGTGACCTTCGTACCGCCTCAGAGTCAATAAATGTTTTAACTTATTAGCTCAGTTTTTTATTAAGTTAAAAAGAATATTCAAAATTAATTAAGTTCAATAAATATACAAATCAAAATGAAAACTATTTTAATTAAATGAAAATAACATTAAAATCACGGCTCTGTAGTCATCACTTGGCGTGCGACCCAATGCAGTTAGGAACAACCGAACCAATGTATGATATTCATGAAGCAGTTGCTGCAAATCTTGAAGAACTTTTCTTTTTATTGCCGATTCGATCTTTTGACACCGATAAAGTTGTTCCTCCATGCTGCCCATGAAGTAAATTTAGATGAATTTATGCTGTGCATCTTCAAGCGGTTGCAATAATCCAATTAGATTGTGAATTTGGCCTCGGATGTATAAAGTCGAAGGCGAAGTTTTATTTATTAATTATGATCACCAAAAGTAAATAAAATTTTATTTTCTCTAGCAGAAATTACCTTGAATGTCAGATTGAATCCGCGTTCTTCGATAATGTCTGCTCCAAATGAAGTCATTTGGAAACATTCCTTGTATCTTTGAACGTTCGATAGAAAATGTCGTGATTCTGGTATTTCGGTACGAAGTAATGAATGCAATGACTCAGGTGGCAGAAGCAAGAATGGCAATTTCATCTTGACACTTGCCACTGAGAGAGCACAATCCAAGCGTTTCTCCAGCGAACTAATTCAATGCACCGCAATGGTCGCACACAATATCCATTGGGCCAATTCGAACGAAAGGATGCGAATTGTAGTCAATTATGCAATCGTAATGAAATGCTACTCGATTCAAATCGACGCTTGAAGCATTTATTTTTGCGCGTCGAAGATTATTACGTTGTTGATCTGTGCGATAAGCTCGACGATTTTTCGTTGCCAACTGAGCTGTTTGTCTTGTTCTTGAGTTGGACCATACTTACGCGGCGCTTTTCCCGTGCAATTTCTTGTTCATCTGCAGTGGATTGATTCGCAATATTCCTAAGTCGAATTGCATTACGGTTTCGTTGTGAAAGATTAGACTCTCAGCATTATAAATAAGACTTTAAAATTAATCACACAAAAATTAATCACGTAAATTACATAATGAAGCAATTATCGATGCCCGCACAATCACAAATATCATAACCTCACAAAGTGAACATCTTAAATCTTAACTCAATTATTTGAAATCACTCTTCGCTAATGAATTTCAGAAAAAATCGTTTAAAGAGAATTAATTTAATCAAACTCAAATGAAATAACGGTCGAAAACTGAATAAGCATTATTAAAAACCAATTATCATTTTCGATCGGGTCTGTCATTTATGACATACTTTTTTCCTTTTTTACTGTCATTTATCACATATTACATTTTATACTCAATTAAATGATTTGTGATTTTTGAATACGCGAGGAAACTTCTCGAAGCCGAGATAAAAAAAATAAAAAATAATGATATAAAATATATAATAATCATATAAATTTTCAATGAAAAAAAATATCAGTCAATCCGTTCTCGATATATCATCAACAAAGCCGTTCCATACAAAATGTATGGGAAAATGAATTTTCTTCATAATTTTTTTTTCATGAATTTTTCCAATGTCTTAATACTTATTATCCTATTTCCGATAAAGATAAATCCAAAAATACAAAAATCCAAAAAATTGGTACAGCCCTTCTTGAGTTATAAACGGTGTAACTAACATGACTTTGTTTTATATATATAGATGTACAAATTTATCCGTAGAAAAAATTTTATAAGAAAAATAGACTAAGAGCCCGATCAAACACACGAAATTATAATTCTTTAATCATTGTTATATAACAATTAACATTAGATGTAAAACAATACAGTATTCATGCTTTAATATATTTATTAAAGCTAGTTATTAAGAAACTTTCTCATAGCGTGATGCTTCAGTTAACTAAGGTTCACTTAATATTACTTTCATGATTTTTGAAGTTATACTTCTTTAGGTGCATTATGAAATATGAGAGTGAAATTTTACGATGCGCGCATGCGCACGCACGATGCAACAAAAATCGACAGGATGAAGTTTCTCACGATGCGCGCGTACGATGCAACAAAAAACGCCAAGATGAAATTGCTGCGAGTACACATGCGCTTAATGACTGATACTATATTCATGATAATTATTGAGTTATTTGTAAATACACAACACTTGTTTTATATTCATAAAAATTTAAGTTATATTTGTGCTTATAAATAATATTTTTTAATATTTGAAATTTAATAGTGGTCTATATAATACACATTTATTTATTGTGAACATTCGTGATATTAATAGTGTTGTGAGCCTTTTAAAATATATTTTAAGTGTATTTCGCTAAGTGAGGTAAGTTTCGGTATTTATTTATTTGCATTATAAATTAATACTTTATTATTAAATACTTAAAATTGATAAATTACAATAAATTTTCAGCATATTCATTTATTTTCAGTATTAATTAAAATTTATTTAGATTTTTTTAGTAAATTTAACAATTTATTTAATTGATTGAATTTAGATTTTCTTAAACGTATTTATAAGCAAAGTTCAGTAATTTTATTATTTTATTTCCTTTAATAATTTGCCTTCTAAATAAAGTTATTCTTGATTTCAAAATTATATCAAGAGGAGACCACGATGCAACCGACTTTGAAACTTAACAAATCGGGAACGAGGCATAAAAAAAAGAAACAAATGCATGTATGTGTCAAAAATCGCTGGCTAAGTAATGTAAAATAATTTCATTTCAACTTTCTAATCAAATATTAGTATTCTAAGTTACTTTTCATATTTTTCAAATCGATGATTGATAAATTAGAAAGAGACACAATGCACATTGCATTAAAAAACCATTAAAATTTCGAAAACGGTGCTTAAAAGTAAAATAACGTAAGTGTAACCACAAATTCGGTTTCAAAAGATATATTCAAAAATATCTCCCTCTGAGGGATATCTCCCTCTTCCTCTAGATTCGGTCTCTCTTCATCCGTATGCGTACGTATGAATGTACGTATTTATGAAAGTAAATTGAGGATAAATTAGGGTTAATTATACCCTAGTGGAAAACGTTGTTCAACGTGTAGTGAAAATAGTTTTTTTTGGTTTCTGTGCTATGGTGGCTTCCATAAAATATTACTAGTGTTCACGTTTTGTTCCATGATTTTGTAGTTGTGGGCTATTTTAACTTCAATATATAAAAGACGCACGAAAGGTTGACATTGGTCATCGGAAATACAATATTCTTGAGAAAAATCTTTTAATTGCAAAGAAGGGACTAACTAAATAATACACTGCCTATGAGATGAGCAAAAACACTAAATTTATAATTAAAATAACCAAAAAAAATGTGAATGATGTCTCAAGATATAACATTCTCCATAACCATCCACATATACAGTTCTACACGCAGCAATAAATAGTGGAAACATTAGTATTAACTGAATCCCATTGGCACAGGTGCGCAAAAACCGATTTCAAAGAAAAAACATATTTATATTCACATCGATGTTATATATTACATCTACGTTATGTCATTAATATTTGAATTTTTTATTTGCTGACGCAGTACAAGGATACCACAATGATGGCACATTTGTGTCCAATACATTCAGGGTGTCACATGACTGTTCATCTCCTCTCCCTTTAACTTATCGATTTATCCTCGCCAGAGTTTAGTCAGGCCCCACACCGACTCCCCCTTCGGACAGTTCCTTATCTGGGAGGAAATGAAGGAGAAAACATTTACTGAATTACGATTTTTTTGAAAGGATTTGCGTAAAGTAACCCCTTTGGACTTTGTTTTATTAAATCTCGCGTCATTTACCTAACGAAATAACGAATAGCTCACTCCCATGACGTTTGTAGATTTACTCCATTCTTCCTTACGCGAATAACGCCTAACGAAGGCTTTTTGAAGACGCTGGTAATGCTATCTAGAGATATAAAATATATTTATTGAGATATGTGTATAATATGGTACTACGAGTTGCATACAATATTTAAAATATATATTTTATATATTTAAATCTGTAAACATCCTAAAATATTATACTTTAATACGACATCGAACAATTTTAAACGATTATTTTTATGGAAATAAAATGCATAAAACGCCATAACAAAAATTATTTCTAGTGTCTCAACTTCCACATTTGGTCACTTGGACAAAATTCATATAAACGAATTTAAACAATCTGTTAAATAATAGTAGAACTCATACTGCAATATTTTCATATATACTTCGGAATACTTAAGATTATATAATATTTCCATTAAGTTTTTTTATAAACTTTAATATTCTTTTTCACCATATAAATAAGCTGCTTAATATAACTTTTACTGATGTGAAAATATGCTGAATATCCTGAATGTGGTTTGAATTTTTTTTTTACGTTCTAGGTTTTTAAAGTTGCATTTGTTTTGGAAATTTTTTCCCTACTCATTTCCAGTAAAGTAGAACGTTGATATTATAAAGGAAACGAGCTAAATAATTAACTCATTTGAATTTTATTACTATATATTATTTTATCACATACCATTTAGGACGTTTCTAATAATCAGGAACTATAAACTTAAGTAAAAATTAATCCCTACATTTTATTCTATAATCATTTTCATTCATTATTTCGAATAAATGAGAATTCAAAGCTTTTAAATGAGACAAAATTAAAACTAAATAGAAAGTTTTGCGTTACCTAGGTCCCGAAGTTTTATCAACAACTAATGGTTGAATCTGAAAAACTGTGCTAAAGGTTTGTTGTCTCGCGACCGCCAATAAATGCCATCACTCGAGCCAGCCGACACAGACGGCATCTCGTTTTAGCCTACGAGCGAGCTTAATGAATTTCCAAACCAAAATAAACATTGAAAAGGTTCCTCTAAGAAGATTACATCGATGAGAAAAGAACACCCAAGACGACAATGAAGTTAATCTGCAGCGATGTTTTCCTTGTATCGAAAAGATAAGAAGAACAAAATTCGATTAAGACGATGAAGATTGAAAAATCTTTTAGAGATATATTTATGGTGATCGCATAGGGAACAAAATTTTAAGTGAGGTTTCTATAAAATATCTGAGGAGATATTTTAAAAATTATAAATGATAATCATATTTTGGCCGATAAATAACTTTGCTAAAAAATAATTTAAAAAGAGATGATAGAAACAATCGTGCGTCCCACCGTTGTTGACGGTTATGGATTTTCCAAGTAAAACTGTGTATATTATGATGACACACGGAGGACTTCCATTGTGTTGCACCGGCATATGACGCTGGTGTTCCTGGTATTCCTTTTAATTTTTTCCTTAAAATTTACTCTTGGTATTTATTTTAATTCTTGTTTTTAAAATTTTGGTTTCTACTCCTTTTTTGTATTTCTTCTTTAGATAATAACGTGTATGTAGTTATGTCTGTGTATATATATATATATATATATATATATATATATATATATATATATATACACACACACACACACATACATATACACACACACACACACACACACATATATATATGTGTGTGTGTGTGTGTGTGTGTTTGTGTATATGTATGTGTGCGTATATATTTGTGTATGCATATCAACAAGGGCTAGCTGTAAACCGGCCGTGTCGGTGTTGCTTATAACATAATTGCCCAAGCCGAGCCGTATATATAATATTGAATAATTTAAAGTTAAAGTAAAGGCGTGTAACTTCATTTTTATTTTGTAATTAGCTCTAAGAAAATTTCTGTACGTATCTATTATTTTACCTGTTGTATTTTCTATCCACAAATAAATTATTATTTTCATTATTATTATCTACCGGTCAATCCATTAGTCTGTGATAATGTTTGTAATATTCGTTGAAATTAATACTTGTTTGAACTGCGAAAAATAATGCACATTGTTACCACAAATAACAATGTGCATTATTTTTGTAACTTAAATAAACTTTTTAGGCATAAATAGAACTACGAAGGTTCCGTACTAACTTAGGCACGCAAAAACAATGAACGATACTACTAAAATTCCATTAAACTATATACAAATAAGTAAACGCTAGTCAGATTCTTTTTATTGTGTTGACTAACATTTTCTGAAATAGGAGGAGGAATTCTAAAAAAATAATAGTTTCGAATCCTGAGAACTCGCTTTTTCTCGATTACTTTCTTTGACACCTTAGATATTTCTATATAAATACAATATTATTGTGAGTTAAGTAGTGGTCATGATAATTTGACACAGTAATTGATGTACTTTATTTTAAAGTAGTTTAATGTAGTTTATTCTATTCCATTTAAGATTAATTTCTTCTTGTAGAAACTGGATACACAGATAGGACGAAACACGGATTATGTCAGGGTCGTTCAGGCGTAAGATTATTATAATTTAGAAATCATCTATATTAATGACAGTACCAAATTCCTACTTGTTCATAAATTAGACAGAAATTAAATTATAATTAAATAAAGCCCCAAGGAGTTATTTTTTAAAAGTGAGGTGATAAGAAAAGAAGACCACTTTTTTACTACAGAATTAATATTTACGATCTGTTCTAGTATTCCAAAATTATACCATATTTTTAATGTATCGTACTTTATTACTTCATAACGAGAATATGGTGTTACACGCAAGAATTGATTAAACAATTAGTAAAATAATTATTAGGATTAGAATACCTTTTTAATAAAATATATATATATATATATATATATATATATATATATATATATATATATATATATATATATAATATATATACTCGTGTATATATATACATTACAAAATGTATATATATATATATACATTTATATGTTGACCATAATATATACGTATTACATAATAGATGCATATTACAATTAAGAGTGTAAAGCAAATTTCATCATCCAATTTTAATTTACCATTGATTAATAAAAAAATATATGTTACTTTGGAAATAAAAAAGTAATGATATAATCTAAATACATATGGGGTAAGGTTGTATACGGGTACGGTTGTATACGTACAATTTAAGCTATTGTAGATAATAAAAGAAACATCGTTCACAGTTAAAATTTTCTCACTTACGTAAATGAACTATTAAAAAACAATAATTTTACGCAATAATTATTTCTCATATTAATAATATGGAAAGACAGGCGTAATGTATGCATCCATCCAATTGTCAGAATTCTTTTTAAAGTTAATGACAAACTAAGCACTTCCCAACTTTTTGTTTCTGACTTTTTAATTTTTTTTCCTTTGATAAATTTGTTATCGTACATTTTTTTCTTTAATTGACGTTTATGAGGCATTTAGTATGTCAGACTTTCCTTATTTACGAATAGGACCTATTCTCGGTACGTGGCAAAAATGCAATCTCTATCAGCATTTCATTAGAACTCTTATTTAAAATCAATTTAATTCAAACAAGGATTAAAATATCACACATGACGTATTTTTGGTTATTATGATATAATGAATCTTGAGAGATTATGATATAATTTCTTCATTAGATACCTACTTAAAATTTTGATTTTATGCTACGATGAATTTTAGATACTTACTGGGAATTTAGCAAAAGTTGTAACTTGTACCCCAAGTGTGCCTAGACCTTTCAAATATCATTATGCTCGTACCATTTCTTTCATCAGATAATTATTATACAAATTATATTAATTTGTATAATAAATAAAATTTGTATAAAATTATTTATAATACAAATTGCATATTCGCAACTAATTTTGTAAACATCTGCCGTTTTAACATTTACACTATTTATATATAAGTTTTATAAAGTTATATAATTGTGATTTTAATTCTACAGACATTTTCCTAAGTCTTTAACAAAAGATATGTAGCTTCAGCACTGGCAAGAGGACAAAAAACAAATCGTAAACACTCGTCGCCTCTAGTCAAGAAAAAATCATTCTTTAATATTTCTAGAGAACCTAAACTCTTATCTTACGATTTTTAATTACAATCACTAAATTTGTTAAACTTGCCGCCTAGAATGTTTTGAGGCTAAAAGTGTAAATATTAGGCTTAGTTGGCATCTTTTTTTTAAGTTAATACATTGTTAATAAATTATGTTTTGTGGAGTAGTAAAAGATATAATTACTTATACTAATAAAGATAATTAATTTAATCATAACAATCTGTTAGATTGTTATAATTACATTTGTCCTATTTGGTAAATTTGAGTATATCATAAAATATATCTGATATCTCATGTTAACTGATTAGACCTCATTTAAAGTATCAAAGTTTCGCCGAATACTAACCCATATTTTAGATACTATATCATAACTGTTAAATCATTTTAAAGTGTAATAATCAACATATAATTAGGGTCGTATATATAAAATAACCAATATATGACTTATATTTCAGAACAACGAAGATCGTGTTAAGCCGCATGGTGTGAATATTTTGATGATTCGATCTTATATTTAGATTGACACCCACGTACAAAATTTACAAAAAACACTTAAACACTATGCGCACCCTAATTTTTTAACAATAATTTTTTTTATGTTTTTTTTATAAAAGAAGTTCCAGATTTAAAATACTTATTAAATATTCTGTGACCATTTTTCGCAAGTGTTCGGTCAATTTTTCACAATACTTTCAGAATCTATATATTATAGTAAAATATATAAGGAAGAAATTGAAGTATAAAACGTGCAAAATGACAGTGAAATTTTGTAGCTCGATTAGAATATACCCCACAGATACCAAGAAACGCCTGTCGTTCATGAACACGTTACTTACTACTAAGGAAGGCAATTTAAGTGAGGAAAATATTCACGAAGAAGTCGACACATTCATGTTCGAGGTAAGTTATCATGGCTTCAGGTTGACTCTAATTCCGCTCTACCCCTATTAGATCATTTCTAAATACAGGAATCGGGCATTACAATCAAAACTTAGCGCTCCAAATTCAGCTGCGATGAAATTTGCCAAGTTGCAACTATGAAAACCGCCACGTCTATGCTTAAACAACCTGTTAACAAACTCTGCGTACTCCCTACGTTAGCATAGAATCCATTTTACTTCGTCAAGGCAGGAGGAAAGTTGCGGCAGACAAAAGCCACTCATTTACTGGAAGGGTCTCGAATCGATCATGTGTATGTATGTATAACGAACGCTTATATAACAAATATTTATACCTACCAAATTACATATTATGTCAATTATTATTACGTGTATAAAACAAAACGTATCCAACTCATGAAGATTCTAGAAGCGTCAAACTCGGTATAAATGTTGGTGTCCCCGGAGCTGTAAATCAGTATATTTTAAAAGATTGTGTTTAAGTGATTACTTTCAATCTGTCAAGAAATATAATTAATCAGCTACTCAGGTGGACTTCATCTTTATTATTTGGTAACTTGCATGATCTCTCTTCGTTCATCTGCATGTAGTTTGAAATATACTAAATCACCTACACCAGTGGACTTCACCTTCATCATGCGGTGACTTGCTCAATATCTTATCGTTCACCTACATTTAGTTTTGCTATAGTATCCGAGCCTATCGTTAGATTTCATCTTACTCTATTTAATGTAATGTCATTTTATCTACCCTTACTTCAATAAATTATTTCAATATAGTTGAGAATACTTTTAAAATACGAACATTGTTTACTATTTTGTAAAATATCAGAGTTAAAGCGGGCTACTGCTCAGAAAATCGTATAATTAAGGCTCCTCAAAAAAAACATGAAAGTATCCTTCGTTTCTCGTCACAGTTTCTTTTTCTTCACCATTAGAAATATATATGAAATTTTAGAGTCAAAAATTAAAGTAAAATTATTAAAATCCCTCAATGTAACAATTCTAGGGTCATGACACTGCTGCATCGGCCTTAAGTTCCTACTATATGCTACGGCCACTCATCCAGAAGTTCAAGAAAAACTTTACCAACAACAATTAGAATTGTTTGGTGAAGATATCGACCGTAAATTTACTTAAGACTATTACTTCTTAAGAAGAGTATAAACAGACAAAAACAGGCATATAAACGTATGGAATAATATTCTTGTCATGGAACTTCGAATCTCCCTTTGAAGGAGAGGCCAAAGCAACATTGAAAAATGAGAATTTTATCAATTCGCCGATTCGTTTTACAGAACACCCATTTGTCATTTAACCATGGCAAAATAGCTTGATGCTCTAAATTGTGAAAGAAATGCGACATTATAGTATATTGTATAATCACACTGTGTAAAAACTATAGCAGTAAGAAGGACGAAAAGAAATATGGGATTACTTCTATTAAATTAAATATTTAACTTGATAAAATAATGCCTTTAAATATATGTGGAATTTCCTTTCTTTGTCACTTTACCACTAGGGATGTAGGCGACATCGTCTTCTTTAAAACGATAACGATATTTTATAATAAATAATATTCCGGCGAAATTTATTCAATACGAAGACGATAATGATAAATTATATATATATATATATATATATATATATATATGTATATATATATATATATATATATATATATATATATATGTATATATATATATATATATATATATACATATATATATATATATATATATATATATATATATGGTTAATGAAAAGGCACATTTCGTTTAATTTTTTTTACTTTCACCAAAAACTTAACAATATGGGTAGAAATCATGGAACAAGCCTATTATAACAAATTGCAAATTATTCGTTTTTTTAGTGGAAGGATAAACACAATAATGGACGTACTATAAAAATAGGGCTCGGTTGCGTTATGTAGTGGTATTTTATTATAAAAAAGTTAATTAAAAAACTACTATAATGTATGACACCATTTCTTGTATGACTAAAGTTTTTTCATCACTATTAATTTGAATTCATCATTACATTTTACTCACTTACCAAACATTTAAATAGAAATGTTATTTTCAGAAGTTAAATAAGGGAAAAATAAGAATTTAAAAGATGATGTCTATTTGATTCTGATAGATGAAGTCTATAAATACTAACGAAAAAATTCATCATTAATTTTTATATAAGTTTTTATACACCCTAACTTTAGCATTAGATGAGATATACGTACCTGTACGAGATGAACTATGTACCTATTAAAAACTAAACTTAGTACAAAATATAGTAACACCTACTCTGAATTTACAAAGATATATATCTGATTTTGCCTGAATTTATATTTTACCTATTATAAGGCATGTTTTGTCAAGTTGACGGAACTAAAAAATTTTCTTGACTTTAAACACTGCATACGTAACCGTACAGACTTAACATTAAATATTAAAATTAACATGTGTGAACAATGTATTGACAGATCAGTAATCGACAATGTGTTATACCATTATACAATTTTTTTTAACATTAAACAATATGTACAGCATGAACGATATCGATCACAACTACCATTATTATTGCATTGATTGTCAAGAATTGACAACAATCAAATACGTTCAATGTTGAATAAAATTTAACAATTAACGGATTGCATAGCATTCAAATATTGTTGAAATTAGATTATCTTAAGAAACGCATTACCTTAAGAAGCACAGTATCAAGGGATTTATAAGACAGAAAACAATAAACACATTAAACAATGTTGCTCGAGTTTAAGCCATAGTATTTAACTCTAGCATTCCAATACTTATTTCATGGGTCCAAGTTTAGTTCTATGCAATTACTATGAATATATCACCACATCGATTATCAGAATATACATTATTCAAATCTATAAATTTTCGTGAAACCCTCCTGCTACAAATTTCTACGCAATATCTATTTGTTTACATCTTTTGTGAAACTCACCGATAGTAATCGCACTTACAGCACTGTGGTTATCAATATTTAAACACACAGCTTCATTATTTCAATTTACTTTGATCATACAGTTCCTATTTTCCTGTCTCAACAATACCGCCTCCTAGGTAACCGTGAAGACTTCTGTAAACTTTGCTTCGGTAGTAGACAGGGCCACACTTTGTTAGCGTTTACTGTTAAGTGACAGCAACTCCGTTCTTAAGGAATGTGCCTCCGGTTATTGGACATCTGGTTTCAATGTCCTTTGCGTAATCTGTATTACGAAAATAACACAAACCGAGTCCCTTGATTTCTTTTAGATATTTTCTTCATTGCATTTCAGTGAGGTTCATTGTCACTATGTAAATATTTGCTTACGAAACTCACAGAGAATGTGAAATCGATTGCAGCATAAATTAGTGATCCCACTATTTCTCCGTATTCGCAGGTCGACGGTCACTTTACTGCAGTCTTACAGAGGCATCACCTTTACTTCTAGTAAATCCGAACTTATCTAAAACCGAGTCAAACTTTGAATTTCAGTATGTTGGGTGCTAGTTTTAACCTGTAAAGTTACTTGTCTAATGTACATACCATATCTGGTTTGTATTCCAATCCAAAATACGTTTTATGTTTATTACATTTATTATACTTCATTGATCTTACTCAATATTGTTTTCCAATTTACTCTCTTGTACATTCACTTAATATAAGAACACCAACATTTATCAATCACTACATTTGCTTTTTCGAAATTCCTTTACGATTAACTTGACAATATTACCGTTGTCCTATCTTTATATATATCTCATGTTATTATTATAATATTCTATTTCTCTGTCTATAGGCATACTTCGTTATTTCCTGATAACAATGTAAAGTTGAATGAACCTTCATTATAGCATAAGTTTTAAACGTGTTTATTTGTTCCGTGGCCTCAGTGTCATATTAGGTGTTGAAATTTCCATATTTATCCTTAGTTAGCAAATTCGTTGCCAGATCTGGTACATACAATACCTTTTTTTGAAAGATTTTATTGCACTTATCAGTGATGTTGTTGACGTCCAGACTTACTTTACCAGAGTCCTTCACTTCCAGTTGTTTTTTTGTCTACCATTTTTTTGCCTTGATAGGCGGCGCCACTCTACGCATTTCTCTACGCAGAAAGCATTCATGTTTCTGCATGAACATTGAAGTACGCGAGTATGTCGTGCCTCGATGTCGTTTGTTGAGACTGTCAAAACAGAAGCGTGACTTACATTTTCCTGGCTTAAACTTCCCTTTTGTCTTTACTCTGATCTACATTCCACTCTTGTATGACCAAATATGTTACAATTAAAACAACGGAATCTCTCTGAGCACTATTTTTATACCTTAGTTCTTTAAAATTTCTGTTCGTATCGCTGTTGGTTACTTTCATGCTTTTAAAATCTTCACCTTGACCGAATCCGCACTTACTTTCATATCGGGATATCATATCATTGTGATCATCGTATCATTAGGCTCTCTGATTTTTACATCGATCGCCATGAAAATTGGTTCATATGAATAGGCTAAACTGGAGTAAAGCATTGTTCCGAGCCACTCGTCTCAACTTTGAATTCGATGTTTCGGAATTTATTTCCTGTGGTCATTGTTCTGTTGACGTAATCTTTTATGTTTTGATATTCAGCAAAATTTGCCTACACAACTCTAAGTAAACGTACTCGGTACGTCACCCTGAATGGTCGAAAGCACGTGTCGAATTATTACGAACCTCCTTCGCAGTAAACTACCTGAATATGGACATAAAATCGATCAGTAACATTATTTGTGTCCTTGCCTATAAATTTTAAATACTCCTTCAAACTTATAGATTATAAATTGTCCTTCAAACGTATAGTATCGCTATCTTCAACACATTTTCATAATTCTTTTTGTTGGAGATAAGTATTGAATGTAAGTCTCCACTTGGAGTCTTTTTCGCAGCCGATTATCTTTTTAATTAACGTCATAGAAATGTTTGAAGTCATCTTATCTTTACCTTCACGTCGTTGTTGCTAATTTGACAAATGCACGTAGGTTACATTAATTTAAAAATTTTTAACCATTGAACTAATTTTCGAGCTAGGGCTACTGGACCCATAATCTATTGTATTCATATCGAGTGTGTAACCACGTGGTGTAAACACGTGGGTGATTATTGGTACAAAATACGTTTGTATTAAAAAAATGGGGGTATTTCTGTGAGTAAATTTTTTTCAAATCAATTTTTATAATAAATAAATAGCAACCTAATTTAATTTTTTTCAAATTCGTCTTTTAATGGATATTATTTGTATATTCTTACTCCATATCAATGATGGAACAAAAGTAAGTATTTAACGATATGTTATCATTTTTGCTTTTATTTTAGTATTTTTGTAAGTCGGTCTCTACGTGGTTAAACAGATTCGATCGACGCTTTTGGTTAGAAAGAGAAACATCTATGTTGCTGACATATAAAGTCAACTCGCTCGATCGGGCGATTGCCCACAACGATCGAGACCGATACGTAGTATTAACAAATATTCTTTAACTGCAGGCTGCAGCAGCCCTACATTAATTTACGAACACACAGAAACGGATACGGATAAGCGAGTACGTATGTAATATTTTAAGCAACTAAATCTGTTCGCTAGTATGGGGTTTCGGGGTGTGGATTGAGGATTGTTGGTTACTCCATTTTCATTGTCACGGTTACATAAATACATTTAAGTATGGCTAAAGGGACTGTATATAAAAACTCATAAAATTTTTCAGTGGAAATTATATTTTCTTCAGAAAAATGTAATCGAAAGTACTATAATTATAAATTTAAACTTTGGTATAAATTAACGTTAAGATAGCTGTTAAAATCTCAGAAACGAAAATCTTTGAGAATCTATCGAGCATTAAAAAATCCTAAGGAAGATTTGTGGTGCAATTTGTCGAATTAATTCTAGAAAATACGCTCTAAAACGGAACTTTCTACAACAACCCTTCATTACTGCTAGATATCTAGATACGGAAGCTCAGATAGCTGGACCATGTGTAATGAGTATGAAACCGATGAGTACAAAAGAAGGTACTCGATGTCATTCCAAAATCAGTTGCTTAATGGAGCAACTAAGACTGATTTGATACGACCACATAGAGATCGACTTAAGAAAACTAAACATCCGAAACTGAATAGGCCTGGCAGACCGACTAACAGCTAGTCAGATAAGTAATTGACAAATTTCAGACTTTTTGTGGGTTGTAGCATCAGATGAGGTATTTTCGTGTTCTAAATTATATTAATTTAAAATGCCTGAATATCTCATGACTTTCCTTTTGAGAATTCATTTAAAAGCCGAGATTCTGCGAAGATAGCGAATTTTGTTATTTATATCCAAGTTACACTTTAAAGCTAAACTGAGGTAGAATAAGAAATAAACCTTACAATTATATCATATTATTTTAAAGCTTAATAAGTAGGCATATAACAAATAGGCGGAAAAAAACTGAAAATTGATAAATCAAAAATTTAGTTTGTCACTTAATCGTACCCTTTATAATATATTAATTAATTAATTATTAATTTTAATTAATATTAAAATCAACTTAATACTTCGAGCCGTTTTTAAGAAAAAGGGCCTTGACATCCAGACGGACAAACAAACAGAGAGACAACAAAGTGACTCTATAAAGTTTTCTTTTGGAAAATGTAAAATTGAAAGCAAGGAAATTTTCCATTTTTTTACACTTTTTTCCACTTTTCCACTAAAAATTGAGCTTAAATCAAATTTATCTAAAAAAATCACTTATTATTTAAACTCGCACGATTAGTATTCCAGGGTATAATAGGCAGGTCAATATATTGAAATTTTATTTTACGAGAAAAGTGAGCAATTTATCTAAATACAACAATATATGCCAAATATTTTTCTTATTTATTTTAAAACAATGTTGACTGTTTATAATTTTCTTTTCGTAATTATTATCAGGTATAATTTTTTAAACAAAAAGACGCCTTTATTAACAGGATGATGTACACCAAAGTTTACATTTTTATTTGCCAGAAGACATTTTTGTTATTTACCTTAGAAATTATTAAATTATTTATCAAACTCAGGTAGTTTGATAAATAATTTGGTTTTATTTTCCGTAAATTCAACTGAATTTTCAGAACGTTTTCTATAGTTGTTATTTTTTTTAAATATGAAATTAATTCTTTAACGCTTATGTGATATTAGATATAGGTTAGAATTTTTGCAACTAATTATTTTCACGCATAAAATTTTCATAAATTGTCGAAGTTTGTTGCTTAAATCAACATATTTAATTAAATTTCCTTAAAACTTACCACAATTTCAAAAATACTATTCAGCAACTGCTGAAAAATCATGTTTATGAATATTATTCAGGAAATTTACACCTGTATAATACAGGTATAAAAATTAAACATAATTTTTTGTGGTCTTAATTGCTTTAAATATTTCTTTTTTAATATAATTTGACATCCGTTTCGCATTATCGTCATACTGTCTGTTCATATTGGTGCTACACCTTGAAATGTATTAAAACAGTTCTATATAGAAAAGTCCCTTCCACTTTTTTACAAATTTTATTTATCATGATATTGGAAAAACGAGGTTGAGAAAAGTTATAATCGTTATTATGCATTGAAGACTTCCTTTTAAGAAATGTAGAGTTTATCACAAAGGTTACTATGACTTCACAATTGAAGTTCTACAGATTAAGCCACGATCCAATAATAGCGGAACAAAACACTTATTTAAAATCTAAAAGTATTTGGACGTCTAACTATTTCAACATCATTGGTTATATTCTGTGCCTTTTGACGGAATTAGGTATCAATCAAAATCTTGATTGATTAAAGTGTCGGATCTCTTTCATTATTATCATATTTTGTAGTCAATTATTATCTTAAGACTATCGAATCTGAATTAATTTTCAAAAAATTATTTTGTTATTTTCAGGTCAGAAATTCGCTATGATGGAGTTGAAGAGTATACTATCAAGATGCCTGAGAACCTATCACTTCCCAACAGGTAGTGAGGGGCCCCAACTTGGTACCTCTTTAGCATTGAGAAGCTAAAATTGCAGAGAAGGAATTAATTGTCTTAAATATAATTGTTTTTGATTAAGGTTTCGCGCAATTTTATAAAAACAAAGCAATAATTTTCTGCTTTGCAAAATAATAAAACATCAGAGGTCGCGCATCGGTAAAAGAAAATGAAATGGCAAAAGTAAAGTGAAATAAAAAACAACTTACTAAAAAGTAGATGCAAGCATTTTCAGCGTAGGAGCTAACGTTTACGTGAAAATCCATTTGTTCATCACAGTACGAACTAAAAAACATGCGTTAAATCGGCAAAATAAAATAAGCGCTACGTGCTTCTGACTACTACTATTACTAAATCCAAATAATTTTCTTCCATATAGTCTATGTAGGTTTACTGACATTGTCTTAAATGTACTGTTTTTACACCAATTTCTATATAACAATGACATTAAATTACAGGTGTCAACTAATTAATATAGTACATATTTTATTCAACGGTTATATGGAACGAATATAATCATGAATGGATAGAAATAGGTGATTCCAAAATAGCGATTAAGCTCGTTATTTTGATTTCATTGGTTTTTAGATATTATGGTTTGGAGTGTGTTGGCAGTATCTGCTGAAAAATAGTTGCTTGATAACTGAAGTATGCCACTTTAAATAGGCAAATATTCAAATTTTGGTTCCTGAAAAAATTTTAAGTATGTGCGTTGCGACTTAAAGGCACCGATGTAACTATGTAACAAGTGTATTTGTAATAACGCCTCAATTTATATTTCAATATGGTTTTCCTTCTTTTAAGATCTAAATATCATGGGTTGGTGGGTGTATGTCAACATATTAAAAATATTGTTACATATTAACAAAAACATATTATTAACATATAATACTTGTCTCAATATTTATTGAGAATGAAAAAAACTTAAATTTCTGCCATTTAAATGCACAAAGCATTCTTACCCTCTACTTTGATTTCGTAGCGTGTTTTGGTAACATTCCCATGCATGTTTAACTATCAGCGAAATTTGGTTAAAGTCATCTCTATCCTCAGATTTGTATCTACATAAATTTTGTTACCAAATTATCGCATCGATAGATGTTTTATTCTACAACATTTAAAACCTCTCTCCAGATGTATCATTCTTTGACAACATTGAAAGACTGATCTTCGTTCCTATCGTCGATTACGGTCGATTACGGGCGACATTAATAAAGATATTTTAAGAGTGATTCGATAGTTAGAAAAGTTTGGGAAACTGCTGATATATCACCATCTTTCTCAACATTTAATTAAAATAATATATATTCCTGTTCACACTTTACTTTAACTTTATCTCCAAAACGCTCTTCGTTTATAGCCAAATCCCCGCCTCCAGCTATTCTATCACGACCTTATTATTATGTCAGACAAATTGCGTGGCCTCAAGCTCAATCATAAAATGGTTTACTAAGTAATCTTATACAAATTGTAACATCTTTCCTTGCACACGCACCTACTATTAACTGATATGCTATGGAAAACTGTCCACGATAGACCTACAAAGTGTTAACAAATAAATGTACTCGAATATGAATCTTTATTTCTAGGTCCATTAAGTTGTTTTCATATACTAATATTTTGAAATTTCTAGACACTCTAGGTATAGGAAATCTATGGAAGAGTACACGTTGCCAAACATTAACTTGTTTAGTTTCTACTTTGCCACTTCGCAAACAGTCCTTGATCATGTCTCAAAGTTGACAACGTGAAAAATGTGGTACCTTTAGTTATTAGCACTGCTAAATCAATTCTAATTTCTGAAACTTGTGAATTTAAAATTAGGACAAATATCCTTTCAAAAAAATCGAAAGCAGTTGATACAAATTTTAATACCCATCATCACAAACATATTTAATACATTAGTGACAACTGCATCGCTTCCATCTCGGTGGATAAAAGTTTATACTATTCCATTGCAAAAACGTCTACCCTACGTAGCCTAAAGACTTTCGTCCAATTTCTATTTTATCAATTTTATCTAAAGTTTCTGGTCAATTGTGAGTGTTATGATCAATTAGTAATTATTTTTAATGAGCATAAACTTCTTAATCCTTTTCAATCCATTTCAGATCACATCACAGTTTTAATTCATATTACTGATGATATACGTCTAAACATAATTAACACTCAATTCACTATTCTCGTTCACCTCGACTTTAGTAGCGCTTTTAATTCTGTATATTTCCATGTTTTTTTAGCTTGTTTGAATTAATTTAACAGTAGGATGCACTCTTTAAAATGTCACCAAAGGCTCATTCCCTTCAAAACTAAAATGTGTAAGTTTTTTAGTACCTTTATTTGATTATGGAGATGTCTGCTGTCTAGATTTTCGTAATGTTATTTAATAAATTAGAAAAACTTCTGAACATGTCTGTCCGTTAAGGTATACAATTACTTTGATCCTGCATCACAAATTCTCTTGTAGCAATAAATCCACCATATATACATATATTACATTAAAGACTAATAAATAAATTAATTAATTAAATTAAACTAAGCCATTCAAATTGAAGTCGAATTTGTTGAACTGTAAACTAAGTGAAATAAACATTACTTTCTGCAATATCAAAATAAATCATATAAGTGTGTCTGTACGGTGCGAACATACGGCCATGCATTCACCATGAGATTAAATTGAAACTAATCAGGGCTGGGCGGCACTGACCAAGCTAAGCTAATACGATATTAATGTAAGAGAGATGACAATTTTACTAATCAAACATATAATGAATCACAACAAGTATTTTTGACGCAAGACATTTTTGAGTTTAAATTTTATTTTTTCTTTCTCCATAACTTTTGAATTATATGCCAGATTGTTTTTAGAAAATGCATAAAAACTCATTCATTTCAATTTTTTGTTAAAATAAGTAAAAAAAGCAAATAGTTTAAATGTTCACCGCCTCGAATATTAAAAAAACTTTTAAATCAACTGAAATGCAAAGTAAAGCCTATTTCTTTGTACTTCTTTGGTGAAATTTACATGTGGATAAATATGATTCACATAAATATTATAGATATAAGACACAAATTCAATGTAATCTTGGATATTAAATTCATCATATCTAAAAAATAATAGACATTATTTATTAAAAAATACAAGTGTTCTTTTTTGCTTAATTATATATTCATTTATGTTACGTACTCAACTACAATAGATATTCAATATATTTTATCTATGTATTACTTGTTTTAAACAGTATTTTCGTCCGCTCCTTAAAGCTAATACATATATCACTTATGTACATACGTATATTATTAATAGAGTACCATTATAATCACAGAACATAAAACAAAGTTCTGTGATTATAATGAACTGCGTATTGTGGACATATGGTATAGAAAATTAATAGTGATTTATGTGGATGAAGGCGGAGCGTGACAGAACTATTTTTAACTTATAATGTCTGAACCCTTGTTACGTTAATATCAACATAATGTATGAAATAATTGTAGATAACATTAAAATGTTTTGATGAACCAAATCATTATAATCATTATAATCAAATCATTATAATTGTATCTACTGTAATTGTATATAACTGTATCTACTATAATTCTATATTTCTTCACTTGACTAAAGTACAGAAAAAATAAATAAACCGTTCACAATTATATTAAAAAAAATTAACAAGTTTTAACAAATAATAACGAATAATACCAATATAATTGATATGTTATAACTGAAATAATATTCCTAATACTGAAGTAGTGTCACATAGCATTATAAATGTCCTTTAGAAGTCTAGTACAGAAACGTAGAGAACTACGAGTAATTCTCATTGATGACATAATACGATGACTTTTTTGAGAGCTCCATAATCATATTGAAAATTATGCAATAGACAGACAGAAAAATACAAATGTAGATCTAAAGAACAAGATACTGGCTTTAACAAGTTTCCCTTGTTTAATCTAGACTTCGATACAAATATGACGCGCGCACGTTTATATAAATAATAAAGGCCGTCTAGTTAATTAATTATGTAGTATTCTTTAAGTCTACGCCGCCCGCTTTTTCCGCACATCCCGCTTATACCTCATCTCCCCCGGGGTTTGAGAAAAGTGCGTCGGTTTACTGTTTGTTTTAGTATATATTAGTGTGACTTACGTTTTTTCTCGTGTAAAAATTATATTTTTGTTCTTTCGGAATTTTATGTACATTTCGCTTTACGATTAATATCTAATATAACTTATGATTACGATTTTGTCAGCAGTCATAATGGCGTAAAAAAGATTAATTTACTTCACCTTTTAAAATTACTTACCCCTTGAATCATTAAGTTTATAAGTGACATTTTGCCATATTTTTTTAAAATTTGAAACAAATTAACTTAACACTGTGATATTATGTCAGTGAACAATTTATTAAACTAATCTCCAAAATGTTCTTAGAATGATATAAAAAACAAATGTAAAGTAATGACCGACATTTTAAAAATATTTTTATGCTTCAAATTTTAAAAATAGTCTCTTGATCTGAGCGTTTGTAACTTGAATACTTAAAAATAAATATTATAAATTTGGTATGCATAACATTGTTAAAATTGAATTAATACTTAAGCTTTTTCTACTTAATTAAAAGTAAATTTAATTGTTTTTCTTATATAAACTATTTTCTTATATAAAGTTAGGCTCTTGAAACTAGTAACGAAAATTTTATTTGGGAGTCCATTAAGAAAAAGAACTAAAACATTTCAAAAAATATTTTATGTACTCTGAATACTTCCTTTCGGTCCATGGTTTAAGAACCCAATTTTCTACCATTTCTTTTAATGATAAATATTTTGACGTAATTTAATACCAATTTCATTTACTGTTTCTAGACAAGAAAAAATTCTTAAACACTGGCTTCACACTCTTTACATGCTCTTTTATTAGTACAAGTAAATAATGATAGACCTTGGATCATTATTTTATTTACCCAATACGTTTAAATTCAATCTCAGCTATATATGTAAGTATAAGATGTTATTTTCATCTACTGAAACTACATTACAAACTTGATGTGTGCTTAAATATCACACATGACTCGTTTACCAAACTAACTAAACAATTATACCAAATGGCTTCGCCGCCCAAACAATCAGAGCTACTTGAATAAAACGACAAACATTGAGAGGTTCTGCCCAAGTACTCGGCCAGAAAGGGGATATTTTGAACTATAAACAATTTTATAGCTTAATATTTGAGAAACGAGACTTCGAAATAAGAAATTGTGTTAGAAACTTCAGTTTGGTGTTTACGGAGAGCTAAGTTTAAAAAAAGCTGTTTTTTTTATTTAGATTAAGCTGTTCTTTATTTACCTTAAGCATTTACCTGCAAAATTTCAAGTGGTTTAATTTAAAAGTATAGATACTATGATACTGTGACAAATGGATAGACAAACTGACATCATGATTCAATTTCATCGTTTCAAAATAGTTTACAGTGTTAACTATTGAGAGTAAAATGTTTTTCACTATGCTAAAATGTAAACGGTTGCCGAGAAAAACGGCTATAACATATTGATATACAGACAAACAGACAAACACATAATTGATCGTACCAGGAAGAATTTCGTTTTTTGTCAAAAATTTGTGTAAAAGTTGATAATTTTAATAGTTATGAAAATTAAAAATACGCTTATGAAAGCATGCATAAGAATATGTGAAATGAATGAGATATACCAGCTTTGAAAAGTACTACGGATAGATAAAAATAGACGATAAAAGTCACAAGCACTTTAGCTTAACTAAAAGGCTTACGAATTGAAGCTACAGATCCATTTTTTATTAAAAATACATAACTTCCTTTTGATAAAAGTTTCGTGATATAAATTACTATTACTACGATACGATACTACGATAAGTACGGTGATAAAAAATATTTTAGGCATGAATAGAACTCGCACTCCGCGAGCTTCGTACACACTTACACATGTAAAAAGGTTCAAACATTTGTCGTATTTCTATTAAACTATTTACAAATATTAATATTATTTTACGTTAAGTTTTCCATAAACTTTAATTAAGCTTCTAGAAACCTTATAATTTTCATAAATTTAGATTAGATTGTAAAAAAAATCGCTTATTTGCAAAATGTCCTACACACAGCTTTAAATTAACCATTAGTCGACCAGATAGGTGGAATAAAAAATAAAAGTATTGCTGAAAATAAATTTCAGCAGGAGATGTTATTCAAATTTTTAATGAAAATGGATGTTTCAGTTTCTTTGTCATATGGTGACTTTCATAATATATTCGTTTTCACAATTTATTCCATAACTTGCACAGTTGTTTATTATTTAAATTACAATTTATGAAAGATGCAGAAAAATGTAATATTACCCACAAAACCACAACAGTTGAACAAAACTTTTAAAAAAAAAAGAGTAAACTAACTAAATAATAACTGGCTATATAATTATAACTAATACTAACTATAAAATAGACAAAAAACCTTATTTTCCTCTTAATTTATAATTGTACCAAATAAAGAAATACCGAAATGACGTAATAAAATATAACGTTCTCCATAAATGTCCGCCCACATCAAGTCCTACGAGCAGTAAGAAATGGGGAAAAATCAGTATAAACTTGGTCTTACATCACAGGACAGGTACGTAAAACTGACTTCAAAGAAAAAACAATATTTATATCCAGTATCGACATTAAACAATTATATCATACATAATTAATTTTTACAAAATTTTTAAATTAACAACGTATTTTGATTTGTCACATAACTGTTCGTCTCCCCGCACTTTAACTTACCGATAAACACCCGCCACCGTTCAGTCTTGGCCCGCGCGTCTTTCCTCGGACAATCCCTTATCTGCGGGGAAATGAAAGAAAAAACATTTATTGAATTGCAATTTTTTAAACAGATTTGCGTAAAGTAACCCCTTTGGACTTTTTTTTTATTAAATCCTGCTTCGTTTACGTAATGAAGTAACGAATAGCTCATTCCACCGGCGTTCGTTTCTTGCGCGAATAATTTATAATGGAGTTTTTTTGGGGACGGTGATAATGTTAATATATACAGTCTTCGATACAAATAGTCATTCGAAATATATTTTATACATTTCGTTCTAAAAACATGCTAAAATATTTTATTAAAATACGACGTGGGTTAATTTTAAACAATTAGTATTATAACTGTAAAAAGAATAAAAAAAATATGTTTATTTTCTCTATTTACACATTTGTAGACTTGACAAGTCTGAATTGTATAACTGAGTTAAAACCAACGTGTCAAATACATTAGACTTAACAGACTGCGAGTGTTCTCCTGGCAAATTCAAAAGGTATTTTTTCTATTAAGTTATTTATTAATGTTAATATTATTTTTCACTCTATAAATATAGTGCCTAGTATACCTTTATTGGTGTAAAAATATCTTAAATATCTATAAAACTGCGAAATTTGTAATTATGTCCATAGTTTCATAATAAATTTTAGGTAAACTTCACAGTTTTTCCACAATTTTAACTTCGACAGTTCTAGAAATAGAGTAGGGTATATCTTTTATAAACATTTAAAAATATCTTTGGAAAAACGTTTTGGAATCATTATAACTTGTACCACACAATACATAAAATTATTATCCCACACAATACATAAAATACAAAAGAAAACAATGTCCAGTACTCTATTTGCGTTCTCAAAAAATTTGATACGAATATTTTTAAGTATTAATTAATGAAATATATAGATTAATATATCCAATTTCAAGTACTCTCGTCCGACTTTTTAAGAAAAAATATCTGTAGGCATGTTTAGCAATATCTCTAAAATTGCATTATAAAAAATATTAGAGTTTTTGAGTTTTTACAAGTCGTTCTTTCTATTAATGTTCCGTAAGTTAGAAAAAATAACAAAAATACCTTTACTTTATTTGCCTCCTTTAAAGTCTGCGTACATTTTTGAATATCCTTTTTATTTATTAATATTTTTGAAATTTATACGACACGCTTTATATGCGCTATCTTGCTTGCAACGTTGATATCTTGGCAGCAAAAAAACAAAAGGTAATTCAAGATCAGTCTGGCCTAGAAACTAGAGTCTCCCAGGTTCTGCCGGGTCACTGATGATGATGACTATCTAATAAACATCTAGATTGATTATGGATTTTATAATAATAATAATAATGATAAAAGTACAATCAGGTTTTACAAAGTGACGTATTTATTTTAAAACCACCCATGGGAAAGAGACAATCAAAGAATGCTATCACTTTTACCTAAAGGCTAATAATTTTTTTTAAACGCATATATTTATTAAACAAATTTCATCTATATTTAGAGATATAACATTGCTTTTTGAACTAAGTCTTTCAACTTTCTAGCTTACATCGACAGACGAATCGATTAATGAACAATCAATAAGTAAATTTAAATTAACGAGCGAATAAACTATATCATTTAGTAAAAGCTTTGGCAATGAATTCTTCTGAAAGTGCCTTTTTCAAACAAAATAGACGTACTTAAAATAGGACGGATTTTACTCGTTTCTAGCGAATAAAGCTAAGATGTATCATGACCGTATTATTTATTTATCAACTTTAATGTATCTAATTGATATATATGGAGAATAAGCCCTCGCTACGAGAGCAATCTCTTACAGCCAACCATAACATCAGTCCAGCCCCGTTCGACGAACGGCCGGAAATCGAACCCGTGTCCCCGCGATGCGCCGCATCGTCAAAGGCCCTATGGCTTGTGATCAAGCAATTATAGTATGCATGACGAATTTGCCAATCTTGTACTAACATATTAACCTTTGAAACTTAATTCATGATAAAACAGATATGACTTTATCAATATTCGCTCGCATAAATGATTTTTTGATAATTTCTTATTAAATTTTAATTCATATCAATTTCGTTCAGTTTTATCTCCCGCCCATCGGGACGATATTGCATCAAAGTAGAAACCGCAATACTCAAAGCACAATTTATTCCCTTTCCATGTTATCTGTATAAGTAATGACCCAGTGGATGTCCATTACAGACACGGCAATCCAATATCACCACCGTCCTATCTCGTTAGTGATACTATGGTATTAACGGTCTGCTATCACGTGCATACCAATGCTGGCACACTCTGATTGCGTTATTGACGCGGTGTACGGCGCCTTAGGACATCGGCCACGGGGAAATATCTGCCTCGAGGTCACGTTTATTTGATTAACAGTTTGTACAAAGGCTATTTGGGTAGCGCATATTCAGGTTAGGTGGCACAGGCAAGCGAGCGGGCCAATATGTCGTTTGATCTCTGTACAATAACTGATTGCTGGAGCTGACTGCTTTCTGTAGTTAAGTCCTCTGTGTAGTTTTCGATTGATGTCAGTTTTAGATTACCGCTTTTCATGGCAATACACCGAAAACGTTAATTGTTTTTCTGTGTGACAATTAAAATATTTCTAATTGATCACTAGTTTTGTAAACTATAATGTTCAAAGAATCAACAGATATGACTCTTTGCAGTTAGATTACGATTTCTTGGTTCTTCTGCTTACTGGATTTCATGCGGTTTACATCACTAACATTGTTTTTCAAGTTATACTGCTGCAATTTTTTTATGAATTACTCTTTAAAATATTGTTTTGTTTGTTAAAAAAGGTATTCAACGTATTGGAAAACGTTGTTCTAGTGAAATATATTAATTTCAAAAATTTAATTAAGGGTTTGTGATATTTAAAAAATATACAAAAGAAAGATGTTTCTTTGAATTTTTGACAGCCTCATTCTACTAAATCTAGTTTTAACGATGATTTTAAAAAAAGTATTTAAAAAAATCAGCTTTTTTTTAACCTCCATTTGCATGGGCGAGATTAAACATGTTCGATATAAGTACCCAATCTTGTGAAATCTTAGGTTGGCGCTGTGTACATCTTTCGTTTTCTGGAGTTACAATTTACAAGTACAATACCAATAACACCGCTTATTTCAATAAACTAATGAAGTGGCCCCGTATTTTTATTATATTTAATATTTGTCTAATTATTATTTATTAAGTAAGACCTTTTTAGAAAGGTGAACTCTTTTAATGCCGCCATGTCCCTCTGTTCGTCTCTCTGTCCTTATATCACAGCATCATAGGTCTCACTGATTCCCGATCATGGTAAAATTACTTTAAGATGCAGTTAACTTACATGAACACGAAAAAAAAGAAAAAGTATTTTTTTATATTGTATTTAAGTTCCCCATCATACGTGCACACTGTTTCTCAACGAGCTTAGAGATGAAACGTTTATTGTCACGGATCGTATCGAATGGATTGTGAAGGAAGGGACATTTTAGAAACGATCGAAAATATTTAGTAATACTTTTCAACAATTAAGTATGAGTGCCCAAAATCATTATGCAGTTTGACTCTTCCCTTCAAACTTTTTAATCACTTATGTCAAAAATCTGAAAGCAGCAGGATAAAAAAAGATTAATGATAAAAGATACAAAGTTATTTACTATAAATGATTTATTAAACAAATTAAAGAGATATATGCGACTAAATTCTTTTTCTTTTATCTGAGACGTGCAATTTATTTTTGAAATCATAAATAATATGAATATCTGTAAATAATTTCAGGCTATGCAATTTTTTAATCAAGTACATACACCGCGATGTGCATGGAACCTTCCTAGTTTCACTTCCACATTTACACAACAGATTTAATTATTTATTGGAATAATACGAATACTAAAGAAAACGTTCTCAACCTAACGTTTGTAAGACATTTCTTGGAATACACTTGCACATTAATTTTCTATAGTGCGGCTTAACTATCGCTTTCTAATTTATACAATACATTTCCAATTGTCACCAACCATGTTTTAATTCAGCAGAAAATGCTCGGAAATTGTAATTATTAAAAGTGCCGACGTTTTTCTCTTTAATGAGCTTGTCTTCATTATACTAACGGTCTTTATCATTACGATAAATAATAAGATATTTTTCTTAATTTCTTTCATTACATTAGTTTCAAAAATTATTTTTCTATAAATAAACTCATCAAAATGTAATGTTAACTAAGAAATATAACGTAAAAGAAATCGAAAGCGCATGTGCTTGAGTAACATGCGTTGTTTGGTTCTATGGTGTTTTCTTCTCTTTCTTCTATGGCATTTTTATGTGCTGAAATTGTATATGAAAATTAACCGAAGTAATTATATTTAAAAATCCAAATAATATTTTAGCAGCTATAATCTTTATCCATTTTCTCGTATTCGGGTAACTAAAATTTTCAGGAGGGGATACTTTGATTACGCTATGAAGCTTAATATCTCTCAAAAGTAGCTTGCAAATGATGAAAAATGAAACGAATAAATGACATGTTTAATGATGACCACTCGTCAGGATTTCCCAAAAAGTTACCCCATTTTACATGTGTGACGAGGTACATTAAAAATAATCTTAATATTTTCAAACAAATGAAAATACGGATATGAAGTTTTAATAGGTGCATTATGCGTACGTTGCATTATGCATCCCCAAAAGGGTAAAAATACAACGTAAATGTGAACATATTGAAGAAATAGAAAACGGCATGTAAAGACATGTGTTCACTAACGAATGGATGTAAAATTAAAACGTAACTTAATTCGATCCTGGATTTTTGTCAGAGACTTCGCTCGTATGCTCTACTCTGTTCACACAATTGTTAACGATAGTGAGGAGTTTTAAATTTATTTTCCATTGTTACATCATGTCATGATACGTCTGTTTTTTTAGACACTAGTAACAGTCAATATATTCTTGAAGTTTTTTTTTCAATAAAATAAGTAGACACCAAAAACTTACTAACAGTTAGTCAATACAACAAAACTTTAAATTCCCAGATTCGCCTCAAAAATTAATTTCTTCTCAAGTGTCCCAGCTACCACTGGTAACATATAATCTTAAGTTCTAGTCTAAGAACGAAAGTCTTTTTCTGGAACTAGCATTAGAGTGATACAAAGGGATTTGCACTTTCAACCTTAATTGAAAGCAATTGCTCTTACAGCAATAAATTTAAATAAAATATTCACTATTATTATACACCAAAAAAAGTATCATAAATGATCACTAAGATGTTCTTTCGTCTGTATACATGTTACAGCGGTTTTTCCCAGAAAACAATGTAAAAACAAGAAAAGCTATAAGGCATACAAACACGCGTAGTTATAAATATTAAAAAAACTGTTTTCTCTGGTATTATCTAGTTTGAAAATGCTGAAGATATCCACAAAACTTGGCAGTCCCTTACATCTCCGAAGCTGCCAAAATAAAATAATGAAATGACAGCGCTACTAGAAGTCTATTAAAACTTATCGAAAAACTATAGCAACAATTCTAAATCTCATAGTTTTTTAAAAATTCACTACATTTTACCCCTTTGAAAGATATACTAGACAATATACGTTAAAAATTATATTAATATTAATTAAAGTTAATTAGAGAGAAAATTATATTAATATTAATTAGAGAGAGTTAAATATAAATATTACGTATCCGTAAATATTTATACGAGCCCAGTTGTATATGAAATCCTTGTAATTCGTGTAGACACTTGACATTAACACATGGTAAAACATATTGACCCGTATATATTACAAAATTTGAAACTCAAAAATATTTATGTAGAAATTTTGTAAGTCGCAAATTAAATAAACGATTTATTTTATTTTAATTTAGGTATCTTGCTGGATGTCATTTTAAGAGCGAGTTATAATGGCATCTAAAACTACTTTTTTTAAGTGTAACTAAAGTTTACCACAAAACTGTAGCAATGATTCAAAATATCATAGTTAATGAAAAATTTACAATATTTTACGCCTCTGAAAGCCATATTAAGCAATATACTTACAAAGTGAAAAGTTATATCTAAATTTTTAATTATTTTAATAGAAATACCGCGTACCCTTAAAGTCTAAATGTGCCTAAATGTATTAGAAATCTTCGTAGTGTCACTCGCAATAATATATTTACTAATTTCGAAAATAAGCTCTATTTCTTCTGTGTTGAACTAAATTTTGATATCAAATGGAACCTGTCACCTGAAAGATTCCTTCGCTAAACGTTTTCAATACCCATTTTCCCTTGTTCAATCATTCTCTCCGTCATATAAACATTTATAATCTTATTTCAATTGTTTGCAAATTTCTCTTTGTTTTCTTCTTTTTCTACATTTCGAATTTTATTGAGACAAAGTTTGCTTTGCCATTTATTAAACTTCCATCATTTTATTGTTATAGTTAACTGAAAAGTTGTGCATCGCTACCTGTACGTATGATACGATAAAGCATTTTCTACATATTTTGTTAGAGTAGAACGTAGATGTTTAAAAAAAATATATAAAGTATTATTTTTTGTGTATTTTATTTATAAATATTATTTTAGTTACGATGTTTCTTATAATTATACACCGCATTCCTGAGTACGTTCTTATTTTTCCGTAATCACGTTCAATTCATTGCTTTACAGAATACTAAGCTTTTAAAGGAACCAAAAATAAAAACTAAAACTTTAAACTTTTACGCTGCCTCGATCCGGAAGTTTTATCACCAACTAATCATTAAAGCTGGAGAAGTGTAATAAAGTTTTGTTGCCTTACTACACCAGTAAACTTCTATCACTGGCAGCCAGTCGACACAACCATCATCTCATCTTAGCTTCCGAGCGATCTTAACAAATTCTCAAACCTAAATAAACATAGAAAAGTTTTCTCTAAGAAGATTACAGCCACATGTGAGAAAAGCGCTTTGAAGACGAAAATGAAGTTTGTCTGCAACTTTACCACGTCTGCAGTGATGTTCCTTTTCATTGTATCGACAAGGCAGATAAGACCAAAACTCGATTAAGACGATGTAGTTTGGCCAATTGAGTGTTTTGATAGTAGCAGTTACATAGGCGTTTCATCTAGTGATATTTTGTGATCAATTTGTCACATCAAAATTAGTAATATAAATGAGTTTTTTGGCCAAATATCTAGGGAGTAATTTCAAATGATAAATCAAAAACTGTAAATGATAATTATACTCTGGGCGTCCAATAAATTTAAATAAAAAATGCTACCTTCAAAGTAAGAGTAGAACTCGCCCTCCGAGGGTTCCGTGCACATTTAGACGCTATAAGGATCATAGCATTTTTATTAATCTATTTTTACACTACATAAATACTTTACTTACTGTTCTTTCTCAGACGTAAAAACAAGGTACATATTAAAAAATATATGAGACATCATGGGACATCTGGCAGATGAGAAACTTTTAATTTTTTTTCTATTGAAATATTTTTATTTGAACGAATTGAAAACAAACGTTTAGATATAGCCGAAAAGAGCTGATAAGATGCGAAGCAGACCGAATAACATGTCGCAACGTGCCATTAGCACGTTTTAACTCCCATGCAAACACGGCATTAGATGTTTCACATCAAAAATGATGACATCCAGAAACATCACTATAGTTGTCCTACAACTTTTGCCCCTGCTTTTGTGAACCCTATTTTTTATTTTATATTTTAATTTTAAGTTGATTAGTTTTAGAAATGAGGAGGATACATATTTTTTTGCATATTTTTACATCTCTGAAGATAAAATATTTTTGAGACCCTTATAACTAACCTTTCAAATGATACCCCATCCTATATATGGAATTTATTTTTTTTTAATTTCCCCCCTGCCCTAAATATTTTTAATTATTAAACATTGAGATTTGTATGGATTAATATGCTTTATTAAATCAAGCAGTTTCTGAGCAAAACGAATATGACAGACAGATAGATCTTTTTCATGTAATTATTGTCCAAGGTTTATTTGTTTTCAAGGTACGAAATCCTAAAAGTTAAAATAAAAAAGGAAAGAAAGGTTAGAATCCTTACATCCCACCGAGAGGTATGCTATATATGTCATCGAATAACTATAGATTTTCGAAGAAAAACTGTGTGTTTTTTAAAGTCAAACACTGAGGGGTAAGACTGTAACGTTTCACCGACTTATGATACTACTATAAAGCCATCTATAGAATCAAGTTAATTAAGTATTTCTGCAATGATGTTTATAATACTCGTTGAAATTAATATTACTTTGAATTGCATTTCACAATGTTATTTTTATTAATTATTTTTAGAATTTTAATGGACCCGTTAAGTACTACGAGGGTTCTGTACATACTTATGAAAACATAACATAAACAAATAAGTGCTTATAATGTTTTTATTAAACCTTTTATGAATATTAACATAATTTTTTACCCTGTAAATTTATTAAATATTTAAATTATCAATATAACAAAGAAACACTAAGTAGCATATCTTTCACGGCGTCAAAATCATCATGAATATCTCAAAAAGTTTAAAATTTAGTATAATCGTTATAATTTTCTTGTAATTTACAGGTAAAGTTTGAGAAACATAGTTTATTCATAATTTTGGCTACAGTAGTTCCAGAAATGAGGGGCGGTGAGAATATATTTTATTTGGATATTTTCAACAATATCTCTAGAAGTACATTGAATAAAACTCTAAAAAAATTATTTTACTATTTTTATGAATAATTAATACTTTAAATTCTAATTAATACTAATACTTACGACAATAGATACTGATAATCCATGTAATAGAAAAAAAAACATATTTTCATATATTTTATTTGCCATCTCAATTTCCACATTAATATTTTAGAGTATCAACAATTGATATACACGCGGGTTAATATGTTCGTGCTAAATTTCTGATTAAACAGTGTGCGAGAAACACCGCTTTGAGGGACACGTGAGTTATCTTGTAAGAGTGTGGTTTTTCAATTTTTGACAATAGATATATATATTTTTAAATGACTTATTTTAGAAAACTATAGATATAAAATCGCAGATGTTTATCTTATTTTGAAAAATGTTAGTGTTGTTTAATAATTAAGATTTGTTTTGTTTCATTAATGTATTTTTAAGACTTATTTTTAGATAATTCAATGAATATATATTCAATGTTTTGTTATGACACCATCATTGGATGATGATGCGCTCCATGCAGCGCCATCTAACGACCGTCTTCCTAGTCGCTAGTAATGCTATGTGCGTCACATGGTGAGGCAGCAGTACGAGTTTCATAAAAATTTCCAACCACTTTTTTGTATACAGCGTACTGAATACGATCGATCGATCTCTCCTCTAACTATATTTGCAAATATAAGAAACATACACAATCATATATAAACGTTAACTAACACGCTGTTCGCCAACATTTTAAGCATTACGTTTTTGAGAGCAATAAATTTGACAGAAGTCTTTATGTGAAATTAGAGTTCATCCAAATGGAATTAAGTTCGGTCTAATGTGACACGGAATTGTAAATTTTTTATCTCATTTTAATGCCATCTCCACTAAAAGTGTTTTGCCATCATTTGGCGAAGAAATCCCATGAAATCCGACAAAAATAATCACAGCGTCAACGCTTTCAATTTAAGATCAATTATAAACATTAAGGTAAAATTTTAATTTTTTTTAAAGTACCTCCATAAATCGAAAGTGGGGATTTTATTTTTTTCTCATAGATCTCATCAAATAGAGTATCAGTGAAGAGATCTTATAAACCACAGTCAAAAATGGTTAATAATGTTATACGGCACGGTTAATAATATTGACGGCACGGTTAATTGATACGGCTTCTCCGTCTCGTGATAAGAGTCATCAAATTATGTTGTGTTGCGCACAAAATCATGAATCTTCAAATGATGCTCTGTCGTGCAACAAATCGTCCTTACAGTGTGCCACCTTATACGACAATAGTTTCAAGAAATCAGGACAACGACATTAAAAAGCTAAAACGCTTTACAATAAAATTATTTGTCTTGGGTCTGTGCAAGGAATACTAGCCAATAGATTTACCTAGTGAAGGATAATAGCAATATTTAGAAATAATTTAACAGCAATGTAATTTATTCTCAAACGTTTAAACTTTTATACGAGTTAATTGATTGATAACTTCTTAATTTGAACTAACTAAATAATTGTTAATTTCTTGATGAACTATCGCTCTTGCAACGATAAAGACATCAGAGTATTTGTAAATTGACGATAAGTGGGTAATATAAAATCAATAATTCAAAAAACTTGAAAACTGAGATACCGTTAGTTATAATATTGGGAGTTTCACATTTTTTGCAACAACTACAATTAACACAACAAAAACTGTGTCCACGTAATAAACACTCACTCGTCTTAACTGCGCAACCTCCATTCACTTAATTTAATTTCCTCTGGACAAACAGAGCCACAGGCGATGCTGCCGAGTACTTATGCGGAACCTTTTGTTGTTGCCGCCTTATTCAAATAGGTCTGTGTGGGCGGCGCGAGTCGGTTTAATAAAACATTGTTTAGTTAGTTTCGTAAATGAGTAAGACAAAAAATAATATTTTTTTCATATTTAAACAGGGGAGGGTAAATTTAAAAGTATAGGTTGAATAAAACTACGTCAAAGGTTTATCCTTGTTTACTTGTACAGAGTAAAGCCTGCAAGTGTGAAAATCACGGACCGAAAAGAATTTATATATTCTGAATAGTGTTTAATTAGTTTAATTATAAATTTTCCTTTGATCTGCAGTAATTGTCGAAACTGAGATTGTATTTGGGGAAGACATTTCTGTTAGTAATGTTATCTTTTACACCGAGTAGTATAAAATATGGGAGATTATTTATTATAGATTATTTATTTTGTTTATCGTTAAAATTGAGAAAAAATCTTTAGGGTCTAAGGAGTGCAACAAACGGCTCGTCAACTAAAAGATTTGAAGATAATTCAATAGGAATATTTACTTTCAGATAACTACTGGAACCCAAATGCCAACCCTTAAAACGTCTAGTATTGCATGTTCAGATTATTTGATGAAGCGCCATTGTCTTTTTTAAATGGTTTATTCTTTTAAGGGGTATTCTTTTTCAGAATACCGCTACATCTTACTACCTGGACTACAATGTATGCTACATTCGATTTCACAGGGAAATAAATAAAAAATACGCAATATGCCACCAAACTTTTTTTTAGAATTTTTGATTATGCATATTACAGATAGCCATAGTTATAACTGTTTCTTCGTTTAGTAAAGCATCTGGCAAAAAGTAATAGACTTATCTGAGTGACAGTTTCATTGGGATACTGCCTCAGGTTTGGATAAAAATCTCGGCTGGCAGTTGCCAAAGTCGAAAATTCTCTAAGGGACTTTTTAAGTCTGTTTTTGTTTTCCTATTTATCTCTTGGTCTTTTTATTAGATCACAACAAAAATACTTCTTGACCAATTTGAATGGAACCTTTACTATAATAATGTTTGAAATTAAGGTTAAAACCTGGGCTACCTTTTTTCGACCCAATATTCCTGAGGGACTTAAAATTATCGAGAGCGTTACAGAGATTGTGAGATATACGGTAGATTATTCTACATAGAGTTCGATTCTATGCTTAGGAATTATGGTTAGATATTTTTTCACTTTCTCTATTATGAAATAAAGATTCAATTCAGTAGTCTCTGAAACGAATGAGTTTGAACATTTAGAATAGCGGATAAAAGTGATAATGAAAATGATGAGATAGACTTATAAAATGTAATATTGTACATGTTTTATTTATTCACTGGCAATCTAGTGCCATTACACAGTTTTGCTGGATTAATATTTCGCAATAATATAATCAAAGAACCAACTTTCAGATTCAATTTAAAAATTCAATTGGATAATTCATTGCCTCATCTTGATTCATAATACTGTCAATTGATTTATATGTCATGACTACACCTGGCAGTTTCGCTTGAATTTGAAAATTAATGGCATTTACATGAATGTTGTTCGGTGCTAAAATAGCGCGTTCTCTCAACCAATCATAATTTCTGTAATTCTGAAGAATATTCGGAAAGACACATTCAATCAATTCATCTATCGATTGCGCAATTGTACAAAAATTCTTCGGTACAGCGATCAATCCGTTAGTACTGTCGATTTGTATTTTGCCATCGCCAATTTCTAACAATTGTTTTGAAAACTCATGGGCAGCTGGATCATTTTGTAGGTGAATAGGCATATTAATGTTCAGTGTCAATTTTTGTACATATCTCCAAAGAACTGATGACTTCAAACATGCATTTATTTCATCAGCAGGAGTTGATCGAGGAATGACAGGCAATGTTTGTCGAAAATCCCCTGACAATAATATCAAAGCACCACCAAAAAGCTGTTGTTTACCACGTAAATCTTGCATTGTTTGATTAAATGCTTCTATTGATTTTTTATTCGTCATTGTACACATATCCCATAAAATAATTGACATTAATCGCAGAACTTTTGCCATAGCAGAATTTCTCGAAATATTGCAAGTTGGAGTTTCAATCGCCGGTACATTCAATGGCAATTTTAATGCAGAGTGTGCGGTCCGACCACCTTCTAATAATGTAGCAGCAATTCTCGAAGATGCAAGTGCCAATGCAATTTTCTGTTCCGATCAAATAGTCGCTAAAATAAAATTAGAATTGAATTCCTGCTCACGTTGCAATTCACGATCAAACAAATCATGCATCTCACGATTTGGTGCGGTCATACCCAATTGTACTAATGATTTATTTACAATCGTTAGACACATATCTTCAATTATTATCAAAGCTTCGTTGTACATTTCCAAGGTAATCAACAAATCAGGATTTCTTGCATGATGACGCATACGAATTAAAATATCTTCTGCCATATAATGTTTATATTTGTTCCATAATCCTAGTGGATTTAATGGTATACATGTTGATAATATAATGGCAAATAGCATTCGTATTTGTTGTGGATGAGCTGAAGTAGATGCATCTTAAAGTGTTGAATCTCAATGTGCATCATCATCCAACAAATGCAAGAGTTGACATGCTTCACGATATGTTTGACACAAATGACCGTTGACTGTTCTCAATTCTTGAAATGATTTAGGGCCATTGACGATTTGGGCCGTTGATATAACAATATCAAATAAAAACACTCAGCATTGTTTGGATGTACTGTATATATTCTCCCAATTGCATCTGTTTGGAAAATGCCAGGATGCCCATGGACTGCTATTCCTTGTTTACGTCTTTGAATTTTTTTCGAAAACACATTCCATTTGTAATACTGAGGCACTTCAGAATATAACAAATTTATTGCAAAAGTATCAGTTTCGCATAATTTGAGAAAAGCTGTCAACGTAGTCGCTGCTCTTTCCAATACATTTACTACATTAAAATAAACACGTTGGCCATTCTCAAGATGCACAGCCAAGTGAACAACCACAGGATGTCTTTCGTGCATTGGAAACGATATAATCCTCCAGACAGCTTCATTACTACTAATATAGCACCCCATTTGATACTGAGTAATTTCATAATTTCTATTATCACCAGCAACACCAAAAACAGCCATATCGCTCCCTTTATTTACATACTTGCAAATATATTTAATGGATTTGACTGAATTACAATACTCCACATTTATATGAGCATTGAATATTTTCGATAATAATGGACAATACGGAACCACCCAACGATTATCAACTTCAACGTCCTGCTTACGCATTCTAATGGTTGCCGTTTTGCCATTATCATTAGGTAATATACGTCGATACAACGGATATCCGTCATTGCCCGTTATTGTGTCTGAAGTCAATTGCCTTGGGTATCGTTTCGAACACTTTCCATCAATCATACATAGTGAATTCATATTTAGTTCACCGCACGGACCACGTATCATGTTATTAACGACAACTTGAAATAACTCAGAATTAACAGTTTGATTAGGAATTTCAGCTGATATAACGTTATCGATTTGATCCGGAGTTATTTTATGTACCAGCCAAATTAATATATGTGTATGCGGCAATCCCCTTTTTTGCCATTCGATGGAGTACATATGGCAACGCACCTCTCCAAATACACATAATTTCACAATTAAATCCATAAGTGCTTTCAATTTTGGCCGAAAAACACGTGCTGTAATGTCATGATGATCAGTTGTCGACTTTCCTTCAAATAAATTGTTTTTGATGTCATCCTACTGCGGATTACATGTAAATGTAATGATCAGATCCGGTCGTATGTTCGTACTTAAGACATTGCGTCTTGTGCATATTTGTTCATATTCCGTGGGCTACCAATATACGAAGATGGCAATATAGTTAAACGTCCGATGTCATTAACATTAGCGTCATTCGCTATCGCATCTTGCAAATGAATATATTCTTCGGATCTTGTTGTTCGGATCTTGTAGATGCTTGGTTGAAACGACTAAAATTAAAACGTTCAGTTTCTATTTTGGCATACATGTCAACGATGTACTGATGATATAGTTTACCACATCTCAAGATATAATTTTGTTCTTGTGGACGAACCATCAATCGATACGACTAAAAATTCATGGTACTATTTTTTTTCTGTACATGTAGACCTGAAAATAAGTGCAAAATGTGACTTCAGAAATTTATACAAATGATGAAATGTCAACACACTGAAAATAGGTCAATTCGACCTGTTCGTGGATCAATCATTGGTATATTGATATGGTAGCCATCGTCACCTTTCCAATGCAATATTGGGTATTGTAATGCATCGTAACCACGATGAAGTTCCGAAATACTTTGCAATTGCTCATTTCTGCGATGAAGTACAATATCACGGGATTGAAACTGATCACCAAGAATTACAATTGCAACCTCAACAATTGTCGGTGCATTGAATCGCCTTTCATACTCTCCAAAAGGCGTTCTATCCCTTATTACGATTTTGTGATTATCAGATGGCATATGATCGAGAGCAATTTTGAACAATTGAACTAATGCGTTATGCGGATGGAAAAACCTTTGTAGCTAACGAATAATTTCTGGTCTTTTATTTAAAACAATTGCACAACGTTGATCCAATTCACGATTTTCATCACCAATAAAATAAATTTGCAAAAATTTATGATCAGCGTCGGGGAATGGCAATGACGAACCAGCTTGATGATAAATCTGGCCCTGAATCTGTAACATGTATGCGATTTTAGGTAGATGTTATATCATAATTTTTATCATTTTTATCATAATTTTAGGTAGATGTTGTATCATAATTTTTAAAACTATCGAATACTTTATGATTCAGATTGATATAAACATGAACGACAATCCTGTTGAAGTATTTACCTTAAACGTCGGCATAAAATTATCTCTAATAATTTTAGTAGCACCAAAAGAAGTCATTTGAAATGCCGAATTGTATTGTTGAATATGACTCAAAAAGTGCTTCGACTTTTGAGATGTCCCAAAAATTAATGAATACAATGGTGCGGGTGGAGTTTCTAATGCTGGCAATCTTACTTTGCCAGTAACACAACACATGCCGGGCGTTTCACCTGGAAAGTTAGCCGCATCACAATATTGACATATTACGTCCATCATTCCAATGTATCCGTACACACTATATACAATCTGACTGTTGTAATTAAAAGCAGCACGCATCATTTCAGCCAAAACAGCACGACGTACTCGTGATCGCCGTCCAAGATTCAGTACAGGTACAGGGTCAACAGACCTATTTCGTGCATTACGTTCACGCTGCGATGCATTAGCTTGTGCGCGTTCATCTGCAGTCTGTGATCGTCTTAGTAATGCCACATCATTTGCATTATGCGTTCGGCGACCTATATTTGCTCGTCTTGCTCGTGGCATTTTTCCTTCAATTAAAAAAGAATAAATCAAATTAAAAAAATAATTGCTACATTAATAGTGGTACACAATATGTTTTTTTCAAATAAAGAAACACACATGCATACATGTAATTCACTTCAACAGTTCAAAACTTACCGTTTATGTAAATGCGTTTGACAATTTAATTCATAGTGCATTTGAAGCAAAAAATATAAACACAAAGCAATAATTATCGCTGACAATTTGCTTTAATCGAACCACGTCAAAAATGAAATGACCGCATGAATGACATAACAACATGCTTTTACTGTCAACACTGAAAAAAGTTTCAATTTGACAGCACAATCGCCATCTGAAAAAAGGTTCAATTTGACAGCAAAATCCCCATTTACAAAATGATCCGCCGTTTATTGAATTCAGTTGTTACAAAAAATGTGATAAATGAAGAAGCACTCTACCGATTTTGTGCAAACTTCACATAAACCATCTACTAAATAGTCCGAACAAAGCCTAAACATTTGGTTTGGATAGGTGAGCCCGTTCTTGAGTTATAAAATTACAACGAAAAGTGGCATTGATTTTTATATATATAGATAGATAGATAGATAGATAACAATTGTGTTATTATTCCATTATGTAAACTTTAAATCATACTATTTAAATTAATTTGATTTTAAAACGTTGTTAAGAAAAACTGTTTTTAGAGTTCCATATTTCAAAAGAGAAACAACAAACCCTTTTAAAGGCGCTGACGCGCAGTGCACTTTGGTAGATTTAAAGAAGAAAATTCAGGTCTAGGTAACTCTAATTGCCTTATCTCTAATTAATTTACACAACCCAGGGATTCCAGAGGTGCCTTTAGATACCGGCCATTAAATATCGGCCCCTTAATTAAACTTAGTAATAAGATAATATTTAAGGAAACGTGCGCATCCAGCTCCACACATTTGCGTTTTGCTCTTCAGTGTTTGAAAATTATTTATACAGTAGTGACGTACTGGAATAATGTGATAAGAGTGAGTGATAATTACAAATACGATAATTTTGCGGACGAAAAAGATGTACTATGCAATATACTTGTTTGGGGATAATTTTAAAATAGTTTAATAGAAATAATGTACCCATTTAAATGTCTATACTATATGTGCTCAAGTGTATATAGGACCCTCATAGTGCAAGTTCTAATACCACATGTTAAACTAACATGTTTAATTAAATTATAAAAATAATAAAGTGTGTTAATTGCGGTATGCAGTTCAAATTAATATTCACTGTAACGAATATTACAAACGTCGTTACATAAATTTTCAATCCGTAATGTTGATGGATAGATGGCTTTAGACTAACATCGCATATTTATTTATTTATTTGTCTACTTTAATATATATAATTGATACATATGGCGGATTTATCGCTACGAGAGCAATATCTTACAGTCAACTATAACACCAGTCCAGGCCTGGTCGATGAACGGCCGGTAATCCAACCCAGGTCCTCGCGGTGCGCCACATTATCAAAGGCTGTACGTCTTGTGATCAACCCAACACACCATGGCGACGATATATTGATAAAACGCTACAGAATTACCTCTCTGTATATGGAATGCAACTCTACAACATTTCGAAATAAATTTGTCTAATAACTCCGACAAATTTATTTCGAAAATCTATAATAGTGTAACCTTTCCAGCGGATATAAATTTATATCTATTCTTTAATCACAATTTATTTAAACTTTTTTAAATTTATTTTTCGCCCAGATCATAATTATCATTTAAGGCTTTTAAAATGGCTCGTCATAAATTATTCAGAAACCTCACTTGATGATCACAAAAATATCTCTAAATGATACTCCACTCTACCCATTGTTCAATCACTTTGCCAACCATCATCGTCTTCGAAACGTTTTCCTCAGACGAGTCCGTAATCTTTTTATAGAAAACTTTTCCAATTCTCATTTGGTTTGAAAATTCATTAAGCTCGCTGGAAGGCTGACATGGTGCCAGCTATATTGGCTGACTGCGAGTGAACATAACAATAAATCTACAGCACAGGTTTTCAACTTTAAGGATTAATTGGTGAATTGAAATTTATCACAGTCATTAACCATTATCCAAGATGATTAATTTTATCCACATTGATTAGTTTCTAAGTAGACACACTTAAAAATATATGAACTATATGGAAAATAAATATTGTTTTGAATATTCATGACATTTTTACACCTGTATAAGATATATAAAACAAAAAATTTACGGAATTTAAAATATCATTGTTTGCAATTAGTTTCATGAAAACATTATATATCATTAAAAAGAATATTTATAATTCTTTTTCATATTTAGGACCCCTCTCAAATGGATTTATACAAATTTATTAAGAAATAATATACGACACGTGCCGGGCCGTGCTGTGCCGTGCAGTGCCGCGGCGCCCCGCGTCGTGCTGCGCCGTACCGTATGTCTGTGCTAGGTTTGTTAGGTCAGGCTGTACATACTTACGTACTAATATCATCTGTATATACCTATAAATCGGTATATACCTATACAGACATCTGTATATACCTATACATACTTAATGACCTTGGTATTACTATACCAGCAACTTTATGTCCATGTGTATATTTCTAAATACTTGCTTACTTACCTACATACCCATTTAGCTCATGCCTTTATATATGACTGTCTATAGTTATCTACCTATTTACTTAATATCTTAGTTAATTTATGACTTTGTATGTACATTATCAGGCCATCGTTTCTTACTAAAGTGCATATACAAAATAAGTCAAATGAGTTTAAACTCATTCTCAAATTTCTCGAAAGAACTTTGTAATTTCATCAGCTGAAAATATCGTTAAGATATCCCGAAATGCATAATCAGGTCATGACAAAATTTGTGTGGGACCACATAAATTTAAAATTAAAAATGTCAATATTGTTGCAATGTTACCGAAATTATACGTGAAAATCGCCGATAAAATATATGTACAAGCATACGGATTGTATTAAGGATATTCTCATTTTTTTAATTCCTTAAAAATCAGAATTCAGTGACAATGAATGACATCTGTTGATTATTTTGCATATTATGATTTACAAAACTAGCCACAGAATATACGGTCTGCCAGTAATATTGTAATTATTTAGCGTTAAACATTAATTTTTGCTAAAGAAAAAAAAATTAAAAAAACATATCTTTTTATTTATCATTCATTATAAACGTCACAAGTAATTGCTATTCACTTGGTTTAGACGGAATTTTGGTGCCAATAAACGAAATAAGTTAATTAGGCCTTTCCAGCGATATTAACTGTTAATTAAGTTTATAAAACCAATATAATTCACTAAAACAACTTTTTAATATAAAAAATTACTTTTTGATATATAAAACGATACTATAAAGAACAATTTACAAAAATTGTAACAGGACACATGTGCCGCCGTATAACTTGTAAACAATGCAAGCAAACAGCCTACATAACTTATGATAAGTAAAAGAAGCAATAAATGAGAATCCAATTGTAATTATAGACACCTGTTGACTTTTCTAATATCTTGATTTTCAAAACCCGACCGCCAGTAATGTTTGAATTGTTCCACACCATCAACAATGCTTACGGCATATAGCCAAGAGCAGAGTTAAACCAAAAACAGACAACAGTCGAAAACTACACAAAGGTCTTAACCACAGGAGCACACAACTAGTTATTGTGTAGACATCAAACTTCATCTTGTACCGCCTGCTTGCTTGTCCTGAACTAAACTGAATATGCGCTGCCCGAATAGCCTTTGTATCAACTGTTAATCAAATAAACCTGACCTCGAGGAGTATAAAGCCCATGTCTGGTGTCCTTAGGCGCCGTAAAGCACATCAATAATCGCAATCAGAGTGTGACAGCATAGGTCTGTACTTGATAGCGAGACAGCTAATATTATAGGATCACTAACGAGGTGGGCCGAAACGATATTGGATTACCGTACGTTTAATGTGCATCCACTGGGTCATTACTTATACAGATAACATTGAAAGGAAATTAATTGTGCTATACGATGGGAGGAATATATATATCTAGTCCTGAAAGGAGGGAGTTGAAACAAGTTTGTTGAATAAAGTTTGTACAATAATTACGAAAAAGCATTTAGGCATTAAATTATTAGTTTAATTAGTGTCTTGAAAGCAATATAAAAGTTGACATTATTTGTTACGCTTGCAACAAAATTAATGTCTTACTTATGGACTCTAAAAATGAACGCAACTTCCTAATCTAAGTATTTTTTATAACGATTTACGGGTTTCAACAAAAACTAATTATCAAATATGTTACTATAATATTGTTCATTTGGTCATTAATTTGAATTTTGTTTCTTCTGCTAAAACTCTTGCTTTATTGATCATTTACCTATTCATCTGTCACAAATGATTATCTATAGAAACCAAGAAGTGGGAATATTTTAGCTTAGAAAGCAAAGTTATGACTCCAGATATAGAATAAAAATAGTTTAAAAAAATTTGCTGTTGAGAAGTTTAAAAAATTTATAAGTTTTTGTCGTTTCCTAGACATGATCCAGTTTTAAAATAAATATGCCACTGTGTAAAATCTAAAGCTGTTTATATTATTGCTATTCTTATTTATGAACAATGCGTTCCCATTAACTTTAATACTAAATTATAAAAACCACATATAAACCTAGATGTTTTTCAGATAATCATCATCGTCAACAGCATTAAGGGCTTAACTTCCTCGTGTGGATCTTTTCTGGATCTCTACGTTAGACTGAACTTGAATTACCTTTTGTTTTTTAGTTCTTTTTTCACCATTAAGCGTCTGTGAGTAGACCTGCCTCTTACCCTGGTGCCAATAAATTTGACCCCAAAGTATTTCTTGTAACTCTTTACTCATTCATTTTAATTATATTGCTTGCTTGTTAAATTCTTTTAGTTTCCATAAATCTTATTTTGCCCAGTTCTTGTTATAAATGGCAATGTTTCAAATCTGGACATCCACGCCAAACACCATCAATTTTTTACCACCATACTTACTTCTCATAACCATTCTTTCAAAAACAACCAAATCTTTTCTTTTCAAATTAGTGTCCAAGTTTTAAGCACATATGTGAGTATAAATCTAATTAAGCAATAATGAAGCAATATTTTAGTTATTCTTCTTACCAAATTTGAATTGTGATACATCTTTAATCATGACATCATCGATTGGTAACAAGGATCATCCCATATATTTTTAATGAAATACAATTATTAATATTGATTTTTGAGCCAAGTTAAATGAAACTATTGGCTCTTTTATAGCTATGAAAATCAATTCGCAATTTTCTGAATGGTATAATTTACCATCGAGGAAACTGAAAATTGATACAAACATTGCATGTCATGGAAAGATTCCTTCTCGTCATCGTCTTTATCTTCCTTGGGTGTATGGGCATTAATAAGACTTTAGACGAAGAAGGTTTCTCTCAACCTAACTTTATAAATTCTTAAGGATTTAGCCACATTAATGTATAACTACGTATCTGATCTTTTTATTCGGTATAAAACCTGTGAAAAATATGGGCTTTTTTCTTTATCCCAACTTTATAAGGTTTTTTGTTTTTTCTTCTCAATAACTTTATCTCAAAATCATTCATCTATTATTAGGCTAAAACATCTACACAATATATATTCATTTGCTCAGTCCATTTGTTACTTTCTTTAATATAAATAGCGAAAGTTCCATGTTTCGATTCTCAAATTTTTAAAACATTTGGCAGCCCGTTTTCCAATTTTCATTCAGTAATATACTTTTCCTTAAGATTTTATACCAAGATTTTTCCACAGAATAAGATTATTAGCCCTAAGCTCAAATCTTACTCTGGAAGAAAAGGGTATCACCTGTTGCTGATAGTAGCTTCAATAGCCCCCACTTAGACCTCGTATTAATAATTATTATAATGATACCACGAGCAGAGATTTCAGATAGTACTCCACCAAAAAAATAAGTTGTTTGAAAGAAAGATTAACGATATATACCCTCTATCCCGTAAATTGTCAAACTGATCAAATATAAACAAATTAGTATCGTTTCGATATTGATGAAAGGATATACCGTTAAGACAATACCGTTAATTATTGGTGAAATACTACCGTCAATATAAATCTAATTAAATACTACCGTCAATATAAATCCAATTAAATACTACCGTCTATATAAATCTAATTAAATACTACCGTCAATATAAATATAATTAAATACTACCGTCAATATAAATCTAATTAAATACTACCGTCAATATAAATCCAATTAAATACTACCGTCAATATAAATCTAATTAAATACTACCATCAATATAAATCTAATTAAATACTACCGTCAATATAAATCTAATGAAATACTGCCGTCAAGATAATCTATAAGAGTAATTAAACCATTAAATGACGGTAGTATCTGCTCATTGAAAAAATTAACAGCGAACAATGCATCAACTCTTGTTACAAAAATAAACTTATGCTGATCTACGTATTTCTATGGTAATAGTTTTTGAATGCCACGAGCATTTTAAAGATAGTTAAGGATATGCCGAATATGTTGACCACTCTGGTTTACATTCTCTTCATACAAAGTTGTTGATGGTGGCATCGAGAATATTTGTGAATTTGTCAAATTAAAGAAAAATTATTCTGTAGGTTACATTGACCTGAAATTAGGAATACTAAACACGATAATTCATCGCGATTAACTGAAAGTCTCAGACTAAGGGGTTGAATTCTAAGTTCGTTCCATAGAAATTTATCGATAATAAAAGATGATTGCCACTTAAATATTGCAAACACTTGTCGAAATAATCTCGTAACGATGAAAATTTCTTGAAAACATTGTAAACGACGATAAAACATGGGGCTACTAACACAATCCTGAAACTGAAAGTCAATCAGCTGAATGAAGGCCATTGAAAGAACGATACCTCAAAAAATGCTTTTTCAGAAAACAAAAATTAGGACAATACTCATTTGTTTTCATGACTTAAAGGAGATTATCCATAAAACATTATTAATTATGGCAATAATTTCTATGCTAAATACAAATTATTGAGACGTATACCTCGTGTAAGAGCAGAGTATCGAGATCCAGGCGGTTGGCAACTTTTGCGTAACAATCACTAGCATATCGGGCATTTTTATTATTTATTTTTTCATCCTAAAATTACTTTTGTGCCCAAACTTATTTGGCAATGAAAGGATATCGTTATCCATTGAAAATATTGAAAGATCCAACACCAGCATCACACAGACTATCAAGATTCCTGATATCCAAGTCATTAGAATCGCTTGTAGAACGCGCAAATCATAGTATCAATACTGAAGGAGTGGCCTTTGAAAAAAAATAAATTTTGTTGAAATAAACTTTCTGTGCTTTTAGAAATCTAAAAGCAAAATCAAATGATTGATCTGACGGTTTACGGTACGGAAGGTGTATTTTCCCGTGTCAAAGAAACTTGAAATCATTCAAGAATTCATATTTTAATCTTTCGAAAACTTAATAGATTGTAACCCAATAATAAGAAAAAAAATTTAGTCATGCTTTGCCAATTTAATCAACAACAAAACTTATTTTAGTCAGACTACAGTTATTTATATGTTCAAGCTCTTAGGATAAATTCAACCTAGGCAGAATTAATAACATCATATGAGGCCATAATACTCTGTCGTCGCAATTTACATTTACGTTTTGCTATAGTATTTGGAGTCTAATATTTATCTTACTACGAAATTCAATTATGACACTTTAAACTTTTTACGCTATACACAGCCAAATAATAGTAATTTATTTCCTCCCAAAAACGTTGGCATTGCGAGAGGTGTTCTTCCTTACATGGGTTTATTTTAAAAAAATGCATAATTAAATTTTATTAATTTTTTAATAAGTTGTTAAGATAGAAAAAAATATCAGTACCATTGTGGGGAGAAACAAAGTTTACTTTGCAAGAATTTATTGAAATCAATGAAATGTTTAAAGACAAAGGATACTAATAATATAAACGCAGATAACCCTTACATCACTTGGAAGCCAAAACTCGAAACTGTTTAACGTATGCCCGACCAAGATTAACTTAATCTTAAATATTACGCCTTATGTTACTTTAAGCCCTGGAGCTAGATTCTGCACTAGCTTAATTGCTCCCTGTGGTCGACCATCCGAAGGAGTACGAAGCATTATAAGATAATATGGTTGGAAGCAACAAAAATATTCGAATGATTAATATCACTGAGCCCTCATTTTTGATAATGTTAAATTATTATTATAAAAAATTTCATATATTGAAAAATATTCGTTATTATTTGTTAACACCTGGAAATAAATATTACGTACCTTTAATTTTATAACTTTTAAAATGTACCTTAATACATATAAAACCCTTATACCTCGTATTGCGAATTCTACTCATAATTAACAAATTTTTTTATAAAATTTACTTTTAATAAAATTATTAAACCAAAAAAGATTAATATGAGTAGCAGCTAAAAAAAGAAGATTTCAACGTTGTAGCAACGAAAAACGTTTATTTACAGATTATAAAAGAAAACCCGGTTAAAGGGCTTTCCAAAATAGATACCTCAGGGCCAATTTGTAAATTTGGTAAAATCATGATGGTACGTAAAAAGTTTAATTTAATTGAAATTACATTTTAACAATTTTATGTTATTTTATCAAATCCAATGTGTAATGTATTATGAATTTATCTAATATGTAATATTTTTGTATAGTTTAAATTTTTTATATATATTTTATATAATTTATTATATAATAAACTCCAAATGCAAAATTAGTAAACGTCGTATTTTATTTGCAATGCTTTAAGCATAAAATATAATGCTTAAACCTTCAGAGCTGTCCGCAGCATATCCCTCGGACATCGCCCCGCCTCCTCCACCTCGAACCGAGATCCGACTCGACCCAACTCAATGGCTCACGATTATCTGACGCGAGCGAACCCAACCACAACACCATATTCCGAGCTCAGAGCTGGCGCAGATGACGAGGCAGGAAGCCGCCCGGTGAATAATGGCAGCGCGACCCGCTTCCGGGGCCAGTAATTGCGGCGGTTTCCGTTGTCACACAGCCTGCCTGTCAGTCGTGGCTCGCTCTGTCAGTGATGGGGGCTGATTTTGAACGTTCGAGGTAATTCGATTGCCAGTCCGAGTAGTCGAGATTATTGGGAATATACGTTTTATTGGTCTGGTTTGGAATAACCATAGAAACGCATCAGCGTATTTAGCTTCAAACTAAATTAATCATTCTTTGCATGTTTATTCATATATTAGCATCAATTTATCACTAAACGTAATAATAAATTTACATAATCAAATATTTAGTTCATCCGTTTTTTAAATAATTATTTCATTTAAATAGTAAATTTATAATTACGTTTTGTTGGTTTTCACCATATTAAAATTCTTTAAAGGTAATGTGATAAAAATAAAATTGAAAATGTATAAAAAGCTAAAATTAATTTAATTTTCTACTGCCAGTAATTTTAAATTGAACTTTCTTCCAATTTATCCATATTGAAATAATGCATATATGCATATCCCGCCCTTGCTTTTTAAGTAGGTAAGTCAGTGACTATCCAAAATAAACTTCCATAAGTGAAAATTACAAGAAATGTTTTTAAAGAGTTTGTAAAGCTGCCAAATTCTTTAGAATTAACTTAATTTGTATTCATAAAGAAATTGATAGTCTCAAATAAGAAACTAGACTTCCACAAAAGAACGACTAGCAAGAAAACTTTACTATTAAAATAGCGAAATAATGATGAATTATGTTCCCGAGTAAGACGTGACTCAGCGACTTCACGGAGCGGGCAATCCCTCAAGTGTTATTGATATTATGTATGAACGCAGCCCTCGCGCGGGCTCGCGCCTCCCCCATTACGTATTCATACATCCGATTTAATAAAAGATTTCTTTTTTTCACGAGACTCCAGTCAGTTTTCCGCTCCTTATGAATTATTCATCACCTGACCCGGTCCCGTTCGGCGAATGATACTCGGAGGAAATGACTTCGGATGTTCGCGATTGTGACGCGCGTAATCTTTTTTTAGGGCAAAATTTAATTTTTAACAATTTTATGCGACTTAATATTTCGTCAACGCTGTCTGGCGCTAGCTTTGAATTTTGGTTTATTTATTATTGCAAACCTGTCTGTCTATCCTTTAAGGGTACCATCTCTCGTTGAAGAGTGTTGCATAGTACATAAAACTTCTCTCATTTTCCGGTATCCCTATTTCCCGTGCAGTTTTTAAGTATCATATTTAACATATGATAAAAAGGTCGTGTCTGGTAGTATTTAATGATAACAAGCTCCACAGATTAACCATTTAAAAAATTATTATGTAGGACCTGCAAATATAACCTAATGAATTAAGATAAGTACTTTATCTCTTGACAATACGCTGAAAGAACCTAGAGAATGTGAAACAAATAGACGATAATAGTTTAAAATAGAAAGTTGGAAAGCGACAATAGTTTTTTAAAATTTTCGAAATAACATAACGACGAAAACTATTTCTTTTATTTATTCCATATATATGGAAAATTTTCATTTTTAATTCGAGTTTAATGAATGACCTGTTATAATTTAATGAAAATATTGTGTACCATGAATATCTAAACTTTATCGTACCGATGAATATCTAAACTTTTTTGTACCATGAATATCTAAATCTTTGTGTACTATGAATATCTAAACTTTTTTGTGCCATGAATATCTAAACTTTTGTGTACTATGAATATCTAAACTTTTTTGTACCATGAATATCTAAACTTTTGTGCAATATGAATATATAAACTTTTTTGTACCATGAATATCTAAACTTTTGTGTACTATGAATATCTAAACTTTTTTGTGCCATGAATATCTAAACTTTTGTTTACCATGAATATCTAAACTTTTATGTACCATGAATATCTAAACTTTTGTGTACCATAGATATCTAAACGTTTGTGTACCATTTATTACACATATATTACACGGTACAAAAAAGTTTGGTTTTCTGTACCGAGTATGAAAATTACGTAATGTGAGTTTTACTCCTTCTTAAGGTTGTTGTTGTGCAAAACCGCGTTGTCGACGAAATTCGCTGAACTTTCGCTGAGCTGAATAACTAAACTTATTATAAAATTAAAAATGTATCGTTTATTTTTCCTAAAAATCGCTCTCAAAAATTATACAATTAATATTACAGACATTTCGAGTAATTTGCTTAAAAATCTAAGTCAATGTAAAATGATTTTATATTAACATTTAAAAAAAGCAATTTTCAATAAACCATTTCATAATAAATTTTGGATCTTGCTGTCACGCGAAAACTACCTTTAAAAGTTTGTTTTTATACTGTAATAAATAACTGTTAAAATTGTATCGTTTTTCGTTTACTCATTTTGTTCATTTTTACAAATTCGTTCAGATCAATGAATTTGAACCAAAACATCATACAATATAACTAGTAAAATTAACCAAATATTTGGGAAGTTGACATTGTTCGAATTTAATAATAGTCATTCTGTACTATGGGCGATTTGGACAATTCCGATATGACATCAAGTCCCCTGGTAGATGTGAAACATTTAAATTTTCTTGTATTTTTATATTGAAATAATTATTATTTTATTTTTAGGAAATAATTTATCACAGAAATATTTCTTAATAATCTGTTGGAAATATGTTTTAAATTTTATAATACTGTTTGCCGAAAAGACGCAAAGTTGGCCGAATTAAGGTGGAAATAGACAATAAGATGCGAAGCTGGCCGAATGGCACGTCGCGACGTGCCACCGTAACATTTTAATTCCCATCCAAACGCATCATTACATGTTTAATATCAACATTTGAAGGGATTTTATAATAATAGCAATTATTATATTCTCAGTCAGTTCGATAAGTTCAGTTTCTCTGATTCTAAATCCTTTCTAGCTCTTCATATAATAAAATACAATGCTACATTCTGTGATTACTCCATCGTTGCATACGTTGCAAACCTCTGGAATAAATTTAATTCTGACATTCAAAACTAATCATCAATTTACGTTGTCACAAGCCGCCTAAAGTTTTTTGACGGCCTGTTGTATTCTACCCCATTCTCCTATTCACATTAATATTAATTTCAATAGTTCATAAATATCACTATTTGTTTTCTGTATTGTTTTTACAATACATAGACATATCATTTAATTAAAATACTTGATTCTCAAAAAATGTATTTGTTTGAGAAGAAGAAATTATACTAGTAACAACATGTCGCCTAATTTACGTATTACATTTACGTAAATTAGGCGACATAAGTAAATAAATAATACGTAAAAAATGTTTGCCTAATGAGGGTAAAAGTCGTCTGGGTTACTCGTCACTTTTATTACTGCACAATACTTTAGCAGTAATTTTGCGAATATACAAATGGAAGCTGATTATTCTTATAATACAATCATAGTCAGGGCAGTTGTAAGTGGTATGAATTGTTACTTTATCGAAGGCTCATAAGACGTACGGTCGATGTACCCTGTAATAATATTCAATGTAACTATAACATAAACAATAGTTAGTTGGTTAAAGAAATAATTTATAAATATTATATTCCAGTGAATTTGGTACTCAAGTGACATAAATTTTACACCCCTTTAAATATGATTTCTTCCATCCACCAAAAACCGGCTGCTAACACACTGAAGACAGTTTATATTAAGAATCGTACAGAACTTCAAAACTATTTTCGAAGCTACGAATGTTTTTATACTGATTTGCGATTTCAATTTCATAATCGGCAGTGTTTTAACAAATGTTATAATTTCCAAGTAATTACATTTTAACGACGTGTGTTACAATTTGACAAATATGTGTTAAAAATATTCTAGTTCAATCCCAATAAAATTTATTTAAACATTGATTCTAACATCGCTTTATGTATATAACACTTAGTTTTCTGATGTGTACACGAATATATAGCCTCTTTGTTAATTCAATCGATTAATATACCTGGTTACATAACAACTTTAATCGCTCAAACCCTTACTTTGGCCTATCCTCTTTGACCCATTACTTCCTAAACTTCTCCGTCTAAACTACACCGTCCGGTTGCGCCAAATACAACAGGCTGCAACGTATTTATTGGAGTTAACCTAACAAGGTGTTTACACAACTTATTAACAATAAACATTTGGGGTGCGGCGGTAGGGGCGACAGTGGGGCAGGGTTTGTATTAAGTTATGACGATTATTTAGGGACACCGCAACAGGGTGCGCAGACAGCCAGCCCAGTGCACTCGGAGCTGAGAGATGATAAATTAACCTGTTACAACAATTCATTGTAGTTTCTTGTCGCCATTCGTTAGCTCTTTTCGGTAAATGTGCACGATAAATCGGCATTACAATTGTGTAAATAAGATTTTACGTGAATTTTGGCAGAAATCAAACTTTAAAAATGACCGCATTTCAAAGTTTAAAAATATTCACACAAAATTTATCTTGTAACAAAGTTTTACAAATATGTAACGCATCATTGTAACATTTAAAAATACTGCAGTTTTTTGTTTTAAAGTTTTGCATTGCTCAATAGAAAAAAATATATAAATGTCCTGAATTGTGTTTCAACCTACAGTACACGGAACTTGAGCTATTTTGTTATTTCCTAATTAGTCGCTCATAAAAGGCATTTCCGTGCAACATCATCTGATTTTGGTATATATTTTTTTGATAAGTGGTACTTCCGATTTGAAAAAGTTTTGCATTGCTCAATACAAAAAATATATATAAATGTCCTGAATTGTGTTTCAACCTACAGTAGACGGAACTTGAGCTATTTTATTAACAAACGTCGATGGCAAGTCAAGCTGCAAGGTGAAACTTGTAGTTTTACCTGTTTTATTTATGCAGTAAAGGAAAGTGTATCGGAAAATACCACCGAAAAACACTGTACGAGGAAGAAATATCTTGCGTTTAAGTTTTCAAAAATTTTATTTTTGAATTTTACCTTTGTTTTTCGAAAAAGATCATAAAAGGATATTTAGTATTTCTGAGAAATAAAATTTTCCATCCGTTGCTTTCTAGAAGAAATTTGAGAGATATCAATGATTCAAAATCAATACATTATAAAGCGAAAACAAAAATTAGAACAAAATAAATTAAAAACCAGCTAAGTACAAGTCGAACTTACATAATTAGTGTTCCGTACCCATCAACTTGACACGCCGGTTTTGAAGCATTATTGAATTCTGCACCAGTCGCGTAGTAAACGCTTTAGACTGGTGCCGTGTATAAACCGTGTTATATTAACGTTATAATAACTTGATAAATAAGGAAACTAAAAACAAAAGGTTATAAAATGTATATATTTTAATATCAGAAACTCATATCAATTTTTATTCGCTATTTAAGCGAATAATTATTTGCGCAGCGCGCAGGCAAATTCTCAACTGTGTGTGTGTGTGTGCGTGTGTGCGTGTGTGTGTACATACATGTATATATTTATTTTTTTTCTTAACATTGGTTCAGCGATAACTGGCAAACAGAAAATTCAATTTTTTGCCTTTACCTCAGAAAATAATTTTCTGTTATAAATAGAAACAATACATTTGATCTATGGACTAATATGAGTACCTTACGATTGATCGGAGTCTAATCCAGTTATGTTTGTAGGACAAAGTTTTGAACTTTTAAGTGGCAAAACTCAAGGAAATGTATAGTTTTGCTCTTTCCACTGAGTACTATCAAATAAAAATGTCCGTAATCGATCAGGTGCTCCGTTTATAATTTGTAAGCCTTTAAAAGTACACACATATAAGTAGATACATACGTACAAAGAGACTCCAATGTGATTCTGTGTATCCACTATTACTTCTTTTGAAAATCTCTTTCTTTACTTTCATTGACCCCTTTAAGGATACTAACGCAATACTCTCATTATTAATGTGAAAATTCAAATACTATCGAAATATAAAAAGCTATTTTTTACAATAAAAAGCTATACGAATCATACTATAATCGAAACTGCACTACAATTCGATTTGATAATTTCGGAATAGTGCCATGGACAGACATATATACGGACAACCTGACAGGAAAACAGTGAAATGCTGCACTAATATGGCTTTCGAAATTACGAATTTAACGAAAATGTTAATTGAAAACTCTGTAACGTAACGGTTTGTGATTTTGAATATCTCATATTGCAATAAAAGACAAATCAAAATTTGTATTAAACTAAAATAATAATTATTTAAAGTCAAAAAACATCCCTTGACGAAATTCACTACCATACTCGTAATACGCTCACGCCAACTAGGTATTTTTGATACGTAACCATGTATATTCATCAACGAGAAAGCAACACAAAGCAAGCCGTAAAGCAGACAGCGCTTTGTACACTTTTTTCCAGAAACAATGTTAGTGTCTCTAATAACATTTATGTAATGGTGCTTGTTGTATCTCAGGTTTGTAACTGACAAAAAACATTAACAAAGAATTTGGAACATAGAAATATAACGTAATAATTCTTGTGAGATTCTTTGGGAACTCTTAATTTTTTGCACCTTAAACTAATCAAAATGTTGATAGCTGGTTTGAAATAGATACGCGCAGTATCTCTTTGATAGTTGCTTTCTCCATTTTATTTATGTAACTTTATTTAGTTTTACAAAAATATTTGTTTTATCTATCGAGTCCTGATATTTGTGTAAACACCCCGTGCACTGAAAATTTATTTCTACGCGAAAACATTACATATATTATAAATCTAGAGACTACCGCTATGTTCTCAACACTGTTTAATTTGTATAGTTTTAGAAAAGTAATCTTGTTTAGTTTGATTAGAATTCGCGTTAGAAGAGAATTCGTGCACATACAAAGGCAGTTAAATGTTTAAAGATTTAATTGTATATAATATTTCCGTCAAACTATTGGCAAGTATTAGTTTTATTTTACACTATGTGTTAATTAGTATATATTTTACAAGCATAAAACAAATAAATTGCAGTCTTGTATAGCAATGTATAAATATAATTTAAATTAATTTTGTATTGAAGTACGCACTAAATGCTAGCCATTTTTTAATTTATGACGTACGTATATAAAAAATTAGGAATATTTTTCAGTGTCTATCCCCTTGGATAGACACTGAAAAATATTTTGTAGACTCAACTCTCGAAGGAAATGCCGCCTCAGTAAATGTTCACTATACATTTTTCATTGAATTTTTAAATACCTCTTTAACGACACCCTTCTCGATGGGACCCGCTAAGAAATTTTTTGTACCCCCGATTTCGATTTATAACAAAAAATAGCTTCAAAAGAAAATTAATCGTTTTCTTTATTTGCATGAATTTTCGTAAATCATCTAAGTTTGAAGATTCCCGAAAAGAAAATTCAATTAGAGAAGCCGCTGAAAAATTATACTATGTACTTGATATGGCAAAAATAAGCCTGAGAACAATCACTATCATATCTATTGTTTTTATTCCACATACGGAATACTCATGAAGGAATAATAGTTATTTGTTTGTTCCAAAAAATATATAATATAAGAAAAATGTGTCCTATGATAGTAATGTTTAGGGTTTCATTATTTATATTCAACCTTTCTGAATGAAAAACTTTGAGCTAAAAGTCTTCTTTGAACACCTGACATGCGGGATTTGCATATCACTTTTAACTACTGAATTTACCTTATTATAAAAACCTTTTGAATGTAGCGAGGCCTCGGGCCGATCTTGAAGGGAGCATAATTAATAACCTTTAAATTTTACCTTACTTAGTCCTGATGTAACTAGACTTGTGCCTAAAACGTTTATTTCGAAGAAGCCTTTCCCTAAATTACATTTCATCAAGTCTTTTGAATAATTTCGCAGGTAATGTTAATTAAGCCGACTCCTACATTAAGCGTACATTAATATCCGTCACTTGTCGATAGAATTGTAACTATACCGATGCCCCAGAACGTTTTACCAAAAGCAAAGAAGTAAACTTGAAATTTATTTAAACGTACCCCCAATATCTGCGCCGCTCCGGCCGCGCCGACAAATACATTTCCCGAACTTCCGGATTAATGTGTCACGTGTCAATCGGGAAAATGTTTTCCGGCAAAATAAATGCGTTTTTCCAGAAGGAAAAGTTATTACCTTAAGCGACTAACCCCGGTGGCGAATTGCTTGTAACTCGACGCTGAACTTTTCCATTCAATCAATTTCCCCGCCCAGGTGGGCCGAGAGAGCTTTGTGAAAAATTTGAAAAGCTCCTTCGCCCTCTGGGGCGCGCAGCGTCCGTCGATTCCGCAAGATGGAAACGCTGATTAGAAAGTATTTATCTACTGCGGTGTTTTCTTTATCTTCAGTCTTCCTAAGTCGCCCAGCTGAAGCGCCCTCCTCTTATCGCGCCCTCCGACTAATATAATATGAATGGGATTACAACATTTATGAAGCAGGCCCAAGTATTGGGCGTCTTAAATTTTCAATTCAACTTTTCTATTAGCGGCGCTTTGGTTTATTCTGTTTCCTTTTTGAATATATTTGATGAAATGTGAAATTACTCTAAAATTTTGTTAAAACATTGCTTTTATAAGTTGAAGTGAAAGCAGGCAAAGTGGCTCTAAGCCCGAACTTAGTTTAATGTATAAAATGTTTGAAAAAATAAGTAAAATACCCTTTCTATAGATCATATTTTAAATTTCAAATTAATGAAGCGGTCGATCGTAAAGATTTAAGTACACTTTGGCAAAAGTTAATTTTTCGGTCTTTTTAAATCGAAGAATACTCTTAAAAATTGTTAAGTAAGATTAGAACCCACACTACCGGGGTTTCGTAATCACTAAACATGTAGACATAGAAAAAATAACAAATAGAAGTAACATAACGCGCTACGCGTTCTGCCGCATAGGCGGAATATATTTTGTGAACATTTTTATCTTCATAGTTTCAAATATGGTATCGTGTTCGCATCGCGTGAAAATGTGTAAAAATATCAAGAGTAAAACCCAAAGACTAGTACAGTTATATCTCAATCGTAAATACGTTTTTTTATATTATAATAAGTAACGAAAATGTTTCGAATGGCTCATTTCAAAATGACTGCAGCATTGCAAGAGAACGCGCGCTTGCGTGTGTGCGTGCGTGTGCACGCAAAAATTCAAAAACCCAATATTTCAATATTCAAACCAATATTCATTTATTATCCATTACTTTAATTACTATATGTTCAAGAAACTGTATATTTTTCAATTAAGTACCTCTTATTCTATACCCAGTGTTATTGAGAAGCAAGAAAAAAATATGGTTATGGAAATTATTTATTCCATTGGCATGGAATTTCCTCATGTGTATCTGCGTATCTGAAATTCTGAAATGCTTCCTTAAGTTAAAAAAGACGCACAGTCCAAACCACGGGATAAAATAAGAGAGCATGTTTTACTTTGGTCTGCTAAAGCGTTTAGTTGCAAGCTTGATACAGAAAACTCACTATTTGATATCCAATATTTTTGAGGTTGGCTGAACATTCCGGCAAGAACTAGGCAGGTTTTTCTACTTGAGTGTTTTGGTGGGATGTTCTTTCTCGTAGATGTCTTTAGGTTTCCCTCTTTTAAAATTTCTTCGGAAAGTCCCGTTTTTCTTAATTTCCCATGATTTCTTTTCCAATGCAGATCTTCCACTTATATTTCTTTGGGAGTTAATATTCACCATATGTACGACCTGATTGGGATTTTTTGTAGCTGCCGAAAATATCCAATAAAACAAATTAATGTATTTTTACCCACGACGAAACGGAAGAGGCATATGTGTTTAGGGTGAGAGGTTGTTTTTATGCAATCCGATGTTCCCATTTATCTCCAAAACGGTTTGGCCGATTTACATACAGTTTTCTGTAAAATATTTGAGATTAATCGGCGATGATTCTCAGATAGGTGTTATGGTGTTAGCTCACCAGGGGGCACCACAACATTTTGTTGCAAACGAATGTTCCCATTTATCTCCAAAATGGTTTGAACGATTTAGACACGGTTTGCTGCAAAATATTCGAGACTAATCGGCGATGGTTCTTAAATAAGTGAATAAATTATTTTGAATATTTGAAAGCGATGGACGTTGCATGTTTTATAACATTCACTATTGGAGTTTAATAAAAATGATATACATTCTTAACAATAAACCCTTAAACATAGGCAAATAAGCTAAATGTGTCAATTTCAATTAATTTTCGGTCATAATAAAAAATTAATTTCACAAGAACTGAAATAAATGAGTTTTTGAAAATAGTTATTCAAATGCTAATGCTAAAACTGTTCTTCATTTAAGTTTTTATTTTGACATAAACGGAAAGGAATCTAAGTTTTCTAAAAATTAAAACTTGGGTTAAAATTAAGGCTTCTCATTTGTTATAATTTGTATTTAAAATAAATATGTGAAGGATATTTTAATGGAAATATCTTTTGAATAGAATTTTTATTCACTTTATTCTAAATATATCTTAATAATATAACCAAGACGCTACAGTGACCACATTAATTAAATTGATATTAATATTGTAAGCACAATCAGAAGTAAGGCGTAAACAAAAAAGTAAAAAAATCCACACCACCCTCCACATCTTTCATTGAAAGATTAAGAACAAATATATTTTATAGTACAACGAATTAACAGACAAAACCTATGGAAGAATATATTCCAAAATACTGAGAATCGTTGTGAATGTGTGGTCATCGTATGAGTGGTCAAAGTTCAACGCCGCAATGCGCCCACAGATGTCATCAATTAGAATAATTATATATTTAACTATATGAAATTTAAAATAACAATATTTTTATTAACCGTGCTTTAATCTTAAGAAATTTTATATAATTTCCTAATATAGATCGCAACACAACCAGTAGAAAGCACCTAACCTTGGCAATTGTTGACTCGAAAATGTAACATAATAACAGCGTAGTCTAACAGACCTTTAATTAACATTTTTAGGCTTAGCTAATATTACTTTCAACTACACATAAATACTTCGACTACAATAAACGTCTTTAAAACTGACCGGCGAAGATTTTTTCTCTCGTATTTTTTCCTTCTTCGTTTCCATCTCGTTTCTCTCCTTTTTTAACCACTTTTTTATTGCCTAGTCAATATAAAATTTATAACTTAATATTTTATTAAAAAGTGTCAATGTCATCTTTTTCTGTTTCTCAAATAGTCTTAGTTTTTGTTTTTGCATATGATCGATGAGAGTCTGCAACAGTAGGTTATGTTATCAATTAGTTTTCTTTCAGTTACCAAAAGAGACGTACAAACCAACCAAATGTGAGGATATTAGGCAACGTATCAAAATTTTAGGCCAATTTTGAAAATACCATTAACAAATTGTATCACTTTCAAAGATTTTAAGCTGATAACGAAAAATGTAATCCCGTTGAAGTAATTACGTAATAACTTACAGTAGCAAATCTAACATACAATCTGTACATTGGAAGACACATCAGAACACAAGACACTGTCGACTTTAAAATTCGATTCAACACACGGCCAATAGCTCATGTAATCTAATAAATCTACAGCAAAAGATATTCACTGGTAAATCTATCATACGCTAAGGTATTGGCATTCTTTTCAAACATTCCTTTTACAGACATGCCTCAGCCAAAATTTGAATCTCACACCGATCGACCCGTAGAGCCAATAAGCCAGGTATTTGCACACCTTTATCCGACACAGTCGGTCGTCTTTCTCCGCAAGCGATACATTATATTTATTTTCACCTATCGCTTTACATAAATGCCGAAATAGGTGCAATGTACGCTGTATGGAATACCCTTTCTAGGAACAATATATCACAATGCAGACGGAAACGACGTTTGGATTTATATAAGGTCAATATGCAGAAAATTTATATGCATTTATAACGTAGATGATGTTGCTATTTGGCTTGTTTGATTACATCTACAAAAATCCAAATAAACTTTATTCGTCTTAATATTGTTTAGGAACTTTTCCTTTAAATTAGCAGCGTATTTTAAACATCAGTGTAATTAAAAAACATTCTTGATATCAATGTATCGACATCTGATGTTCCGGTATTTGTCTAATAATTAATGTATAGTTAACTGCTGTGTGGTTTAGAGATCTACTTATTACTTGTTCCTCCCGATCGAGAAATAGCTCATTGTACATTTATAACTCAATAACCATATCTCAAAATGAACTCTCCTTTAACTAACAATCGTCGAATCTACGTCATGATTAACGGAAAGGAAATAGAAACTCGATAGTAATTAACAGAAAGGAAACGGAAATTAATCGAATTTTCCACTAGTTGTACACGGTCATTCATAGCATAAATATTTAATAGACATATATGGCTGTAAGCAATCTTAATGTCATGTAAAAATGTCTTGTAAAGTATATTTTAACTGTATCAATGAAGATTATCAAATAATTGAACTCATTTTTATAATTAAAGATGAAAAGACAGCAGTGGTAACAAATTAATTAGTGGAATCAAAATAAGGTAATAAATTAAATGCAATTCGTACAAAATTATGTTTACACCGAATAAAATTATACGAATATATAACTCCATTATCTAAATATGAGTTTTACTGTTCATACATAAAATTCATGCATCTGTATACAAAGTTAATTTGGCCGAATCGAAAATTTGTAGTTTCAACCTTTGATTGAAGTAACTTGTTTTGGAGAAAATATATTTTTGTTGAAAACTAGGAAAACCCTGCCTAACTTTACACATACCTTTAAACTAATAGGTACTTTCTTTCTTGTCTTACGAAAAGTGTCCAATTTAATTTAGACATCGCTTGGTTTTAAATAAAAGTTTTTCCTTCCTGTAACGAATGAACCCTATAATTCTTTGACAGTATTTTAATCAGACTCCACTGTAAAATCCTAAGAAACAAATTTCCCTTTCAATTTATTGTCACTTTATCTCCTATATCTATTATATTAAATGAATTAATTTTGCCCACGTGCAATTTTATCAACTCTATTAAAGTTTACTAATCTTATAAAAATTAAGTAAACAGACATTAATTTAGCGTTAGAGTTTAAACAATGATAGTAAATGTGCGATGATGATGTAAGCACACTTCCCCTCTCTTCATACATAATTATATGTTATATAGTTCAGAATTACCACCAGAAACTTCTATATGAGATATTAATGCGTTCCTGGATATTCACCTTACATTCCATATCATATAATTTCTTAGATTTGTCAATCGATAATCAAGATTATAGTCTCACGCTGAAAGAAATAAAAAAACATATGTATGTTAATAAAAATCTATGTTTACTATTTTCATACAATTCTTATCAGTTTTCTCTTACTCATTGTCAACTGTAACTCTTTGTTGAGTGAGAGTTGCTCTCCAATATGTGAAATTGCTTAATAGTTATATGGACAGCTCTTCAATGTTCAGATTTATTTCCGTTCATATCCTTGAACCTCATAAACGGGTCTCGCGATAATTACTGCTTTTATGTTCCACAAGCTCTAATCATTATTCAGCGGCTTTCTGTTATTGCAGTCACTACAATAACAAGTCAATTTTAAGCACCATCCCACACATTAACACTTTCTATTCTTTTGATTGATACCTTCATGAATGTAACTGTTGAGTTTTTTCAGTTTTTTTACGATCTTCTAAAGTGCTACCAAGCAGTGTGGTAATAAACAAACAACTAATTTAATGATTACTTTTATACAAGTAAATACAAAAATGGGAATCACATACCGAAACCTAAATGGTTCATTAATCATGATAGCAATAAGGTAAATGTGTTAAATTACGATAAATATTTAATAATAAGATATTTAAAAAGGTCCATAACATGAAATTATTTGAATATTATTTATTAAGCTTTAAATCATTTATCAAGAAATTGTGCAGTACGACGAAGTCGGAAAACTTTGTTTAACTAATTTATAGGTGTGTCCTTGCAACACGAATTTAATACGTATCACCATTGAAACGTAGTTATTCATAAACCAAAAGTCGTAACCAAGGGAAAGTCTGAGAAACGCACAATTCAAAAAATATTATTTTATCATACAAGATACGAATATTCGAACGTGGGACTAATGTTACCAATCAACTTAGAATTTTGAGATAAAACAATATATATCACCTACAATTGTCATTTTAAAAAGTATGATAGATAAGCAGCTCATTAATGTATATTAAAAAATCTTATTCAGTTCCAGTGGCTCGTTCAATATGTATAACCATGACTAAATGGTAAATGTAAGGACGAAACATGCTAAAGATCAATATTGCGCCAAGAAACTATTAAAAATATGTACATATATACTAGCCAATGTTACTTTTTGTTCGCTTTGTGTTGCGAAATCCCAAAACATAACATTCATGCAAAGGTCTTCATCCTCATATTGTTGCCTTCTGACACTAATCACCAGTACATCCGCATAAACTATTCAAAATAAAAGGTTCAGAAGTATCGGCGCCATTATCCCCATTATCCCCTGCGGCACGTACCGGGTCAGAGTGGAACGAACATTTCATTATCCTTCGACAGTAATAAATCATACCGGGACAGGAGTCGCGTCCGCATTCCGTCCACGCCCAACTCCCGGAAATAAGAAGGTCGCTTACCGTTCGCAAGTGCTCCATCTCCGGACGCTTCCAGGTCGCCGTTAAATTCGATTCCTCGCCTCTGAAGCTCTTGATTTTGTTTAAGCTGGAAATGTATTTCGGTACGATGAGGCGACTAGAGATTTGTGGCAGTGACGTATTAAGATGATGAAGGCAGAGTAAGTCGATTTATACGATCCGTCATCGTTATTAAATATATTTATATAAAAGACCGTGCTCCTATTATAAATGGCTTCAGTTTGTACCGACTACCTACTGTTCAACATCGATTGTATATCAATATTTTCATGGCGTAAACCGAACGCGTCGCCGTCAAAGATTTAAACGTCATATGTTCTATTCGTACCTAAAATTGTACCGTATTGTAAGCCTGTAAGCCTGCCCGTTGTAATTTCTTATAAATTTTATGTAATTTAAATAAAATAATAAAAATCATAAAACCGACCGAATATAGCCGAATAATAAAAAAATCGGAGCCAGTCATGAGGACTGCCGACAAAAGTGAAAACTTAAAACTGTATTTTGAAATTTCAAACTGATTGTAATATTAAAAATTAAAATTTCATAATGATCTGAATTTCACATCTATCGGCACTCCGAGCAACAAGTGTATATATATATATATGTATATTTATATGGTTTATTTATTAGTTAAAACATGTTATGACTTCGTAAACCCAGTACAAAATATAAATAAAAGTTATACCCTTTATATATACTTATTTTATTTAATGTGTACTTGTATCCTTTTTACATAATATTCATATTTATATAGTATTATTTCTATGTAAAATATTAACATATTTATTACTCACTATTGTGCTGCATAGTGATCCTACAATTAAGCAATTAAAAAAATAATCAAAATAAAACACAATTCAAACAATACACACATTGAACTTCCACGTAGTCAATTTAACTTTACTTGTACAGATATCCACAGCACTAATGTTGCACAATACGTCATGCTCATAGCTATAGATATACTGTTAACATTAGCATGTTGCTGACTCGAACCCATAAGATTTTTCCCTACCAAAAATAAGATTTTCCCGCCTAAAGAAGTTTTCACTTCAAAAATCTTAAAACCGAACCATACGTATACCGAGATCGATAGCAGAGTTATACGTTGAATTAGTTGACTAGAAATTTGATGAAGTGGCAAGATGATCGATTAACTTAAAAAGTTGGTGTTTTATACAGTTATAGCCAACAGTTATAATTAATTTAACAGTACAAATTATACACAAATATTTTGCAAATTCGAACGAAATACCAGTTTTTTATGATTCTTTTTTAAATATTATGGTAAGCAAAAAAATGACCTATAATGAAGTTTGCATTATAAAAATAAACATATAGAAATGGATCAATTATAAATATATACAGAACAGATAAAAAGCAAATTCTTGTATTAATCTGATTTTTGTAATTTGATTTTTGACTAACTAAGGATTGCAACGCAAAGAGAAATATAGAATTATATTACTTTTTATAGTATGAGTTGCGAATCGATTTCGTCCAGTTTGGCAACTTAAAGCTTCCTTGGATGTAATAATATCGGTAAAGCCGTGCGATACTGGCACGAGCGGTTGCGTCTTACGGCAACCATATTTACTTTTAATATGGCAAACTCATGGAGCTGTCAATATTTACCTTGCATATTCAGTTATACCGATACTTTTATATTAAACGTAGAATTCGACAAACACAGCGGATATTGTATGAAACTTTTCCTGGAAAGGTTATAAGTTAAAATTCGTTTTATTTTGAGCTTTTATGAAACAAGTTTTTTTGAATTCACCCCAACCTAATTTCGTTTGGCATTCCATGCCTACCATATTTATGTTAATCTCAATTCAGTCTTTATATAACAGTAGACGTTGTGACTTAAGCAAGTTTATAGTTTAATTTAAGCTCATGATCTATAGAAATAAATTATTTAAAAAAATATAGAAAATAAATTTTCACAGTAAATTATTTTCATAGTTTTTCATTGTAAGAAGCCTCTTTCATAATGTAAATATTGTATTGTTCCGTAGGATTACCGTTTGTTATTTTAAAGCATCTTTGTGAATTGTCTATGAGCCAGAGTATTATATTGTACACTTAACATAAAGTAATAACAGAAAAGTCCCTTAAAAAAGGAAAGTTAAAAGTCCCTTTCACTTTTATGACGAAACCGATGTTAAAAACATTTTAATTGACAATGGAGGATCTTGGTAATTGTATATTCATTTTCTGCAATGACCTCTTTTTGCGTTCCTCACGAATTATGATTAATCTTACGAGATCATTAGCACGCTTCCTGTGCAGATAAGATTTTATGCATAGAAGGCAAAGTATTTTAAAGTAAACTATCTTATTAATCTCTGTATCATTATGGTCGTAATTTGGGCGTCATTTTTTTCATACATATTTGAACAGAATGGTTTTTGATTAATAAAAAATATTAATTTAATAATTTTGTTTTTTGTTTATTATAATCTTATTCTTTCCCATTACTTAGTACGCATAAAAATGTTATGATTGAATTCGACCATCGCTCTGACATCTTCCGCTCCCCGATATCACTGCAGATAGCGCTTCGTGTCTATCCGCCTTCAAGTATACGCCTCGCCAATATTCACATAGCTTTATAATCTGTGTCAATATTGGCGTGGCGTATATTTAATCTTAAACATTGGCGAGGCGTATACTTAATACTTTAATAATCTAACACAAAAACTTGTTATAACAGACAAAATACATCAAAATTAATCTAATAGAATTATAGTTATAAGAGAACCGACAAACAAAAAGAATTTATGTACTTCATTTTTACATATTTAACGACAAATTATAGAATGTAATAAATAACTACAAAAAGCACTTAATAGTAAGACAAAAAATTTGTTAAATAAAGCTAACATAATAACAATAAAATAAAATTTCATTTAATTTACATTCACTACCAATATTTCGAATATTCGTTTGAGGAGTCAGCTTAGAAAATCGACTGTGATGCGTAATAATATTTATTCACAAATTCTAACTGGAGTCTCTATATCTTGAAAGAAAATTATATCTGATAATATGGTTGATATAATATTCATCCTCGGTTATGATATTCATCCGCGCAACAGTATCAAAATTAAAGTTTCGAGTTTCAAGGAAATGGTGTTAAAATATAGAAAATTTACATCGTTGAAAATAGCTCCTCAACAGCGATTGAATAAAATAAACTCATATGATCGAATGTAATGGTGCTGGAAACGCAAGAAATATGCAGCATCTATTTCTGCAACGACACCGATAGTTGGACAAGCCCCTGCAAGTGATAAATAAAATCCGGAGACAAGAAAAAAACGTTCAAAACTTTCGAAAATAATATTACTCGTTAAAACAGACATATTCATCTATAATCCTACGGCCGTGTCCACATTGTAGCCACACCATATTTATAGGAACTCTTTGTGACATAATGCAAAGTGACACGACATTTAACAATGAATTGCCTATTGGATTTAGTATTCAGTATATGAATTAAAACACATGAATTAAAAATATTAAAAATTAGGCGTAAAAGTTTTGAAGTAGCAGAAAGCAGCCAAGTTTTTACGGAAATTTGCTGTCGAGTTAAAATCGACAGCAAATTTGCCGTCGAGTTATCTTGATTAGATCCAAAAAATGGGCAACTTATATAAGATATCGTAAGATAGATTTGTTTGTGGTATGCATTAAGAACTAATTTAATGAAACGACTAAATTACTGAAAAAAACCTTGAAGAGAGTAAGTTAGTTCAAATTTATGTTTCATTTCTTGAATGCAAAATCTTATAAGCACTTCAATATTATGTATAAAGCGTGTGTCTTGTCTAAAGTCACATTCAGAGGACATTCATACAGTGATGTGACCAACTGTCTTGGGCATGTATGCTCTTATACACATTCTTCAATTGTGTAGTAACTCATTTGTCTAGGACATTAATACAATGATGACTAGCTGACTTAGGCATGTATACTCTTATACACGTCCTTCAATTGTGTGGTAAATTAAAGTAATCTTAGTAAAACTGTGGTCGCTTATCATTTTCTATTCTATCGCAACGCTTCGGTTCGAGCGGTGGAGTCACCCCTAAGCGTAGCGGTAAGCTCTGCATCCTTCATCAGTCGACGGCTAAATGGGATGGCTGCAGCTCCTCACATCGCAACGCTTCGGTTTGGAAGACGGAGCCATCATTCAGTGCGGCACGCAGAGCTCTGCATCCTTCAGCGATCGAAGACGCAATGCGAAGCGCGCCAGCGGTGAGGCCGTGCGTTTAGCCACAGGCTCCCGCGGTGTACGCTGTCTCGCTCGGCGATCGTTCGTTTCTTTCGTAATACTCTGTCTCATGTTCTGTGCATTGACGTCTCTAGTTTTGGTTATGCTTTTTGTGTATAATATGGCGTACCGAAATCAACAAAATTATTCAGTGTTCGTTACCTGGACTTCTATTATATTACCTCGTATCCTACACTTGACAAGTACTCAACTTTGTATTCGCTTCAGACTTTCAGAAATTAAGAACAGTTGGTACGATTGAAGAATCGTAAGTATTTATGGCCCTAGTGACCAAGAATTTGAAACCCTTTATATTTGAATAGAATAAGCATGGCGTCAATACAATTTGTTTTGTGCTCATGAATAGATAAGTTACAAATATTTTATTTTTCATTATAAAAAGAAATATTATGTATATATATATACATATACATATATATATATATATATATATATATATATATATATATATATATATATATATATATATATATATATATATATATATATATATATATATATATATATATATATATGAGGTTATGAACTAATCTCATTTGAATTTTTTAATTATTTTATAGCTCTTAAACGCGTTTACTTCTCAATATTGTATAGGTGATTTACATAAATTATAAGCGCGACCAATATTTATAGTTACTTTTAGTCCAGTCGCTTTAAGTACATTCGCTGCATACAGTGAGGGTTTATTGCGTCTGGAGGAATGTTTGCTTAATACGCCCCCAGGGCAAGGTGCGAGGAACGCCCTCTAGGTACCTAACGCCCTGTTTGCGTTTACGAAACCATATTGACTCTTACAATAACAATAAATGAATCAATAAATACTTGCGTCACGTATAAGGCATTGCAAATACCTACCCTTCGTGATAAGGGTCCATTGATTTTACCATGCAAGTTCGACGCAATCTCATTGTCTTTTTTTTTCCAACGAATTGGTCTTTTTTTTCAAAGTTCGGTAGCATACAGATATGAAAGCGCTCCTTCCCTTGTCATTCTATATTCTAAGTTCATAGGTCTGAACACCATAGTAGAAATCATATTGCTCTTAATCTATTGCCCGTGTGTTATGTGACGAAAAAAATTTCGTAATAGAAATTATAACACAGAAATGTAATACTTTGCCTAAACACGACAATGCGATACACCCTAAACATAAAAATAATACGTTCAAAACAATAAAAACGTATTACCTTATTTTTAAAAAGTTTTTAACCAAAGTCAAGTTGAAAACGATAAAATGGGGTATTATTTTCTTGTTATGTTAATCCAAAAATAACATTCGTTAAAAATATGTACTATAGAAACTTCTTTTAACCTAATACCTCCCTTTCTCTATTTACTGCCCCGCCTCACAATTCCAAAGCTATTGACACAAAAAAAATTAAAATGTTTGATATAGGCTTCCCTTAAGTAAAATTTATGAATATTTCAAAAGCAAAGATTAAAGTCAATGCTATGTTCTAAATAAGCAGAGAATTTGTAAACTTATATTCTTATTTATGAGTCTGTTATTCGGCCATAACGTGCATGCTTTCCGCATTTTTTTGTAGCATAGGTACATATCTTTTCTACAATAAAACTAAATTTACAACTTGCTATGTAACACAAAATGTTTGTAAGCTTTACTCATCTGTTCGCGTGCACAGAACAACTTGTACTGGTGGTATGTTCATTCTATTCAACTTTAAGAATTATCACCTGCTTCTGAATTCTTGACATAAAATATAAAATTATTTTAATATAAAAATAGATTATAAATCAATCGATGAAAATAACTAAGCAATGTTAAAGAAATAAACGTATTTTAACAATTTCGGAAGGAGGAAACTAATAACCTTGACAAAACGAAAATTCACTCATCTCAAAAAGCTCATTGCACAGAATTTTTATAAACCTTTTCTAGTAAAATGAGTTTTAGAAACTAATAAAATATCAATTTACGGTATGTTTAAGAAAACCTTTAATTCCAGTGTACGTTATGACAGTTCCAATAAAGATAGGCATTTGTAAACAATAATATCTTTCAGTTCTATGGATTCATTATTTATTCTGTGTTCAGCTCAGAGTAAACTTATTGGATACAACTGAATGTAGTTATATTACGTATAAAACTAAATTCTGTTGAACCCAATAATTTGATTTAACTAGTCGGTTAAAAGTTTTTTGGGTATAATTTCCATTGAGAATTGAAGGAGTGATATTATCAGTATTCGTTTTAGTTAGATGGGGAGGATATCTTACATCATTGCAGATGATTGACCATTAAACATTTCATACAATTAAATGAATGCTCACCTTGTTTCCTCAAACATTCAACAATTTAATGTTTGTCGACACATTGGCAATTAAAAAAATTTATGTGTAACATAACTAGGGTTGCCACCTGTACTTTATGATAAAGTATTGTACGTTATTTCAGGTAGTTATACTTTATACTTTATTAAAAGAATAAAGTACACGAAAATACTTTATTTCGCATGATTTGATTTCTTTGGGATTTTAAAAAGTTTAGTTGTAAGCATTTTTCGTTAAACGAAACTTTGGTGCTGAATCGATAGCTCGTTAGCGCCGCCGAAGCGCCTGAAATGTCAACAATATCATTGAACTTGTCATCATTTCTTATTTGTTTGTTTTATGCAAAGCGGTTTGAGTGCAATAAGTATATGATTTAACGATTTTATATATTTATGGTATAGAAAATCATGGACAAAAATAATTTGACCTACAAAACGTAACTTTGATAGTGAAACGGATAAAATAGATAGTGAATATATTACACCGAAAAAACTTTTAAAAAAAAATTATGTGACAAAACAGAAAAATAAAATATTACAGAAATATAAAAGTTAGTGGGAAATCGAACATGATGATTGGTTAATTAATGGTATTAATAATTGATATTAATAATTGGTTAATTAATAGTATTTGCCACAAAACAAGTATAATGGAAAATGCAAATTGTGTGGAATTACATTTACAATCTCTTCAGCAGGAATAGGACAAGTAAGAAGAAAAATCTTTTATCTATTTGTCATTCATCATATTACCAACCCATACAGGGTTGGTAATATGATGAATGTTGAAAGTTGAACGATTCCAACAATTTTTAATACTTCAAAATTAATACTATTATATAAAATAGTTAATAGTTAATAATTAACTAAATAAAATAATAATAAATCAATAATAAATAGTTAATAATTAATACTATTATATAAAAAATGCCAGAAAAAAACTTGGTAAATACGCAAGAGTCGGGTTCCAACTACTTTTGAGCAAAAAAAATGGAAAAATTAAGACATTTTTATCATCTTATTTATTAAATTTTTTTTTAATTATTTTGTTATGTTTTTGCAGAAAAAAATATTACTAGTAAAAAATAAAACAATTTCAATAGTATTTGCCACTAAAACTTCTCGCATCGTTAATTTTTAAATCTTCAAATAAAAAAAATTTAATGATATATTAAATATCCAATATTTGTACTTTTTCTAATTTATATTATCAATCCATTGAAGAGTTAAAAAAAAGAGCTAATAACTATCTTCATTATTCGATTTTTTAAACCCAAAAAAAAAGTAGAGCCCGAGTTCTACATATTTACCAAAAACTTTGAAATTTTTAAAAGTTCTTTATAATATTTTACATACTAATTTATAATCTCTACTTTAATTTATTAAAATTTGCATGCCAGACAATGGCTTTATGTGGCGATACTACGTATTTTTCTTCAATATATATATATATATATATATATATATATATATATATATATATATATATATATATATATATATATATACGTAGTATCGCCACATAAAGCCATTGTCTGGCATGCAAATTTTAATAAATTAAAGTAGATATATATATATATATATATATATATATATATATATATATATATATATATATTAGTGTAATATCCATACTATGCTATAAAATGATTTGATTTGATTTAAAATAAATATGCAATTTTTTTACAGTAACTTTGAAAGCATAATTATTTTATGGTGACTGGTGGTAATGGGTAAGGTGATGGGATTATTTTTATTATTTTCAAGTTAAACAACACCTGCAAACAAAACAACACAAATCAAAATTAGAAATGAGGAGAACATCAGGACTACTTGAAAAATTTCTTGACTCTTCTTCTGCTTCCACATCGTGTAAATACAGTGATAAAGAAAATGTTGTTGCAGCTGAGTTAGCCCTAACATATCATACTGTAAAACATAATTTGTCCTGCAATAGCATGGATTGTACCATAAAATTGAATAAAATTATTTATACCGATTTAACTTCAGATACAGGAATTCATCTAGCTAGACAAAAATGGAAGCTCTAGTAACAGAGGTGTTGGGCCCATATGCTATACAAAACGTGATAAATGCTATTAATACAGATAATTTGTTTTACTGCTTACACACTGATGCTTCCAACAAAAAAAAATAAAACTGTTTCCATTAGTGATGCAATACTTTACGGCCAAAAATGGCATTGAAAACAAATTATTAGATTTTTATGAAAATAGTAACGAATCTGCTGATGGTATGTTAGAAGCAATTCAAAATTCTTTGGAGCAATACAAATTATCTTTTCATAATATATCTGGGTTAAGTGCTGACAATACGAATGCTAATTTTGGTGTCAATCATTCTTTATTCACAAATATGAAAAATTTGGTACCACATTTGATTAAAGGAATTGTCATGCTCATATAGTGCATAATTGCCTAAAACATGCCATGAGCTTTTTATCACATGACATAGAAAATGTAATTTTAAAAATTTATGCTCATTTTTCACATTCTGCTGTAAGAAGAGAGGAGCTGAAAAAATTTGTAGCATCAGTAAATGGAGACTTCCATGAAATAAAGCGCCATGTAGGAACAAGATGGCTCTCTCTTTTGTCATGTATTGATACATTATTATTGAATTGGTTACCTATTAGAAGCTACTTTGTAAGTTTAGACAACTGTCCAATAGTTTTACAAAATTTGTTGATGCTCGACAATACTGAAATTTATATGATTGAAATTTATTTACATTTTTTAGTCACATATTAAATTTATTTAATAAAGCTGTAAAATATCTAGAAGGCAACTGTATAAAAATTTTAGATATTTATGGGATTATGGTTAATCTTAGAGATGGATTAACACAAAGAAAACAAGATCTCTTCTTTGGTTATGAAACAGGCAAAAAAATTAGACAGTTATCTTCACCAGAACTGACTAGGGAAATTCACACGAATTTTTTATTATTTATTGACAAAGCCTTAGAGTACCTGAATAGATGGTTTGATTTCAATAGCACAAACTGGTTATTTACACTTGATAATATAAATTTAAAGAGTTGAATTTGATAATATTGTTACCATAATCAAAAATTTAAAGCTGCAAAAACTTAATGTAGATATGGATGATCTTTACGGAGAAATCGCTTAATTAAACAAACTTTACAGCCAGATATATTCTTCTAAGAGTTTTGCAGAACTATCAACTGCACACAAAAGCATTTGCAAATTGGCAGCAAGTATTTAATGAGACTGATGATAATTTTTCAAACCTGTATAAAGTAATATAATTTTTACTGTCTATTCCCGCCACGTCAGCATTCACAGAAAGAGTTTTTTCTGTGATGAATAGCAAATGGCGAGACGAAATAAATAAAGCATCTTTGAATTTGATAAAAAATTAATTACTTATTTACTTTCATTTAAATATAGATTGTAAAGATGCTGTGCAATTGTTTAGTAGTGATAATAATTTGATACAAATTGCAGAAAGCAATAAAAATTTTTTAAGTATAATAATAAAGAAAAATAAATTTTACTATATTTTGATACTCTGTACTTTTTTTTCTTACCTTTAATAACCAATGTACTTTAATTGCAAAAAAAAAGGTGGCAACCCTAAACATAACACTGGGCAGTTTACGATAGAATGTAATGCCTTTCTTTTTGGTCGAATAGGCTCAAAATAAATACAATAGACAGATTCTTTGAGTTGTGTAGTGTTTTAACCTCCAAAATCGATTTCAGTCCGATACTTCTGTGAGAATTTTTCAATGTTGAAAGGTGAAATTCAATATTTTTTTTCTTTTTGTTTCTTAATAGAGTCTAATAATTTTGATTGAACTTTTCATATTTTCCTTATAAAACTTTCAATTCATAATCTTGCTATAACATTGATGAGAACATAGAATAATCCAGGCACAGAACACAGAATATTTTATTTGTAAATATACGGACAGACTCTCTACATTTATTTTGCCGTTGACGCAATAAACAATTGTTTGTACGAACATATAATATAGTAGGGGAAGATAGGGTACAGTAGGCCGCTTTTTTATAAAGGGATGAACTCAGTAAGTAAATAATTTACTACTAATTTTCATAACTTGATCGGTAGAATGAAATATTAACTAATGAAAATCATGAAAATATTGGCAAAAACATGGAACAGTTTTCTGATAACAACGATTTTTTTTTAAAAAGTCAAGGGGCTATATTAAATCATCGTGTGGGTTACTCTTAATCCTTTTGGAGCACAGCGAATAGCCACATTGAAATAATATACTATTTCTGCTGGTCACAGTGGATAGATTCAGTACAAATGTTAAATAAAATTCATTTATTTAAATAATCATTTCAATTAAAGTGTTAGATAGTGGATTGATCTATATCTCTTTATTTATTTGCTACACACATAGAACATCGATAAAGGGCACATTTTAGTAGTTACTTATCCCTCCCAGCCGTCAGTTAGACTTGGGCGATACGAGTATTTTGAGATACTGAGTACGATGAGTACAAGTAATATAAAATATCGGTGACAAAATACTCGAGGAGTATGGGCCACGTAATTCCGTTGTCAGAAGACCATATATAAACTTACAGCCGCGGGAGACGTAAAATAAATCTCAGTTGTAACCTATTATGAAGGGTGCAATGCTGATATCCTTTAATTCTTACAACTAAAATTGGCGGGAATTCCTATAATTTTTAAAATTCTTATATTTTTAATAAAATACAGTGTTTCATTTTTCCTTCATACTAACATAAATATTTATGGCTCCAGGCTTAGGACTGGCGACTAAATTATTCATTTGGCATAATAATTTTGATAGCAAATTTAAAAATGCATGACATGATTTACAATAATTAATTAAAAAAAATGGGTTATGGGTCACATTATTAAAAAAATATTTTTTCTGATTTTTGCCATGTTAAAGAACTACAAAAATGGCATGATACAAGGCTGATTTGAATTGAGTAGGATTACTCAATAGAGCCACTGCATTTAACAGGCACAATGTCAGCATATTTTTTTGATAATTTCGAAATAGCGTTAATAAGTTGCGGAACGAGTCATTCGGGAATAGTACAAGAACTTTTAATTTGGATGAAACTAATACTGTGATGGTTCAAAAATAGAGCAAGGTACTAAGGTTTCAGGGTACAGGAGCAAACGGGTATGGTCACAATTACGAAAAGGAAATACTTGTAACAATTTGTTGCATAGTCCACTCAATAGGCAATGTTCTTCCATTCGTGATGATTTTTTCACGTATATATTTTAAGCAGCTCATGATTTATGGAGATTCAACAGGTACTTTAGGACTCGCTTGTTCCTCGAACTGGACGAATAGTTTACTGTTTGTAAAAATTAGGTAAAATTTTATTGACTTTTCCCAAAGCATTAAAGAAAACCCATCACTATTAATCATGAACAATTTGGCAAAACAAAATGAGGTTACTATTCCTATAATTCCTCCTCCCTCAACAATTTCCCTTTAATAGGAAAATATTCACTGACATAGACTTTGCTCCGGGTGATGTGACAAAACATAGAGATTGTGAAATATGCAACTCTGCTTGAAAACGATATCCCTAAATAAAATCCATTTCCAAAAGTTATTACGAAAAAAATTGGTGCTGACGCATATCCAATTGTATCACAAGCCATTAATTTCCAACAAGCTATAATTTGGCTCACAACGTCGTCTATTTCCTACGTCATCAATTACGGCCTTGATTTCTGAAACAGGAGCACCGGTAAACATAGAAACACCAGCACTTCGTGTCTACATTGACAGAACAACATTCAATAATTTGCATAGACAACACTGCCCAGATATTAACTTCAGCACAAGTCGTTGATTCCAATCATACTGCTTCGGATGCGCAAAAATTTCATTAAATTGCTGCACCATCGACAGACCTGATTGCCAAAAATGTGGAAACTGAAGTACTGTTAGATCAAGGAATAGCAGCTGCCGAAATATTTACGACAGTACGAACACTCAAGAGTTCATGCGCTTAATCAACATTTTTTCGAGTTCTTTTGACTTCCAAGTAATTTCAAAAGCTCCTCTAAGAGAAAATGGTCGAGCACCACGCCGTAAAGAAAAGTCGATAATTGCTATAGATACCCCAAACAACTAGAGAAACACCAACAAAGAAAGACTAAGAAAAATCATGATAAAAACAGCAAGGTGTTAAAACTATTAAAAAAGGAGATTTCACACTCGGAATCCAGCGAAGAACATGACAAAGAGAATTAAAAGAAAAGTTTTAGAGTAGAAAGCAAATGAAGCCAATAACGAAAATATCAGCATATATCCTGAAGAATGATGTAGCTTTAACGATGAAGAAAGAAAGGGAATATGACAATTGCTGACAATTTCTATCCCCTTGATTCTAGTTCCAAAGAGGGCACTTTTCTTTTAGTGCGTTTTATTGCTAATAAAACGAAAGTCTTTTATACATGGAAAGGTTAATGTATAATGTTACCTGCGTATAGGTCTAATGGAACTAAACGGCAAGAAAAGTTTTATATATTTGGTATTGACTTTTCTCACTTAAATTTGCCTCATCTGTTTTCAATAATGAGAGGATTGTATTCATTTTTTAAATTTATTTAAGTTAGCTTGTTACAATTAGAATTAGCATTAGAATTTTGTGATTACACAGACTGATAAAAGTTAACCGAAGATTGATAATTGATGATCAATCATTCATTTTGTCAAAAGAAATGATTGATCTTCGTAACGTAAGTAATGGAATCCTCCTGCTGTTCACCCGAACTATCATTATTTTACCATTCGTTGCGATTACCTCACAATATAGATGCAGTCCAATTAATGGTGAATGGATCTAAATTATTGTATTATTGTTTCCGTTTTGTTTAAACTAATGTTCCCATTAGTATACTTGTATAGTGTAGACTTGTATAATAAATGTATGTAATATATTGGTATAGCACAGAATACTAATGTGCGATGGACGAACTAGTATTTATTATATAGCAAGTATTGTTATAACCATTCCTTATAATGGTGAAACAATCTCAAATGTCACTATGTTTCGTGCTTAAACTCGACATATGAAAATTTCAATTTAAACATGCACCAAATTAAATATTAATTTTGTGCAATTGGGTCCTGCAATACCATATAAAAAATTAGGTAAAAAAATTAAATTAATTTTAAAAAATACTTTTTCTTACTGCATAAAACAATTTATATAATCCAATCAGTAGAGTAGATCATTTATTAGAAGTTTAAATAGAACAAATTTATTTTACAAGAATCACGATTTACTTGACACAAATCAAAATGAATACATCCAAAAAAATTATGTAAACTACATTAAAATTTATATTTAATGCAAAGACCCAAAAACAATCAAAATACTATCACCAAAATTATACAATAAATACATTCCTTCATCAGGATGCCAGACATGAAATTTAAATATCTGTACTGTGATTATCTGATTGGTAGAGCTAATCAAACAATAAAACAGTAACCAATTCCACATTAATGCTGATAGACGGAACAAATTCTTTCGTTCGAATCTTGTTTAGATTGAATATCATGTTAGCAAATGAATGAATAGGACGACTGCATTCAATACAAACATCAAAACAAATGCATGATTGATATAATAGATTCAATCTTTTTTAGAAAGTATCAATGCTTTCCAAATTGAATTGATCTGTAAAAGTGAATGAATGACATATGCCTAATCGACTGTATACAACTTACTATTCTACTCAACTATGCAGAGCGGCTCATGGCAAGTATTGAAATTATGAGCATCGCACGTTACATTTCAAACCTAATACTGGAATACTACAATCACCCACCCTATAATAAATGTCCAAGACTACAGAAGGGAACGAAATTCACATCTAAATGAATTTAGAAAGAATTTCCAATACCTAAGAATTCGCCGACCAGTTGCCAGACTTTAATTAAAACAATTAACATTAGAAATTATGATATTTTAAAGTGTTTATTCTAAAAACATAAATAGCCTTCAGTCAAGATTTATCATTGCACAGAATTCTTCAAATAAGCTGGTAATGATATGCACATGCGTGATAGATAGCTTCCTGGTATGGACTTGTGGCTGCCTCAATAGGTGGTTCAGGTTCTGGTATAACTAAAACTGGTTTCTCCTCAGCAAGAAAGCACTGGATCAAAGGGATGGTTAATAGGTTTGCTGGCTGGGTGCCCTCAAAATGAGTATGTTATCAACTAGTTAGTTGCTTCTCAAGTTGTCTTGAGCTGACAGGTCTAAAAAGGAATCTCTATGCGATGTCTCCGAGCAAAATATTTCATCAATGTGATGCTTAAGAGGATAACCATCATCCCGCATCACTATATATTGTAATCTTCCATACTTATCGGTAATGACACCGGGCCCCCATGTTTCTTTTCGTACTGTATACATTTTCACCTCAACATGGTCTCCCACACTGAATGATATTAAGCACTGGAATAGTAGTATCACTGGAATAGTAGTTGCTAGACTCTTATATGGCTTGAGTAGATCTAATTTTGTACAGATCTGTCATTCTAAATACAGTTCAGTTGGTGTTTTATCGCATCACAGTGAGGTAGCTCAATAGTGAAATTAATTATTTTGAATTTTGGGCAATAACAAACCTGTTTCTGTAGTGTCAAGTTTCCTTTTGAGAAACTAAATGTAACATTCTGCTTGGCCATTAGTTTGAGAATGGCCTGCTACGATCAATCTTTGACAAACTCCATTAGACTCATAGAACACTATAAATTTGAACTGGTGAATATGGAGGCGTTATCAGGCACCATAACCTTCGGAAGCCTGTGTGTACTAAACATTTCCCGAAGGAATTCAATTGTGGATGTAGATGCTGGTGAAGATCTTAAGATTCGAACTTCTGGCCTTTCTGGAATATGTAGTGTCCATCCTTGGGACAATCCACATGGACACATTGAAAATCAGAGGTATGCTTCTTGCATGGATGCAACGGACCATTAGGTGGATCACAAGTTGACACAAATCTTACGGTCAATATTCTTCCAGAAATATTAACTTCTGGCCAAATTTTTCATTTTTAATGTCTTTATATGGGTTGTGTACTGTTCAGCAAAAATTGCAGGCTGTATAACTTGTGGTATACGATGGCCTTTGAAAATCATTCCATCTTGTAGGAGAGATTATTCTTCTTGAAAGTCACCATTTTTCAACTTTGGTAATCTTTTGCCAAATCCAAATCTTCAAGAGTTGCAGTTGCGACTGACTTTTTAGATATGACGTTAGTTGATATCTCATTGATACTTTTCTGGTGGGTTATCTCAACATCATTGAAATCTGGAAATTTGGCTGGCACTGGCGCTTGTGAGAAATTATTCATGTGTATATTTTCATCAACCTTTTTAAGTTTAATAATATAATCAAATCTGCTTCGAATCGTCGCATAACGGAGTAGACGTAATGCTAATAGGACTGGCAGCTTGGCATGATCAAAAGTTTCTTTTGATTCATCATTACATTCAACATTTTAAACAAAATTTACATTTGATTGGGGTGCTTAACTCGACTTCATAACCTGAAAGATTTCATCGAACTCTTGAAAAACAGAGGTCATAAGTAACTAGACAAAATAGCTTTTAAGTCTGGTTCCATGGATGTAATTTGTACAGCACAAAATACTCACAGTACGATAGCGAACACGCTACACATCCTGTCTTGTCCTCGTCGCTATTTTGAGAGGAAGAAAAAATAACACCAAGCACAGAACAGAGAATTGTTTTTGTAAATATTAATGAACAAACTTTACTCATTTATTGTAAATTTTGACACAATTAGAGGTTACATGTATGAACATAAAATAAAGGACCTACCGGTATGACACAAACTAAAAATGATAACAACTTACTAAGTTACTCGATTATACAGCGCTGCTCGTGGCAGCTGTTAAACTATTGCATGTTACATTTTAAACCTAATACTGGAATACAGCATTAGCTGAGCAACATTATTGAGGATTCAATTATTATGTGAATATTTTGGATTTCGTCTAAAAATATATATAATAATTTAGGGATATTTTTAGACAATATCAAATACCTTGTTAATATTCTCATAAAGCTATTTATATAATAAAATGACATCCAAAAATTGCAAAAATTATTTTGAACTGTTTATAATGACCTTGTGGTTTCGGAATAGTTTCTGGATCTTTTTCTCTTGTTAAATATATTGCATATCTCATCATTACCACTGTTTCAATCGGTCAAAGCAATAGTTTGAAGTTCATCATTAGCACCTTGAAAATGTGTATTTTGACATTAGGCATCTGAAGTATATGAATATTTTGGATTTCGTTTAAAAATATTATAATTTAGGGATATTTCTAGACAATGTCAAATACCTTGTTAAAATTATCATAAAGCTATTTATATAACAAAGTTCAACCAAAAATTGCAAACATTATTTTGAACTGTTTATAATGACCTTGTGGTATCGGAATAGTTATTGGATCTTTTTCTCTTGTTAAATATATTCCATGTCTCATCATTACAACTATTTCAATTGGTCAAAGCAACAGTTTGAAGTTCATCATTAGCACCTTGAAAATGTGTATTTTGACATTAGGTATCTGAAGTTTTGGTTAGATTCCACTACAGAAATTGGTATTGGTAAAAGTATTTTTATCAAGTCTGCAAATTCCGATGGCTGTATTTTACATATTTTACTACTTTCAGAGTTTATTTTCATTATCCATGGTCTTTTCCAGTCTATTTATAACCAAATTTTGCCCCATCCTGAATCTAGGAACCACCTAAGCTACGCTCAAACAGATTCTCCAGCAACATCATTAACTTCTGTGGTATTAAAGTTTCATATTCTATCTTCTATATATTTTGTAAAGTTTATGGAAAATAGGCATAACATGGAAATGCTGTGACTATCATCACAGTTACACTTCTAAGGTTACCTTGTGACCTAGATACTAAATATAATATCATTTGTCAGAATCACATTCATAATCAAAAAGAGAATACATTGCAGAATAGAAATACGTGACGAATTAGGTGAGCAGGTAATACTGTTTGCTCAGACAGATGTTAGTGCCATTTTTCCCCTTAGTACTTAAATTGATTATGAATTGAAAAAACACAAAATTAAAACCCGGAAACAAATTAAACATTTCTTTATTACACACTTGCAATAATCATTAAAATATTTGTTAAGTATCTTTTTGAATATAACTTAAGATAATTAAATATAATTTTGTTAATTATTAAGCAGATAATTAAATAAATAAAATGGTTTTTGGAAAACATGAAGAAGTATACTTATTCTACAAAGATTTTAAAAATATAATAATAATTTAAATAAAGTGGAACTGTTTTTATTTTAATTTTTCCAATTGAAACTATAGGTAGACATTGAAAAAAATATTAGTGACTTATTAATGAAATAATAGGAACATAATAATTTAACATAAATATTAATATTGAACATATTACTGAATAGAAAAAAACAAATACATGTTCTATTTTAAGTACATATTTAGTAACGGAAATATTTATTAAAACAATTGAAATAATCATGGCACATTCTGATAAACAGTGTGAAAAAGTGTGAAATTGAATTAAAGACGGCAGAAAAAGTGTTATTAAAATCACAGTGTTTTTTGGAGCTGCAACTTTCATCTAACATAATCATAGTTAACCTATTTTGTTTTTCTCAGACTGAAGAAACAAAAACAATAATCTAGTTTAACTTTTAATATTTTTAATATTATATTAGGAGAGGTTCGTTCAAAGTTTCTTTAAATTAAATAAAATATCATCATGTATTATAAAGTTAAAAAAATCATGATGACTTTCTGTTACTATTTTACACATTTCACATGATACATAAAATAACAAAATATTTTATTTTCCCAATACAATCAATATCATAATAACAACATATGCTATATGGCATATGGGCTGATCGAAATGACCAATATTCTTTATCAATTTGCCCAAATAGCTTTCTATTTTATTGTTCAGCTGTTTAAGATTTTACACCCAAATTAATAATTATAATTTACAGATAATTTAAAAAACAATCAAGAACTATCTCTCGCCAACCACTACCCAATAAACTAAAAATATATATTCAGACAAATGAAAATCTGCATTCCAATACATTAAATACAGTTTTTGTTCACGGATTGTGTTGCTAAGAGAAAAATATAATTTCCATCAAGTAAACCAGTTTTCTTTATTTGTGAGGTATACAAAAATTTTCAGATGTAAAAAATTATAATTATATACAACAACAAAATTACTTAAATATTATTTCAGAGATCTAACAAGCCTTCACATAAACCCCATTATAAAGTGTTGCTTTTAAAATATAAAACTATATAAAATATTGAATGGATATCTATAGACATGCTTAGAAATAATGAAAATGTAGATTAGTATGTTGCTTTGTAAAATTAAAAATAAAACATGATTTTAAATAATGTAATTTATGAAGTTATAAATATGTTTTTAGTAACCTTTAAACACAAATATGTGTAATAAATACTAAAATAATAATATTGAATTGTTAGCATTATATTAAGAATAATTCATGTATTCCCTTAACTTTAATATCTCTATAATAATTGTACAATGACATAAAACAATAGAATTGCCGTGAAATTATTTTACTATACATAATCAATTATGAAGTTAAGATTTTTCATAATCGTCACAGTGACAATGAAGTTGAAGGTACTCAAAGTAAATGTTATGTTCATATGTCATTGCATATTTTTTTTTAAATCTTCCTTTTACTACCTTACATAGTGATTACCCAAATAAACACTCATTTACCATTTTGAGAAAAACTATTCCATGATGAATTTTCAAAATGTTTTTGGCAAACATCTTAAAGCATCAAATCTATTCACAAAAACTAAAATATTAGTCAAGTATTGTATATTGAAATTATCAGAACTAATCCATGGCAAACATTAAACACTCATTATTGAAAAGTGCATAATGACATGAGTCAACAATACAAATTTTCCACAATGCAAGTTTTCCATTTACTGATTAACTAAAGGTCTAAAAGTTTTTAGAACATATCAATATTTGTCAATTCTTCATTTATTTAACCTGGTAACTAAGAGAAATGTATTATTGCAAACAACTAAAAAAGTAATTATGGTACCGTGCAATATGTAATAATATGTCCGTTAGTCTTCTTGTTTGGGTCCCACTTCTAGTGGGACATTCCAATCTTTTTTATATTTTTTTATCTTTTATTGATAGTTATTTAAGAAATAGAATTTATGAATATGTGAAGTACATGTATCGAATAAGATATAATATTATGTTATAACACTAGACCGTATGCCCATTGTAATTATTTTTAATATAAATATGAATGAAGAAAATAAAAAGTGACACAATTTTCTGTACCCCCAACCGACCATCTGCCAACTTAAAATGAAAATATAAAAACATAAATTGCATCATTTTTACTCAGATGTAGTATAATATTATTTTATTTCTTCATTCCTGATATTTCCATTATATTATTATTTACTTATAGCAAAAGAAAAATTAAAGAAAACAAAAATTAACTATTGAAAAAATAACAGAAGTAGAAAGACAAAGGTAAATAATCTAATCCAGCAAGATAAAATATTCTTCATATATTATGAATATATACTTCGTAGTATATTAAAGTCTATGTATTCAACAATACAACTGCTCATATTGTACGTATTATAAAATTTTAACCTGTCAACTACTTTATTATCATAATTGTCTGTAATCACTGTGGGTGTCACAGGATAAAGAAATGGGGAAAAATTTTATTATTTAGAATGATGTATTTCTGTTACAAAATTGTAAAAAAGACAGTTTTTTACAAGTGCTATAGCATAAGTTACGAATTAAACGAGACCAACTTGTTAATTAAAACATCAACAAATTCTACACAAAGTCAGTCATAGAATCTTCTACATTACAATCCATGGAATTTTCACAATTAAATGAAACTACGTGATGTAGTATTATTTCTACTTTCTTTAATTTCTTTACCACGACCTAGGTTTCGTTGTATTACAACATCTTCAGGTGGGCTATTAGCAAAGATAAATCTTTGCTCCCATCCCAATCCCACCTGAAGATGTTGTAATACTACGAAACCTAGGTCGTGGTAAAGAAATTAAAGAAAGTAGAAATAATACTACATCACGTAGTTTCATTTAATTGTGAATAATGAATTTCTACATAATTAACGCCAAATATATTCAATACCATGGAATTTTGTTAATTATTTATTAAAATTGTCTTCAAAATCACCACTTTCACTTTTTTTTTCACAGAATTATGATTATTAACGGTTATTTAAATCAGGACCCTTTTATGGCACACTAAGTAAGATTGTTGTTTTAGTCACACACAGCCACAAGTGGCAAACATATGAACAAAATTCAATGATTCGGTGATTGAATTAACACCTTATTAGAAAAGATCACATAATGTCTTGTAGATTCTTTGAAATTTATCTATGATATGTATTTAATATTTTTTTTATGTTTGCTATTAATGCATAATATTTTAAAATGAAACATCAGATTATAACAATTTTTGCAATAGAAAAATATTTTTATGTTTGTCAATTGCTTACATAATTTACAAAAAATTTATTTTTATATTTAATAACCTTCAGCAACTTTACGTAAATGTCAATACACCTGGATACAGAAGTGTACACAAATGTGCATACCTAAGAGATATTTAATTATGGGCGAATATTCTCATAAATTGAAAAGTTACATGGAAAAATAGAAAGAATGCATTGATATTTAATCTGACATTATACAAATGTACTACATACAACTTCACATTAATTCGCTTAAATTCAAAATTTAAATAATTAAATTTTTAAGATTTACATTATTTAAAAACCTCATTGCCCCAGTTCTTATATCGAATCCACACCAAACGCAATAAAATTTATATTTAATTTCCATTCTTTATTTGATAGTGAATAGTACCGAGAATATTAGCTTTTTACAATTTGAGCTTTAAACATTTTAAAATGTAGGAAAATGAGTAAAATTTTAAATTTATTACATACCTATAAGTAAAATAAATATTGACGCTCAAAAAAATTTGTTTCTTTTTTAATCTAATTTTAATTTTGCCATACATTTGAAGAATTTTTCTAGGCACGTGAAACTGTTCAAAACGTATTTTTTTATAATTATATAAGAAATAATAGCAAGCTCCAATACTTGAGCGAAAGCTTTGCTAAAACGAAAAAAATAAAACCATAACCAAAATACATTTTTCTATGGCTCCTTTTTTGTCATCAACGCGATGAAAGAGAGCTCCTTTTTATTTTGGACCTACAACAAAAACTAACCTACTTCTCTAAATCAAGCTATAGTCAACAAAATGCATTTTGTATGTAATTTAAAACTTACTTACATTGCTCTTTATTTATGCATAATAGATAAAGATTATATTATTTTTACATTTATATACAAATTTAGCAGAAACTATGGTAGTCCGATAATAATTATAATAAAGCTAAATAATTTGTTATGATATATAATTATAAAATTAAATTTTGTGGCGATCACATTCACTTTTAAAACTAACTACAAAAGCCAATTTAAATTTCATTAAAAAATAATTCGCAATGACAAAAGTGCATTAGAAAAAATTGTCTCCTAATTAATTTGAATCACACCTCTCCAACTTTCTGAACAGATCTGATCAGACAGCATTAAATTGAGCATCACTTAGTAATTTAAAAAAGCCACAGCAAAAGTACTAGCCTTAACCACTTAATCATTGTACTAGCTTTAACCAAAAGTACTAGCTTTAACCACCTAATCAAGTGGTAGCCAAAACGAATATTTCCACTTCTTCCCCAAAGCATGAAATTATTTTTTATTGCAGTATGAGAACATGAGATTAAATCTACCAAATATTATGAACCTGGGATATGTTTTAATAAGGGATCATCGGAGAGATAAGCATCATCGGAAAAATCAATATTTACTTCTTTTAATGTTTAAAACCAGTGCTTGGCCCTGTTGAACGTGCTTACACCTTCTTGCGTGATTGAGCATATATTGACTGTAGCGTAGCTCATTTTCACCCTACACAAAATTCATGAAACTAAATTTTCTACGTAAAATTTCAGCAGGAGATCAAATGCCAAGCTCTTTATATACCCTGTTATATATAGATGTATGAGGAGTTTCCATAACATTCCAGAAATCACTGGAAGAAGTAGTGTGTTTATTAATTGCCAACCCAATATCATTAAATTTTATAATTTCTAACAAGAGAGCATGAAATTTTCATAAAATTATAACATTTCTATCACAATTTTTTCTAGAACAGCAATTCATCATACAGTTACAGTTTATTTCAATGGTGCAAAAATTAGTTATCTAAAGTCTACAGAGTATTGAAAAAATTTCAAGTTTTTAAAAATATAATGTCTGATGCAGTAAACGTAATCATATTTACGATAATAAAAACCATATTTAAATTTAACTGACAGCAATTAAATACTCTTCACTCAAAAACCCTCTTCCGTGAGACTTCTTTATTCTAATATGTTTTATTTAAAAGAGGTTTAGTTTAAAAGACCTAGTAAAAGTTATAAGATGGTTAATACATAATTGTTTATCATTAAAAAACTAACAAACATCATTAAGGAACACTTTGTTAATTACTTTTAAATATGTTAATGCATAGACATACATTACAAAGTTAATTGCTATAGAACTATCTAAGTAAGCATATTTTAGGATTGTAAACAATTTTTTTTTATATTTGGTCCAAAGTTGTCTTTAACTGAAGTTAATATTACAGCAAAAAATATTTATAGCAGTTACTTTAACCACATATAGCTTAAAGAACTGTAATCATGTGTCATTGTTTTCACTATTTATAAATGGCCCTTCCATGTGAAGGTGTGGGATCTCTTTATAATATACTTTGATACCATGCATAAGAATAATATCCATAATTATTACATTTAGCAGTAATTTCTCCTATGTGCAAAACAAATTAAAAACCATTAATCTGTTACGTTAAATTCTGGGTCTTGGCATATTTTATCAAATTTTCTAACACATTTTTCGTGTTTTAGTACCTACTGTCATATGGGTTTTGTCAACTCTTCCAAAAATTAGGTTATTTAATGCAAACTAAGTATTTCCAGATAAAAAAACATTTATTTATAATTCATTTATTCTAAAATATATCTACTCCAAAGGATTAAAAAATTTTAACAATAAAAAAGTGATTGTATACTAAATATACACAAAAAAATGAGCCAGAAAATGACAATTTGGAAAAGAGTTGTAATTTTGAGTATTAAAGTTAAAATGAAAGTCAAATGACACAAAGTGTAATTTTTTCATTGATGACTTTTAGTAATTAGATCACAACACTATTTGAAACAGATTAAATATGTAAATTTGCATTAAATATTCCTGTGCCTACTATCAAATCAGAAGAAGTGTCAAAGAAAAATGAAGTACACAAACAAAAATTATTTCACAAAAATTAATTTCACAAACAATACCAATACATTATCAGGCACTTTAAAAATGAAAAAATTAATGTCCACGGTTAAATTTGCAATGTTTCCATTGATTATGCACAGCATTATTAAAGAAGTTGCGAGATAAAGAGTTAGATATGCATGTGTGCATTTATAAAATGGGCGGTTCACAATTTAACTTGCTCTGATTGTAATACCATACTTTCAAAACAATTTGTGAACAACCATTTTAAAATTTTATTTTTTTGAAATAATCGTGTCATCACACCTTTAATTATTAAGGATGATATAAAGTCTAAGTACTCGGAAACAGTGCTACAGCTTAAGCAAAAGTTTTTCTTTTTTTCTGACAGTTTGTTTACAATACAGGTTTGATATGAAAGGTACACTGAATAAAAAACCAAGTAGATATTCAAAACTCTACTTTGAGATTACTTGTAATAATCCTCATTCCATACATACTTTCATTTGTTAATCAAATCAATACTTCATTGCAACTTCATAACAAATTTAAATGATATATATCGTAATACAGATCACACATAAAAATTTGCCACCCAATCAACGAAATACATTTGTATTTCAAGAAATCATACACAGTCTAAGCTAAACACACTGCAACATAATCCTATACATTTTCAAAAGGACTAGACCTATTGTGATGATCTTTTCCAAAAATTTTTAATGATCCCAAAATTAATGGTATTAATAAGTTTAATGTGTATATATAATATATATATACATTAAGAAAAAAAAAATAAATATATATATATATATATATATGTTTATATACATATATATATATATTTATATAGATTATACCCACTATTATGTAAAACTTCCTATTTTAGTATCAATATCAGCATCCCTTGATGATGTGCCTTCAATATCTAATAACAATGGTTGTTTATTCTCTTCCGAGATGGTAGTGTCCTTTACAGGCGTACCTTTACTGCCCGAGTTAAAAGTATCACTCTGCGAGGCAGGATTGCTTATGTAATTTTCGTATAAAACTTTCTTCCGCTGCTCTAAATTAAATAAATCAATTTCGTCTTCCTCATCCTCTGATTCCATCGTGAGAGGCATGCTAGAAAACTCTAAGTTTTCAGTGTCATCTGTCTCCAGCACACCATACCGGAATTGCGCAGCATCATTAGGTTTAAATGCATTTGTACTTTCTGATCTTTTTCGTGTTTTCCTGTAAATATTAACAAATAATCAAAAAAATTTCACAATTTTATTAAATTAATTGACAGCTTAAACAAAATGAATTCATTACTCAACTTGAAAACGCTTTTATTAGATATAATATGATTATTGACTAAAAGTCTTAAAAATGAAAAAATTTAAAAAAATATGGTGTTATGCCTTTATGATCAGTATAAAATTCAAAGTAGCCATATATGGTAACCATTTTAGATGTAATTATCATATACATACAATGAATATATTAGAATTAAATCGGCGGAATGTAATCAAGCAAGCGTTGGCGTTAAGATATTAGAGGTCCAAATTTGTGCATAAAACAGAAGTCCTTTTTCGGAAGTTTCGAAGGGTACATCTCCCTTATTACAGTAATTGGAATAAATAGAAAAGATTCTGAATCTAATGAAACTTGAACCATTCCACTTTTCCTTCATCTGTATGGAATTTCACAACAAAACACATATCCGTCAAAAAAATCAGTTTGACACAAAAGAATATTATCACAAACAAATATGGTGTAAATGTGTTAGGCCACTTAGGTCTGGAAAAAAATTCATTGCAATAATGATGTTTTGGCACCATCTGTCGATTGAGTAACAAATGAATGGTACTTCTATGTTGAAAGTTGTATTCAACTATCTAAAGGATACATAAAAGTCATATTAGAGAAAATGAAGTCCATACCAGTTCTACTCTCAAGGCCTTATGCGTGAGAATAAATTTATGCAGAGCATTAATTCAAGATGGACTATCCGATTGATATACCAATAGATTCACCAAATATAATAATATTTGGTGAATTGATTGGTTTACAAAAATATTATTATTTTCAAAAAATGACAAGAAACCACATTTCTTGACTGAGATGTTGATTCTTTTTAGAAGCCAAATATTTTGATATAAACGAGTTAGTTGAAAGTATAATTTATGTCGATAGTTTTAAATAGATGGGAATATAAACTGTTAGTAACTTTTTATATTAAGTGATTAAAAAATTAACTCAGAGTTACACCCGCCAATAATTTATAATCATTACAGTATCGCCCACATTTTAATGCTATTTTTCAAATCCTAGTATTACATAGAGATATCATATATGATTAATATTAACATTATTATAATCATCATAGCCCTATATCACCTGAGTGATTTAACTTGAAAAACAAGATGATTAGTAGTAGGATAATGTGCTTTAAAAGCTAAGGAAAATTAAAAATATTTTTACTATTTATTCAAAATGGTAAGAGTGACAGCAGTAATAAAACAGTTTATTAGTTTTCTACAATTTGTAATTAAGTATTTGGAGAACTGTCATTTTTAAAATACACTGTCATAATATCATCATAAAGAATAATAATTGAATGATGATGCTCACCAATTTTAGCAAATTGATTTAAACGGATACTAATTGAATGACTCTTCATATCACCACTGACGGTGAATTTCAAACAAGAGTTAGAAAAATCATTCAGATTTATAGAGCAAAAATGTTGAAAAATATTTTGCATATCATTATTAGAAAGAACAAACTCAAATGGATAAATATGATAAAGAAAGCTAAATTAATTATGATTTTACATCTCTGTAAGATGTAATTTTAATTTGTTGAAAGAATTTAAGTGTTATACTTCCACAGTTCATCAATAAAATGAAATAATACACTCTATATATCTGAATATTTAATAGTAATACGTACCAACACTATAAATATCTGAATATTTAATAGTAATACGTACCAATAATACTTGGTTCCAAAATAAAGAAGAGCAAAAAGAACAGTGCCACCAAAGACAAGTAAACCTCTCCTGGTAGCACCAGGCTTGAATTTATTAAACGGGTCTGTGTCAGGAACTGTAATATTCTTAACAGCTTCCGTTGATGTATTATTTAAAGGATGTGCATCTAAAGAAAGAATACTAAGCATATTAAATTACATAATAATATTATCAAAACATATTTGCTGCTATTGCAAAACATTAATCAGAAATTTTTGAAGTATGGTCCTCATACTCTACATCCATTAAAAAAACTATTTGTCTCTAACATAATCAATTCTACCACAGAACTAGCGGTGTACAGTTATCTAGACGGAGATATATGAATTGAAATTTTATGGATATTATTCAAATACACCACAATTAAAGGGTTCATTGAATGAGTGTGAACACTTGCTCTTGTAGATCATTCTACATTGGTTGCTTATTATTAAACTAAATTTAAGAAGCCTTCATGGATACTAAACAACGAGGATAATATACATATATATATATATATATATATATATATATATATATATACACATATACATATACATATACATATACATATATATATATATATATATATATATATATATATATTTATTTCTAAACAATACGACAGGACAATATTACAAATAATAATATTTTTTTCACAAGCCATTCAAACTATCATAAATCAAGGCAACATATTTTTAACTATTTAGGTAATTTAGCAAACATTTTCAATTATATAATATCTACCTTTTATTCTTGGCACACATTACAGGTTTTAACATATAAATAAACATTAAAAGTTTTTTGGCATTTCGTATTACAATATGTTTGAATAAGTTATCCATTTTTATATTTGTAGTTAAACTAATTTACTTACATCATGTTACGTCAAATATTAGTAATATATCACAATATCATAAAAGACTAAAATTAGTCCATAATTAGTAATAATAATTTTTTATGAGTGGTATTAGTTAGTTACACGGCCTTATCAGTCATAATGATCCAATTTTTATTATATTCGAAAACAAGATATCATAAAACATTCCACAAAAAATTTGACATTGGAATTTGTTTTAGTACATTTTTAAATTCATAAAAATGTGTATGGAAAGAACTCATGCTAAGAAAGATTTAAAATTCATTTTCCTATCATTAAATTCATAGTTTCACTGTACATTAAAATTATACATATATCTGAAAAAACATGCCAAAAGGTTATACAAAGTAAATATCAATCTTGTAATTCCAAATCCACCAAAGACAAGTAACCTTATTTCCCTTGCATGTGAAAATGACGTCCACACCAGTCCAGAGAAATAATCTATAATATATAACATCAGCATAAACAGTAATGATAATACTGCATAATAATAGTTTATTTGGTGACAAATTAATTTTTGAAGTCCTCTAGGAACTTAGTACATTGTTGAAGATATACACATAATGCTCAGTAGTGTATAGTAAATTTATCGGTTTCTTGTAATTTTACAGTAACATCTCAGTTTGCATAACAGTTTGCGCAGTATGAAAAATTGTAATTAATAATAACTGCTTGGATTTATAAAAATGAACAAGCATAATTTATAAAGAAAAGGGATCATTCCAAAATGTAGAAAATACTCATAAGGTTCCTATAAGTGTGAAAAAACTGACCTTGAAAAAAATAGATAATATGGACTGACTGCATATTTGAACTTAGGAATAAAATGCTTTAAAACGGTTGAAAATAAATGGTCTACGTGTGTAAAAATACGTCTATGGCAATATTTAATTTTGACGATTTATTAAAAAATTGTGCATGGATCTAAATATATGCCCCTATGATTACTAGAATTTATCTAATAGAATATATATGACAGAATTATTAGTTATCTAATAGAATATATATGACAGAATTATTAGAAAATTTCCAGAAATTATTAAGAATTATACAGCTTATCTGTAAGGTTAGACACTTGAGGAAAATATTAATTGGTTTTTTGCGATTGAATAGACTACATAAAAACAACAAATTTATTTACCCTTCTTGGTAAAATCTTTGAGTTTATATTAAATTTCATAATATAAACAAATAATATAATTAAAATAGATACCTTGAAGCTCTTTTTGCGTGTTTAAATCCTTTTTAACCGCTGACGCATTAGGGTCACTTTTCGGAGTTTCACTGCCACCTTCACCAGTTATTTGCACTGATAAAAGTCTTCTATAGCCATTATAGGAGAATCCAACACAACTACCATCAATAAGTAATAAGATGGTAAATATAACAAACATAGAATGCATTGGGAATGTTTATTTATACTTTTTTCTTTAAATGCGAGTACCTAACCTACAATCCGCCCCCATCCGTATTTGACGTTTCGTCAGTCAGTCTGCAAGTCTGTTATGTTTTTCAACACCAGAAACGTCAGATTACCTTTTTTTCAATGTTTGGTGCAATAATGACATTTACCGAGTATAACTATTGCGCAAGATAATGTAATCGGTGTAATCAATTTGATCTCTAAAGTAACCTTATACCAAACAATTCTTCACGCCTTTGCATTAAAAAAAAATAAATCGCAATTATTTTGTTGATTCAATAAATATTTTGGTTGTTAATTCGTAAAGGTCGGTATTAGCAACTAACTGCCAGCCCAAAAGAGGATCATGGCTACATTTGTTTTATTCCCTTTTCTATATAACAATATGTATGGTTAGCAATTTTCCAAAAACGCTAAATTAGGTTTTTAATTCCATCTGAGTGTCTAAATATAAACCTTGACTCTAACTTTAATTATTTTGAAATAACCATACAAACTTCCACCAACATTTCGAGAATAACTTTCTTATAAAATACTTATGAGTTAAGAAAAACATAGTGACGAGAGAATTATAACGTAACAGGTACGAATAACATAATATCTATTGAAAGGAATTTATTATGTTATTGCGATTTATATATATTATGTTATTAAATAACGATAGGCTTGGTTAACACATGAAAATATTATGTTACAGTATTTTCAAGCAAAGCCCGTACAATGTCCGTCACTTGCTGAGTAAAGGGAGAGAGCGAGACAGCACGTTCCTTTTCGCATTGCCCTTCGTTTCATATTTACCGAAAATCTCCGAATGACACCGAACTTTACCAAAAGATTAATAATTTGTTATCAGAATGTTAAAATTCATACCTGTTATGTGATTTATATCATAGAATATGTACGGTTCAGAATGGACACGATCCATACTAACCCAATAATCACAGAATAGATACGGTACAGATCGAACACGATCCATACTAGTCCATATAAAAAAAGTGTCGCACTTTTTCATACCTACCCAAATGCTATTAAAGTAACTTCCTTTCCCCTCGCCTCACTGACTAAAGATTTGTGTAATTATTATTTGTGCCCATAGATGGCTTAATTTCTTACTCTCTGCTGCTCACAGATGGCGTTATCAAAGAAAAAAGTAATTTTAATTCATCAATTTATTAAAATTATAAAAATATTTCATAAAAGACAAATATGAAAATAATATTACTATACAATTTAATATATTTTAAATATCATTACTATGAAAACAAAGTTCAAGAAAATTTAAATAAATTCGAAAATAGAATTGTCAATAGCATCAGGCGTCTCCAGGTAGCACTCTGGAATCAACTAGGTGGGATTTGCATAAATGACAGTGGCCAACTCATCAACATCTGAAAACATGTGAAAACGTACACAAAGCAGACATGATTATAACAATATCTATTAGTGGTTGGAGCATATTTTCAAACTTTTGTCAAAACCCCACGCTTGACCAATAACATGTGACATTCTGTGACTTATTTTAAAATGCCACATTTCAGTATTATTTTCAATGGAAACCATGGTAAGGTGGTTGGTATCTTCCATCGGGATTGGAAAGGAAGAGGAAATGGTTAGGTTAAGGAATTAGATTAAAATTTAGTGAAACATAATACAATAATACTGCATATACACATCGCCGTAGCCAGCATTTTTTGTGGGGGGAGCTAGCAGGAGCCGGCGGAGTCAAAAAAAAAATGATGTTCACAATCATTTAATTTTTTAAATTTACATAGTATTAAAAAAATCATGTAACATAAAATATTTGCATTAATCATGGGTTACTTTAATAATATGCATCAATATTGATATTAAAAAATTTTTTTATCAATTAACTTGAATTATTTTGGATAGTTTTTTTTCCTGGAGGCTGTGCTTCACTACAAAACACTGGCTATGCCCAGATATATAAAATAAAAATACTACATCTAAATTGAAAATTACCTGATTTGACCACTTGACAGTTTCAAGTATAACGGATACAGGAAATATTTTATTGTATTCTCAATTTTATCACACAAGAGCTCTATAATCTATAAATAAGTTCACAAAAAATTAGATTCAGATTGATGGAATATTTCAATTATGAACATATGGATTTTTTACTATATTTAAAACACTATAAGGACAACTAATTAAAACTTTACCAAATAACCATCTGTAGTTGCACAACAACTTTATTCATCAATAATTTCCAATGGCAATTATTCTATTAAAAATTTAAAATTACCCACATGTGACAACTCTGTTCTATATCTGAGGCTGGTTGGATGTGGACCTTATGAACCATATTGCTGCTGATGCTTCCTAAAGCTGTTAGAAGAGTCTGGAAAATAAAAAAAATTACTATTCAGATGAGTTAATTAATAATTTAGGAGATAAATAACAGTAGGATAACATTAACATCTAAAGAATATTTTTAACAAGAGGGACTGAAATTATTATAAGGTACATAAGTTTATTACAAGTTACATAAGTAACGTAATTTTTTATTTTCTTTCCCGAACAATTTACCTTCTTTAAACCTATTTAAATTTCTGAGAGACGAGTTAATCTTCATTTTAATGTAATGTTTAATGAACAAATCGGAATAATTTTCTGTATAACATATATGCCATTCATTACTATCTTTTTGAAATAACGATACAAGTTTTCTTTTAAATTATTAATAAACATATACCTTCTAAAACCTAATTGAAATTTGGTTTCCCACTTTTTTATTACATGAAATATATTATCTTTAACAAAAAATAAACCTTGCTCATCAATTAAATCGTCATACATTTTAAAAGGTGTAAATAATTTGTAATCACAGCCGCCAGTTCTTGATTGATCAATAATCAAATTTTTACATCTGCTGCAATTTATGAGTACTGTTCGTCACGTAACCTGCAACATAGTAAATAGCATTATCATCAAAAGCAGTCTGTTCAGCAAAACCTTCACAATCAAATTCAATGGGGGTAATTTTAGAAACAGGTTGGATGCTGTGATTCAAAGCAGATTTAAAACATAAAAGAAAATAATTATTATCATCCTCACAATTGGTATTTTTATATATTTTCGATACATTCGTGATGAGTGTATGTCTGAGGGAATACTCAAACTGGCTTACTGTTGGATTACGACATCCACCATTTTGTTGTCGGACTATTGATTTAGTCTACGAGTTAGTAATTTATTTACATTATACTGGGTAGAAATTTCGTTATATAAACTGATCAAAGATTGTATGGATATTATCCAACCACTAATACAAGCAGGTCTTTTTGCATTTATAAATCTACAGTGTGCTACACTTTTAACCATATCTTCCAAAAAAGAAAAATGGGGACTATTATGTGACAGAGCTAATCGCAAGCAAAGATTTTCCCTACCATACTTATTGCTATTAAAAGTATCAAATAATTTATTTACATCACTTAAGAAATTAGCCGTATGACAGCTTGCGACTCGAATTTTTGGAGGGCTATGAAAACACTGATTGCTGTACATTCTCTAAGTGTATGTCTTCCTTTAATTATAATAAAAGTCATGAATACATGTGTTATTTCAAAATTATACATTTGTAACTCATGTCTGTATGACATATTCAGTTGTGCAAGCAAAAAATGAGTGCATAAGGATATTATTGTATTATCACATAAATAACCTTAGACATTCTCCTACAGAAGCCACTAAGGTCTTGCTGGTTCTTCTGAGCTCATACTTGGTTGTTCGACTGCTGCTCTGGTTTCTTCAGTCGGTGTTAGCAAATACTGGCTAGGTGTAGCATTACTGTATAATAATTTTTTAAGCTGGAAAGTTTTAAAATTCTCATTAATAAAGTGTCTTCCGCAGATTCTATATTTATGTATGAGGAGGCCATTCCAATTAACTATCTATTCTTCCTGCCACACAATTTCAGCCACGCTTTTGGCCTGCAAAAAAATTAAACATTAAGTTAGGTATAATAATTTCAATCAATCCGCTTTTTTCTTACTTTCAATTGGAAGAAAACTTACAACAAACAATGTTTGATTAAATATAAATGCTGCTCACATTATTTAGTAAAAAATTCAATTTGGAAAACCAATTTACTACTGGTGAATACACCCAACAATGTCTGAAGTAATTTCACGGAGTTTTCTGACAAGAAAAAACTTCGTCACGAAACTGTAATTTGTGTGGTAATATTTTTAAAATCCATTTTTTTAAATTATTCGTAATCGGCACTTATAACTAATTGAAATATCTTTTAGTGTAAGTTTTCTTTTAAACAAAACAGTAAAAATTTGACCAGAATGCACTCATTACATGGGATATTATTTTTATAATCGTGTTATTTGAAAATATAATCGGTTCATCTCAACATTACAAGAGCGAATATTCATGTATCAGAATACTTTGCAACTCTTCGAATTAAATTTTGACAATAAACATCTGCATCTAGCCAGCATTTTTTGTGGGTAGGGCTAGCAGGAGCTGGCGCAGCCAAAGAAAATGATTTCGTTCACAATCATCCCACTTTTTTAAATTTACGTAATATGAAAAAATCATGTAACATAAAATATTTGTTTTAATCATGGGTCAATATTAATATGCATCAATATTAATATTCAACAATCAATCAATCAATATAACTTGAATTATTTTTGATAGTTTTTTACGTCTATATATATAAAATAAAAATACTACACCTAAATTGAAAATAATCTGATTTGACCACTTGACAGTTTCAAGTATAATGGATACCGGAAATATTTTACTCTACTCTCAATTTCATCACACAAGGGCTCTATAATCTATAAATAAGTTAACAAAAACTTAAGTTCAGATTGATGAAATATTTCAATTATGAACATGATGTAATAAAATTATAATATTTCTGATTTTCTTCAATATTTACAAACTTGTATGGACAACTAATTAATGACTATAGAATAAGCAACTATAGTTGCCACAACTGTATTCCTCAATAGTTTCAAATGCTAATGCACAATGCTCGAATGTCGATACTCACACGAACACACACACACAACCATACATAATAGAAAGAGACAGAGAGAAAGAGAGGGAAAGATCGCCTGGAGGGGGCATTACGCTTTTTCCTTACATAACGATTTCTGCCAGTTCGCTCTACTGTAAGCTGCGTAAATGAACTTCGTTACAAGACAGGGAAAACAATTACAATTTTGTCTTTTATACTATGTAGGAATTACACCACAGAACATACACGCCTTTACAAAATAAAACAAATATCTTAATATACATCACAACAAAATAACAAAGATTTTGACATATAAACAACACAATAGCTATAACATCCTTTTTATTTAATCAATATACAAAACTTATAATATGAAATATGTGAAATATGTTTTTGCACAGTAAAGATTTGTCAGTTGTTTCAAATAGGTTGAGTGTTGAGTGGTTTCTGTCTGAGTTTTCTAGTGTGTTCGTAGCGTCTCTCTCATGGTGACACATAGCTGTCGCTAGAGGTCGATGTACACATTAAAAATTTATCGCCAATGTCGTGGCGAGATGCTGTCACCAATTTGAGAACCCGTTTGACCACCCCCTGATTCATACCTATTACCGACTGGAATGAACGCAAAATGTTATTAAGAACATTACACTTGGTAACAAGTTAAAATATTATATTGCTTTATTGTCAAACAATGGCCGTCACTCACCATCTGAATAAAGATAGCTACAAACAGTGCGTTCCTTTTCTTAATGCTATTCACAATTAAATGAAACTACGTGATGTAGTATTATTTGTACTTTCTTTAATGTCTTTACCACAACCTAGGTTTCGTTGTATTACAACATCTTCAGGTGGGATATAAGCAAAGATTAACTCTTAGGAACAACCAACAGCATTTATAAGTTTCAAACACATTAGCGGAAGCTTGGTTTGTGCGGATTTTTCCATTGTTTATGTTAGTGAGTTTATTGCAGGGGGCGCAGAGTGGGTTTTATTATATTACCGAGAGTTATACAATATACCAGTATTTTAGGGAGGGTAATAAATTCAATTGTTGTTATTATGTGAGGTTATACAATGCAAACTTTACGGTGTATGTAATAAAATTAAATGGAAGTTAATATATTTATATTAACTTCGGTAATATATTTATACAAAAGCAAGGGTACTTGAAAGTAAGGACAAGGTAATACACTAATTCTACATATCTCCAGTTTTGTGTATTCATATATTTATTTATTTATTTATTTCTTTTAATTTTTTTGTTTTTATTATTTATACTTATATTTATATGTGTATTATTGCTGAAACAATTTCCAGGGTACTGTAGTATCAATGTTGTATATTTATATTATATCTAGAAGATATTAAGAATGGGTGATGATATTATATTTAGTTGTTCATTTAATATATTGACCTTGATATCTTTTTTATATCTGTTTATTTCTAATGTTTCTAGGATATTAAGTTTATTACCTTTTGTATTTATTTGTAATATATAGGGGGCATTATCAGTATGGGGGTGATGGTTATTTTCAATGAGATGTTTAGCAAAGTGAGATGTGTCTGGTTTATTATTTCGCCAGCTGGCAATGTGTTCTTTATATCTTGTATTAAAATCTCTTCCTGTTTGACCTATGTATATATATTTATACTATGTACACTATTACAGTCGTTACATTTAAGTTTATAGATACCACTCTTTTTATGTTTATCTATTTTTTCTTTATTATTAATAAGGGTTTTACCCAAGTTATTAAAAGTACTATACGTACATGTTATATTATTTATATTTTTATTATTAGTTAAGAGTTTTCCTAATTTGAGTGATACATTACCTACATCACGTAGTTTCATTTAATTGTGAATAATGAATTTCTACAAAATGAACGCCAAATATATTCAATATTAATGCTATTCATTGTTTTATGTATTTATCTGCTTTATGCTTTGTTCTTTTGTTTCGTATTGACGGAACATTACCGAACGACATGGAATTTTTACTTAATGATTATGAACTGTTAATTACTATAAAGTTGAAATCCATACCTGCTATTTGAATTTTGTCTATGTTATTCAGTCTTCATTTTCAATTTCAATTCAGTCTTCTGCCGTTGATCGCTAACATAACTGCATTATCTATCTCTGTGCGTTATTGTTTCGTCTTGTTCAAATGATTGAATTAGGGAAATAACATGTAATTCTTCCCTTCATAGATTAATCAAATGTAGATCAAAGTCCGTTTACAAAAATTACCTACATGCTATCGAAAACCGCATTAAAATTGAATTAGCGGTTCTCGAGTAACAGACAGATATATGTATTTAATATAGATATCGATTGTAGTACGCGTGTAAAATGCATATTTGTATACACATATAGAAGGAAAATTAATTTTATGGAACATATAGTTTGAGAACAAAAATTATTCACAATAATTAACATGTTATTTTTTAACAGATATGATATTATGTTATTGATTCATTATGTTATTCATTACAACAGGTATGAGGAAATAACAGTTATTTCTATCTCTAATATATATATATATGTGTATAAATATATATATATATGTGCGTATCTCACATGGGCATAAATGCATTTAAAGTGGTGTCCACCTGCTTGTGGCTATCTTGTGGCTTCCAATATATGGACGTGAGATTGAAAATAGTGGAAAATCGATTACTCATAGCATAGCAATGTGTTGAAAAAATTTATGTTATGTAATTTAAAAGTGGATAGTCAGTTAAAAAAAAAGTGTTTTCTAAAATTAAACCAGACCGTGTATCACTGGACGCAAAAAAGGATGTTTTAATTTGTCTAGTGATGTTTTCATTTAGAACTCAGTATACGCGAATTCATAGAGAAAGAAATTTCATCAATATGACTTCACGAAAGATGCGGGAATTGGTCAAGGTACTCATAGAGTTAAAAAAATTTAAACCTTCCATAAAATATTTGACAGATTTCCTTAAACTACAAAATTTTGATTTAATTGTCACTGCCACTAAAAATGTTTCTAATCTAATTTCACTACGGTGCTCCTTCATTTACCATAAACATAAGCATGTCCATTAAACTGTGCTGTAATATTGCAATAATGTACACTTCAAAGGGAGATTCAAATTTAGAAGTCACGACAATAGGGGCTGATTTAAAAACTTTAATACACTTGTTTGACGCAATTGTAGATATATATATATATTTACATATACACATATATATATATACATATAAATATATATATATATATATATATATATATATATATATATATATATATATATATATATGTATATACCCGGTGTCCAGAAATAAATATGATTTAAATTTGCTTTGCGAAGACTGCGACAACAAAATTCGTTCAACCTGCACTAACCAATATCAAAACATATATTGATTTACTGGAGGCTGTTTATTGTAAGGTAATACTTTTGAATAGACGTCTTCCAGGAGAGTTACAAAGGCTTTTGTTGAGTATTTTGCCGAGGAATTTGGCCGAGCTATTTCTACTACAGAAAAGTATTGGTTAAAAGTTTTAAGCATATTGTAATGAGGCAAGAGAGGTTGTGGAGTACCAATTTTGTATAGTTTGAATGTGCAAAGAAATCTCGAATTATTGAACTCTATCATTATTGAACTCAGGCTTTGCAAATAAAAAGTCATTATTCTCAGACAAGTATATATCCAAGAATAATGACTTTTTATTCACAAAGCCCGGGTATGAGAATTCATTATGTGGCTATAAAGTTTTAAAAATATATGCAAAGTCCCATGGGGCCAAAAATGCAAAAGTCAAATGTATTCAAAAATGCAAAAACCGAAAGTGCAAAAGCTTCAACAAAACTGCGGAAACATTTAGCGACATACAAATACATTACCTGATGATATTTACCAAATGGAAAAAGTTTCAAAATTATTAATGGTTATGGAAAATGGTAAAACGGATGATTTTAAAGGCAAATCATTAGATGATGTTAATTTAAGTTTAGAAGAAAATTTACTGAAAGAGGTTAAAGAAGAAGCTGAATACGATGAAATTATAACTTCCCCACCTACGCCGCCTAATAGAGAGAGTGGAACAGCCATTTTACAAAAAGGTAAATTACCATTATGTGACGTGAATAATGTAGATATTGTTAAAAAGATAAGGACAAATTTAGTACCTTGGTCTGCCCAACAAAAAAGTATTGTTTTAAAGTTCTTTAGCAAACATATAAAGTCTAAACAATCACCTAAACGTCACGAGTGTGAAGAATGTAGTTTTAAGTTTATCTCAAAGTTTTTCATAATACTGGTAAGGACTGATTAAAAATTAAAGTATATGTTCAAAATGCAAAATGCAATATATTATTTCACATTTTAAACATTGATTAATAATTACTGGCTTCTCTACCCAGTTTATAATAATATTGAAAAATTAATTTATATTACATTAACTGTAATAATAGTCCCTTGGAAATCCATTAACAAATACATAATTTTTAAACGTTGTGATGGCGAATTGGCTTTGTTGTAAAAATAGTTTGAAAATAACTTATTAGATTTTATAGTTTGAAAAATTATATTGAGGCCTTTAAAATTTAATTGACATACTTACGGAATACAAACTTGTTATATTGAATTTGTGATGATTTTATTAGTAGTCAACTATTAATAAAAATAATGTATATGATTGTACGGACGTATAACAAAATAAAACATTCTTTGCCACTTGTCTATAGACGTCCATATATTTACATATGTTTGTGTTTCACAGTTTATAAAATTATGTTTAGTTCTTTAAATTTATTATAAGAGTACTTACTAAATACTATATTGCAGTTACTGTTTATTGTTTTTTTTTCGGAAGCCAGTTTATGTAATACAAGTAATATGTTTACAGGATTATATGGACGTTATTATAATAAATTGTTCTTTGTTACTTTCTGCCTTTAGACGACCATATATCAATAATTGTCTGTATTTCAGTTTACGCAATGATTTCTTTACTATTTGTTATGTTTACGAAAAGTTACATTCTCTTTCAGGCACTGTTTATTGTTTTTTTTATGAGAAGACAATTTATTTAATATAAGTAATTGTTTACATGATTATAGGACATCATGACAAACAAATTTTTTTTTTGTCACTGCCTTTAGACGTTCATATATTTACTATAATTTATATTTCAATTTATAAAATGATGCCAATTTTTTTACTCTTTGTTATGCTTACGAAATCTTACATTGCCTTGCAGTCGATGTTCATTGTTTTTTATGAGAAAACAGTTTATTTAATACAATTAATAGACTCTTATGATTATACGGACTTCATTATAAACAAATCATTCTTTGCCACTTCCCTTTAGACATCCTTATATTTTCTAACATTTTCAATTTGATTCGTGATTTGTAAAATTATGTCAATTTCTTTAAAATTTATTTAGTATAATAAAGCATGTGATTCTATTTTAACTTTGTATTTTATTACCCAAATGTATTTTATTACCAAATTAATTTTCAGAAGGTAGTGTTTGTATGCTACTCGTGTGAATTTTGTTAATACTCAGTGTACTTATCACGGCCCTCTTCACTTAATTTATGTTAAAATTGAATCCAAGAAAATCAATGATGAATGTCCTACCAACGTGAGGTAACTAACAAATTTGTAAAGTAGATTTGAAACTGTAAATTAAATTTCGAAGCAAACAAATCAATTATATAGGTTATCTAGTATTGCTGCTCTTAATGTATTGCAAAGTTTGGCAATTAAAACAAAGCGCGCGGCCCGTACGTATTAAAAGACCCGTGCGTATTAACTTGGTAATCAAAATCCTCAAATATATTCAATATGGGGAAGAGTCTAAGAGCTTGTAATCTGCATGAATGTATATTACAAAATGTATATTAAAGTACAGCTATTTTCTTAAAAAAAAAGTAGTGCACTAAGTTTATAGTCTAATTACTGATGGATATGAATAAATATATGTATATATATATATATATATATATATATATATGTATATATATATACATATATATATACATATGTATATATATATATATATATATGTATATTTATCATTTTTAATATAGATAGATGTTTAACGATGATAGCGATATTTGCCCAGGTTAACAAACAGATTGAAAATTGTACTTTGACGGGGAAATTGAAAGTGAAGGGTTAATTTTTTAATATCCCTGATTACTGTTGATCCTCGGCTAAAAGATAATGAAGAACAAAGATGTAGAGAGGCTCAATCTTTGATGTCTCATAACAGTGACGTTGAGAATTCAACATGATGTAAGTTTCCGTTGGTCAGCTGTGCCAACTAGTCGGTCTTCGTTATTGGAGAAAATTTGGATTCAAATATCTAGGATCCCAGCTGAGCCAAGAAACATTGATACACCGACAAACATGTAAAAATTCCTCTTTACTGATGACATAGTCAAAATAATCACCAATTTTACTAACATTAAGACCACCACTTGCAAGCATTTTCACCATCATGTAGACACCATTGAAATATCAGCCTTAATTGGTTTATTGTTTCTAGCTAATTCGACAAAAACTATCAAAAAGTTATACCGAGAAATTTTGCCCTTACAACTTTTCAATTGTTCATACTTGAGAAGAGATTTACATTTCTTCACAAATGGTTCTATTTTGATGACTGAACAAAATGAAGAGTTAGTAAGAATGACCGCTTGGCTGCTATTACACTGTCCATAGCAGCCAAGCGTTATTTTGTAATGACCGCTTGGCTGCTATGGACACGCTTTATTGACAACAGCTAAAGATGTTCTACTCAAAGTCTCTATGAATTCTATACTATTGATGAGCAGATATTTAGGAGTCAATGTATATTTTAAATGTTTCCTGTAAATCCAGATTGATTTGGTTTAAATTTTTCCATAATCATTATGATATCAAAACAAGTTATGTTTGATACCAAGTCTTATTTGGGCAAGGATTCTAATTGTATAAACCATAATTAGCCTATTGCTAATTATTTTGTAAGTAAATTCAAAATAATTAGTAATAGGCTAATTATAGGTCAAATCATGATAATTGGTAATTACCCGCACTAATTTGTATACTTAGAAAAAAATTATCACCTTAATGCATTAGGTACAATATTTAAAAATAAAGAAAAAATTCTCTTTTAATTATGTGTGATAAAGAAAAACTAGCTGATTTAATTATCATAATGACTTGACTTTGTTTTCTTAATTTTTAGTTAAAAGGAAGTTTGTACTAAGTTTTTTGAGAAGATTAAGATAGATGGATCATGAAAGTAATTCCAGGAAATAAATAATCTAAGCAGGAATTAAATTATATTTGTATGGCGGCTGTATATTTCTTTCTTTTTTAAACTTTATCAGTGTTAAAGTGGATGCATAAAATGTGCATTTTGTCATCATATAAAAAAATGGATGTAGGTTGTGCATCAAACCTACGTCCTTGTTACATCTATCTTTTTTGTGTGAATGATCATGTGAATAAAAACTGTTGATTTAAATAGGTTTCCACATTCTTTCCTTTCCATCTTTAAAAACAATTTATAACTCAGCTTTGTCCTCCTGAATAAAATCAAAGATTTGTAATAAATGCTTTTAACAATATGAAAACGCGCCTTTAAAACTATTCTGCATCCGGTGTTTCCGCAACTTTAGTAGAACTAGAAATATACAAAAATGACAAACCGACAAAAAATTTATTTCCTTGCCAATTTATAACTAAAATAACAATTGTTTAAAAATTAGAACTTAAAATTAGAACATTGTTAAACAGTACAATATTTTAAATGGTTTTGTTTAAAAAAAAATATTCCACGATATACAGATATAGCACAATAAATTTTTAAACTTTTCATTCCTTTCAGAATAGTGTACCTATCGAATGCAAGAAAAATATAATATACTTCTTAAGAGTTCAACCGTAAATTTTATCTATGAATTATTTCTTTAAGAAATATTCCGTAACCTCTCATTTAACTAATATGATCAAGCACATTTCAAACAAAGCACAAAATAGCTTATACAGGTATTACGAAACATGAAATCAAAAATTTTCATTAATATTTTCAGATTGTATTTAAATCAAACAATAATAAAATTATATTGAGGGTTACATGTAATACATTAGAAATCACAACTTAAAAACAAAACAAAGTATAGTTTAAAGAAATTTGTCTAGTCAAAAAAATATATAATCAAAACAAATATATCTGTGCTAAAATCTTTTGATTCAATAGCAATTATTTCAATAATGGCTATAAAGATACATTATATTTTTTCTTTGAGAAATTTTATTTAAAGTCAGTGTGGCTTTTGCGTCAAGAGAATATGTCCGATAGACAAACAAAAGATCCTAAAGTTAAATTTTTAATTCCCGACAGAAGTGCCAAATTGAATTTCTTTAAAAATGTATAAATTAACAGAAAGTTTTTGACATAACTGAATAAAAAAACGAATATGGTCAAACACTAAATATGTAATACAGAAATATATGAACTAATAGAACATTAACAAGTCATCAATTATAAATCATCTCGCAATTCCAAAATCAATCTCTGAAACAGTCAATAAACAAAGCATTTCAAAAAATCTGCAACTTTACAGTCTATTCAAATATTTATTTATAGAACTTTGTAACAATCTGTGATATATGGAGAATAATTATCAGTAATGTGCTATGTGTTAGTACTGCTCAACTATATATAGAACTGCTCAACTTCACAATAGATAGAACTGCTCAACTTCACTAATAACAAACAAATCTGTGTGCGTTCACTATGTACACTGTGATATACAGATGTTACAATATTAAATACACGGATCACTAAATCTTGTTAGAACTGTCTACATGTTTTAAATATCTTTTCTATTTGATCAGATAGCACCTTAAAAGGCTCGTTACGATGTTTTGCATTTCCCAAATATCATATAACAGTTATTTTGTGAATACAACATCCAACAGTCAGAGCTCAATTTTTACAAGTGCGTTAATAAATCTTTATTGTATATTTCCATTCAGTTAGTTGAAGTTGATACTTCATTAATACATAAAGGTAATATTAATATATGTTAACATGTTAGGATTGTATTCTAGCTTTAATAAACAATGAAGCATTCGGCTGCCGGATCCGCTTCTATCTGTTGAGATATGTTTTACCTTATAAGCTTAGTTTATTGGATAAATATCCAAGAGCCATTTAGAGATGCATGATATTTTCCTTTCTATCAACATTTTAGATCGATCTGAATCATAAATATGTGATGGAATACTATGATCATATTGAATAGTCACAATCTTATCCTGCAAACAAGGCTGACTGATTGTCAAATCAGACATTTAAAAAAAAAAATTGAACAGTAGTTTATTCAATTTATAAAAGAAATTGAACAGTAGTTTATTTAAATGGAATAATATACAAAACAATACACATACAATATACATAATGTGAATATATTAGGTAAGTAATGAAAAATATGTCAGTATTATACTGACTAGGTTTTAGACGTTTTGTATACAAACTTAGAATAAAGTAGCTTTATTTTGGAATGTTCGTTAAAAATTTTAAAAAAACTACTCATCGTGGCGTTTCACTCTTTGTATATATGGAAAATTCAAATGAATACTAACAAATGAAATGACGAAATTATTCAAATACTTCTTTATTTTCCAGGTTACTTACTGAAATAATTTACTAGAACAATAAGTGAAATGCATTAAATACTTAAATAAATTAAATGAAATTGAAACTAATAATAATAACTGAATGACAATGGCAGACAAACTTTACATAAAAAGAAGTGAAAGCTATGTACGTGAGCTTTAAATCATTTTGCCAATTTTGCATTTCTTCTGACCGTAATGAAATAATTTTTGCAATATTTAATTTGCTGGGGTTACTAAAATAAAAAGATATAATTACTTGATAATTAAGTTTAAGATATATATATATATATATATATATATATATATATATATATATATATATATGTATATATGTACACCCGACCATGTAAAATAAGTCTCGGTTATAAAGTTACGCAAGGTTTGTGACCACTGTTCATCTGATGCAAAACCTATGCTGCTCAATATAGATTTGAGCTCTGTAGCTCTAATAAATTTTGCGATGTAAAATGAAGTCAAATAATTTAGCCGGTGCAGGAAGGATACCGAATGGTTTAAAATTAATTACGTCTGATATCATGCAACACTTAGGTATACCTAGGTGTTAGCCGTGTAACTTTCCATTGCAAGGGGTGGAACTAGTTGTAAGCGAAACTCTAAATATATGTTTCAAAGGTTTCATAAAAATATCAATGTGAGCTTTAAATATATACCCGAGTGTATTGTCGGGTCCAATTGATCTCTACAGTTTGGAGAAAGCAAGTAATATTCAGACTGTACAACGACCAGAAATGCCTAGCGAAACATGGTGGACCACGAACAATCGCACCATCCCATACAGCAACGTTGTGAGTACCAAAGATAGCCCTTTGATTGCTTAGATATGATCAAAACGATGCACAGCAGTTTTTTGGATTCTATTTTATAAATTTAATAAATTCTAAGATACTTTATACCATACTTGACAGTAGATCAAAGCAATCTAAACATCTCGTAGTCACTAGCAAATCATTGTGGTTTCCAACGTCGACAAAAATAATGTTTACATTTGATGTAGGCAATTAGTTGCTGATTAAACTAAACCAGTCAATAATTTCATGCCTGAAACAATCAATCCATTCACCCTATGATAGGGCCGGCCCTGGAACCAAATTAATTTTCTTCATGCACATTATTATATTCCTCAAAATTTGAGTGCTATTGGTGATTAACAAGAAGAGAAATTCTATTAAAATATTAATGGAATGATATTAAAGAGGATAGAATCTTGTAATAAGGAGACAGTAGCTGATTATTCACACGAGAAAGTTATCACTTTTTCTCGTTTTCAAAATATAAACGGATCATGGTATGCAAAAAAAATCAAGTAAAGATTTATAATTATTTCTTCACAAAGTAACTGTCTGAGAAATTTCATTAAGATATTAATGGACTGATATTAAAGAGGATAGAATCTTGTAATAAGGGCCTATATAATTGGATTTAGAAATTATTTCTTCACTAAGTAATTGTGACTCAAAATCTAGTCTAGGTATAAGTATATATAAATTTCTTTATATATACTTACACCTAGACTATTGGTTCTTCCTAGTGACGGGCGCTAATGCTATTTTACATTAATATTAATCCTGCTAACCTATTTGCAATTAACATGCTATTTCTAACGTTAAATTAACAGACTATTTTTGTGACACCGCTATTTGCAATGATTATTTTTGTTATGCGTATTAGCATTAGCATATGTTTGTAGGATTAGAGAGCGTATCTATTATGACCGTAAAGAATGTTAGCATGTTTTGTAAATATTTTTACTATTTGTATTCCCTCTACGTTAAATGACACTTGGTAGTTCTTTGTGAAATATTAAATGTTGCATATATTAGTAATATGTCCAAAAGTTCAATAGTCGATATAAATGAAATATATACACCAAAATACGTTAAAAACTGTTAAAAGTGCATAAACAAATCATATGAAAATTGTGGCAATATTATTTTTAATTAGTATTTCATTAAAATCGTTACTGTAAAAAGGGTCAGAAACTGGCTACTATCTCGAATGGTTGATAATAAAAAATAAATAGGTTTTATAATTTCTCATTGATTTTCTTTCTGTTCTTCCAGGCTTCATTTTTGCAAAACATATGATGTAATGATATTTTGCCTTTTTCGAAGAGGAGCTTCAAGCCTCGACATGTTGGTTCTAATAGCTGCACTTGTTAATATCTTGTCTGAAGGGCTACTAGATAATGACACTGTATCTGTTATTGTTGCAGTTTCAGAGTCCTAATTTTTGGTGGATATTGATATCTGCTCGGAATACTTATCACATTGCATGCCTTCTTGCACTTCAGTAAAATATTGTCTGTATATAATGATAGATGCTTATTATACCTTAAATGCATTTTTAAATTTGTTACAGAAGATTTATTAGAAAATGTTTTTTACACAGGTCACATATGGCATCCTTATCGGAGATACCTTTGTAAAAGTTCCATAAGTGCGATGTATACCCGGTATAACCTTGACGACTCATTTACGAGTTCAAAGAATAGTAACAAATATAATTAATAGAGTTCCATGAGCACTATGACCTTTAAAACAATTTAAATTTAAAAAAAAATTAAAACACAAACAAAATATAAACACAATAATTGAAGTTGTAAGTAATTGTCTATGTACAACTATTAAAATACTACGTTATAAACCTTTATTATAGATATATATAAATAATCACAATTCATATACAAAGTTAATAATCCCTCATAACAATAACACATGTGCCGCACGCGACCCTCTACATGATGTAAATACTGTTAAAAAAATAAATCTGCTAACAACATATCAGTTATTTTGCATCTACAATTAATACTTAAATAGGATTAGCAAATTAGCATTAGTTATGAAATATCAATAACATGCTAATACATATTTTGTAAATAGCATTTAGCATTAGCTCACTAAATGCTATTTTCGCCATCCCTAGTTCTTTCCTTGTTTGCTTATATCTACATGTACATGTATTGTACCGTGTACATGTATTGTAAATTAAAACATTAATTTCCAATAGTAGACATGGTGGTGCATAATGTAAGATTGTTGATATAAATTCCTAATAGATATATTAAGAAATCTGATTCAAATTTATCTTAGTGCAAACATGCATCACATACACATGTCAAGCAAATGACCACTAGTGGCATTAACCAAGTAATTTATTTTTTACAAAATGTGATAAATATGATAAAAATCATCCATGTGAAAACCATCCATCATTATAATCAATGTGATTAATTTAATAGGTTTTTATCCACAATGTTGCCTATTATTCAGGTGATCACTTTATCATAATTTACATTTCATTTGGCGGTAAATTCGAAATCAGTTCTATCGTTTTATGTACTTTGTTTATATATGGATTTTGCCTCATTTTTCATTTGGACAAGTTAAAAATTTAAAATTTACACTATTTTTTAATTCAAGTTCTTCTATAGAAATAACTGGGTGTATACAGTATGCAATGTCAAAAAGATACACGAACATACAATGGATTGTTGGTTCAATCGCTTTTTTCTGATAATTTTAAAATTAAGAATAAGTTCAGTAGGTGGATAAAAGGTCCATAACAATATATAGAAGGTGAAAATGGAAACAATTCTCTTATGAACTATGGCCATGCATGGTTTGATTTTAGCGTCATAAGAATATTCTTATTTCGTTTCTTTTCTGGCATAACTTTTGCAGTAAATGCGTTCTATTTTGAATTGTGAATAATGATAGACAAGTATGTAATCAAACAATTGAAACTATTCAATTTTTGATTCTTACTGTTTTTGCTCATTGATATAGATAAGACTGTACACAACATAGCAAACTATTAGGTGTGTTGTAGGAGCTGGAAGCCGGAAATCTGACACTCATTGTACATAATAGATCTGGCACTGACTAATTTCCATTTGTTTGGAATTTGAATTTGATAACTTTTTGCTGTACAATAGTTCTATTCCTAACAGGTGGTACAAATAGACTTCAAAAAATTCTGAACCAGATTTCTTAATTTATTAAGGAGTTCAGTGTGGTTAAAAAGGGTGACAACTTAAACACATTTTCACATATAGATAGCATTTTTATTTTATTCAAATAGACATATAATTAATTACATTACTTGTAGAAAGTTAAACTGCAAAACAGTTCATTTGGTATATTAACTGTAGATTTTAATAACATTGTTATATCATATTATATATATATATATATATATATATATATATGTCATTATATTATACCATTATTAAGATACTATCATTCCATAATAATACATATAAAATCCACTTTTCATCTACACAAGTTACGGTTTAAAATAGACATTAATATAAAAAAGGTCTAAAATTTTATATTTTTAAAAAATCGGCAGTGATAGACCAAGCCTTGACAACAATTTATTTTCAATATCAAATTTCATTCTGGTTGCTAATACCTCATTGTTATTATATTCCATGTATATATTAACTCATATATTGAAGAAGAAAAATCTACTTTACAATTTTTAATTTTAAACTGACAATTATGTTCATTTATTAACTTTCATCTAATGGCAACACAGATCTTTATGTTTCAGTTACTCTTTGTGAAATCTAATTCTGTATTTTTTCATATGGCTTTCAGTGTTATATTTTTACCTACTAGTACATTTAAACATGCACATTACTTGTTAAATATTTATAAATATTAATTATATTTTGTTTACATCATGTAATATTAAATATTAAGTACATAAATATTAAGACTGGAAAATATGAAGCTATCAACGTCATATTGTATAATTTAGTAAAAAAAATACTTTTCAAAAATATAGTTTCCCAAAGATGTAAGCAAAGTTAAGAAAATTAATTGGTACATAATTAGAAAGTTTATTTAAGATATTTTGTGAAAGATGCCACATCTAAAGATTAATATACATAAATACATACACACACACATATATGTATATATATATATATATACATATATAAATATATACACATATATATATATATATATATATATATATATACATATATAAATATATACACACATATATATATATATATATATATATATATATATATATATATATACACATATATATTACCTGATTGGTACTCGAGTTAAGTAAAAATGAAGCGAATTTTCTTTACATATCTACTGAAGGAATCAGTTCCAACTCTTCATAGAGCAGTCAATAAATACAAAACGTAAAAATATTGAGCGTATTTATTATTTTGAGCAATAAATTGATGATATTTTGCAAATCCTTACAGTAAAAATGATGACATGGTAGATTAATAAAATGTTAAAGAATTCAATGCAATAAACATTCCTCTATCAACAATGTGTATGGTTTCTGGGACATTATTCATCATAAATTATTCAGTCCATATTTAATGGCAGTCCTTTATTCTGTCAACTCAGGTGACTTGGAAATAGAGTGGAGTAAATAAGAAAACAATTTCTTATTAAATAGCGAGCAAGTATTATTAAGGAAATAGAAACAAATTCAATCATAACATTTTTGTAAATCACGGGGTTGTGGCTCTTTTGATGTTATTATATGTCATATTATTATTGTTACTTGATATTTAATAGATGAAATTGTACTGTCTTGCTGTAACCTGATCATCTTTTTTATCAACGTGGATTGGTTAACAGCTTTCGAGTTTTAATGACATGGAAGTGTGGGAATTACTGAAATTAAAACTTATAAAAAAGAGAATATGTTTTTTTTAATGAAAACGCTTTACTTGGCTGTTTAGGATACTCTCTAGTTTAATGAATCCGTTGCCAAATATGACTGTGACTTTCTCACAAACTGAGAAAGAACAATCAAATCATAATTAATTTTTAGGCCAACGAATAAAAGTCATACAGTACAAACTGTAGCAAATTTTTTAAATTTTTAGTATCAATCTAGATAAAAAGGCAAGCTTTTCAGAATAAATATGATGCATTAGCACTTTTTCTTACCGATCTTTAAGAGATTTAAATAAAGGCTGTCCAGAAGAGCCAATTCAAACCGTTTTTGAGAATGGACGCTTACCCTGTGTTCAAGTTCACATCCATCTTAGTTTTCTATAATAAAAAGTAGTGATAAGGAGAATAACAGAGCGCAAATTGTTTGTGAATTTTTATACTTGCTCTATGTAAACATATTCTTTCCTTGATAAAATTGTAGAGTTGACATAGACATACTTTACCATTATGAAGAAGTTAAAAATTGTAGGATATTTCATTCACGCACTTCATTTATTCAGCACGCAGTCTCACTTTTCATACTATTATCATTAGCAGTTAGTCCTAGTATTTGTTACTCACATTAGAGAAAATTTTTTGGTCACTTTCTGAATGTTCTGTAATTATGCATAATGATGGCTCCATGTAGGCAATGCAGTTTTTTGTAACTAATTTTCAGTATAAATAGATAAAGCAGTATCTTACAAATATTGTTTCACTACCAAATGAGTAAACCGTTTACTGACTTTAAATAAAAAGACCTAGCCTTTAAACGCTAAGTATCAAAATTATATTGTTTTCGATTCAATTTAAATTTCCCTAACTGTTTGCCATCATATAATGTCACCCTCATTTGTCCCCCTTCTTCAGTCATGTAAAAATTCAAATTTGGTTTTATAGTGCCTTCTCCTTCATCTAATTTATGGATGTCTCTGTGTGGATCATATTTACAATAGTGTGGACTTAAATATGTACGTAACTTTATTACTAAATGTCATGAAAAGAAGATGATGATAAAGAAGGAATGATATTTTGTATCGGTATAGTAATAACTAAGTTCTACTGTTAAATTTCTAAGAGCGATGAAATCTATATTATTTGAACATTAATTCTGGTTGTAAATGCCTAACTTTCTACAAAACAATAAATTTAAATAACATAAAAATGTTTATTTCTTCGTCTGCTACGTAATATTAAACTTTAATTAACGGTAATCTATTTAACTACCCCTTGTTAACAATTCTTTTACTATCATCATCTTGGATTTTGTGTTTTCATCTTTTTTCTTCTTCATTGACTTCACAAACTAGAGAATATCAATGCAAAATCCAAAAACATGATTGTAAATGAATGCTGTAGATATAAATATATAATAGAAATAGCATTTAGTGGCGATTAATTAATATAAGGACAATAATCTCTTTATTTTAAGTTAAGTATGTTAACTTTAAGATATATTTCAAACATTCAAAAGTATGCTTCAGTTATATGGACCATAGTTTACAATACGGGACCTCAAAATCTGTTTAATTTAATAATATTAATAAACGCTTTCTTGATTTTTAAACTTATTTTTTTTTGGTACAAAATTTCCGAACAAATTTATGCAGACAACAAAATTTATAAAAGCACTTACAAGCAATTGAATGTTACGAAAATCTCGATTCGAGACAAAGGAAAAATTTTACGTATATAAATTTCTTAAGAAAACTAAGATGCCATAATTAAAAGATTATTGCTCAAAACACGTAAAGTGCATATCGCATCATTTTATACAAAAATAATAATAATTATTATGTTATAATACATAATACAAAAATACAAATAATTACGTTTTAATGAGAAGAGAATGATCTGAAGGTGTTCTTATATATTTCAAATATTCAAAAGTATATACTATATATATTTGCTTCATTATGTCAATTATAATTGTTAGCTGATAATGATGTAAATTAAGTTTTCCAGCCGTATTCCAAGGCTTTGAGATCTTATTTCATTTGCATTTTTCATTTGCCCTTTCTATAAAATTTTAAAATAAACTGTGACATAGACAAGAGAACATTTATGATTGAGTGAGGTTTCACATCCTCTTATTACTATGGAGCAATACGATATTCTCTTCCAGCAACAGAAAGAACACCTTCAATCCCACAACGTATTACATTATGGTATGTATTGTCTGATAACATTTGTATTAAGCATATAATATTACAACTAAACATACACAAATAACTTATATATTAATAAATGTAGAGTGCTTACAAGTCACACCGTAAATAATAAGTTAAATACTCAATCTCTCTCTCAATAAATTTTTTAATTAAATAATTATCACCTTACAATATTAATTAATATGTACAAAAATTAATAGTAACTAAGATAATAAAATTTTTTTTACATAAATGTAAATAGTTGCAGAATATTTGTCAGTCTGTGGGAATGAGTTTTTGCCGCTCGAGATTCAAATAATATATTTAGTAATGCACGTTAGAAAATTTATGATATGTTATGGGTGTGAAAAATAAAAATGAATTGTTATCAATATTTTTTATTCCAAACGTTTAAAAAATTCCAAAACACACACGATACAAACACCAAAAAGCAAACAATTCATAACTTTACCGCGTTACAAAATAATAAATATTTTCTTGATAAATATTTTTCTGTAATAAACAACATTATAGAAACGAATTGTCACGTGTCATATAACGTAATGTATATCAATTAATTAATTTATTATCTATAATCTAATCTATATAGTATATTAATAAATACCTCATCCAGGGATTTATAACGAAATTATTTATAACTAAATATATGCGATCTATTTGCCCCTTATTTGAAACAATTAAAATACGAATTATTAGCATAGTTTCACCAAATTCGTGTTACTCTTTTTAGAAGATAATTCAATTTATAGCTCAGAATATTAATATCTTTTAATTCATAACAATATTTTTGTTTATTTTAAATGACTTAGTGAGAAATTAATGAGATAATTTATTTTGATGCAATCCATTTTTCTGTAAAAATCTACAAGAATTCACATTTATTATTTTAAACTAAATATTTACTACATTAACAAATTTTCATGGTGTTTTTAGCAATATAAAATTATACTGTAATTTAATATTCCTCTTTACACAAACATTTTTTTTAAATTGTCACATAAGTTTTTATAACAACCATACATTGTGTAGTCATCAATAATTGACACTACCATTTAATGGCTGAACATTTATTTTAACCAATTTATAAGGAATCATGTTTTCACATACTGACTTGAATAAAAATTTGTCATTTTTTAGAAACAATTTTAAGTCCTCTTTCTGTATCGATATGTTCATAAATTCTAAGTGGATAAACAATAAGAATTAATTTTCCATAATTAAATAGTTTTTTACTCAGATCATACTAAATTTTAAGGTAATTCTAATTAACCGCTAACTACTAAATGTTGATAACATTCTTTCGTTTAAATCATGGCCTTCACAGTCATCAATTATAAGCATCCATGAAGCGAGCTACACGAGTCAACCCATATGATAATAATATTGTCAATGAAATGCCAATAATACACTCTAACACAATGGCACATCTTAATTTAGTTCAAATATATAGGAGGGAAAATTCACAACAAACAGTTTTATGTTTAATCAATTGAAAATTTTTGCACGTCCAATGCCTACGTGAGTGAGCTGACAATTTATTGAAGTTTTTTGAGAGGAAGTTAGTTGGTTTTTCATTTTGGATTAAAATTTGAAAGTTTCTATACAGAAATATACCTGTTAACACCTCGACTTGCTATTGCCACTTTCTTGATCCAATGCTTAATATAAACATTTAAAACCCCTTACATTTATAGTTTTAACCATAATACTTCAAAAAAGGTATAATTATGTAATAGACACAATTTTATCATTAACATTTATCGTATATTAAATGCTTTTTAAACTATCTGCCACCTGAACTAATTTTTTGGGTAATTAAAATTCTCATTGCATTTGGCTCGCCATATATTGGCAATTGTTCTCGTAAAAGAATCATTGTAATGTCTCATCATATTTTTCAATACGATAGACATTTCACTTCTTGTCTATACATTTACGTTGCTTTAAAATACACTTTCTACTGAATAATATTTGACCAAAAACATATTATCCATTACAAGCATTTCATCTATCAAATTAAACACAATTCTACCAAACCTTAGGTCACATCTTGACTGTCGAATAATAAGCTGGAATTTGCCATCCTTGTTCAATCGTAGTTCATAGTCAGCAATATATTCAATCCAAGCGTGCTTTGTAACTTGTTTTCCATATTTCGGCTAAAGTTACGGCAGAGTGGAATCTATGGAAAATGCAGAGTGGCAGTGTGAGTCTTTGAACAATGGACCAAGCCAAGAACCCATAAAAATCTCGCTGGACCTGAAATAATAGTGATTATTTAAGAATCAATTATACCTTATATTAAAATAGCATTATGCAAATAAAGCCAACATACTAATAATCGAAGATTTAAAGTCTTAGAGAAGTAAATAATAGATATTTATTCTTATTGAAAGACATGTTTTAGTGACATTTGTAATCCTTCATTAATTCATTATTATTACACTTGTATGTAAATGAGGCTTTGATTTTGGTGTTATCATTTAATACACAAGACTCACTTGATTGTTTAAAAATGTCACTGATTGGAAAGCTTCCATTAAATATGTCAACCATAAAAAGCAGTCAACTGTGTATACATGCCAAATTTAATACATGCTTTTTCTGTTTATTTATGCATAAACTACTGAAACACAGATCATTAGTAAATGTGATATTCCATACATTTTTTCTTCATAAAAGACAAAGTACAACTATTACATTTTCCTTTTAAATTCTGTTCAATTTATTATTTTTGTATTTATTTATTTACTATTAAATATGAGAAAGTAGTCAGTGAAGAGCAATTTCTGAACGTACTCTACGCAGAGGTTTTTAAACCAACAAAATTACTACTTCAAAGTTTATTTTTGTAGAAGTTATGTAAGAAATTTAAGTTACTTTGTTTAACACTTAAAGTAAAATACAGCGCGAGTATATTTTTATATGTTAACTAAAATACAATATTTCTAAGAAATAAATAATAAAAATACTTTTCTTTTTATTAAACTTTAACTTTTAACATTAGGTAAAATACTCCTACTTCTAAAGGGCTCCTATTTAGAACAGTATTTTACATATTTATTAAAAATGTTGATGACAGGTAAGCCGTAATGAAAATGAAATATTAAAAAGAGTTATATCTATAGAAATTGGGGTTCGACTCAATTTACTTAGAAGTTAAAACTTAAAGTTCAAATAAAGAGAACCTTCTTTTTATTTATTTCAAATAAAACTGGAGAAATAGAAATGGAGCAAGGGTATTTGAGTGTAATAGTTGTACTTTATAATATCATTGCCTACTGATAAATAAATAAAACGCTATTTTAAAAATAATGAGCTGCCTAATTTCACTTTATATTTGTAAACCAAATAAATAAAATTATGACAAATTGTATTCTTCTAATATTTTACATTTTATTTCCATTAAATCTTGTTATGTAAACTGTATGTTTCATAGATGGGATGTTTCTACATATATATATGTCCATGTATTATAAAAATTATATATGTCCATGTATTATAGTATATATGTCCATGTATTATAAAAATTATTGCGTATTGAGTATTTAGCTTACCAACTTAATTTGACAAATATTGATATTTTACAACAAAATTTTATCATACTCACAGGATTGAGTGCAACTTTTTGTGCTTCGAATGTATATATCATCCACATAGTTACATTGCAGATAAGAAGGAAGGTGACTGTCTGGCGAGCAGGCTTACTGCGCTCCTGTTCTGGTAAATGCACACGACGCCGTGATACATCAGCTATGAATAACAACTGAAGGACGACCTGGCAACAGATAGGAAAATTGTTCAAATAGATTGTTTGTGCATTTATAATACTTTGTTTGGTCAGTGATAAAGAAGTGTGACAGCAGCATTCCTGTTTTCGCTACCTTATATATCCTATATGAATATTTGACTGTTATTAAGGCTCACAGTCTTATCTCTTTAAATAAATCCTATGCATGATTCAATTGAGATTTTCCATATATCTTTTAATCAGTCACTTTATATTCATGTTATTTGAACAATTGTAACCAATATTTTAAATTTTTTTTTAATACTCGGCTGAAATTACTCCTTACTTTAATTACTTACTTAGATTTTAACCTATTTTTAGTCTTATTTATTTCTTTTGCTTTACGCACAGTGATATCACTTTTCATACACAATTTAAGATTGAACATGTAACGTAATTATTGGCGTTATGTTATTATCCTAATCAATCTTGGTTCCAACAATTATACTGACGTGACCTGTAACCAAAATACTTTTGTCTGATGCTCGTGTTTTTTACATTTGCTGCCTATCGCCAGTATTTTTTGAGAAAATGTAAAATATTTCACAATACAATACATGGAAATCAATGATTTATTTCTTTTCAAAATATTGTAAGGCTGCTTCTTGTCAGCAACAAGTTAAGAGTGATGACTTTTAACAGACAGTTTACTTTTGACTGCAGGTTGCAATGGTACTTCAGTGGTACTTGTCACATGTGTTCACATAAACACTGGTTTCATCTCTTGAATTTTCTTCGGTGTATCAATATCCATCCAGATTATCTAACTTGAAGTAAAGGGAAATGGAAAGATCAATGGAAATGTCTTTTGGTTGGAAAAAAAGGATTTTCCTTATTGATATGGATGATAAAATTAATTTGTCAAAAATATTGCTGCTGGTTTCAGTGTTATATTCAGAATTTATTGATAAGGAAATATGACAGTTTTTGGGTATCATGACAATAGCAGACAGTATTCAATAATTTGTTTTAAACTGTGAAATATTGCTTCTTGTTGAAAGTGTTTATGACTTATGACCATGTGATGCTACAATGAAAAAACTGAATCTTTCAACACTGTCATGGTTTTATGAATTTTGTTCTCATGCGTTTGAGGTTAATAAGAGGGCATAACAACAGCAAGAATCCTTGCAGATGTATGCAGACCAATTACGTCTAAAATACTAGAGAAAAATATTTCATAACAATAATCAAAGACTATTATAGATTTATGGAAGTTCTTTTCTTGGAAAGTAAATGTGACGGAGCTGATGAATGAAAATCATTTATTAAAGCAAACCCCTTTTGAAAAGTTCAGAAGTGATAATGGCTAGAGACATTTATCTGGTCATTTCATAAAATTTTCTACTCTATTATTCTTAAAGATGGTAATGTTTCTGCCGCCTATAATTATAATACTAACAATAATTATAACTCTAACATAATGTTGTCACTAATTATATAACTAATAAATGTCGTCACTCATTATCATAGTCAAATATTTTTAAAATTCGATATACTAGAATATTATGATACTGCAAGACTCTATTGAGTCCTTCATTGTACTTCCCTAGTCTCTATTACTCTTTCTTGGTCATTTCATTGAAAAAGACAAAAACTATACTTCCAGCGGTACAGTTCTTCCATTACAAAATTATTTACTTTACTCAAATTAAGTGATATAATAAATATAATGATACATAACTCACCTGCACAACACTCAAAATTCCGGTAATCATAACAAGCATGTTCGGTTCCTTTGTAAATGCTCCAAGACTGCCGGCGATCACACTGAACACGGCATACACGAACAATCCGAATGCTGATACTCTCAGTAGAATGTCATTCAGGTCGGAGCTCTCTTCCGCACGAAATTTCAGTGACTGCACTCTGTGGTTCCGATTGGTACAGGTGTTGGGAGAACAAGACCATGACATAACTGACACTCTATTTTGTTTATGGATAAGTCACATAAGGTTTTTAGTGTCAGAGGGTAGTTTATTTTGACAAATGTGAAGTTATTAATTTATTGTGATATATGTTTTGAATATGTGGATATTAATAGATGTTTTGTTAAATATTATACAACATGTATAAAAAGTCATGGCATAAAGGAAAAGGATGCGTATTGGGTTCAAAAGAAAGGGAAAAAAAAGAAATAATTATTTAAATTAAAAACCAAAACAAACCAAAATTATGATAAAAACTGTTATACATAAAGGAAAATAATGTTTCATGCTTCTAAGAAAATAACATTCGTTTTTGATATGTTTGCATGTTTGAAATGAAATACAGCACACACCAAGCATTATTTTAATTAGTTTATAAGCTGCAGAGGTCAGATCAGAATTGATTTTCCCTGATTTATTATATTTACTTCGTTTTTAAAACACAGCATCAGTTCTAACTGACATATATCCCTAGCTAAGTATAATCAAGTTTTAAAAATGATTGTAATTTGGGAAATTAAAAAGCATCAAAAGAAAAAATTGACGAGTAGAAATAATGAATCTAAATAATTATAGTCTTTCTATTTGAATACCAATAATCTCAATATACGAGTATAGTATATATATATCTCAATATATAGCAGAAAATTTCAAATCTTTTTGTTCAATTACTACTTATTTTTACTCAAAACCCGGAAGAAAAAAAATTAAAATAAAAATAATATTTCGTTGACCCCTATCAATGAATTGTTATATGTTTGCCAATTCCAATATAGCATTAATAAGTGTTGAACCTAAAATGGGAACAAAGTAATAAACTTCAAACCATTAATCAATTAAAATTAAACATTTCATGCATTACAACTTTGTAAATAAACAAAGTCTATAATAGCCTTTCGACAAAGCAATAAAATATAAGCAGTACTGCTTCGTAAAAGCTGTCATAAAAGTTCCTTAAAGCTTCTTTTATCTTAGCATTCACATAGCAAATGTAACCTGATGATATATTATTTATAGTTATTATTTATAGGAGTTCAACTCAATTTATTGTTTGTAGTTAAACTAAATTGCAGTTGGTAATGATATTTAAGGGGCTGCAAACATCTTGGTAGGTAAGATTGGCAGTAGTGGCTTTGTTGATAAGTTAGGCAGAACAATTTTTTTATAATATAAATATTTCACAAAAGGCCCTAGAGGAGTTACAGCATTAAAAAGGTAGATATGAGTTTAGGGATGTTTTTATAAGTCATGTTATAAGCGCCTTTCACATTTTTCTTTGAGAAGATAGTTTATGCATATGGTATAACGGTTTACCAAAGTAGTGATTTTGATTTTAAATCAATTAATGAAACTATGGAAATTATCTTACCTAATGAATAAAAAGAAAGAACTGATTAAAAATAATGTTGATAAAGTCACAGGGTTTAAGCACTTCCCAACAAAATTCTAAAAGTATGAATGCCACGCCTGAATTAAAGCACTCAAAGTGAAAAAACATTGGCTATAGACTTTGAAAAGTTTTTTGTTGTTGTATATATACTCTTTTGCATAAAAAATGGGCGGTTTTGATTTTGCCATATTATTAACAAAATATTATTTATTAAGAGGTTGTATTAATTGTAATTGTTACTGGTAGGTATAGTGTATTTTGGTACATAAAAACGAACATTCTAAATTTGAAATTTATTCTTTTTGAATGAAAATTCTCTTTCACTGACAAAAAATACGTTTTTGTCAGTGAAAGAGAATTTTCATTCATATTATTAATTAAATTTCTGCTGTTTGCTGCATAAGTTCACTTCTGTTTGATGTTCTCAGTATGGTTGAAAAAATGCTAGTTAAATTATTGCGCTGCTTGAAGAAGGCTGTAGCCAATGTTATGTGTCTCAGCAGTATAATGTGAGCCGTTCCACCGTCCAAAGGACCTGGCAACGATACCAAGAAATGGGTTCAGTCAGTAGAAGGCCCGGTTCCGGAAGAAAACAGAGCACTAAGCTACGGGACAACCACTTCATAGTCAGTCAAGTGCTACGAAATCATCAAATTACGTACGTGGATCTCAAACAGAACCTCGAGGACGTCAGAGATACACGAGTAAGCCTATGGACAGTCAGAAGGAAACTTCAGGCCGTCAATATACGTAGCTATTGCCCAGCTCGGAACCCTACATTTCTCCGTGAGCATCGAGTTGCCAGATTGAGATTCGCTCAAAATTTTTCGTCATGGATTCAATAAGACTGGAATAGTGTTTATTCTCCGAAGAAGCTCGTATATCGATTAGTGGTGAGGATCGACGTCGGCGAGTCTTACGAAGACCTGGAGAACGGTTCACAGAAGTGTGCTTTGAGGAAATAATCCCTTACGGTGGAGGCTCCGTAATGTTTTGGGCTGGTATTAACTCAGATGACGGTACCAAGTTAGTTTTTATTGAAAATGGCACACTTAATGCGCAAAGGTACATAACAGAGGTTCTTATTCCTCATGCTCAACCCGCATTAACAGCAATTGGAGGCGAGTCCATTTTTATGGACGACAACGCTCGCGCACACCGCTCTAGAGACATTTATTTTAGCTGGAGGAGGCCATACTTGTTACTATATTTTCAAATTTTATGTTAAATTAATAAAAAATATTCAAAAATAATATGTATGAAAACGCTCGTCTGTAGACTTTACATCATTTTTTTTTATTTATTCGCATTTTTAATGACTGAAGTAGGTAAAAACGATATCTCAATAATTAATAACAATATTCTCATCATATCGCCATATAAAATGCATCAAATAATAATAAAATAACTCGGATATGGTTTATTCCTATAAGTGCCCGTTTATTTTTGCAAAGAGTTTAGTTGCACTATTTCACAGTAATTCTGATGACAATGTAAAATTTCGAAGCAAGAAAACTTATGTCTAGACTGTCAAGTAATTATTATATTTGTCTATAATAATTACTTGTAAGTACAATATTATCTGTACTCCTATAATATTATCTGTAACCCTTGTAACCCTACTATCTGTAACCTTATAATATTATCTGTAATTCTATAATATTACCTGTAATCTTATAATATTATCTGTACCCCTATAATATTATCTGTAGTCCTATAATATTATATGTACCCCTATAATATTATCTGTAATCCCTATAATACTATCTGTAACCCTTTAATATTACTTTCAATTCAGTGTATGTAGTGTCAGATGAATAGATATCTGAAGATTATCGATGTCTATTACTTGGTAAAGTGCATGGTGAAGAATAGAATGAAAGAGATATTGAATAGAATGAAAGAGATACTGTTTTGATAGGACTTTCAGAAGATGGCCATCCCATGGTGACGGGTGTTACATGCATTCAAACTGTTATTAATTCCTAAATTAGAACAAAACTGTCTGTGTTTTGAATGTAATTCAAACCATTTCATTGTTTCTCTTTAACTAAAATAAAAACATATTAAAATTATTCAAGCGTATAGATGCAATAATAGATTTAAACCCTGTGATGGGTGTATGAGTACTCTTGTAAAAATGCTACCTTGTTAACCAGTCATCATAATTCAGCCAAAATTAGAAATTTTTGTCATAAAATTAATACCTAAGTAGACTGTGAAAGAATCTTCCTTTCTGGTAAATCTTAAGTATTTTGAGGATATATTATTTTCATGTTTTTTTTTTACAAGCAAAGCTTGTGATGGGTTTTACATGATGTAGACGTGTAAAACTCATCACAAGCTTTGCTTGTAAAAAAAAATGTTGCGAGTGTAATCTAAATAAAAACTGAAGTAAATTTCGAGACTATATTTATTAATATAGAAACTAAAAACCTGAATTATAATATTTTAGATATGACTTTTGGCTATTGTCACTCATTAGGTATAAATCACTTTTCAAAATCATCAACTGGTGAGGCAAATTTATAAAAAATCCTGTATCCTTTTGTGATTAGAGTGGGAACAGGCAACTTCCTCTAAAATTTTCTGAAAAGTCACATCTGACACGTCCATATCATCAATTTTAAAGGACAAAGTGTTTGTCACAAATTTTAAAAAACACCCAGCAGTTATCTCACCCTCCTCATTGCTAGTATTGTTTACGATACCTGCATACTGATATCGAGCTCTTTTATTATTAAACTTTACCAGAATATAATCACCATTCTCGTAATTCTGTATAGACAGAGCGCTGCATTCTGGTGCTTGTTCCTTTTCTTCCACTGAGCTTTTTCCAAGTGAATTTCCTTCATTTTTACCTTTTTTCTTCTTATTATTTTCTGTATTATCTATTACTTTTGTTATCCTTGCTCTCTTCTATCTGGTTTCTTGAACTTTCTTTTTCTTTGGCTGTCTCATCTATGTCCTTCTTCTTTTTACATTTTCCATTTAATGATCATTTTTTTTGTTCTTTTCTGTGTCTTGATTTTTTCCATGTTCTGAATTTGAGAAATATCTTCGTATGCAACTTTGTCTTTGAACAAAAGAGATTTTTGGGTACTTGAACTATCAGTCCAAACGAAATGTAGTTTCCTTCTGAGTAACTAAAATAGTGGTATTTTTGCAGTTAAAGTATCATCCTTAAATTTACCCATCAGTTCATTCACTCGTCCTTACGATCATGAATGTCGATTTCACTGACGAAATTATATTTAACGCCTTTTGGCTCTGCAGACAAGTATTCATAACATTCCCAGGCTGTGTTGATAAAAGCTTTCTGACACTTTATTGCTTGCCAAAGTCTGCCCTTCGCAGATGCACCCAAGCCATCGACAGCGCCCTTAAAAATAAAAAGCCCACTCCACTTTAACCCGCCCAGTCTTCCTCGCTATAACAGACACTGAAATGGTAAATCTGTTTTAAATTGTACTGCGTATCTGTCTGAAAAAACTGTAATTTTTTCACACAAGAATATTGTGTCTTCAAGTCGTCAATAATTGTTTTCAAAAACAGCCATGCTGATTGATATCTTATTATGCAACAAATCATTGCTTATCACCATAGAGCTGACAACCTTATTGGTTCTTCTGTAACCAAACACAGCATGTAAATAGCTTGAAGGTGGTGCCAATTTGCACTTTGTATTTCATCTTGTGATATTATGGTAAAGTTTTCTGCAAATTCAATTGGCATCATAGCCTCCTCCTCTGTAGAATCTAACTTTTTTCTTGGAAGAATTTTGCCTGTCTGTTCTTTACCAAGCAATGAGTTTCATATTTGGAAATTTTGCCCTGTATTTTTTTAATAATTCTTCTCTGGAACCTGCAAATTCCTGAAACCATCATTTATTTTATCCCATGGAAAATGGAAGCACCATTTTGTTTGAAATTTTAAATCAGAATTTAAACTGCTTTTTTTATGTAGTTTACATGTCGGCTGATGTCATCATTGTTATAAAAGGACACCCCTTTTTTGATGACCTCATTGGACAATGAATCAGACTTCTTAACAGCTGTTACTAACTGTTCTTTATTTATTAGGAATTTCGGCAATGTCTCCCTTGCCAACTCGAGAAGAATTATTTGTTGTTTTGTTGGGCTCTCAGGCAGAGATTTTTTTTCTTTGCAAACAGCTTTTCTGTGCGTTTACTTAGAATTGTATGTACCTAAAGGAGATATTACGTATCGCATTTCTAGTTTTACTTTTATCTCTATGTTTTCATACCCTTGTCGTGATTGCAAGTCTACTAGCTTTTAATTTCCTTTTGTTCTTCAATAACTCTTTTCTTGTGCTTTATTTATTAAACACAAGTACACTGTAAACTCTTAAGGGACAAAACTCAAGAAACAAAACTCAAGGGACCAAATATTTCCTTTCCTTGTAGATAGTTTTAATTATAAGGAAAGCAGAAAAAGACGATCAAATCTCCCATTTTAAAATTATTAAATTTGCTAGAGTATAATATCAAAAACATAGCTTCAAAGTTGGTTCACGACACGACTAGCTAAGATAAGTGTTAATTATATTAGACCAAACTTTTCTAAAGACAATGCGTACCTGATCTATGATTAATGGCAAAGGCAAATATTGTAGACAATTACAATTAAAAAAATTCATAGAAATTGCAAAACCTTAATTATTGTGGAAACCGGTAAACGGATAACAAATATCATAGTAATGAAAATAAATATTTACTGACTCTAGATAATGAGAGGTTGTTTCGTCATAGAGAAAAGTTTCTTCTGTTGTAAAAAGTGTATTAATGCATAAAAAAAAGGTAATGTAATTAAATTCAAATAATGTCTACATTATAAGGAGATTTCCCTTGTAGTATAGAATAAAGAGCATTGTACGTGCAAAAATATAGGCTTTAAATTGACATGTCATAAAAATAGTTAGTACAGATTGTAAAAAATTGAAATTATTTCACTTCACCAATTTTTTAAATTTAATTTAGTATTTTTTCTTGGCCTGTAGTAATTTGTGTTATATGCTGGTAATTAATGTTTAATATGCTAAGTCCCCTTTTAAAAATCTCTTTCATATTTGCAGCCAATACAAATACAATAAATTTTATACATGATGATTTTAAATTATATAAAAATAATATTTAATTTGAATATCAGAATGAATGCTTATTACTTACCGTATAAACCCAATAATAATGGCAAATATTGACAGTACCATCAGCACACAATGAGACACATCGGCTAAGTAAATGGCAAATCGCATGAGTCCTTCCTGCTTAACGAGGACGAAGAAGAGGATCAAGCAGATGAGAGCGCCGACTAGAAGCAACAGGCCACAGAATAATCCTTTGGAGGCACCGGCACAATCAACACGTCCGCCACGCCTGGCTTGTGCTAGGGCTGCAGCTCGGCGAGATAGAACGGCTTCTAGGCGGCGTTCGAGGTCCTCCTCAGCTATGTAGCTAGGTTTTGGAATCAAAAAATGCATAATTATATTTTTAAATATAAATTATAAAGTAAATAAATATTTTCTCTCGCAATCAAAAAATAAAATGTGGTTACCAATATAATTTTAATGGGCTACTATTTTCCACTCTTGATTCGAGTTGGATAAAATGTTATGCTATTCAAAGTTGTTTGTATGGTGTGTTACACTATGTTGAAAGACTACTATTTGGTTTATGATATAGATATAAAATCAAACAAATAATATATGTAATTATATCTGCTGTTAGCCAGTAGCCTCTCCAAATTAGTGGTATTATCATTCTGGATTCTTTTGCGGTATTTAGACCATATACTTTTTTGACATTGTATGGCAATTCTCACATTGGACCATTTTTCAAACAGCGTTATGTATAGAGGTTGTGCAAGAAACATGGGGGTAGCTTGAAAATGACACAAATTAGAACTTTCGGTTATATGTTTGTCAACATCAATGCAGTATTTTATAGACAGGAATGGGTTAACATCATTGAGTGTAAAGAGGTTATGTGATGAATGAATATAAGATTAGATTTTTGAAAAATTAAACACTTTATGGTGTTTATGAACTATAAAATTGTTTTATATCATATGTTATTAATTTTACAAGGATTATGTCAAATGTTATTAATTTTACAAGGAGGTAAATATTGTGAATTTGGTAGATTAACATAATATTTTCACCGTTATTTAGTTTATTGCATTCAAATAGGCATAAAGTATAAAATATCTTGTTAGAATATATGGATATTGACTAATAACTATTTAAATAAAAGTAAGTTCGATGATTTTTTATTTAAACTTATGAACCATTATATGTACATTTAAATAATGGACAAAAATATTGTAAATAGTATTCAAATCTATAAAAGATTTCAATGTTGTATATCGCTGTTTACGAAAGTGAGGTTTTTTGTCAAGGCAATAAGCAGCTGGGTATTATAGTTATCAAAGGTAAAGCAATAAAAGTATGCATTATTATATATAATTACGTTTGAAAATTTACCTATACAGTTCTGTATTCGTCTTAAGTATAAAATAAATAAATAAACTATTGAGAATATCATTAATAAATTAAGTACAAATAATCGTTATATAAAAAGTAATTAAACGAAAGTGAGGTTTTTTGTCAAGGCAATAAGCAGCTGGGTATTATAGTTATCTAAGGTAAAGCAATAAAAGTATGCATTATTATATATAATTACGTTTGAAAATTTACCTATACAGTTCTGTATTCGTCTTAAGTATAAAATAAATAAATAAACTATTGAGAATATCATTAATAAATTAAGTACAAATAATCGTTATATAAAAAGTAATTTAACGAAAGTGAGGTTTTTTGTCAAGGCAATAAGCAGCTGGGTATTATAGTTATCAAAGGTAAAGCAATAAAAGTATGCATTATTATAAATAATTTCGTTTGAAAATTTACCTATACAGTTCTGTATTCGTCTTAAGTATAAAATAAATAAATAAACTATTGAGAATATCATTAATAAATTAAGTACAAATAATCGTTATATAAAAAGTAATTAAACGAAAGTGAGGTTTTTTTGTCAAGGCAATAAGCAGTTGGGTAGTATAGTTATCAAAGGTAAAGCAATAAAAGTATGCAAAAAAGCAAATAAACAGCGTAAATTTTGAGACTGTAATTGTTTGTGAAAGCACATACACACAAATAAGTTATACCACTTACTTAGGGTGACGACCAATATGTTTCCACATGACGTAGATAACGGCAGCCCCAATGAGTGAATACTCAATGATGAATGGATATAGGTAGGGTGCAGAATCTTGTACTATAGTTCCCATTATGTTGATCCTGGGGCACTGCGTAAGATTCGCGCTCGAGATAAGGGCTGCCGGGTTTAGTGAATCAAATGATTCAAACACCTCACCAGTATTGTTATGAGCTGCAATTGAAGGAGAGAAAGAAATTCGAATTTGCTTTTTGGATCATATATTTAAAAAACTAACTGATGACTGTGTGCACACAAATTAATAAAATAATATAAAATGTTTAAAATGGTGCCAACAATAAGTAAGTGCATTATTCATTGATATAGGTAACATCGCTAAATGAATAAGCAGCATATAAAATAATTAAAAATTTAAGTCTTAACCTTATACCATAGACAAATTCATTCTTAAAACCGCAGCATATATTTTCATACATCTTACAAGTGACGGCATTTACATTCATATTAAAAAGTCATTAAAATTCCTGGAAATTCATATAGACACAACAAGATTATAACTTCTATTTCATTTCAGAGTAGGTATCTCAAATCTATATTCAGAAAAAGAGAGAGGGGTATTGTTAAATATGGCTATGTTCTTATCCAAAAATTTACATCGGTTTTTTGGCCAAAGCACTTTTTATATATTGATCGTTAGATAATAGAGGTGTTCAATTTTAACAGCAAAGGACATACATTTTATTCTTATTCTATCTTAATAAAAGTATATACCATAAATACTTGATTACCCAAACTATAGTTATATGGTTCACGATTATCCAAATCGTCAATCATGCATGGTCTCATTAGAATTTGCAAATAAAAACAAAGCTACACGCAGCTAATAGTTTGTGCGAGTTACAATATGTAGTGCTCACTTGACTATTTGAATTTTTGATTATCCAAATGATCTTCGGAAGAATTAGTTAGATTTTTAGTAGAATAAGTTAGAATAGTTCGGATAACAGATTTTATACTTTAATTAATGATTTGCATGAAAGAGTCATATCTTTTATTATTACTTTTTAAAATAAATCAATACATAACAGCAACAAACAATAAACATAATATTAACCATAAGAACTTAAAAAAGAGGCAACGAGCTAATACCAACACAATCATAAAACATCTCTACCAACTGAGACAGGAAACCACAACAGCAACCAACCTGTAAATAAATGAGGCGGTTCATCCACACGATACGTGTTTGTATTCACACCCATATTACCACCCCAAAGGTCAAAACCATCTGCAACACTAGTATGTGCCGTGCTAGTTGAAGCTAGAGTAGATTTTTCTGTTATATATGGAGCCGCCGTTGAGTATATCCACTGGCTAATACTGTTAATAGTGGTTGTTAGTCTTGAAGTTAGTTTATTAAAGGGTGTCGGTGATGGAGTGGTGAAGACATAAGCTATATTAGGTGTAGTCATGGGGTCGTCGTTGGCCCACGGGTTATTGGCATCGTGCATATCATACAGGTTGTAGCCGACTGTACTCTTGATCGCCTTTAGTATCTTTGACGCACCAGTGTCTATATTAGAGTTATAGTTATAGAAGGGCATACGACTAGTGGTAGCTGAAATGGAAAAAGTTAGTTGTGGTTGTTATTAACTGTTAGTGATAGGTTATTTTTTGTTCCATTTATTTTATCTTATTGAAACTTGCTCAATCTGAAAATAAAACTTATTAATATGTTAAGCTAATACGAAACGCTTTTAGTGAATTTCTTAGTAAAAATTAAATAATATTTAACAGGTATTTTACCATTCTAAGGCCATAGGACATAGGAATAAGACTAGGAAGATTTTAATGGTAATCAATTCCAAATTTTCATTTGCTTTCCTAGAAGAAATTGTAGTGAAATAGAGGTAATTGTAATTTATTTACACAATACTTATCATGAAATGGAGAAGATAAATTTATTTGATATTAACATAGTAACTTACTGGTAGTAGATAAAGTACTAGAAGTAGTAGTAGGCATGGCTGTAGTAGTAGTCTTAATAACGTTTAAGAATTGTCTGTTGATATATGTTTTAGCTGTGGTGGGCAGCGTAAAGAAATTGGCAACAGTGGTGGTAGCTTTGGTTGTTACCGGATTAATACCAAGCACTGTCCCAGAATTCCTTAATGTGTGTCGGCGGATACTCTCTGTTAAAAAGAATTAATAGCATTAAATAAAGGTTAACTATATCGTATTTAAACTGTAACTGAATTTTCACACTGTTTGTTTGTATGGAGTTCTATTTGCAGGTTTTGCTTTCTTATATTCCTACTTAATTCAGAGTATTCAGATAGAGTATTCAGACAGATAGAGCACATAATTCATATCTGTCTGATTTAATATTACCTAGGTGGAAATTAATTTTTATGCAGTAATGAACATACGTATGAAATCATAACAGATCAGAATTATAAGTTAAGATTATAGCAGCTTAAAGTCTGTTTATGAAATTGATTCATTGAGTATTTTTAAATTGTAACACATACACCATATATTCAAAAACAATGTATTTTGTGATTATTAACTTAATACATTTCATTTATGATATGTTCAGAATTTAAGAAAATATAAGAAAATTGACTTTTTTATTACAATATGAAAAATAGCAATAAGTTAATATTTTCTGCAGTTTATACGTTGTATATCTGTACAATGTTTCCATCTGCAAATTTTCAGACTAATTTGTTTATATATCAAATTAATAAACAAACAAGCAGATTTTTTATATTTACCTACCAGTAATGAAGAAAGAATATAAAATGGGATTCAAGTTTGCATCGACTAATAGCAATTTGTATTACGACTAATAGCATTTGTTATTAGAAAATATGTATTGAGTACAATGTCACAGTATAATCTGTAAATATGTAAGATTTGCAAAGAAATTTTGTTTACAAACTAATAATATTTAAAATTGTACATGGCCAAATAATATAATAAAACCAATATGAAGAATAGAAGGTTATATTCATTTATGGCATTTTGCTCAATAGATATTATGATTTTTTAGCATCATCATATATATTAATACGCTAAGGTTAAGATGTTACTCTCCCTTTTTAGAAAAAACCTCACAACTAATACACATAAATTATATATCATTTTATAGATAATTGCTTGCTCTACCGGCATCCACAACTAAAAAATTTATTATTGCTATTGTTTTTGCAAATTAATTAATTATTAAAATTATATACACAAAACAGCAATGCTGCCATCTAACGGCTCAACGTCAATATGATTGACGGTCGGTAAAATTTTTGTTTAATTTCAAATCCACTCACGTATAAATAAAGTGGCGCTTTAGCTCAATGCTTTTGATACTTGCGCCTCTATATGTCAATTTTAGTAAAATATTTGTTTGATCTGTCATCTGAGCTTCATAATGGAATAAATAATGCGAAGACTTCGCACGGGTCACGCTAGTTTTTAATATAAAAACAAATAAATATACCAAAGTTTGTGTTGTAGTTTAAAATATTACAATTTAAATCTAAAGTCTAATAGTGTTTTACTAAAATTTGTTTACTAAAAAGTACTCTTTCTGCTAAAAATGTAATTATTTTTTCAAATAAACAAGTTTATTCTAGCCTTAAGACAGCTCAAAAATTGTTACATTTGTCCAAGTGGCCTTTTTCTTAATATTGCTTAAGATATTAAATGACATATATCAAAATAGTCTTTGTAGCAGTATAATGAAGTTTTGGAGGAAAGTGGCATTATATCATATCTCTGACACTTTGCATCACTTTTTTTGCAATGTTCTTTTCTTTCTGTACAAGAAATAAATATTTGTGCAAATTATGCAATTGTATTTCAATGCTTATGAAAAATACATTATTTATACGAGGGAATTAATCATTTGTTTTTGTTATTGTTACATTATTTGTTATCAATTAGCGCTAAATAACTATTGTTAACAAAAGAAGACACTTGTTTTAAACTTAAAAAATACTTGCATTTTGATCCAAGAAAATCTCTATTTCAAATCAAGGCTTACCCAGAATAATGCCATCTTCAGGGACATCAGGTCTACTGGTATGGTAGGCTGTAATCTCCTTCAGAGATTCCAATACAAGGGTACGGATCCATACACATAGATTGGTGGCTACCACATGCATCAGACCAAAGCGTGCTACCACTTTGAATCTATGGATGTTCAGCTGCAACATAAAATGCATCTCCATAGTTAAATTGTTCATTTAAGTATGAGAAAAGTGGTTGTCACATAATTAAATATACTGATTAAAAGCATAATTTAACTAATCTCTGACACTTTTAAGGGTAATTCCTCTGAAATAGGTAATTCCCAGTAGAAATTTACAATTTAGTAGTTTATATTATTTTGAATAAGATTTAGAGTTGCTTAGGCCAAAATTTGTTTATTGTCTAAACATACTTCTAATTGTTAATAGAAATAACCATTAGCTTTGTGTGTGGATAAAAATCTGCTTATGTTGTAAAAATTCTAAAAATTAAAAGCCATAAACTTAATACCAAAAAGTTACATTGAATGACTCATAAAGTGATTGTCAAGCTATGCAGATATCAAGATTTTAGAAAGGTATGTGAGCTATACATTAACAGAATAAATTGAATTTAAAGAAGTCACATGAAGTTATGTTTGCCACTTGGTATGATATTTTCCAAGGTTCAAGTCTTATTATTGTCTAGAAAAGATTATTCTTGAGAATAGTTTCTCAGGATAAGATTGCTCCTGTAGCATTAATTTCACTGTTACAATACAAGCATGGAAATTTTTAAGTGAATAAGAAAATATGTTTACTCCAATAAATATATTTTCTTTGCTATTTTATAGTTTGCTTAACATATTTTATAGTTCGGTTAAAATAGTTCTAGCGTATTTAATAAAAAAAATATTTTCAAATATTGTCTCTCGATATTAATCAATTCAATGTTTTCCTCCTATAAAAATCTAATTTTCTTATTATTTCTTTTCTAAAATATTCTAATTACTATGAAAAATTTCCTTGGGACATTGAATCTGATTATTGATTAAAAATATTGTATAATTATCATTCAAAATGTGAGTTTTCTCCAATAAAATGTAATATTTAATCAAGTTCTGTTCTTAATTATGTAGATATGACTGTAACACTGTGTATTCACTGGCAGAAATGCAATTGATTAGAAATGGTTAAGAGGATTGTATGGTAAGGAGGAATTTTAGAGCAGCCATATCTATTCTTTATATCATACATTTGGACAAGTTGGTTTGCCGTAAGTAGAATTTTTAAGAGTATCAAATGGATAATATGCTTTTAGAAATAGCTCTTTTCTAACTTTGTAATAACAGAAATGTCCAATATTTAAAATCATTTTTAAATTTTAATTTCTCTAATGTTCGGTTTTAATATATTTAGGTACTTACACGAGAGTTCATGAATATGAAGTACATCTGCATAAACGTAAAGACCATTTGAAGAACTGGGTTAACTCCTCTCAGTATCTGGTAGCAAGGCGAGTGAAATGGCACCTCGAAAAATGTTCCGAATTCCAAACCATTGTATATCATGGTGCCAAGCCCAAATGCTTTTAGGTAACAGAAATAATTTGAAGAATGGATAAAATATTCATTCTATAACTTTCATTTTAAATATTTTACTAAATGACTAAAAAAACAAACATCGGACTATTAAAAAACAAAAAGTTTTAAATAGTAATAACTTTTTCAATTGAATGCTGCAATAAATTTGTTTTATTCCATTAAAAGATTTTAAATATGGACTGTTAAATTTTCATTTATTGTATTAATTTAATCTATTAAATGTTCAATTACTGATAAGTTGGAATGATATCAATATTATTTTGGATTACATTCAAATTACATTCTCTTCCAATGCTTGCTGTAAAGACTTGTAAAATTGCTCAATTTTATATGATAAGGTAAGTAAGTATTTGATATTTTATGAATAAAGTGATTATAGGATATATACCTATTATTGAAATTGATCAGTAGAGAAAGATGAAATGTGTAGAAGACTAATCAAATTTAAAGACAATTTTATTGGTGTTTTAAATATATAAGTATTTCCCTTTTACAGGTAGAAAAAAGTAAGCCACACTAGCTTCAACTCACTATTCATACTGAAAAATATTTTAATCGACTTTAAAACTGAAACTGATGGAGCTAGATCAAATTTGTCTACGAACAAATAAGTTATCACTTTATTTTGTATCTGTTGCCTAACAGTAGTATTCATAGCTGCAAAAAAATGGTCTTTGATTGTTTAAAAATTGAATAATTCTAAATTAATTAATATTGACATTTTTTATTAAAACAAACCAATATTCTAGACTTTTTATAATAAATGATCATTTAATTACCAATAGCACCAATTCGCAAAAAGAAACTTCCGTGACTGTTGTCGTTTTGTGAAGTCTTGCGCTTGCGTGTCGTACGTAAGGGTACTCCAGACTCGATCTCCACAATATCTTGCTGAAATTTTATATATGCATTACTATTGCTTCTAAAACATGTTTATATATAATGTTTTACTTTCAAATCTTAATTGTTACTTACATGCAATCAGATACAGAATAATTAAACAATTTATGCAGTTATTTATATTTTAATATTTTATTCAGGCAAAGTAAAACAAATAATAAGGAATCATATATTTAAATTTATAGTCAGTAATAGGTTTTCATTACTGAGTCCAGGTGGAATTTTCATACATTTATTACGAGTAGTTTAAATTAAATTTATCTCTGAGAATTATTCTGCATTATAAAAATAATTTGTGATGTTATTAAGCATGAACATTCATGGCCTATAGAAAATAAAACTGCATAACTTTGGGTATATAAGTATTGGGTCACTTTCTAAGGTACATCAAAGTCAATAAATTTTTTTAACCCATTCAAAGCAAAGCAGAGATATACTCATATTCCGCATTAGTTTTATTTATTATCTTATGGCAACACTGTTGGTAAAGATCATAACATGTTACAGGTGTTGAAAATTAATTTATAATAAACCATGGGAGAAGAAAAGTGAACACGAAGAATATTGAATAGTGCTGCTTACAGTTGTCACCATAATACTTGATGTCTTATGACGTTAACCATGAGCTGCACAAGCGTCAATGATGTCTTAAGCCATCATCCACATTGAATGGGTTAAGTAATAACATTCTTTTAATAAAAATAATTTCAATAATCAGAATGTCAGAAACTATTTTTTAGCAAATCTACCATTTCTAATTCCGTCTACAATATTAAATAAGCAAAATTACTCAATAACTTATATTTACATATATTTTTAAAGATGTTTATAATAGTAAATAATCTATTTGTGTCTGGTGTTCTTTTCTTTTCTTGTAATTTTCATGATAGAATGACATAGTATTAGCAAAAACAAATATATGTTCAATAAGTAAATAAAATATACAAGTATTTTGCAAAACAAAGTAATTAACCTCCACAGTCAAAATATGTCGATCTACAGTCAAAATATTAGTTTAATTAGTTTATATTCATTATATGCTAGTACGGTTCTAGGTATAGAAACTTTTGAGAAATGTCGAGCCGAAAATGTAAACATCAAACCCTAAATTTTAGAAGACAACCAGCCTTATCGTTATTCTTAACATACATTGTATTTACATCATTTCTATAAGTGCAGTCTTGTGCTAGATGAGTTTATAATGAAGATATATAGTCAATTTAAAATTGTCTCATTCAAGAAATATCCAGCTAATGTAAGGCTTGGCCTTGCAATTGAATTTTTAATGCAATTTTAAAATATCCAGAAGCTTCTAAAAATCTCCAAAAGGAAGGAAGATTTTTCTATTTTACATACACTTAATGTATGGCACTTTTCAAACAATTTTGTAGTTGGATAGAATTTGAGTTCCAATTTTCATGAAAATCCAATTGATTATATTATATAGGGGAAGCATTTTGGAGATTAGTTTTACCTGACCTCACTAATGACTTAAATATGTGTTATTTTCCAAAGCCTTAACAGCTAGATCAATTTTATTACACAAGATGTCTTTCTTAGATTAAATTACTAAATAAGTAAAAAAATAATTGTTTCCAAAACTTTTAAAAACAAAATTCACATTTTTTTGTTTTTCTAAATGTTTTCGAAAGTTATATTTAATTTTTTCGGTAATAGATATGATTTAATTTAAACATAACATTAACATTTATTTATTTCTATATACCCTTGTCTGAATGGCCTTTTTAAAATATAACACTAAAATGAGGAAAATATTTACACATCTTACATATTTTATTAATATTATGCACAATGTAATCATGGGAAACTTAACCAATACATAAGATTAATAAAATTTTAATGAATTTGTTTTATTCTATTTTGTAGACAAGGTTAATTAATTCTTAGATAAAGTATAAAAAGTTTTAGCTTACATAATAAAGTCACTTATTAATGTTGTCATAATTTACTTTAGAAATTAACTGTGATTTTAAACATATGTAATTCAGAGCTATAAAAAAAATTAAAGTTAATAATTTTTTTAACATATTTTTATATTTCGGCACGCGTTACGAGACCATTCGAGCAACATTTATTTTTAGTACATTTTAAACATTATAGTAGATATTGTCAAGCAATTTGGGTAATTAAAATACTTAAAAAATTAATTTGCTGTTTTAATGTTCTACTTCTACAATAAATACACTGCCTAGCATTTTAAGCATTTTTTTATGCAACAGAATTGAGTCAAGAATAAAATGATAGCTGTTAACTACTTAGCACTTAGTACTGGATATAATCAGCTCCTTAACTATACATTTTATATAAATGTTTAGTGAGAGCCAGGTATATCTAGTGTTTTACTTTTGACATTGAAACCCATTTTGAAGCCAACAAATTGTTCATTTTCCCAAAGCATTTTCTTAATAATTCACAAGATAATTATACGTAGGTGGGTTAAGAAGTTTGCCCATCTTGGGTGCTGAGAATGTTCATGCCGGTGCAAATGCGACACCGTAATAAGTTTTCATACGAATATTTGGATTTCTGTAGAGGCGATAGATGAAATTTTGAACCGAATTGTTATAGGTGATAAAACTTGGGTTCATCATTATGAAATGAAATCTAAACAGGAGTCCATGCAGTGGCATAAAAAGGGTACCCTACCCTCTAAGAAGTTCAAGGTGCAGCAATTGTCCAAAAAAGTTATGGCGACGGTTTTCTGAGACACAGACGGTATCCTGTTCATAACTTCAAAGATAAGGGTGTTTCTATAACTGGAGAATACTACACTCGTATACTGGAGCAGCTTAACTAAGAATTGAAGAAGAAAAGGCAAGGCAAATTAGTGAAAGGTGTGTTGCTTTTGCACAACAAATGCACATGTACACAAGAGCCATGTTGTGATGGCTGCTCTTCACAAGTGTGGGTTTCAAATGTTGCAACACCCACCTTACAGCCTAGACTTCGCCCCTTGTGACTCTTATTTGCTATCAAAAATGAAAAAGGAGCTTTGTGGAAAAAAATTCAGGGATGATGAAGAAGTGAAGTCTGCAATTCCAGCTTATTTTTAAGACAAAAAAAAACTTTTTTTTTGATTGTATAAATAAATTAATAGACAGACCTGAGAAATACGTGTTAAGGGAGAATATAATTTTACGTTTTTTTGACCTTCCTTCCCTCTCACGTAACTATTTTATTTCACTTATCACTTTATTACAATGATATGTACATGTATACATATATCTATACAATTTTGTTGCTTTCATAATAAGGTTTTGCAAAATATATAAAAATATTTACATAAAATAAACTAAATCAAAAGTGCAATAATAGAACTCTTGAACACTGTGCAATGAGTGATTTTTTTAATGAATTACGATAAAGGCAAGGAAATGAAAATGAAGATTATATAATGGTTCTACATTCAAGGATGCGAAACAATTGTTTACATTCCGAGGTATTACAGTGAAATAAAATATTCTCCCAGCATTATAAATTATTATTGGAACAATTGTAATTACTGTCACAAAAAAGTATCATTCAGCAATTGAATACATTGTAATGATTAAACGTTATTTTATCATTTCAATTAGTTTAAAAAAGCAGAGCGCTTATTTATCTGAAAATATAATGATAAGTAAATAAACATTCCACTTTTTATTACCTATTAAAATAACATTTTCTTGGTATTTAGAAGAAGCCATTGACATATAATTGGGGTGAGGTTTGGATAATCAGACTGAGAAAACTTAATTGCATAATAAAAGTCTAAAATATTAAGTTTAGTGTTTTTGGTTGAATGTGAAAAAACATAAATTATCAAATTTGTTTTCCTTGCCAAAATTTCAGCACAAGAATGTACAACTTTTCCTTGAAGTTTAATCAGGGTATTAAATTAGACTACATCTAAAGAAATTATATTTGATCTTTTTATTATATTTTCCTTAGAAAGCTAAAAATCTTTGCACTAATTTATTTAGCAAGACATAACATTTGTGAATACGACAAAACAAAAAATAAATCAAATAAACACAACTGGAAAAGATTCTGAACACGAAGAAAAAGTTCTGAACATGTAGCATTGTTAAAGTCTCTCTAATTTTAATTTAACACTGAATTTTAATTAAAAAACGCTTGTATTTTCCATTTTAATATTTTCCTGTTTACTTCTTAATCTGTGACTAAATATATATTAATAATATACATTAAAAATTTCTGTTTTAATCACTGATTTAAAGTGAAAAATTTGGTAGAATAAGCATATTTAACCTTCAATTATCCTGTTATTAAAGGTTAAATGTTACACATTTAACCCTTCTCTACCAAATTTTTTATGAACATTTACTATGTTTAAAATATTAAATTCCTTGGTAAGAAATATAATAAGCTTAATAAGGAATCCTTATGCACAAAATTTGCAATACATAGAGGACATTATATTGTATAATTCCATATTTTTTATAATTATGTAAAATTACAAAATTATACTTAGTTATGATGATTATGGTTGTACAGATTATATTTTAGTGCTCACAAGAAGCAAATTTACTTTAACCACATAACGTTTTTTTTTCTTAGTGTTTTTTATTATGCAGAAACTCTAACATTTTTCTTCTTGTCAAATAATGTCATATAGGCTGATGTTATATTGCGGTTTTTTCTATATCATCACCAGTAATTAGTAATTCGAGACATGAGTTCGTTTTTCTCTCATTCACGTAGGTACAAATAAAAAGAACAAGATTGAGAGAGATGATTATCTTTTCTATTCACCATTAACTTTATCTCTCCTGTGAGCTTCCCATAAAGAAATCTTATAGTTTGTTTTTGGTGCTGCCTCCAATAAGCCTGCCGTGCACTGGTGAGACGGTTGTAAATAATATCTAGTTTATTCTATAGTAAAGATTTTTGGTTGATTATAAAGGGAAATCATAAGAAAGTTTATACACTTTATTTTTCTTGGTATCATATGATATTATCATCAGGTCCAAATAAAGTTGAGTGAACTACTCATTCGTTCAAAGTCTCAAACTTGAGAGGCAACTCGGATTTATTTTTCCTGATGACTTACAAAGTAATATTGCATCCAGATGTCTCGAGTGTAATCCCTAAAGATTCAATACACTGTGTTTCCCTTCTTTATATATACTTCTGTTTTCCTATAGTAATTGACCTCACAGTTATATATTCTCCAAATATTGTTACTGTATTTCTCCGGCTTAGAGCGAAAAAGCAGTTGGCAGAAAAGGCAGCAGCCACGGAAAGTAACAAGTTATTCATCAAGATTCATATACCATCCAGGTACACATGCATCGCAAAGGATCCAGTACCACATCACAAACATTTTTCGTCTAAGAATTAACTAACTTATCATTTGAATTATGCCTTCAAAAGGCAGATGCATCACCAAAATGTAATATAATACGGACTCGATGTATAGACGTATAGAATATTGATCACATGCTACAATATTATAGAATAGACGTCTTAGATCATTCTAAATCCACATTGATTGATATCTTCGTGATTTAATTGATATATACAAGGTAAAATGAAAGCCCTGATAAGTTTTTTGAATGCCTTAATCTTTTATAATTTTTGAATGTCTTTGTGCTAACATCTTTCCAAATGGGGTAAGAAGGCCTCCCTTCTTTATTTGACCATTTGCAGATAGTTTGCAATAAATTTTACGAGAGTCATTTTGAAGAAGAGCATGAAGTGAGGTACTACATACTCAGAATTTCTCAGTGCAAAGTGAGGTGGCTCCCGGTTTTTTCAGTATATCCTTTTCACTGCGTCTCTCTCTAGGTTTCAAGATAGGAACTGCGGACCAGATTTCATTACTATTATTTTGAAGAAATAAATCAGATTCAAAAACCAGTCCTTCAGACACTAAAAAGAAATCTTTATCACTATTTTCAGTCCAAGTCTCATCTTGTTCCTCTCCTGTCTTCAATCAATCTTCTTCAATCTTCTTCATTTTCAGCCTCGAGATATTTTTGTAATCCTTTACTATCGTCATAAACCTTTATTACAAGGCATTTTCTACGAAAATCAACTTTGACATTAACAATACAAAATATTGGTACTAAATCATATTATAACAAATGATTGCAAGGTAGCTTTCGTTGCACATGTAAAACTATTATAAAATTACAACTATTAATGAGCACACAAAAAGAAGAAAATCATAAAAATGTAATGCGGCATCTTTTATAGAGCAAGTGACCTCAAAAGCCTGGTCAACGGAGAGCATACACCTAAGTGATATCTTTGAACTAAAAGTAATAAGGAGCTTTTATTCTTTTAACTATAACATATGCAAACAAAAATTTATAAGAAGATATAAACTTATGGTTTTGTTTTAATGACAAGTTTCAGATTGGGCTTCTGAGCCTGAGCATAGACAAATGATTAAAGGAGTTCAGTTTTTATAAATGACAGCCAAAGCAGTGACTGTCATAGTTATAGGAGACCATATAAAATCACTTTCATTTCTGAATTTATTCAAACAAAACCATTTAAATTTCTAGGAATGGTCTGTGATAGATGTGGCAACTGCGGAATAGTGTATGGTAACACTATTACTCTTGAAATATCTTAATGTCTGGGTTTGTTTGATCTTTAAGTCAGTTCTAACATTTAATAAAAACACCAGTAGTAGTAATGCTATTAACCTTTATACTGACATTTTTTCAACTTTTTTACATTAGAAAGACAGCAGTAATACTCGGAATGCAAACAACATATGCACAAACACAATAAAGCTTGATGTACAACACTAAATATCTACGAGCACGAGACTAGCATCATTTTGTTTCTTGCATAGTTGGCTCACCTGTTGGGGCTCACCCAATGGCGGCCGGCGCAACTGTTGTTCGCGTACTATATCACGCATCTTACGTGGGTACACCTCCTGATACATTCATATGGAAAAACAAAAAGAAAAATGGCCGGCGATAACCAAAAACTGAACCATGCATTGCAAATTATAACAAATATAATTAATAGGTAAATATAAAACAATGAATTGACACGGATAATTCTATTACGAGAACGATGTAAATAAATAAATTGTTTAAAAGGAAATGGAAGCATTAGTGGGTATTTAAAATAAAACCAGTTTAGTATTTTCTAAGGTAAGTCTTAATGTAACATTGGTGATAAATTATGCGCTTGATTTTCATAATTTTTCTTTTTATTAAATATTGAAAATTTTTTATTTAACAAAATTAAAATTTGCAATAAACTGCAATAAATTAGAGCAAATTTTGGAAGTATTTAAGACAGAAACAATAAAAGCAAAGCCTCACAAAAGCTGATTCATAAATATTGTCATATGGTATATAGAATTTTTTGTTTTCTAATAATATTGGAAAATTGCTAAAACACAATGGTGCCCATGCAAGAGAGCTACATTGAAACTAGTGCTTGATTATAAACATATCTAGATACGAGTAGAGTTTATAAGAGTTCACTTACCTGAAACTGACTCTGTTTCTTAGCTTCCTTGGATGGTTTTTCTTTTGATGCATCTTTTTCCTTATCTTTTTCCTTTTCTTTGTCTTTATCCTTATTCTTGCCATCCTTCTTGGCATCCTTTTCTTTGTCCTTTTCCTTGGTTTTCTTTTCCTTTTCTTTTTTTGGCTTCTTTTCTTTTGGTGGAGGTTTTGGTTTAGGTGGACTGCCTCCGTTGCAGCAAGCGCTTTCTACATTTGAAATCAATGTATTTATAAGTAGTGTGCTTAGTGTTATTATATAAATTTCTTATATATTTAAAATGTGAAGAGAAATGCTATTTTGATATTTTAAAACTGTAAAGGAGATTTTCAAAATATTGAAATAAAATTTTTTTTTAAGCTAAGTACTTTGTTTATGTAATAAATCAATACCTAACAAATTCTGCTGATGCACTCATAAAATTAATTATGTGTGATAGTAGTTTGCTTCAGGTTATTTAAAAAAAAATGTATAAGTGTCTTAATGGAAAAAATATTACATTAAACACAATTTATCTATATAAAACTGTGTACTATATACAGTCTTTATATAAATAAGTTATCTATTTGGAAACAATGATACAACAATTGACAAAACAATTAATATGATATAATTTCATTGGTTTTGATTTATACTTATTTTTAAGCACTAGACTAAGACTATTAAAAATCATAGATAAATATGGCAGAAATTAAAAATGAAGCAATTCTATCACATATTTTTGTTTTTCAAAGCCAGGAAATGTGGATAGAAATATTTGTAATTCCTTGCGGAAGACAGTTGAAAGATACTTCAAAGGTTTATCAATAAATTACAAGTGTTTTAAGATTTGGCAATAGATCATTACGCTGGCATGCGTAATGGAGCAGGGTTAAGAAAACAAACCAAGTGTATGTTGGAAAACACTAAATTAACCTTTATAAAAACACTCAAATTTGGTCTAACGCGCTACAGATATACGTATCAATCATTTTTCTCAGAAATCGTTTGATGTAGAAACTTGAAATTTGATGTAGTGGTATAGCATATTAAGCTGCAAATATCTCAATAGTAACACTCAAAGATATTTATATAGGGAAATTGCATTTTTTTTCATTTGCATGACATGTGGGAAGTATTATTTGAAAGAGCAATTCGAAGTGAGTAGATAAGGATCTCAATAATATTTTCTGCAGAATTTCACGTAAGATGGTTTGAGAGATTGCTCAAAATGTTCACAGAAAACATTTTGATGAAACACATGATTTTAGTAGTTTCGGATATGGGTTGACCCATATCCGAAACTCCTAAAATCAAACTTATAAAAGAAACAGCATTACTAGAAGTTTACTGAAAAAATTATAGTGATCATTTTAAATCTTATTTCTTGTGACTGTACAAAAGCCTCATAAAGCGAGTTCTATTCATACTCAACAGGTTTTTTACACTTAAGTTGGTGTTGCAAATCTAAACAATAGTGTTTAACGATGTTTAATACTTGATGCTGAAATGTTGTCACTGCTTGAAGTGGTGGTGAAAAATGCAGTCTAGCAGTGACATTTCATTTTTTTTTGCTATATTGAAATTAGGTATTGATGTGAAGTAGAAAATATTTTTGCAATCTGAGGAAAATTAAAATCTGTATCATCTTAATCACAATTTCATTGATATATGGCTTATATCATAATTTTTTACTAAATAAAAAATTTCAATTTTATATTTCAAAGAAAAATATTAATGCGGCTTCCTTTGTTGCTTAGGATTGAATTGTATAACTATGGTGCTTAAATTTTCAATATCATGAAAATACTGCTTTTACAAAGAAAATATTAACATTAGACACTCACATAATACGATTGTAAAATGAAAACAATACCAACCTTGAAGCAGGAAGCAGAAGACATAGAGCAAAAACAATATGCTCATACCATAGAGGTAGGTGAAGAAACCCTCGTAATAATACAGTGGCAGATTGTGCGTGATAACATCGCCGATCACATAAGCTATGCAGATAACCACTAAAAGCTTGGCGTAAATGAAGCTCATGATGATGAAGAGCGATGTTCTGAAAGGATAATATAATAGAAATATTAAGCATTGTTTTCAGGAAAGCTGACAATTATTGTTATTTCAAAATATGAATAGATAAATAATATTGAATTAATTTTTCAATAAAAATTTAATAATTTGTTATCAACCCCTAAAATAAACATAGATTTAATATCTTGTGACAATAATTTCTAAAATTACGCAGTATTTATAACTGTTAAGTTTATATGATAAAATGTATAAAGTACGTTTTTTTTAGAAACGTAAAATAAAATATGGGCGAAAACAAACACGCACTTGTGTATTTTTGAGGAATATTAAAAATATGACATATTGTTAAATTTCCCGCCACCGCATCATTAAATCATTATTGTTGCCATCAAAAAATATAAAATTTAATTTCTTTTTTTAAGAGTCTTACATATGAAAGCAAATTAAAAATTTCTTAACTGTAATTCTGTACCACAGCCTAAAATAAAAAAATAAAAATTATTAATACAATACTAATTTAAATAATTCGTATAAGATTTTTTTTGTTTTTTTTTTATGTTTTGTTTTTTTATGCTGCAAAAAGATTAATTTAAGGTTATAAGTATTAAATTTAATTTCGTTTTAAATAAAAAAAAAATCATGACCGCCCATCTCTCTCAACTTGTAGAACGCAAAATATCCAAACGAAGTATGCGGTTACGCAATCAACATTTCGTTTACGCCAACAATGTATTAATACCTCTTAGTCGGCTTTGGCTGTACATTCTTTAATTCCATTTCTTTGTTTGCAGAGTTATGCTTTTCAGCGATCGCTACGTCACTTCCCTGTTGCCGGTGCTGGCCGACTGGGAGCGTCGCCATATTGTCCACGGACTCTAAGTCCACAGTGGCCACCTTCAAGTCCTGCCCCGGTCCTTCTGGGTGCTTATCTTTGCCCATGGTTTTATTATATTTTCGTATTATTTTACTGCACTTAGTTATACTTCTTTAGTAATCATATATTTGTTTCAAATTGTTTGTCGTTGTGTCTACGTGCAAATCGAGAGGCGTGGCTCGGAATTGATTGATCACCGGGACAATAGCGGAGATTATATTTATTATTTATTTATATTAGCTTATTGAATGATTCGTTGTATGAAAATGGTCACTGTTGATATTTTAAACGTTTATCGTCACTTAAAACAGCGTACGACACGAGAATCTTATTTGCGAGCTTAATTTCACATCGCGAACTCATTTATGCGTAGTGGCAACGGCCATTTTGGAGGGTAGTAAGGAAGCGCGTGTCTATGAGCGTCGGGAGAGCGCGCCGAGCACAATGGCGACCGGGAGAAGCGCGGCGGAGGCTGCGAGGGTGGAGTCTGCGCGTCACGTGACCGCGGGACGGGGTCGTGCACCCCGCTGCCGACAACCCCCGCGCTGTTAGTGCGAATAAAGTGCGATAATGTTTGTTGAAGAACGTAACGTTTCCGCAATTGGCCCGCCCTCTGCAATGAGATTTTTACTGTACAATAACCGGGGATTAATGGGTATTTCAATATTTTTAAATATTTCATTAAAAACATTTTACTTGTTAATATTTTACGTATACACATATCACGTTGCCCGATTATTTTATTTTAATTATATTTTTATTAATGTACATACAACGCTCGTTAAGTTCATTGATAATAAAATGTTAGTGACCCAAACGGATATACCCCAAAGTATTTTAAGAATTTTATGAGTATGTATTCTTAAAATTTCTTGGGGTACATCTATTTGATCTACTAATATCGTACAAATTATAAAGTCGTGGAGAAAGCGAATGAAATGAGAAAATTAAAGGATAGGAAATCGAGTACAAACATTATAAACAGTGGAACTCCATTGTTTTTAAAAACGTTTGTAAAGTAATTTTATAATCGGAGACTATCACTTTCTTATCTTTTTATAAAAAACAGAATTATATATAGAACAGTTGTATCAAAAACATAAATATAAATCAAAGTTATTATAATTATCGGTTCAAAAATAGCTAAGCAATAAATATATTTATAAACAGATATTGGTTATTATCATCGGTCCAAAAATAGCTAAGCAATAAATATATTTATAAACAGGTATGGCAAAAATTTATTTCAGATTCCTCTCGAAAATTTGATACGATACTATTTTTAATTTGGATCTCTATAATTGAGAAATAATTTACTTTATCAATTACGATATATTTTTCATTTTATCTTTTTCTTTATCTAATTTACATTTTGAACGTTCCATCATCTTAAAGATAAATTTCATGAAAACAACTTAAGAAATATACTGAATTTTTTTCTGCGAAATAACACTCGTACCATTCAATATTCAAAGCCGAATGAGACGTTCGCCGCGTCGCATCTTATCATTTTGATGATGCCGCACGGCGCCCGGTGTGCGTGATTAGTCTTTGCGTTAACATGGAAATAGCGTGTTTGCGAAACAAATATTGATTATGGTCGTCTTATTTTTTATTCAGGAATCCAGAGCTTCTCAATTCGACTGTATTTATATGTACTCGTATGTTGTTAACACATCCCTCCGGTAGGTGTGAACCGATTTAAATGGTGTTTTTTTTATTAAGAAGGACATAACTCGAGGTTTGTCCCATTTAAATTTGTCTAAAATCTGATTACGAAGTTTCATTGTCCTCGTCGTTGTCTCTATGTGTCATTGTCTCCGTGTGTTATCTCTGGAGATAACACATGGAGAAACTCTTTAAAGGATGGTAGTAGATTAACCATGATTACAGACATTTATTTCGTTGGACATGTTTTAGTTAACGAAATACTAGCGGGAAAGGCTGAAACAGGATTTGGTGATGGTGTATGCCAATGGAATTCCGTAATGAATGAAACATGTCACTCGTAATTAAAGCATTTTTGTAAAATTAAGTAAAGACCAATGTGGCAAGCTAAGGTGGTGAACATGTTGTTCTACGCTTTCCTTGTCATTTGTAAAATCCTATGTCAGGGTTTCTCAACATTTTCTCTTCAAATATTCTTTGAATTTCTTTCCTCATTTTTTTAAACAACCCTTCCACTTCTATCTTCCTTTATTATATTAATGTCACGTTTAGTAGGTCTACCAGCTTTTAAATATAAGTCTTTAAAAAACCAGGAAAGGTAGAAAATGAATTAATTAAAATAAATAAAGAAAACCCACTTCAAAAACAAATTGATTTATGAAGTAACAAAAATAATATTTATTTACCGTAATTGAGTATTCTAACAACAAATGATACCTAGTCATTTCAAATACGTGCGCACTAATAATTATAAGATTTAATTTGAGTCGGTGCTAAGTACAGATAAAAACGAAGTGAGCAAAAGAAAAATAAATTAAACGAATCTTATGTTGGATTTCATTATTATACCTGTTATTTTCGTTTGAACTTGGCATCAACTTCAAAATAAACTAATAATTATCAGTAGACTATTAAAATATATCGGTGTTAATTGTTATAACAATATTTAGGCTATATAATAATTATGTTTAACTTATCAATGTTTCAAAAATAAGTTCGTATTTGAAATCGGTTTTCTTCTTTTTTAAAGTTTAATTTAAGTCGTTTCATTTTAAATTAAAAAAAATAACCTCAAAACTAATTTCGTTGCTTACAAAATAATGTCATAACATGAAAATTACTTTACATACAACGGTAATTTAATAGTGCTGCTAGAATCGTTTGATGCTGCCATGAGAATTCTTTGCCCGTTATTATTATTCGTTTATTTTTTTTATTCCCGAAAATAATAATCGATAATTGATGTCCTGGTGCTATTTTCTAAATTTCGCTGGTGTTGGATATTTCAATGTAAAGTTATTTTTTAAACCCAGCTAAATCAAACAGTAGTCTAATTGATAACTAACAACGGCCAGTAAATAACTAGAAATTATGCTATCAGTATGTTGTTCAGTACATTTAAATTGCCTACAAAGCTATGCGTAAGAATATTTATTTAAAGAGGAAGTCTGTTTTGTACGGGAACGTCACTCAATATGCGGGCTCATTTATTGAAAAGGCCGACGTTGATATATGTAAAATATATAATACACGAGGCATGTTCATAAATTTTAATAAATTTAGGACAAAGAAACGTTTTGATCAGTATATATCAACATACCCTTAAGAAATGTGTGCCGTAAACGTGTTTCGTAAGCAAAATAATCTTAAATTTAGTTATTTATAAGATTACATTATATTCGTTTATCAGCTTTAGAAATATTTCTTACATTTAAGCAAAAACAAGTAAAATTTAGCCAAATAGTAATATAGTAAAATTGATAATTTAACCAATAGATACTGTAATTACATCTTTTAAAAATTATAAAATGCTTACAACACTCAAGTTTAGAAATTCTTAGGTTCTCATTTAATTTAACTTTAACATAATTATAAGGTATAAGACAAAAACAAATCAGTTCAACAAAATCAATAAAAACACGTGAGAAAGTTATTCATTTCTGATAGCAAATTAACGTTGAAACTTGTGTCGTATCGATATCGCTAAAACAGTAGTAAGGTTTACAGTCGCTGTTATTTACTAATATAATATGTAAATGCGAACGAAAAAGACGATTAAATTCTGTTTGTACTATTAACATATATCATATATCCAATAAACATTTGCAATCTTGAGTACAATATATGTAATTACATTTAAATGTAAATTTCTAATGTTATGTACATTGTGCTACAATTTCCATCACCATTTAGGAGTCGACGTGATACATAATAGATAAAACGGTAGCCCTGTATAACTGTTGCTAACCAATGAATCTATGATATCTGCTATCTTCTCACTTACAGCTAGGGCTGAGCATAATGTAGTAAGCTGAGGTAGCTGCTTCTCTTTGTTTCGCAGCAAAAGAAAATATCACTTTCATTAATTATATTAGTGAAGGTCCTTGCTTGGACTTTGCGGACGCGTCTAATAAGTATTCTATTCAATCCAAAAAGTGCAACTACTTTGAAGTTTCTGTAATGTGACTTATTTTATTGTGACGTTCCTTGTGTAGAAATAACTCGTAAAATACAAAAGTACCAAAGTATACGCAAATAAAATTGGTTTGTTGTATTTGATTTACATCCAGTTTTAAGTTAATCTTTAGCGCATAAATGTCTGTTAAATATTTATTTCCAGGTACTTGCTTTATATGCTTGTATCATTTTGTTCAGTTCACATAACTCATAAATACTGAGTTAAAGTTACAATCAAGCTTTTAATGTTACCCGCCCAATAATCGTAAATAGATTCCAATCATTGGCTTCTGTATACGTTTGTACATGGTAAATTTTGTCAGTAAAATGGGGTATTTTTAAATATAATTAAAGATTCCGTTTTCATTTTTCTTTTAAGTAATATATACAAAATGCAGAGAGGCAAAAGGTTTAAGAAAGACGAACGGGATTAAAACAAATTACATGATTTCCGTTTACGTTGCTACTGTTTCACAAACATTGAAGGCATGTTGATATAGTAAAAATTGCGACATTAACATTAGCTCATATTCGTAATAATTTTTTAACGGGTTAGTAGTTTACTTTTGGCCTATCTCTTCAAAAGACATGCCGAATAGATATCTGAACAGAACTTGTTATTAGCTGTGTTAAAATTCTATATTGAGTATTGAGAAACTTATCGTGCGCAAAGAACATGTAAATATACGTCAAGTTATATTACATCTTAGGTTTCCGAGCGACCAGCTCGAATGATGAAGCTTATTAAGCTGGGCGTTCGATATTTTTAAGTAACGATTCTAGTTTTTATGCATAGAGATTTTTATGTTAAAATTTGTAATATATTTCAAGTGGCTCGTTTGCACTCTTGAAAATCTATATACAGCATACAGTCAAAAAAAGGTTAGTAGTTTACTTTTTGGTCTATCTTTTCAAAAGCCATGCCGTAGGGATGTCTGAACAGAACTTGTTATTAGCAGTATTCGAATTCCATATCGAGTATTAAGAAAATTATCGTGTGCAAAGAACATGTAAATATACGTCAAGTTATATGACGTCTGACGTTTTCAAGTGGTCGCTCGAATGATGAAGCTTATTAAGCTGGGTGTTCGATATTTTTAAGAACGATTCCAGTTTTTATGCATAGAACTTTTCGATTTCAAGTAGATCGTTTGCACTCCTGAAAATCTATATATAGCATACAGTCAAAGGAATTTTAAATATTTAATCTTGGATATTGTATGTACTCGTAAGCCTTTACATACTTTCGAAGTCATATTTGGAATTTCTTGATAGCAATCTGGTAATTCTGGTAGTTTCAATGTTTATAGAAACCATTTTTCTTGACTGGAAAATAAAATGGTAGATAATTTATATTCGAAATATAATAAAATGGTGGCATGACGTATGTTTGTACATAGAATATTTTTGAAGCGAAATTTCTTTCACTACCATCGTTTAAGCACAAATATGGGAAAACGAGACCGTAAAGAAAAGTGGAACTCATTGGTTGTGGGGAGAGCAAGCAATGGACAGAGTTCCCGATTATTGTTAGTGTATTACGTAATCACTTGAAAAAATAATATATATTTTGATCAATAAAATTATCTGACTTTTATACCGATGAGCTTCAAAATAATAATGTATAAAAAGTAGCACTTCCAACGCACGTGACAGCCGCGCACCGTTTTTTTTTATAAAAAGTGATTGTTATGTATTATTATCTACAAATAACGCCTTAATTCGATATGTTGCTTTAGAACAAAATGCGTCCCATAAAATGAAAACTATTAGAAATTAGCAAGCTTCTAAATTAATCTGTACTAATAAAATAATTATACATTTGCAATTCAAAATGTATGCAGATGGTTTTTTGCAATTAATTGCTTTTTAAGGAAAGTCGTTTGTAACATTCATTTCCTTAAATAAATTGAAATCAAAGTAAGCGATGCAGTGGAGAATTTAAATTTATTATAAGCAGTGTTTATGCATATATGCTATGCTGGCGATTAAATCTATATATACTTGTTGTTATTTTTGAGATAGATTTTCCTTGAAGTTTCACAACTGTTATTTAATTCTTGGACGTTTACTTATTCATAAGAACTTACGATATGCTTTTAGTTAACACTAGGGCTGGTATAACTATGAAAAAACCTAGGCTTTTGTAAAATTTTATAATTTTCCCCACTGGTCACCCAATCAAGACGTATTAATAAAGCCCAAATAATTAGTTTAAAGCTTGTCTTTTCTAACTTTTTCACTACAAAAAAATTATATACATATTTAACTTTAAATCTATGTTGCGTAGGAAATATTTGCCCCTTTTCTGAAGTTCTCGGCTTTTCTTTCATGTTTTGTGAATTTATTGAGCATCTAAAAAAATATTAAACTTTAAATGTATTGTTGAAAGTCTTAAATAACTTGAAGGATCACGAGTTATGAGCAAAACACAAGAACACAACACAAGAAAATTTCACCGAAAAAAATCTTATGTTCTTATTAAAATATTCAATTAATCTAAGAAGAATATAGACACCTATATTCTATTGACAGTCTAGATTGTATTCATCATACATCAATACATTAATTTACTTTTAAAAATGATTACTTTTTAACGAAATTGTTTATTTTCAATAAAATATTTCAAATTTACATTTTGCCATAAAACAATCAAAATTCAATAAACTGTTACTTTTTGCGAATCGTCTAAAAGTTACACATATTGGCTTTTTAGTATATAACGGCATATAACACAAATAAGCTTTTTTATGTGTAACTACAAAGGGGACTGCGAAAGCGCCCGAGCGGCACGACGAGCGCGGCGGGCGCCTTTGGTCGATGGAGCGGAGGCTGCGCGCGACCCACTGACCCGCGCCGCGACGCACCCTGCATTCGCGCGCCGCTTGCATTCGCTAAAAGACAACCGCGCGTGGCGGGCGGACACGATCTTACTCGGGCGTAGGGCGGCGAATAGACACGATCTTATACTTTGTCTAGTTCTTAGCATATACTATTCTTTCTACTTATTGCATCGAGCAAACAAACAAAGCAATGTTTATTGTGTATTCAAAAATATGCTATCATGTAAAGGTAATTGTCATTACATGATAACAGATTTTCGAAACCTTATTTTTAAATTATCCTTATCCCAGTTTTATGGGTCATATATACCCCATGATGAATTTTATACAATTGATTGGAAAAGTTATTTCATTTTAAATTAAAAATGATTCAATTCGCCCATGATACTTTGCCCATAGCTTCGCTGACGTAGATTTTTTTTTATTAACGTGACACAGTATTTTGACAATAACAACCAATTCGGACACAAACAATTTGTAAGTATATACGTGAAGTAAGAAAAAACGAAAATACCGAATTATCTATAGAAGAACTTTTTTTTTTAGAAAGGTTTTAGTTTTATTATTTGTTTATCTAGGTGTTCATTTCGTGAATCATAAGTTGTATTTGTATATTTAAAGTACTCCTAACTGAGAAAAAACATGCATAATCACGTTTTATTAAGAAAGGACTAATAATTAAATTCAACTTTTTAAAAGAATGTTTGATCAGGGTAAAATATAGTCTTGATTTTAAACTAAACTCCCAGTTTCGTCCTAGTAGAAGTTTCATTCAAATAGCTCCAGTAGTTTTTGTGTACTACTTTAACAGATACATATATAACTTGACCTCTCCCATCACCTTTGAAACAATTTCATGTAAAAGAATGATTTTTTTTGGAAAACGATTTTGGAAAATTTTATGAAAATGAGTTTTGCATTAGGAACACTCACTCGATAAAAATATAAGATTTTACGCGCCTTAGTTTAGTCCTTTTCTCTACTTTAATTGGTTCTGGTGTTTTATTGTTACTGTGATTTTATGCACAATAATTATTAATACAATAGCTCTTTTTTGTTCTAGTTTAACTTAATGAATAAAAATTTCGTATGTAGTCGGTATTATAGATTTTCATACAATTTTCATTAAGACTTGTATTACGTAAAATTGAAACAACATTAAGAATAATTACAGGATATGTACTGCGTATACCTTACATGTGTGATAATACTATCTATACCTTAACTTGACAACTTAACGTCAATTAGATAGAATGGTGCTAGTATAAATGACGACTCTTGAAGGATTTTTACATTTGAATTAACTTGGCTTCATTGTGTAACTACATATTTAACTGAGAATTAGATGTTCATGAACAGTACTAGTAGTGACTTTTACATAACAAAATGTTTTCAAAATCAGGACATTTTTTATTTTCTTTTTTTTATGAAAAATAAACTTTAAAAAAGGAGTTTTTCTCATTTCTCATTAAAAATATTGGCAACGAAATATATCACTATTAGTATTTTCACAGCGAAATTAGTCAATCCGCCTTCTCCACTCCGATATTAAATTGTGAGAGAGCTATGCAGGATTTTATTAATCTCCGGAATGGTTTAATCCCAATAATACTTAGTGTAATGCTTTGAGGATTAATTACGATTTTGGGTTTTTTAAATAAAAACAATGGATATGAAACAACACTCGGACACCCAAAAGGAGGCGTCATGAAGATTAATTTATATTGACCTAATACTGATAGACTTGAACCCAGCATTTGCAAATCCAATTGAAGTAATTCTAGAGTATATTTTATCATGAAATCGATTCATTACAAAAATAATGCTGGAATACACATTTAATGCATTTTTTCAACCACTTTTATAAAACCTGTTAAGTGCGAGTAGAACTCGCACTGCGAGGGTTTTGTACACATTAAGCACTTATAAACATTTAAGTACATACACATTAAGTACATACTAATTTTTCATTTAAGCTTGTAAAATATAAGTTGCCTATTGTATGTTTAACAAGCATTAAAACATTATGCATATTTCAAAAATTATAAGATCTAGGATAATTTATGTAATTTTCCCGTGGTCTTCTAGTCAGATTTTACCAACTCAATTTTTATAAGATTTTTGATGATTTTGTTTAGCTTGGGAAATAAGAGGATTGGGGTATGGCCCATTTTCACATTTTTTTAGGCCATTATTATACTAGCGATGTGTGAGCAGATTTCCAGCAAGGCAATTTGTGAACGTGCTTGCAACTAGTTCGCCACCGGTAGGCAATGTGTTCGCCGTGTTTGGGTAGTGACATCCTTACCTTGCACATTACTGTCCAAAACACAGATCGGACGCCACGCGTAGATAATGGTATCGCTATTCATACGTGGCGAACACGTTGCAACATAAGAGGTGAACACGTTACATATCCGCGACGAGCTTGTTACCCTCTGCGAGCTCGCTGCAAGCAATTCAGAAATCGCCACTGTGATGATGGATTTAGAATACTTTTCAAATAATACCCCTACATACAATAGGAAATTTATTTCTTTTTTTAAGATCGTTATTTACGCTCTCTTTAACTGTTATATGAATATTTTACAAAAGTTAGCAAGTACAAAATATGTAGGTTAATAATATGTCTTTCTATGCCTAATATTAAGTGTTTACATGGCATGCTTTTTGAGAAAATCGGCTGTGAATATAGATAACCATAAATATATTACGTACTATATCTTTTATAGACGTAAAAAGACATTAAAAAATTAAGATAGTTTTCCTACAACCTTTGCATAGGCTTCTGAAAATCAACATTTTTATCATAATTTTAAATTGAGTAATTTCAGAAATAAAAACATATTTTTTAGTAAATATATTAAGATATAATACCTAAAAGTATGAAAAAAAATATTGTTGAGACTCTTATAATTAGCCCTTTAAAAGGATATTATACGTTTTAAACAGTATATATGGAATAAAACAAATATTTAATATGTGAAAGGACTTAATATGCCACTCTTAAGTTCTCCAAATTAATATTTCCAGTTTTAGATATATGCTAAATATGCAGGTTAATATGTTTCCATATTATGCCACATATCATGTTTGTACGTCAAACTATTTCTGAGAAAAACGGGTATAACGGGCAGACGGACAGACAAGTGAATTATTATATAAGGGTTCCGTTTTTCCTTTTGAAATAATATGCAAAACTGTAACTAAGCGGATCGATCAGATATGTCAGTATTTATCACTTTTTCATTTAAATGCAGATTAATGTTTTATATATGTCATTATATAATTTATTATAAATTTTATGAACAATTTAATTAAATATGTAATTTTATTATATTTGTTACAACAACTGAACGTAAGTGAAAAGTGGTGTGAATACAAAACAATATAAATTTAAACTTAGTTCCCAGCTGTAAAGGAAGTTTGTAACAGTTCCACCATATGTATGTAGACATACACAAACACATACACACACACACACACACACAAATATATATATATATATATATATATATATATATATATATATATAAATATACGAGGAGGCGCTTTTACGTTCGCGGAATGGAATTAGTAAAGGTGGTTAACGGAATGATAGCTAGTTAAGTAACTGATTATTAGTATAAATACCAAGTTTTATCATAATCGGATCATTATTCTTTGAACTATCGTGGAACAAACAGCTCAATCTGGAAAAAAGTCTGAACAAAACAAGACTCAATGCAGTGGCACAAAAAAAGCACACCACACCACAAAGCACCCAAGAAGTTTAAGGGGTGACCCCTTAAACTTCGTCGGCTGGAAAAATCACGGCGACAGTTTTGGGATTCAGAAGGGATCCTGTTGACGGATTATAAAGATAAAGGTGTTTCCATAACCGAAGAATACTATGCGTCAATTCTAGAGAGGTTAAAAGAGCAATCAAAGAAAAAAGAAGGGGAAAATTGACCAAAGGTGTCCCGCTTTTGCACGAAAACGCGCCCGTTCACACGAGCCGCGTTGCGCCGGCCGCCCTGCACAAGGTGGGCTTCGATATTTTGGAACATCCACCCTACAGTCCTGACCTGGCTTCCAATGATTATTATTTGTTCCCAAACCTTAAGAAAGAACTTCGTGGAAAGAAGTTTTCAAGCGACGAAGAAGTGAAGGACGCAGTTTCAGCTTATTTTTCGGACAAAGAGGAAACATTTTTTATGAAGGTATACATAAGCTAAATGAAAGATCAGAAAAATGTATTAGGGTAGAAGGTGAATATATTGAAAAAGAAAAATAATTTTGTATTTTTATTCTCACTCTTTATCCTCCATTCCGCGAACTTAATAGGATCAATTTTATCAATATATGAACGTTTATGTTACCTGTACGTGACATAATGATCCAGAATGGCGGACATCGTGCGTCCCTCTGACAAAACAGTCACCATCGAAAGGCCTGCCCTCGGAGTCGTGGGCGGCGTGAACACCGAGGGTACGAAGTCACAGAGTGAGTAGTATGACTCGAAGTCTATATTGTTATAGTGCACCGCACACTCGTGACTGTACGAGCGCCGGAACGACATACTGTCCTACTGCTACTGCGTTTGGTGGAACGAACTAACTGCAACAGCTTGTCATTACTGAGATTAAACTTTCAATCAACACTGATGCGTTTATTGGGAATGTTTCGACGTACTTGTTTTCATCGGAGTAGAGTCGTTACAATTTTATTTTCCAAAATGACATTAAAAAAAGAATTTGTGGATATTGAATCTTCATTTATTGCAGTCAATAAAACAAAATTTCATATGGAGTATAAATACAATTTCATCGGAATCGATTATATTTAATATTTTGACAAAAATGAATCGACACAGGTGTTTAAATTGTGAAAGTTTCCATATAATTGCGTTCATTGGCGTAGCTATCACGTGAAAAAAAAATTAAAATATTGTTTCAAAGACACTAAAAATTGTGTCGCCGCTTATATTTATTTTGTGAATATTTAGACTACTTATGGTTTTCATTGTAACTAAATTCTCAACTGTTTTATAAAATTTGTACGTTTGCTATCTTTAAAATCGAGCTACACGAGCCAGCAGAACTGGCCATTTGTAATAATCGTAATAAAAAAAAATTCTAATTTCGAAAATTAAATTCTTTGCTAATCCATTGAGGTACTTGTTTGAATTTGTCATTTGTTTTTACGAATTGGCAACAATTTTAAAATTGTGTGTATTACGTGAATCAACAGAAAAAATTGCCTCGATAATTTTTTATCACTTCCGTTCTTGTTTCCATCAATAGTAAATTACGACCGTCTTCAATTGGCATTTTATAATGAAGATCCATCTTGTGTCATTATTTATAACTGGTTTAACGAGTTCAGACATGGTCGAACCAATAAGATAAATACTAATAAGAAAGTAACCTATCAACACCTTCGATCAAGTTTAGGAATAGACATGAATCAAGAACATATTTTCCTACGTAAATATTAGGCGTCAGGAAACTTTATATTAGGTGGATTAATATTGCGAAAGATTAGAAAAAATCGAGGAATATCTCTGAAATACTGTATTAAGCATCTTTATGAACGACGAAAGCTAAATATACTGTTACATATTGGAAACTAAGAGTCAGTAGACGTTGTGGGTGTTTCCTTTTGAAGAGTTGTCTACAAAGGTGAAGAAAAGATGAAGTACTGGAAAAAAGACGGTTGCTTCGTTCTTCGGACGGAAAAGTTATTATGCGACGATTGATACGACGATGTTATACGACGATACCAGTCATTTATTGAATGTTGTTTTACAATAAGTTCGAGAGCTGTGCCTCGCAGTAGAGTCCTCCTGTATCATGACAATGCCCCTGCATAGCCACCGAAAGACTGAATATTTGACGTCGGGTGTAAACATTATGGATCATTTGCCATAGAGTTCTCCGACCTCGCACTATACCATTTCTATATATTCCTAAGAACAAAGGATAAATTGCGAGGAATACGTATTTCACACGTATTTCAGACGCCGAAGAAACAGTAACTGCCATCTAAAAGGCTGTAAAGGAGGCATCCAAGGAAGAGCGAAACGATGCATAGAAGCCACGAATACTATTTTCAAAAAGAATAAACAATGACAAACTTGCTAGCGGGTTTGATTTCTGATATTTTACAAATTTTCAGTGTCACCTCGCGTACCTACATATTGCGTGCACAAATTACACTTTCACAAATTTCTAAGTAGGTAATATTGGTAATGGTAAAAATCTTATTATTGTTATTGTTAGAACCAGGATGTACTTCTTGTATTACACTAATTGTTTTGTATTTATTTAATGTGGAACAAAATTTTCTGTTCATAAATGTTTAAGTTTTCACTACGATTAGAAACTTATTGACATTTCTTACGAATTTTTGTTTCTTGTCTTGAGTAAAAGTGAGTAGGTTAAGGTGGTTCCAAAATTGCAATTTATATTTTTGTAATGAGTTTTCCCACTTATTACACTCATTGAAGTTAATAACAATAGTAACCTAATTATTAATTTCACTTAAATTATTCCCGGGGTAGTTCAGTGTCGATCAATTCCGACATACTGTTTATCGCTTTTACTGGTGTTATAATTTTAAACGAATTTTATATTTTTGGAAATTACATTTTTGGCAAGGATCAACAAAATAATTTTATTTATGCATCCAAAAGTGTCCTCAATAATAATTATATTTGCGTATTTGCTTACTTAGATTTCGTTTAGTTCAACTCAGGCATGCATTGATGTAAACGGTCCAGATGAACAGAGGTTACTTAGAAGCAAACTGATAAATTTTAGAAAGTAAAAATTAGTTTATACAATGTTTCGATTTTCCATCAGTAATCCAAATAAATAATATGTAAATAAGGTGTGAGAAACAAAGCGAATGTACTTAACAAAAATTTACGACGGTGAAAAGCAGTCACTTGGGCGTTGAACCAAAAAAATGACTCGACGTCTCCTGTACTAAAAGTTCAAGATTGTAATAATTTATTCTGCACGACTAATTTATTTAATAACAAGACGTCTAAAGCACTTGTCAAACTTGATATCATTCTATTCTAACCAGGTTGAAACGCCAGTATTTAATTTATGTGCAGACACACGGGTATATTACTATTATGATGGAATTAAACATGTTTTGAGATCTGATAACAGATTTCACTACCTATCTATTATGAGTTAGAGACTCATAATTGCCTAACTCTTAAGACAAAGACATTTTTTAAACTTAGCCAAAAACAAACTGCCAAATTGAGTAGAGTATAATAAAATGTTCATGAAGTGAAAAAGTAATATAACACAATTCATTTATATGTTCAACTACACATTAAAGCGGTGACAAAAAATATATAAGCTGCAGTGTAGTCTCGTACTAGAGATGCTTCAACATTATCCAGAGGTATTCAACTTTTTTTTGACCGAATCCTAATTATTTATGTATATCCTTAAATATGATGTACTTACATATTTACCCTCCATAAAATAAAATAAAAACTAGCATTGCCACCAAGAGAAATCGTAACAACTTAAATTAAAAACTTTATTTTTTGATTCTTTCCGAGAGATAATGTTTCATTTATCCTCTAATTAATGGGAAAATATATTTTTGTCTGCGTGTTAAATATAGTGTGCAAGTCGTACGTTAACTGTCATTACTCTAAAGATACAAATTAAAAATAAAACTGATTATAATGTGATATTTTGATAATTTAATTAAAATTAAATACTTTTGGTAACTATTAATCCAATATTATATAATGCATTGTTTATAATATAGTGGATTTTAGCTATATTGTATCATCTAATTTTAACTTTGGCCCTTTTCTTATGACCAATACACTGCACTAAATTTACATTCAGTTTCATTATTATTCATTCTATGATTCATATTAAGGTTACGTATTAAGAGTTTAGAGAGACACGGGTATAAACAAGTGTTTAATTTCACCCGAAACTGAAAGATCACTTGGAAATATTTAAATCTAAAAGTCGTGTAATTTTCACCGAAGAAGTTATAAAAGTAAAAATTTATATGTGAACTATTGTTAATGAACAATTAAATCCAACACTAATTTCTGAACACTTCTTAGTTGAATTGAATTTAAGATACGGACGTTTGCTTCCACGAAGGCGGTATTGGTAGTGATAGAATTAGACAGCTTAGTTGAACAATAAACACTTTGGTTACGAAGTACGTTGGTTTAATTAATGGCAGTATCGACTGCCTGCGCCAGATGCTTTATAAGGACTGGTTAAGGACTGCAAGGCGGTAAAGGATCAGGTTGGAGCGAACGATACGGTGGACATAAATAGACCGAAGCCGACGCTCGTTGGTTACTCGCTTGTCAAAATTACCCTTTAGAATTTCGAACACATGCTTCCGAGTGGGATGGTATTATTAATGCCATTCGGTTGTAGCATATTTTATAGGTCACAGAGCTTTATATTCTATATACTTAATGGTATAAATAATTGTAGATAAAATGTTCTCAGATCGTATATAATATTAATCTAAACCAGGCTAAAAGATTACTTTATACGTAAAAGAGTAAGAAAACTTTTTCCTAAATCTATCAAAGCAAACTAGAAAATACAAATTTTAGGGTATAATATGTATGGTCAAATGAAAAGCTTGTAGTGACTGATATAGCTTTGGATTCGTTAAACAATGATATTTTTTTTAATTCATGCGCAAACAGCCTGATAAATTCACAAAAAAAAATAAAAAAACAAGGATTGGAATCTACTATCCTGCAACTATCAAATTTTGCGTGAAAATAAAATAAAATTGCCATCAGTCGAATTATGAAGTCATCAGCATTGGAATAATTTTTTTATGTATATGACAAAGCGGCCAAGCGCGAATCGAACTCGAGCACGAAGTGTTCCGTAATACCAATGTTAAACTTATAAGTTTGTATTTCTCAAAGGTACGCTGAAAAACAAAGTGCTGGAAATATTCCATATCTCAAAATCTACACAACATAGCTTTGAAACTTTATATTTAGTTCTACTGTCTTTTTTTTCCGAATTTTAAACACGTTAGTTGAAAAGTTAGAGGGAGGCGTACTTTTTAAGACTTTAGAAGTGTATATCTCACCAACTACTGACTTAAATAATAAATTTATTTTGGAATCTCTATATCATTTTTTAAGATCCTATATAACGATACCCCACACGCTTCAATGCACAGGGGGCATTGAATTTTTTTTTTATCATAATTCCACTATTTTATTGCATAGTAGTTCATAGAAAACACCTATCATCGTAATTTCATCTATATAGTGCCAATAGTGTCTGAGTAAACTAGCTGTGACATACGGACAGACAGACAGACGGATACAAGAAAATTATAAGGGTTCCATTTTTGCCATTTGGCTACGGAATCCTACGACGCTCTTCATTAAATACTTTTTATAGGCAAGTGTTTTTAAAGCCTTAGGACCCAAATTGATTAATCCATATAATTAATATGTGTTTATATACAAATTTAAATCTTGATTTACGCGATTTCGAATTACGTGCTTTTTATCGGTCCTACCCGACTCTTCGGTGTGTTACATTATTAATCATACCTTCAATCTTTTTATTCAAACTAATGGAAGCAGTCATTTCTTTACATATCGTTTTAAGTTTTGAAAAATATAATTTTTTTTGTATATTCCAGTTCTTCGTAACAAGTATGTTATGTTATATATTATCTGATTAAATGTAATACAATTCCACTTTACTCACAATTTTTCAGCTGGAACATTATCATTTCTATTAAGCGCCCCCATCTGACATTAACATCAAACGGATCGGCCGCAGTACCCTGCGCTCGAATCGACCTCCTACGCACGTTCATGCATCGCCAGATTGACAATATTATTACGAGGCCTGTTAAATGCTAATCTCATATTTACGAGCACCTTTATGATCTACTGTGAACGGTATAATAACCTATCAATACGCGTCACGGTCGGCAGGATGAGACGATGAACGGGGCAGAATAGAGAAAGTGACGTCACCGTAATTTTATTTTTCAATCACTCATTGATTTTATTGTGTAAGGTTTAAACAAACAGTTCTTGTAAATTTGTAATTAAATCAGCTCTATGTGTGGTAAAAATTGTGCTATATTATACATTTACATATATTTAAACATTTTCCATCTGAGATGCATCCAGGTGGTTACCCTAAAATCTAATAAATAAAGATGGTACTGTACTTATCAATAGGTAATTATAAATGCGTTAATCGTCCGTTTTAATAAAAGGGTTTATTAAACATACAATAAATATCGCCGCCTTAATTAAGACAATTACAAAACTATATATTATTTTAAATAAAATGAATATGGCCCTCTAGTGAAGAATGATATAACTAAAATTGTGATGGTTGCTTCTAAAATAAGCAGATGTCACTTAAATAATTAAGTACTAATCCATTAATTAACCGGTCAGTTCCATAAGGAATAGAATTTCTAAATATTGACCAAGTCTCCGAGCTTTAAAACTTAGAAGTATCCTTAAAATCCATTCAGCGATTTTAATGTGACGCGCACTAAGCGCGCACACACACACATGCACACGCACACGCGCACACATACGCGCACGCACACGCACACGCACATACACACACACGCATATGTGTGTGTGTGGATATATATGTGTGTATGTGTAATTTTAATCGTATTTACATATCTTTAATATAAAAAATGGGGTGTGGCTGTGTCAGGGACACGGCCGTGTGTTGTACGTGAATGTATGTAACGGGTTATATTTTAACTGTATCCCCGGATTTTGTTATCATTAGGTTTTTTGGATTTCCCCCGTATGGTAGCAAATTTAAAGATGTATTCACGTCAAAAAATTTAAATTTTATTATTAGTGTGTTTTTTTTAAGAAATGGATGTTTATATATTGTAGAACAAAACATAAACACCCATCAAATGTAAATAACATAATTTTAGAAAATTTGTTTCATGTATATTTATTATTATCAATAAATATTCAATAGAAAAAACGAACTTAACATAAAAATTTTTTTGTTTTGATTTATTTCACTATTTTTTATTTAAAAATTAAAACTATTTACGTCACATTCCAAACGTATAAAATAGAAAAGAACGTTCAATATATAGCCTTATTTCCAACAGTGTTGAATATATTTGGCGTTAATTTTGTAAAAATGCATTATTCACAATTAAATGAAACTTTGTGATGTAGTATTATTTCTACTTTATTACGTGATGTAGTATTATTTCCACTTTATTTAAATTCTTTACCGCGACCTACGTTTCGTTAATCTTTGCCAATAGCCCTCCTAACGATGTTATAATACAACGAAATCTAGGTTGTGGTAAAGAAATTAAAGGATGTAGAAATAATACTACATCACGTAGTTTCATTTAAAATAGTGTATTTTTCACCTTTTTTACAGAATTGTTTAATAAATACATATTATAGAAAATTTCGGGCACAGTGAAAAATATTCTATAGAAAATACATCTGTTTTATACGATACTAAATTTTATTTGCGGTTCCACCTACTGTCTTAACGATCATACCATTCAATTTTATAGTTTTAAGAAAGGCATGTTGCAAAGGTTTAAACATCTAGAAGACACTTTATCCTAAACATTTACAGATACACAAGTAAACAATATAAAACTGCCAAAAAAGTGAAAGAACTAAAATCAAAACACAAATTTTCCATCTTTTATAGAAATCACTAAGAAGCTTTTTTAACAGTTAACTGTACAGATGATAAACCCAAAAAAAAAAACAAGTTTTTTGACAGTTTTAATATTTTAAGCGTTGTCATTGAAAACACATATCCGATGTTATATTTCTATTTTGTTATATGATATTCGAAATATATTTTGCTTAAACTTATATATATATATATATTATACAGAAGTATAAAATATAAAAAAGAGCTACTACAGCTTACGTTTACCCAAAAGGACGCTTGGACGCAATCTTATGGCACACACCACTATAATTAATAAACAGTATAAAATAAGGTGATCACGTTACAAAGATTAAGTTACACAATAGCCATGACCGTAACTCAGTTCAGTAATGCTACAATCGCATATACCAACTTGGCAAAGCGCCCGGCGTCGAATAAGCTTTAGATTATGTAGTCGTAGCCTATCGATGTAAACGCGTAAGCTGTAACGAAGGGTACTTTCATCAATTAAAAATTGGACATTAGAATTAGTAAATTAGATAGAATGTCTATACGTGCTAGCATTTTATGAATCTAAACGAACTTAATTATTATAAATTTAAATGCAAATCAATTAAAATGAGATAGTTCTAACCAATAGTACCAACTTCTGAAATAAATCATCTGGCCCTTTCGTCTAATTAGAACGAAGTTCCTTATGGCATGTTACACGTTTAGCAAATGAGAGCTAGCCCGGAAAAAGTGTAAGCTACGTAGCTTACAGTACATGCGTATATTGCTACAGTATAAGCGTTTGTGTGTTTACAAGTGTATGTAAAATTATTTTTCTGCTGGCTTTTTGTTGTAAACCAATCATCTCCCAGACCGTTCCTAATTCGATATGTATTTATTTGCATTATAAATCATTATTTTATCATTTATTAAATACTTAAAATTAATAAATTACAATAAATTCTCAGCATATTCATTTATTTTCGTAATTAATTAAATGTTATTTAGATTGTTTTAGTTAATTTAACAATTCATTTCAATGTTTACACTAATTAAATTTAATTTTAAAATTAATTTACTACTTAAATATATATATATATATATATATATATATATATATATATATATACATACATATATATATATATATATATATATATATATATATATATATATATATATATATATATATATATATATATATAGCAAAAGGAACTTCGTCCAACCGGGTGTTCCAAGACACTTCTCGTTCATTTTTAGAACCAAAATTCAATTCTAGATAAAATGCGATAGCAACCCTTTTTCTATCGCATTTTATCTAGAATTGAATTTTGGTTCTAAAAAATGAAAAATGGCTCTAAAAATGAGTTCCATTGTAGTTGAATTTATATCTTTAGTGACGAAGAGAATAATCGTAAAATTTTAATACCTCATTTTATAGAGTTTACGTTCTCGCAAATTAATAACGTTAATTATGCAGCACTAGGTAAGGTTAATATTGACAATTATAAAACAAAATTGGTTTAGTCTATGTAAGCACAAATTATTAAATTCCAGTTACATTTATTAACTGTTTTGTTTACTGTATCCCGTGAAACATGTGAAACAAGAAGAAAGCTTTGATGAAATTGTATATAAGATACTAATACATAAGATAGGTACATAAGATTTTTTACCTGAAAATGCATTTTAATCTTGAAAAACTAGGTAGAAAACTTATTTACTAAATATCGAATTTATTTTTCCAGCAGTTTTTTATTACCCAAATATTGCTCTGTCAGTAGTAGTGGGAATAGTAAGCAATACAGCAATGAGAATTGAACTGGAGTTCGAATCCTAGGTACAATATAAAAATATTGTGTTAAATATAAAATATTATGTAGAATTCAAACATAATCCATAGAACAAAGACTAGATCAGCTTCATACTTCAACTCCGCGTGGGATTGCAAATAGCGACGTCAGTCAAACAAATTAAGGTCAGCGTTACAAGAAGCTGGGGTTCGCCATAATGGACATTAGGGAGCCACGCGTGGGAAATAATTAATGAACTATGCGTAGCATCCCTGCGGGCGCGTTTGATGTTGCGCTCAAAGGGTCCGGCGGCGAACGGCGTACTTGCTATATATAGCTTGCTTGAAATTTTGATTCGCCAATTGTATTGCTTGGAACGTGAGAAGGCAAGATAAATACAGAGTCGGCATGAAATATCGACTATTGCCATCACACTGTGTGCTATGAGCTTGAAGCTATGAGCTTCACTATCCTCGGTCTTATAAAAATTATAATAAGCGATACGTAGATAAAACTAACAATAACTTGGGTTTTGACGTGCCACTATTTCTTTACGTAGGTGTTATTTTGGAAGTACTATGCAAATAAATGTGTCTCATTTTGAAAGGTTGTATCTCCGAAACTCAAAATCATTGAACAATAAAACATTTTTTTAAAATAAAATTAATAGTCCAATTAAATAAATTTACAACTTTCAGATTTTTAACCCTTGAAAAAGTGACAATAAAAATTTAGGAAATTTTTATAATTTTGCATGCTATGTTCTTCTATAGAAAAAACAAATTGAGTCTTAAAAAACTAACACCATTTACTTAATATTATTTACATTATATTCTACTAAAATAATGAAAAAAATATTATCATAAATTAACGCCATACGTTACTAATGTGGAATAAGTTATTTAAGTTGTGACGTAGAACGTTAAATCAGAACGTTAAAACGTTAACGTAGAACGTTAAATTTAGGGACACAGTAAATTCCCTGCCCCTTTTGCTCTATTTTTCATAGTAATAATTGTCCATTACCCACGAGGAAAATATTTAGGTTGATAATTAGTAACATGTATAGCTAATTTATACATTTAATTTTTAAATTTTAATATATCTTGTACAAAAATTTGCACCAAGGAATGGTAAACCTATATAACGAATATAAAGTAATAAAACGACTCAATTAATAACGTTAATTTAATAACGTTAATGGCATACAATCTTGATCATTAATTATCTATAAATGAAAACTTAGAAGCACCTAGGAGTCATAAAAATACAATAATGACAATAATAATAAAGAATTTGCAACTTTAACAAGAGCAGTACCCAATATGGCAGCTGTACTATGCTCCGTGTACTTAACAAGTCGCTGAGTATTCCTAATTGCATTTTAGGAAGTTTGTGGGTCTTTATGATTATTTATTTGTAATTCAACATTGACTATTACTCTCATAGCATTACGATAAAAAACATTTAGGCCATATTTACATTTATGAAGTAAAATGTCTGTTTTTTTTCAAATTCATTATAAATGTTGGGAATATGTAGTGCAATAATCAATATATATATATATATATATATATATATATTATGAAGCAAGTGTGCAATGTGTGTACCGCTAAAACACAGAAGTGAGTCCCGGTTCGATCAAGGGGTTCAATCTCTACCCCCCATCCACCGATCTCTATCCACCCCCTCCGGTCCCGGTTCGATCTCTATCCCCCACCCTGAAGAAGGATCCCGTTTTTGCCTAAAGAGCGTGCTTAACGGCTGGAAGTTTCGCCCTCTAGACATTTCTAGAACAGTCCAGAACATTCGAGAGCATTCCACAACATTCCAGAACATCCCGGAACATTCTGGAATATCGTGGAATGTTTGGCAATAGTCTGGAACGTTCGAAAACATCCCAGACCATTGTGGGACATTCCAGAATACTCTTGAATATTGTGGAATGTTCTGAAACATTGTGGACCATTCGAAGCCTTTTTTGTATGGGTGCTACTACCCATTGGTCTATATAAAGCAATATCCGTCGTGGTTTCGATCGTCAATTTATTATCAGTGATATGGATTGAGTGAATAAAAACAAACACTAAAGTGTTAGTAATCAAAGGGATACAGTAACTGAATATAAATCGAAAATAAAGGGTAAAAGTGTTTAAACTGTACTTAGTCTATTTCTTAATAAAAAGTTGATTTGATTTATATTTTATACAATGCCCAAACGTAAAAGAGATGAAGATCTTGTCAGTTCTGAAATAAAACAGCGAAAACAAAAAGAACACCGAAAAAACGAAACAGTCGAAGAGCGCGAAGCACGTTTAAGTCATAAAAGACTGCGAACTTCAGTCATAAAAGACTGCGAACGCAAGCCACCCATGAAAATATCACCCTACGAGAAGCGCGCACGAGGACAAGTAAATAGTACAATCTAAACAATTAAGTATTCCACTACGACCGGACGATAGAATATAAGAAACACAAACACGTCGTAATCAGAAAAATGGATAACATCTGCCAATTTTGCAATGCGAAAAAATTCAGTAGAGAAACACCAAGAATTTGTTGCATGAATGGAAAAATTCCATTACCACCACTGGAAGCACCTCCGCAGGAATTCCCACATTACATGATCGGGGAAACTTTAGAATCAAAACACTTTCTTCAAAATATAAAAGCGTACAACACCTGCTTCCAAATGAATTCTTTCGGTGTCACTTCGAACAACACTAACAGAGATGGAATCGGTTGTTTTTTTTCATCCAAGGACAAATCTATCACAAAATAGGATCATTATTACCATTACCCAACGAAGTCTATAAATTTACGCAAGTATATTTAATTAGAAATGAAGAAATAGAAATTGATCAACTATGCACAAATATCTTACACAAATACAATCAACTTATTCACATATTTAAAACAGCACTAGACCGAATGATTTCTGATGACCATAAAATTATAATTCGAGTGGACAAGAGACCACTTGGAGAACACGAACGTCGATTTAATGCACCTCAGATAGACAAAGTCGCCATCGTAATTGTGGACAATGTAAACACAAGCCGTGACATAATTGTACAACGAAGAAGAAAAGGACTACAACGCATTGCAGAGATACATCGTTCATATGATACACTACAATATCCATTAACATTTCTGCACGGAGAGGTCGGATATAATTTAATATGAAACAAATTCAACCTGAAACAGGCGTAGAAACAAATAAAACAGTCACTTCCAAGGAATTATATGCTTACCTCTGAATGATCAAAGACAATGAAACAAACAATCACATTCTCAACACTCGCCGTTTATTCCAACAGTTCCTAGTAGATATGCATGCAAAAATAGAAGCGGAACGGATGTTTTACATAATACTGAACTAGAAGAAACTACACACGGAAAAATGCATTCTCCTTCGAGACGCGATCATAAATGACGAAAATATTGACGACATTGGTTCTTCGACATTCAATAAAATACTCATTCGCCTAGAAGATAAATATTTAGCAATAAAAAAACAAACCTTAGTACAGCTTGGTATGCCAGCACCACGACAAGATGCTTTCAGTGTGCTAAACTTCGAAATTACAAAGGAAAAAAGCTACCACATCAACGAACTACTTCAATACATTGCTCACAACAAACCACTCCTGAATGAGAATAAAAAAAAAATTACAATGTTATCATAGACCGGATCAATAACAACACTGGCGGAATTACTTACTTGGATACACCAGGCGGCATCGGGAAAACGTTTCTAATAAATCTGTCGCTGGAAGAAATACGTGCTAAAAAATACATCGCACTTGGCATCATCCGGCATTGCTGCTACACTTATGGGACGAGGACGAACTGCCCATTCCACCATACAATTAGCGTTGAATATAGCCGTAGAACAATTCCCAGTATGTAAAATCTCAAGAGCATCTGGATGGGGTGAACTTCTAAAATAAGCTAAAATTATGTGCCATTGTGCATTCTGGGACGAATGCACAATGGCACATAAAAATTACTCGAAGCCATGGACAGTACTGCCCATTACAAGACTTGCGAGGAAACTCTGAAGTGATAGGAGGAGCTCAACTAACACTCTCAGGAGATTTTCAACAAACATTTCCAGTTATCCCCAAGTCAACACCAGCAAACGAAATCTATGCATGCTTAAAAAAATGACATTTCTGGCCATATATACAAATACTGCGACTGACAAAAAATATGAGAGTTGAACTATCGAAAGACGAAACAACAGCACATTTTGCTCAAAAACTTTTACAAGTAGGCGAAGGCACATATCCTACTGATCAGACGACCGGCCTCATTGAACTAAATAGTGATTTATGCAACATAGCCATTACCGAGAACGAACTCATCAATCAAATTTATCCAAACATTGTTCACAATTATACCAATCCTGAGTGGCTATTTCAGAGGACCATTTTGGCAAGTAAAAATAATATTATAGATGATATAAAATTTAATATTCAAAAGAAAATTTCCGGTGAAGAGAGAAAATACAAATCGATCGACAACATTGAAGAAAGTGTCAACTTTCCTACAGAATTTTTAAACTCTTTGAAAGCAATGCCATTACACTGCCTTCGACTGAAAATTGGACCTCTGATCATACTACTCAGAAACCTCAACTCGCCAAAACTATATAATGGAACAAGGATGATCATTATACAGCTATCGAATAACATTATCGAAGCAGAACTTATGACTGGAAAGGACAAAGGACACACAGTATTTATCCCCAGAATACCACTGATCTCTACTGAACTGCCATTCCAATTTAAAAGACTGCAATTTCCAATCAAATTAGGCTAATTATTTATTTTAATTTATTACTAATATAGTTTTACAATATTATTACTAATATAGTTTTACAATTAATAAAGCGCAAGGACAACATTTAAAACAATGCTGCATTAACCTCAAAGAATCCTGCTTTTCTCACAGTCAAAATTATACGTAGCTTGCTCTCGAATAGGAAATTCGAAAAATTTGTACGTATATACTCCGGATAACAAAATGAAAAATGTTGTTTAAAAACAAGTATTGTAAATAATTAAAATATGTTTACAAAAAAAAATTGTTACCTCTTATATTCTAAAGTTTATCCTTTTATTCCAACTAATACATAATCTCATATCAATTCCCTGAGCGAAGGCAGATATAAAAAATAGATCAAATCATCATCTATATGACGTGGAAATTACTTTTAATCTATTTAATATATTGATTCAATAAAAATCGACTTTTTGCAACCCATTCCTCGCAAAAACCACTAAAGAGGGCCGAGTTTAGAGGATTAATTTCAAACAAATACACCTTAATATCAAAATGCAAATGAAATTTTATAGTATATATTATAATTTTAAAGTTTCTCTACCGTTATCATTCTAGCGTTATATTGATAATCAAATTAATTACCGCTCAGTCTTTATTCCTCCCAGTAAGTTATTTTAGTAAGTTAATTCTTAAGAAGTATTTGAATTATTTCGTTAATTTCTTTGTTTTGATTTGAATTTCATATATGCCAAGGATTGAAACACCACGAGCCCAGTTTTTAATAAAAATTTGAAACCAAGATAACATTCCAGAATAACACTAATTTATTCAAAGTTGGTGATTTTATTCAAGATTGGTCAACATGATTAAAAAAAGAAACCGTTTTATCTCTAAATACTAACGTTTACCCGCGGTTTCGCTCACATGGTTGTAATTAAAAGCTTATAGGGAGAAATTGCAACATGCAGTACCATGTAGAATAATTTAAGGAAATTAAAATTTAAAGCTTTATTTCCGTGCTTTTAAATTAAAAATGACAATGAAACCAAAAATATTTCGATCTGAATTAGGGATTAAAAGGAGCGTTTTTGTTGCTATTTTATATTGTGAATATAGCGTTTAAAAAATCACATCTATCCTTTCTTCGTTGGGTTCAAATAAGAATTTTTCCGAAGGAATGAGATTTTCCGGTATATAAATAGCCTACGTCATTTCCCAGTCCACTATCTATTGCCGTGCAAAAAAATTACGTCGATCCCTTCCTCAATTGTGACGTGAAATAAGGACAAATTAACACATTTTAGACACATTTTACTTAGGATTACAATATTATTTAGGAATAGGTTTCCTGAGGTGAAAAGTAGTTGTAGTAGTACAAAACATCACTTCGGTCCTTTGTTCTGTTGCGACTTGTAAGAAAAACAAACACACTTTCGCATTATATTAGTCAGGATAATAAAATTGTAGAAATGTCCTGTCTCTACGTTTTTCTGTCTCATCCTTTTTTTATTTACGAAAAAAATATTTAGAGTTAACATAAATTAACGTAATAGAATACAAAAATATCCGTAAATAAATCCGTGAACCTGTTTGTTTGTTCGTATATCGCGCAAGAACTGCTAAAAAGATTTCGATGAAGTTTTTACTGGTGGATTCTAATATAGGCTATGATTTATTGCAATTTTTAACTAAAAAGAGACAAGGCAATTTGATGTTTTAACTTACTTAAAAAAGTTTGCTTTTATAATTTTATAATGGATGGCATTACGTGTATTACTCTTACAATTGACTTAATAATATTTTCTTAATAGGGCAAAGCTAGTTAGAAAATAAATCGTTAGTAGCTTTGTCTAACAGGGCTCTTAATTGTAATATTTATTGTTGGTATCCAATTGAATTGTTTATATTAAATATATCATAAATTGTTTATTTATAGATCACACGTATCTTAGAGAATAACCGAGGAAGCAAGCACGACAGCAACTTTAGAAATAATTAGAGAATTAGTTTTTTGTTGAATTAGTTTTTTTCACGTAAAAATTAGTGAACTGAAATAAATATAGTGTTTTAAGCACGAAAACCTGCTCAGAAAAGCGAAGGTACAACAGTCAACTAAAGAAATGATTTTAGGATTACCAGGAGTTATCCAAATACTCAGGAGATCAAATAAAGGAAAAACGCAGAGGTAAATTATGTAAAGTGATACTGTTACTCCGCGACGATGTCCCGATTAACACTGCTGCTATTGGAAAGGTTGCCCTTCGTGAATCTGAATTTTTGTTGGTCGACCATTCCCTATGCAGTCCACATAGAACAATCCTAAGTAACTTTTTTTATTTCCAAATTAAAAGTAGACTTACGGAAAAACAAATCAGTAACGAAAAACTGCAAGGGTTTGTGTTAGATCATTTTTAAGATAAAGGCTCAGCGTTGATTCATAAATATCAGAAATATGTCGATATTAAAGACTGCACTGAAAAAAAAAATTATATTGTAGTGTCATTTCATTTCCTTCGTTATTTTTTCACCAGGTCAATCAATTATGGGATCACTTAAGCAGTAAAGGAATTCAGTTAACCTATGACATTAGACGATTGTAGACAAATCCGTATACTCAATGGATGCACATATATTATTCTAGGATAAAACCAAAATTGAAAAAAAAACATGTTTAAACACATACTTCAGAACTCTTGTTTTATCAGGAAGAAAATTTCATTTCTTCTAAACCTTATACTTGGAGTTGCCTTAAATTAATCCGGTGTTGTATAGAAGGTTCAAATGACATGTATAATTTTTCTAAAAGTTTTGAAGTGCCCTGAGCATATAATGAAAAAAAGAACTTTTAAGTTCGTAACTCAAAGTGTTGCGTTGGGAGTGTTTTATTGGAGTACTTTAAAGTATTAGGTATTACAGTTTCTTGTAATAGTGAAGCATAAAAAACTTCAATCTAGTTGAAATAATATAGTCAGCCTTTACAGCTTCTGGTAATTTATACCATACGGTGCTGAAAGCCTCTTGTGTATATAATTTTGAGGGTGACAGAAGGTAAAACAGGTTGTGCGATTTTCTCAAAAACTATCAATATTTCGAGATATATGCAAAAGAACAAAATTTTAGATTTTAAACTTTTACGTATAAAAGTTCTGTTAATTTTTTTTCACAAAGTCAATCGCTTTGGAGTAATAGGCCTATGAAGGTCTTAGAAACCTATTTTTTTATTTCTAATGTTTTCTTTATACATCTAGAGGTTTCTGTGATATACCTGTTGAAAAAATTAGCAATTGACCAAAAATTAATGATTTAGTTTTTCGCAAATATCTCACAAACTATCATATTACTGAGACATAGATGGGAATTTGTTCGTTCTTTTAGTTAATTTGACTGGTTTAAGTAGTCTATGTCATGGTGATGAATATAGTATATTATGTATTCCGGAATGTCATTTTTTGGCAATTAAAACATTAAAATTATAGATGGCGCAAGGTATATTTTAAATCGATTGTTCGCGCGTCTCAAGATTCTGAAGCCTGTAAGTAAATCTCATCGTCTTCATTGAAAATTCATACGGGCAAAGTCGCGGGTAAAAGCGGGATAGTCCAGTAATAATCGAGAGCCACGGACATAAAACAATTCGTTTATTTTTTAGCGTATCGTCAAAAATTATAATTTTATTGGTAAACGACTTTTTTCAGTTTATCTTTGTCTGTTATCTGAGATACGTTTTGAAATTACAAAATGAACTGAGTTTAAACATACATTTCAAAATACTATTGCGTTTTTTTTGCAAGAAATAGGAAAAACTTAAATAAAACAAATTTTGAAACTAATTTCAATTGTATTTAAAATTATGTGTATTATCACGTTAAGTTTATCATTTTTCGAGGCATATTTTGTAGTCCTAAATTGCAAAAAAATTAACAGTTTTTAAAAACCGTTGCTTTTGAACTTTTAACTATGGCTAAGATAAATTTGAAATTTGGGGGTTCTGACAATAGGGAAATATATCAAAAAATATTGAATTAAATTTCATTCAGTTTTGAATAAAAATTCTGGTTCATTTTATTCTCAAATGTTTTATATCATTGTATAAAATACATCGTACATTTTATGTAACACCATTTATGTAGGTACTAAAGGGATCAAAACCACATATTTTGAATACGTCATAACACACAAATATTAAAATTTCAACTTCTTTCGGTTACAACGTGGGATTAAAACCTGTTTAAATGTTTTGCCAATCGATTCGATTACTTGTATTAGCAGGTTAGAATAATTATAACGTATTTAAGAAGTGTTCAATTGTTCACATAGAGACAACCCAGGTAATTGTTTCACTCAACTCATAATTGCAACAAATTTAAAAGACGACATTCTCTGGCAACTCTTTCATCTCTCCAACTTGTACGCATGTAACCTTAACAAAAAGGCCACTTCACGAAGACTACCGTAGGCCTTACACGCGACGTCTTAAGCCATACTATCCTGGTGTGCGTGCAATAGTCTCATTGATTGTAGTGACATCGGCCGTTATGGCGGCTGCCGTCTTTGGTTTTTGTGGTGCTAAATGGCAAACGGTTACCGGTAACCGGTAACCAGTAACAGGTTGACTGTCATTGCGGTAGTCGGATTTGATGTCACTTTTTTTGATCGCCGCTGTCAATAACTGTTTATGTAGCTGAAGCACGCTGGCGCATCGCGTTATTTTGAAGCAGAATTTTTTTTTCTTATTTCTGATATATGACAGTTGACTTTCTAAGCTAGTTTGAGTCAGTAATAATTTATTAATATATTAGTAACTAGTTTGGTATTAAGAATGACATATTGATTAAAGGTGAATTAATTCTATTCATATATAAGATAAGTTGACTATCTAAAAATAGTTTCGGTAAAGTTACTAATAAAATGTATTGAGAGTCACGTATCTTCACAACTTCCATCTTAAACAATATATTTAGTGTTGCGTGACAAAATTTATAAAATGGAACACTTATGAAATCAGTTTAGTGTCCGTCCGATCATCTATCACAGGCGATTTTCTCAATTCAAATTTGATTCAGGGGGGATAGATTGGGAAAAAAATCATGGGTATCGTGTAGGGTAAAAACGTATTGAAGCACGAATTTAACAATATATAACAAGTATTTTTTCATAAATTAGTTCAAATTTTTTGGGCAAAAACGCTTAAAAATATCTGTATTACACTTTCATCACCAAAAAGATGGCTCAGATAAATATGAAAAAATTATGAACATTGAGAATTAAAAATTTGATCAAAATGTTTTGTGCAAATTTTTAATTATAATTTTAATTATTTTAATTTTCCTTTCTAACTGATTCGTAATGATTTGCCAAATAAACGACTGCGATTTCTATGATTTCTTGAAGATTTTGAAGTCAGCAGAGTTGAATAGTAATTGGTCGAAGAAGAATTAGATGAGCCATACAGGAGTAACATTAGATGAGCCAAATGTCGTCAACGTCGCTGACTAAATATCTCCTATTTGTCGCCAACTAAATATCTCCTATTTGTCACCTACTAAATATCTCCTATTCATCGCCGACTAAATATCTCCTATTTGTCGCCTACTAAATATCTCCTATTTGTCGTCGACTAAATATCTCCTATTTGTCGCCTACTAAATATCTCCTATTTGTCGCCAACTAAATATCTCCTATTTGTCACCTACTAAATATCTCCTATTCATCGCCGACTAAATATCTCCTATTTGTCGCCTACTAAATATCTCCTATTTGTCACCTACTAAATATCTCCTATTCATCGCCGACTAAATATCTCCTATTTGTCGCCTACTAAATATCTCCTATTTGTCGTCGACTAAATATCTCATATTTGTCGCCGACTAAATATCAACGTTTAGCCCAACACCGACAAGTTGTTAATGTAACCCATTAAAATTTTGAATTAACATCTTCAACTCTCTTTTCACTTATAACATATTATATATACAATAATTTTCAAAATGAAAACTGAAGAAATCACGTATGGGTAGTTGCCCATAAGTTTTAAAGCAGATAAATCTAGCGAATCTGTTGACTTCGTAATAACATATATTTTAGTATCAAACTGTTTTGAAGCAATCAATATTCTGTACTGAAGTTTGTCGATTTCTATAACTGTATCTGACTAGATGCATATTTGAATGCATAATTAGATTGACAATCTTCCTTATTATTTATTTTCTTTCTTATAACCTTCGACACCTTGCAAAATGTCCTCTCTATCACGAGTGATCGATTCGTTATAAATATCAATTAGTGGTAAGAAGGATACCTCACTATCTCCAATAGTTAGCTGCGGTATCGTTGGCCCATATTGGCAGATCACTATCAACACGGATACTGGTGCTTAGTTTTTATAGGCACCAGTAATCGATACTGTCAATTGGCTTTGAAGAAGGAGGGTTTTTAAACCGTTAAGTCTCGTTGAGACTTTATAAATTATTTAATGCCTGCGCAAGATGTTGATTAATGAATTATGGATAAGAGTTGAAGATATGTTTGCAAGCGAGATTGTCATAGACGCGACCGGATGAAGATATTTTTTTAAAAATGTTCTTCCATCGTTAGTGGTGCTGGAAAATGGGTAATAAATTTATCAATGATGAGCTATTTTGTCGATATATTTATAGCTTTATTATCAATCGCCGTTAGTCTGGCTGTAACAAGTACAAAATATTTGTCGGGCGTAGTCTTATACTTAATTCTAGCTTTAACGATTCTGTCGGCTTGCTTTTTTAATATATCTCTACGCCGCCTTTTCGGCATCTTTGTCATTAAATAACGGCCTTTATAACTATTGCGACCGTAGTAAAAATCAAACCATACTCTCATTTTTGTTCGAATAGGAAGGCTGACAATAGTCAAAAGTTATATCGGCCGGTTTTTTTCTATTCATACTATAGAAAAAAACCGGCCGATTGCAAGTCGAATTTACGCAATTATTATTCAGTGCCAAAAGTATTAGTTTAACTCTTTTTTAGGTATGTTACTTTATTGTTTTCTTTAGTTGTTCAGATGCTTCTGTCGCCTCGCCGCAACTTGTGTTAATAACTTAATATATATTATTAAAATACAAAAAATTAAGACATTTTTTTTCGTATTTTAACGGGAGAAATTTAAATCAATATTTTTTTTCATTATCGTTGACACTTTCAATTTACTTTCGATTTAAATAATTAAATTCTTTGTAAAAAAAGTATCTGCAACAACGCGATAATTATTTCGATCAATTGGATGATAATTTTGATCAATTTAGATAATAATTTTGATCAATTTAGATGATAATTCTCGATCAATTTAGACTTCATTAATTACGCCTGTTTTTATAGATTTTTCTGATCGGTAGCTCTCAAGAACGTTTTAGATAATAGGAATTTTTTTAACATATTTGTAAATTTTTTTTATCAAAAATTATACTCAAAAAATACTGTTTTAAATACCGTGTGAAGCAAGCATAAGATTTAAAAAAATGCTGTTAGTTAATAATAAGCTGTAGTTTTTGCAAGAAAATCAATAGCTTAAATTAATCAATATAATTTAGTCTTTAGTAATGGACATAATTCCATCATGAAACCAGATTTTCCATCCACTCATCGTACATGGCGGTGAAGAAGCTAACCATACTTATACGGCTGCTTGGACTTTGTCACTGTTATTGACGAATCGACCGGCGACCGTTCAAATATAGAAAGATGTAATGGCTACTTACTGCAATGTCATGTGAACAGTATGTGGACGAGCATTATCGTGAAGCAGCACTATATTTTTTTTGAACCTATGTTTCTTCGATGTTATCGAATGGCTTCATTCAATTGAATGCCGTTTTAATTTTGGTGTGATGCTAGGTATTTTGCTTAAAAATTAATTTATTTTATCCCATTACATGATTAAAACCCATAATGTACTAGCTAATATCGTATGGGTTATCTTCACTGGCGGGGCACTTCCATGAAGAGAGCAAGAAAAAACTCTCACGCTACGATAAACATCTTACTAATTACGAAACACATGTACGTAGAATAGTAATTTAAGGTATTGGTTATCATGTGAAAATAAAATTGTTTAAAGATTTTTTTTTTGTTTCTAACAACGAAAGCAAAACCATTCTTTTCCAAAGACGACGATACAATGGAGGATGTAGAACATTTGAAAATTCTTTTATCGTTTGCAATAATGATTAACTTATTTCAGTCAAATTCAGAGACCAATACATAGTCAGATAAAGATCACTAATTTGGATTATGTTTTATTCAATACATTTCATAAGTATAGTATACTTTAAAAATGTTATAATGAGATAAATTGAGCTGTAAAATCAATACCATCGATTTAAAATTTAAAGCCATATCGCGCTATCGCTACTACTATGTTATTACTTATGTCAAAACGTTGAATCGGATGAAGATTTGATTCAGTATATTTTTACTTCCGACTACAATGACATTTTTCGTCTTTATTTCAAATTTTATTAGTACTGCGTTTAAGATTAAAGTGACTTTGAATCGCTATTAATATTTCCTATTTAATCAATGCTATTACAAAAATAATGTAAAAAATGTATGAACATATATTTTTTATTATATTTAATTAATATTAAAAAAATAATTTCTTGTTACTTGTTTTTTTGTTTTAGTTACGTCTCAATTGATAATATTTAATGTCTAAAAGTATACACATATTTAAGTAATCTAATTCAAAAATGAAAGTTAGGGTATTTACAAAAATAATATTTTTGTAACGAATATATGTGGCTTTTCTTTTTCTTTGTACCGTATTGGCTAATTGCTATTCTGTCTTCAATTATTTTAAAAGTAAAATATTTTGTCACTATTTTAATTTCTTATTGGATACTTGTCGCATTGTAATAGGTGTAAGGTTTTCAAAATAACTTAAACAAGGAATCGCAAAGATAAATCCAGCGTTATTTACGACGTGCTATCCGTAGATAAATCCTAATCGTGAAGTAATTTCATAAATTCTGGAATTAATTCTTATAAAAAATGGCTCGTAATAACTTCATTTTAAGGATAAAAATAAATACTAAAAGCATTCTTTTCCAATAAAATGAGATATTTCCATGCTTAAAACAAGTTCATATGTTTCCTTATTCACGTAAGTTTTAGATAAGATGTGATAATTTAAAGATTTATTAGGATTTTATAAAATTTTTAGACATTACAGCTAATTTGGTCATTGCTTATGTGATGTCGAGTCTAAAATAATACTCCTAAAATACATATGCACATGTACCTAAAATGTTCACGACGTAAGAAAATCCTTTAAAATGAATTCGATTGTGGCGATATTGACTCATCACGCTAGAGAAAATAGAAATAAGCTATTTATTTACTAGCTATTTTATTAATAAAAATCCCCGTCACTTCTTGTGACAACTTTACGAAATACCCCTTTCACTCGTCTTAACACATTTATATTAGTTAGGAATGGAGGGAATGTTTATTAGTTCCTAGTGCAATTTTGTGGAACGGTTAATCTAGACATATTAATTGGTCTTACTTCAATAACTTTTGAAACCAAATAATCAATACTTTCTACACTTACTTGGCATTCTTTGGTCCCTTAGGCTGGGTTTCGAAGACCTCATGGCAACAGTGATGCGAGGGCGGCGTCTCCGGCACTAAGTCCTCAGGGGTCACCAAGGGCGCACGTGCGGGGGAAGTGTGCGAACCGTAACCATCGGGGTTCAACTGTGGATACAATAACATCGCTGTAAAAACTTGTAAGTACAACAAATAGATTGAGGATCTACTGCGCGAGACATGCTATGGTTAGAACTAAGAGAATGACAGAGAAATGAAGAAGGTTTCTTGTGAAGAATGATGGTCTACAATTCACAATGAATTCTACATGTAGCATTGATGTAGGCTTTTGGCGAGTGTTTCTAGTGTGTCGCTGTTGGTACGAGTAGTTTATTGTGAAAACGGGTTCTATAAACGATATAAAAATTAAGTATTAAATAAATTTTGATGAATGAGGAACTTGCTGTAATTCACTTGTGAACACAAAAAATTTGAATGTAATCTCAATTTGTACGAATTTAATTGCTAATCGGAAATAAGGATCATACTGTATTTTACTGGTAAAAAACAAAACATTTGAATATAATTTCAATTTGTACGGACTTAATGGCTAATCTGAAATTATGAACTTGTTGTAATTTACTGGTAAAAAAACAAAAAAAATCAATACAATCTCAATTGGTACGGATTTAATTGCTAATATGAAATAAGGAACTTGTAATTTACTGGTAAAAAAAATTCAATACACTCTCAATTGGTACGGATTTAATTGCTAATATGAAATAAGGAACTTGCTGTAATTTACTGGTAAAAAACAAAGAAGGATGAAAGGTTCAAACCGTCTGGCTTAATATGTTTAAAAAAATTCAAAGTTTTTTTATTTGCGAGCAAATGATCTTTTATATATACTAGAAAAAAAAACTAGGAAAAAAATTACATTAAAGAAATACAACTAGGAAAAAAATTGCTACGAATTCCTGTGCTATTTTCCTTCATCGTTTTATAACCTTGACAAAGTATAGATAAAACTCTATACTAGCTTACTGCAGGGTAGAAAAGACTTAGGAACCGCCACATTTAATAGATCATGTTTATTCTCTTTATATTCTCTTATTTTAATTTCTCATTTTCGACTTAATATTCGTATAATTTCTTTGCGACTTTCAATGACATATTTTCTCACGCTATTCAGTCACTATCCACTCCTTGCAGATAAAATAAATTGTTCTCTTGTTAACCAACTATCTCCTTTATTATCTCCTGATATCGTACGTAGAGAAGTTGCGCTTAAATCAATTGATAATTTCACTATCTCACTCTGAATTATGTAGATGGTAAAAGAGAAGCAACATTATATAGAATATCTTACAGCAATTTCATTCTTAATTTTCAGAGCTTCATGTCATTCGTTAAGACCGTAAGTCGGATATCCTTTTCCCGGCAACATTGTTCGTTAAATCTACTTTTCAGCGGAATTCTTTTGTGGAAAAGCTTTCAAGATAATTCATCCATTGTTCGCGGCAAGCTTTCAGTCTGAGCGTTGTTTAAATACCGATAAACTTGGTTGGAACTTGCGGGACGCAAATGCCTTAATTACATCAAAATGTATGTATATTTCATATTTTGGGAGAAAATGGTAGTAGTTACTTTCATTATGGGAAACGGAACTTTAAAATTTAAACACAATTATTTTATAAATGCGTCTGAAGGTATTATTAAAAATTATGTTACAAACGATTTATAAATGATTATAACATTTAATTTATTAAATTTTTTATTATCTGTTGCTTGCTCCGTTCAGATAAAAATAAATCACATATATATATATTCTGAGTTACTTATTTATTATAAAATAATATCATGATTTAGTTGTACAATATGAAACCAAAGTTTAAAATTTAACTTTGCCGTAATTGATCAATTTTACATTGTATAAATGAAGTATAAATTTTATCAATCATAAATATTTTTGTTTTTTTTTATTTATTATTGCTTTCATACCCAAGTCAAAAATATTTTATCCCACTCGTATGAGATTTATATATTATGTTTGAATTTTAAGCTTAAAACCCTACCAAGCACTAGTGGGTCTCGTACTACAAGGATTCCGTACACATCTAGGCATTTACACACTTTTAATGGTATATAATATTCCTATTAAACGACTTACAAAATTTTAATTAACTGTAACGAAAATATATTACCTAATATGTCTTTCTTAGGCACATATTTTAAAAATATATGCATTTCATATAATATAATTGCAAATTAAGCATTTTCGGATAGACCATATTTTTAGGGTTCTTCTATTGCATTGACTTCGAAGTTTGATCTTTTGTAACTCCAAGGGACCGATGATATTAATTTCAACAACCACGCGTTCCTGAAAAAAGGGCCTTGACAGATGAACAACGAAGTAATCCTATAAGGAAAAAAGGGACCCTACCTTTTTTTCTTTTCAGGTACGGGACGCTAAAAAATTTTACACCAAGGATTTTGAAATATTTTTTACATAACATAACCCTTTATTTACGATCTAATGATACCTTTATTTTTTAATATTATAAATATAAGTGGAGATTATTTTAAAAATAGAGTTGCAATAAGAAAAAATGCGTAATTAAAATACTTTATTAATTTTGATATTGCTTAACTAAAAATATAAGATATGCGCATAACTAAATAGCTCATAACACATTATTGCCAACAATATAACATGTTTAAAATTGTATAAAGTTGTTTGCATTAATCAGATAAGTCTTTTGCTCCACTGAATTATAGCACACCACCCTTGCGAAAGTGCAGCTTGCGAAGTGAACCGAACTGTATTCTATTAGGTGGGCGACCGATAAGTACACCATCTCACTTCATCGGTGTCAAAAAACATGTTTCCACTTTTTCGCCAAAGCGTGAAGTTATTTTTCTATTAAACTGTGAGAGTATAAAAGTACATCTACCAGATAATGTAAACATGACCCATATATTCTACCAGTGATGGTTAAGAAGCTTCTCTGTAACATTCGAGAAAGTGCTGTAAAAAGTGGCGGGGAGCTAGAACGGTGATATCTTGGTAATTCACGGTAAGCTTTTATGCTTATATTTCATTAAAACTTCATTTTAAATAAATCTTATCTAAAAGAATAAATCCTATTTTATACAACAAGGCTATGTCCAGATTGGTTTATGTTTTTGTTTTCGGTTTTAAAATCGAATTCAAAAGTCATTACGGACTGTTGTTCCTTGGTGTATAACATTTGTAAGTAAATACTTACGGCAACGCTACAGAATGTAATTCTTCACGGATTTATTTGTTTTTTTTCTTCGTCTGCTAAAGAAAGGAACGAATTAAATTATACAGTCAGCTTTAAGTTTAATTATATCTGAAAAACATATTCAAGGGAACTCGCATAAAGCGTGCTAATATCTCAATTTTTTCAGGAATCATCTGACGAGTAACTCAATTTTAATTTGTTAGAATTACAACAAATTATAATAGTACTAATAAGAGTTTATCGTCGTTTCTCTTTAAAGATATTCTAAGTTTAATCCTCAGAAACGTATTAAAGATTTTAAGAAATAAACAATTTTAATTTTCTTTCTTTAGCTGCAAATAAACGGTTACGTATGATGATAGACATCTTAAATTAGATATATTGGGTCAGCTAATATTTTACCGATGTCTTTTTTCCTTTACTTAAAACATAAAAATAATGTTGAATGTTTAGACCTAATCCAAACATATCATTTTACTACTTCGGCGAAAAGATTTACATATAACGAGATTTAAATAGCATATTATTATGATGAATTGTATCATTTCGTATGAAGCTATTTTCTTTCACTTTCATTGACGAAATATTATTCAATTGAATGATGTTACAATAAATATTTTCTTTTCTTATAAGTTTAATATATCTTTCAGTGCAGAGATCAGTCGATTAGTGGCTTCGTAATCAGATGTAATTGTGTGTATTTGTATTGAGTAGTTCAATATGGAAACAAATAGATATTGAGGAGAAATTTATGTGAGTAAAGAGCCACAGAAGAAGCCAACAAAAATATATGATAGCTGATGTGGTCTGTTCAAGAAATGATGCGAGGACGCCTACTTGTTGCTGTAAGTCGAAACAGTGAGATAAGGAGTGTACAGTGTGTGACAGCACAGCGAACTACTCATAGCGCTACCAGTACTTACCATTGGAGCTGGTTGGGTCTCCTGTGGCTACCATCCGTAAAAGAAAAGTTTTCTATATTAGATCTAAAGTCCTACATTTCGAGTGATACAATTGGAATTTTTTTCATGATATTTAAGTTAACTTCAGATTTATCTGTATGTTTGGTTTAAGTTAAATTAACACTTTGACTGCCACATCAATCACATATATGACTAACACTATAATTTTCCAGGAGGCCATATTGCTCGTATATAACAAATGCGGTCGGATTTTGTGACTTTTTGAGATACGCGTCAATCAAATATGACAAACGATCTCATCATTCAGATTCAGCAGTAATAGTTCATCTAGATAAACACCAGTGCAAAAGTGCTTGTGATTGGTTGAAAATAATAGAAATTACAGTTATTTAACCTTATTTTTTCTACCTGCCATGTCATACATACCAACATAGATGTAATTTTCTTGTGTTTTATATAAAAAAATCATTCTCTCGATTTGCCACTTTCGCCGTTGCACTCAAAGTGTTAAAAATGTCTAACGGTTAATTGATGATGACCAAATATTAATAACTTCATGTAAATATATGTGCAAATGATAAACATTATTTACAAGAGCCCTTTCTGTTTAGGTATTTCCAGAGCGAGGCGATAACAGTATTTCGTTGGAGGCCATCTAAGTTTTCATAAATTACTTGGGAACATTCCCTTCTAAAATGAATGAGTGACGAGGAATAACGAATTAAGCTGAGTTGCTGAGAATTCCAACAAACGTCAACGTTTGCTCGCCATCATAAATTCATAAAATAGAAGCGACAAAACGGCAAAATCCGCCGAACTGTCAGGCGCTGGGCTCTGTAAATGCCATGCAAAATAAAATGTAAAGAGGGCTTTAACAAGAAAAAGAACAAGATAGAATACATTTCAAATAAACACTATTTTCCTCGTGGCGACTTACCCTGTTTTGGATTCAAACCTTATTATGCTGTCAATTTGAAGGTTTAACAATAAAATACTATTTTATTTGAAGGGTTCTGCGCTTGGTAGAGGTTGGTATATCCTATAGGTGTTTCGTACATTTTGTAAATGTATGTTTGACCGAAAATTTAAATAGAATTGATTTGAAATGAACAAATTTTATAGAAGATAATTTTCAAATGTTTGTCTTTTGGGCAAGTGTTAAAATTGCATTTTCTCAAGTGTGGAAATTCCAAGCGTAATTTTCAATTATTTACATAAACACTATTTTGTTAATATCAGAGAACATGTAACAAAAGATATATATATATATATATATATATATATATATATATATATATATATATATATATATATATAACAATTATGAAATATTAAACAATTATATTAAGGCGAGTTCATGGTGGCTCCGCTAGGCAGATTCATCATGTATCAGAACATCAACTATATAACGGAAACAAACATACATTATGTAAATTCTACTAAACCTTATTTCATTTGCTTATTCTATTCATACGTTTTTCGATGAATAGAATAGTTAGTTATTTAATATATAATAGTTATTTAATGTAATGCAACGACGCGTAAGAATATAATGTTCTGTACAGAGCATTCAAAATTGCTAGTAGGAAATAGTGACGTGCATTCTAAATGATTATATTAAATGCATACTCATTAAATGTTCGATCAATTTTAACTACCGACATATAGTACATTTATTCTCATGAATAAAGAAACAATTATGGTTGAATATATGTATATGGGAAGCAATAAAGTCGTGTCGAAATTGTGTTGCAGTTCGATCATACTTGTGAAAATAAAGCGTTTCGTAAGATTCAGATTGAAAGCAAATTTAAAATGACCTAATAAAAAGCTAAAACACATAGAACATACAATAAAACTTGTAAGTACGAACAAAATTTACACTATGAACATTCTGTACATATTTAGGCACATATAAACATTTAAAAGCGCATACTACTTTGTTTTCACCTTGTACGTATATTGCCTGCCTAGTATTTCCTTTTTAAATATTACTTTTTCATCTGAAAAGTTTATTTGTACTTTTTATTTATAAAATAGTAACAACGCTAATCGTGATTTATATAATATAATATATATAATATACACATATCGTAACAAAAATTTAAAAACGTAGATGAAAAACAAACCTTCATTTTATTATTTTTTTTTAATATTCATATTATTTGCCACTAATTTCATATATATTTACACCAAATTTCATCGTAATAAATTTAATAATGACAGAGTGAACAATCTATTTCGTTCGTAAAAAGTTCCAGCTTTTTTAAAGAACAAAAAAACCCGAGAATGTATACAATCCATATAAGAGGAAATGTCACTATAACGAGTGACGTCTATTTGATAATATTAGATAGTTGATAATTGATTTGGCTATATAATGATAGTAAAAGTAAGAAAAACTGTTTTTAGATTGTCTTTCTGTCCGTCTACATGTCTGTGCTAATTTGTTTTCCAATCACGCAAAATCTCGGTATATATATATATATATATATATATATATATATATATATACATCTATATATATATATATATATATATGTATATATATATATATATATATATATATATATATATATATATATATATACAATATAGCATAATATATCGGATACTTTTTATCTGTATTATATTACAGATATAAAAAAACACGCTGACTTGGTGAATATTACGATATTGCTACTGCCAACGTCATTTATTAACCTTTTTGGGAAACTATGCCTTTTTATGCCCATAGAATTCTGAGAGAAAAAATAAAAAAACGAAAAAACAAACAAAATCCTATTAACTGTCTAGTACCGAATTCCATACGAAGTCGCGTTGGCCCAGCTATTTATATCATAATATAGCGCGCTTTGATTATTAAAAATAAATTGAATTGAAATAATTAAATATTTTTTTACAATGTAATTTAGTAATGAAATCGAAACTATATGAATATATTTGCTAAAAAGTATACTATATAATAAGAAGGAGATTTTAATTATTTTGAAAAGTGGTCATCGGAAACTATGAGATCTAAAGAAAACTGTGATAATTTCGCTTGAATCAAGGTGCGTGAATATGGTTTTCTTGCTATTGGTATAACATACCTTGACGATGGTGGGCACATGCTGTTCGCGCGGCGGCGGTGGCGGCTCGCGACGCGGCTCGACGAGCGGCGTGGCAGCCGCCGGCTGGCCCAGTAGACGCTCCTTCATCTCGTGGATGTAGGGGCAACGCTGCATGGTGGAGCGCCACGCGGGGAGATGGGGCGGGAGCTGTCAGCATAGCAAATGATTATTAATATTATTTAACACTTAGTCCATTGAAAAATTTAATTCTCTTTCATCTTTCCAACAGATTCAGGATGTATGGCTTAAATGAAGTGTTTGGAATAAAAGGAAGCATGTAGACAGTTACGTCATTATACCGTTACGTCATATTTATAGGTTGTATAAAGACATTTAGGTAATGATTCGTTTTGTCAGACTTTATGTAATGATGTAATTGTCTACTTTGGTTAGAAGTTATCTTCTTTAATATTTTATATTGATAAATGTGAATAGATGATAATTTGAAATAGAATTCAATTTTTAGGACTATTTCTTACTTCCTTCCACTCCTGAGATTTTTAATTATTTATTTGCTAAACACTGTCGGTGTGTGAAATTTCAGCTTCCTAAGACTGTAGGAAGTATTATAAATTTTGATGATCACCAATCAATCAGTGAGCGAAATATTTTAAATAGCTAAATTTGCACATGAATAATTTTAAAATTAAGAAAGGTGTCGAAAAGAACTATTGCTAATTATACTCAGCAATTTCTAAAAAAAATTGTATTACAGTATCACTTTTGGCCTCGACTGACAATTGGAATTATTGGACGACAACGATATCTTAAAAGTATGTGTATGTATATACACAGTGTCCGGGAATAAGCGTCGGATAAAAAAGGACGTTAATCGTTGACTGAAAAAAAGTCGTTTAAACAAAATTTAACAGATAATTTTTTTTCAGAAAATTGAAAATAATATTCATAATTATTCGCCATCTTTTTCGTACACATGATACTTGCGCACATTGTTCAGCACCGCTCGGAGGAATAACCCGCGAACAGCTGCGAAGTCTTCACCACTGCGGGTAAATACCGCAGTCCGGGCAAATATGGGTGTGTTGAAAAGAGTTATTTGCAATATTTTTTTGCACTCAATTAGAAGAAGGGCGTGTTTCACATTTTATTTCAACGACAATTTATTCTTTTATAGCCAACGAATGGCGTCTTTCTTTGTCCGATATCTACCGGATACATGTATATGCATATATGGATATATATATATATATATATATATATATATATATATATATATATATATATATATATATATATATATATATATATGAATCTTGATTTATCATGCTTGTTACTTAAAAGTTCGTGGCTTGAATATAAAAATAAATATGAATGTTAACAAACTATTTTTTATTATTCTTGAATACAATGATCATCTAAATCACTGAACTTCTTTCATCGGGTTTTTAAAGCAATTATAGAAATTTACAAAAATATTTTGTTGCGGTCCTCAAACAGGCGCTAACTGCAGCTTTCTCTTTATTTGGTGTAAATTTCTGACCAGCCAAAATATTTTATTTTTAGATTAGGAAAGAAGTAGAAGTCAGTCGGTGCTAGATCTGGTAAACAAGGGAGGTTTTGCAGTAATTCGAACCCACAATTTCATTCATGGTTTCAAAAAATATGTGAGAGCGCGTGTTGTTCTGATGAAACAAAATTGACTTTTTTAACATTCTCAGCCCTTTTTTCCTTCACTTTCTCATGTAATTAACGTAAAATAGTACATTAACAAGTGGAGTTTATGGTGTTATCCTTTGACTGGCTTTCTTTCCTTCGTGTTTTAGAAAACTGATGTTATGTCTGTTAAAAAATAAGATACTGCTTATGCAAAATCTTATTTTTTTAGCTGATGATCCCAATCCTTTCCACTATTTTCATTACAGTTTTGACCCTGTACCCCCTCTGTTTTGTCAGTCAAATCTATTCAAAAACCGTATGAAATGGGTTGAAAAACTCTGAACATTCGCAAATTTTGTAAGTCTGTTGCGTTTTAGTTTGACTAAAAGAAGCATTGATACCGATTGCAAAATCCCAGTTCAATGTGAATGATGTTTTAATTTCAATTCTAAGATATGCTTATGACTTCAGATATCTATAATTTTTATTTTGTGATCTCCTATAATCAAATTTCTATATTTACAATATTTTCTTCATTATAGATCGTAATGTTGCATACGTCGGAGCAGCTTCTTCTAATGTGGCCACCGCGTCTTCGAGGCACTGTTTCGGGGTTAACCAAGTTTTAAATAGGTACTTATAACAACCTATTATTCGATTTATTCCTATTCAATAAAACCATTATTTGACACAAATTTATCAACTCAGAAACAAATGCAACAACAAAATAAATCTAGTATCAACTCAATATTAATTTTTTTCTATCCGTGGCCACGAACTATTTAATCAACCTACTTTAACATCGAATTTCTTAAAACAAAATATCGACAAAACTTTCGTCATAACTTTTATATGATCAGTTTTCCATAACACAGTTCACGTTACAAATGCATACATAAACTTGCGTTCGATTCCGTGGAACGCGAACGCAGCTTTTTATTAAGGACGGCATCGGCGCCACGTGGTCACGGGCAATAAACTTTCGTGAACTAGATTACCGTCGCCGAGACGGGAATTAAACAGATCTCTATCGATGGTTGCAACAAAAAATATGGATAGTGCATTAAACCGATCTTTCAAATACAATACAACACTTTTTATCGGTGGTACAATTAATATAATTTTTTTGCTAGACACGATTTAATTGACGTGTTTAAGTTAGATCCATTTTTATTTGTGGTCTAAGTACGCCATTAAATTACTTCCTAACATTAAATAAATTTTCCGGCGAGTAAAATTGTTTAAGAAATCGTTAAGAAATTAATGTTTTTTTCTGCCTTTATGGATTACATTGCATTTAAGGCAATTTGAATCAATCGCTTCTTTAAATGACTTCATTTATGAAACATCACATAAGAAAATAGATCTAGGAGTATATTATGAATTTAATACTATAGTTCTAAAATATATATATATATAGGTTAAAATCAACCTAATTAAACATGAAAAAAGATATATAAATAGCTTCATTTAATTTATAATTGGCACAAATTAATTATAAATGAAACGTTCATTTAATCTTTCTATTTGATGTATACTTGTGGAATAATTACGATTTATGCAGTTATGCAATTAAATCACTTATCGCTTAACTCAAAATGTTAACAATGGGAATATTGTCAATATTGATTTTCTTCAAAAACTATTAAAAAGCGTATTCTTTTAGATATGATATTGATATGATTTTCTAACTCAAAAGTTATTTTATTTTTTTTAATTATCAAATGTGTTGATTACGAATTTTCCTAAAATGTATTGCATTATTTCTTTGGGTTCAGCGTTACGATATAGGAAGTTATGCAATCACTAACATTTTATGTTTAGTGCATGCAACTATAATATATAATATAACGATAAGATGTTAATGCAGTAATATCTATATGATTAACTATGGAAGTGACTACTGAAAATTTATCTCGTACATTCATATTTAGAGGCTTTGTCCGGCAGAAGAAGTAATACGGTAATTGACTCATTCTAAATTTTAATATTTTTCGTACAATATTGTGAAATATAATTTAATTAAAAACCAGCCTTGAAAAAAATTCAAAAATTGATTGAAAAATAAGCCAGTTGTAGGCTTCTAAATTTGAAGATACGGATAGAGTTGGGTATATCTCTGTTTCTTTTCCTCTCGTAGAATATAATGTGCAATATTAAAAATGACCTCACAACACAGTATTGACGTCCTTCTTTAAAGGTTAAATTTAAACTTTTATAATTCGGTCAATTTTTAAGATTTTAAAAAAAAAAATTCACTCTTCATCAGCTTGTACCTTGGAATTATGATTACTGAAATAAAAAAAAAATTGTCAAATACCCAATTGTATAATACTGAAAGTTGAAAATTTATATAACTTTATTTTCATCCCTTTTATGGATATTTGTTAGTCTCCTCAATTATTAAGTCTAAATAATAATATTTATATAATGAAATAAAACTTGTCTCCTCTGTACATAAATTTGTTAAATGGAGACGAACATTTCTAGAAATGTTGGTATAATCTTATAAATTATTCAGACGTGTTTTAGAATGCTAATTAGTAACTTATATAATATTTTCACATTTAAAACTTGCAGATTAGAGGATTGAAGCGATAACTATGACAAAATAACTAGGCAAACACAAATAGAACTCGCATTACGAGGGTTCCGCACATATTAAGGTATTTATGAACATTTAATAGTACAATGTATTTTTGTTAAACTATTTATAAAATTTTATTTTTTCAAAACGTAAATATATTGCTTACTATACCTTTCACAGGCGCATATTAAAAACACTTATAATTCCACGTAGAATTAGAAATCATAGATTTTTTAAATTGTGTTGTAATAACTCACATTATGCCAACATTCAAGATTGTAGAATGGCTGGGAGTACTCTACAGATCTTAATGATCAGTGAATAAGACTATGGTATAAGTAGATAAATATTGCCTACTTTGTATTTCACAGGTGCACATTTAAAAAAAATGTTTTGTATTTAAAAAAAGTGTAATTCCACATTAAAATCAACGATTTTTGGATTCTTACCTTTATTAATGCTATAAGACCTCCCATTATGCCGACTTTCAAGATGGCATAATAGTTCGACCGGAAGGATCCTATAGGTTATGATGATCGGTGAATAAAAAAATATGGAAAAATAAAGAAAAAATATGCTCTAAGGGACGTTTAAACCCAAAATTATAATAATTATTCACAGCTAACATATATTAATTAATAATATACATTAATTATTAACAGCCTTTATATTTCCCTCAACGTAAGGCTATAGGTCGTAGAGTACGATATTAATTTCGACATGATCTCAAGTTGTTTCTGAGAAAACAGACAGACGAACGAACGGCCGGGCAAGTGGTCCTATAAGGGTTCCGATTTTTTTACTTTTGAGGGACGAAACCCTAAAAGGGTGCGTAACCGCCACGAGTGTAAAACTTCCTTACATGTTATTATTACAAACTAATAATGCGTAAAGAAGTACCAAAATTTATTCCCCTTTTATAGTAGCGCAAGTTTGCACGTTGAGAAATTAAATTTTACTTCAAAGAACAATTAGGTGATAAGGCGTTCCTGAAACGAATCATACAATAAAAATACAGGTAAAAATTACGGAGATATGCCCAACATAGAATAGAACAAGATCAAAGCACAAATCATTTTTACGTGAATGCAATTTTGAAATAAACTACTCATCTTGGCCTGCAATTGTGAATGGTACAGACTTGAGAATTGTACAGACGTAAGTGGTTAACTGGATTGCTATTGTTAGGTACATTGAAAGTGCGGTTACATTTTTATGTGGATTAAATCACTATATTTGAATGAAATAAATTATAGAGAAAGGTATGAATTTTCTTGAACCATTGAACTTTATGTTAAGGAAATTATTATTTTGATTAATTCTGACTAAACCATTTCTCCTTATAAGTGTTTCATATTATTTATGCCTCCATATTTTTTACAAGTATATTGGAGCTAAAATTTTGAGACAATATACTTTCACTTTCTATTATAATTATAACTAAGTAATAAGTTATATTTTTTAAATCACATACACAAAACGCGATTTTCATATATCACCGTAATTAATAATAAATTGTTTCCCAAATTGGAAACCAATTACAATAAATATAGGACATTCTCAAAAATTTACTACACTTTATAATTGTAGATTTATACAGTGAACCGATGATCGCACAGTATTATATCCTCAAGAGATTTAAATTTATCATGGAACTTTAAAAAACTAAAAAAAGGGAACAGTCAAATTATGCAAATATAAATTGAGCAAAATATAACTATTACACCATACTAATTCCTAGAAAAATATTTTCAGATGTACTAATAATTTTATTAAACATATGAAAATAATTCTTCAAGCTGCGATGCCACATCTACTGACTTGTTGATCCGTAATATTAAGCTACTGTATACGTTGTTGAAAAATCGCTTGCCTATCTTGTACTCGTAGGCGCACGCTCTCTCGCGCTGACACTAAGCTTTCCTCGAGGCGCGGCGTGAGTCAAGGCGGGCGGCGCATATGGGATGTGTATATTTTAAATATGACCTCGATACGTTTTTCTTTATATTTTTTTTGCTATCCTACAGATATTTCTATAGAGTACCTAAAAGATCGACTTTAATATACGCTATAAAAATATTAGGCTGTTTGTTTCCTTTGAAGATGTATAGACCTAAGTTAAATTGGTATGAAAATGGAAATGAGGGTTTATGATACCTATGATCTGTATTTTTGAAGAATTTTAGAGTGAATATCTCGTTCAGATATTGATAATTCTCAAGGGTACTTTAAAATTCTCCCTGTGTTCGGCTCGAGTTATTATGATACTACAGTTATTACTATAGCATATGTTTATGTTTAGGGCTATGGTTGATTCCGAAATACAAATTTATCTAAAGTTTAATTTTAATTCACTTTTTAGGCAAAAAATTAAAAGTTAAATATAATGCGGAATAATAGTGATAAAAGCCTTTTATCACTATTACTCCGCGGAAGTAACATAAATATAACGCGGAGTAATAGTTATAAAAGATTTTTATCACTATTAGTAGAATTTTATGACTAGAGTAATACTCCGGATTATAATACAATTCGGAGTAATAGTGACAAAAATCTGAAACTGTAATTTATATGAAATTTTTTATGTCAAAATTGATATTTTTCAACTTTCAACGAAATGATAAATTTTGTGCACGTTTTTCATTTATTTTTTTTTCTTTTAGTGTTACAATTGTGGTTCTCTTGCATTCGCATTGATTTATTATAAAATAAATGATTGCAAGAAATCAGCTACACTGCACCTACAAGTTGCTTTTAGATCATAATCAGTCTTCGCAATGGAATCGTCTGCAGATATTTTTCTGGTAATAAAAAAACTTCTTAAATACAAATATAATTCAAGCTACGTGGGTTTCGTCTATAACCGTTTAAACATATAAGGGTACAAAGTATGTCCATTAAATTATTTACAAATATTAATAGTGTTTTTAGTATGAAAGCATGTCGCACAGTATATTTTCGACATGTCGCACAGTAGATATAATAAAATTGATAACATATGAAAGTATGTCACACAGTATATTTTCATATTTTTATCACTATTATTTCGCATAATAAATCGGTTTATATTTGTATCATTTGTTATGGCAAGTTGATCAAAATTATTTTTAAAAAAAAAAAGAAGCTAAAAAGCAAAAAGGGAAAAGCTAGTATTTTAAGAAAAATTCTGGATTAAAATATTAATCATTACTGGAATTAACATTCTTTAGAACGGGTGAAATTTGAAGTAACTCAGATATACATTTTATATTTAAAAGATTGTGATAAATTGGCAAGCCGTTCTGAGAGGCATAAGACAAATAAAAATATACACAAAAGATACCTGCATAAATGTTATAGCTAAATAAAAAAAAAATACACTGTGTAAGTCTCTTTGTTTTCAAGTGAACAAAGTATCCTTTTTTATCTATACCCGTGAAAATTAAACTAAATATTACGCCAAAATGTATACTGCTTCTAAATAGTTTCAAGTTTCCTGAGAATTCTTTGTAATATATCTAATTACAAAACACACTTAGTGAAATTCAATGATTTCATTTTAAGGCGATTTAAAATTAGCTCTAAAATAAACGTAAGAGCGTCGCATATTTCACACTTCACCGCAGTTACTTGGAATCGGATTGCATAATCTATATTTAACACCAGTATATGAGTAGCTAACCCTTTCACGCACTACGAAGTAACTACTACAATTCGCTTTTATGAATAATATACTTCTATGATATTATAATACGAAAAATCCTCAGATCCATCTCTGGTGGGTTCTTTGACAGTGGGTTTTGGAGAAGGAAAACTAATACCAAACTTTATCGATTATTTAAAGAACCGGTTATAATAAAATTTATAAAAATTCAACGAATGAAATTGGCCGGCCATGTAATTAGAATGAAGGAAGGTAGAATGAACAAATTATTTTTTGTGGCCAAACCAAGTGGTTCCAGAGGAAGAGGAAGCCCCAAATTAAAATGGACGGACTGCCTACAAAGTGTTTTCGATGCTCTCAATATAACTGGAAAACCGTGGTGCCAGAAGGAGGGCTTGGAACAGTCTGCTTGAGAAGCCAGGGTCCACAGAGGACTGTCGATCTACTGATGATGATGATATTATAATGCGTGGAGTTTCATTATGTGTTTAAAGAGAAATAAAATGCATGGAATTAATAAACCTTTGAAAACTCTATAATCTTCTTTTCGTACCCTCAAGAGGGAAGTTTTGAAAAACACATTGGTAATGAGCGGTCTATGTAGTATAACATACGTACTTACATTCACTTTACGTACTGATATTCATATTATGCTATATTCATTTCCAGTACACAGGCTATGTGTACACAATTTCATAGATATTGTTTAAGTAGTTAAAATAAAGAGGTTGGTTAAGCTAACCAGATCCTAGAACAATTAAATAAGTAAATAGACTGGTTTTCCCTTTATTATATTAGTATTACTAGAAATAGAATGAAACAACATAGTTTAATTTTAACTGTACCGTTATTTAAAAAATATTTAACAAAACGCATGATATTAATAAAGTAAGTAATAAACGTTCAATTACGAAGCATAATTTACGACACAAGGAAAATTTTGAAATAAATATTTTTTACCTGACCTATTTTCCCATTGAAGGTTTTCTGTAGAATTTTGCGACCGATTGTTTCACAGTTATGTTATATATTCGTATAATTTTTAATTAAGTTACTAACTGAACAATATTGTCACTCGTATAAAACTAAGCTAACCGTAATAATTTTAGTTGAAAGTTCTATTCAAATGCTAAAATCTAGAAATTTTTCACATCCACGGTTGAAAAATTGAAGGAGCGGGGTGTGAAAATTGTACATCGCTTCGTAAACGGGGTTTAAGAATGAAAAGTGGTGAAAAAAATATCATTTTCAGTTTGAAATTAGGATATCCACTTAATGGGCGCAAAAAAATATTTCGTCCCACTTCGGAGTATGGATAAGTATATACATTATAAAATTTGTTTTTTATGTTTCGCTTTTAAATTTTACATGCTAATTATAATCTCTATTTTAAGCATTTGCTTGCAAAATTAGAATCACATTGTCTACAGCTTCAGACTATGTGAGGACTAAAGTTAAAGAAAATATGACGCTGGGATAGTCGAACGGACAGACACTACTAAATCATAGGAGTTCCCTATTTCATTACGAAGCTCTAAAAAAACAAACTTCATTTACAACATAACAGAAGTTTTGACATTAAGCGTGACGGAAATAATCAGAACGGAAATAGAATCTTCAGCCAAACGAAAACACGGTCGATGACCTCTTTCTCAAAGATGGTATCAAAGCTAACCAGATCGTAGTAAATTCATATCATTAACAAACATAATGTTTTTAATCACGTTAAACCGACGCTGAGGATGACTGATGAGTACGTAGATATATTGAGAGCCTCTGATGTTGCTTATTTATTTTTCATACAGTTATAGAAATTGATGCATTTAGTAGCGACGTGAAAATAAACATATAAAATTTATGATGCCATATTTAAACAAATTTATTTTTTCGATAACAAACAAATCGTATTCCAGCGCAAGTCAGTCGGTTGAGTAGTTGGTTAGATAATAGATAAAGAAAGATAACCGAAATCTCAAATATCTACAGGAAGTGTTAATAGTTTTCATGATTCCGATAAAAACGGAAAACCTAGTTGTAAAGCAATTTTCCGTGAATTAGCTCTTAAATACCGCATTGCTATTTTTAATGTATAAGAAAGCTTTGAATACTTTATTAAATAATTAAGGGAGGTATTTAAGTATATTCAGATATACTGCAGTATAAGCAGCTAAGTTTAGAAAAAGAGCGCACACTGACTGTGTTTTTTTTATTAGCACACGAACCTTTTCGAGCTACTTTCAACCTCATGTAACTCAAAATCTTCTTGACCTGTTGTAATTTTGTTTATTCGTTAATGTTTTCAATTACCTAGAATAACAAATTTTATAAAAGAAGCTGAAACAGTTCACGACATATTCATAAAAAAATCTGGACCATTCAATGACTAATTCATTAAAAATGTAAAACATTTCCAGCTGACGTAGAAGCTTGAAATTAGGTTAGGTTTGCGTGAAGCTTGCAATTATTTATCGATAATAGTTTTATACATAAAATATGAGACTGGGTGCATTTCTAACTTTGCCTTTTTAATATATAATATATATATATATATATATATATATATATATATATATATACACATATATATACATATATATATATATATATATATATATATATATATATATATATATATATATATATATATATATATTTATTTCCGTTGCAGAATGTAACTTTACAAGAAGATTGGTATTACACCAAAAACTTAAGTGTGAAAAAATGGTTCAAGTTTGACGTAAACAAGTGGATTTTGAGATCTTAATTACAAGCCAAGTTCTTTCAAACTTATTTTTTTAAAATCAACTCTTTACTTATAATATAAAATATGAAAGCTTGCAGAGTGTAAGACTTATTAGTAACCTAACAATAGTTTTTTTCATTTTCGTGCTGAACACACTTCATATTTATAAACTTACGAACTAACTTTGTGCACTACAAGATTTTATCATTTTTGTAAACTATAAAAATAAAAGAATAGTTACTTCGACTATTCCAATAAAACTTGATTTTTTTTAAATACTTTTGTTTTATTTCAATATTTTTGGGTTTACAAATTTTCTACCCACGTTTTTATTTACATAGAAGATAAAGATCAGCGCGACCAAGATAAAAACCCTAATTAGAACGAGGACCACTAAACAGATCGTTCAATAAAACCATAATACGAAGAAAATAAGTTACTTTATTAAAAATGGTTTGGTCATATTATATTTCAACCATCAACTAGTCGGTTTAGAATCAATTAGAACCTCACGAACAGCACGACGATTTCTAAAGAAATGATAACAAGGCCTATGCACATATTGGTGCTAAGTGCATCGATACATGTGGCATGCAACGCTTTTAAAGTTGTCAAGTGTGCATTACTATTAATTACAACTGTAATGCTAAATCACTATCTCTAATAAGTGCACTAACAAGCTATGGATGTTTAACATTTCTTGTAATCTATATTTAGCTACTACATTCGGCTAGAGGACTCGAACTGTTTTTTTTTCTTCTTTTCAAAACTGAATATATTGTTGAAAAGCGATTTGTTCATTCGGAAATCCAAATTGACGTTAAAAAACTTTAAAGAAAATTTTGTACTCTTTTTCTTTGGCACAACACTTCTCGGTGGACGTCAGTATCCCCCAGGATCCTTTTCCATTTCACTTCCCATCGGGCCTTAGTTTTAAAGCTCTTAACTTTAATTTTTAAGTCTTCTTGTGCCAGATTGTATTTCAGCTTGGGAAGTCTTCTTTTTCTAATTTTAATATTGAAAGGAAATATATTTGAACATAACGAACGTGGGACATCGATAAAACAAGATTAAAATATAACTATAAAATAAATAGGTATAAATAGTTATATTCACTATTGCCTGGAAAGTATGAATTTTTACAATGGATCACATAATATTTCTAAGTGAATTTTAATTTTTATATTTCATGCCATTGTCGTATTTTATATTAAAATTCTGTTATACTCTACACGTAATTATCATTATTGTTATAATATCTTCCTACATCAACATAGTTTGCTATGTTGATGAATGCTAATGCTGAGAATTATTAACGACATTAACGCATTTCTCATTCTTTTCCGATTTTGAGGAAATTCACCACGATAAGGTCAGAAACGTTTTTTACTCTCGATGCTTTAGAATAAATGGATTCACAGTTTTATAAGTAGATACCTACTCATAGCCACAGATTACGAAGAATCATTCCTCAGTACTCTTTTTTGAAGCAATAGAATTTAAAGGATATTAGAAATTGTTACTACGAAAGTAAATTCATCTGCAAAAAAAAGCATTACTTTTATAAATAAAACCCTCGCTGTCTTCATCAAATCAATCACACTACATAGAAGGATCACTCAATGTCGGGCCACAAAATGACTTGTAAATATACCACGCTAGTAGCGTTTCGCAAACTCATGATTGATCACTAACCTGAAACTGAAAACGTAAAACCCCCAAAACGGGTATGCTCAGTTGGAAAAGACTAAGAATATCCATTATCAGGTAATGCATGACCAAACATTAATCAACAGAGATAAATAAATATTGTAGCACAGTTATAAAGACTCGCGATTTGTATTTTGGTGGTAAATGGTAGGTACATTTGATCTTCGGTCATAATTGTTAATGTAATATCTGATATCAAGTACGTGACAGTGAATCATGATTATTTTCGTTTAGATTAAGTAAAGGTAGTTGTTTATCTATTTATTTCCTTGGAAATTGCAGCTTCCGGTGGGCACACAATAAGGTATACCATTCATGATTTTGAACAGATTTTAACTGGTATCTACTGAGATCAAGCAACAATAATAACTTTCAAGCATCGTTACACATCTAGTAAATATTAATTTAAGCCAAATTAATTCATATCTGTAAAAGTTATTACAACAATGATCGGTTTGTATATAAATAATCATTTATCATTTTCGTTTGAAAAACAAACATTTTCTTATATTATTTTTTATGAGTTTTCCGACGACTGTACGGGCCACGTATAACTGGATTATTATTTGTCTCTTGAGTATTTCCGATTCGGATATATAAAGGCTACAAGTTACCATCGGTAACAGATCTAAATGGAATTAATGGAAATTGAGCGTTGTCATAACTGGTGATATAATAGTCGCATCTGTTAGTCGATAATTAATATAGTATTATTTAAAAATATATTCTGTACGAGTGAAAACCATAGCAACTGAAGGTGAAAGACTGTTTCACAAAATCATAAATGCATAATATGAGATTTTTATACATCTCAATTCATCGTATTTTATCATATTTTTTAATTTGTATGACTGAATATATTTTTTATATACAACGCGAACTAACGCTACCTGAAGTTGTTGTTATACAACGAAACCTTGGTCATGGTAAAGAACTTAAAGAAAGTAGAAATAATACTACATCCGTAGTTTCATTTAATTATGAATAAAGAATTTCTACAAAATTAACGCCAAATATATTCAATATTACGATTGATGTTCCACATGCGCATAAATAAGCAGACCATTTGCTTTAGCCTATTCAAATCAATACCAGTCTTTAACATCATCCGATTAACATAATTTATAATTCGGAGTCATAATCGTAATTCTAAGTCTTACAAATACACCAACCATACCAATGAATCTCGAAGGCAATTATCAACCAATAGGTTTTACTTCCAATGACCTCGAACTGCAGACTAATTGGAGAGTCCCCGCAGCGTTTCGCCCATCACCATATCGATGGTTTCCGAGGACCGCACGAGCCGCCATTGTTTCCGAGCGGCACAAAGCGGCCCGGATCCATCGCCGCCCTCTACTATAAACAACCCGTCTATATTCAGCTCACCATCGCCTACTGGAGATGACGTCGTAGTTTATACAACTGGCGTATTTGTTGTAGTTATTGGTTAGCCGAGTGATTTGCCCATCTGCAATCTGCGTGTCGATGTGCGGTGACCGATAATCTTTGATGATTTAATAAACATTTTTGAATTTACCATTTTATATTCCTCGACTATGAATTAATAGTATATGGTGCTCTCCGGCCCTAGATGCTTTAACATCTCTCAATGAGCACTAACCCTGATTTAAACATTTTCTTTTACTCGATTGGCACCCTCAGCTTCACAATTGTGGGATCTTTTAGTTACTAATAATTTGTTACAATATCTGAATTTAACATTTGTTATCTCTGCTCTGTAAATGACGGGTATGTAATATTTTTTTATACTTGAGTAAGATAAGTAACCAATTTTTGTAATATTTTAGTTTGCGTTGTAAGTTCCCAAAGATGTTGACTAAACCAATTAAGTAAATAAATGTTTTCATGTTACTTATTTTTTCTGGTTTTAATTCCATTATTGAGTTGATCTGATAATAATTCCATTATTGAGTTGATCGCAAGAGCACAAATTGCAGATCATTTTATTTTGAAAAGCTTCAACACATTCACCATTCTTCAGTCCAATTTTAAATGCCGGGATAAGGTTAACTAAATAAGCTCGAGGTCATAATTATTTTTATTTTTTTTAATATATTTTTATTCGAGATAACTAAAACAAGGCCTTAAAACAATTGCGTTTACGATTGTAAACTTCTATACTTATTCATTACTTATTTAGATATCAGTTCAATTTCCACACTTTCTGTGAGTTCTCTCTTTTCCTTTTTTGTCTCAATTTTCAAATCTTTTCCCATTCTCGCTTTTATGAAATGTTTCATTTACTAACAGAATTTTAAAAATAAAAGCAATTTTAAAGCACGTAATAAACGTATTTTGCCATTATAATTAGTTTCGTTAATATTCAAGCTCGATCCTATACTTTTATTTCCCTTCTTTTATAAGATAATCAAATACAAGGCGACTGGAATTGCATCATCGACAAAACAGCTGAATGGGTCAGACAGCGGATGTAGTAAATACGCACTTCCGGGTATTCTTCCTTTACAAGGCAAGCGAGATAATCAATCCATTATAACGATATAACGGTAATTAATTTCTTTAGTTGAGTATGAATCGATCACAGTCAATATATCAACGAAACTTTTAAATTGCTCGCACTAAAATTAATGCACAAATGACGAATGAGTATAACGGCGATCCGGAGAGTTTATGGCAGAATATATATATATATATATATATATATATATATATATATGTATATATATATATATATATATATATATATATATATATATATATATATATACTATAACAGTCTAAAAGGTGAGATTTTTGAGATTATTTATTTAATGTAAACATTTTATAAATCATTTAAAGTAAGCAAAACCGTATTTTAGCTTATACATCTGTATAAGAAGTGACAACCTAAAATAAAAATAAACTAATAATATCATAATAAACATCCGAAAGCAGAAGATGGAAACACAGCTAGAGTAAAAGTTAGAAAAAAGTGGCGCAGACTGATATAGTTTAATCTTATTAAGTTATAATCAACGTAACTGGCGAAAGGTATTATAATTTAAATACAAAAATAGCATAGTAACACATTCAGACATATGACCTAAATTTAGTGCGTATAGAGAAAACGAGAATTATGTATTGCTAGAAGAAATTTCTTTAAGGGGAGTCAAGTCAAGCAATTAGAAAATGTGATTGCTAATAAAATGGGGAAAAAAATATGTACACTATAAAAGTTATTAATTATGTATCGTCATTTACTGAATTACTCTAAAGAATGTACTTTAAACTGCTTGATATCTTACTTTTTGTTATTATTATTTTTTAATAACATGTAGAGACATTCGCGTCACTTCTCGTGTTTTTTTTGTAAGTTAAAATAGCAATTTAATATTTTTTGTATTTCTGGCTTTCGATAAACTTCAAGGTAGTGTACATAATTTCCTAACCCATATTATTTAATACATTAAGGTCTATGATGTTGGTATATCTATGATACCTATTTAATCTACACATTACCCAGTTAAAGTTCCGAATCTATTTACAATTACCAACTTTAATTGAAATCGCCTGGTAATGCTGATATTGTCTACATAATAATGGCATTTTTAATGAAATTAGACATATAGCAAGTAGTAGGTAGCGATTACGTTCACCCGTATGTGCTTGCAAGAACTCCTTTGTTATGATACAGAATTAAATGTGCTGTAGCCTTTCACCCACTGCTCTGCTATTTATAGTTTATATTATATTACGTAGTCCTACAGTAACTTCAGCTGAGTGTTGTATAAACTTACAATTTAAATGTTACATTAATATTTTGCAATACGGAATTGGTCGGTACATTAAAAATGAATACATAATAATAGTAAAAAGATGTGTTTAATATAAAAGACTGTAAATAATTATACGTCGTATATCGCTAAAAACAAATATAAAAAAATTAATGAACTATATTTTCCATTTCAAATAAATTTCGTCAAATTTTACGAGCCGAATTCGCACCGTCAGTGTTATCAACTTAAAATTAATATAAAGCAGATGAATTTATAGAGAGAAGATAAAACTAAAAGAAAATATTTTGATATATTTTACAATTCCATATTTAGTAAATTTTTCTGTGTTATATACATATATTTCTATCAGACATAATTTTTTTATACGTATACCTGATTATATTAGAGTTCATTTTATTTCAAAAATAATAAAGCATTCGCCCATCGAGTACCGTGATCCAGTCACTAAGTTGCTTCTCTCGAACAACCCAATCATCGCGTATATTATCTTAATAGGTAATTTCTCATAACGAAACTTCCCAACAACCCAAACTTATCATACTGACAAAAATATTCTCTGTCCTTACGTGGTCCTGAGATATTTTGAAACGCGCGCTCGACTCCAATTTCACCGATGATACAATGGCAAATAAAACAATAAATAAGTTTCATTGTGTAATTAAAGATTGCGAGACGCCGGGATGCGAACAGTAGCGCTTTGTCTATACCCCTTGTCACCGTAACGTTACTAAACTTACGACAATAGACCGTGATTCTGTTACCGGCACATCTGTCGTAGTCGTACATTCCTTCGCGTATTATTCGTCTCATATTTGAGTAACTTCACAGTTGTGGAGTTACTATTCGTCTCATATTTGAGTAACTTCACAGTTGTGAAGTTACTATTCGTTTCATATTTGAGTAACTTCACAGATACGTGTGGGAGCATATGAGTTAATTTATCCGTTACAGTGAGATTAAGAGGTTTCCGGGTGCTACATATTAATTAGAGCCTCATAGATTATTTTGTGAATGCGGATTTGACATATTTATTGTTTAACTTCGATTCAAAGCCGTAGTAGGAATTGTGGTCTAATAATTGACGAATTAATTTTTCATATAAATATTTATTTCAGGTAAAAATTATTTTGATGTAAATTTTTTTCTGATTTATTTAAGTGACATTTAAAATTCATCAGATTCTAGTTCCTAATATCTGTAAAATTGGACAGATCCTAAATTTAATACAAAATTCTCGTAACTCGAAATTAATCGTTGCAGAAGGTAATCATTGATTAATTAGCCTAGTTTAATTTATAAATAGTTTAAAACAGTGATGATGACCAAGAGATAAAAAATCTTTGACTTTTTTTTCTCCAGCTGGTGATTATTTATGACCTTATACACCAGTCCTAACGTTGCGTGCTATGTTAAGTTTATTATTTACTTTTAATACGACTTTGAAATTGTGGTACAGTATCAAAAGAGCATGGAAATTTTAGGGTATTTTCAAAAATATAATAATTCTGGAAATATTATATTTTCGAGTTATTACTTTTATTAAAAAATATTCTATATAATATTTTTTACAAACTAAATTTACTTATAAGTACTAAGCGAGAGAAGCTACATAGAATACGGTTAATGAAACAAAGAATTTCCTTATTTCCATATCTCCAGTGATTTGAAAAGCAAAGTATAGAATGTAAATAGCAGTAACGAACAATATCATTGCTTCTCCGTTAATTGCAGGCGTACAAATCTATAGGACACACTCGTATAATGAATTGTGTTTTATATTTAAATCCTTTTTCAATATTTTTGTTTCCCTATATCATGTGGTAGTAAAGATATAAATAAAGAAGAGAATTGTTCAATTAATTATAGAGTTACCTTAGAAAAAAAATGTGGCCAGTATAAACAATAACTACTGAAAAAAGAAACAAGGGCACTGAAAGTTTAAGATTAATTTAAAAGCATCATGCTATTTCCTAAGCAACCGTTTAGATTTATAATCGTAAGTATAATATTAAAAATTATACTTAAAATGGAATCTCTGCACAATTATTAAGTGCATCATCCAAAGCTTGTATAATTTTCTAAGGAAAATTGATTTGGAAACCCGGCAGAAAAACTACTGTGAGTCAATGACTATAAATTAATTTTCTCCACACGACTGTACTTCCCTAATGGCATATCGGAAAAGGCGACAACGTTTCCTGTCTAGAAACGATGGGCCTGTTCTATTTCGAATCCTTTTCATCACGTTGCGTAAATAAGCAGAATTCACTCAGGCGTGTGATACCGCGTGAACATGGCCTACAAATGAAGAATGGCGCATTGTTATTTCTAATTGGAAAAACGATCGTGATCTCATCACTATATGACCTACAAAATGATGACGTGGGCTGTAAACTGTAATATATTTTTCGTATAAAAATCTGCTTCTAATTGAAAATGGTAGCAATATTCGTAACGTGTAGATAATTTTACAGTTATTTTTGCTCCTCTTTAACAAGTCGATAAATCATACGTACGAACATCATAAATGCCACTGGCTGGACAAGTATTTAATAGCACAAACAGACATTGAAATAAATTTATTAATGGCTTAATAAGCAACGCATACATTTATTTTCGTATAAACTTTAAAGAGGGATAGAAAATTAGGTCAATATGACAACTAACTGTTTTGAAAGTGAATCATGACTGGATGAATAAAAAAGACTTGTGGTAATATGCTATTATTAATCAAAATAATGAGAACTTATCTCTGGACGAATAGTTTACACAAAAAGCGATGGCCTTTTTCGTTTATATGTACTAGAATTCAACAACGAAATCCATTAAAAAATAAGTCGGCAAACCGATAATAACAACAGCGAATCAAATCGTTAGTCAATTTAATGTACACGTATAAATAATATATTAACGTACCTTACTTTTACGTATATAATAACGATCGCAGCAAGTCGTTTATATGAGTTAAATGAGTTCCAGGTATGTTGTCAATGAGATAATTGAAAATTAGCGAGGGGACAAAAATTTACATCATTTAAATTCCCATTTACTCTTTATGTTACATCATAAGCATTCGGATGCTTAACCCAACTGTTGCTAAGATTTAACAAAAAAATGCTATTAGCAAGTTATTGTATAATAGACTTTAAATAGAAACTGGCTTTTGTAATCTGTATTTTTCCCTGAGTTGCTAAGCGCTAGTGATGCTATTATATGTACTGTGGTCTCGTAATAGCCTTTACTCAAAGCGTTTTTGATAGATAAAATTTGACACTCTGTGGCTTCTATTATTTAAATCAGTAATGGTTATTTATTATCTTAATTAGATGGACAACTTTGAAATTAAGCCAAATAATTGAAAACAAGTACCCAAAGTTAAGCATATGTCTAATACAATTTGTTACTATAAAAATGTAGACAAATATACTTGTCATGTGGCAAATTTGTATTATAGTCAACAGAACATTGTAGAATAGGTAAAGGTGGTATCTAAAATATATTCTTTCCTAGGTGTCAAAGCGACTCGTATGAAGACTTCATACGGATACAATTGAATCATTTGAGTGAGTATTGTTGGTATGAATTTTTCCTTTTATGGGAGTAGTCCTGTGATTTCTTTTAATTAAAAATGTATAATAATGTGCTGCGATGTGATGCCATTGTACCCGAACCAAAAAGACAAACCTCCCCCCCCCCACCCGCCCCTTGCCAAGCGCGACTACATCAAAACGAACGACATTAATATGCGCAGTTCTACTTTTATACATTCTCAAAAATCTTTTCGTTTCTCTTAAACAATTAATCCAAATTATGAAGTAACAAGAGATAATTTTTATTAATCAAAAATACTTAAAATTTCTAAGATATTTATTTTAATAAGGATTAATAAATGGACCTTAACATGGCCACTTTTGTCTAGGCATATTTTTAATTTAAAGGTATTTACTGTGGCTTATCTACAAAAAATAGATATATGAAATTTTCTTTAGACCTCTTAAAAACTTACATATTATTATTGTATCTATAATATCAACATTATTAACTACTTAACGCCGATGGCAAGTGCCAGTTCGAAAGGTGAATTTCCAAAAGTTTTTGATTATCTATATCTTTTATATTGTTAATAAATCAATAATTATGGAAATAGCTGTGCGGGGAACAAATATTTTCCATTTAAATTATCCAAAAATCCTCTTTGATTTGTGTAAAAAACTGAAAACTTTAGTATGGTGAACTTCTAGTAGAAAATCTAAAATTTAAATAGCATCGAAGTTGCACAAAAATATGTTTACTTGAGATAAATGATTCAGCTCCGTAGAAGCAATGCCGACAATGAAGTTGATAGAAGAATATGACTGAGCTGAGTATATATATGTATGATTGTACGTACAAACGTATATATATATATATATATATATATATATATAAATATATATATAAATATATACTCATGTGAAACGAAGCATATGTTTATTACTGATTCTATGTACCAAACTTAGTAAAAACTCGCTTCATATATATTCAGTTTGGTGCACAGAATCACCTATACGCATAATAGACGTTTTTGTTACCCCCATATAAACTTTCAAAGTAACTGTTTGATTTGGTTTTTGAGACCCAAGAACAATGAAGAAATTATCCCAAAATTCTAAAGTCACTATTTCCACAACAAGACTATTACTGCAAAATTCACCCAAAAGTAAAAACCTTTGGTCAAATTTCATTGTCCATTACCGATTTTTCATAACTACTTTTTAACATAATCTATTTAAAATAAAAAAAAATACATGTAAAATTTTCGTTTTAAAGAAAAGTGAGAAGTTTTTGAAGGGTAAAACGTTTGGTATTGATATATTTACATAACATTTAAAAAAAAACATATGTCTTGACGGAGTCAATTGACTCACGTATTTATTTCACGCAGTAAAAGAATTTTATATTTTATCCATGATATTACTCTAACAAACTTTAACTCCCTCATCACTTATTAAAGTACGACCTTGACGTCACTAGTCATACTTGCTTGCTGAATATTAAAACCGAACATAAATACTCAGAACATATTAATTAAACGCCTCTAGCGAGCTTTTAGTAAATGGCGCTCGTTTGCGTACCAATGCGGATAATATTAAATCGCTCCACAGATGCGGCGGTGTTGTAAATATTGATAGAAGCAAATTGTCTGTTAACTGACGTGTGTATTTGCATAAAGAAGAATTTCTAAGAGTACAGTACTTCCGTGCTTGGTTGAAGATGCAGTCAAATTCGCTCGCGAAATCGTTTAAAAATTGCTTTTTTGACTATTCCTTACATAATGCTGATTTTGGTAATAGAAATTAAAACTTGTGTTCATATTCTTCGAGTGAGTATATTGTTGCTTTGTAATGGGATGTGAGATAACAAGGAACATGTAACGTAGAAACACGTTTCAAAATAAATTCTTCCCTATTAGACCCGGTGATTTTTTATGAGATTTGTGTTTATAACTGAATGATGCATGACATAGTACTATCCAGTCTCTTCGAATTGATATGTGTATGTACATGTCTTGAATTAAGTTCACATATGATTTTTACTCTATTGGAAACTCTTTAACTCTGCTATTAGGTAACTTTTTGTAAGTAAATGGCTGCTTAGTAGAACTATTTAAATCAAAACTTAATATACAACTTTCAGTTTTGAAAAGTCAAAAGTTTTTAAAATATCGTAAATAAACATAACAAATTTATTAAATAAACTAGTCTATGAAAAAATAATCTAAAAGATGATATTCATTTGTATTGCTACTACATTAAGATGATTTTTTAAAAAAGTGTGAAAATGGGAAAATACATTTGTTTATAAACTCACCAAGGGCATTATACTGGTACTAGAAGTAAGAACACAGAATTTTAGTTCATAAGTAACTTCGACCATATTACAAATGTCCTGCGGTGGAAATCGCGGTCAACAGCTAATACAATATAAATGTTCAATGGAATGGAATCTGTATGGAATGGAATCTGTATGTACTAAACTAGCTTGTATAATAGCATTAGGCAAAACTTATAGCCAAATAAGGTGTTGCAGTTTATGTATGAGGCCCTAGAACTTGGCTTTTGCGGGGCCAGTTGTATTGCGGCGCCCAGATCCTGTCTTTTTGTTACACGCACTGAGTCGGTGTGATATTTGCGATTATCGACAATCTATGTTATCATGTACCAACATTATTTAAAACTATACAAGCAGCGATTATAATAATAGCATAAACCAATTGTTGTATTGGTCAACTTGATAATTTTGTTTCTTTTTTGTTTGGTTAAAAACAAAGAAAAATAATAGTAAATTTACCATGTCTTAGAACTGCCTATATTTAACGATATACATAATGAACGGTTACATTCTCTGATGAATTAAAAAATGTCAATTGCAGTTCAAAATAGGAACTTGTTAAAACATACTAAAATATTAATAAACAATTAGACGTTTCGTTTGATAAACACACATTGTGTTACTCAGTCTTCAACTAGAACTAAACAATAAGTTTTTTTTTTCAAAATATAACAGAAAGTAACAAGAAACGTCTATGTGACTAACTCTCCAAATATAGCTGATGAAATTCTGCAATTAAGATTGATTGCAATATTAATAAATAGTTGACTAAAAAGGTTATATATCGTAATTATTACTTGGCTGTTACGTGTTCGTCAAGTGAAACGTTTATAATCCTTATCTATACGAAGTCTTCGTATTCATGGTATCTCGTTATGACTCCTCCCTATATATCGTAATATCAAATAAGGTTGACGTTCCACAGCAATGAAATTCTAAAAGTAGCTAGCTTATTATTTTGAGTTCCCGTTCATATTTAATTTGAATACATCAAACATAATAAGACCTAGACCTAAATGAATGGACAAAAGTGTTCATAATATGCTTCTTTCCAGGAAAGAAATTGTGAATGATTATTCTCGAAAGGCTTACATCTTTTTCGCAGTAAGTAAAAAGTAAATAAGAACAAAATACGTTGGGCGGTTTGTATAAGCACATTTTAAAATTTGAATTTGGTACGAATATTTCAAATAACTTTCGGCAATTACATGTCTCACGTAAGAAAGGCTTGTATAATAAAAACATTTTTAAATATTCCATCCTGACTAGCGTCTTGAAATATAAACTACGAATATAAACTTATAATAAACTTGCGTCTTGAAATAAGCAATAAATAATTTACGACTTCCTGCCTTCGAACTTAATCTGATATCAGTTCAAGCGGAGGAAAGCGAAGCAACACTTGACATCTGGGTCGCAAGTTTAATCATATAAGACTTAGCAGACTCACCAGAAAGCTAACACAATCAGTCATAAATTTGTTTGCATTAAAACTTTTAAATTGTGTTATAGTTTGTCTGACATGTTATTATTTAATACGTCATATATACACAAATATTTACAAGACCAAATAAAGATTGTTTACTGACTGTTATATTGGCACCAAAGCTATTGTGAAATAAATAATGTATGCATGAATTTCTCCAATTTTGAAATAACATAATTTTTAAAGGTGTTCAACATGCAGATCAAGTGATTTTCTGTTTATACCGAGTAAAAAACTGAATACTAGACAATAAATTGCTATGACATAGCTATAAGGAAGATATCTGATTGGGTAGGGTTAATTCTTCATTATAGTATAATGAATCATTTTAAGCCCAAGTTGTAAATCTGTGAATAAAAATATCGTATGTATTTTTTATGTTTAGCTAAAATAAAATCTGTAAAAGTCTATAATTTATGTCAAGGTTTTTTCTTTATTAATAATTTTGGTTGTGCATGATGAACTCGCAATAATTAAATTATTATCCAATGTTTCGAATAAGTTAACTGTTTGTTATAATAACATTAAACGTATTCAACCTTCTTTGTTCACTTGAAAATTTTGAATGTGCCTATTTATAAACTGTATTTTTTTATCTCCATTGAATAAAATAAAACTATTTGTGTGAAATGTAGTTTTTAACCTAGTCATTTTTGCCCGAATTTTCCATCCGGTTAATCGCCTTTAAATTAATAAAGCGTTTTTAATTAAACTATTGTTACAAGCTAGAAACAATTATTTTAAATATTTTTTCTCATGAAAATTATGTTTACACTTGATAAGAAATACAATTTTTTTGCAATTTATTGTAAGACGAAAAAGGTACAATTTAATTTTGAAATTTATATTTTAACAAGCCGATCTATGTTATAAATATATTATCCGCGGATGTACTACAAATTATACTTTATTAAATGCCATAGGAACATAATCTCGAAATGTATTGCACATGTGGAAACATAAAAAAGTGTAGACGGCTATTACAAAAATGGAACCAAACTACTGAAGACTTTTTAATTTCCATCAAGTGGTTGAGGTATTGGATATATTAACACAACAATACATTTAAACATGATCTAAATATTTTATTCACGTGATAGAAGTGCATTCTTTTCACGTAATAAAAAACTAACGTTGAATGCAAATTGTCAATAAGCAAACACAATTGGCATTGAACATCTAAATAATGACGTAACGGAGCTCTTCTCGTCAATGTCGCATTACACATTGATGACACAAGATATATTAATAAAGCAGACGTAAATGTTTTGCGAAGTATTAGCATTCTGTCTCATTTGACACGTCTCACAAAGATGGAAACCATCTCAAGTATTAAGGAACTTGGAATGCTTAAGTAAAATCGCTTTGTAAAATATTAGATATGGTATTTACATTTTTTTTTATTCCTTGATGGATTGTCAACAAGTTCTCTATTGTAATTAAGACAGTGCAAACATTTTAACACGGAAAACGTTCATTTATTGGTTACTTGTACAACGTAAAATTTCTAAATTAACAAGAACATTGCGTTTTCTTCACTATACGGTAGTTGACTCATTCTAAATTTTGATAATTTTCGTACAATATTGTGGAATATAAGTTAATTAAAAACCAGTTTTGAAAACAATTCAAAAATTTATTGAAAAATAAGCCAGTTAGATTATTAAGGCTTCTAAATTTGAAGATACGGATAGAGTTGGGTACATCCCTGTCTCTTTTCCTCTCGTAGAATATAATGTGCAATATTAAAAATGACCTCACAACACAGTATTGCCGTCGTTCTCTAAAGGTTAAATTTAAACTTTTATAACTCGGTCAAATTTTAAGATTATTAAAAAAAATTTTCACTCTTCATCACCTTGTACCTTGAAATTACGATCAATGAAATAAAAAAAAATTAGTCAAATAGCCAATTGTATAAAATTATTCGAGAGGGTTACTTCGTACGTTGAATATTTTCGAAAAATGTGCTAGGGCATGTGTGTGAGCGGATAGAAGCTGAAAGAATTTTTTTCGAATATTCGGCTGTTTTTTTTCTGTTTATCTACCTATTTGTTAACAGTACTGAAATACTAATCTACCGATTTCATTAAACTTTTATTAAAATTATACTTGACGTTCGGATTAAAATCTAAGCCACTTTTGGCTGGACTGGATATTTCCTGAAGAACTTTTTGACTGTTTTTCTATTTTTCCTTTACGTAGCCTGTTTGGTAGAGTATCACGCCAAATCTGATGATTTAATTTCAACGATACTTTGACTAAAATAATACTTTGGATTTGAATGAAAACTTAAAGACTACTTATCCCTTGGAGACTTGAAATTAAATTACTGGCGATTATGCAATTGTAACGCAGGTTTACGCAAGCTTAAGAACTAATGTTTAGAAATTATAAAGACAATCTCAGAGATTTAGTTTAAAGTTCATGCTGAGATATAAGGCACTTTTATCCAAGTCAAGGATACTTTTCACATGCAAAACTGGAGGACAACTAGCAAAATCTAGTTATTAATATTTTATAATAGAGAATTTTTTACCCAATATATTCATTCTATTATCGATATAGTTTTTTATCCAATAATATAAATTTATGATAGTTTACTTTATGAGAAATCATTTTATTTTTACACTAAGCTCAGAACTCTTTGTAACTCTCCTAACGTATAGACATCCTTAAACGTTGCCTTTATGCTGATTAAGTACATCTCCATGGTGTCTTTCAAAAGCTAGTAAAAATGTACATACAGATGGAAAATGAAAGAAATATTATTTTTATAAATAAGATTACTGTGGAGAAACGAGACTTGTAAACTATAATGAAATACAGAGTTAATGAAAAGCAAATTCTTAATTTCGGATTCGACCGAGCATTTTAATCGTGGAGTAAGTGGGAAGAAATAATGTTTGGAACGGTTAAAAAAAACATTGATAAAATTAACTAAACGATATCTCTGGCAAGCGCTTCCTTGTCAGTAACTAATACCGGAAGGATAAAGCGTCGACAATGAACTGTAGGGTTACCGCTTTTCCGGTTTATACTAGCTTGACTAAAAATTTGCTTATCCTGAAATGTTTGCTCGGTTTACTGAATCCAGTCAATGTGTTTCTCGGTTTGAAATTTTCTCGCTTCTTTTAGATTTTGAAATAACTTTTCTTTCACAGTTATAATACTTCGTATTTCGAACTTTTATTAATTTAGGACGTGTAATTTCATCTTATCTCGTATCGATATTGAGTAAGAAGTAATTACAAAGTAATAATCGTAGGATAGTGAATAAATTTAAAATTTTGTTAATTATAGATTTTCTAGCTAAATTTATGCTCGAATGGGCATCGATTCGTCTTAATCATTGCTTCCGATGGAAATACTATTAAATAATTTTCCACTATCTCGTTTAAATGATACGTGGAATACATTAAAAGAAATTTTATCCTTATAAATCTTATCCACATATCCTCATCCGGTAGATATAAATTAGATCTATTGATCAATTTAGAGATGGACAAAAGCTTCATTTTTTTCACTGAAATATATTAGACATTTAATAATATTTTAAGCAAATAAAAAATATTTTTTGTCCTTTCTTTTACAATATAAATTATTTAAAAAATATTGCCAAAAAAGCGAAAAATTCCTCGAAAAACCGTTATATATAAAACTCAATAATACACATGTATGATTGCATATTTTTCATAGGTTCCTATAATTTTAAACCGATTTCCCTCAAATCTTCTCATTTAATCTCTACTTATAACAACCAATCTTTAAAGACTGGTGATTACCCACTCCCTTATCCCCGGTAGAAGCGGTAGATAGAAATTCGGAAAATATCGAGCAACGCCGGAAATTTAGCTAGTGTAATAAAAATTCCTTATTTTTTAAGATTTTTCTTATGCTTGGTTCCTGTTTGCTATATAGTTAAAACCTGGTCATAGTCTCGTCTACTTCGAACATTTTGGAAGCGAAACTTCTTTATATACATTACTATTATACGTCGCACAATAAAAATATGTATCAACTCAAGTCCGTTTGTATTAATATAAAATTACTGAAATACGTTTATTTATAATATTATTTCTCTCTTCGTGTCCTAGTTCATTCTGTTTAAAATTGTTCGGCACACGGTTAGGCGTAGTGCGTACCATGTAATATGTGGCAACCCTATAATGTCACGCGAAGACGAGCGCGCTCGCGCGAACTAGGTCGCCGCTCCCGCTTCGTCATCGACCGTTCAGGGAACCCTGTCTATACATATAGTGGGCGTAGCAAAGTGAGTTTAATTTTAATAAGATACCGAATTAGAGATGAAGACCTCAAATGCAAATATGGCGATTGGTGCATGAGCGATATCAATTTATAAAAACCTGCCACGACTTTGACTTTTGACAAAAATAGACATTTTGCTTTAATCGCTTTTTCATAAAATAATTTATTAAAGATGTTCTTAATGGTTCAATTACTTATTCTGTGCTTTAGTCAAATAAAAAATTGTACGGCTCATTCCTAAGACATAAAAATGATTAGAACAAACAATCCATAACATGAGTAAATTTCATTATCTTGTATAATTCTTTCAAACTTGTAATGTAACAACAAACAAAATTTTAAAAAAAATTTAATAGCTCTAACGCTTAAAGTTATTTTTTTTCAGAGTTTTCAACAGAAAAGGGGTAATAATAGAAAATCTACAACAATTATCAAAGTAAACATTAAAATTAATAGTTTTTAAACCATTTTAACTCAAAAGTGATACACCGGATACTCTTCAATTTCATTCTTCAATCGTTCTTTCTCATTACCCACTCTTCCCTTTCTTACACGACAGAAAGCTTCAAATTAATCTCATAAACCGTTCCTAGCGAAAACCTAAGAAATAAATTAACGTTCCTTTTTATAAAATTAATATGATAGGATATTAAAAGAAGTATTTATAATTTTACCTACCTTCTTGTACTTTCAATCGTATTATTTTTCCCCTTACGTTGGCTTTGTTTTAAGTTCTGTTTTAATAACGTTAAAAAGTTTTTTTTAATAATAATAACGTGTAAAATGACTATTGACTATAGTAAGATGAAATAAATTGAACAGAATCAAATTTTTAAAAGACATAGAAAGAAAAGAAAACAGAAATGATGACAAAAAAGTATCCACAAGGAAAGATTAAGGAGATAAAACATTTGAAACTCTGTAGGTTGTTGTTAAATTATTTGATAGTGTAAATCATTCAATTAATAAATAACAAAGTTTATTGGCTTCACTGGAAACTTATTGAAAACGGAGCTATTGCGAAATTATAAAGAACAATAACAATTGGCTATAGGGACATCAAACAAATTGCACGGAATAAAAATTTTAAGAAAAAAGCACAGCGATGATGATATACAAGATATTAACGATGAAATTACATAATACTAAGGAGCTGAAAATTTTCAGAAATATAAGTAGTGAAAATATTTTCAACATCACGTATTTTAATTTTTTGATATTGAAATTCATTCAATTAGCAAGTAACAAAGATTTTCGAATTAACTTAAAAGTTAATGAAAGAAGCAGACTGGCAATTACATTTTTTATAACAAAAAAATTAAGTAATATCCGATGAATTTCTATGTTGAGCAAGATCACGTATTTACCTGTTATATGATTACATAGCCGTCACTGGTGCACTACCTTAAATAATATTTATTATTGTATCAATTATAATTTTGTCATATCAGTCGTCGGCATAGGCAGTCGTTACTAATAACCAGTTTTGGTATCATATTGTTATTGACATAGAATATAAGGAAATTTCGCTTATTGAAATGAAAATAAAGAAAATGTTATTAATGTGTTGCCGACGTATCGCATCAAATTGTTTGAACTGAAACACATTGGCTATATAATGTATGAGATGCTAATATAAATAAGTAAATAATTAAAGACGTATCTGTTATGTTAATCAAATTTTTAACCGTTATTTTTTTGAGCCATAAGCATTGAAAGATATTTTTATGACATTTTACATAAACATAAATATATTTTACAGTTCAACAATCGCATCAGTAAAAAGAGTCCGGGCAGCATTTTCACTTCGATTCGCCAAATCATCAATGAAACTTGGTTTAATATGAATAAGGTGTTCATGAAATTATCTCGAACAAAATTGTCAAATGTTTAGTCTTTATAATTTTGATAAAGATTTTGAGAGAGCAAGCAAAACAAACGTTTGTTGAATAATCCAAAACATGAATGTACTTCATAACTGCGTCTTTTGCTTGAAGAGAACAACGCAAACAAACAATGAAACAACAATGACTATTGGAATTTTATGAATGATAATTTTGAATGACGTAATACTATGATGCTATACAGGACAAGAACGATGGGTGGATACTATATTTCAATAACATAGTGGCGACACGGAGACAAGACGTCACGGACAATCGCGTACACGTATCTCTCATCTGTCATTATCTCGTCATTAACAGTTACGTAATTGAACTAATCGGTCGCTGAATATGGTTGTTTATGGGACAACATTCGGATCATAATGGTTCAGTTAACCCTAATTGTTAAAGGCCTATTTTATTTGAGTATATCACAACACGTTGATTAATTGTTGACTTTAGTATAGATAGACCTCAATTCGGCGGACGGCTTCTTGCTTTTGAAAAAACTTTTGGCTGCAAATAATATTTGCGATAAATAATTGTAAATGCTTATTATTTCCATTATAACTGTATTATTTCCAATATAACAATTAAAATATAATATAATGAAGTTCTACGACAACTGATGAAATCAAATTTATACTAGAGGGTATTAAGAGAGATAAAAGCAGTGGTTAGAAAAAGAATGAAGAAAGTTATTTAATAAGAAAATCTTTATGCAGATTTACATTATTATCGTATCGAAAATAAAGAATAGAAAATCTTAATCTTAGCTTAAAACTTATTTAAATAGATAAAGAAAAGATTGAACATTGTTAGGATTACGAATTTTAATAAACTATAAATATTATGTATGCTATTAGCTACATACTACAATATTATGCTATCATTATAAATTCGCTATCAGTAGCATTTTTTTCCTAGTTTCGAAAGTAAATCAGTTTGTTTATTGACGATTTTGAAGGAACTGTAGAATAATTTCATTGCCGACCAAATTAGCTACGCACATGATATTGAGTAGGCCATGTTATAGTGTACGCCGGACGCGCGCACGTCGTGCTCTATATATGAACCATTTCGAGCCAATTTTGACCACCCTATATACCTATGTAATCATTGGAATTCAGAGCTGGTATTTTGCTAGTATCATAAAGTACACAATATTACAGTGAATAAAATTTCACGCACCTAGCTTTATCGAATTGGGGTACGGACCACCAAAAAATCGTTGATTTTAGGATGAAACTCTATCCACTTTCAAACAACTAAAAATATTTAACAATTTATGATCTCAAACAGTCTACATCTGACGCCAAAACAAGCCAAAAACGTCCAAAACACGCCAAAACACAAATTAAAAGAATTAAAAGAAAAAGCCAAAACACTATAGCCTTTATCACTTCCAGTTACAAGAAACAAACCTATCATAAAATTTACGTAAAAATATGTGCTAAGTTTTAATCGGTTTGTATTTAAAAAATTTATAAGGACGAAGTAAATATATATATATATATATAAGTTATATGAAAAAATAGTAATAATTCTAAAAGAAAATCATAATAATTCTAAAATGTATAAAATGCTATTTATATTTAATGCAATTGATATTATCGATGGAAAATTGATCAAACGACCTAAAAATGTTATACCATATATGCATGATTGTTTGAGAAATGCTGAAATTAATTGTATAAATGTTTATAGTTTTTTATAGAATACTGTTATAATGTTTGTGTTATAACATATTCTTAAAATACAAGTAGTATAAATAATAGATAAATAATAAAATCGTTGGATAAGTAATCATAAATCACGATTCACTAAATAATGCGTACTCACATTTTGTTTTCTTACTTGTCTACACTAAAAAACCGGTTAAGTGCGAGTCGGACGCGCGAAGGCTTCCGTAGCACCAAACGATATTATACTTAATTTATTTGGTGCTATGGAAGGTATACTAAATTTGTATTTATCAGACACTATGGAAAACAAAGTTATTGCTGTCGTCGGTACCAAAAGTATCACATATCTCAAAAACTAAACAATATATCTTATTCAAAGCAATTTTCGTTGAAATATTATTTTCAGTTCTACTACCTTAATTTTTACAGAATTTTATACGAGTTAGTTGAAAAGTTGTAGGGGCGGAGACTTTTAAGACTTCAGAAGGGCATATCTCACCCACTATTGACTTAAACAAAAAAGTTATTTTGCAACCTCTACATCATTTTTCAAGAACTATCTAACGATACCCACGCGCCTATGTGTACTGGATATGTTCATCCTTCAGTTTCATTGTATAGTGGTTTATAGAAGACACCTAACATCTAAATTTCACCTATATAGTGCCAATAGTCCGAGTGCTATTACGTACTGACAGACAGATGGATAGACTGACAGAGGGACAAACAGACATGACCAAAATTATAAAGGTTCCCTTTTTCTCATCTGGCTACGGAACGCTAAGAACTATGATCACTTAATAATCTAAAACATATCTATGGACAGATTAATTTTTTGTACATATTTTTTAATAAAAGTATCATGTGTTTTTCATAACACTATCTTATTTAAATTATAACGTGTTAATAATGAATTAGCAAAATTTTGGCATAATTAAAATAAAAAAATAGGGTTTAGTATAAAATATCTAGCTGAGAGGGCCAATAGCATTAATCGAATGAGTAAGAAAAGAAATGGTTACTTTGAATATTGAGTGTTTTAAAGTTAATAATGATAAATGATCATTATAAACTTAAAAAATTAATAACGAAAGCAGTAAAGTTAATAATGAAATCAGAAATAAAATCACGTAGATTTTTCTCAAAACGAAAAGAGTTAACAGGGCCTAACTAATCTAAAAGTGACACCCGCGTTTATTTAGTTTTTCTTTTAGTAATTAGGCACTTTTGGTTCAAATTTCTAGCTATTTTCAATCCTATCACATTTTTCGTTTTATTATATGTAGTTCAGCATCGCAGATTAGTCATGGGGCAATGAACATGTGGTTCCAATGTTGAGCGTTTCACTCAGGAATAGAAACTATTACGCGCGTTGAATCACTCGTTTTCACGCATCTATATTTATACGTTTAATGTCGTCAGGTTTAAGTTTGAATAATCATTGTAATTTTATAAAGAGAAAATATTTGTTTGTTTTTCAGGATTTTGGTACAAAAACGGTTTTTTATGGTCGATGCGAGGCTTCACGACAGTATAGTTTATAGTGTCCAGGTGGATTTAGGTTAGGTTAGGTTAGATAGATATTAGATACTATCTTTTCAGAACGTTTGGGTAACGAGAATTAGCAATTTAGGTGAAAGAGGCGAAATATACCGTGCGTATTGAGTTCCAAGAACCAAACCGTTATAATCCATCGAAATGGTGTTCGATAAAAATGATATCTACAATAGTTCCAGGATGTTTATGGAAAACCATTATATGTGATTTGTTCAAAGCGCTTCGTTTGTTAAGAACTGCGCTCTTTAGAAGCCCAAAATAAACAACAAAACCTTTAAGAATCCTTTAAATAAATTAACTTAAAAAAAATTACATAAAAAGCGATAAAAATAAAATGTAATCATAGTCTTTTTTGCCTGGCGACGAGTATCTATTAGTAAAATAAAATACTTTTAGATAGTGTTTAAAAAGTTTTTTAAACAGTTCGAAAGATAAGATGCAAATAATTTCAAAATCGATATACAACTGGTTGTATTTCCAGAGCGTATTATTAAAATACCTAAAAAAGAAGAAAAAACACACACGGTAATAAATACATAAGAATTCCAAATTGTTAGTAAAGTTATTTGAAATTATGGAATATTCAATGATTTAATATTCAAAGTTGCATTTATTTAAATCAACAATTGCTGCATTGTTTTTATGCTTTGATCCAAGAAAACTTATATATAAGTACATCAGTGAATTGAAATCAATTAGGTCTACCGAAACTGGATATGAACGCTAATAAAGCGAATTTTCCACAATTGGATTAATTTTCCAAATTCAGTAAAATATTATTTCACAATAAGTGTGAAATCGATTTCAAAATATTTCATCTGATAATTTTTTCAATACATGCAGGTGAAAAGACAAACTTTAAAGTATATTTTTAAGGATTCCACTTTTTGTGATTTCTGTTTTATATTTTAAAGTAAATAAATACGTATTGCCATATACACAATTGCACGTTTTACTAAAATACAAAACATGTTTAGTGGAATATTAAATTATATATATTAATGGAATATTAAATTATTTTATTAAATTTCGGTATTGTTTAGTTTTATAAGACTATAAGTCTTTTAAAACTAAACAATACCGAAATTCCAACTTTCCATTTTTATAAATTGTTTATACTCGGTTTTTTAGTTTATCATGGAAGTTCGACCAGAAAATTGGTGTAGCTAGTTTGTTTGTAATATTCAGTAAAACCAGGAAAATGACCAAAACGTTTAAAATGACATTCATAGGCACCTACCGTAAATAATTTTTTTTACTGGTGGTACAACAAATTTATAATTATCTTGGTCAATGGACAAAAAAGTAGCTTCTTATAAATATTCTTTAGGGTTGAAGCTTGTTAAAAAAAAATATTGAATTTATGAAAATGTAAAACTAAAAATTCGACATACATTGTAAATTGGATAGAATAAAATACATAAATTATATCGGAACTCTCCAGTTTCTCGCGGTTTCCCGATTCAACTGCTCAGCCACCTGATAAGGATCGCAACAGAGTGTGATTTGTTTATGATGGGCGAAAGTAAATTTCTAGAAATGTTTTGTCGTTATCGTTAGTTATTCTTTTGTAATTCTTATATATTTTGTATTCATGTTTGATCTAAATGTTTAAACTTTGCTAAGCCATTAATATCTTATCGTTACGAATAGGCTACATGTAAAGTATCTACATAAATAATAAATAAATAAAATGTATATGAATTTCAAGAAATCTGAGGAATAGTATCATGTCGGTTGCTTTACAATCTTACTGAAAATATAAAATTTCCCTTTCAGAATAAGTGTAATTTGAAGAAAAATTTTTTTTGTGAGTTTTCTTTCAATTACTAATGAGTATTTTGCATTTTCCAAAATGTTCAAAAACATAAAACGTTGTCTTTTCTTTTGGAAAAACTTTACTATCGTTTACAATAGCATTATTTTTTTCATAATCATCAATTTTTTCGCATTTTAAAGCAAAACATAATATTAACAACAACCGATATTGAATACGTGTATAAATGAAAAAATAAAAACTCCCGCTTTCTTTTTTTTTGTGCTCTCATTCATAAAAAACTTCATAAAGTACATGTGTAGGTATATAAAATGCTGTTAACAGCCTTTTCTCTCTTCAACCGTCAATTCGTCCACTCCTAACTATGGACGCAATGTTAAGTGGAATAATTATGGCGAACCCTTGTTCCGTGCATGCAGTTTGCGCCGCGTGAAATGCAATTTACGTCCATGTTCTCATACTTAACGACTCTGACTATCCACAGAGCAATCTCGGCGTGGCCTTTGATCGCAGCTTGTATGAAACCTCGTCGAACACATTAAGCAAAGCTACTGTGCGAGAATGTAGGAGAGCGATAAGAAGGTTTAGAGGATGATGCGATTGGAGACTACAAGTGTAGGAGACAACCGAAAGGATAGCATTAATTGGGTACTGGGCTCTACGAATGCTACGAGAATTGATACGTGGTATTATCTTATATTCACAGACGACAACATATGTAGGTATTTAGATATCCTGAAACAACTCGTTGTTTGTATAAAAATGTTTCTAATAGTTTTAGAGATATAGTAACAAAAGGCCATGACAGGTTTAATTCAAATAATATTTTAAGTTGCTGATAAAACTATCAAATGTTTAATATCAAATACTGACAGTAGGAATAAGCAGCTATTTAAATTTTATTTGAGAATAAATAAATGAATAATTTCATTAATTATTATTATATACCTATAATACCGTGTTAAACTGGAAAGTACGAAAATCAATAAAGAAATAACCAGACCTTCGTATTACCATTCGATTTTCCACGCGGCATAATTTTTCGTACAGATTTTCTTTCGATAAGAAATATAGCAAATCTTTCACCCAAATTCACCCATTGTTTTCTCTTACATTGTCTAATACTAAGGTTAGTGGAAGAAAATATACTTTCTCCATTTGCTTCAGATTTAGATATTCACAATTTTTTTATATATAATCAGTTCTTTATTGTTAGATTCTCTATGATTTCACTTTATTTCTATTTAAATTTATTCATTATATTAGAATTGGTATTATTATACGTTTGGAATCAACAGAGAGATCATATTAAGCCCTCTGTACAGTATCTTTATTCTCATCTAAATGACAATCATTATCATATGTACATCTAAACTAATTTCTGTCTGTAAGTGGAAAATTTTAAAGCAAAATATCTCTATTTGTTTTATTGTAATATTAAACACAATTAAATGAAACTACGTGATGTAGTATTATTTCTACTTTCTTTAAGTTCTTTACCACGACCTAGGTTTCGTTGTATTACAACATCTTCAGGTGGGCTATTAGCAAAGATAGTGGGCTATTAGCAAAGATCGTAATACAACGAAACCTAGGTCGTGGTAAAGAACTTAAAGAAATTAGAAATAATACTACATCACGTAGTTTCATTTAATTGTGAATAATGCATTTCTACAAAATTAACGCCAAATATATTCAATATGTAATATTAAACTTAAATATAGCATACTAGGACCTATTAAACTTTTTAGTTTCACCAACCCATCACCAGTTTTATTGACAAATATCGAGTTCGTCAGTGGTGTCAAATTCGATTTAGATCCTAAATTTACCTCGTTTAAAACAATCAATACACACAAACTCTTCCGTTCTTCGGCCTATTATTTGAAATGAAATAATCGATTACACATTAAAACTCACGTAACTAAATCAAATATTTTCTTTTCCATCTGTCAGGAAACGTGTGGCTATTCACAACATCTTGTCTAACACGAACGGCATGCCACTGCTCTTGGCCAATACCCATCAGCCCACAGAACCCAGTCTTCGGCACGAAACCGAGAAAATTAATCAAAGCTTTATTAAATAATTTCTTTTTTTAGAAGCAACATTGTAGGCAGAACGGTCGTAAACTGGCGTAAATACGTGAATAGGGACGCATTAGAGCACGTTGTACAAACGTGTCTGTTTTAACGTCGTCGTCAAGCTAATTTGTGGCACGGTGTTTCTCGGGCGATGACGACCCCGATAATACTGAGGGTCGTTTGCTCTCAGATTGCGGGCTGGATGCATAATTTAATACATTATATTCGGCTCAAGTAAAATGACCTAATCTTTAGGTCTCTGTAATAGGAGGTTACCTTTTCCTGGAGAAGCCACAGAAAAGTAGGTCAATTTTTTTAATCAGGTTTGTATTAAGTTCTACTTTACCGAAAAATAAACTATTTGCTACTCTTCCTATTTAAATACATTAGATATTTCTCTTAAAATTGTCTATCACTTTGAATTTTTCAGGAGCACTTCCGTTGCTTTGCGAGATATACTTAATGAAATTTGGCATATACTCGTAGGTTGAAAAAATACTTTTTGCATTTGCAATAATTGTTAGTTTATAACTTTCATTACTTTTAGGGGTAGCAATATAAGATGTGAAAAAAACCCTTTAGAATTTTTTACATCTTATATGTATCGTTTCTCATATTAATTTATTGCCTGTTATTCGCTAATTGTCTTTATTTAATAGGTACTGGATGCGGAGTTTTATTTAAACTTATTTTTTGATCATTTCATACAAGTGGATACACTTTGTCAAACAAATGAAAATACTCATTTACACTTAGTAAACGAGTGGAATACTTTTTTAAGATTATTTCGAAAGAAAATTTATGAATCCCTCTTTACTCTAAATATTTATTTTTATTTTTGCTGCTATTAAATCTTTTCGACATATTTTGAAGATGACAAGAGATAATTTGTTCTCATAGGAGGAGAAAGTACGACCATAAATTAAATTTTTGATAAAATACTATTTTTATTATAAACATATTACCATAAACGGGTTCCAACATTATTGACACAAAAATATAAGATTAAATTATTCAGTTATTATTTAGTAAAAAAGCCTTATTTTCTTTCGTGATTATTTAAAATATTCTTACAGGTGACGTCAGGGTTTATTTATTAAAAATTAATTGTAATAACTAATTATCTATACTTTAGAAATGAATGAATATTGTTAAACCTTAGCTATGGATGAAGATTTACCGTGCTGTACGTTACAAGACTAAGTGCAAACGGTAGTGGAAAACATTCATCTAGGATCAAATTGACGACTTCCTGTCTCAGTGAGCGTGTGAATAGCTCTGGAGACAGGATTTCAGTAATCACAGGGCGCACTTACTTTTGTGAGTGGCGGTACTGCATCAGATATAGAACGCAGAGATGAGAATCAGATGAAAATATTGTCGTAACATGGTTTTTTAATAAAAAGAACTAATTTTATGCGGAGAATTCAGTATTCAATGATTAATTTCTGTTTAGCATATTCAAAAGAGAATGATTTATTTATATGTTTAGTTACAATTTTTTTTATATTTTCAAAATATAGTCTTGTTGACGTAAGACGAAATTAAAAGTAATGTAAATTGTACAGATTTGTGGCGGTGAAAACAAATTAATAATGTTTAGTTATGTACCTATAAATATTGTTTATAACTATGTGTATACAAATATTATATTATGTATGTAAACATATGTACACATCTATGTCTTCAAGCTGTAACAAAGAATATGTTTATTATTCATACAGGCGATTCATAAAACTGACTATATTTGAAGCGAGTGTCTGTAAGGAAAATTCGCAGTTATTTTTCAGAAACAGTTAATGCATAGAATCGCCTGTAGGGATGACAGACACTTTTGTTTATAACTTTTCCTTATCAGATTTTTGGTAATGTTATGTTGTTTTATAGAACTAATGTCCATAACTACTAAAGATAATTAGAAAATTGTTATAATATTGGAAAACGTATTATTTCCACGATTAATTAGCCTTGACTTTTATGAGTTTTTATGACTTTTATGAGTTTTTTTGTAATTTTGAACCTGTTTTTAACATATTTTGCAATAATATTGTCATGAAAATTCAACTATATATAGTCTATAGCTAATGGACCCCAGATATTCGTACACCACTTATTGGCATAGTTTAGTTTATCGTAAATTTCACATGCCGATTGAATCGTCAGTAATCGGAAATCCGCTGCCTTCTAAAAAAATTGCAAATCTGTTACGTTGTCCTATGGAATGGTATTGAACAATATGGTATTTAAGGTTGTTTGCTAATTTAAATCTAAATCACTCTAGCAACACCGAATCACACTGATTATAAGAAATACAGCAGTTACGAAAGATGAAAACCGGGGTAATTGAAAGAGATTACCAAAGATATACCAAAAGCTGCCTTGTCACTGCAAGAAACAATTTTCTTATAATCCTAGTGATTATAAGAAAATTGTTTAAAAAATAAATTAAAAACGTACGTCATAAAATAGAAAAAATACTTTTATTTAAAAATAAGAACATAAGAAGCGAATGGATCTCTAATAGAAATTCATAAAAGTAAGTAAGTTGATAGTACGGATAAAATTAAAATCGGTTTTAAAAATGCTTAACAATACTATTAAAAGCACCAACTTACCGCCATGGAATTTTCTGATTTTTTTTGAGGGTCTACTTACGATAATAGAATAAGCAATTAAATTATGATACTAATTTCATACATATTATTGGTGTTATTTTTAATTAAATATATAATAACAAAAACCTTATTTCATCTCTTTCGGATATTCGTAAAAATGTTCTTTATCAAAATACTTTCTTGCTTCAATAAAACGAATTAGTTCCATACAACGAACACAATTTTAGTCATGAGATATCTCAATGTAAGAGACACATAAATGGATGGCAAACATTTAACAGACGGCCTTTAGTTAGACTTAATATATACAATCCCGTTACTACAGTATAGGTGGGGTAAAATTGTTACATTTTGTAACCGCGTTAAGATTTATAAGACGTTAAATAAACGGCATTAGGCGACGAAATGCAATCTAAATATAAATTTACTACTTAATATTAACATGCACCTAAAATAAGCGGATGCGTAACATTAAAGTATTGACATGGTTTCCTCGTTAATTTCAAATATTAATGGCGTTTTATCTTATATGGACGGGACTCGCCTTTCCTTTTAATTTTATGTGTTTTATGTAACACAGATTGTAAATATTTGTTTTTATGTTTAAATACAGATAACTTAGAAAGTATATTTGCAGCAGACAATTGGGTAAATCTATGGCAAGACAAACACGGATTACATGCAGAGATCGATTTAATTTTGGACGAATTCGAGATATGAGGCATATAACGCAACATTTTTTCTAATTTTTTTTTATATTTGAATCGGTGCCAACCATTAAGCAAACGAAACAACCATTAAAATGGTAGGCCTAAAAATAAGTTGTGCTAGGAGATATCATGATTTAAGAACCAAACCATCAACTGAAACTATATAGCTGTTTGAGTAAGTTTTGTCAACCTTCATAATAATGTGAATTTTTGTGGTATTCATTGTTTAGTCATATGAAAAATTGGGTTTCAAGATACATTTCATATGATATAAAAATAGTATAATTACGTAATCCTATCATAAATATATTCCAAACCTCAAAACAACTAAGTTTGTACAGGTCTAAGTTTTTATAAAACATGAAAATGTTGAATAAAACTTACTTCTGGATATAATAATCTTACATTCGGGCATAGAATTTAAAACACCGAAACTAGTTAAAACGCCGACTATTTCTACAAACGTTCGAACAATAAACAAAAAATCGAGTACCTATTGAAACACACGAAATTTTGGTTCCGCAGTCGTTCAATAAAATCAATTTATTAATATAACATGGGCGAAATAATTCTTAATAAACTCACTAATATAACTAAATACTTCTTTCAAGATTTTTTCATGTATCTTCGACCTATAGGCGGAAACACGTCACAAGCCTCTTCGAAGCTTAAAATTTCACAAAGAAGGCTCAAAATTTAATAAAAAATGTTTAAAAAACCAAGAAAAGACGTACCCAATGAATATTAATGGCGTTTTATGTTTGATAGTTACGACGAGTCCCGTGGATGCGACCTGCAAAACTTCACGCGTATAAGCTGAAAATTTTAGAAACTGTGAAGCGTGACAGACGGAATGACGAAAATAGGTGATTATATTAAAAGAGTTGGCATTTCCATACTAAACCCCTAAAAACGAATATTAATAAATTATCAGCAAAACATGAACAACAATACAATTTTTGCAAAACACCCAGGTATTCCAGAGATGTTTACGATTCCTAAAGGAGTTCAGTGTCTCAATATGATATTAAATTCTCCCGAAATTTAATAGCGGTGTCAAATATTCGCCTTCGAAACTTTTACTGCACTTATATTCTCCTTTAAGAGTTTCGGTAGAACGCTTTAAATGCGATTGACGCGTAATCGTTTCCCACCAAGCGCTCATTAATAAATTGTTAATTAAAGCAATATTAAGTGTTCCGATTGCAATAAAGTTTTAGCGCCATGCGCTGTGATAAAAGTCTCCGTTATTTATGTTTTTATTGCATTTGCGGCGCGGTTTTCTGATATTTTTTTCAGCTGTGCATATATTTCTTCTGTATATTAAAAGTAACTTTTATATTTTAATAAGAGGATGTGGTTCTTTTACGATAAAATTTAATTTTTTTGTAAATTCTTTTACAACAAGGCAATTGGATAGCGATATTAAAGTATGTATGTATATATAAAACTGTCAACAACATATATAACATTAAATCGTTCTTAACACAATGACAAACACTTCATAAATACCCATGCATTTATAATAAACTACACTACGACCACATCTTAGAATAAAAGCCGAAGGTTGAATAATTTGGATCGAAGAATTAACTGAATGTTATCTCGACCACCAAACCAGTTGCACTGTTAACGAGCCTTTTAAAAGACCCAGAATAAAACGCGGCCTTTATTGGCCTCATTAACTGATAAGGCAATGTTAATACTCGATACACCGTGCTTTACAGGGAACCGTTGTGTAATTAGATTGTTGTAAATTTATAGGCGGCGTGGTATCTTGGTCGGTCAGTTTATTGAATTGGTGGTCCGATATCAACGTAATATACTCGGAAGCCCTATTAAACGCTTCATTTTTTTTTACTTTTTATAATAATTTATTACAGTTCCCTTTCATCTTAGAATTATATAGGTTGTTCCTTTTTTACTTTAAAGTAATATAGAGCAGGAAAATATTATTATAATGAAAAAGTATTCGACAGATTCATACGTACAAAAATTCAACCTTATGGTTTTAATCAAGATCAATATTCCTTTGAAATCGTTTAAAAATAATGTAGGAAACATATTTTGTTTGTGTCCGTATTCGCATGTGGACATATGCGAATACGCAGTTTAGTTCATACATTGATGGGCCAATGTGATTGAAATCTTTTTATAAATATCTAACTTCAAAATCCCGGTAAGTACACAAAAAAAACTGACAATTCGATTTTCCCAAAAATTGTTCTAACGACTTTTTTCAAATCTCTCCACGACAGGACTCATTTCCTTATGAAAAATAGTTTCAGATTTGTTTCTATACAATCGAAATTTACGTTGTTTCCATTATGCGAGAAAATAGGTGTAGCGTTTGCGAACCGCTTACTTATATTTGTTCAATTTGAAACATTTTAAACGAGTATATTATTAAATAAACCTATTAAGTATGAATACAACTTATAATACTGCTAAACATACATAAAAACTTAAAACATTAAAAAGATCTTTAAGGATACATATTATTTCTAAAAAAACTCCATTTATATATATATATATATATATTGATCTTATTTTGCAGTACGCTTAAATATTGCTAGTATATTATTTCACAGGCATAAGATAAATTGCTTAATTACTTATATATATATTTAATTTGCTAATACAAGTGACCAAAATAATTTTGCTTTGAAATACACACGCAATGATTTTTTTACGATTTTCGATATACGTGATTAAAAAGTTAGAGGCAGACAAACAGAAATACATTCTGGAATCTTGTATATGGCAAAAGAGACATCTTATCAAAACTATTGCTAGACATTTTCAAACACTTTTCCAATGTAGTTTGTGAGAAAAAAAATCATGATCAAGTTTAATGTATAGAACGCTAATTAAAAAAAATTTAAATATTATTTTCTTTATTTCTATGTCTTCACGTAATTTGATCACTACCTATTCTTATAAATAGCCATGATGTGGCGGAGTACGAATAGACATGACGAGGTTTAAGGGTCCCATTTTTGTCAATTGACTGCAAAACCGTTAAAAAACTCCAAATATATGTGAACTTAAACCGTAACTATTGTTAATTTTGAATTTTTTTCCAGTTACAAAATAAGAAATTTAGAAATATCAATATCTTTACGCCTTTAAAAAAATGTACGTAGCACGATTTATTTATTTTTAAAATATATAACACTTATGCTCTGTAGTAACTAAAATCTCGGTAATTTATTGCATGTATTGGATTTATGAAATACATTTTAGCAGTGATTTGTAAATTAATACATTAATATAAGTGAAAATATTAACGTTTATATTCTAATTCAATATCTATTACCATGTTATGTTATTAGGGATTGTCTAAAAAATCTTCAAAGTCATTTTTCTTGATGTGTTATGCTGTGTTACATAAATATAACATTCAGTTCATTTCATCCAACTGTTTTTGATCACAATATTCAACCTCATATAAATTCTAATATATAATTTATATATGTATGTATATAGATGAAAATCGCGCTGATATTTAAGTAATAAAATGAATTAAAGACACAATTGAATCAAATTCTGCATGAAATAAAAAGCTCTTTAGAGCTGAAATCAGTAGTAGCAAGTGTTAAATAATAGCCATCGAACTAAAATTCCTTAAATTAATCATACATATACAGGCTTAGAATTTATATGATTGTTTCTTAAGTTTTATAAGATCACAATTTTGATCAAAATAAGCCGTCATATTTATTTTAAAAAAATGTTTAAAGTTTAAACTTCATCAGTAACTTCTCACACCGACATAGTTATTATGCTCGACAGTCATCAAACAACATTATTATTATTTAACAATCTCCGATTCAGTTTTAAACACGCATTTCTCCTTAATTCCTTGTTGGAAAATTTTAGAATCACGCTTTTATTTTCATCTTCATTTCATATATTTTCACTAAAGATATCGTTTTCACTGTATTTATATCGAATGTTTATGATATAAAAAAAAAAAAATTATATATATATATATATTATATATATATATATATATATATATATATATATATATATATATATATATATATATTTGCATAAAATAGCCTAAGAAACGTATAAGATGTAAAAAAATGAAGAAAGGGGCAAAACCGCTGTCAGAAGCGATATAACGATTTATTAATTATATTCCTTAGTTACTTTTCCTTGTACCTTTTATGATAATGCTGTCGAAAATTGTTTAATTTACATTTTACTTTAATATTCTCATACATTAAATTCAAACCAGTTAAATGCACACCAAAAATTAATTAAAGGCTGCCGGATCGCAACAAATACGAGATAAACATGGCACCATCGAATAGAATTCGCTGCAAACATTTTTCAATACTATTAACACAAACCGTTACTGTTTATAAACATAAAAAAATCACGAACCTTCCGATGAAAAAAGCGCCGAAACGCGTAGCTGTCAAATCGTCGCGAGCAATTAGACGGTGAAAAAACACCGCACTAGCGCCACTGCACGATTCGAATTTCGAACGGCGAAAAAAAATGATAATAAACACACGGCGATCGCTCGCTCTCGACCTGGCCAGCACTCGCCGCACGGATTATTCTGTTACCACATTCTGCGTAAGAAAGAACATCGCGCGAGACGTTCGCCCGCCGGTCCGTGTTATTGTTGTTTTGTAGGTTACGTTGTAGCGCGGGCGCGGCCTGCGAACGCAGCGCGCTGCTGGCGCCACGCGACTACGGCGGCGCACTGGCCAAGCGGTCGCGAGCTAGAGCTCCGCCGTGACAGATCGATGCGTATTGATAATGTTTACGGTCGATTTTCTGAGTTCGGACGGGCTGAACAAAGGGTCTTTTGTTGCTCGTTTGTTGCAGCTGGATCAATTCGGCTGTGTATAGCTAATGGGCTTGGTTGGTTGCGACTGTTATAATTGATTGCTCTTCTTTTATAAATGGCTATTAGCGTATCGCGCTTACGTGGACCGTTAATATGCTTTAACTTTACAACGATATAACAACGGTCAATAAATTTGCAAAAACCTTGAAGTCTATAGTTTAATTGAGGCTGGTAGTGAAAATGTTATCACACCTATAATAATCGGATTTATAGATTCAGTTACAGAATATAATATCGTTAATGAGAAATTTTAGTAGATATAAACCGTGATAGTTTGAAATTGAATCTGCGTTTCTTTATGATCTGTAAATAGTTCTTACATTGCAGCAAAGTATCCATTACCGCGGTCAGTGAAAGATACAAATACCTTATTACTTATGATGATTATAATATGTTTAATGTTACTAACAATAGTTATGTTATCTTTAATTAAAACGTTATACTATTTGTATGAAACCACAATAACTGAAAAGAAAACACTCTTGAACTTTGTGCCAAAAATTAGATGAAGATCAGTCAAGAAAACAATTAAAAATATTACGTTTTCGTTAATTTTTATTCAAAACTTATTAAACTAATTCACGACTAAATTTTAATATCCTCTCTATATACAAACTATATACAAAGTATCTTTGTATTCTATTCGATGATTACGGATTTGTTATTTTTGTAGTCATATTTTCAAAAGTTTCACAGGTTTTTTGAAACGAAATGAAAGTATTCGATACATCAAGTTTACTCTCTGCATGGTAAATGAGTAGGAAAATTTAATTTTTGATTTAATTAAATATATTATGAACTATTTCATTCAATTAAAAATTATGTTTCTTAAAATATATTGGTTATCGTCATATAGGCACAGAAAGGTGTCTGTGTTTTGCTTGCCAAATAATCAAAGATAATATGAGGTTATGGAAAAAATGCACCGATTACATATTTCGACTCGAAATTGAGATTCTGATATTGTTGACTTTTTCTATGTGTATTCATACATAGACATGTTCATTAGAATCATGTTTAGTAAGTGTGGAATTTACGTCATAACTTAATATGGGAGTCTGACTAATAAAACACGTTACTTGATGAATCAAATTCGAAATATTTCGTCATAGAAATACACTTACAATTTTGTTAGACATGTCATAAATTATTAATTTCCCGGTAATTTCTGCATTCTTTGAGGATAAAGGATATCACAATAATTTCACACGTTGTATTATTGCAAATCCAACATTAACAGAATATTGCAAGTAACTTCTCATTTGTAGTATCTTCTAAAATAACTGAAGGGAAAAAGAAGGTGAAATGAAACCAAGTTTAGTTTCAGACGCCTTTATTTTAAAATCATTGGTTTTACCATTATATTCCTATGATATTAGCGCCAGTTCAATCCTTTATTAGTCGAATTATTACTGACTTCATAAATACGATATAAAAAGCATAAGAGTTCAACATAAAATACAAAATTTCCTTGATTTGGAAAGGATTTATAAACGATATAAATGTAAACTAATAAAGAAATCGATATACACATGCGAAACTTCGCATCACTAGAACTGCGTTAACGTATAGCAACCCCCACCCGTGCATCGCTTACTCCCTCCCCCGCCCGCCCGCGCCACACTCGACTCTACCCAATGTCGACTCTACATTGCGAGCCCGGCCGTGCGCTTAGCAGGAACACTGGCTCTGAGTACTTTGTTTACATTTGAACGAAGCGGAACTTCACAGGCGATGATGGACGAACTTCTTCCTCTTGTGGTCGAGTATGGCGCTGCTTTTTGCAATATGCGGAACCATTAGGCGATAAAGTGTATAAGTTTGAAACGTTCAGCGATGAAATAAATTTCAGCGTTATTTTGAAATAAGTTCCGTATTCCGTTCGTTGTGAGTTATTTTAGATAAGGATTCAAATAATATTTCCACGATGCATAATAGCTATGGCTACTGTTCAGATTTATAATGAAGATAACTTTGTAATTTTATTTTAAAGAAGATATCCACACTAGGGATAGTTATAGAAGGTCGTTGGTTAAAAAAATGATTTCTTTAGAAGACGGATATACACGTCGATCATTAGATAATATAAAAGATAGTAGTTTTGGTTGTTGCCAGTAAAACATTTAAATTTAGATAAATGTTTATTTTTAATATAGTAATGTAATATGGCCATCAAATTGGAACTCTTCAAGATGATTGTTCACCTAATAATTAAAGAAAAAATAAAATATATATGTTTTGTTTTCCAAATCTTGCAATCGACAGTTTGGAATAATTTTCTGGAACTATCCTAGTAATGTTTTATTTAATTTATTCTTTACTTTTTATTCTATTCATTAAAGAAACTTAATTAAAATAATAAACCGATTAAAAAGCGTCATTGACTTATTTCATTTGGTTGAACATTTTTCTGATAAATTTCATGATAAACTCTTATAAACTCACGCTTTCCTTTTTTGTTATTCTGTCGATCAACTGGTATGAAGACCCTGGTCGCACTAAGCTCTCGTGCCTAATATGATGCTGATAAATTACTGACACGGAGAATAAAGAACAATATTGGAAATTTAATGGTAATTTATAACTTCTATACATCGTTGTTTCTAACCAGACAGGGGTTGGACTCACATCTTTTAAAATAAATATTATTCTATGTTAATAGGTAATTGTATAGGTTGTTTAGTAATAGGATAATAAGGAAATATAATTGCACCTGTAATAGCTCGTTTCTGTCATTCGTTAACTATCATGACTCGTATTACTTTACATTTTCTTTTCTACATATTTTCGCCTAATTAAACAGCCTCTGTATTTAATATGAGTTTTAACATTATATATAACATCCTACAACTTCAAGCAAATTTATATCGCATTTTTACTGCAACGTGAATTTTTCCTTCTTGCAGAGAAAATATATTAAGTATTTCATTAAATGTTACCAGATACATGTATCAATTAATAATATTATTTTAATAGCCACAGGAAAGGGTCTCGAGTACCGGACTTTCCTTTTTTATAGTAATATGATTAAAATTAATCGCGAACGCGGTGCGGCGTTCTATCTTCTGTTCAGTTAGCAATTTACTTTTGTCCATCAACGTTCTACTGAATTTAGGACAAATAATAATTTACAAAATATTCGGTGACTATATTCGAGTGGAATTGAGATTTGTTCTTGATCAATGTACATCACTAGCTTACAGTAATTATTTTATTAGTTTGGCAACTAATAAATCCGCTACATACTCCATTAATTTCTGTAATATTATATGAATTCTTAAGCATCTCTGCTAGGGTAAAGGAAGAATGCGGTGTTCTATCTTCTGTTCAGTTAGCAGTAGCTTTTCGGCAAGTAAAGCTTTAAAAAGACATAGAAACACAAGGAAAACTTAGACTGTTCTTGTTTATCGATTATGCTTAAGATAAAAAACAAACGAAGCAATACGCAGTAAATTCACAATTGTGGATGAAGGTATTCTCTTCTGTGATTCAATATCTCCAATAATTACCAATTTAAGCGACTTCTTCCATTAAATTTATAAAAGTTGAAAAGCTTTATCATATTGAACCTAAGGTTAAGTTCGCGTTATCTGATGAAATTAACCTCATGCTCCCATAATATACTAGAAGCTGATGCTAAGAAACCGAGGTGGCGGATACCTATAATAGTCCCCAACCAAATTTTACTAAATTACACAATGGTTCCACGTAAATGTTAAAACCTTATAATTTTTAACACCCATATATTGAACAAAAAACACAAAACAATTTCTAATTCTCATGCTCCGCCCAAAATGCCGCTTGCTCAAAAAGTGAGACCATAAACATACGCATGTGACGTGACGTAAGATAGTTTTCCATAAATCTTCTATTTCGGAATGTTGATCCGGCTAGTGCCAGAGTCAGCACAGTAAATGACGCTGCATAATGGAGAATTCATTCATCTCTAAAACGTCCATCAGCCTTTGTTTGTTTGCCGGCACACATCCTCTTGCACCGTCATTGCTCTTAAGAAGCTATATGTCAAAGTTCAAACTCGAAAGCTTAAGCTTATTAAAGTGAAAGTACTTTGAGTGTTAAAGAACAAAAGCTTCTTAGATGTTAACTCTTATTATAAGTTTTTTTTAAATAGCAAAATATATAAATAAATAAGACGAGAAAGCTTTCATAGACCACTAACAAGCTTATTATTACTACTTCATGAGATCTCGAACGAATATTAAGAGTAGAACGGGTTAATAATTTTATTACTACTAGCTAGATTACAGTAGTAACTTTTGATCCTAGCAAGATTACAGTAGTAACTTTTAAGATTCTGTACCTCAAAATTAACCCTTATAAGATCAATCGTATCTGTCAGTCCATCTGTCCTTCTAAGAACCTATGCAAGCCATAAACTTGAAATTTGGTTTTATTATCCCAAAAATTTTGCAATAGTTTACTTGTTTATAACATCGGTATAAGCATGAAAGAGGAGGTAAATAAAGTACTCAATTTTTTTAAAATTTTGAAAAAGTCTATTATGAGGAACAGAAAAACATTTTTTTCTTAATTTTAAATTGCATATTTAAAAAATATGCAAAAATAGAGCCCCCCTTTCTTTCTTACGTTCAAAACTACTGAACCAAAAGTCAGGAAAAAATAGGGTTGTACAATCTTACTTGAAGATTATAGGAAAATTATAGCGAGATCTTATAATTTTTTAAAAATGCATAATGTTTTTACGCCTGTGAAAGATATAGTAGGCAATATATTTACATTGTGAAAAATTAATAACTACAAAGATTAATAGAAACACTTAAATGTTTATAAGTGCCTAAATGTGTACGGAACTACTATATCGCGAGTTCCACTTGTTCTTAACAGGTTTTTTGTAAATGAATACTTTAATATAATTGCAATCATAATAATTAAGAGCCAATAATTATTATTAAAAGTAGTTTATAATAGTTGCCATTATTAATGAATAAATACATTCCTGTGATAATGAAAACCTAAACATTATTCAAAAAATGTCTTATAAATATAAAGCTTAAATGAAATGGCGAGGACCGTATAAGGCATGCAAAATCGATCTGCCGCCAGCTTCAAAGCGACTTAGTAAATGATTTGCAAGTTAAAGTGAATGGAAATAAAAACATTGGTAGATCGGCAAAAGCATAAAAGTATAATACTGAAATCTGAAACTAAATACATTCAGTAATATTTACCGAAGAAAGCAAACTGCTATTAATTTTTAGGTAGGCATGCTCTTTACAAAGTACATAATACATGTAAATTGTTATATACCTATATGCTGTGTTCACCTATTTAAGCAGAAAGGAAGAGATCTATTCAATTCATTACCCAGAATTTACGGATTGATTGATTACTAAGAACTTATTCAGTGAATCACACTCTGAAGTTCGTAGTATCCAATTCACACTAAATTTGTGGCCATTTTTCCTCTTACAGAAAAGAAAAAAAATTTAAAAATTGACTGTGCTTGAAACCTGGATTAATAAAGTACATTTATAAAGATTGAAAATGTTTTAACATCTAATTGATTCGCCAAAGCAAAATGTTAACATTTTGATACTATATATAGACATTCGAGATGTTTGAATATTTGATGAATTTATTAATTACCTTTACATTAGGTTTACGTTCTGTAGTTTTAATATTTTGTCATTAAGCGTCAAAGTTACTTTCCTAACAGATCTCTTAAAATTTAAGATTTTTTACGATTTAATTTACGCCTATGTTTCCGTTGTGGAAAAATATTGTGAAACAAATACAATGGAGGAAAAAGTTACAAAAAGTTCGTAACATGTATATTTTACGATATATATATATATCAGTTTCGCTTCCTGTTCAATAAGACGCATTAATACGAAGCAAATATATTCTATAACCTGGAGTTCATATTAGGCCAGTTAGGATCAGATAATTGATCGCTTATCATTAACATACGTGCATTACGTGAACATGAGACCCACTTGTAACACACACTGAAGTATATATTTGTATTTGTAAGTGCATCCATACACACACACACACACACACAGACACACACACATATATATATATATACATATATATATATATATATATATATATATATATATGGCCTACGGGAAGAGATATCGGACAAAGAAAGACACTATTCATTGGCTATAAAATAATAAATTGTCATTGAAATAAAACGTAAATCATGGCCTTTTTCTAAATGAGTAGAAACCAAAAATTACACATAACTCTTTTCAACACACCCAACATTTGTCGGAGTGCGATGTTTAACCGCATGGGCGATGTCTTCGCAGCTGTTCACGGGTTATTCCTCCGAGCGGCGTTGTACAATGTGAGCAAGTATCGTGTGTACGAAAAAGATGATAAATAATTATGAAGATTATTTTTTAATTTTCTGGAATAAGTCATCTTTTAAATTTTATTTTAAGGACAATCCACTATTTTTCAGTCAAGGGATAACGTCTTTCTTTGTTCGACACTTATTCCCGAATATCATGTATACAGCGTATATTAATTATGTTTATATGTCTGTTTGGCATTCAATTGTTCAACCTTTCAATCGTTTTTTACATTGTTTCAACTATACAAGTATACAAAATTATACAAATTATGGGAAAACGAAAACGATTGTGAAACAAAATGGATTATAGCAAAAACAATGAAACCATTGCAAAACATATGGTTTTGAAATAAAAAAAATGTGAAATGACGAATCCTATTCCCACGAATTCTATCAATAACAAATTTAATTTTGTTAAATGTCGTATTAGATGAGATATATTGAGATTATCGCCTCATCTCCATTCACATATGTATCTTACGAGACATCTATATATTATTCATCGTCCATATGGTATCAACTACCGTCCAGACGTCTATACGATAGATAAATCATCTCTATGACGAAACACATATTGTGTAACTTTTGAAAATTCTTAAAGATTATATTTTTGGTCAGTATGTTAACAATTTGTCTGACATTTAGTAATGATTTTTTTTGCAAACATAGCTATAATTTAGTGAAACGCTCTACCTTTTATTTCTCATCTATTTATGATATCAACAATTAAAAAAAGACCTACTGAACGAGATTAAAGAAGACACTATTTTTATTCTCACACAATTTTTAAGCTTTTTTCACTGTAGAGTAATCATGGTAAAGGCTAGGGAAGACAGACTCTTTATTCCCACAGAATTTTTAAGCTTTTTTCACTATAGAGTACTCATATAATTTTTAAGCTTTTTTCACTGTAGAGTACTCATATAATTTTTAAGCTTTTTTCACTGTAGAGTACTCATATAATTTTTAAGCTTTTTTCACTGTAATGTAATCATGTTAAAGACTAGAGACGACAAATTTTTATTCTCACAGAATTTTTAAGCTTTTTTCACTGTAGTGTATTCATGTTAAAGATTGGAGAAGACACAATTTTTTTTCTCACAGAATTTTTAAGTTTTTTTCACTGTAGAGTATTCATGTTAAAGATTGGAGAAGACACAATTTTTTTTCTCACAGAATTTTTAAGTTTTTTTCACTGTAATCATGTTAAAGACTAGAGACGACACAATTTTTATTCTGTCAGAATTTTTAAGATTTTTACACTGTAGAGTAAACATGTTAAAGACTAGAGAAGATACAAATTTTATTCTCAGATAATTTTTAAGATTTTTTCACCATAGAGTAACAATGTTAAATAGTAGATACCGGATACCATAGTACCAGATACCAATTTTCTATTTATGAATAGAAAAAAAGTTGTTGACTTTTACTATGACTCCATAAATTTTTATTATTTGTAACATTTCTCTCAAGTTTTTAAGTGTAACGCAAAATCTTCCAAAGTTATAGTTACAGACAGACAAACGAATATAATAGCTATTCAAAATCTATTTCGAGTTTGGATTTTCAAACATTATTATTTCTTTTAAACAGTCTAATGAAGCGCACGAGTACTCGATTACTCACTCTCAGGCTTCTCTATTTCTCTATCTATCTAAGTCAGTTCCCATCATTCATATCCAAATACATTGTGATATAGCAATTGATCAGCGGACGCTGCGTTCTTTGGGTCAATTATCTTAATTGCAAACACGTTTGACCGAGAAACTCGCAGAGTAATTGTTGAATTATGTAACGAGTAATTGAAGGAAGCTAGAATTAACTGCATTAAGAGAGGAATGCCATTTGGGTGTGTGGGTGGGTTAATACAAACCAACTTACAGTCACTTAGAAGGATTAATAAAACATATCTACTATACAAGTATAATATATTGTATAACGAAATTCATATTACAATATTTTTGCACTAAATACTGACAACAGATAAATTTCCTATTGTTAACTGGCTAATATTTCTAGTCTGCAGCTAATGATCGGTGAATATTGAACAATCTAATATTATAAATGCGAAAGTTTGGATGTACGGATCGATGCATTTTGTTGCTTTATAACACCGTAATTTCTAAACGAAATTTGGCATATAAATAGATTATATGCAGAAGAAGGTATCCTGATTATTGGTATCAACTACTGAGGGATAGCCTCCATATTTTATGATATTTTAATATATGTATATACATATATATACATATATATATATATATATATATATATTTATACATATATATATATATATATATATATATATATATATATATATTTATATATATATATATATATATATATATATATATATATATATATATATATGTGTGTCCATGGGAATAAAGTTACGGGCAGAAGCTAATAAATAAATAATGCATTCAGATGTTCATAATACTGCTTAAAAATAACCGTCTACTCTTAAAAAATTTATTAACGAAAAATATTTAAATAAAATATGTATTATCTTTGCACTCGTAGGTTGATGTAATTCAAAAATCATATTTTGTTATATTTACATAAAGCCTACGAATAATTCAAAATTCTACAGCAATTAACTAATTTAATACGTATGGAATTAGAGAGTACTTTAACGAAAACTTTATACTTTAATGAAAAAATAAGTGGGAAAAGGATAGATCAAACACCGTAAATTATAAGGTATTAGGATAATTTCTCGCTAAGGAAATCCCTGTTTTTGAATTGTTTCCCATTTCTTCATATAAAATAATTAAATATTTATAACAGCAGAAAATGAAATATTTTTTCTATAATAAAATCGGATCAGCAAAAAATATCGCCTAGAAAAAAATCCGTTTGCATTATATGTGACGGTTGCAATGAAATTGAATGTCTAAGAAATACTTACATAAGTCATAGAAAAATGTGCTCTTCTAAAAATAAAATAAAAATCGATACTAATAATTATAATTATTATTTCATTAATTTTGCACGCATTCCGTTTGCATTAGATGCGACAGTTGGGTCTATGCTGAATGGCAAACGAATCCTAAGCATTCATACTGATATACAGAATTGTACTTTTCTATGGATAAAATAAGAATCGATGCTGACTTGTAAGCACATACCAGAGGTTGAGATTAAATTGACTCTCAAAGTGAAAAAAATGCGAACACAGGTCCGTACAATTTTATCTATTAACGGAGAAAACTGAAACTAAAAGACAAACTTCAACAGTTTCATTCAACGTATATGTATGGATTTTAGATTAACGTTGTAAAGTAGATTCAAAATGGACGTAAAAATAATTTGGTTTCTGATTCATATACTACACTTTGGCCCATGATGACTCGATCAAAACAGCGCTGGCGTTATTATACTTGGCTCTAGTGAATACGTAAGTAAGTTCGCATTCACTTTTAAAACTTCATCATTATCTTTAATAGAACGTCATATATTGCATGAAAAAAAAATGCTCGAAACAGGAAACGTATAAAACGTAAATTTGTAAAAGGAGGTCGCGTGACAGAAAAAGTATTCAAAGCCGCCATTAAAATCGTATAACATTTTTCGTGCGTGAATTGAATTGCACCGTGTGAATGCATATTTCTAAACGACAATCGCGTATTATTTTGTCTCAGTTATGTAGTTTGAATCGGTGAAGTCATATTTATATGTTAAACAATAAATACTAGTATTTAGAAGCGAAGTTATGTTGAAGACTGAAAAAGTTATCGAGTGAATTTTTTGTTTTAAAATTTAATACATCTACATGGCTCGATTTGCTTTGAAAAAAAAATCACTTTATTTCATCATAACTAAAAGAATAAGAAACTAAATTGAATATGTGAATAATGTTTGCCTCTATTAAAAATCTTATTAAAATTCGTTAAAAACGAATAAAAATTTAATATAATTGAAAAATTATATTGTATACAAAATTTGAAAACGGATTTTTCCCCATTTTTCTTACGTTAATCATACTAATAGATCTTAATTGAAATACCAAACCGGATCATTTAAAATCTGATTTTGTAAGAGTAAGCCTGAAATCGCGTGATGGAATTAACCCTAGATTATTAAAATATCCTTCATGTTACGTTGTTATTAAACATTCGTAAAAAATACGACATGGAATAAAACAGAATAAATTTATCAATCATAAACTTTAATTATGTTAGATATCACATAATAATGAAAATAGTATATTTTTTTACTTTGCACAGTTTGAACACATATTCATGTAGTGCGCCTTAAATGTGGCTCTTTCACATTTCTTGCAAAAGTTAGTTGTAATTTTTCTAGACGGGCCCTAGGAACATGTTTTTCTAGAATTTTATTCTTGATTCTTGCTTCAGGAATAGTTTCAATACCTAGGATACCGTATATGAGCTCTTTGTCGCAATGTTGGAGTATTTATTCTTTATTTCAGGTGAGGCTCCACAAGAGCATCAGCTACTTCCAAAACGAAGTCGCACCTGGATTTACTTTTCTTTTTGTTTCTGAAATTTTGCTGATATAAACGACGTACGAGTTTATAATTACAATATAAATCATGTTTAAAACAATCATAATAGCCAACTACGGGTTTTTTTGTTACAGCACATAGCAGAACACATTTGGTCTCTGTGTCCGCAGGTTCTTTTTTTGAGTTATAAATTGCAACTATTACTAGTTTTCCATTAGTACTTATCGCAATATCGTCATGTATTGTTGACAATAGATAAACAACTTTATTTTTTTTGGTTTATAAGAAACTAAGGTCTTATGGCCGACAAAGCTAAATACACATATCTCCATTCGACAGAAGTTCGACGAGAATTCTTTACTTCATTTGGTATTTCTCGTTTATTACTACTTAAGGTTCCTACCAGCATCAAATCATACGGGGCATTGAGAAGTTCTAAAGCTAGTGGTACCAATGTGAACCAATTGTCTATCGTGATATTTCGATTGACGAGTTCAAACTTTTGACATAATGATCAGCTAGCGGCTGGCTCCTTGGCGTGTTTTCTTTACCCAAGTAAAGTGTAGCATTCAATACATATTTGGCTTCCACATCGGATACCATTACAGTTTTGATACCATATTTGTTTGGCTTATTAGACAGATACATCCTAAAAGGGCAACAACCTCTGAATTCGACTAATTTCTCATCAATAATTACGTAAGAACCCGGCGTATACCATTTCTTGTAGTTGTTTATGAACGTTTCCCATATACCCCGAAATGCCGCAAACTTATCGTCAATTCTTCTTTATAAACATGTATTTTTATCATCGAATCTCAGGCTATTTATTGGAAACTCATATCTATTTACAGACATAGAGGTTTTAAAGCAAGAAGCACTACATGATGTATCGAATAAAAGTTTTGAGGGTAGATGATTACTTTTTAGTGCAGCAGATGCAATTAACGGTCCGAGCAAAGCTTTCAATTGACGCTTATCAGTATTGGTTACTGTATTTGTTTTTTGAGCGTATTTTGACTTTTTGACTCGATTTCCACGTCTGTATATTTTAATATTTCTTCAAGCATTTCATTGCTAAAAAATAAAGAGAACATCTCACACGGCTTCACAATATTACGTGCTTCATCTTGAGGCCCCTCAACGAAACGTACTATATTTATGGAAGTAGCTCGTATTCTGAGCTGTCTAGGTTTCGTGGTCTATTTACGTCCATTATTGCCTGGAATTATTTTTTTCCTTGGTATAAAATCCCTAGGATCATATTGCGTTCCATTTTGACTACTTTGATCGGTTTCAATGAACACAGAATCTTCAAAGTGTGAACTGAGAAATAGGAACGTCAGAATTAGAACTTTCCACGATACCTGGCGTAATTATGTATTCTTCATTATCACTATCGGTCAACTGATCTTTTTAATGGTTTCATCATCTCCAACAATTCGAGACATCTAAAACACAATTACACTCTACAATATTATATATATATATATATATATATATATATATTGTATATGCACATATAAAAACAAAATAAGCCATAATCAACCTAAATTCTTGGTAAAAAATGATAAAAAAAAAGAACAAATACACTTACCTTTGCTCAAAACTCACGCAAACGCTAAACTTTCGTAAATTTTACATCTTGCTATAACTCAATACACATATCACATCCGATCACAATGACAGCGCATGGCACACTGACGGACATAATTAGGAAGGAACAGTAAAGCGGGAGACGCGGGAATGACGCGAGCTTTGTTTTTTCTAGAAATCGTGATTTTGCCGTCGTAATTTCTACGATAGTTTAGTAATCTAGGGTTTATATATAATACTTTTATAATACTTTTTTCTATTATAATACTTTAAATTATAAATTAAATAAATAAATAAATGGGAAATTACAATAATTCTATAAATGTATGTTCTTTTTTCTAAATTGGATTGCTCCTTATACCGTAACGGTTTGGTGCTTAGTTGTTAATAGCCTAGGTTCCAATGACTTCAAAATAATACAACAATAATTACGAAATTAAAATACTAAATATATTAGGTATAAATTTATTTAAAAAAATTATTTTTATTAACTGCTTACAAATTTAAAAACTAAATTCTATTTCTTATTTTGTAATAAAACTATTGGCAAATAAATCACTATGTAAAAGCTCCATAAAAATCACATGAAAAATTAAGAAATGCAGCTGTAGAATAAAATACAATTAGGACAAACGGACGTGTAAGTAACAGTAAACTAAGAAAAATAATTATCGACTTGACTAGTCGCACATCACAAATATAGAATAACATTACTAAACAGTCACCTACACAGCTTTTTTATGCACCAATTATTTGTCATCAACAAAATTAATTTTATGACTTAATAACAAAAACTGGTCACAGCATTTGCAATTTGGTTTTTTATCTTTAAATTACGACGAAATAAGATTTCTAATTTTTTGTAGAAACGTGTCAAGTCATTTAGATATAATTATAGTTATAAGTAAAGAACTTACTTTAGTACTATTATTTGAATAAAATTAACTACATTATTTTCTTAAAACTTTGACTATATTCCGAAGCTTCTCAACTAATCATAATGCTACCCAAAATACATGCAAACTTGATCATTTTTTATTTTTTGATTCCATCTTTTCTTGTGATACTACCTTTCTTAACATATTTGTTTGTAATGCCACAAAACTTAATCAATTTCACCTCCGTCGTGAGTCCTATGATTCACACTTTTTTTTCTTTAGATTTCCTCTAACATGAGAATGTATACATACACAAATGAAGCTATATGCTCATATTTATTTCACTTAACAAAAGCTGTAAATAATCTAAATATTTAATAATGAAATATCTACAACTGATTGCAGAATATAATCGGAGCATAAGAAGGTAATTTGTATCCTAGCATATAAAATAAACATTAAAATGCAATTTATTCCTCAGACCCCATTGATGAACGCAGTCGATGACTGTCCTCGAAAAGACTGGACATTAAAGAAATACTTGTTTTAACCATTATAAGTGTTCTTGGCTACACTATTAATTTTGTGGATAATATTTTTCTTGGATATTCCATGCAGTAATATTATGAATAAAGAAAATCAAAATAACCGAAATAAATGGGAGACTGGGATAAAACAAAAGGATGAAAATAATATTTTACTTTTGACATGAAATGTAAGTTGACAGGATAGGGACAGGACAAATATCTTTGTCTAGTCATAATTCAAAGGTTTTCAGCCATTTTTTTATATTTTTAATCATCACATTTAAAGCATTTGCTAATTAATAAATTAAAAACGATTTTTTTTATTTGAATAGGAAGGTTATTATTGTTATTAAGATCTGGTAAGTACGAATAGAACTTGAACTGCGGGTGTCCCTATATGCTTAGGTATATAAAAAAAATTTAAACCTGTAAGGATAGGTAATATTCTCATTTAACTATTCACATATATTAACCTAGTATGTATATTACACGAATGTGTTACCTAGTATGTATATTACACGTGTAAACGTATTATGAATTTTTCAGAAACTATAAGACGGCGCCACAATTTTCCAATAAACCTTACATTAATTCCTAGTTGTTAGTTAATTCTGTTTTCTCATAATTTTAAATTTAGTAGGTACCGAAATGGAGGCATATTTTTTTATCTCTAGAAATATCAAACATAAAATCCGCAATCGGAAAAAATTGTTCTGGACCATTATAATTCGCCCTTTCGACTATTTCGTTTCGCCCCAGCGACCGAAATAAAAAAGTAGTTAAATACTAATACAAACACTTTTTGGGTACTCCTGTTCGAAATATGCTGATCGATATACTAACTATTCATATTCTAAGAAAAATGGCTGTGATGAACAGACGGACGGATATGCAAATGAACTCGCAAGGGTTTAATTTTTTTCACCTCAACATTTGATATTTTTTTAACTACCGTGTACATTTCGTGTCCATATCGTATTTACAAATGAAATATAGTGAAATCTGTCTCGGTAAATTGGATATACATAAGGATCAAATTTCATAAGACTACAACATTACTAACAAATAGAATTAAGAAGTGAAAGGTGGTAGCAAATAAAGAATGTAGAAGTGTATTTCATTACTTAAATAAGTAATGAAACGCCAAATACGAAAATAATATATTTTAAATTTTATGTAACAAACAACTAGTAATGGATAAATCAGCAGTTAAAATTACATACGATTTTATGCTAATAGCATATGGAATATTCATGAATATATGTCGCATACTTTCTAAAAATACTAAAACAGTACGTTACTACTAAATTATTAATCAATGAAAAGCTAAAAGAACATTTTTTGTATTATTTGAAAACGGATCCTTCCTAAAATCCAATAACTACCATTTCGTCTTCAGATCATGAAGTATCATTACGGAATACTTTCTGATATAGAGGCGGCTAGTAAGTAGCGATATATAAAAGTAATTACAAAAAAAATTGAAAACAAAAAATATGTCTTATATTTTTTGTTTTAAATTTTTTTATATCGTAACGTAGTTAGTAGTTTTAGTTCTGATGCAAGTATTTCTAGAATTGGTACGTTTTTTAATGTTTACAAATAATGATACGTTTTGTAATGTGTACGTTTGTACGTTTTTTAATATTTATAAATCATGATACGTTTTTTAATGTGCATGTTTGTACGTTTTTTAATGTGTACAAATAATGATACGTTTTTTAATGTGTACGTTTGTACGTTTTTTAATGTTAATAAATCATGAAACGTTTTTTAATGTGTACGTTTCTACGTTTTTTAATGTTTATAAATCATGAAACGTTTTTTAATGTGTACGTTTGTAAGTTTTTTTAATGTTTTTGAATCAAATGTTTTATAAATCTATTACTAATTTCCTTCTAACGTAAACGAAATTTTGGTCTAAAATATAAATTAGAACAAAACTTTACTTACGGACTTTGTAGTAATAATGGCTAAACAAGAACAAAATATGATAAAAAGGAAATATAATTAAAAAATTAACATTTATAATAGTAGACATCCGCATACAAGTGTGTATTTGTAATGACTATGCTTAGTGAAAATAAAGTGAAAGGTTAAACAACTTGACTGAATTTTTCAATAAATATAATTAATTAGGAAAATATTGCCTAATTTTTTGCATCAATTTTTAAAATTATGTCACAATGCGTAATAAATAATATTAAAGAAAACGTCGTATTAGTTCCTGCCAATTTTTAAGATAAGTAAATTAATTCTTTTTCATTTCATACATAAAACACGATATTGAACGGCAATTATTTTTTGTCAAATTCCACCGCGGGTGTTCCCCGCTCGAGTTTCGCGGAATTTCCTTTTAGTTGAACAGAACAAAGACTTTCTTGTGAATGCGCAACAGTTTTGCGTTTTTGACATCGATAAATCGTTATATCACATCTCATCATAATGTATATATCTTTAAATATATCTAAGAAGATGGTGAAGATTTTGTATAACATCGATAACTGACGTTTTCGTTGATTTAGAGAATTAATAGATTTTGTATAACATCGATAACTGACGTTTTAGTTGATTTACAACCTGTATTGTAAAATTTCGTTGTACTGGAAATAACTAGCTTCGATATTGAATAAGATTATTTTAATTGACGATAGGATTTGGAATGCAAAAAGGATAATTTATATAAAATTTAGAATAATTATTTGCAGTAGTTTAAAAAAATATAACAGCGAACAATCGACATTGGCCAAATATAAAGAAGAAAATGCCGAAAATCGTAATAATATGTATATATATATATATATATATATATATATATATATGTATACATATACACACACACACACACACACACACATATAATATATATATACATACATATATATATATATATATATATATATATATATATATATATATATATATTCATGTATATTTGTATATATGTGTGTGTGTGCCTGTGTGTGTTTATGTATAATTATTACAATATATGATAATTGTTGCAATTTATTTTATTTTATTACTGCTATATCATGAAACTAAATATGTCTTACAAACCTGATCTTCATGGTGACATCAATAAATTCACATAAAAACAAAGTCTTTTCAATTCCAAGTTCTCGACTCAGGTGAACAGTTCGACTAAAAACAGATATTGATCACTGTCAATCCGATTATGAATATGTACGTCTAAACACTGCACGCTCTAGGTTCGTAAACTACAACACAGTATAATGAATTCACGCGGCGCGCGGCTTAAAGAAAAAACTTTACAAGAGCACAAACACAAAAAGCCTGCTCGCTTCGCGGCGTGGCCTTATCAAAACAAGCATCAGAACGCTTAGTTATATAGAGATAAATATCGAAATAATAATAAAACTACTTCGACCTCTCCGAATTCCGACGCGTACCGCTTGAGCGTCGACAACAAACTAACCCGAGACCTATAGCTCGCTCCCATTCACTAGTCTGAGAAAAAAATTAACGAAATGCATTCGGTGAACTTCGTTCGTTTCCGTGGGCTCACGATGCAATTTTGGGGGAAATTTTGATGGCGTTGTGCGTGGGATGGCCTGTATGAATTATTTAACGTGCATGGGAGTTGAATGACTGGGGAGAACGGTTCTAGTAAAGGAACGTGGTTTGGTTTAGGGAAATGAAGAAAATAAGCATTATTATCATTTTAATTAAAAATTTTCAACTAATGGATCTCTCAAGAATGTCAAAAGCTCTAAAGATAGAGCGTTACTTATATATAGAGCATAGCTTATATGTAAACGATTGCATGAAATTATGAACAAAGATAAATAATATATTTTCAATCAATAAAAGAAGATTTAATTTTACAGAATTACCTTCAGAGAGGTTATAACGTGAACTTGAATATAATTCAGAAAATTCACTGCATTTTCAGGAAAAAAGAACGTTTCTCCAAATTGCTCTTCTTTCTTAGAGGGTAATGTACAAAAATAGCAATTACACAATGGCAATTAAAAGACAGACAGTTGATAAATAATCAGAGCTTACCGATAAAAATTAAAATTATAAGAATATTTTCTATTTCACTTCAAACTTAATCAGTGAAACCTTTGTTGGGACAATTGTCAACTAGAAAAAGTATGTTTAGGTTCATTTCAAATAACTCTATTTTTCTTTTTATAATTTTGATTTTAGCAATTTCGGAGATAGAGGACAATGGCCCTAAGAATATCTCATTTGAAATTCCAAAAAATAGTTTTGTAATCATAGTAACTTGCTCTTTTAATGGATATCCCAGACGACACGTGAAAATTTTTTTTAAATTTTTCCCTCTAAAATTGTGATATGAACATTTTTAAGCGTTTACTACTCAGATATTGGCGGGTCAATATGCTCTACTTGCTAAACTGTGCCAAACTTCAAGTGTTTACGTCACGTATAACATTCTTTTTCTATTAATACCCATGCGATATAAGTAATTTAAAAAAATCAGTTATTTTATTTGCTCCTTTAAAATATTTGTTTAAATATTTTTGACTACTGAAGTGTAGGCAGTTTCTTTCAGGCCTTAGTGCATCAAACGGTTTCTGAGAAAAATATCTGCAGCAGACAGACGGACATGTGAGATCCGTATAAAGATTCCTTTTCTTCCTTTTTATGCACGGAACCCTTAAAAGTCATATTTGAATAAAGACAAGAACTACCTTTTCTACTCTATCATTATTTGGTAAAATAAAAGTCCCGGTTATCATACTTGTCTCGTGTGCGTTAAATTAACGTTATTAATAAATTTATCGCTTTCATAATGGATGCAAATTTTCACTAGTAATTTGTTATCAGCTTTTTATTCCTCCGTTTACACTAGTTACACAAAAATGAAAAGAATAATAGGATATTCCAAATTGTTTCCCACTGAATGCGAAAAAAAATATTTGAGCACATACAATGGATTTCGCAACGAGTGTGAACATAGCTCATATCTTTTCAAAGTAAAAGGCAAATAACAATAAAAGAATGTTAAATTTTTTTTAAAAATATATTACGAATATAGATTTGAAGATGTCGAGGGGACGGTACAGAGTTACCTACAAAACTAACGCAGGAGTAATGAAAAATACGCCATTCAATTATTTTCATTACCTATGAATTTATATTGGATAAAATCAACACATAGTATCTAAATATGTTTTGCCATTGATGTATCTAGCAACGAGTACTTCATAAATACAATACTGTGTATTTAGGATTCGGTAGTTAAACAGCAAAGAACGCAAAGGAAAAATTCTAGGTACTAATTCAAGCAAAATTATAACTGTAATTGTTTTGGTTAACTCCCATTAACGATTTCAGGAAATATAGATTCCGGTGAAACCTAACTTGTACGTATTCCGATACGTCCTTACAGACTTTTGGAATTTTAGATTATCCATTCATCATCTGTCTTTTGTCGATTCAATATTAGGTACTTAGAGATTTAATGAGTAAGTTATTCTTTTATAATATATCCAATTTTTTCCACTATATAGACATTCACAATTCTTACACTTATTCGTGAAAAAGACGTAACTTAACAAAAAAAAAATACATTCCTGCCCTTCATAGTCGGAAATTAAACACTTTTTGTAATTTTTCACCTGTACAAATATGAACAAAGTTTACACTAAATTTGTTTGTATTTTACAGATATAAAATTGTTCATATCGGTCGGTCGTATTCTCATAGATACAGACAGAATTTTAATCTATGGCATTTGATAGAGTTTTAGACTACGTATAATGTTCTTGATATAATTGTAACGGTAGAGAAAAATGGTATAGGAAAAAATACAGCGACAACGTGATCAAATTAAAAAAAAATCACTTATGCGTTCGTTTTAAAACCCATTTCAGTCTCATTAAGATCTCAAAGAGTAATTAAAATTACATTATAACTGTACTTCTCCCATAGCATTTGCGTTTCATTGCATTAGACTGATTTTTTTTTATTTTTAAAAATATAAGACTTTGTAGTTTTGGGAAACTGAAATGGAAAATATATTTAATAAATGTTAGAGGATTGATAAAGCAAATTGCCCGTACATGTATTTTAAAATATCATATTTTTCTTTGTTTTCAAAAATTTACTTTGCGCACATTTTATAATATTTTTTCTATCTTGAAAACATGTTCTGGTTGCGAAGTATAAATTTGAAAAATATTATTAAAAAATTATTTAAACAACTTATTTACATCTCATTTACGAAACCGTGAATAGTATTTAACACACTCTATTTTCATCCTTATAACTTTGTCTCATAAAAGTAGAGCTTTACTGCCGAGGAGGTCTTTAACTTTATTATTAAATTTATAGGAGTCTTTAAGGAAGAGGAGTCTTTAACTTTATTATTAAATTTATATATACCTGAATTAGTATAAAGTAGTTAATATAATTCTTAATTTCGATTTCAGTTTGTTTTACTGCACAATGTTTTAAAAACTTTTAAGTCTCGTAGTTCTTACGTTATAAGCACTATCAAAGTTCATTTAAAAACACATTTAACGGTTGATTTATTTATTAGCTTTTGCTGCTTTATCACGATTCTAATATTATACCAGTTACCATTCTTACGGAAGCAATCCATAACACTGTATTAGACAGATTGTACACATGTAATGCAGATGGCGCGCACTTACACTGTGACGAATTAATGAAAACGAATATATAAACATTACAAAGCTTGGACGAAGCTTGGGAAACCATTAATTAAGACTACTTAAAATGCGGATGTGAGGTATGTTAGGCGATTATAATTTCAGAATTGAATATAGAAACCGCCCAAACGTAAAACCGCCGAAATACGCATAAAGCAAGGTTGCCTACATTTCTGGAAATTGTTAATTCAAGTTAACCGATATAGGTTTTAGACCACTGCAAATATTTGGATGAAATTTTGTATTCAAAGTTTTGATTGAGATCTTTTAGATTTTTTTTCCTCTTTTTCTATTCCCAACATTCAATATTCTCCCCACCGAATCCGCTGGGGCATTACTATTTATTTTGTCGTTCCAAGTCCTGGTCTTAAAGCTAATCCTTTGCTTATTCTATTTATTCTGCATCAGATCATACATAAGTTATACAGCTTTCTTAAGCTTTACAGCACGTGCTAGTTTATAATTAAAACATTAACTTAATATATATATATATATATATATATACCTATATATATATATATATATATATATACCTATATATATATATATATATATATATACCTATATATATATATATATATATATATATATATATATATATATATATATATAATTCCAAATAATTGCCGAAAAGTAAAGACAGAACAAAGTATTGGAAAATACGCCCAGCATTTTTCTGTGAATTTCGATCGAATCATCATCTGTGCTGTTGTATTTTTAAAGAAGATAATTTTATGATACAGGAATATACAGTAACTTTTGTAAAAAGTTACTGTATATTCCTGTATAATATATGTATATTGATATTTAATATTTGGTTACCGTTTGTTTTCGACACAATTAAAAAAGAACGCAGCAGAATTGTCTTTCACTACCATAAACCAAAAGCATACTTAGGAGATAAGCGGATATTTTAATAACTTACAATTAGTAAATAAGTATGTAGTCCTGATTCTTGTATTGTTTCTTCATTTTGGATAACTAAATAAAATTTAGAAGTAATCATTTTATGATAGCAAAAGAGGTTTTGATTGTTTTGAAAGGACCGTAAAATGAAAGAAGAAATAATAAAGAATCCAATGCATTATGGATTCAAAACTGTATCGATTTTAGTGAAAAATAATATAATTTTTTCTTATTTTCTAAATTTCCCAAAGTTTCTTTTTTGGACATTTTAAGTCGTATTCTCCGATGGGAAATTCATTTTCAACATATTGTCACAGGAACTTCCTAGATAGACTTTTTTATGTTTAAAGTGATTGTAAATATGAAATAGATTTTTACTGCTTTAGTAAAAATATTCTCTATGAAAATATGCATGCTGAACAGCTTATGGACGATCAATAAAATGCGAGCATGCCAGAGTGAGAAATATGTGTAAAACGAGCATTTATAGGAGATTATCTCATTATCTATAAAAACAACTATGCCTTGCTTCTTTGCGAAAGAATATACCGATAGCGTTCCTGTTTGAGAGACAGACAGATAAACGTTATGGATAAGAATTATTATTCATTTCGCCTCAAAATTATGACTGTTAATAATTCGAAGCAGATGTCGGCCCGTTACTGCTCAATCTGTAAGCAATCACGGGGCATGTTATGATTCTGTATCACGTCACAGGCGATTAATTAAAATACAATTTGTTTAAAGCCATGCATATTAAAGACGTCACTAACTGCAGCAGAGTCGACGCAACTTGCTGCTTAATATAACTCCAACGATAATAGTAAAATGTGGAATCCATATATCTTGTAAGGTTTTTTTTCTTATTTTATTTTATTTCATATAAATTAATAAAAATAATTCCTTTCAGGACAAAATTTAATTTTTTTTAAAATTCCCATATTATTATTATTGTTTTACCATCACTCTTAATTACAGTTTTAGATTATTTTATTCTGGTCAACTAAATTTAAAAATTATTTATTTACCGACTATTATTTTAGAGGATTTTAACAATTAAACTTGCATTTCTTAAATCTCTGTATTCTTTCCTTCAGAGTGGATCACCCACTCTTTAATTAAAATTAGTTACATATTCGGTCCAACTGTTATTATGTTGGGTAAAGGTAAAGGATTATTATGTTGAGCAAAACGGATATTAACTTTACCAAATTGTAGATTACAAAAGTGACTTCGGTTAAAATGTGAAATCAAAAATGAAATACAAGCTAATCATTCTATATTGCGATAATTTTACAGTTTACAAGGATTATCTTTATTGACGTGTTATTGCCAAAAAAATTAAGTTTAAAAAAATATTGTATCATCAATTAGTAAACGCTAGAGTATTTTTCTAAATTTAGTAAACATTAGCTGAATTAAAGAGAGCCCTACAATTTTATTACAAAATTATCAAGAAAAAAATATATAGACTAAATAAAAAAAATTAAAAACTTCAAAAGTCGTCTGGCGCTTGGTCACCCGAGCCGACATTCAACGGTTGATTTCACTTACCGATTTATTACACATTGTCACCAATTAAAAATATTTTATACCTTTGATTTTGATGCTTATATCAGGATAGGAATGCTATTTATAATATTATGATGTATTCAGGCATATGACGAAATAGCGATATTTCATAGTACTTCTAATGCTGTTTACTTTCGTTCAACGTATGTTGTCTTAGGTGGTATATAATTGTCAATAGTCTTTTTTTGAACATAAAAATTATCACGGTTGCCATGCCCAACGAGTTTATGAACTTCAGACAATAAGTCAAAATATCTATCAATTGACGTTACAAGAAAAGCGAGTTATCTGGACTTGTTAAGAAATCTTTTTCCAAAGTTTCCACTATGCCTTACTTGATGGATAATAATAGTCCAAGAAATATGTTTAACATTCCACAGTTTTTACTTTATGATTAGATTTTGCGTGAAATGAATAACATTTCATTGATTTTTGTTCAAAGTTGATTTGAAATGCATTTTTTCGTCATTTTGCACAAAATTATTCACTTTATCTATTTTAAAGGCAAATATTCGATCTTGTTTCCTGCAGCATAACAATCCAAGCGAAGCGCTGTGATAATGAAAAGCTTTATCAGATCCTCTAGTAGAGTGTTTGATAAGTCATTTTCGGCATGCCTCATTTTCTCCCAATCGTTCTCTCCCAATAGTCAAAGGTGATTCGTTTTATTCCGCTTGATCGTGAAACTTTAGCTGGGAATTTTGTGAAATGCTGTTCTTCCACTCAATGTCCAGGCATATCGTGATCTACTGAATTTAAAATATAATCCACCTTCGGCATATTTAACGATATACTAAATAACTCTAGAGACCATGGTAAGTATCAAACGCAAATAAAAAATTATGTATATACATACAAATATTGAAACATAGGATTTCCAATATCCAGTAATACCACGCAGGAATGCCAGAGTAATTTTCTACAACTTCACAATAGTACTTATAAAGACATGCCTAAAGCGATGCCTAATACGTTCATAGCTTGAACACAATGCCTGCATAAAGACAATCTCGTACGAGAAATAATGACTGCGGAAGAGAGTTGTCTGCTCTAAGTGCTTTGGAGAAGTGCATCCACTGTCTGGATTATTGCGATGCTCAAAGCCCACGGGCATATCGTTCGCCGTTATAAGTCGGGAAGAGCATTAGTGTAATTCTTGAAAGTGTTGAACGACTATTTATAGAGAAACACGATTCTATAAGGCGTGGCCCTACGTGCCCTTTGATACTTGACCTGGCGCTCTATTCACTGAATTAATACAATAAGGGGAAAAGAACAAAAATTTTAGTTTGTACATCACAATGATATTAAAAAAACCTGTCAAACACGAGTGGAATACGCACTACGAGCATTCGGCACACATTTAGGCAATTGTAAACATTTAATAGCATATAATTTTCCCATTAAACTGTTTACATAATTTTAATTTTTTAGAACGAAAATATATTGTCTTCTAAATCTTCCAAAGGTGCATATTTAAAAAAAAATTTAATTTTTTTCCTTTACTTGTGTTGTAAGACCTTGCTTCTTGCCAAAAAGTGTATCGAAATCTTTATAAGATCACTAACATGTCCGTCTATCTGTCTGCTACAGCAGTATCATACCTCAGGTACACAGTGTCGAACTAGTATATCCTGCCAGCTAAGACTTGTGCATATGGAACATGGATCCTGACCTGAGAACTGCTCCAAAGCCCCAAAGAGTGACACACGTTATGCTCAATGTATCGCTATGCGACAAGATTCGGAATGAGATCATCCAACAGCACATCCAGATGGTGGACATGGCCCATCAAGTTGCAAAACAAAAGTGGGCCTGGATTGGACATATCATGTATTTATATGTCGCCGAAACAATTAGAGGCGGGCCATACGTGTTCTCGAGTGGATACGCCATTTGGGAATAAGTGTTGTCTGGTCATCCACCAGATGGTCCCATAATCCATATCTAGGACATCACTCGTCTATTATGAAATACAGACAACCTAGTCGAATGGAGAAAGATTGGAGAGGCTTCTGTCCGAAGATGGGCGAATACACGAAGATGTGCGAATAGATGAAGGTGGGCGAATCTACATAGATGGGCGTATGCACGAAGATGGGCGAATACACGAAGCTTGGCGACTACACAGAGGATGGGCGAATACACGAATATTGGTGAATACACGGACAGAGGTAAATACACGAAGATGGGCGAAAAAGAAGAAAGACTATATTTGTAACTTATAGTTTTGAATAATAATTTTTTTTAATAAACGATCTAAAAATTAATCTGTACGCATAGTATATACTGAATGGTCCATTGATTCATGGTAATGTTAAAAGTTGTTATATTAATGGCATATATACCATGCATACATACTGGTGCTATGGATTTAAAATCAATTGATAAGGTGCAAATTAGAATTGCATTTAAAATAAAACTTACGTTCACGAATCGAATTGACGCTTACCAGTTTATTGCAAATACGCTGAATTAAACAAAATATATAAACACGGCCATTTATGCCGTATTTTTTGACACTCACAAGTAAATCAAAACCTATAGGGTATTTCCCGTTGACCGAAAATCATAAAATGTGGTAAAAAGCAAGGTTTCACAGCGCATGTAAAGGAAAGAATCTGAAAATCTTTAATATATAGTTATATTACAGAAAAATATATGTTTTATAAATTATATAGTAAGCAATATATTTTCTGTCTATTAAGTTAAAATTGTGTACATAGTTTAATAGAAATATTATGTACCATTAAATGTTTATGTATCTCTTAATGTGCTTGATACCTACCTATATTAAAAATGTTTTGACAGAATTGTTCTGAATTTTGATTGCATTACACTACTAAAAAAATGTATTATTACATTCAGCGTAACGTTGAAAGATTTCGCAACTTTAAGTAAATAAGAAGTAAACTTGCAAAATAGTGCAAACTATTTGATATATATATATATATATATATATATATATATATATATATATATATATATATATATATATGTATGTATATATATATTTGAATAGTGCAGACTATAATATGCCTATATTATAGTGCGTTGTGTGTTTATGAAGTGAACACACTATGTAGTCGCATCATCCATAGTAAATAGACAATAGAAAAGTGTTCAGATTTTAAATGCAACATATTACAAATTAAAAGATAATTTAAACTTGTCACATAGTCAAGTTATAACTGGCCAATGTCATTGCCTGATTAATTATTATGTGACTCAGTAACAAAAAAACAAATATATTTCAACATACTCGTAGATGTCTTTAGGATATAGTAACTTTAAATCTTATTGTGGAACTAGCTGTGCCGGCGACTTTGTTCGCGTGGAATTCGGTGTAAGAAAAATTATTAGGAACTATTTTGTTTTTTTTGTTCTTTTTCTTTCAGAACTTTACGAGTATAAAGTTTACTAAAACGCAAATAGACAGCGCTGATAGCCAAATTGGTTCCGCAGATTCAATGGTAAATACCTCCCTTTTAAGTTTTCTCTAATCGTTTACTCAACCAACATCAAGTTTCTTCTACTCAACCTCACATTCTTTGATCTAACCAACCTCTACCATCCGCATTCAAATAGACCCGTATTTGTGAATAATAACAACCGATCAACATATCCTAAAAATGTTTATTCATGCGGGACTTCAAATTGGTTTGTCACGAAGATAAGTTACAATTGCCAGTCCCCTGTCTGCACGCGAGGGTGACTGTAATTAGTGAGACGTATACGAATATGTACTTATCAAGAATGCGTTTTGGACGCAACACCGAGGGGATATGAAATCTACCCCTGCTTCCGATGTGAGGGTACAACGAGATATTACCAGCGTTCCAGGGTTGACAGAAGCGTAATTCAGTGTAAATTGCATTACAATACATTGATGTATTTTCTATAATACTAAATTTAATGAGTATGCTTAATATATTGCTATCTACGAATAACATTACGAAAGATTGGAAAGTACGAAGTACATGGAGTAATTAAAATCTTTAAAAAAATTGGTGTGCTTAAGACGACAATGTAGAAGTGAAAACTTTGACAACAAATATAAACGTACTGTGAATGTTGGAAATATTAAATACGAAAATTAAAAAACAAAAATAAAATACGCATATTATATTAAATTATAACCAATTATTATTAAAAAATAGAACCTAATGATTGAAATGGTGCACTCTGTGTTAGACAGTGAACTTGCTCGGTCGAAAAGGAGCCGAGTTTACCCGTTTATTGCAGTGCATAATGGTTTAAAGGTTTAACTCAAAAAATGTCATACTTCGAGTAATTTACCTTTAGTCATTATTGCTCATTACTCAAGTATTCTAAAAAGATATATTTTAGTGTAAGTTTCATATCGATCGGTTAAGGTTTCCGTGCCAAACGCTGAAAAATATACAAAACTAAAACAATAAAACTTTCCTCTTTATAAAATTAGTATATTTATAAAACTTGAGGGAATGTATTTAATATTATCAAAGTTATACACTTTGATAATATAAATTCAGGGCCGCTTTTTACAATTTGTAACAAGTTACAAGTACAAGTTACAATTTGTTGATGCTAAGAAACGATCTGATATAGAATAACAGCTTTAGTTAAATACTAGAACAATATGGAATATATTTTGGATACAATTCCTCTTCAATCAGTAAAATACCTTATTTGTTATAATATATTATTTTTTCATAAAAGTTAGAAAATCGAATTTATACTGTATTAGCCAGTAATTCTGACTGGTATAGCATTATCAGCGTAGTAGTAACATAGAAAGTAGTTTATAATCTCTAGCTGGTATTAGCCGGAACAATTATTATTTACGTTGTCACATATATGTTTGTTTTAATTTTCGTATAAGCCAACTAAATAGCAACCAAAATTATCTATATTTATTCTATTAGACGAAACCTAGACGTTGTGATTCTTACTACGAAACACGAAAGGAAATTGAAAAGTGAATAAAGTGGGGATCTGTCTTTCTTCAAAAATATAATTTTAGCAATATGTTATCCAATCTTATCTCAGTAAGGTTTTAGCCCTTGTATATTTAAAAAAGTTCTGAGTTTTTCTTTATTGTATTCTTACTATATCTTGCATAAAGGCAGACCTTTATGCAAGCATAATATAACTTTGATAAATATTCGAAACTTTCCTAGAATACCTTGCAAAAATAATTCTGAGAATTAGATCTTTTTAAGAAACACTACATGTACAGTTATTATTGAACCCCTACGGATTTTCCCTAAACCACGCACGCACCTACAAGCTGGGACTCCATGGAGGTAAATGGCCTCTAGTTGCACCACGCAACAAGTGCCCATTTCCCGTTCCCCTCGTAGGCAGCGATCGAATTCGGCGCAAAAGCTCGTAAGCGCCCGCGGAAAGTCAGCGGTCATGCGCAGCTCCATTTTCCTATATTAAATGAGGAGCTTGTGTCGCAGCGCAAGTGTTCGAGAATTCTTGAGATATAGTTTCAAGTGAAAATAAAGTTTGTAAATAGAAAGATGATTGACTAATTAAAATGGTCAATTATATGTAAAATTATATGTAATTCTCAAATAAAATCAGATCTTACTTCTAAGGCAACAAATAGTTGCTAATTACATCATGTGTTATAAGTTATTATGATATTTTCTATCCTAACCGAACTTGGATATTCCGATGGGGTTAGGATAGAAAACATCATAATAACTTATAACACCAATTTAATGTAGAATTATAACTTCAAGTCTATAATAACATTTATATAGTGTAAGAGGAGTAACGCAACATTCCAATGGCACAAAACATTACTATACTACATATAAGAAGCTATTATCGTTGATTTTCAAATAAAATATTATATTCTATGTAAATTCTGCTTTTGTTTATATCGATTTGACACCTGGATTAGCACAGGCCACTGTTACATTGACTTGCATTGTCATCCCAATGTTAAAATGGAATGTCTAGATGAACGAAAAAAGCTCTTTAAAAGTAACAACCTTAGTCTACTCCACGCTAGCGTTACTTGTAAAAGCGGTCTGCTCAAAAGGTCACTCTGGTCGAGCACGAGACGTGGCCAGCGTCTACTTAAACGTTGTCTACATAATTTACATTACAGAGCGGTAGTAAGTGTGGTAATGGACAAAATTTTAGTTTATATAATAATTTTTTAGTAACACAAATTGTATAGCGCTATCAAAAATATGAAATAAATATATCGTATCCACGATATTATATTTTTCACGATATTCTTCTTTTTCATACAGCTCCTGAAAGCAATAGTGAGATAAGTTAAAAAAATCAGTGTTGTACTCTTGCCAATTAATAAAAACTCCTACAACACGCTAAGAAATGTTTATGATGCTTAGTATTTATGCAATTTCCAAGTACTGTCATTCATATTTGCTTCATCGGAACATATACCGAAAATGAAATTATATAGACAAAGTTAGATACCGAGACTGTAATTATACAGATATAATACATAACTCCTGCACATTGACGATGTGAAAGATCCTGTAACGTTCTATGATCGCACTTATGTCCCTTTAATTCCATCCCTCATTTCAGCTCTCCAAGCCGATTTTCACCCTAACATGTCTCAATAAAAGAGCTTCACTTCAAAAATATGAACCGAACGAGATTCAAACCCATGCTCATAGAATACAATTTTAATTGAATTAAATATTTTCGTTATTTATAGATTTGTATATACATTTTCTTTTCTTCATATTTTACCATAACGCAGTTTTGCTTCTAACTTTCGACATTATAAATACCTTTAACTTACATAAAGAACTTTGTATCATCTACGCGAGTAAGGCTTTGAACAAAAGCGTATATTTAATAATTATATAAATATAAACATATATAAGATAATGATGAAGCTAAGTTTATAAATTGAAAATGTCTAAACGCAGTCATTTTTAAATATTTTTCGAAACGTCACCAAGACATTAATTTTTTGCAATACGATAATTCGTTACTAACTAACAGTCCTAGTTGGTTGACGTTTATATACATAATATATTATTTTTTAATATGGCGAAATATACTATAACTGGAATTCTAATTACCCACTATTCTAATTCCATGGATCGTGCTAATAAACCAAGATTTATACATTATCTTTTAAAAATAAAAAAACAGCAAATTGGCTGTAATAATTGTTTTATTTAGATAATTAACGATGATATAATTAACGAAGTCGAGTTAACGATGCTGCAAAAAATAACCACTTAATCACAAAATTTGAAGAAATTTACAAAATTAGGAAGTCAATTCGCTAGGCGAGAAAAAGATCAAAGCTTTTAAATAGTTCGGTGATAGTCATTAGCGCTGCTGTAGGCAAAAGTTATGCAAACATTTTTAATCCATTGATATTTATGATTCATTAAAATCAATATTGTCAATATCTATGTTACTTCTGATTGCAATTAAATGCAAGTGAAAATACATTAAATATTATGCATATTCCATCCATCGTTTTATGTACATCATGCAACACAAATGTTTACCTATGAATCTCAATAATTTATTGGTTGGATTTACTTCTTACAGTATTGAAACTAAATACGTTAGTAATGATTGACAAATAACTATGCTTTATTTATATTCCACAATTAATGATCGCATAAGCGTAGTTTCAAATTATCTTATGGAAAATTGTTTAAAATGAATCTTCTAGTTAGAAGAAAACATAACACTTTTCATAGAAATGCAGTAGGATCAAAACCGGTTACGGCAAAAATGAAGAAATTGTGTAAAATATAGAAGTTTAACGATATTTTGGTGTCATCTTTGCATACAGATCATAATAAACTACATTTTATTAACCTAGTTTTACAACTCGTTAGCTTGTCATAGTTAATTTAAGTAACAAATCCAAACTAAATACATGAATTATTTCGTTTGGGATTTATTTTATATTTAATTCCTTTTATTTGTCCAGTTATTGATGTTTTATTATCGTAAATATGATATTCTATTAAGCTAAAAACAAGAATTATTAACAGACTTCAAAACGAAGAAGTAAATTCTGCGAAAAAGAGAAACACCAGTAAAAATAAACAAATAATATTATTAAAATATATTTCCCACGAGAAAAAATTATTTTGTCCACATAATTATGTTAACAAACAGCGTACAAATATATTCACATTCGATTTGCGTCATCGCCTATGACTAAAACTGGATTAACGTGTCCGTAAAAACAGGTAATTAAATTGCTAAACTTAATAAAGATTCAACATATCATTTAATAAATTATTTATAAATATGTATAATTCACTTAAAAATTCCTATTTTCCTTATAACCCGGAATTGTTTATTGCTCCATACGACATAAATAAACATAAACGTGTCCGTAATTTTCAGGTCAAGAGATGTTATCCAAGTGCCGCATCATTAACATATTGTGATTAAAATTACAGATATATGTTTATAATATTAAACAACATATCTTTAATGAAACAATGTTCCATTTATGTTAAATCAATCAGCTTAGTTCACAATTTGAATTAAATTACCTAAATTCAGTGGAAATGTGAGTTTTAAAAAATGAAATGTCATATGAAACGCTCGTAGTTTGTATAAAATGTTTCCTTATTGTTATTAATTGGCATGCCTAATGTTTGGTAATTAATGAAGTATTAAAAAAGACATTTTCTTAAGGAAATCCACAAGTATAAATAGTGATAGTGCACATTAGGATGAAGCAGTAAACAAACTGTGAATTCGAAATGTATACAAATATTTTAAAACATCTATATTGTAGTTAATACTGATAGTATTAAGGTTCAAAGAATCTATGACTTTATATCTGAAATAAGGCGATTTACTAGAAAGATAACTTAGCAAACGTATCTTTCAATTTAGTGATAATTTAACACCTATAGTTAGTTCAAATATTGATTAGGAATTAATTATTACCATGAGATTTAGTGAACATCTGAATGTTCTCCGATTGCAATTGTGAAAAGTACTATATTAAACGGTTATTCCTCATATTATCCTGTAGTTATTGGAACTGCATCTATGTTGGGCCAATGAGAGACAGCCGAAACCGTTTTTTAAATATTTCCCTTTCGTACTGCTAGATTCATAAAATACAGTTTTGTACACCCTGGTTACAATAAGCAAGAATATACGACCATAACAAATGTAATCATATATTTCATGATACGATCTCAACAAAACTCCTTGCCCTCAAGTTCTCCTTATTAACGTCTGCAGGATTATATTATAAACAAGGTCAAAGAGAGTTTTCCAACAACGTCTGAACTGACGGCCTTCAGCGATGGTGGCCTCAGGTAGTTCATTTGTAAAGTGGAAGCTCGCAGTTGTGGAATAGCTTTAGTCCAAGGACATTTCATCTGGAATTTCTAAAAAGTAATATTACAGAATATAAAACGTTGTTACATTTAGTTAATTAATATTTTTTTAGTTATATGCTTAAACGTATATACGTTTTGTGTTGTTCCCTCTTACCCACATATTTAAATTTGAATATACACCTAACAATTGAATATTATAGTGTGAAGATTATGAAATGAAGGCACAATCTTCACAGTATAATATATCCTCGTAAATCAGTTTGTTGAAAAAGTTACCGACTTTTGAAATTTTATATGCATTTATAAATCTCTAATATTTATTGTCGTTGATTTTAAAAACGGCGAAAAACAGACGTAATTTGATTAACTGTTGATTATTATATCAGTGCATGATAAGTGTTTAAAGCGTCCGTATACCAAGTACTTGATATTAATATTTTATTTGTCAAAGTTGTAGCTTATTAAGATTACAATTTACTTCAGAATTAAATTTTACTGCTCCTTCGATCCAAAATTTTCTTTAATTAACAATTATTTGAGCATGAAAATAATGTAATCGTAAGGTAAATTATATTTGAAGCAGTTTACATTCAGATATCGCAGAAATCAAAGAAACACAAGTAAAGATAGAAATATATTTTCTTACCTTCTTCCTGTATATGTTTTTTGATGTCTCAGTGTTTATAATTAGTAGATAATTGACAAGAAATGTCAAAAGTAAAAAACTTAAAAGTAATTATTTTCGAGCAAGTTTTCGTTAACCTACTTAAAATTAGTATGATATGATAACAATTAATGTATAGCCAGGTTATAAAAAGGCTGTAAACAATTTAAGAATGTGACTCTTTATGCTGTCGGACAAGCGGACCTCATTACTACTTCTATCGCTAGACAATTATGGTAAAAGATTCATTCAGTTCAGGATGGTTCAACTAGTTTCAATCTTAGTCCGATCATTTTTCACTTTCAGGGACATGCAGGTATATGAAAACTTTCCATCGACTATTGTGAATGTAAGAAGAATGAGAATGCACCATTTACTTTCTTAATTTACTAGTTGGAGATATTTGGCAAATAAGAATAATATTGATATAACTTATCAACTTCAGTTCAATATAGATCTACAAATCATAAGTATGCGAGTTAATTTTAACAATAACGTGTCATTGCCTTCAGAAACGATTGAATTAGTGTTAACATATAACAGGGTTAACAAATAACTTTACTAACCAAAAACACAAAATAAATGTATGTTTACAAAATTATGTAATTTTATTATATTCAAAAGGTAAGAAAATAATACAAGTGACTTGTCCACGTGTACAACAGAGTCACAAATTTATTTAATTACTGTAATTAAGTACACGTGTTTGACATTAATGTTGCGCAAAGGAATTATAAAAAATGTAAACGTATAGTACCCTTCGCTACTTCGGTACTGTATTGTAAAACACTACTACATTTTACCATTTTATCGTAATGACGTTAATAGGTCTACACTCACATACCCGAACATAAAGGCGTCAATTTATGTACGTAGTTCAATAGTGTTAGTACCACATATATGAAACATGCGCCACTTAAATATCTAAAAGCTATGCTACATGCTAACTCAGCAATTGGAAAAAAATTAAAATGATATTTATTAAGGATAAATAGAGCAAACACAATCTCCAATCTCCGAGTTGCGTAACAATAGGCTATAGTCACATAAACCAGTTTCTTTATATTCCGTAATAACTTTCAAAATAAAGATATAAGTCATTCAAAATAAAGAAATAAGTAGGCACTGAATACTATGCTGAGTGACTGAGTAGATGGCAGTTGTCAAAACTAGCGTGCCCAACTGGTGTAAGCAATAAAACATTGAATTAATGAATGCAGCGAGACAATATTTAATCACGATTGTAATGATGATGACTGGCTCCGATTTTTCTGTAAAAGTTATTAAACACTCATTCAAAACAAGAATGGATAATTTTTATACTACCAGGTAAATTTATAACAAAATTAGACATTACTTAGTCTGATTTCATACGAAGAATTGAAACTCACTTTTGACTAGTGTTGGGGTGGTTTGTTGGTTCGGTAGGGCATGCAATTATACTTTGGTTATTATTTTTATCATTTTGGGTTTTTACTGACAAATTTTTCCACCAAAGGGCTATAGACGCAATTATTACATGTAAAATGTCAAATCGCATACCAAGATGACGCAAAATACTCTACTTCTAGATTTTTTTACGAAACTTACGTGAGTTAATGAAAAACAAGGTAAAATACTTTTTTTGGGAAATTTGAGTGTATTAGTGAAAAAAAAGTGTTAATTTGTTCCATCTAGATCCAAACTTAAAAAAAAGATTGTGGAGCAAACGATACGAAGAAAGAATTTCACAGTTTCTAAAGATTCAATATTATGTCATAATTATTATTTTGCGAAATAACTATTACTGTTTCTCTTTATATGTTTAAACCATAATCCAGGTTGACTTTTCCATTGTACAAAAAAAAGGTAAAAGGAACTTGTTTATTAACTATAGTAAAAATAGTGTAAACGTAAAAACGTGAGTTCCGCATGTTCGATGTTCAAATTAAAATTTACATAAAATAAAATAAAATGGTCCTAAATTATCAAAGCCGGCACCGTATTTCAAATGCATTTGGGGTGAATAATTCCTTTTTCAACAAGGTAATTGCTTTTCTTGTAGTCTTTGCACCCCTTTTTTTTAATTTTACTATTAATTGAGCGAAATTCCAAATCGAATATCAACCGCCACTGGTGTCCTCTGGAATAGTATTTCGTGAGTTGTATTCGTATTGTAGTATTTCGTCAGGCTGTATCATAATATCGTCTACTTAACATTTTTACGAACAAATACATGACAGCAGCATAAGCGAAGAGTTGTTAAGAAGAGCTAATTTAAACATTTATGGGGCGGTACCGAATCAAGGAAGATACCGTAAAATCTAATAGATGTAGATTATATTAATTTATACATGTTTATTGAAAATATATACTGCCATCTAATGGAGAATTATAAAACTACACATTTAAGTTGGTTACTTATAAAAGAAATAAAGGCTGCTGTTAATTAATTAAGTAGTAGAGTAGGGTAATAATGGTGGTGATTTCTATTACAAACGTTGACAAAGTTTTGTATCTTTGTTACAAACGTTGACAAAGTTTTGTATCTAGAAAGTTTTACTGAAATCTGTTAAGTAGTCTCCTTTGTCAATAGATACGGCCTCGTTACGATTTTATTATGTATATATATATATATATATAAATAATTTCGAATTTAATTTTCGAAATCATTACATACGTTTGTGTTTTACGTTTTGTAATACGTTTGGGTTTTATGTATTGCCGATAAATTTATATACTTTAGTTTAACTTAACACAATGAAATTATTTCCTCATGTGTTTAAAAGAGAGCAACGAGCCATCTCATAATTTTAAAAATTAAACCTTATTTTATAATTTCAGTTAGCTGAACGTCTCCCTTCAGGTCGCAATAAACGTTTTTTGTGCGGTATGTGATTTTCTACCTGATCACCTTTTTGCCCCTCAAATGTCACAAGTCAGTTTTATAACAAAGAGTATCTATCTACCTTTACAATAAGCTAGCTGCCGTGTGCAATATTAATAAAAAGGTAATCCAAAGGTGGCTCTGCGCGGAACTATAGAGCTGGCTCGGAAAGGAGCTAAATGGCTCGAGCGTCGCTCATTGTGCAGACGAGCGCCGTCAGCACGCCAGCGGCCCACAATGAATGGAGACGAAAGAAGAGATGTGGCTCTGTATGAATGCGAGTTTCATTAAAACTCGTAGTGATTAGGGTAACCATATAAGACTTAACGATTTGGTGACAATTAATAAAATAATTTATAAAACTAAATGTCTACTTTCCCCAATTTCATACATTGTTAACTAAACGCCACAATTATTAGGATTTTGTTTCATAAACTATTACAAAAATATGAAGGAAAAAATTAATTAAATTTATAAAAAGAAGGCATTTTTATAAATTATTAACTTCAAAAAGAAGATTGTAATTGGAGTTGAATTCCATCATATCAAAACATCAAAACAGATATATAATAATTCTTCTATCGAGATAAAATATTAAACGAGTAACCTGCAAAAGATTTCATTTAATTTTAGTTAAATTCTCTTTTATTTCATTTAGATATAAATTTAGTACAAACGTTTATATTCTAATATTCATCCTTACTTCACGTTTGTTCCACTTTTTTCCTTATAAGTGACTAATATAGAGCCGGGTTTAATTTTAAAAACGGTAATTACAAATTACTATAAATTAGCGTTATTTTGGGACTCAATATTTGAACGTAAAAGTCACCGTTATCTGTTCCTACAAACCAAAAGACGAAAATCTTGGAAACAAATATACACAATTAAATGAAACCGCGTGATGTAGTATTATTTTTTTCTTTCTTTACGTTGTTTACCACGACCTAGTTTTCGTTGTATTACAACATCTTCAAGTGGGATATTAGCAAAGAATGTGACTAGAATTGCTAATATCCCACCTGAATATGTTGTAATACAACGAAACCTAGGTCGTGGTAAATAACTTAAAGAAAGTAGAAATAATACTACATCACGTAGCTTCATTTAATTGTGAATAATGAATTTCTACATTATTCGGTTATTATTTTAAACTAGCATTTAATATTTGCTGCCTTTAGTTTTACTAGTGAGAGCAACTAATTTGAAAACATAAGTTCCAAACAAGGTTATTTAACTTCAATACGTAATTCATTGTTCTCCACCTTAACATATTGTCACCGCCTATGTGCCGCCGTACTCACAAAGTATTTTAAATTAAATCACTTTTATTTTTTACAGTTTACTTTCATAAATTACCTGTCATTTTTATCACGAGTGCAAAAAATGCAGTCGACCTTTAATTTTTAAAAGCTGTAAAGGTAAACTTAAATACGCGTGTCCTCTCGCTTATGATATGATTAATGTTTTACGAGTAGTTAAAGTGAACAATATTTCGATTATATTATAATGTACATTCATTATACAAATAGATAAAACTTAGTGGTCGATATTAGTCAAAAACCAGTAAATTTAACTGTTTAATTAGTTTTTTTTTCCTAAAAAATTCTAGAAGTAAGTTACAATATTTTAAAAGTACTTTTTGATAATGTAACGTGGTGTATTTTTCTTGTAAAATGAATCATTAGCTATTTTTCTTTAAACATTTGCCCACTTGAAACAATTAAACCAGTAAGTTAACCTAGGTTTATATCTAAGCTATCGTTGTTTCATCTTGATCAAATAATGAATGTGGCCTCCGAGTGTTTCCAGTTCTTAATGATTGGGATTTATAACCATGGTGGGTGAAGATGTTATCGAAATATATTTAGTAATTATAGTCTATTTGGGTGTTAAGGCTTAGAAATTATGTTCGCCATTTATTTCATTTATTAATGGAATAAGTATTTATTAAATAAAAAATAATGTAAATTTATTCGACTTCACTCGATTTATAAATTCTTTATAAATAATAATAAGTAATGTTACAAATTTAATATTAATGTACTAAGACTTCATGTAATTAGATTCATGTATTTTCAGTTAAACGAAAATCTACCTTTGTCAAACACTTTTACTACCATTAATCGATTATGGAGACGTGTGCTATCCTGGTCTTAATGAAGAACATTTGTGCAAGGTGGAACGTCTTCAAAATTTATGCATTCGGTACATCTTCGGCCTCAGAAAATATGATCACATTTCTGAATACCGGTAACTTCTCAAATGGCTGAAGATCCGTGATCGACGCCAACTTCACATACTTACACTTTTTTTTTAACATATTTAAAAATCCTCATAGCCCAAATTATCTTAGTGGCAAATTTAAAGATTTGTCTGCTCACGGCCTTGGGCTGCGATCCAAAAGTTCACACACCCTACTTATTCCTAAACATACCTCTACCACTTACGAAAAATCCTTCACTGTCCAATCAGCAAAAATTTGGAATCACCTGGATCCTGACATCAGGAAAATCACGTCTATAAATATTTTCAAAGATCGAGTGAAAGAGTCCTGCATCTCCTGAAACCTTCTCCTTTGTGTCCTCGCCCTTTCCTGTCTTTCCCATCTTTCGTTTTTTAATTTACTTTTGTATTTTTTTTGTCTAATGTGCTTTTAAGAATTTTCATTGTAAAATCTCTTACAGTCTACCAACTAAATTTCAATACAAATTGTTATGGTTGACTGGAAGAGATAGCTCATGTAGCAATAAATCCGCCATATGTACTATACATAAAAGTTTATAATAAATAAATAAGATACGAATCAAAACAAGAAAAATAACTGCAATACTGACATAAAATGTCTAGTGCCGACTTCGTTCTCACGATACTCACACGTATTATAATAAAAATAAAGTAACTAATTACGCAATTTACAATATTATACGAGTAATACAATATAAAAGGAGGAAACAGTAAAATGTATGTAAAACTAATAAAATAAAAGGAGGATCATTTTGTACACAAATATTTTTCAGTAATTTCTGCTAATTTATGTGTTTTAATTATTGCATCTAGTTTCAAATAATTTTTATTTTTCTCTATAATGACTTCTCATTCTCTAATTTATCCCTTAATTTTTATTTTATAACATGCAATTTTCTTCCCGCCATTGAAGCGTCATTACGATTACTTTTCGCATATTTCAATACTAATCATAAATTGTTATTGACGTTAAATGCTGATGATAACTTTCAAGAGAAGTTTTGCTAACTGCATTGATTCGATGACAAATATTGAGAGATACAACATATTTCCAGTAAATGTATCTCATTTCAACTGGAATCATATCTGATGACGCAAAGATGATATCCAATATTTGTTATGGGGGAATTAATATAAAATATTTACTTGTCGCCTTTTAAAATAATTTATGGTGTCCCCACATGCATGCATCCGCCGAGCGAGGGTGAAGACTGCATCCAGTGAATGCACGACGGTGCATTGTCGCGCGGGAGGGCTCGCCCCCAGCCGGCGCAGTTAAGAAAAGCTCCGAAATAAGTTTAATAGGAAGGGTGAATTCGGACGTCTGAGTGAGAGTGACTCATTCTCCTTTCAGTGAGAATAGTAATATATACCTATAAAACATATCTACATTTATTATAATAGAGGATTGCTGAATTTTGTTTGCTGTTATTCAGATAAGTTGCTAAAATATTTCATTGTAACAAAATCTGGCATTTATTTACAAAGCGTCGATGTAAAAAGATAAAGGCTTGTAAATTTATAAATAAAATAAACTTAATAATTATTAGGAGCATAGATCTCGAGATTCAAATAAAGATATTTTTTTAATTGACTTAGTGTTCTCATAATATCATCATGCAATAAATGTAGAAGAATTTCAATATAGGCTATATTTTTTAAATAGAAGATATTTAAAAAATACTAATTTTTTCAAGACAATTCATTTTCTATTTTTAAATAGAAAAATAGAGACTTTAACATTTAGACATGGTTTTGAATTAATTCAAGTTTGACTATTTCTATCAATATTATTTAAAAAGCTCATTTTCAAATTAATTTCTTTATATAATAATAACGTAAAACCAAAAAGAACTCCAGGCTTTTATTTAGTATTTATACAGAATTACGTAAACAATTAGTGCATGCGTTGTTAAGTTACAAAGGAAGTAATTATCATGAATTAAAATATATTTTTGATGAGGGCGATGAGTAATTTTTTGTTTTGACAACACTAGGAAGTTTTCAAAATCAGGAGATTTTTCTATTCGACTATTTATTTAAAAAGTTTATAATTGTGCTTATGTCCAATCAGAAGGAAGGATTTTATGAATTTTAAGTTACACACATATACACACACACACATATATATATGTATATATATATATATATATATATACATACACACATATATGTGTGCATGTGTGTAAGTAAATGGAAATAAATCTATAAGTATTATCAGAGAGATAATTAACAATGAATTAAGAATAATATGAACAATAGAAAAAAAATCTAAGCAGTGTAGGTATATCACACTCGACATGTGGGTTAACTGAAAGAAACAGTGCATTTTCTCTAGCTGCAATATTAAATAAATTCCGGAAATAAGAAGCATTCTTGATCATAATTGTGATAGCAATTCTATCATAATGGGTTCGAAATTTAGAATTATATTTATTAACATATGCTCCTTGTTCAGTTCATAGTATATCAAACTGAAAATATTTATATAATGGTGGAAATAAACAAATAAATTGTAATACTAGAATATTTTGTAAATGCGGGTAATGAAACTAGTAAAAAAAAATGATGATAGTACGGAAATCGAATAGGAATTGTGGAATAGAATAGAATTGTGGAAGTCGAATAGAAAGGTGGCCAAATCATTACGGAAAAAGTAATAGCTTTAAAAGTAGTGGGGTAAAACCAGATAGGATTCACATACCTCAACGCAATATTTTATATCCTCCACCAAATGGTAAAGGTAACACCAAAGAAAATTTTACTTAATTTGAAACATAGCATTTATTTTTTACTGACAATATCTTCTCTGAAATTGCTTGTAATACGAATGTAGAAATATAATCACCAAAATTTTAATACAAAAATTATCGAAAAGTAATTAACTATGACAAAACATCATCTTAGAACTAAAGTTTGCCATAATTTGTGAAACCAATTATTAGGACTGAACAAAACAATTTGATTGGACAATATTATGTAGAACGGGTGTTTGATATGAAAAATATAAACACAATGAATTGATATTTATACGGGAGTAGTTTTATTTTAAGCGTCTATATCTCGTTGTCGCTTTTAATTTTTGACCAAATCTCTAATAATAAATATTTCAATAAATATTTTGTTTAGCTACCTAAATAAATATTTTGATTAGCCATATAACCTATACTGCTACAAGCATTTGTTTATTAGTGACTAAAATAACACAAATAAATAAAAAAACATTCATAGTCAGTTCACGGACCCTAAAAGCCTATTACTGAATAAAAGATGACCCTGATATTATTTTCAATATCAAACCCAAAAAAAATCATCTTTTAAAGCTAGATTTGATATGATTTTTTTTTGTAAAAATGAGGAACATTGCTCATTGGATAAAGTAAATTACTTATCACATGTATACTTGTTACATGTTATCGTAGATATTAAATTAATTATTGTCTGCAATTGCATTGAAGGTCTATTTAAAAAAAAATCGCAATCGCGACCTTCATAGACTTAGACCAGTTAGCAATAATATAATTATACAAAATTTCGGGTTTCGTTCGAATTCGTTCACAACATTTGCAAACATTATCGCCTACGTCAATCAATTTGACTGTTGCTGGCCCACCACTTGTCACCAACTTAACTGCCTCCTGTCCCGCTCCTGTTATGTACTGGGGACACGCAGGCGTCGCATGCCTCACGCCACTCTTACTGCGCCTTTTCCGTGTTGTCGTGCTACAAACCTGCCTTTACACAAATGCTCGGCATGTTTAATGACTGGAGTACCGAAGGGAATCAAACAGTTTTCATGATTGTAGTACTATTTTATAACTATGATACTATTTTAAAACAATAAAACTTTGGCAGAGAATAGCTCTATGATTATTATAGGTCTCGATATATATTTATTTAAATCCGGAAAGGTTATCAAAACTGTTAGATTTAACGGTAATAAAGTAAATAGGCAAATGTCAAATTTTAATTTGGATTCATTTTATTTTATCTAATACTCTGCTCGTTATTTTATTTTTTTTATTTTAGCACGTTTTTCAATAAGATATCAAATGAGAATTGTTTATATAATATACACCCTAAAACCGATAAGACACAGCACCAACAGGTCAAAAAACGTGTTAAGCACGAGTAGAACTAGCACCACACGGATTCCGTACACGTTTAAATATTTAAAGGCTTTTAATGTTGTATTTTTATTAAACTATTTACAGGTATTCATTTTTCACCACATAAGCTTATTGCCAAATACATCTTTCAAACACATTATGAATATACATTTTAAAATACAACGTTATTTTTCCAATTGATTAAGTCACTTGTATTGAGTTTATATGAACGTTTTACAGTTCCAACTATTTGTCATAAGTTGGTAGTGAAGTAGTAGTAGAGCGTAGAAAACTATGCGTAGAAAAAATTTTCATAGTCGCGTATTCGACTATGAAAATTTTTCTTTTAATTTCGTTATATATACTATTAATGTGAATACTTTTAAAATTTTCATATATAGCGGTTTAGCTGAGAGGCAGTTAGGAACATGCAACTTTAACATAAATTAATGCTTTAAGCTTAATATTTCGTAAAAAAGCCCTGTATCGAAAAAGTGTTCATGACATATCCCCAGTATTTAGTTAAGACCTTTTCAACGATACCATACACAATGGGGTGTGCGAAAAAAATTACTGGCACTTTTTTGAAAATATTTTATTTCATAACTTTGTAGGCGTTATAATTATTTATAACCATGCCATTAATATCTACAACCATAACTTTGCCTATAAATATACATAACAATAATTATTTCAGCTTTACAGCACTAATGGTTTGCAAGTAAAACGACTGTGATATACATGGTGGACAGACAGATAGATATATCAAAATTATAAGTGTTCGCAGTTTGGCTATGGATACTTAAAATATAATAATGGAATGTATTACATAAATATATGACATGTGGATACAGAAAATATATTAAAACCGATTTAATTGATCGTATGGTAATAAAAAATAGTAACTCTAATAGGTTGGTTCCACAGAAATTGGGTAACTTGATGTTGTCAAGTTCGAAATCAACCAAATTAGTATTATGTCAGTTTTTGACAGTGGAAAATCTGTGTTAATAAATCTCTCTAATTGGTCACTCAATTTGAATGGACACTATAAATAACGAAATTTGAAAAATGTTTAAAATGTCATTGGCGCGAAACCTTCCCAAAAATATTCCTCCAAATCTTTATAAAAAACCTGTCAAAAACACGAGTGAAACTCGCACTCCGTGGGATCCCTACTCATTTGGCATTTATAAACATTTAATGGTATATAATATTCCTATTAAACTATTTACAAAATTTTATTAGAACGAAAATATATTGCATACTGAATCTTTCACAGGCGCATATTCTTTATTTGTACTATAAGGCCTTGTTCTTCTCAAATTTAATAACCCTAGGTCAACAAGAGGACACCTAATGGTTTTGATTTATTTGCGAGCGTCGAAATATGCGGCATAAATGGCCATATTTTTAAGATCTTCTTGATCGCGTTGACTTAGAAGATTGATTATTTTACAACTAAAGGATAATTTCAACTTACTACCTTCACATGTTCCTGAGAAAAAGGGTATTGACAGACCGACAGACGGACAACGAAGTTATCCTAAAAGGGTTTCTTTTATCCTTTTGAGGTACGGGACCTTAAAGATAACATATATTATAGATAATATTTATTATTTTATTATGCTATCACAATTTAGAATACCGTAGAAATATATAAAAACCAAATTAAATACAAAAACTGTTCAAAAAATACTTAAAATTTGTATTTTGAAAGTAAGTTCACTTTTATTCATTATTCCCTTGTGCGAAATAAAATTTGAAATTCCCACTATATATTCTACGAGGCAAAGAGCAAAGGTGTAAGATTTTGAACGTTATTACCTGCAATTCTCGCCATTTGTCTTGCGGCCATTTTGGATTCTGTTTTAATGACATCTTTTTGGTGAGTACACGTAGGAGGCCAGTATCATTCCCATGATAAAAGACTACTACATCTCAAATTAACTCTACTACTTTTATCTTTGTAACCAGATGAATTGAAATTAGGACAGAACAAAAATGATAGAAAATAACTTTGAAATTAATTCTAGAAATTAATTCTGAAATAATCTATCTCATGTCGTTATTCCCCTGTCCAAAATGTGAGAAGGAACTGATGTACAATACAAGGAATCGATGAAACATTTCGTTTTACTTTTAGATACTAGCTCCTGTGTGTGACTCTGCTCGCTGCTTTGTTTCGACATATTTTGTTACTGGACATTCAATATATTTTGTTTGTGGACATTTTAAAGGGGAACAGACTGATATAGTATGGGGTATTTCTTTGTATACAGATTAATGCCGATACCTAAAAAACAGAGAGGAGATATTTGAAAAGAAAAAAGATTCGAAAGACTTCGATGGGAACCAATTAAAAAAGATCCAGTTAAGTTAGCTGAGCAACAGGAAAAGATGAGATTAAAATAATAAAAAGAAAAAAAAATTGCGAAGAAAAATTATAGACCAAATTATTGATCGTGATAAGAAATTAATACGTAAATAATGAAAAGAAAATTCTCGAAATTACACTGAAAAACAGAAAGTAAAAAATATGGCTACATCACCTTACGACGTTGAAGATGTACAAAAGCATATGAGACCCCTATGTCAAAAACCCGAGAGTTCAAGTCTATGTCGAAAACAGTTCAATACTCGAAAGTTTATCCCATAATATAGATAATTTTAATTTCCTCAACGACAGTTCTGTTACTCAATATAGTACTTTACGCACAAGACAGTGTTTCATATTCTCGTCTGTAGATTGAAAGAAATGTATCCCAGAATCATGAGTTCTGTTCTGGAACTACCATGAGGCCGTTCACGGCAAAGGTGCATCAAATGGGGTAGGATCCAAATGAAAACGAACCAATATTTCTGACGTGCCACCAACTCACATAATAAAGAAACTTTCAGTTCTAGAACTTACTGTAAAATATAACAGGGTATTTAATGGGTTTAAAGAGAAAATTTATGGACTTCAGAAATATTTATTATTGATATCGTCAAATACCATTTTCCAAATGATAATTGTTAAAAAAATCTCCTTTTATTTTTATTAAGTTTTGCAAAAAGTAGTATATTTGTTTTTAAGAGTAATTAGTTGAGAAGATGAGCTACTTCGTAATTTTGTTTCAAAGAACTTTGGTGTAGACAAAACTTTGTTAAGCAAACATTAACAATTTACATCCCTTCAAAAGAAGATATATAACGAAATAAGTAGATTTTTTTTATTTAGGTGCTATTTGTTACGTTATATTTTAAAAACATATTATATGCCAAGAGTTCGAAGAAACGAAAAATCTTAATTGTTAATAACCGAGTTTAACATTTTTGTCTAATTCTAGTTAAAAAACTAAATAAGAAATTATTATATTTGATATAACCCTCTTATTGTCAGTCTCCTGTATTTTTGGTCAGTTCCCTCGAATCTAAATCCATAAAAACGCTGATAATTTGAAAACCATTAGTTGAGTGACTTTTAAGTACAATTAGGCGATCATTTTTAGGTCATCATAAAAATTTACATCAATTTTATTAATAAATGGAGGTATCAAATAAGACCTAAGAGTTACCCAATTTTTGTGGAACCATCCAATAATATTTGAAAATAAGCGCACAGCTGAAATGTGCCTCTTCTAGTTAGGCGGTCTTCTTTCTAGTCAGGTGGTAAGGCTAATCAAATATTACGTTCTCTTTTCGCAGTTCTTTTTTAAATTCTCGTGTCATGTTTTTTTTATAATTATAACACACTTTATATCCACCACAGTTTGTGTTCATAAAGAGGACCAATATATGAAACATCGTATATGCACTCTACAGATCTTCAAAATAGAGGACCCGGGACCGGGAGCTATCAAGATGGCCCCACCGAACCGACAGATGATCTCTCTGAACTCGCCGCCTTACAATTCATAAACGCGCTTCCTGTTTCATAGAGCGGCACATAGCGGCCCTTAATGCAATTACCGCTGCCCGTGATAATGTGATGGAAAGAGGAAGCGGCAACGTTTCGAAAGAATTCGTTATCTACGTGAAGCTTTTTTCGGGTTCATTGTTATCAAGCAATACGGCAGCATTGCAAGTGCGGCGGCGGTTTATTGAACTCTAAATAAGCTTGGCGTGAGCGTGAAATGACAGATGACAAAGTGAGTTGCTTTACCACTGTGACGTTCGTGCTATCGATATTTATTTACTACTAATTTATATCAACTTTGTGCCCATTGTGGAATGAAGATAGATAAATATCACTGTTATATTCACTGTTATCATTATTGTATATACATGTTTCTCGTCGGTATTTTATTTGGTAACATTTTAATTTCCGTCTACGACGTTAAAACGAGGAATCGTATAAAATTTTGTCTCCTGCTTTCGTATCCAAATATATACCATAATTAATTTAAACTATGTATTGTGTATTCTGATCATGTTTTTGTAAATATTTAATCACATCTTTACTATATTAAAAAGCAATCGAACTATCCTTTAATTAAGTATGTTTTTACGAAATTATATTTCTATACTTATATTGAAATGGTAACGAGACTCTCTGGGCGCAATTTACGCAGAGACCACTTGGATGGATTTCAATTAAACTTTTATATATTAGCAGATTTATATGTTAGATGTTTTGGGGCCAACATCTGAAATGAAAATTATCAAGGTTATTACTATGCTATTACTTAATTTATTGATAACTACATCTAACTATTTTCTAAGCAAACATCTTAAATATATAGTTTTAGATTTTTCTGCTAGATGACCATATTTAATTTATTTTCAGTCTATATTTCTTGTTAAATAACGCATTTATGTAACTACAGTATCATCACTATCTATCGATCTATAAAGCGTCCACTTGGATGAACCACAGAAAGTAAAAGTTTGAAGATCCAAAAGTATCCACTAATATTAAAATGTGAATAATTTGTTTGTAGTCAAACTGAAATGAATAGAGTCAGGTATAAGAAAATAGACTTCGTGGCTAATCTTTGGATATATGTATTTGATTCTGAATGTTTTCCTGAGTACTTTACGCCGACACGCCATCGTCAGTGATACTTGTTTAATTCAGTATTTGTTGTTTACCATTTAATCAGTATATGTTATTTGTCAACGAACATAAGCATATACATATATAACTATCGATTACCAATAATATTATTACAAGTAGGGTATAAAAGATGCACGTCGAAGTACAGCTCAAGATAGAAAAACCTAAGCGTACAATTCTATAGCTACAGAATTTCATGAGTAAATTAAAAGAGTATTTTTGTGATTTTTAAATTCTGACACGTAACTAAAAAAATCAATAAAAATTACTATGTGGGTACAAAAATTATTTTGTAACGTTATTTCGTGTTACGTCATGTGGTGTATTTACAACAGCTGTAATAAACTGTAGTTTAAACCATACCAAACGGCCAGTTCCAAGTCATTCTATTCTTCCGTAGGAGGGAATACAGTTAAGGACATTTTTTATATATTTCCCATGTCTCTGAAACTGACAAATTATTGATATTGAAAGCTGGAAAACCATCAATATCACTTAAGGGTTGACAACGTCAGGTAAAATGTCCCATACTAAGCGAAGCGTCTCTCGCTTGAAAAACAACTTCAAGTCACAAATTGTTTAGCTATTTTTTCCACACTTAGATTTTACATATTATACGTATAACTATTCAGAATTGTACTGTTCATCCATGTATTTGATTATGGAAAAATCGGAAAGTCAAAAGAGTCGAAGTGTTTTTAAGAAAACATCATTATAAATATTAATTTCCATTCAAGAAAATATTTTTCGGGTTATTTAAAAAAATATCCCCTTATTTTTTGGATTACTCGTGTCAATCTGGCACACCATTCGTATGTCAGTCTGCTGCAGCAGTTTTTTTCACCGACCGCTTGACATAAAAAGTTCACATTTAGCATAACAATGGAGTTTATTCAATATCTATCCCGCATAATAATCCCGCATTTCTTAATAATAGGAAGCTAAGTAATATTTTTCTGAGAAGTTTGGAAGAAGTAATTATTTGAAAATTAATTATTTTTAATACTATTATATTAAAAATAAAGTATTCATAGGATATTTTCCATGAACAATTTATTTTACATATTGACGAACTTCGCTAGATATCTACGAGACGTATTATAGATATAAATCTGCTTTCTTAGGCAATTATGAAAATAAAAAGGTAATCAGGTGAATGAAACGTAGCTCATGGCTATTATAAAAATTATAAAGCCCTATGAATCTAGCATCTAAATATAGTATATATTAAATATAAAAAATTATAAAGCCCTATGAATCTAGCATCTAAATATAACAACAACACCGCTATACTAATCTACATATATAATAACATTGTAATGGAGTAAATTCTGCACATACAGAATATTTTAAAAAGAGTAATTGATTTATGGTATAGAATGATAGAAGCCGGAAAACTCTATTATAGAATTTTTGTCTACATTTTATTTTGTTCGTCAAAAAAAAAGACGGAGTTTGATGAAGTTTAGTATGGTAATAGGTTATATAATAGATAGATTTTGATGAAACTTGGTATGGTAATAGCTTATATAACTAAGAGCAATATACGATATTTTTTTTTCTTATTCCGAATTTTATGCGAGTGAAACCGTGGGGCGCAGCTAGCTATGAATATTTTAGAATGGTCCGCACGCCCAAGGAGAAGTGCTATCTCATATTAGAGAATCACTAGTTTTGCACATCGCGACTATCGGAGCCCACCAGCTTGATAAAAATACTATGGTTGAGTGGAATAAAGTGATGATATAAAATAAAATAATAGTGCTTTACTGCACTAAATGCCATTAAATGACACTTCTAAAATTGTGGAAAGCATAAAAATAAAACATAAAAATTTCTTTCAGAAGGTTAAAATTGAAATTACATCAAAACACGCGTATATGTACGAGACTATTCTTAAAAATTAACCAAAATTAATTCTAAATCTTCGCCTGAGCTGTTTCCGGTTCTACAACGAAGAAAATTAACTTCGTATATTAACAAATTGCGTTTTAATTAAATTCATTGTCAATAAACGATATCCTTTTTGCTGCCTTAACAACATGACAATGTTGCGCATAGCCCGGATCCGGTAATTCGTTCCACTGTAGTCTAGACAATAACACAAAAGAAAGAATACTCAAAGAGCTTACAACATTTTTTATTCGGTGAATTTTTATCAAACAATTTTATATTTGTCATCCGGAGGAAAGCTTTACTCGCATTGAGAAGGGACTGAATGTCGGGTAGAAAGAGGTTTAAGACATCAACCGCGCTAGTTCAACGTTGTTTGCTCGTGACAAGTAACGAGATTTGAGGATTTCACCGGATTTGGAAACGTAATAGCTACGCTTTGCATGAATATGTCTCGACACCTCATTGTCATTTATTCCTTTGTCGGCAAACAGTAACTAAACTCTGTCTGTCGGGAGCAATTCATGGTCAGCAATAGATAAACAGTTTTACAGTTAAGTTCGATGATTAAATTTCCTTTAAAGAAATATTATCAGTACCAAATTTCCAATGATTTGACATATATATATATATATATATATATATATAGCATCTATTCTTAAAAATTAACCAAAATTAATTCTAAATCTTCGCCTGAGCTGTTATATATATATATATATATATAACAGCTCAGGCGAAGATTTAGAATTAATTTTGGTTAATTTTTAAGAATAGTCTCGTACATATACGCGTGTTTTGATGTAATTTCAATTTTAACCTTCTGAAAGAAATTTTTATGTTTTATTTTTATGCTTTCCACAATTTTAGAAGTGTCATTTAATGGCATTTAGTGCAGTAAAGCACTATTATTTTATTTTATATCATCACTTTATTCCACTCAACCATAGTATTTTTATCAAGCTGGTGGGCTCCGATAGTCGCGATGTGCAAAACTAGTGATTCTCTAATATGAGATAGCACTTCTCCTTGGGCGTGCGGACCATTCTAAAATATTCATAGCTAGCTGCGCCCCACGGTTTCACTCGCATAAAATTCGGAATAAGAAAAAAAAATATCGTATATTGCTCTTAGTTATATAAGCTATTACCATACCAAGTTTCATCAAAATCTATCTATTATATAACCTATTACCATACTAAACTTCATCAAACTCCGTCTTTTTTTTTGACGAACAAAATAAAATGTAGACAAAAATTCTATAATAGAGTTTTCCGGCTTCTATCATTCTATACCATAAATCAATTACTCTTTTTAAAATATTCTGTATGTGCAGAATTTACTCCATTACAATGTTATTATATATGTAGATTAGTATAGCGGTGTTGTTGTTATATTTAGATGCTAGATTCATAGGGCTTTATAATTTTTTATATATATATATATATATATATATATATATATATATATATATATATATATATATATATATATGTCAAATCATTGGAAATTTGGTACTGATAATATTTCTTTAAAGGAAATTTAATCATCGAACTTAACTGTAAAACTGTTTATCTATTGCTGACCATGAATTGCTCCCGACAGACAGAGTTTAGTTACTGTTTGCCGACAAAGGAATAAATGACAATGAGGTGTCGAGACATATTCATGCAAAGCGTAGCTATTACGTTTCCAAATCCGGTGAAATCCTCAAATCTCGTTACTTGTCACGAGCAAACAACGTTGAACTAGCGCGGTTGATGTCTTAAACCTCTTTCTACCCGACATTCAGTCCCTTCTCAATGCGAGTAAAGCTTTCCTCCGGATGACAAATATAAAATTGTTTGATAAAAATTCACCGAATAAAAAATGTTGTAAGCTCTTTGAGTATTCTTTCTTTTGTGTTATTGTCTAGACTACAGTGGAACGAATTACCGGATCCGGGCTATGCGCAACATTGTCATGTTGTTAAGGCAGCAAAAAGGATATCGTTTATTGACAATGAATTTAATTAAAACGCAATTTGTTAATATACGAAGTTAATTTTCTTCGTTGTAGAACCGGAAACAGCTCAGGCGAAGATTTAGAATTAATTTTGGTTAATTTTTAAGAATAGTCTCGTACATATACGCGTGTTTTGATGTAATTTCAATTTTAACCTTCTGAAAGAAATTTTTATGTTTTATTTTTATGCTTTCCACAATTTTAGAAGTGTCATTTAATGGCATTTAGTGCAGTAAAGCACTATTATTTTATTTTATATCATCACTTTATTCCACTCAACCATAGTATTTTTATCAAGCTGGTGGGCTCCGATAGTCGCGATGTGCAAAACTAGTGATTCTCTAATATGAGATAGCACTTCTCCTTGGGCGTGCGGACCATTCTAAAATATTCATAGCTAGCTGCGCCCCACGGTTTCACTCGCATAAAATTCGGAATAAGAAAAAAAAATATCGTATATTGCTCTTAGTTATATAAGCTATTACCATACCAAGTTTCATCAAAATCTATCTATTATATAACCTATTACCATACTAAACTTCATCAAACTCCGTCTTTTTTTTTGACGAACAAAATAAAATGTAGACAAAAATTCTATAATAGAGTTTTCCGGCTTCTATCATTCTATACCATAAATCAATTACTCTTTTTAAAATATTCTGTATGTGCAGAATTTACTCCATTACAATGTTATTATATATGTAGATTAGTATAGCGGTGTTGTTGTTATATTTAGATGCTAGATTCATAGGGCTTTATAATTTTTTATATTTAATATATACTATATTTAGATGCTAGATTCATAGGGCTTTATAATTTTTATAATAGCCATGAGCTACGTTTCATTCACCTGATTACCTTTTTATTTTCATAATTGCCTAAGAAAGCAGATTTATATCTATAATACGTCTCGTAGATATCTAGCGAAGTTCGTCAATATGTAAAATAAATTGTTCATGGAAAATATCCTATGAATACTTTATTTTTAATATAATAGTATTAAAAATAATTAATTTTCAAATAATTACTTCTTCCAAACTTCTCAGAAAAATATTACTTAGCTTCCTATTATTAAGAAATGCGGGATTATTATGCGGGATAGATATTGAATAAACTCCATTGTTATGCTAAATGTGAACTTTTTATGTCAAGCGGTCGGTGAAAAAAACTGCTGCAGCAGACTGACATACGAATGGTGTGCCAGATTGACACGAGTAATCCAAAAAATAAGGGGATATTTTTTTAAATAACCCGAAAAATATTTTCTTGAATGGAAATTAATATTTATAATGATGTTTTCTTAAAAACACTTCGACTCTTTTGACTTTCCGATTTTTCCATAATCAAATACATGGATGAACAGTACAATTCTGAATAGTTATACGTATAATATGTAAAATCTAAGTGTGGAAAAAATAGCTAAACAATTTGTGACTTGAAGTTGTTTTTCAAGCGAGAGACGCTTCGCTTAGTATGGGACATTTTACCTGACGTTGTCAACCCTTAAGTGATATTGATGGTTTTCCAGCTTTCAATATCAATAATTTGTCAGTTTCAGAGACATGGGAAATATATAAAAAATGTCCTTAACTGTATTCCCTCCTACGGAAGAATAGAATGACTTGGAACTGGCCGTTTGGTATGGTTTAAACTACAGTTTATTACAGCTGTTGTAAATACACCACATGACGTAACACGAAATAACGTTACAAAATAATTTTTGTACCCACATAGTAATTTTTATTGATTTTTTTAGTTACGTGTCAGAATTTAAAAATCACAAAAATACTCTTTTAATTTACTCATGAAATTCTGTAGCTATAGAATTGTACGCTTAGAAGAAAATTAACTTCGTATATTAACAAATTGCGTTTTAATTAAATTCATTGTCAATAAACGATATCCTTTTTGCTGCCTTAACAACATGACAATGTTGCGCATAGCCCGGATCCGGTAATTCGTTCCACTGTAGTCTAGACAATAACACAAAAGAAAGAATACTCAAAGAGCTTACAACATTTTTTATTCGGTGAATTTTTATCAAACAATTTTATATTTGTCATCCGGAGGAAAGCTTTACTCGCATTGAGAAGGGACTGAATGTCGGGTAGAAAGAGGTTTAAGACATCAACCGCGCTAGTTCAACGTTGTTTGCTCGTGACAAGTAACGAGATTTGAGGATTTCACCGGATTTGGAAACGTAATAGCTACGCTTTGCATGAATATGTCTCGACACCTCATTGTCATTTATTCCTTTGTCGGCAAACAGTAACTAAACTCTGTCTGTCGGGAGCAATTCATGGTCAGCAATAGATAAACAGTTTTACAGTTAAGTTCGATGATTAAATTTCCTTTAAAGAAATATTATCAGTACCAAATTTCCAATGATTTGACATATATATATATATATATATATATATATATATATATATATATATATATATATATATATATATATATATACATATACTAAGTTTAATTCAATATAAAATTCGCAGGGATATTTTCAAACAAGTGTAGCTACTTTTGTAACTTTTTTACATTTATTTCGTAAACGCGCTATTAATGTTTTTTAATTGAAGTACCCGAGTCATCGTATTTGCAAATGTCCAGTATTTTTCAATCAATCCTTCTGTAATGCTACAATCTCATGGTACATCCTCATTTCTAAAAATATGAAGTATCTGTTCTACCTATCTTTATGGTACTCGCATAATACTAATCTTGAATACTATTTATCTATTTCCAATCAAAGGGATTTAATTAAGAACGGACGCTGTATTTTTGGCATTCTACATAGATAAGTTTGTAAAATTTCACTTTACAAACAATGTAATATGGTAACAAAATATTTGCCTTGATTATCCATAGAACTTTGACATTGGATACATATATAAAATACTAACTTCCCCCCTGGCTCCACTCGCATATAAGTTGTTATATCCACAATTTTAACTAAGAATTATTAAATTTGATTATCTCTCTGATAAAATGACTTCTCCCGCTCTCCAGTGCCCCTTCCGCAGTAGCTCCATCCATAGTACTTCCTACCTATCAGCATTCAAGGCCTCACAAATATCAACATAACCTGAATATCTACACTATTGTTATATATAACCTTTCTGGATAAATGTTCTCTATGCAAGTGAAGACGGCATCACAATCTACTTAGTAGAAATTACTTTACGAGCGAACAGATGGATACCACACACATCGCATTGTATTTGTATAGATTGTAAAACCATAAAGTTGCCGATAAAATCAAACTCGGTACAGAAAAGGAAAAAAAACATTTAGTTATGTCAAATTCCACATCAAATAGTAGAATATATAAAAAATTAGCTTTATCATATTTTCCACATATCCTTTAGATGTTCTTAACATTTTTCGTTCGAAAAGATGAGTCGTTTTCATCCGCTTTTGTAATTGTCCAAGACTCCTACCAAACTTGAATTCAATTTTTTTAAGCCAAAGTAGTTCCTGTTCCTAATGAATATACGATTTCGTATGTCTGTTTTAAAATCGTTCTCATTTGTAATAATATCTGGAAATATGTTTATGCAAAACATGACCTACATAGTAGGATTTAGAACCTAGTAGGATTTAGATACATATATATCAAATTGCGAATGCTAGCTACTTTATAGCGGTGACAAACACGAACAGTCCACCATAAAGGCAAACACGAACAGTTCACCATAATCGCAGTAAAAGCCCACGCGGCAAGTTTTTTTTATGCTTTTACAAAAACACCTTGTAACATGTGAAGTATTCATCTAATTAATAAGTAATAGGGACAAATTTAATCTGCATGAAATGTTTGAAGTGGGTTGACAATAACAACAGTTATTGCGGCCCCTCATAAATACACATATTCACTACAATCTCTAAAATGTAATTTAAAGAGTTTTGTCAGAGTGGGTCAAAACAGCGCCCGGATCATTGCTGTTTTTTGACTTTACCTAAAACAATGGTTATTGCTCAAGAATCCTTATAATTACCAAAATGAAATAAAGTGCAAAATAGTTTTCTAAATATTGTAAATTGCTTTTTGATAGTAACATGCTAAAACTGTGAGCTGTTTCTGATTTTATTCCGGATAAACTGACAGACAAAAAACAAAAAAATTAAAATAATTAAATATCATGTTTAACAAGAAAGATTTAAATATGGATATTTATTTTGAAATTCCAGACAGATACTCCATTTTTATTGACATGTATAGGTTCAATCAAATTAGATTTTTCAAGTCAAAACGTCTCATTGTTTAGTTAAAATTTATTTAACGAAAATAGTAAAAGGTAAAGAAATAAACACGTATATTGCAACTTTTCACTGTTGTAGTAATAACCTAGAAATGCATGAACAAATTTTGTTCCACATATTAACACTTTCATAATACTGAACTGTACAAATAGCTATTTTACTCTCAGTACTTTAAGTATTGAATGTGGCTTCCGCACCGACTGACGACTGTTGCCTAAAGAATCTTCGACCAATTTCACAAGAAACTGTAATGCTAACATCATATAATAATATACATACATACACAAACGTAAATCCAACAAGGCGTCGATGGCAGAGCATCGCGCGGCCTTTAATACGCCGATATGCCATTACATCCTCTTACGTGGTGCTCACCCCGTTGAAATACTGTGGAGGGATTTCCAGATTCTCTGCTACCCTTTTAAATAAAATACGGCCTAAACACCACTGCGATATTAACTTTACAATCACTTATAATGGATCCCTTATTTTATAGACGATAAGTTACAATTTTAAAATTACGGTTATTTGTTTTTAAATAACATTTATTTTGTATAAAATAATTCCCTCTCATAAGAGATAATTAACAGAACAATTGACAAAAATAATAATATATGCCCCTTAATATAAAAAAACCGACTACGATAATAAAAACGTTTAGAAAGTAAAATTTATCACCTGTCCCCATTCTATAATCTTCTCCGTATATTTTATGTGGTTATTTTTTAATTTTTCTAAACTATTTTGTTAATACCCTTCATAATGGAATCAGATAAGTTATTTCATTTTAATTTTTGCTTTTATTTAATATTTTGATACAGAATATAGTTATTTATCAAGTGATCTTTCAAATCCCTTTCAATTGTGTTCGGAAGTTTCTTTTGATTTTTGGAATTTATTAGAAAATTCTAATCGATAATTTAAGGCTGAAACCCATATATTTAATTCGTACATAATCAAGCAGCCAAAAACCAAGTTCTAAATAGTGTTGCTGGGTGAGCTTTTAAACATTTTTTAATAAATATGGTATTTATTATACAATATAACACATATTTTTGAAATTTGCTCATGAAGACCTCTAACACCGATATCAGACTAATATCCTTTAAAAATATTTATTTTCAACTCTCAGCCACCTTATTGCATTGTGACATCACCTACCTATGAACACCTAGAAAGTTGAGATGATTCGATCAATGCCACATTTGTTCAAATCGGATTATCCGTTTCGACTCGAGAGAGTAACATCTGAACTCGCCCACGTGTATCGTATGTACATAGTAAAGCATAAAACAAAAAAAAAACCTTAATTAACGTTGATGAACTCAGCCCCGAACCAAATGTCTGACATTGACATGAACCTCCAGATTTTAAATGTAGTGCTGATATTTGCATCAACATTTATATTGTCTTCTAATTATGCATTGTGTTCAATATCAATTCTTCATTCTAAACAAAGACTTGCAGACAAGCTACGATAAGTAATATCAATCTAGTGTGTCAACCTATAAACCTAGAGGTTTTATAGGAGACTGAAATGATATAGAATCAACATAATATTGAAGAATTGAGGGTAAAGTTCGATGTATCATAGAAATCACTTACACTATTTTTATTATAATTATTATTAATGTAATTTTACTCAATTATAATGATATTTAAAGATTTTTATTAAACGTCCATTACTTAAAGTTCAAGTTGTCAAATAGTAGAATCACAACGATATTTTAAAAATGTTGCTACATCACAAAATTTATCCTAATAACAAATTAATTTTATAAAGAAGAAAATTTACTTTGATTTTAGAGTTTTTGGACAAAAACTGTTTATTACGAAAGTAGTTTATAGTATTCCGATGTAAGAAACTATTTTATAGTATACAGATGAACATAAGGTATTTATTATCTTGGTAAGCTGTGTTAGGTATCGTAAGCGATAGTGATTTAAGTTAAGGAAAATCGAACTATGCCCGACACGTTTTTGAGTTGTATTTTTAACTCATTATTGCTGCGTTAAAATTATGTTTGAATATGTTTTATACAATACAATAAAAACTCGTCAAGTACCAGGGGAACTTGCACTATGAGAGTTCCGTACACATATAGGCATTTATAAACATTTAATGGTACATAATATTTATATCCAACTACTTACAAAATTTTCATTTATAGAATGGAAATATACTGCTTACTATGTCTTTAAAAGGTGAAAATTTAAAAAAAAATGTTTATATAATATAACTACAAATTAACTATTTTTGGATTTTTTTCTTTACTCGTACTGTGAGGCCTTGCTTCTTGTCAAATTTCAAATTCTAAGTTAACGTGAAGGTTTTGAATTATTCACAAGTGTCAAAAGTATATACATATATAAACAATTTGGGCCATAGAACTCTGTGCTTGACTAAATCATGAAATAAATAACGAAAACCTTGAGAAGACCGTTATGAAATTAATCGTAAATAATTTTTATAACAAAAAACGATTAAAATCAAATACCGAAGCCGAACAGTAAGTATTTCATAAAATTTCTAACCTAGGATTGCCACCATTTTTTTTCAATTTTATTATAATGCATATTATCATACTTTCTTTAAAAAAGTTATGAAAATTGTTTAAACAGGAAGGCAAAGGGTGAAAATAAACTTCAAATGTTTTGTAAGCAGGCTTTATTTACAGTCAGACTTACCTATATAGAAAATATATGTAACTCTCATAAGCAAAATGAGCCCTAGACAAGTACATAATATAAAACTTTGCTATTTTTTTCCCTGAAAAATAACAAGAAGCTCTAGCCAGTGACTCTTACAATAAGCGTCGACTAACTTTAGCCTTTGAAAGCATACACATCTCTTTGTCGCGGCAACGTACATGTATTCAAAGCTACAAGTTTTAAAATGTATGCATATACGCTTGACTTATTATACGACAAAAAAAGAAATGAACAGCATTTACAAATTGCACAAAAATATGATGAGAATAGATTTTTTTCCGTGATAACAAGAATATAAGAAGTTGTTAATTTTTCCGTACCTCAAAAGGAAAAAGATCACTCACGTGTCTGTCTGTCGCCGCTATTTTTCTAAGAAACCGCTTGACGTAGAAACTTGAAATTTAGCATGTAATAAAACATATTAACTCGCAAATACCTTAAATTAATTATTTGAAAAATTTTCATTTCCATATATATAGGTTGTCCAAGAAGTGGCGACCCAAAAGCAACACTGAGATTGAAGGTCTTGTATGGGTCAATTTTGTTTATGTGGTCATACCTCCAGCCCTCAAAGTTAAAAAGTTATCTTGACTTTATTACGTTTCTTTAAAATGCTAATGTGATGTAATAGAAATATAAATATCATCAAAAGCAAACTGACGGTGCCTGTTTTTTTGGGTACGTAATAGATAAGCCTTTATGATTAAAACACGGACACTTGGTTAACTCTCATGGGGCAGTCACAAAAAACGAAGTTTTACAAGAATTACTGGTGAAAAAACTCGTTTGTTCGTTTTTTTGTGACTGCCCCATGAGAGTTAACCAAGTGTCCGTGTTTTAGTCATTAAGGCTTATCTCTTACGTACCCAAAAAAACAGGCACCGTCAGTTTGCTTTTGATGATATTTATATTTCTATTACATCACATTAGCATTTTAAAGAAACGTAATAAAGTCAAAATAACTTTGAGGGCTAGAGGTGTGACCCCATATACATAATTGACCCATACAAGACCCTCAATCTCAGTGTTGCTTTTGGAGCGCTTCTTCAACTTCTTGGACAGTCTGTATACATGTATGGAATTAAAAGAATTTCTTTCCTGCGGGATATTGTTTTCATAATTTTAGGTATTTTATCTGAAGAAAAACACAGAATAATTTACAAAAATATGTTCCTCAGTTCCGAGACTACTGAAACTAAATTTTTATAAACTTACGCAGAAATTGTAGGAAAAGTACATTTTTATGCTTGTAAAAGATATGAAAGGGAATATATTTATTACTTTCTACCCTTTTCTGTTTATCAGTACCTAAAAGTGTACAGAACCTCCTAGTGTAAGTTCTACTCTTACTTAACAGCTTTTTATTAAACCATTTAGTTCTCTGTTCATATTGAGCGTCCAAAAACTTGACTTCGGCTCTAAATTCGACACCAGTGTTAACTACCTAATATCAGTTTTACTAAATTTTTAAAATCATTATTCAAACACACTAAGCCCTGCTGTTAATGACATATGCATATACACCAAGGCTGTCAGAGATTCACGCATAGTTCGTTCGTGTTATCGGTTGTGGGTCATTTATTAGGTATTATGTATATCTGTAATAAGATCCAAAATCAATTAATAAATAAATAAGCCGGTCGACCTATCGCCTACTTGTCTGAATAGTATATAGTTAATTTATTTAAGCGTATGGAGTTCACTTATTTCATAGACTTTTATTGTTTTACCTTGATTATAAAGATATATGCTATATGAACTGATGACCTCTTAAATAAATGGGAGCAACTTTCAAATATAAAACATATATTGCTTTATTTTGTCAAAGATAGGTATTAACTTAGGCTTGTGTGTTTTTTTCAATATGCTAAAGCACCTCCGCAGCCTAAATTATCCAAGGTTTAGGTTTTCAAACTTAAATTTCGCATGGTCCCAAACTTCGTTCTGAAAACTAACGCATCTTCCTCTTATCTAAACGTAATACTTTCCTTGAATACTAATTTACCGTGGATGGTAACTTTGAAACAATTTAGCCACAAGCTATCGCAATATATTGTCACATTTTTCTAAATAATTTTTCCTGTCTTGATTGCTTTTAACTTTAATTTATTTTGCTGTCTTTTCGAACTCTATTCCACTATTCTGTTATTTTTTATTCTTGTCGGTATATTAAAAATTTTTTCTCATCAGTTAATTCATACATATCGTTATTTTCTTTTTTACAAGTATTTAGCATGCCTGTTGTACAGGTATAAATTCGGTTTAGCAAAAATGTAAATTTTCCAGCTTTTTTTTTGTTTTAAATGAAAGAATATACATAAAAAACTGCGTACTTAAAATGTTCTTCATAGAAAGAGTATTTTTCAAAACAATTTTTTTATAATAAATTAATCGCGAACGAGCCCTAATTTTGGTTGGTATTTCGTTTTTACCTTCAATTACAAAAGTTGTTTTAACTTTCAATTACAGAAAAAAAAATTAGGAAAATCACATTTTTGCTAAACTAAACTTGCTCCCAGTTTTCCACTTTATATTTTAATTGGCGATGCTTTGATTGGCTAGAAAAGATTAATCTGATTAGGTACAATGAAACGCGTTCGTGCATTAAAAATAAGTACGTGAAATTAAAAAAATATCTATATACTTTGACCAAATTCGCTAAAGAACTAATATATAACAATAATAGCAATCTTTAATTTTTTCTTCAATCAAGGGCGTTTTAACCATGTCACCAATTTCGAAAAGAATTAAAAGCTGTAGTATTGGATTTCATATTTTATTACAATGATTATATGAAAAAATTAATACTTTCGTTCCAAATCCGAAACGAACCTCTTTACATTCAATATTATTTTCATTATCTTTTGTATTAACCGACTTATTACATTAATATACCGCAGTGTAAATTATTTATTAACTTTAAATTACTGATTAAAATTATATTATAATATACATAAAATGTCGGTGAAAGTAAAAAAAAAGAATAATAATTTATCTTACCAATCTTATTAATCTTACCAAAACATTTTTTAAGCTCCTATGAAAATTTGCATGCAAATTTCTTCAAGTTTTAATGAACCACAACAAAAGAAAAACACTCGTTTAATAATGAAATGTTAGCAATTAAGTTACTGTCAATACAAATCACTTAGACAATTAGTAAACCTACGCAACAACTACCTCGTGTGAGACAAAGAAAATTCACAAAACACCGTCGGTCCAAAACAGTTTCGACATTAACGAAAACTGACAAAAAATGTATATAAACAAAAACGGAAAAAACAATATACACAAACGAAATAGTCAATGCCAAGCTGTCAGCTAATATTCCATAAACATTTTAGGCGCCAAAATTAACACATAGACAAAAATGTTTTCTATTTCGAAACGTAGATACGAACGAGAGCATAATGGCGCCAAACGAGGCGCGTCATTAATTGTGTAGTGGATGCGTTCCGCTCGCGCGATGTTCGCTCTTGTGTCCGGCGCAACAAACAGAACTTCACTGTCGTTAAGCGACGCGGCGCCTGGCGCATTCACTCCACGTTGTACCTATAAAATACTAATACAGGTCTAGACGATATATTGAATCGTGGGGCTGTATGCCTGTGTTTGCATGTGTTTATTGCTCACACGGTGCTCCAAACTTATGTTGCCGCGAGGGAAATATTAACCATGCTTTATATATTACTTCAAGGAAAAGCGATATTGAAATATCAGATAAATCTTTATTTACGTATTTTACCAAAAAAAAGGGAAAAAGAAGCCTTTTTAGCAAACTTACAGCTTCCGACTATCCCTCTACAATTTTTTATGTTTTGAATCATTTAACCTGAACTAGTGAAAAGTAATACATAAACAATATGTGTCTATGGATACAATAAGCATTAATTGTCATATGATATGATTATTTAAAAAAATGGAAATAATGACTTTTATTGTACACCATTATACTTTATTTGTATACATTTATTGTATACATTTATACGTCTGGAATATTTATTAAAATGAGTTTAATGAAGGAAAATCTATTATATCCACATTAGTCCGATTTTCTTAGATTTCTAAATAAAAAAAAACCTATTTGTGAAAAGGTCAAGACCTATTTTCAAATTCTGTACATTTTAATGACCAAATTCTTTTAGAACAATCAAATAATAATTGTTTTACCGGAAATAAGGTACAGTCGCCATATTTCGTTCCCGAGCCTAACTTCGTCTTCTTCGTTCATCTTCCCCTTCATAACTCCTCAGCCAACTAACGCCATCTAGATTTCGTGTCACTAACTTAAAGGGGCCCCTGTCAGTCGGCCTTTGCGAAGAATTGAGAGCGATACGTCGCTTCTTTGAAAAAATATTTAAAAAAAAAAAATCTGCCAAAGGTAAGTTTTTTATTGGAATATTGTTAAAATTTACAAAAAATTGATATGCTTGACTTAATGAATTGAAAATTTTATTGAAACATGTGTTACTTCATGTGATTCAAATAGATTAAAAAATATTGAGGTTATGACATGCGTTTTCTGTTGATATTAATTGTATTCTATTTTGTAGCATATTCCTAATTTCGTCCCCGGTGACGATATTTGGGTAACCATATTTCTTTTTAATTTTTTTAATTTATTTTTGTAATTCATTTTAATTGTTTTATTTTGTAGATGCCAAAAAGAAAGTCGTGGGACCCTGAAGCAATGAAGAAAGCTGTTGAAGCTGTAAGAGCAAAAGAAATGGGTTGCAAGAAGGCATCAAAGTGTTTTCAAGTCCCAAGAGCTACTTTGAAAGACTACACAAAAAAAAAACAGAACAATCGGTTGAAAATTTACTTTCTGGAAAAATGGGAAGGAAACCAGTTTTACCGGTAGAATTAGAAGAAGAGCTGGTAAAGTATTGTTTGGAAATGGAGAAGAATTACTATGGCATTACTGCATCTGATTTAAAACGAATGGCTTTTCAGTTAGCAATTAGAAATAATATCCCCCACCCATTTTCTCAAACTAAAATGAAAGCAGGCAAGAAATGGATGAAGTTATTTATGGCTCGTCATCCTGCATTGTCATTCCGTAAGCCAGAATCATTATCTTGTACTCGTGTTCAAGGGTTTACAGCAGAAAACGTTAAAACTTTTTTTCATCTATTAAAACCTGAAATACAAAAGATTAACTTCAACCCAAATAAAATATTCAACGTCGATGAAACTGGAATCAGCACGGTTCAGCATAAAGTTAGAAAAATATTGACTATAAAAGGCAAAAGAGATGTTCACAAGTTGTCATCTGCTGAAAGAGGAGCATTAGTAACTGTTGTTACTTGTATGTCAGCTGCTGGTCAATGTATTCCTCCTTTGATGGTCTTTCCAAGGAAAAACATGAAACCTGAGTTACTCGACGGAACACCTCCAGGCACCATAGGTGGATGTCATCCATCTGGTTGGATCCAGCCATTTACAAAATGGCTTAAACACTTTGTGTCCATAGCTAAACCTTCAAAGGAAGATTCTGTTTTGCTAGTTTTAGATGGCCATTACAGCCACACAAGAAATTTAGACGTGATTGATATTGCCCATGAAAGTGGTGTTTCTATAATCTGTCTTCCTCCACATTCAACTAATCGCATGCAACCTTTGGATGTATCATTCATGTTCCCACTGAAAACGTATTATGCCCAAGAAATAGAGAATTGGCTGATAAATCATCCAGGGCGGGTCGTCACCCATTACCAAGTTGGAGGAATATTCCGGAAAGCTTATGCTAAAGCTTGCAAGATTGATACAGCAGTAAATGGTTTTCGAAAAACTGGAATATTTCCACTTAACGAAAATATTTTTGATGATTCACCACATGCTCCTTCTTCAAACGATACAACATCTTTCGCAACCGTCGTCTCATCATCCTCTACTTCTACAAGTGCAATACCTCAAACACCAACTCTGTTGTCACCGTTCACTCCTACAAGTGCACGATCCCAAACACCAACTCCGTTGTCACCTTTGGCTTCTAGTTCGAGACCTAAAACACCAACATCGCTGCCGTCGACTTCTACAATTTCAGGACCAAAAACACCAACTCCATCGCCTTCGACTTCTAGCGCAAGACCACCAACAGCAGCTCTGTTATCACGACCAGGAAGTTCTTCATCCTCATTTATAGTTCCAGCAGATTTACAACCAGTTCCAGTCATTAAACCACCTTCAGCTTCAACTAGACATGGTAAAGCGATGGTAGTTACGGCTTCACCACACAAAATAGACATTATTGAAGCAGAAAAGAAGCGAAAGGGTAAGAATGAAAAAGTGATGACGGGAAAGAAAAGAGCCAGAAGCGTTAAAAAAACAAAGACGGCAGGAAACAAAAATAAAACCATGAAACGAAAAAAAAGTCTTCTGAAGAAGAAACATCCGATGATGACCCAGTTTTGGAACTTTATGATGAGGAAGATAGTGAAAATGATGACGCTCAATGCCCAATCTGTGAGAGAAATTTTTCTCAAGATAAAAAAGGAGCGAAATGGATAAGATGCATTAAGTGCTTTCAGTGGATGCATGAGGATTGTGTTGATAACCAAAGCCTTACATTTATTTGTGCAACTTGTCTGGAAAATTAGCTTTATTTAAATAATACTGAAGACTGATTAACGACTAGATGTTACAATTAAGAGAAATAAGTATTACTCGTATGTTAGTTCGTCGTTAAGTATTCTTAATATTTTTCATACTAATTGTTGTGATCTCAATATCGTCCCCGGGGACGATATTTGATGCCCAAAGAATTTTTTTATAATTTTGACTGTTTTTGTTAAATAAATCTTTATGGCACTTGTTGCAATTTAAGAGAGTTTTTTATTATTCTTAATAATAAACGAATATAGTACCTTTCGTAAGACGTTTTATTTGTTGTCCAGAGTTTGCAAAAATTTTTTTAATGAATTTTTTTCAAAAATGGACGTTATTTGGCGACTGTACCCTACTTTCTAAATTGGACATCCTGAATATTTAGAATAAAGATATACATTTCACGTGCACCATTTTTTAATTGATTTAATATTTAAGATCTATATACAGAGGAACTAATTAAACAATTTAAATAAACTTTCAGTAATATTTATCGTATACTCCCAAAAAATATAAGTTATAGACATTTTACATATATTATACGCGCTACATTAAAAGTAATTAATCGTTTATATTTAAAAAAAACGACACTTTAAAGAAAAGATACTTCTCAGTTGCTTTTCAAACAAAAAAAAATTAAAAATATTTTATGGATGAATTGAAGCATTAAATGTTCAAAAAAAGTTGGGATAACAAATAGCATACCATAATCGTTTTTATAATTATCACTACATAAGAAATACTTTAATTTTTTGGATACATTTTGCAATAGTTTCCAGGCCATTAATTTCACTACTTAAGGGCGGCAACGAAATATTACATTAGTCGAAGCAAAAATGGAACTACATACTTTAATGAAAACTGGTTCCAAAGCATAAAAGGTGTCTAAAACACACAAAAAAATAAAAATGCCTGCTAGTGTCCCCCTCACAAAGCGTGTCATTCTAGCGCTTATAGCCCTGACGCGATTTCTATGAAATTTGATATTTTAGAATTTTTCTAATAATATTTATTTTATTTTTTCTTTTAAAATTTTAAGTTTAAAAAATAATAAACATTTTCTCTTTCGAAAATGACTCAATCAATTTTTATCAACCGTTTTACATAATTAATATTTTATTGCCAAATAATATTCTATGATTCATTTTCCGGAAATAAAAATTTCATTAGAGTACTTCTGATACAAAACTGAAGCCAAATACAAATAAATGGTTGTCCAGCGAAGGCGGGGCATAAACGGACAGGCGTTCGCGTTTTATTAAGTGTCTATCCATTTTATTACCTGTTACGAGTATTTAATGAAGATGGTTTATATTACACTCAATTATGTTTTTCATTAAAAATTTAAGAATTATAATCATATGATATATGATTATCACGTATCGCAAATAGAAACTGTTTATTCTTATTTATTTAGTAATGTTTCCGTATCAAAATGTTGATAATACCGCATTATTATAAAGCATGACACGACTTAGAGAGAGATTTATTTATTAAAATATTTAGTTTCATTAATATATATTTCTTATTCACCCAGTATTTCCAGCATAAGTTTTTAAGTTTTTCTGATATCGTTCGACAGAGTCGTTGAATGGATATCTTGAAAATGAAGAAATTTATTCCTTATTGAGTATATTCGGAAATTAAGATATAGCGGTGAAGAAGTAGAAGGAGAAGGAAGGAAATTATATATATATATATATATATATATATATATATATATATATATATATGTATATATAATTCGAGCTGTCTGTAAATAAATGATTAAACTACTAAATTCCCATGGCTACCGTAATAAAATTTCGTAAGTGGTATTTCTACATCAAATGGTTTTTAAAGAAAACTGCTGCGGTTGATAGAAAGACAGATGGACCCGTGATCTTAAAAGGATTTTGTTTTATTTTTAATCATCTCAGTTATGAAATATAGTTTAGTGGTTGCTCATATGTTTACACTCATTGCACAGGAAAATTAAAAAAAACAATGCACTCTTCGATAACAATTTCTTGAAGGCCATAGTGGTCACAAATTCCATCACAAATACCTTTCATTTGTCAAAAAATTCTCCATTAACTGCAGAATAAATTATGGATAGGTTAATTTTACCAAAACCTTAATTTACCTTTCAAAATATTTACGAAATATAGTTTTATCATGACCTTTTATTTCTTGAAATCTACTCATGTACGTCATCAATCATACATGTGATAACGTGATAAACATGACAAAAACCGTACATAGTAAAGGTACGTAGTTGTCCATTAAACCTTGAAACTTCCAGGATTACATTTACGAGGAAGACTCTAATGCCCTTATGCCGTTTTTAGATCTTTATATTTATGGTTAATTATGTAAATGTTTCATCACGTAGATAGTCCACGAGACGACTTGCGACAGTTAAATGGTTCGGTGTGATTATCTTTTGTATTCACCAGTTATTTATAAGACGTAAACATTCAAAGGGCGGACGCATTAGACGTATTAGTAACCTAAACACCATTTAATGGACCTGTCGGCGTGTTCTGGAATTATTCGTTTCTCTAATAGAACCGTATTGAGAATTCATGGTAAGTACCAAGTTTTATGTACTACGCATACGATTTTATTTTTGTTATATATGTTTTGTTGTATAGAACTGTTGGGAAAATGTGTTATAGTACGTAGATAAATATAAATTATGGTCACGCGTGTTTATTTATATATTGGTGGTGAGTTCTGTAGCGATGGCCACCTAGAAACGAGCATTAATTAAAGTGAAACAAAGGTTTTGATCGAAGACAAATAATATTTGTGTTTCAAATTTGACCATGTGTATTTTTCGTCAATCGGAATACTAAATAACTTGATCGTGCAGACTTTTGGAACAAAAATATATTTCCTCGTACTTTAAGTGTTGAAAATAATGACTACCATTTTATTGTTTTTATTAAGAACTTAGGTGAATTTATATTTCTAGTAAAATATTAACTATGTTTTGACATAGTTAATATTTTACTAGAAATATAAATTCATTCTAATAAGCAATAATATATTCTAATAAACAATTTTTTTTTTTTCAAAATTTGCAAGTAAAATTCTACTTGCAAAATATTATCAATTCCTCGATATTGTTTTGATGGGCATCGAGGAGTTAGATACTCATCTGATAATTGACTGGTCATCCATACCCAGTGGGTTAGACACAATTTTCATAGTTTTAGAAATTGTTTCAGTATAACTCCTCCTATGTTTTAATATTTGTAATTAATCGGTTATTTTTCTTGTATACTTTTGTAGACTCTACAACGTGTCTATGGAAAAAAGTTGAAATTTGTATAATTATATGCAGAGATAAACGCGATCAGAGAGTACAGGTTACCGCACACATATGTATTTCTCCAAGGGAAGGATTTAAAAGTGCCTGTAAATGCTACTTATTTCTTCTTTCATATAGGTTGTCCCTTTCCATCCAGATTTTTTTTATATATTAATTCTGCTTTAATATTATATGCGTCCAAAAGATCTACCTTTTTCCAATTTAAATGATGTAATCACTAATCTTTTCACATCACAATTCTATCTATTAAACTATTCATAATTTATTTAACAATCAAAGTTTTTTTATTCAACAGTAAACCATTTTTAATATATTGTTTCTGTTATTTACTTGGTATCAAAAAACGAAATCATAACACGACCACTCATGCATACGTATATCCGTCTGGCCCAGGGGTTGAAATTTGAAATTTGAAATTTGTAACGATAATGTAGTTAATTAATCCAAATATTGATTAAGGATATAAAAAAATTCTTCATCTAGGAATTTTGGAAATGGCATGGAATGGCACACGGAGCATCAATTGAAAAGAGTAGTCCTAAAGAATTCCAAACCTCTTTTTCTATTCAAATCTATTATTATAGAAGACTAAAGCTAAAAGTATAGAATGACAGGATTACTACAACTCTGTCCAAAGTTTATCACAAAACTATATCTATGATTTTAGATCTCATAATTTTTGTGAAATTCCGGCACATAAAAAATGTACTATATAAGTACATAATGAAATCTAATATTCCCATTTCTAAATAATTGCAAACAAAATATTATGTTTCCTTAAATATTTAAAACCTTATATTTACAGAAGTATGCATGGAACCTTAGCAATGGGAGTACTATTCGTATATCAATGTAAAGTTTTAAGCCTGACACAAATTTACATATTTCTTTTTAAATTTCATGATATATATTGCGTAAAAGTTACAACAAGCTAGCTGGTTTGGGCTATCAGCATAAAATACAGTAAAATATCTACATGTGTAGTGTTTTACATAAAATTGAAATGTTGGGAACAACCTGTCGCTTCAAAGGAGTTTGGACGGAACTAACCACATCAATATACATAAAATATTGCGTGAGTAATGTTTATGCGTGTGCATATAGATACGTGTGTTTGTAAACAGCCACTACTACGTAACGCCACGTTTAATGAGTATGGATATACGGCGTGACATAAATACTAATCGGTCGGCTACCGTTACGTATTGGATTTCATACACTGTTTTGAGAATGTAGGAAACAATGGAAAATGTTTCGTATGACATGGAAGTAAACTTCCTTAAATAGTGCATTAAGAATAATTTCTAAAAAAATTGTACTGATTTAAAATGAATTTTAAAACAATTTTAAATTTGGAACAGGAACTGACTTCTTGCTTTTTAAAAGTTAGACGGGACATAATTTATAATGGCTGTGTTTTCAAATGAAATTCCAGACCAGTATTATCAATTTACAATTTTAAAATGTAAGAGATTAGGTTTCAAAGGTTGATAGTTTCCTAAAAATCCTAAATGAAAAGTTGGTAGATCTACCAACTTATTTACCTTATGTTTTTAGTGCAAAAGTATTATAAAACAATTTTAATTAGAGACTTCATTGTTATTTTCTAAAAGAATGCACACGTTTTTAAATAACTAAATATTCTGGGTTGTTTTGCTACTACGATGGTAACATTTAAGCTGCGCATTGGGTAATATAAAAATTTTAATGTTAAAGGAGATCAGTTTATATAGAAAGAAGTTACGGAGAAATAAGTGGTGAAACAATATTTAATGAAATTAAGGAAAATAACTGAAATTACAATAACTGGCACCGTAATTCAAATTCAAGCAATAGCGCCACAAATTTGAACTGCTATGAAAGCTCGAAACGTCATGGAAATTTGGCCTAAATATCCAGTGTCATAATATTAAAAATAAGTCAGACGAGACTTGTTAGTTTCACAATTTTTTCATTTTCCTGTATTAGTATCATAATGTTTACTACGTACAAATTCTACTAAGATATTCTAAAAACTTCAAAGGTTAGTAGATTTTGGATTCAAAATAATAGATTTGAGCAAACAGGAGAAACGCAGTAGATCTACCAAAAAATTTGTTGAGTTGGTAACGCTATTCCAAGTTATACATATAACACTTCTCCATTTCTTTCTGTGATTTCTTTATTTGATATTTTTTAAGTCTAAATGTGTTGTAGTGTTTCATATAACGCTCAGTTTTACTTGTGTCAATTTAAAAACAAAAAGCGATACGGTGGATCGTAGGTTTCTCACATTTTGACTTTAAAGCGGAAGAGAAGAGTACTACGCAAGGAAGTCACATTATTTCTAGAGTTTTGTCAAGGAGAAACTCAATTAACCAAACAACTTTACACATTCCTCTGTGGAAAAATTTCGAAATTTTAGTCTTCAAAATAACTGAACAAATAATTTAATGATTTTTATTTGAAATATAGAATTGACTGCTTTTGGAGAAATCTTTAAATTTATAACTATTTGTGGGATGTTGTTTTGTAAAATTTCGACTACTTTTCATAAATGGTAACTTACATAATATACTAGGTAACTACGATATCAGAAAATTAAACTTTACTCACAGGGATACATAGAGGAAAAAACATAATTATCCCGGAATGACGCGAGAAAAATGTTAAAAATAATTTATAATTCCAATAAAGCAAAATGTTCAAAATTACTGACATAGTCGATATGTGTATCGACTGTCAGTAAAAAATAATTTCCTTGAAATCTCACCCTATCACCACTTTTTCTTCTAATCTTAAAGTCGTGTAATCTTAAAGTTTTCCTTCTAATCCAATTTTCTTTGCGCACATTTACGATTTTTAGACAGTACGTATTGTATAATATCTATCTGATAATTGGATTAACGCCAAGCTTTTGGACAAATACGATTAGATATAAAAGTGATCACAATGACAAATTAAAAAAAATGGGTCTAATAAATGATGTTTACTATGGAAACGTCTACAAAAATACCACAATGAACATCGATGAGAAAGATAGATTTTGTAAAATTTTCTTTGACGACTTTTGAAGCCGTTATGTAGGATGAGTTTCAGATATTAAAACTCAATTGATTTGAAAGTTTCGCGACTTGGACTGTAACTTAAAAAAAAAGGCAAAATACTTTTTGCAAAAGTTAGAGAGAGATTTCTTCAGATTGTAATCAAAATATTCGAATTTGAGTTAAGCAAACAAATCTCTGAAATTACTAATAAGATAACTGGGAGTCAGTAAACCCTTTAAGGTATAGACTATATAACAAATATCGCACAGCACACTCGAACAACATACACTTTCCGACATAAAAATCGTTAGCTTCACCGCTCTATCCCGCAAAAGTAGCGTGTGACTTAAACAAACATTTCTATTTACAGACGCAATATATGCTTCGAAGATCATTACATATTACGACACCCCTTTATCTGCAAAAGCACCCTAACATGCTTTAGGGTGGCGAACTAGGCGGCGCCCCTCGACGTCTGTTGCAGAGCAATCTGCAATCTCCCGGGGCGGGACTGCATTTCCTTCTCTCGGGGCGTTGAGGCACGCGCGAATGTAAGCGCGGCCAATATATTTGCAACGATTTCAACTTTCACTAAAATTGATAGGTTATACGGAAAATATTAGATTGGGTAGACGTTGACGTATATTTTCCCTATTTGTGGAATGAAAAATTGTGCATTTCGTTTAAAAGTCGTATGTTGAAGTATTTGTATACCCCAAGTCTCGAAACGAATTTCTACACGCACTTTTATTTATGAACACAGATTTACAGTCGTAATGATAAAATGATTTGAGATGAATGATGATGATGATTTAAAATGAAATTGAGCTATAATCTTATCCTAGTTGCAGTTGCTATTCTAAACATGAGCAAGTATTCTTATTGCAAGTGTTCAAGTACTTTTGAACAAATTTGGGATTCACTCAATTCTTGTAATAATATTAAGTTCAATGCAAATGTCCATAGCCGTAATACATAGAATGTAATTAAACGGAATAAGTCATGTATACAGTCAATCATGCATATTACGTAATTCACAAGCACAAATCTGAAATTTTAAAATAAAGTGTCATTCTGTGAATGTGCCACACATAATGTACAAGCCACACATAATGACAAATTAATAATACCTGATTTTCCAGATCTAGACAGTATTCGTACATCAAAATAATGATTCTTATTCGTAAAATATAAATATTTTAAAAAAATTACTTACTTCATATACTTGTTCTACATATATAGGTTTAAATTAAATTACAAGTATCCCGGTATTATAGTTAACACACACACATATATATATATATATATATATATATATATATATATATATATATATATATATAAATATATATATATATATATATATATATATATATATACATATATATATATATATATATATATATATATATATAAAGCTAAGGTAGGAGGTTTATTTTTTGCAGCCAGAATAACTGAATTATAAGTGTGTTAACGAGCGTTTTTTCCGGAGTATGGGTCGATCACTATAAGTGAGTCATAACTTGGAACGCAAAATCGCTAGCAAAATTTATTATCTAATAACAATGTATTGTTCTCTATTCCTTAACGCGTTTTTTGTTATTTGACTAGATAAAGAAAGTAACAAATCTAGTTCTTTTTTTAATGTCAAATATTATTTATATATGTATAATATATAGGAATAAGGAGATACGATTTTATTTTTATATATGGGACGGAAAGCATGCAGTTAAGTAGTCATTATTTACTTTTTATAAAACAAAACAACAAATGAGATACTTTATTATTTGACCTTTAATTTGTCTTAATTTTGTAGATTGAAACGTCAAAACATACATTTCATTTAATTAATTTATATCTTACAAATAACAAATACATCATTCAGTCGCTTGATTTAAAATATATGCTTGAAATATCAGAACAAATATAGTTATATATTTAAAAAAATATACAGTAACGATTTTTACACAATTCGGCTGACTCGAAAACAGTAGAACCCGTATCGAAGTATACAGTTATAAAATACAGATCTTTTACCGTGTGCGATACATATTAAAGCTTCCTAAACGTTTGTTCTAAACAAAATTGTTTTATTATCGTGCGGGTTTTAGTTGACCGCTGCTTTCCCGCTAATTAAGGACATAATTCGTTAAGCAATCCATCATCACTCGTTCGCTTTCCGTCCCTCGACATTGCCTCAGCTGCAAACACCCTCAGGGTGGACGATGGAAAATTCTAATATCATTTTTAAATAGTTTTACCCGAAATTTCCTGGGTGGCATATAACGCAATAGAAATAATGCAAGGCTTAATATTTCAGTTCGGTAGGCACGTGAAATTTATTAGTGTAATATTAAGGCATTCGCGTGCTAGGAATGGGGCAACTGGGTATCTGAGGTCGAGAAAATTTGGTCAATAAACAGGTATGTAACTAAACAGGTAATTACTCTATTCGTGTAGTTAGAAATACTCAGGAATTATTTGACATTTTGGGTATTCGAGGTTTAAGCGAGATTTAACTAGGTCATAAAAATATATATTAATGGAATCCACAACTTTGTCCGCTAAAAAAAAAAAAAGAAAAAAAATCGTTACTTAAGACCAGATTAAACGCTATTTTTGTTCAATAGTCACTATCTAATAATATCTAGAGTAATATTGATTTAAGAGACCAATTAACACAGACACAAAGACAGAGAGATAATTTAACCTTGGCTCCACAAACTTGGTCTCCAATTCAATAATAAGCAGATAGAAATTCTATAGTAGGCATCGTTCGAACACTTATATAACTAAAATAAAATGACACGCGAAATTAATTGTATAAATTAAGTACGTAGTCCAGGTGTACATTTAATTGTTTTTTTAATAATACACAGTATTATGTCATTGCATTAATTATACAAATTTTTGGAATAAATATTTAGAAATTTGCTAATGTACTGTAATAAATAAATATTTATAATATTTGACGTTAAAAAAAGAACTAGATTTGTTACCTACTTTATCTAGACAAATAACAAAAAAGACGTTAACGAAATAGAGAACAGTACATTGTTATTAGATAATAAATTATGCTAGCGATTTTGCTTTAAAGTTAGGACTCACTTTTCGGTCACATAGGTCAATCACCATGTTCCGGTAGGACGCTCGTTAACACAGTTTAATTAAGTTATTCTGGCTTCAAAACATAAACGTGAAAGATTAGATCAAAGTTAATATTTCGCCAAAATGTTAAAAACTCTTACCTCCTACCTTAGTAATTTTGGAAAGTAGATAAGTAGTTTAGAATCGTAAGAAAATATTTTCTGGGTTGAGAGATCTGTAGAGGATTGAGAGAAATAGTGGATTTCAAACAATTTTCGCATATATCTTCAATGTCATCGTACACTCCCGTTACAATTTAATTTAGGGATATCTGAGTGTAGATATTACTATAATCCAATAAATATTGAAAGCACATAATACAACTTTTGATGATTCTGACATTTACAGTGAAACAAATAAGATAAATATTGTATATTTACAAATATATAATACTGTATGATTCTTTTTTAATGTGATACTTTTTTAACCACACGTAAAAGTCTGTAGAATGTGAAAAAAAATTAAAAATAAAAGTTCTAAAAATCATATATATTAATACGCTAAGGTTAAGATGTTACTCTCCCTTTTTAGAAAAAACCTCACAACTAATCCACATAAATTATATATCATTTTATAGATAATTGCTTGCTCTACCGGCATCCACAACTAAAAAATTTATTATTCCTATTGTTTTTGCAAATTAATTAATTATTAAAATTATATACACAAAACAGCAATGCTGCCATCTAACGGCTCAACGTCAATATGATTGACGGTCGGTAAAATTTTTGTTTAATTTCAAATCCACTCACGTATAAATAAAGTGGCGCTTTAGCTCAACGCTTTTGATACTTGCGCCTCTATATGTCAATTTTAGTAAAATATTTGTTTGATCTGTCATCTGAGCTTCATAATGGAATAAATAATGCGAAGACTTCGCACGGGTCACGCTAGTGATTCATTATTTCATTAAACTTATTGACGGTAGGACTTCCAATTTTGTTGAAAATTTTGTGACCTACAATTTTTTTGACTTAACTTCACAATTTCATGGGTGAAAATGAAAAAAAATGAAAATGAAAAACTTTATATATTGCATATGTAAAAATATTTTCAGCTCTTTATCAGTTTCGCACCTTGTTTTCATAATAGTGTAAACTTTTCCAAATAATTTTATTCATACTTTTAAAACGTGAAAACAAAGGAGTATGTTCATTAGTGGTACCTATCGGTTATTTTTAAAATACGCCACCACACATCTAATAAATGTCAAAAATTATATTTTTACATATTATAACTTACTTTATGGTATGTTGATTAAACCTCGTGGGCAAATATATTAACAGAAATAAGTCGCCAAATGGTTAACGTCGCACGTTAAATATCTCGCGTGGCACTTTTTAAGTAAGTGGTATTTTTTAAATAAGTATAAAAGATATGCGTTTTGGCAATTGTAAACATTGTTATTAAAACGAAATTTATAATTTTTTTCTTAATAATCTTAAAAATTGATCGAGTTATAAAAGTTTAAATTTAACCTTTAGAGAAGGACGGCAATACTGTGTTGTGAGGTCATTTTTAATATTGCACATTATATTCTACGAAAGGAAAAAAGACAGGGATATATCCAACTCTATCCGTATCTTCAAATTTAGAAGCCTACAACTGGCTTATTTTTCAATCAATTTTTGATTTTTTTTCAAGACTGGTTTTTAATTAACTTATGTTTCACAATATTATACGAAATATATCAAAATTTAGAATGAGTCAACTACCGTATTAGAGAGACTAATCATTATACTACACGAAACAATAATGAGAAAATATCCTAATGAACTATTTGATATATTATCAAATAGTAACGAAAAACTAGAGAACGAGCGACAACGAAATTTATTTATTTCGATTATCGATATCAACCAATAACAATGGAAATATTCTGTTATATTTCAGTATATACATTGAATATAATTAAATGAGTAAGTTTAATTGCGGCGTAATTGCGGAGTTTCGTCCTAAGGTAAGGATTTCTTTTTTGCACTTATATTCCAAATACATATATTCCAAATACATATATTCCAAATACTTATATTCCAAATACAATGTATAATCGGGATCGATTAAACAATTTTTTCAAAAATATCTAGATTGATGAAATTAATGCGCCAATAATTTTTACATTTTTTACTAAATCTTAAACAACAGAGAGCTTCTCCGTACCGTGCATTTTTCCATTAAAATTGGAATTTATGTGTGTAAAAGTGGAATTTCTAATACTTATGATTTTATCAATAACAGCATTTCTAATTCATTCTTTTTAAATTGATTTAAATAGAAGTTTGAACTATCTACCGAGAAGTGGTATAGAGGATACAATGCATCGAACCACAGACGAGTAATTCCGTGCGATGAAAAAATGCAACACGATCGGCATGTACGCATACTAGACGAAGAATAAAAACGGATGCAGCACACGCCACAGCAATGCATCACAAAAACATAAGACAGCGATTAATAAACGACAAATGCCTCACAAACTTATGTACACGATAACAGGCCTGACCACTGACGTATTGTGCTCATTTCCGAGGCAGCCAGCATCTCTTGTACGTATATCAAGATGTTTCCATCTCGCTAGCGCGGAGATAAACATTCCCTTTCCTGGCACTTGTTGCTCTGTATACATAATTTATTACGCTTTTTTTCCACGATTGACAAGACTCGGGAGGAGAATAGATAAATAGTAAGTAATGAGATACTGGATCTGGGGAGTGTCGACAGATATTAATTCGAACTCGTCGGATGACTGACGATATTTACAAAAAGTGCAAAAAAGTGTAGAGATTAATTACGGTATTTATAATAAGACAGCTGAAATAACAGTTAAGATATTATAGCTAGCATATATATAATATGGATGTGACCGTTCGACATTAAATTAATACTCATATACCATATGGTATTCCTCAACCGTACACCAAAAATCAATGAACAAAATTCATCAGTTTCGTCATAGGAAAATTTCAAACCGGCCGTGCTGCTTTACTGTCGGTGCTGACAAAGGGAATTACTACAAACGACAACAAGACACCGTTTCCCTTTTGCTAAGCTCAGTAACATCAATATTACAAATGTTTATGTTTTTATTAAAATATTATTTAATTTGAAATCTTTTTTTTACTCTTGGCGTAATTGTTTATTTGAATATTTTAAAGTATTTATGACAGCATATATACATTATATGTGTGTTTCTGTGTGTAAGTGTCTGTATAGACACTCGCATAGTATGTAAATATTATTAACTATTAACTGTATGTATTTCATGTCGAAGTACTAATAATATATAAGACTTATTTTTTTTAAATTGGGTGGTTACACTGAATTAGTTTTATATCATGCTTATCGCTATTATTTTCAGCATTTTCATTTAAATTAATTTTTTTTAATTAAATTTATTTTTTATTGGTAATCATATAAATATCTACTGACATTCATATGTGTATTTTCAAAATCAGTTCATTTAGACGCGTACCCTTCCCGTAGACTTCAAATCTTTTTGAGCAGTAAATAATATTCTCACACGTTTCCTTTTTCAAAAATTTCATAAATTATAATTTTTGTAATTATTTTCGTCCGTGACTGAAAATATGTTAAATAGGCCAGTTTCATCTCGATCTAAAACAACAAGGAGAAATGACGAAAAAAATAGTTGCTTTATTCCATATATCAAATTATACAAAAATAAACGTGTTAAGTACGAGTAAAACTCGGATTACGAAGATGAATAATTTATTTAGACGTAGTATTTCTATTAAACTATTTACAAATTATAATATTACTTCTCCGTTTACGAAGTATTTCGTTCACCATGTAAATATGTAAATATATCGCCTGGTATATCTTACACATACATCCATACATATAATAAAATCGTAAACAAACTGAGTCAGTACAATGGATACTTTTAAATAAAACTAAGTGCTACCTACTAAAGACACGTTACTAAACCTAAAACAACAGTTCTTATGACTTTTGTCTGTTTGTGTTTGCGCACAGTCGTTGTAAACGTTTTTTTTAGGAATGATTGAACGAATTTAGATGCAATTTTCAGTGATGTATTTAGATTAGATGGGATTTGACTTGGGAATGGTTTGGTTTCATTTCAATTGGTTCACAAATAAAAAAGATACGTCAATCTGTATTTTATGTTCGTTGTGCTCGCTAATATCAGGACCGGCGGAACCGATTTGGCTGTCAACGCCATCTATTCGCGTTTTTCCATCAATATATATTTTAAAATACAGTCATTTTTATAATCGATTAAATAATTTTTATGGAGTTTCCATGGAATTTTTATAGATCTAACTACGTGTCGCAATTAGGTCGACTATTACTCGTGAACTAGTAACGCCTATGTATCTGTGATAATTTCCCTTTAATTACGGTATATAGAAATACTCCATTTGTGAATATTTTTCAGATATTCAAAAATATCGGTTTAGCTGATAGCGGGTGGGAATATGTAAGTCTAAAACAATGGTCATTTTTAAGTTTTATATTTCGTAAACGGATACCCGTAAAGAAAAAATGTTTACGACACCCTCCTTATATTTTTGAAAGGCTTTTTGAACAATACCTTACACCATGAGATATTCGAATAAAACAAAATACCCCCACTTTACATCTAGGGGAGATACTCTTGAAAAACTTTTTTTAAAAGTTTTATTCCGTAACTTCGTAGGTATTATAAATACATATAACTATTATGGTGCATAAACTATTATCAAATTTAAACCCTAATATTCTGCAAGTAAAATGGCTGTAACATACAGACAGACATGGTGAACCATAAGAATTCCTAATTTAGCTACGGAACCCTAAAAATGATCCCTCCTATTCAATCTTTATGTTCACTTCCTGCTTTGTCTGTCCATTAATTTAAGTATATTTTAAATTACAAATAGATATATCTTACAAACCTAAAGTATTTAAATAATAATACAATAGCGTTGTATTTTCCACATAAACTGCATGAGACGTAATAAAAAACAATTAACGAAAGGCAAAATAATGCAAAACTCTTATAGAATGCCAAGTAATAGTGCGTTCGTACCTCTATGGCTAAGCTTAGCTCGCCACTAATCCAATGACCGTTTTTCCACACTGTGCAAACATAAAGGAACAAAGTGCGCCAACACAGCAACATTTTAAATACATTATAAGTACAACAAACCCGCATGTATAGAAGCGACCCAATGCAGGCCAACGTGACCGAGCTACGCGCGACAGTAAGCCGCCGGCGACATGTGGGTCGCCCGACGTTTTCTACGCCATCCAATCGCTTTTTTCCCTCGGGGCTGATGGCCTGCACGCGAGCGCATCAGACGTGTCGTGTGCGATCGGACTTTGAAGACTTCGTAACCTATGTGAGTACCGCTAGTGCGAGCATCGATATATTTAATTGGGACTTTAAATTATCTTATGAGATCATTTTGTTTGTTTTCAGTGATGGTGTTGGTTCGATAGTCTCTTTTGTACTTTTATTTTTGATTTCGATTTCTGGTTTTCGGAAATATATTGATGCGAATTCCAAAGGTTATTTAAGTTGGTCCATACAAAATTTCCAAGTAAAATTTGATCACATTTAGTATCATTTAACGTCCACTGTAATTTACTATACAAATCAATAATATTATACCAAAAGTTGTATAATATATCCATTAAATAATATTGAAACTTAAAATATTACAATACACAAAAAGACATTTGCTTACTATATTAGGAAATCAAAATTTATTGTAAATACAATTTTTATTAGAACCCCGTGGAAAATGAAGCCCATGCATAAAACATAATCATAAACGAATTCATAAAATTTTTTTAACGTCCACCCGTTATCGAAAACAACTACACTTATATATTTACATCAAATATGTCTTTAATCACTCAAGGAATTTTCCTTGCGTTATTAAAGACATTATTAATTTACAGGGAGAATATAGGCTTTTTAAAAGGTAGCGCGCAGACAAATTTTCAACAGCCCTCCGTGCACTGTTGTATTATTTACACAAAAGGATTTCAGCCACTTTTGTCACCTCTCAAACTCAAGACTTGCTTGATACGTCAGACTAAAACTGTGTATCCAAGAAGATGGTAAACAGGTAAAAACTTATAAACACTAGGAGATAACGAACACTATGCTAGATACAATTAAATGAAACTACGTGATGTAGTATTATGTCTACTTTCTTTAATTTCTTTACCACGACCTATGTTTCGTTGTATTACTAATCTTTGCTAATATCCAACCTGAAGATGTTGTAATACAACGAAACCTAGGTCGTGGTAAAGAAATTAAAGAAAGTAGAAATAATACTACATCATGTAGTTTCATTTAATTGTGAATAATGAATTTCTACAAAATTAACGCCAAATGTATTCAACTATGCTAGATTTAAAATTTCATAAATGTAGATTTTGTACTTCCCAAGTGACCTTCAAAAAATGCTAATTTTAGCACTGACTAATTTTGATTTAATTAACATTGACCATCAGGCATTATGGTATACTTCCAGCGAACGAAAGTTGATCAATTTGAATTTATTTCGATTGTGCTCGTTGCATAATTGTAATTAATAAATGTTGGTGTTTCTTGTTTCGTATACCTGCAAAAATTGCATCGTTTCTTGGGATTAAATATATTTCAGTTCACTGATATTTAAATCGTACTATTAACGACATCTTCTTAAAAATACTTTAATGTTAGCCATTTTGAGTCAGCGCTACCCTTTTTCAATAGATGGCCTTACTTACGTTTTATATGGCGGTAATGTTTTATTCTCTTAAAAGCTATATGAAGCGTAAACACATTATCACGTGTCATTCTGTGAGTAAGATATTTTGATATTAAATGTTTGATTGTGACGAACAATTTCGACGACTTTGGCTTATTATATTATTGGTTTCGCTTAGCGTTTTAGATTTTCGAAGGTATTTGCATATAATAGAATTTACTACGTTTTGATATTAATTGGAATGAATGTAATAATTACCAATTTTCGACAAAAAGTTGTGAAAGCCTATCAAGAAAGTAAATAAAAAAATGGGGTAAATTCTCTTTAGATCAGCATATTAGCTAAAAAAAAGAGTAAAAATCCAAAAGTCAAGTTCTAAGTAGTTTTTTGTGTGAAGTTATTTTAAAATTTAAGTATAAAACGTACGCATAAACGTTTGCAAGTACTTAACATACTTTTGTATTTAAATTTGACAAGTTTTTGTAAGTGAAACGTATATTATTATTTTTTTAAATTTGCCTAATTCATATTTAAAAATTATTTTTTTTGAAGTTATGGTGAAATTCTCCGTAGTTTTAGATACACCTATAATTTTTTCTCATATTTTTGATCCTCTTTAGAATATCGATATCTTACAAATAATCGTGAGATATCTTTCGATGTACTTTCACAAAAATAATAACCTAGCTATTTAGTTCCAGTCATTACTTTTACAATACTACTTTTGCAGTACTAAACTACTTACACTTTCACATCTTTTGGTCTAATTATACCTCATATAGTTTAGAATATCATTAGTTTAGAAGGGCAGTTATAATAACTCTCTCCATACGTCTACAACGTACTAAATCAGACTATAAATTCATATGTTTTTATTAACAGAAGACATAGAATAAAATAGCAAGAATTGTAATTTTGTGTATACAGCTGTATATAAATTGTGAATTAGTGCTGAACTTATTTTTTTTAATTCTCTCGAAAGTAGAAGACGAAAATAATCGATGACATTCCTAATTTTTAAACCTTTTGGTCGATAAATGTTCATACTTAAATACGCCCAATATCCTATATTATTCCTAGAGCAGAATAGAATGCGATAGTAAAATCTCGATCTGAACTTTAAAGGATAAAGTAGAATAAAGAGTCCATTTAAATTAATAATGAATACAGTAATAAACTTTCATATAAATGTTAATACAAGAAAGTATAAAAAAATAGACAGATGGTAAATCGAAAAGCGGTCTAAATTTGTCTATAGCCTATTTATTGTCTCAAGAATTTTAGGGTAAAGATGGATGGGATCTTAAGAAAAAAGATGGAACCTTTGTAAGATTAATCACGTGTCTGTTCATCTGTCTATCTGTCACAAGCATTATCCCAGAATATATTCGACGCAGAAACTTGAGATTTGACATATTTAGGAGCGAAATATGGTGACCATTAAGCATATTTAGCAAAAATATTTGTATTAAGAATCTAAAATGTATTTATGTAATCATTTTGAAGAGTGCAATTGAAGTATGTAATCGATTTGTTTTTTTCAATTTGATATGTCGTGTAGAGGGTATCAAATGAAAGAATAGGGTATACGATATTTTAGTGTTTTATGTAAATTATTGTAAATAGAGAGAGTTATGCTCTAGTGATATTATTGTAAAAGTCTACAAAATATATGTTCCCTCCCCTTCCAGAAATTGCAAAAATCATAATTACAAAAAATACCAATAATAGATATTTATTTCAAATTTACCAAAAAACTATAGCGATGATTCTAGAATTTCACAGCATTGCGTATAGTTTTTGAGAAGTTGACAACAGTTTTACGTCTGTGAAAGATATACTAGCAATATACTTGCATGTTCTAAAATAATATCATAATACTTGTAAATAGTTTAATTGAAATACGATGTGCCTTTAAACGTTCACATTTATGCCTAATTAATACAATCTTAAAAATATTCACAAGTACATAATACATAAATAGTTTCAATTTTTATATTACATTAACTATACACTACAGTTACAACCTGAGAATATTATGTCGTTGTTGTAAACTTTATTTGGTAGTCATCAAAATAAAAAAATAAAATGTCATTTATGAATAATGTGCATTGATATTTTTGTACAATTGAACCGAAGACCATACCATCAAATAAAGGCTAAGTTGACGAGCCACGCACACACACACACACACAACATATATATATATATATATTAGTAATAAGAAAATTATAATATATATGTATTACCGAGATAAATTCTGTATAAAGGGTACTCACAAAAACCTTTATTGAAATATTCAAAACGTAAACACACGCCTTCATTCCTTCCTAACTTAGATCCTAATCAGCAATATTGGATATCATTGTTTCCACTTGTCAGTGTCTAAGTGCCACATCCATTATTTTACGATCCCTATCTTAAATATCTATATCAATAGCGACATGCTCGGTTATTATATACGCTTAATGCATCTAATACAGTTTGATCGGCTGATTGTGGCTACTGAGCTTATTCGAAACGTTGTTAGTTGCGATCGGACTATAATAATGACATCTAGAAAATTGAAAGCGATTAATGATGGATGGGGCCAATAACTTTCTTCTTAAAACATTTATTGTATATCTTCTGTTAAACGCAATGAAATACTTTCAGTCACCAATTCGAAGCAAGAATAGATGTAGAATATATATATATATATATATATATATATATATATATATATACATATATAATTTTTTTAAATTTTTATGTTCTTTTTTACAATCATGATCTATAGGTTGCCAGAATCTGCCCTGTGATGAAGCGACTCAAATATTCATTATTTCTGAAGGTGCCATTCTTTTATATAGAGTTGTTCTGTTGAGTGTGTGCGTAAAATTAGCAACGGTGGTGTCCGTAGATGATTTTATGATGGGAATATTTTGACTATTTATTGGTGGCACATTAGTACGATTACGTGTTTGTAGAGTTTCGTAGTGGAACAAGGGACACATAATTTCGCCATGTCCATCTGACTGCCTATCGTTCATGGCCCTACAGTTTCTGCCATTTATGACCTTTATGCATAAAATTTTATAAATATACCCTTCATAAGAATATTTACATTATTCATTTGAAACCCATATAAATATTTCCATGTTATGAATATTTCCTTCATATGAATATTTTCATTTTCAATAATATTTCCATTATTCAATTAGACTATAAATGTTTACTCTATCTAGTGGCAAGGTTTTAAAATGAAAATAAAAAAGAGTTAATAAACCATTTACATTTTTAGACCCTGTTTGGAAAATGTTAGGATTCAATATGACGTACAATATATTCTTTCCCTATAATTTTTCTATTATCAATTTGAAAAATTTGAAATAAATTCGAAATGCAATACTAGCAAGTATTCAACAAGAACTTTAAATTTCACTTATACACTAGTAAGCACTCAATTAGTACTCAAAATATAAATTAAATACTTCTAAGTATATGACTAGAAACTCAAATTCTTATGGTTAATGTTCGTTAAAAGATATCTCGTACTTATTATATCTTTAGATATGTACGGAACCCTACCTGACCCGTGTTTCGATAGATAACTAGCCATTTTTTACACTATTTCCGCTGTTCGATATTACTCTTCAACAAGATATACTTTTTAATCCTAGAATGTGAAAGTTATGCTCGGCCTATTATTAATTATGCTTCTGTTAGATAGATGTAATAACATGGTTACAGTATAATATAATTTCGCTATTTTCTACGGATTTATTGTTGTCATTATGGTGCATTTTTATTCAATATATTATAGAAAACTATGGAATACTGGAAAATGTATAACAGATAATAAAAAAGACAAGTTATTGAATAAAACGAATTGAAATGTACATAATAATTTTTTTATTGAAATATTAAGTATATTTTTTACATATACATATAACATATTTTAAACTTTCTTTATTAGATTAATCGTTCTAGTGGAATACCTATATATTAATTAAAACAGCTTGGAATACTTATCAGAGATAAATATATGCAGTTTTGAATCATTTCAATATTATATAATGAGGTTAATACCTAAAATACTAACATATTTTGATGATTCATTTTAGCCGACTGGACGAGGGTCAAGCTGGTTCTACACATCAAAATGAGAGAGGTAAGCTAGTTTTTGGAGTATAATATGACTCAAAAGTAGGAAAAGTTTTAGATGTTGATATTGCAACGTACAGTGAAGCGTGGCACGCTGTCATACTTCGCGTCCCTTAGAATAAGACAAGAGTTTTATCTGAATCCACTATCGCATTAGACCAAAAACGCCGTTTGAAGGACTTTTTCGTCTTATGCATTGCAAAGAATCCACATTAAATACACGTTATGAACGCATTTCTGTAATGCTATAGTAATAATGAAAGCCTTTGTCGTTATAAAAAAAGTAAGTAATAATGAAAGCCTTTGTCATTATAAGAAAAGTTTTTTTTTCATAAAATAGGAAAAAAATCTGTTATTTTCTTCGATTGTTTTACTTCGTAACAAACAAATTTATTTTTTTGCTTTAACACTTATTTTTTGTACATCGAAACTCTTCATATATAATTGGTTATCCAAAACTTGTTAAAACATGTAGTGAACAAAAAAATGTAGTGTAGCTATTTTTTATATTCATTTGAAAAAAAGTTAAATTTAATAAATTTAAATTTAAATTTAAAATTTTTTCGAGAAACTTTATTCCAATTCATTAAAAAAAAGAACTGAAAGAAATACTTGGCTACGTCCGAAGTCTGTGAAATAAAAGCACGGGCCAGTGCATTATAGAAAGGACCGACGCGACGTGGAAACATAACATTGACGTAAAATAAAATTGTGCATAAGGAAAAATTAAAATATTCTACAGAATTTATAATGAGATTTTGTTATTCGCAGACGCGTAGGGAAATGCTACGTGTGCGCCTCGTCTACGAAGTTTGCGACGTCACGTGTATGATGTATTTTACATTGTTTACTCTTTTATATAACTTGTAATATCGTAACTATATCGTAAGAAATGCATCAGGAAATTCAAAAGTTTAAATTGCAGTATTTAGATTAGAATTTATTGTAAAAAAATTGTGCGACTAATTAATTCAAGTGAATGATTTCTTTAATGAATTCTTTATGTTTAGTTATATGTTTTAGAAACTTTGACGTAAGAACCTTCTTCTATTGTGTTCTTTTAATACTGTATTTATTCACAATTAAATGTATTTATTACTTCTTTCAATATTGTTAAGATGTTTATCAAGTGACTATGATAAATGTAAAATTTATTTTTATTACTTTTTTTTAATAACTATGATAAATGTAAAATTTATTTTTATTACTTTTTTTTAATGATAACAAAGTAACTATGATAAATGTAAAATTTATTTTTATTACTTTTTTTTAATGATATGAAAGTCACTATGATAAATGTAAAATTTATTTTTATTACTTTTTTTTAATAACTATGATAAATGTAAAATTTATTTTTATTACTTTTTTTAATGATAACAAAGTAACTATGATAAATGTAAAATTTATTTTTATTACTTTTTTTTAATAACTATGATAAATGTAAAATTTATTTTTATTACTTTTTTTTAATGATAAAGTATTTATCACTATTTTGATTTCCGTAAATTTAAAACACACTTTACTTATTAAATTACGTCGGATCGGTTACTTAGAATCTTGAGGTAATTATTGCTAAATAATATGCTAAATAATATAAATTAACTTCGATTACCTTACCTCGTAACTAAACTTCCAATATTTCACTTTGTAACTTAACTTCGATTGTTTTCTTTGGTAACTTAACTTCAATTGTTTTACTTCGATTTGGTTACTTCGTAATTTAACATACAATCTTAACGATTAACGTAATTTTTATACTTTCAACTTTTTAACCCTGTAATACTAATTATATGTACTCTATATAAATCCTACATATAAAACTATAATAATAAAACGTAATCCTAAAATTCACTTACTAACTTTTTTATAATTAACAAATAGCCGCCTAGTAATAAAACGTGATTACGTATACGTTACATGCTAGAATTCCTTCAATACTTTACGCATAACGAGACTTTAAGTAAATAAGCAACAAATAAATTTTGAAAATTAATTTTTGATTCACAATATGTTTACACAAAACTTTAAATCTTAAATTTCCCATTAGAATTTAGACAAATTAGTATTATTAAGAAAAACGTATTGTATAGTAAATAAACGCTTATTTGAATAACATTTTTTTATTATTCAAGGATTTGATTAGATGCAGATCTCTATTGTAATTATTCAACTATGAATTTTATAAATATTAATTTTGTTTTCATTATTCGTAGTACTTTCTGCTGTATCAAAAATGTAATATTTTCTTTAATACTAGTATCAATCTTTTTTCCTGAAACTAATTTTAATGAAAAAAATGTTTGATTCAACGGAGATTAGGTATGGAAAATCTTTAGTTAGATAGCAAGTCTATCAAGATATTAAACATAAAATATTATTTAAAAATGTTTGGACATTAATAACGACGTTAAAGCCTTTTAAATTAAGTAAAAAATTACAAAACAAAGAAATATGCGAATAAAAGTGATATTTTTCTTTTTTTTATTAAAATATTCTGACTGTAAATTATTGGAAAAATATTTAACATAACAGGAATATATCAATAAATTTAATAAAAAAGTAGTCAAATAACGTGTTAAAATGAATTCATTAACAAAGATTCAAAGACAAAGTTTATTATCTCAAAAACATATGAATACATAAAGAAATATAAAATAATATTGAATATATTTGGCATTAATTTTGTAGAAATTCATTTTAATTAAATAGCTCAACTAAATGAAACTACGTGATGTAGTATTACTTCTACTTTATTTAAATTCTTTACACGACCTAGGTTTTGTTGTTTGACAACATTTTCCGGTGGGCAATTTGTAAAGATATTTGCAAATTGCCCACGTGAAGATGTTGTCATACAACGATTTGGGTATTTTAAAACAACTTGATAATGACTAATGTATACGCTAGGTTTAAATGTTTATCTCAAACTCACCTTTCATACCACTAACAAAAGCTACAAACACCAACCCCAACACTAAAGCCCACCGCGAGCTATCCGTGACAGACAGTCACTATTCACGTAGAGTCAATAACCCCGAGCCATACTTCGTCCTCCCTCGTCGAACGTAATGACCGAGCTGGTTATAATGAAAGCGTTGCACCCGGGAGGTGGAAAGACCCTCCTGGCCTTCTTACTCCCTTAAGGCCGGTTCAGGTTAGGTGCGTTACCGTTCTCTGTTATGACGATATCGATGCGGATTGGAGTTAAATGAGAATTAAATATTTAATAAACAAATAATAATAATAATTTTATAACATTTAAAATTCTGTAGAGGTTCAAATAAACTCACTTTGAAGCCATTTGCTTCCAATATGTTATAATCTAATAAGCTAGAAATATAAAACTTTCCCGAATTTCGCAAATCACAAAGATCCCATATTTGCGGAAACATATTTTTCAGTGAATTGTTGGGAATTTCACACAATGTTAGATAAGCTAAACACACTTAATGATGAAGCCAGATCATTATTATCTTACTCATTTCACTGATGTCCCTCATTGTACCTCTGTGTATCCGGTGAAAAACTTAATGGTAATGGGTCATAAGTGACTTGTATAATTAAACCCTCAAACTGTAAATTTATTTGTAAATTAACTACAAGGAGATAATTCCTTTAACTAAGAAAATATTAACAGAAAGAACCTGAATAGCAGATGGTAGCCTCTATCAGTCTACCGTTACGACGGTATTCCAATAATATTTTAATAATCGTTATAGTGGTGATTAAATTTTATTTTAAAATTACTAAAACATTTTCTGGCCTCGGTGGGACCCGAGACCGAACTTATTGGATTAATCATAAGATCATGTTTAGCAAAATGAACATGTACTCAAGTATCCTTTTATAAATTAATGTACGATACAAAACAAACCGATGTCCCAAAACTAATTTGTATTTATTCTCTGGGGAAAAGTATACAATATGGAAAAGTCACATTTTAATTTACAAATTTCAACAGAATTTAATCAGGATTACGATATTTCATCAATGCGTCTTATCGTCCACAATTATAATAAACTTATGATAATTCTAAAAATAGTTTACTGCCTTAAAAACAAATAAAAGTATATGACATGAGAGGAAGAAATATGATTGAATTTAATTACGGACTTATAAAAACACATCAGTTTTAGACAACTTTTGAAAGTACACTTTTATTTATTAAATGTTTCGTACGTCAAAATGTTTAAAACAGAGGAAATGAGTAGCTGGTTTTGATGAGATATATGTGTCATATATTTATGCTTCTGTATACACAAGTATAAGGTGACATATATCAAGCACAGAGAAAGGATTTCAAAATATTCAAGCATCATTTAGTAGTGACTTACTGAAAACTATGAAGCTGTTGTTAAATTGCGCAATTGCGCAGTTTAGTCCAGGAGGAACCAAACGGCAAATGACGTCACCATCGATGTCATTCACATTGGCAACGAGTCCATTGTTATCCATATCGACATTTTTCTTTAAAAACGACTGCAATGACGAAGATAGGAAAAAAATTATATTGGCAGTAGACGAGTTTTAGTTTATTTTAAATGTATTTTGTTGAATATAAATTGCAAATAATTTTAATTTCATTGTTTTATTTACGTAAAAAACTTTCAAATTTTTATGTATTTTCACTTTAATTCTTGCTTTACTCTCTTGATGACTTTGCTACTTTATTTCTGTTTGAATTTCGTAATATTTTATTTACAAACAAGTTTGCAATTCACTTTACTTTTTAGTACGAACTCCATTACGGATGTAATATTAACAAAATATTCGAACTAAACATATAACAATGTTATTGGTTCAATTGTTCTTGTTCGAGATATTTACATCTGAAAAGCGAGTCTCTGGCGCGTTTTAAAATAAGTTGGTAATTTTGAATTGAAGACGATAGTAGGCATAAAATAAAGTAACATTACTTCGTTGGTAAAATGGATAATACAAAGATGTTTGAAAAATTATAATTTAATAAACTAAGAGAAAGCTAGCCAACAATATGCAACTCGGAGATTTACGATCACTATTATTTTGAACCAATAAAAAATAAAGGAATAAGAGCTATTAAAATATAACTTGTGACGAAAAGTGACCTGTAAGACAGCCATAAAGACACAATAGTTGGATCAGGATGTTCAAACTAAACAATGTCCCAAATAGGAGAGTCTGATGATTATTTCTTGTTAACGTGTCACTCGTATACCATAGTCTCGTGTGGTCGGCACGGTAGTTTCGATAATAATACTGTCAGAGATTACATCGTCATTCAACGTATTTTATGATCATCTTGGAACGATAAAGGTCAGGGCGAGATTGATGGTAAGAATCTCCGTGCCATATCACAGCAACGCACGCCGTATTCGCAAACGAGTTCTGTGAGGACCGTGGCAAAAACAAGGACATATATTTGAATTGGATCGTGCCTTAGAACGAAACTCACATTTATAGAGATCAGAATCTTTATGAACGTGAATTAAAACAAAAATCCATTCAGTACCTAATATCAAAAGAACACTGCCTCCTAATAAGGTAAATGTGTTACATCACCGAATAAGCTCAAGGGTACTGCTTTTTAAGAACCGGGGAAATTATGTTTATTGATTTCAATAAGAAGTCAAAATAGTCGGATAATATTATACTCACTTACTAAAGTGGGTGAAGAGAGCTGTAAAGTAGAAAAAGAAAGGGAAAATAGTTAAAAAAATGTATTGTTTTTGTTAAAAATTCCTTCCTACTTTTACTCTGCAATTTACTCCTACTGCCTTACGTGTGGGTTTCAAGTTATGAAACGTAAGGCGTAAGTCTGCTAAATACTTCATTCGAATTTACATTAATTTAATAAAATAATTGCTCGATAAATTACTCCATCACTAGCGCTTAAAACATCTTCATCCCATAGCTTCCAGTCTAGCGCCTGACGTACTCGTCTCCCTCGCACTGCGCTTTGCGCTTTCACCTCAGTACCGCTAAACGACACCTATTTTCTTTATAAAAAAAATTACGCAATCTCATTAAACTTTTGCGAGGTGCCACCTGCTTTATAATGGTGGTATTTTTAAAATTAGATACCCTTCATTTTGCAAATAATGAGGTAACATTTATCTTGCTTCGCGATGTTTACACAAACTAATTTAGTTTGGCATATTAATAAAAATATTAAGATTAAATTGATTAATATTTACATATAGTTGCAGCCAACGTCGCTATTATGTAGGTTATAGGTAATATATTCAACCATGATGTATATTTAAAATGTTAATATCAGGATGTTTTTGTATTAGAGATAAAAAAAATATTTCGTGGCATTTGACATTTGACAAGGTACTATTGCAACATTGAATATTTCAATAAAATAAACAACATTTGATTTATTTTAATGATACGTACGCGAAGTTTTGGCTACTTATCGTCATAATCTATTGTCAGAATACGGGCCTCGCAACTTTCTAATAAAGTTTTAAAAATAAGTTTTATTTTTGCCAAAGTAATTCGATTTATGAGAATGAATTATCGGTCCTATACCTCATAATGAAAAAAAACGGAACCCTTATGAGATCCCTCACATGCCCGTTAGTCCGTCTATATCTACTATTATTCTAAGAAATTATTTGACGTCGAAACTTGAAATTTGGCACGTCATAAAGCATATCTTAATAACTGATATTCACAATTATATTTATATTGCAATTTTAGAGAAAGTCAATGAAGTATCCTAATATTTTCACGTATGTTATCGGATTTTCTGAATATTGTGCGTGATAGTTCCAGAGATATTGATAAAAATGTCAACAAAACATTTTTCTTATATCTCTTAGATACTGGTAAAGTTAAAATGACAAAAAAACAGAGTTCCCAAAAGTTTATTTAAAATTTATTAAAAAATTGTATCAAAGATACTAATTCTAATAGTTTTTGAAAAATTCACGTTATTTTTACGCATATGAAAGATATATTAGGCAGCCTGGTGAATATAATATTTGTAAATATTTAAATAAAAATCATAATTTTTATGTATAAATAATATTATTATATAAATAATATTATTTTTATGTATATATAATAAAAATAATATTTCTTTCAAAATACTATATACATCAAATATTTATATTTACATAAATGTGTACAGAATGACCGTAGTGCGAGTTCTACTCGTAATCATCAGGTTTATTTTTATTTGTTTAAGCAAAACTATCAGGCGTGGGGTGTTTTTCTTGGAAATCTAACTGAATATTTTAAGCATTTTCATTGACTTAATTATTAATTTACGGAAACAAAATGATCTATTTTTGATAAAGCAAAATGATCTATTTTTGCAAAATGATCTATTTTTGCAAAATGATCTATTTTTGATAAAGCAAAATGATCTATTTTTGATAAAGCAAAATGATCTATTTTTGATAAAGCAAAATGACCTATTTTTGCAAAATGATCTATTTTTGATAAAGCAAAATGATCTATTTTTGCAAAATGATCTATTTTTGATAAAGCAAAATGATCTATTTTTGCAAAATGATCTATTTTTGATAAAAAGCGTCCCACGTTTTCACATTCAAATATTACACTCATAACAAACATGGCTTACACTTAAAGTCTTTACAGAGTAACAGAGAAAACAGATTCGACAATTACTTTTGGTTTTTAGTGTAGTCATTTAAAAACGTGTTTTTTTAGTTTTTTAAACTATTAATTTATTTTTACTTTTTTTAGTATTATATTAAAGGAGAAAATATTGTTTTGAAATTGATTTATATTATATTTAGAACTAATTTTACAATAATTAACACTTTATTTAAAAAAAAACTTCTACAGAATTCAAATTAGCTGAATAGCATAGTTGGTTAGCATGAGGTATCTCTTCTTGATTCTGTGTCTTTGGGAGATAGAGTAGCGCCCGTAGAGGATCTATATCCCTACCATGCCTGCATCAGTATTGTAAGGCGTCTTTCCGGTAAACTTGGAACAACCCAATTCTTCTATTGTACTTATTTCACTGAATCAGTCCGATTGTACAACTTTATGGTGTTATCATAAAATACCAAGTTTAATGATGATACCACAATTAGAAGTCCAAACACGGTTAGGAGACATCGTTCCGTTATCGAGTTCAGTGCCTAACTTCCGGTTCTATTCCATTGAATCAGTCCAATGGTGCCATTTTATTGTATTGTCAATATAAATACACACAACTGCCATGTTTCAAGATAGTACAATAATTAGAAATGCATGAAATTTAGTTTCGTAGATTCTATTATATAGTTAGTTACAGGTCGACCTAATAAAAACTTGTTAAAAATAAAACAAAGTTTCAGCCATTTCTAATTTTCGAGAAAAAATTTAATTTTTAACTTACCCTTCTCAGATCCCTTAACTACTAGACCATAATCTTATAGACATGTACATACTGGTAAAGCGTTTGAATTTAATCATCATATTCTGGGTACGAAATTCATAATATTCTGGGTACGAAACCTTGGATGTGCGAGTTTTACATGCACTTAGCAGGTTTTTATATATTTTATATACAATATCTAGATAACGTAGTTAGATAAACTATTTCTTAGATGTTAACCTAGGATACAAAGTATAAGTACATTAGACTTTGATTGAATTGTAATAGTTTTTAGGAGATATATATGTTCTGAAAAACATACAGTTTTGTTTTCCATTATTTTCAACCATTTCTCCAAAATATATTTAACGTACAGATTCGACCTTTCTCACGATTTTATTTTGTTAACGTTTATACCGTATCGATTGTTAAACCGTTTAATTATGCAATCCTGAGAACGAAGAAGCTTAATATCGCAATCGTAAAATATAATCACTTATATCTTACGAAAATATATTATTTACTTCGTCAATATTTTGGACTTTCATACACGTAATATTCATTAAAACAAGACTTATCTAAGAGTATATAATTTTCAGTAAAACTTTATACGCCATCTAATAGACTATTTATTCAATTCGTCGTATTTATCGTTTTGTTAAGAGTAGTAGCCACCAGTTATCTACTCACTTTGTTATAAACACAAATAAATAGACGAGAGTAAGTCAATTCAGATTGCTGCAACAAAATTTTCCTATGGCAATAGGTATAGTAATAGGTATATAGTAGGTATATATATAGTAGGTATATTATATATATATATAGGTATATTAATAGGTATATATAATAGGTATATTAAGCAAAATATATTTCAATAATATATAAAATACAGATATGTAGATATCTGTACACAAAATATATAATTGAAAACCTTTTGCATTGACATACACTCCACTATTGAAAAAGGAACATTTGAAATCACAAAATTCACAGTTCGAAACTCATTCAGTCAATATGACATTCTAAAATTCTTTGGCGACAAACTCTACTTTGTACGATTGTTTGACCATAGACTATTATGTGTTTGACATTGACAGTATGAAACAATAAATCTTTCAATGAATTTGTAGTAAATAATATAATGTATTCGAAACACATTTTATATAAATATATATATATATATATATATATATATATATATATATATATATATATATATATTAGCTTTCTGCACTCTATTTCCATATAAACTTTAAAGATGCCAAATCTCACAATCCTCCGTGCGCGCAATATGTTTAAAATGGGCTACAGTTTTCTCTTCACGTATTAATGATATTTTTATTATTTTAATTTACAAGCGATTGTTTATAACAAGCTAAATTAAGGAGTACAGTTTAACAAAACGCGAAATTTTAACAGAGACAATCAACTTTAAAAATAATAATAATAATAATAAGGATTCCTATAATAGTTAACCATTTGAATTTGAAGACTGGATTTTTTATTAAGTTATTATAAAAAGTGTTAGGACGCATCTAATGTCATTTTCCAGTGAACATTTTCTACTCCCCTTAATTAACTACTTCCTAATTACTCTTTTCCCGATGGCGACGTAATAAACGGGAATCACGGGGCGATAATTAATGCAATGTTCAATATAATGTTATGCAATAGCAAAATTTCGAACATTGCATCTTTTTGACTGATTTAGCTATTCCACAATAGACTGCAATATAGACACAACATAAATTGTACTTTGTCCATGAGGAAAATTAATATGCACAACTGCCATATCATACCAAGGACACTATGACAAGAACATTGCCAGCAGATGAAACTGGTTTTCTTGTAGTCTTCTTTTAGTTGTGGTTTTCTTTTTGTATTTAAGTTATTGTGCCATCTTTCAATGAATTTGTAATAAATAATATAATGTATTTGAAACACATATTATATAGACGTGTTATTTTCGGATTATTTTGGTAAGTTTTCACTAGCATTGCCATTTTTTATTACCAAAAGAAATGATAATACACTATGCATCAATATTAGTATGTCGCACAGGGTAAATTTAAACTTATTCAATGACTCTATTATTTGACCCTAGCTCGTTTATATTCGTTTGCCTAGTTTGCCACACATAGTTCGTTTTATATTTGTTTGCGTATTATTTATACAATGCATTCGTCTGTCGAGTGCCACGATCAAATAAAATCAATTAAGCCTTTAATATTAACACAAAGTTCACGCGGTTCCGGATTCATGATAAAATTGAAATTTCCATAACACTTCAAGGCACCGGATACCGCGGGTCCAATGTCTGCGGTGGCCTTGGACGCGGACATCCGGGTCTATTTTAAAGTATATTTGAAAATTTAATTACAGCGAGCGAAATTAACCATGGTATTTAGCTGATATCTGGTTTCAATTTGAACGCGAAGGCGGTATAATTACGGGAAATGAATTCTAATGCCAGGCGAGGCGCCAAGTGTTGCGTAGGATCGTCATTGGAATACCGCTCACACTGCGGAGTGCAAAACAAGGTGACAACCTTGAGAGTTACACCTATTCTCAATATCGATCTGTTGACAATCGCTAATCGATAGACGCGACTGTTGACAATCGCTAATCGATAGACGCGACTGGCATAATATATTTTAAATTAATACCGATTGAGTTGTTAAATCGTTTAATAATATTTTCACGTACCTACTTTTCGGATTCTCGTTCATTATTTGGAATGAGGTCTATTTTGAATACAACCCACGTACATATACAGCACTCAGCTTCTTGTATACGTGTGCTAATATACAACGATATATTACGTAGTACGATCTAGAAAGGAATTAATAAATGCATTTTTATGCTTGCACTTATGGATAGTACACTTATGGAATCAACTTAGTGTCTGCCCGTCCATTTGTGTGTACATGTATTACAAACTATTTTCCTGTCGACAATATGACTGACGTCTTTTCAATATAGAAATATTAGTAATTACCAAAATATAGACATAAAGTACAAAAACTCTAATTGTGAATTTGTCTTTTGGGTTATCGAGTTCAGTGCCTAACTTCCGGATCTATTCCATTGAATCAGTCCAATGGTGCCATTTTATTGTATTGTCAATATAAATACACACAACGGCCATGTTTCAAGATAATACAATAATTAGAATGCATGAAATTTAGTTTCGTAGATTCTATTATATAGTTAGTTACAGGTCGACCTAATAAAAACTTGTTAAAAATAAAGCAAAGTTTCAGCCATTTATAATTTTCGAGAAAAAATTTAATTTTTAACTCACCCTTTTCAGATCCTTTAACTACTAGACCATAATCTTATAGACATGTACATAATGGTAAAGCGTTTGAATTTAATCATCATATTCTGGGTACGAAATTCATAATATTCTGTGTACGAAACCTTGGATGTGCGAGTTTTACATGCACTTACCAGGTTTTTATATATTTTATATACAATATCTAGATAACGTAGTTTGATAAACTATTTCTTAGATGTTAACCTAGGATACAAAGTGGTGATATATAAAAATAAAACCTCCATTATATATATATATATATATATATATATATATATATATAAATAATACTTCTTGAATAAAATTTTGATCGAAAAATAATAAAAATCGTTATCCTATTTTCTCTATCTTATAAAGCAATAGCAATAAAAATAAAATCTGTTAAATACGAATAGAACTCGCACTATGAGGGCCCCGTGTACTCTTAGACAAATATTCATTTAATATACATAGTATTTCTATTCAACTGTTTAAAACTATTTGTATTATTGGTCACCATGTAAATACAGTATCTAGTATGCCTTTCACAGGCGTAAAATTAGCAAATATTCTCTCTGAAATTTAGAATCATTTCTATATATTTTCAATAAATTTCTAAGTATTATATTTTCTCCATATTTTAGTCTTTAGCTGATTTGAAGATATGGCGAGGGTGACATGTCTTGACATTTTCAGTAGCTTTAAAGCTTTTTTGCATAACACTCTGAAAAAAATTGGGATCCTTATAAATCTTTATTTATTAAAATTACTATAAATCTATCCCATACATAGGTAATGTATCACTCAAATTAGGAAAACTCTTAACTAATAATAAAAATATAAATAATATAACATGTACGTGCAGTACTTTAAATAACTTAGGTAAAACCCTTATTAATAATAAAGAAAAAATAGATAAACATAAAAAGAGTGGTATCTATAAACTTAAATGTAACGACTGTAATAGTGTATACATAGGTCAAACAGGAAGAGATTTTAATACATGCTTTTGTATAAATGTATTACCGACAATAACATCCATTTAATTTTATTACATATACCGTAAAGTTTGTATTGTATAACCTCACATAATAACAATTGAATTTATTACCCTCACTAAAATACTGGTATATTGTATAACTCTCGGTAATATAATAAAACCTACACTGCGCCCCTGCAATAAACTCACTAACATAAGTAATGGAAAAATCCGCACAAACCAGGCTTCTGCTATTGTGTGTGAAACATATAAAAGCTGTTGGTTGTTCCTAAGAGTTAATCTTTGCTAATATCCCACCTGAAGATGTTGTAATACAACGAAACCTAGGTCGTGGTAAAGAAATTAAAGAAAGTAGAATTAATACTACATCACGTAGTTTCATTTAATTGAGAATAATGAATTTCTACAAAATTAACGCGAAATATATTCAATATTTGAAAACAGCCGATTTGGCTACATTGGCGATATTGTACCGTCGACTCCGAATTAAATTTCGGAAGCAGGTACAAAGCATTTGGTTTAACAAAACGTGCATAAAGTGTAATCTTACACCCTGTCACGTGAACATAAAGACTAATGGAACAACTCGAGCAGCCCAGAAAGCCACAGCAAAAGCCGTCACCACCTGGCTGAAGGAAGAAATTCGGGAATCAACCATCAAACGAGATAACATAAACCTCTGTCTAAAGGTAATACACTCTTCTCTAACATATCTCCTTCACCCTATAGAATTTGATACTTTAGACTATAAAATTAGAAATGATGTCAGTGCCACCCAGAAACCAAAAGTCACACCCAAACAAACGTTTTATCCCAGAATAGTAAACCTTTCAAAATCAACATTTAATAATAAAGAACTAGAACTTTTAAATAAAGGATTTAAATATAATATTCCTACCGCACCATCAAGAAAAAACGTAGAATCACTAGTATTACCACCATTGCATTCAGTAACCAGGACGCACTTACTAAACACAAAGCTGCTGATATAATACGTAAAGAATACGCTAAAACCAAGACACACATTAATGATGATATTTTGACATAACGTAATTTACAAATTAAAATTAATAAAGATAAACTCATCCTATCTAAAGCAGATAAAGGCAACACTATAGTTATTCTAGACCAAAGTGAATATAAAAATAAAGTGAACGATTTCCTTAAACCAGATGACTTCACAAAACTACAAAGGGACCACGACATTTGCAGATAACGTAAAACAATTAATTAAAACCTGTAACATCATATTTCCTAACGAATTCGCGAAACATAAAGTTATAGAAATGAACCCTAGACCCCCAATACTATATGGACAACCTAAAATTCATAAACCAAATATACCCATACGACCTGTTGTCTCATACACAAACGCACCCACAAAAAATTAGCTTTTCACCTGAATAAGATCTTCCGAAATAAAACCGGATTTACGGATTTACTAAATATACCATTAAAAACTCTGTTGATCTCTGTAATAAAATTAAAAATATACATCTAACACCCAATTGTAAATTAGTATCACTCGACGTAGTAAACTTATATTCTAATATACTACCAAAAGATTGCCTAAATACCATTTCAGATATCCTAGAAAAGAAAAAGTTAAACCCTATTGAAGCATCGGAAATTAGAGACCTCTTTAAATTATGTATAGACCAAAATTATTTCCTATTCGATAAAAAAATTTTCAATAAGTCAATGGCCTTGCAATGGGCTCCCCCCTCAGTCCCCTTTTAGCCGAGTTATTTATGAACAATCTAGAAACCAGCCTCTTAAACAGTAAATTAGCGACCAATATTTTATACTATTATAGATAAGTTGACGACATCCTTATCTGCCGGAAAGGTACACAGCGACAGTTAGACCAGTTTGTTAACTTTGCTAACTCCCTACACAATAATATCAAATTCACTTTAGAAGTAGAATCCGATAAAAAACTTAACTTTTTAGATATAACAATACAACGCAAAAATAATAAACATAAATTTAGTATATTTAGAAAAGACACATTTACAGACTCCATAATTAATGGTCAATCTCAACACCCTTGGTCCCATAAGTTAGCAGCCTTCCATTCCATGATTCACAGAGCTTTAACCATCCCTCTAGAAAAACCCAATCTACTTAAAGAAATAAAAACTATAAAACAAATCGCAATAAATAATAATTATGACCCATCAAGTGTCACAAAACTGTACCATAATAAATTAAGAAAAATACTAATACAAGAAATATAGCCGGTCGTACCAAATAATAATAAAATTTACTATAAATCTATCCCATACATAGGTAATGTATCACTCAAATTAGGAAAACTCTTAACTAACAATAAAAATATAAATAATATAACATGTACGTACAGTACTTTAAATAACTTAGGTAAAACCCTTATTAATAATAAAGAAAAAATAGATAAACATAAAAAGAGTGGTATCTATAAACTTAAATGTAACGACTGTAATAGTGTATACATAGGTCAAACAGGAAGCGATTTTAATACAAGATATAAAGAACACATTGCCAGCTGTCGAAATAATAAACCAGATACATCTCACTTTGATAAACATCTCATTGAAAATAACCATCACCCCATGCTGATAATGCCCCCTATATATTACAAATAAATACAAAAGGTAATAAACTTAATATTCTAGAAACATTAGAAATAAACAGACATAAAAAAGATACCAAAGTTAATATATTAAATGAACAACTAAATATAATACCATCACCCATTCTTAATATCTTCTAGATATAATATAAATATACAACATTGATACTACAGTACCCTGGAAATTGGTTCAGCACTAATACATATTTTTTATATTATATACTAATATGTATTTTTCCTTCATTTTTACAATAGGTTGACCCATTATCTTGAAAGTTGGCATAACAGGAGGTCTTATAACATAAGTAAAGGAAAAATCCAAAAATAGATGGTTTCTAACTCAACGTGAAATTATAATTTTTTTGAAATATACGCCTGCAGAAGATACAGTAGACAATATATTCACGTTGTAAAGATTTAATTTTATAAATAGTTTAATAAAATAGTACGTACCATTAAATATTTGTCTAAGTGTACACGGAATCCTCATAGTGGGAGTTCTACTCGTGGTTGACAGTTTCTTTTTTCATTCGGTATACATACAAAGTTTCAAGACGATTAGTTCAATACTTTTTATGGAATCTTTTAATAAATAAATAAACAATTAGAGGTCCACATTTGTATGTGTAAGGTTAAGTACGGTATTACCATTAAATAAGTTTGCATTGATTGAAAACTCGTAACCAAATTGATTTAAGCCTTTTAATGATAACCATTGCAAAAAATACGTATACGATATTAAATATACCAGACCTAGCTTAAATGTTACAGATTTTTCAATCAATGTATATGCTTTTATAGCTTAAAAGTTAGACCTTTCCTCATTTTTTAAATATCCATTCTTCCATACTGAGTTGTATTCGATTTCATTAGCACATTTGCTTCTGTCGACAGTGTGGACGCGAAATGTAGAGCTTTCAATTTCCGTTATAACGATAGCAGAAAAAGCTATTTGATGCGATATTTTGGTGTATTGTTTAAGAATCACAATATCCATAGGATATACAATTTTCTCAATTTATTTCGATAGAATATAGATACCTGAGAGCAGTTTTTCTTCTTTAAAATCTACGCAATAATAAATAACGAACGAGATGTGAATCTTTTTTTATAGATTGCCCCCCCCTAGTCAAATAAAATGTAATTTAATATAATGTTAACAAAATTTTTACTGTTTACCACATAGATTTTAAATTGAGAATTATGTGATCAGTAACTCTTATTAGAATAAAAATAGTATATATCATAGAAATTAAAATTAATGTCATATTCTTAATATTTTGTATATATAACATAGGGTATTAATAATAATATTACTTAATACTCTACAGTTCATCTTTTATCTCTAACTAAGAGTTTTATCGAGAATTTTATTTTGCTATAAATAGGAATACTTACTATTTCAACGCTGAAATGAGAATTTTTTCACTTTATTTGAATATTACTTATTTGTTAATTCTAAAAATATTAATATGTGTAATGTAAATATATCAAATTTGTATTTTTTTACATTTAAAAAGCAGAAAATGTGAAATTATCCTATATTTCTTATCTTCAAAACGTCTGTATTTAATTTCACAGGACTTGTTAAGCACGCGTATAACTCGTATTATGAGGCCATTACTATTAAACTAGTGGAGCCTATTTAGCTGTAATAATTTCCCTTTCATTTCTTTATATATACTATTACTGTGAATAATTCAAAATATTCAATAATGATGGTTTACTGATTACGGGTGATAACACGTAATTCTAACAAAAATGACCAATTTGAAGTATAATATTTCGCTAAGACAGGGGTCCACCTTGTATGGAAAAATTGTTCGTGACATATCCCTAATATTTTTGAAAGACCCGTTCAAAGATATCCTATACAATGGCCGGCGAATAAAAAAATCACCTCTACATGTTGGGAAAATACCCTAAGAAATTTTTTTTTCATAACGAAGATTTTATTTCATAACTTAATAGGCATTAAAATAAATATATAACCGTGCTTAATTCCCGTAATCATTAAACGTGTTTTGTATAAATTCCTTCTTTATAGCACAATTAATCTGCGAGTAAAACGACTGTGACATACGAGTACATATGGACACGGCGACATTATAAAAGTTTCCAATTTGACTACGGAATCCTAAAAATGAATTAATAAAATATAATAGTTAATAATATAACAAACACGCATAAGGGATAACATAGTTTAACAGGATAACGAACATTTATTAATAAATATTTACTACTGTTTGAAGTACCTAAAATATATTGAAAAATACCTTAAATATACAGTTAGAAGCATTAGTTATCTTGTTGTGAAATGGGAGACAGTGCTTACAATTACAGCAACTCACAAAAACTTGCAAAACTTGCTCTGATACATTTATTAGACAGAGCCTATGTCTGTCTGAAACAATATACAATCGTTACCATTATTAATTCCCAGTAACAAGTTTAAACAGTTGGTTTAAATAACTGTTAGCGAACAGTGTCGAAACTGGAAACATTGCAAGCATCACTGTTTATATTCGTTACCTTTAAGCAGAGCTAAATATGGATACGGACTAGAAAAAGAACAATTTAAAATAATGGCGCCACATTGGTTATGGAATGTGAAACTTGTCAATGTCGATGACAGATAAATAAACGAATGCCGTAAGAGGAATATGTATTTAATATGTTTTAATTAAACAAGTTATCTATAACAAATATAAAATTACGTGACTATAACTATAATAGGGCAAAATATGTATTCAAAATCATATTTCATAACAAATTTTATCGTTAAAATTTTAGTCATTGGAATTTTTTACAGCTAATATTGATGGTATCTTAATACCTACGTCCAGTTTAGTCTAGTGCATTGATTCAATAATCTCGATTTATTTTTCTATTTCAATGTCAATAAGACTACTAAATACTTTTTTTTCACATTTTATGATAAATATTAGATATTTACAACCAGAAAATAAATATAAAATAACAAAAAACTGCCAAAAGCTATTGAGATACCCCAGCAGATTATTATATACAATTTTTATTATTAGAAAATAAATTATTTCAAAAACGAAAATTTAGAGCTTAATAAGATTTTTTAGGCAAAAAACATTTAAAAAACGTTTTTTTGCCTAAAACATCTCATTAAGTTCTTTTCTCCTACGTGAAAAATAATTTCTCAAGGAGCCTATATGCTTTAATAGTATTTTGTGATTATATACGAAAAGTACAAAGTACTTACTTGATAAATGAATGTTTTGAATATTTATAGAAGTCACATATAATTTAATTTAATCTCAAAATTATTTAATTATCGTTGAATGGATGTTAAATTAAATTGTTTGGTCTTTTCGGTAATTTTTCAATTTCTTTCACTTTTACACTTCATTTTTAATACATAGTCGTATATTATTTATAATTCGAGTATTATACTTAGCAGTATTTTATTAACCATTTGATTAATATTCATGAAGCGAGCATTTAGTAATAAAAAATTTGAATTAAATAAAATATATCTAACGAGTGATTCAGTCCAAAAGCATAATTCGTACAGCAAACAGTTGGATAAATTGATTTTACCATCATATGTGACCTAAGATACTGTTCTAAACTTTCCTGAGCTTGTTTATCTAAGCATAATAAAAAAAAGAAAAACAAAGAAATCGTTTTTAGTAAAGTGCTCTGGTTTCTATAAAAAAATTATGATGTTGAAAAACTGCCAAATCTTTGAATCTTGCGATATTAACGCTGGAAGAGTAAATATTTTATCCTCTATTTTGTGAGTTTTTCTCTTCAAGATAGGCTGAAAACAATGACGGCTTACATATGATTATTTTTAATATTTAGTTTTATCATTGGAAGATAAAAATTGCATTATAAAAGTTATCTCTCGAGAATGCCAAATATTTATTTCTCGAATAAATATACTAAACGTATAAAAATTCATTTGAGCTTTGGAATTCTTATAATAATATCTATATACCTGAAAATTAAGTACAAAAGCTGTGGAAACAAAAAATTGCCAAGTTCAAACATAAAAATTGTATTGCTTTCATGTAATAATTTTAAATATATACTGTTTCTAAGCTTTGCGCGAGAAAAGTACTTAGAACTTAACGTGGGTTTAAATTGAAACACTTTTTTGGCAGAAATCTATATAGAATTTATCTCATTTTTCACATTAATATTTTTAGTACGACTTCAGTGTTTTGCATCGACAAACTATTATTTCGTTCAAGTAATATTTGATAAGTTGTCATAGAAAGATACATAATCAAAAAATCCATGGAAATTATTCAGCGATGTTACAAAAATTAACAATGTGTAACAGCCACGATGGACCTATAACATATGAACTATAACATATGTGTTTCACACATATGAACTTTGATATTTACTTGAAGTTATTTAAAGTCATTTATCTACGCCAATAAGTCAAATACTATCCAAGAGCTGAAGAAAAAGATACGTTGCCAAAATGCGTATTTGCCAAAATATCATCGAAATTGGATTTGCAAATTGGTGTTCAAATATTGAAATATCATCCAAATTGGAGCCGCCGAATGCAGTGATCTACATGACATTATTTTTTATTATTAATGTGAATGTGCTTTCGCCAGATAATTGAACTTGAGTGACATTCGATTTCTTTTAGTTTTCTTACAAAATAGTTTTCATAAAATTCTAATTTTGTATTTATTGAAAATAGAAAAACGTATTACAAAATACTGTATTACTAGACACCAAATGTCATGTTTCTAAGTCATCTTTAGGAAGTGGCCTAAAATATTTTGATAATCTGTCATTTACTCAGTCAGGTAGTTCCAAAAAAAAAATTTGTAAAATTCATATCTCTATATCTATTAAAGTTAGATTCGTGACATTTGAATTTCTGTATTGTGGAGGATACCTCTTTACGCGGATATGAATTTATATTTAATTCTGGATATCAAATCCATAATAAATTAAAGTTATAGAGAGTTATAGAGCATAAAAATAAAAAGTTATATAAACAGTAAAAATTAAAAGTAGAATAAACAGGACTATTTTTAGTGTTCCGTAGCCAAATGCAAAAACGGAACTTATAATTTCGACCTGTCCGCTGACCGTCTGTCTGTCCATATACTCGGAGACAATTCGCACTATATAAATGAAATTTGGTAGTAGGTGTCTTCCATGAACCGCTATACAATGAAATAATAAAAAAAATATCAGATGTGATAAATGTAACTGAGGGATAAAAAATCTACTGCACGTAGACATATGGTTTCGTTAGATAGGTCTTAAAAATGATATAGTGCTTTCAAAATAATTTTTCATTTTAAGTCAATAGTTGGTGATATAAGCGCTTCTAAAGTCTTAAAAAGTGTGTGTGTAAAACTAACCTGTGTAAAATTCTGAAAAAATTAAAAAGGTAGTAAAACTTAAAATAAACTCAACTTAAATTGGTTTGAATAAGATACGTTGTGTAGTTTTTTTTAATTTTAGGACTTTCCTGCACTCTACTTAGATTTCCGTACAACTATTTTCCCTTTGCAAATTAATCCATTACTTTTCTAAGTTGTTGGACCAATTAAACTGTAACGAGCTTATAAGTTTTTCCTTAAGAGTATAGCAGTCAAAACAAATTTTTGAATTATACTCGGCGGTACTAAAAAGTACCATCTTTGCTGATAACATTCTAATTAATAATATTCTAAAATATATTTAAATTATATATAAATAAATTCAGAAAAAACTAGATACTTTAACTGGCCAGTATCATTTCTCTGCAGTGTATGCTTGGCAAAAAGCTGGTGAAACAACACATTTTGAAGAATTGATAGTTTATCGCCAGTTCTAAACGGATAGTAAAAGTTATAAACTAGTAGTAGATGTATTAAAATTTCGATACTATATTAAAATTAAAAATCATTATAACATGAAACATATTTTTCTACTATGACTTATACAAAAGGGATCAGATCCTCTTTCCTACCTTTCGAGTACCAATACCAATAAGCTACACTGGCTATAAAGAGTTTTTAAAAAAAATATTTTGATATTAAATCTAATGATTGGTAATAGTTCCTATTTTCCATTTAAAAGAACATGAAATAGCTTTTGTTTACGGATTTTATCGGGTACCTGTTTATTATGTCTCATTAGTAATTCGACCAAGCATATCTCGAAAAACTTGTTGAAATTCATTTTGTCGAAACGAATGCAAAAAAACGATGACAAAAAAGAATATTTTTGAATACTTTACGTAAATAAAAATTTTCCTTCTAAAAGAAATTCACTTTTTTTAATGACAGGTAGCAACTGATTAATATCTATAAAAATATATATAAATACTCCACAAAATGGTTCATATTGTCTTTGACGAAAATCTCTGCGTAAATGTAAATCAATTTTTCTTAAAATCATACCCATTTCATCAATAAATATAAATTTACATCCATAAATTTCCTCTTGAAATTGAACATGTGATTATATACTGATTTCCTTGAATATTTTATTTATTCCCTGTGAAAGTTTATAATGAAATGTCGAAACATTAATATTAACAGCAGCGGCACTATTTGGTGCAAGCAACTGATAAGATGATAGTTCCAATGTTTAATTCAATCAAAAAGTGAAATAATTGACCAACGTGCTCTTTCTAGAATCAGCTTTACAATTCTTGTAACATGCTGTTCTTTCTCGTGTCCTCGTAAATAACTAAGTTGTTTTCCAAATATATTAACCACTTCTTGCTGTTCGTAAAAAAAAAACAAATTTTGGAAATTATTTTGAATGCCAACAATGGGGTTTCTTTGATTTTCTACAATCTTTTCATTTTTAATAAATTTTTCTAATGAATTCAATTATTTTTCAATTGAAATAATTTCAGCTCTAGCCTTCTTGATTTCTTATTCTAGTCTTCATGATAACTGTTTTTTGGTCCAGAAGCTACATCCATCCAATCCTATTGTTGATATATTTCAATTGGATTTATTTATTTATAATTTTCTTCGTCTTCCAAATACATAACTCAGTTTATCATTATTTTTATTATTGAAATAATGTTCATATACAAACTTCCAAGTATAATTGTCAGGATTTAGATCGTTCCACTGTTGCAAGATAATGTGTAATATAATTTGTTGCTTATAAACATTTTCCTTATTTATACTTCGATCGTATTTAAATTTTGAAGCAACTCTAAGAATGAAAGGTGTGTTTATCGTACTATAAGTTGAACCTCTTTTACAAATTTATTTAAAAAATGTAAAGACACATGTTTGAATACCGCAGACCGTTGTTGATATTTCTCTAAAAAATTGTTACAGAAATATTCATATTCAGATGTTAACATGTATTATCTGACAAATTTATTGTAAAAAATTATCGAGAAAATCAACACAGAGGCCAACCCGTAATAATCCTAAATATTTCCTGAGCTGAGCAGTCACGTTCATCACACATTTCTGTAAAATATTTTTGGATTATCTGTTGGACATTGCTATTATTATTCGATTCTTCTACTGTTTGTCTAAAAAAATCTTTCCTACCATCCGATTTAAGCTCAGCTTTGCCAGCATATTTAAGAATATTGTTTATTTGTGTATGAACATTTGCTCGCCAAATTTTCAAATTTTGTGGACAGCGGCTGTTTAAGAATGAATTATTTCTTTTTGATATAAATTCTAATTCGTTATCTTCAGTAAATTGAATTTTAATTTCGTTTATACTTTCTTTCGATATTTAAAACGACAAATAGTTTCAGAAGATTTTTTTTTCCTTCTTTGACAATAGGCGTCAATACATTTATGTATTTGTACTGTACACCTTAAATGATTAATAATCAGCATCTTCATCAGATATATAATTAAAAATGCTTTTTTATTGGATGTATATCATAAGTTAGAGAATGATCTGGATGCCATAAAGGTATGAATTCATCAAAGTAATTAATAATTTTTTCAACCCTTACAAATGATATTCAATCTTACAATTGATGACGTGTCTGGATTTAGATTTTTAAGATCACGAGCATTTTCAAACCATAAATGTATATGAGAATTATATCTGTGTTGAAATTCAATGCGAAATCAAAAATCTCTGACTTTTAAGTGTTTTTTAACAAAATTATTCATAAAAAAAACTAATCGCTTATGAAAAAAATTAGCGACAATCCTAGTATTTGAATTTAGTAATTTAGATTTATGAATAAATTCATTGTTTAGATAGAGATTGGCATAATTATAGTCTGAATCCAATATGTGATATGTTTGGCCAGAGATATATCGCATATTGGATATAAGTCAGCTGCGCTTAACGTCATGAATATTGTTGGACTTCCTAATTCCTCAACCATATTCATTAACTCACTAAATCTCACATACCAGTATGAGTTAGATGACTTCCAATTAGCGTTATATGAAAAAATTGATTTATACAATGTTGGTTCACGCTGCAGTAATTCTTGGAGCTTTGATTGTTTCAATATTATACATACGTGACTTTTTTCTAATACAAATACTCCCATTTTGCAGAGCTGTCTAACACATTAGACTATTAAACGCAAAAAATTTAAATATTTGATTTTCAGCGAAAATGCCATCTTCAAGCATCATGAGAAATTTAAAATACTCATTATTATAAATTTTACAAATTCTTGTATCTCGAAAGTAGGAAATAAAGCCAATAGGAAATAAAGCAGGAAATACTCTACAGATATATCCATCACACGTAAATTTATTAATCGGTACATAATCCAATCTAGGCAATGTAAAACACGATAACCCTAATTTTCTTCCTGAATGTTCAATACACTATTTACTGCCTTTCGATTGCATTGAAAGTTCAGCGTTGGGGTAATCAAATATATTTTCATCATCATGTTTCCTATTTAAAACAATGGAATTATTCGGTAAACATGGTCAATTATTTTTATTAATAGTAATATCACTATAACGAGAATTATTATTTTTAATATATTTCAACGCAGCCTCAGCATTATTAAGGTTTATTATAAAATATTTATAACATCATCATTCTTTCTAACAAAAATATATTTTGAAGTAATATCAACAGAATGTGGTAAGGAGGTAGTAAAATCTGTAATGTCTTAATGAAAATTGATGACTTGCCCACTATATCCAAATTGACCATCTTTCAGTCCATATAATTGAATACTCGGGTGAACTTGAGGGATTAAATGTCCTTCAAGAAATGTTATTTTTTTAAAACATCAGGTCGTGGTCCAGTAATTTCACTTTTTATTTGAAATTCATAACAAATAGTACAAAGTCCATCTTGTTCAGTATGTAAATCAAACCAACGACGACGACATAAATTCAATGTTTCAATTCCTTTTTTTTTTGGGCAATTTAAAAATTAGCGGCACATTAAAATGAGCACTTTCGTGATAAGAATATAATTCAGCATCTCAAGTTCTTTTCTGACGTTCTCTTGCATCAGACATCAAATAATAGTTACTGTTGCGTTCTTTGCGATCAGTTAAAGTACATCTTCATGGCATTTCGCTGTGATAATAACAAATATATAATTGTTAAAATTATTTCATTTTCGACGATTAAAAAAATCTCAATAGCGGAAGTTAGTTAAATTTACCCGTACAATTTAAACTGTATGGTCAAAAAAAAAATAAAAAACTAACTCCAATTTTTTTAAATGATTCATTTTCATGTAGCGATCATATTACTGTAGTAATAGAATGAAAAAATCTGAAGAGTAGAATTTGATAAAAAATCAGTGCCAATAAAAACTATATGAATTGATATGAAATTAAGATGGAATGAAAGGATAAAGTTTAAAATATTTGTAAACTTTAAACTTCATCCCATTAGAAATTAAGTAAAAAATTTAATCTAACTTCCTATTTTAAAATGATCTATCTTAAATAGGTACTTACCTATTCACGTACATCTAAAATTTTGTCATTCAGTACCTTTCTATAATTTGTTTTATTCGATTTATGCAATTTATTTAACCTCCACAACTTACTATCCATTCATTTACAATATGAAAACATCCACGTATCACGTTTCGATTTTGTTAGGAAATATTCTTTCTAGAGTCATTACACATCTGCATGCCCTATTAATTATACAATTTTCTAACATATGATACTACCAACTGTCTAGTTAAGAAAAACATTCACACATCACATATCGATTTTGTTATTAAATATTCTAGAAATATGACACATCTGCATGCATGCCCTATTAATTCCGTGACTTTCTAACAGATGATGCTAGTAAGCATATGCTAGTATTAGGTATCATCGTTTCGTGTTTTTTTATAAGTTATTAAAATGTTTAAGTGCAAAATTAACAATATGACTCTAAATTGTTATGTTAAATTTCAAATCTGGATGTGTGACAGATTTTTTCGTGAAGTGTACCACAAAACTGTATGGTTTGTGGGTAGTGTTAGGGTTCGCTTGGCTCACTCTAATTATATTTGAACCCTTCCCTCTTTATCATAATATAATCTTTGCTATCTCTCTTTATCATAATAGAATCTTTGCTAATATCCCACCCGAAGATGTTGTAATACAACGAAATCTAGGTCGTGGTAAAGAAATTAAAGAAAGTAGAAATAATACTACATCACGTAGTTTCATTTAATTGTGAATAATGCATTTCTACAAAATTAACGCCAAATATATTCAATAATATAAAGAAGTAAATATAATTTCATTTAAGTTAAATTTAAAAACTTTCAAATTCTTAGAAAAAAATTGTAATAGCGTTAATTGACACAAACAGGGGAGACCCTGAGAATACCTGCATGTCACCAAGGTTCATTATTATGCTAAATTTCAAGTTTATATAAGTCATCGTACCTTTGCCGAGAAAAATGGCTCTGTTAGATACAGAGATGCGGATGTAAATATATAAGGGTTCAGTTTTTCCTTTTTGAGGTACCGAACCCTAAAACACCATAGGTGGATCTGTATTAACCACACATCCCGAACATATTCTTGAAACGGCTGTAGATTAGAACCCTCAAGAAAAGTGGAATCATGTTCATTCGAAGTAGTCCTAACGGACTAGACAGGTAGACTATTCTGGTGCAAATAAAGTGCATAAGCAAAGCTGGAGTGAAACGAAACGTCTTGCCCACGATCTATCAGCATGGCAAAACATCGTGTACACTCTCTATCCCATCAAGGGGACATAGGAAAATAAAAAAAAAACTTCTTTTTAATAGAAAATCGTACTTAACTTTAGTCAAAATTTAAAAAAAAACATTTATTTGATGTACATATTTTAACAGACAGTCAGAATTTTTCAGATTGTGATAACAGAATTTTATATATATTCAAAAGGGGCAAACAGAACATAAAAGATGTTTTGTTGTTTTGCTATATGCAGAATAAATAGATACTACACCTTATTACGATCAAATAAAATCGAAAGACCAAATCGAAATCTGTGACATATATGCAAAATGCGATAGGCTTTAATTTAAACCAGTGGTAGCCTAGTGGTCGAAATTCAACACTAAATCATTAAATTTTTAAGTTTGAATGTTACTAAGACTCTTTTGTCAAAGAGAATACATAATAGTCTAGAGGTATACTCTAGACTATTATGTGATTCAGAATGACAGTGCGAACGTGAACAATGAATCCTTTAATGTACATCTAATATATAATTTAATATATTTGTAACACATATTACATATGAATTTTAGCTTTCTGCACTCCTTTTTCATTTACACTTTAACTATGTCAAATCTCACACTCCTCTGCACGCGCAATATGCTTAAAAAGGGGTATAAAGTTTTCTCTTCACGTACTAATACATCGATACTCGTATTTTTTTTTCGATACTGTCTAAGGAACTGTCAAAACGTTTTCGAATTAAACAATCGAACATATTATCATATAAACTCAATATCGAATCAAGTGGGTTTGTAAACGTACACAAACACGGAACATTGTCATAATAATATAAAGTCCATATCTGTCTCGCGTCCTCGTATCTGTTCGAATTGATACCTCGTCTAACGCAAGCGGCCGCCCATGCAACGGCTTTCACTGTCATCCCACACCGATGTCAAGGCCCGTATTGATCAAGAGTCACTAGCATCTCGTTCCGATACTCGTTATCGTAATGCCGTATATGTTCATTGTTTGCTGGGCTTGTTTCTACGGTGAACTTACGGAAAATAAGTTTACATTCGTTCGAATAGTTTAGTATCAGAATCTGGTTATCATATGTATTTAGGACAGTGGTAACTTTAACAAAGGTGACAAACTATGTACGGGGAACACCTCAAAGTTACTTTTTGCGTTCTCATTTTTAGAAAGTTATGAACGTTTTGTTAATCTGTGTAATTTTTTGGAATTCTTTAAATATTTTTGATATCATGTTCTCGTCCATCTGAAACATCCATTTTTCAAAAAAACTATACAAACTCGAAATATTATATTTAAACTAATTTCATAAGGCACCAGTAATGAAAATTTTCACAAAATTTCACTCGAGTGATTGAAAGGTTCTTGTTACTACCGCAGGTATAACAGGAGTACCAAAATAAACATTTCTGCGACTGGAAAAATTTCTACGATAAATCATATCTAATTAATTTATTTTTACTAGGTCGAACCCACAGGGCGGTCCTGTGGTCGAAATTCGATCGTAGTTCATTAAATTATTAAGTTTGAACATTATTCGTTTACGGGAAACTCGTTCAGGCAATCTGACATTTTAAAATTCTTTGGTGACAATCTCTATTCTGTGCAATTGTTTGACCACAGACTAATGTTTGTTTGACATTGACAGTATGAACGTAAATGAATATTTTATTGTTGAACATAAACAATGAAACTTTTAATTTATTTGTAATATATAATTTAATGTATTTGGAACCCTGGCTTTTTGCACTTCTTCATCATATAAACTAACTATAGCAAATCTGAAACTGACGTGCTCGCAAAATGTTTGAAAAGGGCTACAAAGTTTTCTCTTCGCATATTAACATATAAGACATATTTATACATTTTATATTCATATACAATCCTTCTTCATATAAACTTTAACTACGATTAAAAAGGGATGCAAATTTTTCCCTTCACATATCAATATATAGATGATAGAAAAAGACTCTCCAACCGAGGGTTGACACAATTCATTAGCTCGTCTAATATCTTACTACTCAGTTGATGTATTAATTTTTTAATTCGAGGGAAGGTCATCTTTTTCAGAACGTAATATATTCGAGAATATGAAAAAGAAACATGATCTTGAACTTTAGTGATACTACCAGCGGCAAAACTCGATACCGTCTCATGAATTTTAGTGGTACATTAGCGGCAATGTTTTAAGTCTTAGAGAAATTAAGGGAAAAGCTTTGTCAAATTTAATTTTCGATAATTAATTAACATATACGAGGAGCCATCGAAACTTATCAGCTTGTAACTGGTCATCTTAACCACTACTTTTGTCCGTTTTATGCTTTTTTTTATTTGCTTGTTAT